>JADMNL010000024.1:400801666-402182500 GCA_016271365.2 Neoceratodus forsteri
TTCGTCCATCTTTCTATCTCTGCAGTATCTGTCTATCTGTACAGTATCTCTACAGTATCTTTGTCTGAGTAGCTGTACAGTATCTCTGTCTGTCTGTCTGTCTATCTATCTTTCTATCTATCCATCCATCTAGCTTTCTGTCTGTCTGTCTGTCGATTATATCCTTCCCTCCAACTATCTATCCAGCCATCTTTCTGTCTGTGGATCCATCTATCTATCTATCTATCTATCTATCTATCTATCTATCTATCTATCTATCTATCTATCATTCTGTCTGACTGTTGATCTACAGCATCTCTCTGTCTGTCTACCTATCAGTATGTCTGTCTGTTGATCTACAGTATCTATCTGTCTGCATTTCTGTCTGTCTATCTATCTGTGTCTATGTAAATGTCGATCTAGCAGTGTCAGTGGCTCAGCAGGTAGCACACTCTCCTCTGAGGCCGGGAGATCAGAAGGCTGTGAGTTCTATCCCCACACCAGGCACTTGGGTTAATATCCCAATACTGACACTGTAGTGCAGCATTAGGGGAGTGCTGCACTCCTGAGGTGCCGTCTTTCGGATGAGACGTTAAACAGAGGTCCCATCTGCCTGTTCAGGTGGATGTTAAAGATTGCATGGCACTTCTCGAAAAGAGTAGGGGAATTTTTTATTGCAAAGACAAGAAAAAAACAAGCTGGCACAAAAATCACACATAACACATAGTACAGTGGTCAAAACAGGAAAAACACAGAATCAGGTGAACAAAATGACAATTGCTACACACAGTCCATTGGTTGAGGGGCCGCTACCCATAATTTCCCGTGAAAATCAAACATACACACTTGCACCAAAGTATCCCTCCACCATCATACTGTGAACTTTTGCCCTCAGCCCATCACCTGTAACGGGATCCCTTTCCATCTTTTTTTCCATTGTTCCCAGGTCGACCTGTCCCTATCATATTGTGCTTGCAGTATAATTTCTTTTTCAATAATATGAACCAGTATTCTGGGTAATATCATTTTCTGTTGTAATACAAACTTACACCGTACCTGCCACGTGATAAACTTAATACATGTGAAGAGTAACTGAACAGTACCTTCTTCCACATTCTGCAGCAGTGGTATGGCCCCTGTAATCACATTTTCATAAGTCACTGTGGCCCAGCTCACATCATTCCATCTAGTCCCGATTTCCTTCCAAACCTCTTTAGCATATGTACAGTGTTTAAAAATATGTTCCAAGGTTTCGACCTGTTGCCCACACTGTTCCCTGGGTCGAAACCTGTCCTCTAAATGTTTATGTTTGGCATTTCCCTTCATTCCTGCCCTGCCATGTGCACACAACCAGACCACATCCCACATGCGTTGTAGGGGTTCTTTGATCCACAAGATATTTTTCTGTATTTTGATAAAATCCAGGCCTAATATCTTTATGTACTATAGGGATCTGAAACGAACCAGCCTGTATCGTACTATACAGCAATTTCCTATGTAAGACCGAAACCTGTGCTATGATGAGTTTCCATTTTCGTAGCTTATCCAAAGACTAGAGCATATACACTGGCCATTTCTCTTGTTTACATATCACAAGGGGGCCCTGTCCCCACCGCTGTAGTAAAGGTGTTATCCAAAGGGCTGCTACTTATTTCCTTTCTGGATTTCCCGGTTTTAGGAAGGCCGAAATGGTGGTAAATAAAAATATGCTGGAAGTAACTAATGGGATTTATCATTTGTAACCCTCCAAATTTATATGTCTGATATAGCACTTCCCATTTTATGGGGTTCAATCTACTGCCCCAAATAAGTTGGAAAGTCTGACTTAAAATGGAGACATCTAGTGAGTTCGGGGGTGGGAATATAGCACTCGCATATGTCAATAATGGAAGAAAAAGGTGTTGATAATAGACACCTTCTTTTTTTGGTCTGTTGCCATTTTTTCCAAATTTGAACCTTGGTGTTACTTTGTTCCAATTTTGCCGTCCAGTTCACCTTTGCCATATCTATATCCCCAAACATAATCCCCCAAATCTTAATGGTCGTATCTGTCATATGTATATTTTGTGTCTCTGCTACCGGGTCGGTACGCTTACTTAAAATATATCCCCCACATTTCTGGATATTCAGGGCCGACCGCGTCAGTCTTGAAAACGATGTATAGAGTTTAGAAACTGATTGAGTCTCTAGCAGCGGCCGAAACACTGATTAGTTTTCAACATAGGTCACTCTTAGTATTGAGCCCTGGCTTATTGTAAAGATTCGCCCATCATGGCTGACAGACCCGCAGGCGACATTCAGTGAATTCGGGGTAACTTCGCCATTACGGAAGTTGTAGGTAATCGAGGCTCAACAAATGGCAGATGTTGGTAGCCCTCATTAGCATAACCTTCACAGCGAAGTCACCGAGATATCTGCTCATGGGTCTGTCACCATGATGGAGCGAGTGGATCTTTTCTATTAAAATTCCAGGGCACCAGGTACTAAAAAAATTTATTTTATGTTGAAAGCCCTAATCGGGCATTTCTGCAGCCGCTGCTGCACTGAGGGACTCAATCGGAGTTTCCCTTTAAAGCCCGGTCTGCTGACCCTTCATCAGCTATCAGGAGACAGACATCATCATCATCAGCGTACACCAGTGTTTTAGTAAGGTCCACAACTCCCGGTATACTCACACTTCTTATCTCATCTTCCTGTTGTAGCAACTTTAAAAGTGGATCCAGACAAAAATTATATAAAATGGGACTCATGGGGCACCCTTGCCTCACCCCTCTATTGATATGTACTTCCCACTCTCTATGGCCGTTGATCAGTGGGGTCATAGATACAATACTATAAAACTTCATGATCCAGTTAATAAATATCTGTGGGACACCATATTTTTCTAATTCCATTTTCATATATAAATGTGATATTTTATCATATGCTTGTTCCTTGTCCAAGCTTAGTAAATACCCTGTTAGGTTATCCTGTTGGCCCTGTGTAATTACTTCTCGAAGTAGGAGCAGGTTATCATTAATATTTCTACCTTTTATGGTGCAAACTTGGCTTGGGTCAATCACAAAGGGGGCCACAGTCCCAAGCCTTGTCGCCAAGATTTTCATCAAAATCTTCAGATCAGTATTCATCAGGCTGAGGGGTCGCCAGTTCTTTAGAACCTTTCATCTTTTTTATGTATAAAAAATTGTACCGTCTGTCCAAATTGTGGGGCAACATCTTGTATGTCCAGTATCGTACTAACACCACCCTTAAAATGTTCACCAACTCCGATTTGAAGGTTTTATAGAATTCAGTGGTCAGTCTGTCAGATCCAAGCATAGTATTATTATTCAAGGAGCGTATAGCATCCTGGATCTCCGTCACTGTAATTGGTACTACAAGTCAATTATTTAAACCCTGTGGTATCTCTGGGACCTGACAAGGTAGTAATAAGTCTGCTGCCATGTAAGGAGTAATATCTGGAGCAGAATATATCCGTTCCATATATTGAACCACTTGTTCCATTATAGCCCAAGTGGTTGTCACACTATCCCCTCCCTGCGTGTGGAGAGAGTCCATAGTTCTCTGTTGCACTGTCATTCTACAACTCTCATAGATGTCTCCAGTTGCTGCTTTCCCGGGGTGCCTACTCTTTGTTCATAAAGAAGAGACATCTCTCTTTCATATTGTAAAGCCTCCATTTGTGTCTTAAGATGCTGTATCTGACCTGCATATTCTCCATAACCTTCATTAATGAGAGAAATATTTTTCGTATATTGACCCTTTAACGTTAAATATTGAAAATATTTATCAGTTTGACTTTTGTAGGCATACGTTTGCAGAGCTATCTTCATATTTAGTTTTGTCTGTATCCACCAGTGACTTAAATTTTCTTCCAGATACACTACCGATTTTCTTGCTCTCAGGAGTTCCTGAATCTGCTCCGAACACAGCCTGTCAGAGAGCAGGGTGTTATTCAATTTCCACAACCCTTTACCTTGTCTAATCCCATCCCCTAGTGTGATACGAACTTTAACCATGAGGTGGTCTGAGGTTTCCAGTGGTACTGTAAAAGCCTGCACACTCCTCAGGGTGTAAGAAGAGAAGATATAATCAATTCTCATGGTCAGATGAGCTTTATGAAAGGTATAGCCCCTGTTGTGTGTATTGCCTATATGAATCCACTAAACCAGTTTGTTGTAGAATACTTGTCAGGGCCCCCATGTCACAATAAGTTTTGTTCGTTTTGACTCCTCTATCCTGCATACTAAGGACACAGTTAAAATCCCCTGCCTAGATCAGCAGGCAAGATGTAAAAATAAATGGTTTTACTACATGCAGTAGGTCCACCCTTTCCTTCTTCGTTTGGGGAGCGTACACATTAATCACTCTCTACAATTTGTTATGTGTAAAATCTATTACAGTAATTCATCCCGGCAGATGTCTAGTACTTTAGCCACAAAATAATCCTAACCAGAGAAAAGTATCCCCACCCCACCACATCTCTCCAATGTTAGAGAAATAAAGGATGGGTCCCAGCACCATAATTTTTGTGCATTATCTATTTCGTTAGTGGTATACAGTCTCATATCCTGTAGGCATGCAATATCTATATGACTGTCTTTCAACACACAGAAGGTCACCAAATGTCTTCTACTATTTCTCACACTATTAACATTAATGGAGGCAATGTTATATGCATGAACTGGAGACATTCAGGAATTAAAACAAGTGTTACCCGCCCTATACCCATGGATGCAAACATCAAAAATCAAGTCCCAGATTGCTTTCCCAAACACTGACTCCATCTGGGCACAGTACCCATATGTTTTTGCTTCATTCTAGCTGCTTATACTTTTGCAACCAAGCAGTCTTCATCTGAGTCTGAAGACAGTCCTTATTGGGAGGAAAAAGTAGAGGAAGACTCCAAATCCTCTCCACGATCCGACTCTTGCGGTTGGAGGATGTCATACACATTCGAGAGGGGCACCAGTACCTGTACCTCTCCCATTTTCTGCAGTTTTGTTTTCGGGTTCGTATTTTTCAAAGATTGTGTTTTGGAAGCCACTATAGTTGTGTCAAGCGGTGGCATATCCTGCATTTCCGTCTCCTGGTCCAAATGTGCAGAGCACTCTGCCACAGGTGCATCCACTGGGGTAGTTATCTCTATATCCATGCTAATTTGTCCGTCCAGTAAAGGTGCAGTCACAGGGTGTTCTATAGGTCCTGCCATTACCTGTACTAGAGGGGGGGCCATACTTCTGGAACGTCTACCAGGACCACAGGAGGAGGGTTGTTATCCTGGATCAGCGGTTGATTCCGGTCTGCTTCTCTATTTCATTCTCGCACCGTTCTTTGTATCTCGATACTGTTTTTGTGAGCTTTTTCCACCAGGAGTTCCTGGTTCAGGCAATCATGCCGATTATGGGTAGCCCACTCACAATTGCGGTAGACATGTTCTGGTTGGTTACATAAGTTGCATATTTTTGGGCGCTGTTGAGCACTTCTACCGAGAAGACGTGATCTCCATGAGCTCTGTATTTACAACTAAAAACTTCGACTTTATTGCCTCCTACATGGAAATACAAGTTGAAAATAAAAAATATCGGAATCCTGAAGCTGAGCTGAGCATTTTGGTACCAAGACTGAATATGGGATGAACAAACAGGAGCGGTACGGGCGGAATGAAAACTCAGCCCTCAACAGAGCAACAGAGCCGTTCTGGCTCAACTGCTACTACCTCGGTGAACCACCATGGAGGGCCCCTACGAAGGCGGCTATGCAGGCCATTGATGGCAAAATCGAATCAGTATTGCAGCGTCTGGGTGAGCAAGACTGTAAAACAGAGGCTGCTACTAGAACTGCTTCGTCTGCCGAAAATCAGGCAGTTAAAGCACTAGTGACTGCGGCGAAGCTCACTCAGGAGAATGGGCAATTAAGATATCGCCTCAAGCCTTTAGAAAACGCGAGCAGAGCATCCAACGTGCGTCTCATCGGGCTACCTGAGGGCTCTGAAACTCCCGATCTACTAACATTTCTAAAATCTTGGCTGCCCAAGGCCCTACAGCTAGACCGATCTATCGGAGAACAATGTGTCAGAGCCTACCGAATTTTACCACGATCAGCTGGGGCACAGAAAGATCTTCCTCGCACGGTACTGCTAGTCACGCTCAGTGCAGCCATTAAGGAACAGATCTTGCAGGCGGCCCGTAACACAGAGAGTTTGAATTATGAGGGTTTTACCTTACACTGCTTTCCAGACCTCTCCTATGCAACAAGGGCTCGCAGAAAGAAGTTCGACGGGGTTTGGGCCTCATTGAGAAGTCTGGGGGTCGCCCATATCCTAATGATGCCTGCCAGATTGCGGATTTACTACGGGGGACAGACTTTCCAATTTACGGATCCAGAAGAAGCAGGCAGGAGAGTCCAGCAGATTCAGAGGGAGTTTGAGGTCTCAAAGGGCAGTGCCAGAATGGAGTCAGACCAGGAATTGGAGGAAGAAGACACCTGAATCGCTCTTAGTAAGCAGCCTGAACTTAACTGATAACTGTCCTAATTAAAATTTAGTCTTGCCCAGGAGGGTTTCTCTGCCGGTAAAAGACTGAAATTAAACCTGAAAGAGCGGATCTGGGTGGAACATGGACATTTACTTACAAGGCTATATACTTTATTTAATTGCTTTTCTGTTGGGGGTTGTAATAAAGCCTTTAACCATCTTGGTAAACCTTACAGGCTCAAAATAGCTTATCTAATTATTATTAAAAATTGTGCCTTCTTTTTTGAGGAGTTTGTTTCTAACAAATGCAGAGCTGAAATAGTGGGATCACTAAGATTTTTGTTCTACCATGCTCGGGAAGGGGGTACTAATCAACCTGAGAAGTTGAATTTTTCTGAAAGCATTTTAAATTTTAATATTTGGATTGTCCCCATCTCTTGTAGAAGTGTAGCTATTGGGATTTATTCTTATCGATTTAATAAGTAAAGTGGTAATACCCCCCAAATCCGTAAACAAGCATTTAGACTGCATTATACTAGCTTAACCTGATTTGGATCTTTGTATTAAATTCGAAATGTCTGATGTATGGAATGCATCACTACATGTCTATGTAAAGCTACAATAAACATAAAGTACAAAAAAAAATAAATAAATAAGTTGCATATTTAGTCATTCATACAATCACTACTATTGTGTCTGCACTCCATGCAGAGTGTGCATTTCACCTGATCACAGGCATTACTAAGGTGCATATGGGATCTGCACCTAAAGCAGGTTTTGGGCTGGCCCTGGTAAAAGCAATGTCCTCTCTCTGTTCCTAAAAAAAAGGAGCTTGGTAGGTGCTTAGGGCCCTGTGGGCCAGATTTCAGTCGCACCTTGAATTTCCACCCCCTCCCCATCCATATATGTTCTTCATCCAATATCGGGGAAGGGTCACCCAGCACATCACATTTCTTTTTTTTTTCTTTATATTTTTTTCCGCCTCCCATGCTTCATTGGCCCCCACTCCTTCAGGCTCCGCAAGTCCCCCCCAGCCCCACTGCCCTTACCCAGCCCTCCTCTGGTCCTCAGATCGCAGCCGGTCCCCGGGATATCCCGGTGTATCCCTTCGCTGGGTGGGTCCCCCTCCTCCGAGGGGGAAGGGCACCGGGGGGGAAGGGGATGTCCCCAGCACACACTACTTTAGGGCCCAGGGATGCTGCTGAGGAACAGGAGGCCCTGGGAAGGTACTGGAGGCACTCGGGGGAACGGAGGGCCGTCATCCGGTGGCCAGCGAGCCATTTTCCATTTTTCCTGTTGGGGGCAGCGTTGTGACATCATGGCGTATGCCGACGTCCACTCCTCCCCCAGTTAACTTTGGGCCGTGCGTCCTGTGATACTCCCAGCCTCCGCTAGAAGCCAGCAGGCACCAGACCAGTCCCACCCCCCGGAGAAGGAGAGCTGTCTATAGGATGCTCAATCCTTCCCCCCCCCGGCCGGCCCTACAGTGACCCGGGCTCATTCCCGAACCCAGGTCGCTGGCGTCGCAAGCGGTAATCCAACTGCTGCGCTGGCGGGCCGGCTACATCACATTTCTTTTGAGGCCAATATTGTACATTGTGTACTGCCACCCCCTTGTTATGGAAAAGAATGATCACTTGTTTAATCGTCGGCTTAGTTTGTGGGAGGATCCTAAAAGGGATCCATAAGGCTGAGTGGTGTTTTTTCTCGAAGAGGCCCAGAATCTATCAAGGCCTGCTGGGGTTTTAAAACTTACAGCATAGACAGTGTCACCAGATGCATGAATTAATGCATAAATTTCATTAGGAAAAAAACGTTAAGATTCTTTAATAAGTGTCTTCCCAACAAATATCCTGTCAGGCGGGTGAGATAAACCCCCTAAATACTGAATGCACACAGCATTTTTTCTTTGTGCCGGGACATTTGTTGAAAAAACAGTATCACGCTGATGAAATTGTCACCAGAGCATTGAGGATTTCACCCCCCATCATCCCCTCCAGTGGCATTCTCTTCACGTTCCACTTGACCACCCCACTGGTCTGACATCTCCTGGGGTTCTGCTGTCACATTTGCCGCTGGTGTTTTGTCTGGGACAGGGAGGGGGGTGTCCTCCAGGTCTAAAGGCACTGTTTGGACAGCGGGTTGACTGCCCCCTCTACATGGGTTGGCCTGTGGTTCCTGATGTGGAATCGGGTTCACGCTACCAGGAATAGGTAGATCTGCTGGTCGGGAATCCACCCTTGTCATCCTTCTCTTCCCAACCTGCCTTTATCAAAGCTGAGCCAACAGTCCACACCCCAGTATCAGTACCTTCAGTAGTACATTTTTCATCAGTTCTATATCCTCTTCATAGTCCTAAATCATCAACAGTTCTGTCCTGTGTAACCCCCCTGCAAATGGGGGTTCCCAAAAGACTTCCAGGAGCTTGCTTGAATGCTCCAAGCCTGAATGGTGTTTGGCATTTAAGCCATTTATCAGTGAGTGTTTTTAGAGCCTCTGGTACTGTCTCTTTAAGAGCTGTCTGCTTGCAGACATAATTAGTTTGTATGGGGGGACTGTGTGCTTCTCTGAGTACCACTCGAGCTGCTGCCAATTCACTTCATTTTTGCAGTCACTAGGAGTGCAAAGGGAACCTATCTGAAAGATGTAACTGTTTGCCAGAAATTATTTAGAGTAATAATGAAATTACAGTTTGTCTAACCTGCTTTCTTTGCAGTCAGAACTGTGTCTGCTAGTTCCCATTCTAGTTTTGAACTGCTGAACTGGACCAATCAGTGTGGGGTAAGCTAGCTCTAAAATGATGCCTTGACGAATCAGAACTTGACTCATAATCTGAGCCAGCCACAAGAGGATTGTATGGGCAGTGACTCTGGGAGATGTAGTTTAGACTTCAGTGCCTTTTGGACCAACAGCAGCAGTCTATTGTGAGTGACAGCCAATCCAGTCAAGAACTGGGAGGAACTCAAAGGAAGTGCCCGTTTCGTCAGTTGGAGTTCAGTTGAGCTTTGGCAGTGAAGAAGGAAGGAGCCCTGTGCTTTTCAGTGTGCAGTTTTAGTCAAAAACGGTAAGGCCCAGAGTTCCGGTCTGCAGCTTGTGTAACAGCTTGTTAGGACTGAATCCGTCCTCGTGAAAAGAATCAAAGGATCTCTGAAGAGTAGAAACCAGGCTCACCCTGTAGAAGACTGGAAGAATTGCTGAAAATTGCACTCGGTCTGTCAGGAACTGAATCTGCTGTGTGTTCTCCCGGTATTGTGCAGTAATTGCGATCGGGATACAGATGCAGCCTGCCTGGTATAGTACTTTCTTTTATATGGATGTGTGAAGAGGTTTGTGTACCCTCAAGTGAGCCCTGGCTGACATTGAAGGACCCTATCTTATTTGGAGGTCGTGAGTACTAATTCAGGGTTGCTCCTGTTGAATTGCCACATTAAATCCAAATGGAATTACTGTACTGCTGACTGTTTAATTCTCCTTTTCTCTGTGTGAAAGGGCCCCTACCAGCTGCAATGGTTTGGACTAGCCACTAGGGCTTGGGTACCCAGGGACAGTAACTGATAGGGATAGGCCCGTGCACAGAGCCATAGGTAGATTATTAGAGTGATAAGCTAATTAACCTGATTTCCCTGTCCTTGTTATATCCCCTAAATAAATCAGAGCTGCTTGTTTCAGCAAAGTTATACTGCCTGAGGTATTTGTCTATGTTAAAGTACTGTACTGTGATTGTTGCACTGTATCTCATTTCTACAGGAGGTCCCAGTGCCGGAACCAGACCTGGGGGTAAGTGTATACCGTGGAAGGTAATTCTGATATATTGTGTGGCCACTAGTGGGAAGAAAGGGGTTGCAGTGTCCCAGAGGGCTGTGACCAAGTTAGTTTAACTATTGCAAACCCTGACCTCTGGGTGGAGGCACCCGCCATTGGATCCAGGCCCTCAACCTGTTAGTGGCAAATCAGGCAGGGAGTAGCCCTGGGATAGCGCCATCTAGGGGTTACATCTTGGAGGCTCACCGCTGGGATTGTGTGTCCTCTAGTGGCCATATTTACGAACCACTGTTAAAAAAAATGGGTACCCACAGAAGTGGCTGTGCACCGCTGGTGGAGTGGTGTACTGGGAGGAGATCGACCCCAAAATGCTATGCTTATCCTGGACATCCCTCTGGGTATCAATACGGACACTGTGCAGGAGTACTTTCCAAGGTGGAAGGTTTACAAAACCCTGTGGTGGTGGTCGGCATGCTAATCTGCTCACCCACACTTTCCTGGCCCTAGTAGAGTTTAAGGATCCCATAGATAGCTCCAAAGTGCCACAGACCATTACCCCAGAGGGAGCCCTCACTGCTTGGAGAGTGATAACTAAGGACAGTAAAGACCCGGGGGGGAATCAGCCCCACCACTATCTGAAACTTTTGAGGAGAAATTTGCTGAATGGTTGCTGGGAGAGGGAAAACTGTGGAGGACTTGAAGAAACTATTCTTGCCACCTGGGGTGTTCCTCCCCAACACCCTCTCCTGCTCCAGTGCCCGTAATGGTGGCTGAACCAATGCAGACTCCTATTTCTGCACCTGCCATTAGTCACGACTCTTACCAAGGTTGAGGATCTTCTGGCACCCTCCCCACCCCCAAGGGAGGATGACTGGGAGACCTGGATAGACTATGTTGCCCCCAAGTGCTAGAATGGCAATGCTCGGAAGGTGAAAAGCGAAAGAGGTTAGTGAGAGCCTCCGAGGTCCTGCCCTGGCTACCATCCGTAAGCTAAACGGGCCAGTAACCCTGAAGCGACTGCACAGGCCTATCTTGAGGCCTTGGAGAATGTGTATGGAGCCCAGATTCTGATGAGGACCTATGGTGGAGAGTAAGAGATGCACAACAGTACCAAGGGAGTTGTTGTCTGTGTATGTATCTCGGCTGGAAAATTGTTGCAAGAATGCCTCAGAAAAGGTAGTTTGCCAGCGATTGAACTGGACCAACCAGGCTGGACAGGATCCTTAAGTCTGCCCCTCTCAGAACTGCTGTTGCTTCAGTTACACCTGGCAGATCGACTGGAATCCCCACCCTCCTATGATGAGTTAATGAGAGAAATTCGAGGAGTTGAGAAAAGACGACCTCGGGAGGGACCTGCACCAATAGCTGCGGCTACGACCCGAGTGACTGAGGGTGACCCATCAAGTGAAGTTCAGGGGCAGAGGTTGGCAGTCAATGAGTGCTCTGACAAGGAAAAAGATATGTCACAATGGGGCGAACTGTTGAGAGATCCGAATTCAAAAACAGTCCTTTATGAAGGCCACGCCTGCAAGTACGGGCCCTGACCTATATCCGACTGCATCTGCTATGGGGGTGGGGGTACCCACCCATGTATCTCCTGCTGATAACAGCTCCGAACTCGATTCCTTGACCATGGAAGTGGAGAAACTGACGAGATGTCTCCAAATGCTTATCACGCCGCAGACAGAGATGGCACCAAGGTTTCCAGTTAGTAATACCCCCGCCCTGGCTCCCAGTGGCGCTCGGCCAGCTCAAACTCCAGAAAGTATGTTTTGCTATAATTGTGGGAAAGATGGGCACATGAAAAGGGAATGCCAGTCCCAAAAGACACTGACAAAGTTGCATATAGGCTACAAGGAGAGCTCGGAGAAGAAATCAGTGGTTAAGAGGTGCACGACATGATCCCAGTGAGGGCACCAAAATGCTAATTCACGTCCTTTTGTGGCAAGGTCAGTTGCCCAGGCCCCACTACCGCCTCCAGACTGGTCCAGAATAGTGGGTCCCTCCATGGAGACCACTGTAAAGGTGAACGGAGTGTCTACAAGAGCTATATTAGACAGTGGCTCCCAAGTGACAATTATGTTCCAAGATTGGTATCAGAAGCATTTGTCAGACGTACCCTTACAACCATTAGAAGGACTGCATGTATGGGGGTTAAGTGAAGGCTCACCCTATTCCGGGTATATCCGAATTTGGCTGTCTTTCCCCACCTCCGTGGCTGGAGTGGCCGAACAAGTAGAGACCCTAGCCTTAGTGTGTCCCCCACTGGACTGTATGATGGTGTCCTTTGTTGATTGGAACAAATGCTCATATGTTCGGAAGGCTGGCACAGTTGTGTTATGAAAAACAGGGGTCAAAGACTAGTAGAGCTTTAAGAGTTCCGCTTTAATTAAGAAGGCCTATGAGGCACAGAGATGCTGAAAAAACAGAACCAGAGGAACCGGTCGAAATTGTATGGAAGAAGGATCCTGAGTCTCTGATCCTGGCGCCCAAATGCCCAGTGTACCTTACAGGAGAGGTCCGTATCAGAAAGGATGTTAAGAATAAAATATTAATGTTGGATGCACCAGGCGATGGAAATTGCCAGAGGGACTGCTGGTCAAGCCTAGTATTTTGCCCGCTAGAGCCCATGCTTATGCCAGAAGGGTAATGGTCCAAGTTCATAATGTGTCTGAAAGAGACATTCGAGTAAACAGAGGTTGCATCCTGGCTAATGTGCATTGTGCAGACACTGCAGTGCTACCCAGCAGCAAGAGTTCAAGGAAGAATGACAGAGTAACGCCTGACTTGTTTGATTTCGCGACTCCCGCTGCCAGCTGAATGGAAAGTGAAGATCAGTGAGAAGCTTGCCCAGAGAGACCAGGTGTTTTCTTTAAAGGAATGGGATGTAGGATGCGTGCAAGGAGCTGAGCACAATATCCGGCTGCATGACGAAAGACCATTTCCTGAGAGGTCTCGACGCCTGGCACCTGCTGACATAGATGATGTGAGACGGCATCTGCAAGAGATGTTAGCTGCTGGTGTAATACAAGAATCCAGAAGCCCTTATGCTTCCCCATTGTGGTAGTGGAGGAAAAAGAATGGAACAGTAAGGATGTGTGTGATTATCGCACCTTAAACCGGCGGACTATCCTCGATCAGTACACAATGCCCGCATTCAGGATGCTTTGACTGCCTAAACGGGAGCAAGTGGTTCTCTGTGCTGGATCTCCGCGTGGGTACTATCAGATCCCGATGGCCCCAGAGGACCGTGAAAGACAGCCTTTATCTGTCCGCTTGGCTTCTATGAATTCATGAGGATGCCTCAAGGATTTCAGGTGCCCCAGCCACTTTTCAACGATTGATGGAGCGTGCAGTGGGGACATGAACTTACTAGAGTGCCTGGTATACCTAGATGATGTTATTGTGTTTGGCAGCTCACTGGAGGAACATGAGAGCAGATTATTTAAGGTATTGGACCGACTGGAGGACTTTTGCCTTAAACTGTCCATTGATAAGTGTCAATTTTTTCAAACATCAGTAAAGTATGTGGGACACATAGTATCCACCGAGGGAATAGAGACCGACCCAAGTAAAGTTGAGGCCTTGACCACCTGGCCACAGCCCAAAAATCTAAAAGAACTGCAAAGATTCCTGGGATTCTGTGGTTATTATCGGCGCTCATCAAGGACTATTCAAGAGTGATCCGCCTTTACTTAACCTTACTCAAGGGTATCCCCAACCCACAAAAATACCAAAAGTCAGCATCCCCAAGACTGAAAGAGTGTATTTTCATCCGAGTGAAGTATTTGGGGCCCGCTGGACTCCTGATTGTGAGACTGCTTTTCATGAGATCATATATCAACTTACCCATGCTCCAGTGCTGGCCTATGCCGATCCAAGAAAACCTTACGTCCTGCACACTGATGCTAGCTTGCAAGGGTTGGGGCTGTGTTGTACCAAGAGCACGAGAATGGCCTGAGACCAGTGGCCTTTGCCAGTAGAAGCCTGACCCCATCCGAAAAGAACTATCCTGTACAAGTTAGAGTTCCTAGCTTTGAAGTGGGCTATTGTTGACCAATTCCATGAGTACTTGTATGGGGCTAAAATACTAGTAAAACTGACAATAATCCTTTGACCTATGTGCAGACCTCAGCTAAGTTGGATGCCACTGGCCATAGGTGGCTTTCTGCATTATCTACATATGACTATGCTCTCGAATACCGAGCAGGTCTGAACCACATAGATGCTGATGCTCTCCCGGAGGCCTGTTCCCAGAATGATTGGGTCCGACTGGCAGAACCTGACATTCGGGCACTCTGCCGGAAGTTTGACAGGGAGGAACAAATGTCCACGGACGCAGTGGACTGCATGGTGGATTGCTTGGGAGCCTCTGAAATTGCATACTGCTGCTTATTGCCACTTTTCTGCAATAGACATTGGTGCACTGCCTCAGCTGGACAATGACAGTATTCAAGTGGGTCAATCCCTGATCCCATGATCAAAGCAGCTTTAGAAGCCCTCTATGCAGGAAAAGATGTGTCCAAATTACGCCCACTGATTTGAGAACTGCACTGTTATACAAAGAAGGTCCTAAGTTGAAACTGATCAATAAACTGTTATACAGAGAAACAGTAGACAGAGGGGGACAAGTAGACAACAACAACTAGTGCTGCCCACTGCCTTCGAGACTCAGTATTGAGGTCCTTGCACAACCACATGGGGCACCTTGGTATAGACAGAACACTTGACTTGGTGAGATCCAGATTCTATTGGCCTAAGATGGGGCTGATGTGGAGCAACACATTCGAACTTGTAGTCGCTGCTTACAGAGGAAAGCTTTGCCCCAGAGGGCTGCCCCCCTTGTTAACATAACCACCAGTGCACCCATGGAGCTGGTCTGTATTGATTTTCTAAGTTTGGAGTCAGATCAAAGAAATATCAGTAATGTGCTGGTGGTCACTGACCATTTCACGAGATATGCCCAAGCTTTCCCCACCAAAGACCAGAAAGCATCCACTGTAGCCAAAGTACTTGTAGAAAACTTTTTTGTTCACTATGGGGCTCCACAAAGAATCCATTCTGATCAAGGGAGAGACTTTGAGAGTCGTCTGATCAAAGAGATGCTTTCTCTGTGGGGAGTGCGAAAGTCCAGAACCACTCCTTACCACCCCAGGGGACCCACAGCCTGAACGCTTTCAACCGCACTTTGCTAGATATGCTAGGCACCCTGCACCAAAGGACAAGCCTAGATGGAGCAACAAATTAGCACCCTGGTACATGCTTATAACTGCACCAAAAGTGATGCCACTGGATTCTCCCCACCGCCTGATGTTTGGAAGAGAAGCTCGACTACCAGTAGATGTGTGTTTTGGGGTCTCTCCTGATGGGGTTCAAGCTGACAACTATTTACAGTATGTGCAAAAGTTAAAGGCCCAGCTAACTCATGCGTACCAACTGGCTCAAACCATGGCTGCCAAAAGAAATCTGGCCAACAAAGAAAGGTATGATAAAAGGTAAAGCACAGGAACTCCAGGAGGGAGATCGGGTATTGCTAAGAAATCTGGGACTGCATGGCAAGCACAAGATTGCTGACAGATGGCACCATCTCCCTCACATTGTAGTGGGCAAACTAGATGATCTGCCAGTGTACAAAGTAAGGCCTGAGAATAATTCAAAGATGTAAAACAATGCATAGAAATCATTTACTGCCCATTGGACAAATCTTAATTGAGTCTGAGCCCTAGAAGATGCCCCTCTGGACCAGTGACTAGAGCTGCTGCTAAGAAAAGATCAAGAAAGTCTGCACCTACAGAAGCAAAGTTAAAGTGTTCCCTCCACAAGTCCCAGTTGAGCATGACTGTCAGTCCATATCGGAAGAAAGTGAGAGTGACTTTGAATACTATCCTTCTTACTGAACTGAGTCAATTGTTTGGGCAATCCCTAGTCAATACTGGAGACAAAGCTGGGCCTTCTGGACTGTCTAAGCCCCCAGCTTCATCCCTGGAGCCAATGCTCCCAGAAAGTGAAGTGCAAAGCATCAGATCAGATGAAATGGAATCATGTGCATGGTTGAACTGTTTGAGCTTTCAGGGGAGGAAATGATAGATTGGGGCAGACTGGTGATACACCAACAAGAAGAGTATTTTGAGTGCCCTGACAGTCCACTGCCAGTGTCCGAAAGCTCTCCATGCGAGCCAAATGTTGTGGACTCCAGAAACTGTAACTCCTGGAGCTGAAAGTGCCCAAGTTCCTAGCCTCTACCCCATGGAGACTCCCTGACAAGTGAGGACAATGCTGAAATGAGGCTCAGAGTGCAGAGACTATAACAGTTCCCCCTAGAAAGACTGGTCGAGCTGTAAAGCCTGTGGTGCACCTCAGTTATGATTCACTTGGGAGGCCTGTGGACTTGCCTCTCAATGTTGTCCATAAAGGAGTGTATGTGTCCCCGAGCTCATTGCCCAAACTGAGCATCAGTGCTAACTCCAAGTTACTTGTGTTGCCCTCTAAGTATGGTGCCCTTGCCCCATCCAGCCCCAAGGTAACTGATAGGGAAGGGCCCCCTCTCTTCGGGTTTCATGTACAAGAGGTAATAACTTGAGTTATGGTACAATGTGTATGTAATACTATGTAAAGAGTGGCATACTGCAATGTTTCAGAAATGTTCTTGGTAAAATGATATATTGACTGATGATTACAGCGCAGCCCAATGCAAATGTATGGTTGCAGTTGAAACTTATGGGGTACTTGCTTGACGGGACGTCAAGCTTTCCCAGGCCAGGAAGGGTGTAACCCCTGCAAATGGGGGTTCCCAAAAGACTTCCAGGAGCTTGCTTGAATGCTCCAAGCCTGAATGGTGTTTGGCATTTAAGCCATTTATCAGTGGAGTGTTTTAGAGCCTCTGGTACTGTCTCTTTAAGAGCTGTCTGCTTGCAGACATAATTAGTTTGTATGGGGACTGTGCTTCTCTGAGTACCACTCGAGCTGCTGCCAATTCACTTCATTTTGCAGTCACTAGGAGTGCAAAGGGAACCTATCTGAAAGATGTAACTGTTTGCCAGAGAAATTATTTAGAGTAATAATGAAATTACAGTTTGTCTAACCTGCTTTCTTTGCAGTCAGAACTGTGTCTGCTAGTTCCCCATTCTAGTTTTGAACTGCTGAACTGGACCAATCAGTGTGGGGTAAGCTAGCTCTAAAATGATGCCTTGGACGAATCAGAACTTGGACTCATAATCTGAGCCAGCCACAAGAGGATTGTATGGGCAGTGACTCTGGGAGATGTAGTTTAGACTTCAGTGCCTTTTGGACCAACAGCAGCAGTCTATTGTGAGTGACAGCCAATCCAGTCAAGAACTGGGAGGAACTCAGGAAGTGCCGGTTTCGTCAGTTGGAGTTCAGTTGAGCTTTGGCAGTGAAGAAGGAAGGGCCCTGTGCTTTTCAGTGTGCAGTTTTAGTCAAAAAAGCGTGTGTAAGGCCCAGAGTTCCGGTCTGCAGCTTGTGTAACAGCTTGTTAGGACTGAATCCGTCCTGTGAAAAGAATCAAAGGATCTCTGAAGAGTAGAAACCAGGCTCACCCTGTAGAAGACTGGAAGAATTGCTGAAAATTGCACTCGGTCTGTCAGGAACTGAATCTGCTGTGTGTTCTCCCGGTATTGTGCAGTAATTGCGATCGGGATACAGATGCAGCCTGCCTGGTATAGTACTTTCTTTTATATGGATGTGTGAAGAGGTTTGTGTACCTCAAGTGAGCCCTGCTGACATTGAAGGACCCTATCTTATTTGGAGGTCGTGAGTACTAATTCAGGGTTGCTCCTGTTGAATTGCCACATTAAATCCAAATGGAATTACTGTACTGCTGACTGTTTAATTCTCCTTTTCTCTGTGTGAAAGGGCCCCTACCAGCTGCACGGTTTGGACTAGCCACTAGGGCTTGGGTACCCAGGGACAGTAACTGATAGGGATAGGCCTGTGCAGAGCCATAGGTAGATTATTAGAGTGATAAGCTAATTAACCTGATTTCCTGTCCTTGTTATATCCCCTAAATAAATCAGAGCTGCTTGTTTCAGCAAAGTTATACTGCCTGAGGTATTTGTCTATGTTAAAGTACTGTACTGTGATTGTTGCACTGTATCTCATTTCACAGGAGGTCCCAGTGCCGGAACCAGACCTGGGGGTAAGTGTATACCGTGAAGGTAATTCTGATATATTGTGTGGGCCACTAGTGGGAAGAAAGGGGGGTTGCAGTGTCCCAGAGGGCTGTGACCAAGTTAGTTTAACTATTGCAAACCCTGACCTCTGGGTGGAGGCACCCGCCATTGGATCCAGGCCCCTCAACCTGTTAGTGGCAAATCAGGCAGGGGCAGTAGCCCCTGGGATAGCGCCATCTAGGGGTTACACCTGCATTTGGTTTGCAGAAAGTGTGTTCTGCACTGTCGCAGCCTCCACTTTGTCTGCACTAGCTTCATCAACAACATTCTCCACAATGTGTGTATCAGGTGTATTTACTGCAACAGGAAATTATTCAGTCCCAGAATGTAGTGCTGCTGGACCAGCAAGTATCTAAGATCGCAAATCCTGTGGTCCTGTTACAAGTCTCTGGGGCACTGTCCGCTCGCTACCTTCACTCCTCAAAGTTCCTGCGTCACTCTGTGTGTCAAGTAGTACAGGCCTGGGGCTGACAGCATCATTCTGTTCAATCGCATTCTCTGGCAGAGGTAACCTCCATCTGACTCCTCTCCCAGGGGTCAATAACACTTGCAGTAACCATTGTTGCTGCTCCAGACTCAATGCCTGCACAAATTCAACCTCATGCTACAAGCCAGCCACTTGCAGCTCCTCATATTCCTCATTCTGATATACCACTATGTTGATATCCATAACTTCGCTATCCTCATCAAGTACCACATTTTCCATCACAATCTCCTGCACTGGACCTACAGGGAGGGAGGTCTGCTCCCCTGTAGGTCTGCCAGCTAACTGAGCAAGTTCCAAATCCACGTCCATCGTTCACCAGCGCCCCTGCAGAGTAGGGGAAAGTTTTATTGCAACAAAAATCATACAGAGGCATACAAAAACAAGTTCCAGAACAAAATCAAAGGAAAAAAAGAAAACACTGGGTAACAAAGATATATACATTCACGTCACAGCAAAATCAGAGTCCGTTACCCAAGGAAGGGCCTTCCAGAGTTCCAAAAGTTGCGACTCAGTTAAAGAAGTGCATTCTTGCAAATAGATATGCTTCAAATCCTGTACAATTTTTCTTTCCAACTCAATATACGTACATTCTTTTTGTTGCAATGTAAATAAACACCTAGCCATCCACATATTCCATTTAATAACAATAAACACCAGATTCAAAGTATCAATGTGCCAGAAGGACCACTGAGGAGAAAAAACTCCATAAACAATATTCAAATATGAAACCGTCTGAAACAAAGGAAGTTTCCAGGTATGTGCTAAAAAAGCCCACCAAGTCTGAATAAAAGATCATTCGAAAAATAAGTGAGATATGGTTTCTGGCTGTGTTAAACATAACAGTCTTGAGCACATTTGGTCTTGGAATTGCTTATGTTTATGGTTTGCCTTCACGTTAATTCTTTCATGGCAGGATAGCCAATGAAAATCCCACATATGGGCAGGTACTCTTTTGTAACGTAGCAAAAACAAAAAGGGAGGGGATATGTTGGTTAGGGCATTTATCAAAAGGTGTATGTACAGCACAGACAGTTGAAAGTAAAGTTTTATATAACACTTTATGAGAGGAAGGCAATAACATCTGGGCCGTTATCTTCCATTGTTTCAGACGTAAAAAAATATGCCTAACATATACAGGTATACCAACATTATGTCGTAACACAGACAGGGAATTATTTTCCCATTGGCGAAACCATAATCTACAAGAATCATAAAACCAAGATTCCCACCCTCTGTGGGTACTGATCAACAAAGGCCTAAGGTTAGCTGTAAAGAAAATACAAGTAAAAAATAACAGGGGATTAATCATAAGGTGACCGCCCTCTGAAATGGGTAAGTATGTCACATTCCTTTTAATTGGGTTCAATCTACTCCTCCAAAAAGCTTGAAAAAACAAGCTAAGGACTGTAGTTTCTAGTTGTTTGGGAATAGGGAAGATATAACTCAAATAAAGGAAAGTTGGTATCAAATAAGATTTAATCAGAAAAACACGTTTCTTTTTCCCAAGTTGTCCCCTATTCCAATGGGCCACCTTAAGTTTGCCCTGCTTTAACTTAACATCCCAATTATAAAAATCAGAGTCCACTGTCCCGAAATAAACCCCCAAAATACGAATAGGGCCTTCCACCAGACGTAAAGGACCGATATGATCTAGAGGTGGTAAAGCAGAGCCCACACGTACTCCCACACTTTTATTGTAATTCAGGACAGCACCGGAACACATATCAAAAGTAGAACAAACCTGAAGAGAGATATCCACAGAGGGTGCATCGGCTACAAGAAAGCAGACATCGTCAGCATACGCAATAGCTTTGTAAGGCGAGCATAAGACAGGGCTAGAAATAGCATGAATTTGAGGGTGGGCATTCAACCGACGAAGCAGAACGTCCAGGAAAATAACATACAAAATAGGGCTCAACGGGCACCCCTGGCAAAACCCTCTCTTAATAGGGATCATGGGTCCTACCCAACCATTAACTACTGGTACCACAGTGGCGGTTCTATAAAAACAGTGGATCCAGTGAATTAAGACCGCCGGTACATGTGACAGACGAAGTGTGTCCCATAAGAAATCATGGTTGACTGAGTCAAATGCCGCTTTCTGGTCCACGGAAACCACGAAACCTGAAATCTCATTGGCAAAACCATTAGAGAACAATTCCCGAAGAAGAATCAAATGATCAGAGATTCTCCTAGTAGGTACCGAACATGACTGTGCAGGATGCAAAACCACCTCTGCTATTCTCACAAGACGCTTGGCAATTATTTTCATCAATATCTTAAAATCAGTATTCAACATACTTAGAGGACGCCAATTGTCAAGGGAGTATAAATCCCCTTTGTGTTTACATATATATATATATCAAAGTACCTTTTGTAAAATCCAAAGGAAGAATTTTGCATGTTACTAAGGAATTAAACACTATAGCTAATTCCGAAACCAAGTGGTCACCCATCACCTTGTATAAGGCAGCCGGTAGACCATCTGGACCAGGAGTCCTCTGTAAAGGCAAGGAGGAAATAGCCGAGGTCACATCCAGCTCTGAAATAGGTAAGCTAACTGGGTCCAAAAGAGACTGTGAGGGGAGTGGGATTTCAAGGTCAGCATATAAACTGGCAGAATCAACAGCAACTACTGGGGGAGGAGAAAATAATGCCAATGTGTGGTCCGTCACAATACGACAAACATCAGATTGAGAAGTGCATAATTCACCTTCAGAATCAACTAAACATGTCATGTTTTTCTGGGAAATTTTACAGGAATTTGCCTCAAAAGAGCAGACAACACCATGTGTGCCAGCTGTACCAAATTTTTGTTGATAATAAAGTTGTTGTGATTTTCGTGTTTGGAAATGCAACATATTGTCCTGTACCAATTTAATTTGGTGAGAGAGGTCATGCCCCGTCGTTTATGCAATAGTTAATAAGGACTGAAGGTGAACCCTCTTCTGCAAATAATCTAAGTACTCCCGTCTACATTTCTGACGGCTATAATTTTTCAAGAAAACAATTAAATCATGCTTAGTATCCAACCACCACTTAATAGGTCCGCATAACAAATAAAAACAGATTTGCGTGCCCGAATAAATGACAACAAAGACTGCTTAAAGGCTGGGACTTGCAACAGGGAGGTATTAAGTTTCCAAAGTCTGGGTCCTTTATGAAGGGGGGTAACAGGTCCCAAACCGATCGATAACAACTTATGATCCGAAAATGCAACAGCTTGTACCTGAGCCGAAGCAATATTCAAAGAACGAGACAAAAACACAAAATCAATTCGCGTTGCCAACCTACCCTTCTGGAATGTGGGAGTATGTTGTTTGGTAAAGGACAAATAAGCATCGGTTAAATGGGCAGTACGGACCAATTTCCCTAATTCCTGCGAGTCACAAAACAATTTTCTAGTAGTTGCAAAAGAACTCTTATCTTGGAGACTCAGGGTTGGATATTCAAACTGCGCCCAAAATGTGCGCAATAGCAGGAGCAAGCACAAGTCCATTGCGCACATGCGCAATAGACGCGATATTCAAACATGGAGCAAGTCAAATTGTGCAACCAGCCAACGTCTGAATATTGCACAACCTGCGCCGTAGCGCAACCAGAAATGGGAAGCTGAGCAGATATGATGCGCTATAGCGCAACAAGGCCAGCCCAGCTGAGCAGTCCAGAGGCGCCATAGTGCAAGCAGAGAGCCCCTCAGCAGCAGAGCAGTGGAACTGCACAATCAGGGAGGTAGGCAGGGGCCCACCACCCATGCCACAGATGGGCACAGGAACACACTGCAGAACTAACAATACACCCCCACACCCCAAGCACAGCATCACTGGGGGAGGGACAGAATATCCACCGGCCCATGGGGACAAGCCAACAAAGCACAGCTGGGCCATGGTGCCCCAGCACACCCACTGGCAAGCTGAGACTGCCACACAAAGGGGGCGGACAACCCAAGTGCACATCAGCACCCCCCTGTGCACAGCACACCCTGCACTGGTACCCCAAGACACCACCCATGAGCAGTGACTATCACCGTCACTGCAGGAATCCCCATGCATCTCCCCTCGCCACACTGCAACCTCGTGTACCACAGAACCATACAAGCCAGACCCACCAGGAGCACCCAGCAGTGGGTGGCAGCACACGGCCAGACCGACTGAAAGCCACTCCCACACCAGAGACACCTCCCCACGCACACACACACACACACACACACACACACATATACCCATGACAATACCACCCCAGATGCCATGCACACCACTGCAACTGAGCACCTATAGCCAGCTGCAAATCAGAGACCACCACAGTATTCATAACAAAATAGATTTATCTAATGAACATATCAACAAGAACAACAGAACAGACAGAACTATGTACAACTATATACAAGACAAGGGTGGGGTAATGGTAAAAGGTAGGTGGGTAAGGGGCAGGGGTGAACAACTGGGAGAGGGAAGGCAGGGTGAGGGGATGGGTAAGGGCGGAGGTGATGGGCAGTTACTGCCCACCAGCCCGCCATCAGCTGGCTGCTGCTGGTCCGGGCCTCCTCCTGCGCCTGATTCCACTCGCTGCATGTCCCTCAGGATCTCGAGGACTCCATTGAGGCGATCAGGAGCCGGTGGACTGCCCGCTCGATTCTTGCAGGATCTGGACACCTAGGACAAGGATCAGAATCAATGGCTGTGACTGTCCACAACCCTGAAGCCCACCCAACATGCATGGCATACAGCCAAGTGCCCCGCTCCTGTGATGGAGTGCACCCACCCACAGTGACCGTGCACAAGACAAGCCCAACCAGGCAGCAACAGCCATGTGTGCCACTGCACACACCCCACCCATGCCCAGCACAGCACAACCAAGGCTGTACAGTGACGTGGCTACGCGGTGGGAAGGCAGTGCCACAGCCATGTGCCCAGTGCATGCATGGACCACCATTGATGCACTCCCAGACATGCAGTGCCACTGGACAGTGCTGACTGTCACATGTCGCGTGCATGGCAGTGTTGTCCATGGATGGTGGCCATGCCCCCCCCCACGGCATGCAATAGCATTCATGATGTCATGACACTCACCCTCATCATATTGCCGCTGCTGCTGCTGCTGCCGTGGCTCGACACCACCACCACCACCACCATGTACAGCCACAGCTGCCACCCCTCGCTGCGCTTCAGCCTGGGCCTGCCTCCACTCCACCACGCCTGTAGAAACAAAAGGTGAGAAACACATCAGTGAAATCCCAAAGCAGACAGCCCCTGCCACAATGGTGTGCCTGCCCACCCAGCCAGACCCATACATCACACATCCTGTAAACACCGCACAGCCAACCATAGACCAACCCTCCCCATGTGGTCTACCATACAGTGTTACCCATGCGGACAATACAGGTGCATAGGCACACACCACCTGGCCTGGGCACCACACCCTCCTGGCACGTGAACGTAGTCACGTCAGTAGTGCCCGCTCCCTCCTCTGCAGGTCACCGTACCGGTGCCTGCATTGCTCTGTTGAGTGCCGCCGGCCAGTGGCCTCCTCCAGTGCAGTGGCCACCTGCTGCCACACATGTGTACATGCCACGTTCAGGGGTTCATCCCCAAACAGTGGGCCATGGTGAGGCTCCACTATAGCCACCAGGTTGTAGCTCAACGCACTCCACTGTGGTGCTCTCACCATGCCATCCCTCGTGTATATAGTAGGCAATATGGCACTCCGCCTTTGCTAACCCCACTTGGAAATGTGCATAGCAATACAACTCCATTAGTCCTATACGTGCCTGTGCATTGCTCGCGCCCGCCAGTCCCCTATCGGCGTATTGCCGAACAGCTTGATGAAACTTTCTGAGCATGTATCGTGCAACCGCTGAAGGGGCAAAGGTCAGGCACAGGGTCATGGGTCTCTGGCGCCAAGGCCACGCACAGCGCCACTGGAGCGTCTACACCTCCAGCAGCGTTGGTACGCCTGTATTGCCAATGCCACGGTCGAGTATTGCGCGGTTAATGCTTCTGGCGCCATGTGGTGACCATCGCTGTAGCACCACTGGCACAATGGTGGCCATGTCCTGGATTGCCTATCATGCACAGCACATCATCAGCACGGCAGATGCCTGCGTAAGCCACCTGGGCATGCACAGTGCGGTGTACTACACAGTCACAGAACTGCGCCATTGGCTTAGCCGGTTCAACCGTATAGTGCAACAGCGCACTATTCAGCCGTCGTATGCAAATCATCTGATCAGCCATTCAATGGCACAGCGGCGCGATTTGCATCTCATTAAAGTTGCTCCAGTCCTAATTTGCATGCATTGCGCTACAAACCTGAGACACTGTTCTGCAGTGGCCAGATTCGGTTACTGCAGTTGACAGGTGAGTTGCATGCATTGTGCTGTACTGGACCATGGCCCCAGAGAATTGCTGTGTACTGCACAGTCACAGGTGACCACTCTCACCCATACAGGCTGTGAAATGACCGAGCGAGGACTGGGTGAGGAGGATGATGGTGGGTGGAAGAGGAGGCCCAACTTTACAAAGGTGGAGACAAAGGCACTGTTTGAGGCCTACCTGGCTGAGGAGCCACTTCTCAGTGGACGGTGGGGTACCCCTCAGGCCCGTGGTGCTACATGGAAGGGTTGGCACGTGCCGTCAACCTGCACGGCAGCCACCAGCGCTCTGTGCAGGAGTGTAAAAGGAAGATGGGGACCGACAGGAGGAGGGTGAAGGAGAAGGTTGCAGCCATCAGGGCGGCACGTGCTGCAACAGGCGGTGGACAGCCGGAGGTGGTGCAGCTGACCCCGGCGGAGGACATGCTCACTGCAAGCATGCATCGCAGCCCCATTGAGGGTGTACCTGGAGGTGGCTTCCAGACAGGTGGTAGCCCATCACTGCATGGGGGAAGGTAGATCACATGCACTAATGTGTCCTTCCTTTCTGTTACAGATCCTGTGCATCTGCAGGGGTCAGCAGTGGAGGGCCTGTCCACTGTGGACAGCCACCCGGAGTTGGAGGAGGGACCATCCACCTCCGCAGATTGCTGGCGTGCACTGTGGCACTGTACACACCTAGCTACCTTCATTGATGCTGAGACAGGTGTGAGGAGTGCCCTTCCTTTGTCCCAGCGGTCTGGCATGCAAGCATGCCAGTACGCTGTGGCTGTGGCTGTGGCACAGACCTGCACCATCGATGATGCACCGACCACTATGGGCATTGAAATGTGTGTGTCACAGAATGGACACACAGCAGGCCAGCTCATGCCCATGGAACTAGCTGGTTCCGACGTGTGTGCCAGCATGTCAGCACAGTCCCAGGCTGTGCCTGTCAGCACCGGTGGGGCAGCACCGGTGGCTGTGCAGGTCACTGGCACTGTTGCGGCCACAGCCATGGAACCACTGATCCCGTGGGCACAGCAGGCAGAGGGGCAGCAGCAGCAGTCACCCACCGGGACTGGGGGTACAGGGCTCAGTGGTGATGTAGGTGCACCGCCTGTGGACATGCCCATATCTGGTCCTGGTGAGCAGTGCCCACCCTCAAGGGGTGTTGTACATCAGGCCCTTCCAGACCCTGAGAGACAGGTTGCCAATGTGGCAGATGACCTCTTTGATGAGCACATCTGCCTGCTGCAGGCATCAGTACAGCAGCAGATGCGGGTTGCAACATCCGTGGAGGCACTGTGTGTAGCCCTGGAGTGGGTCGAGGAGCGACACAGCAGGGACACTGAGAGGATCCTGTCCCGGATTGACCATATGTGGGTGGATGTGACTGCCACCATCGACAGGCTGACACAGGCAGTGGTCGGTGTTGTGGCCACATTGGGCACACAGTCAGGTGCCCCTGTGCCGCTCACACCGCACAGTATGCTATCCACTCCCCGTTCCCGGCATCGTGCAACACCCACCCTGTCGATGCCGGGTTCAGCTGTGGGCATCCCGAGCACCCCTGGTGCAGGTATGTTCGGTATGCTGCAGACCCCTGTGCGGACAAGGTCATGTTCGCGCAGTGGGACCCCTGGTGGTCCATCGGTGCCACCCCATGTGACCCATGCTCAGCCTGCCAGTGCTGCTGGGTCTCGTTGGGGCCGCCCACATATCCGAGGTAGCCGTGGCACTGTGCCGCATGACTGAGCTGTCTCCCAGTGCAGGCCCTGTCTGCTGCTGCCCTGTGTGCAATGTGTGTTTTGGTGGGCAGTGCACCAGTGGGTGCCCTACCCTACACGCCGACACACGGACCACCTGCACACCCTCCCGACTGCTGTCCACAGGTGCGTGTGCATGATGATGCCTGCATTGCACTGTACACCAAAGTGCAAGGGTGCCCAGCATTTGACACACGTACATGGACAGTACAGGTGGTGGTGGTGGCCTGTGGACGTGTGTGTATGTAATGTCTGTTCCTGCTCTGTTGTGCACCTGGCCCCTGTGCACTTTGTGCCTGGTGTGTGTGTGTGTGTGTGTGTGTGTGTGTGTGTCTGTCTGTCTGTCCATGTGGCGTGTTACTGTTCACCCCTCCCTGGTTGTGTGTGTGTGTGCTTCTGTGCCCTGCCACTTCCCTCGCCGTCATGCACCCCTGGTGTGTTTCCCTGTGTGTATGTGGGTTGTGCCCTAGCCACTGTTGGTTGCAAGTGGCCCCATGACTTACCTGTGTTGGGCGAAGTGCTCCTTTGTGATGGTGTCCCGGTGCAGCTGGGCCAGCCGGATCAGTCGGGGGTCATGCCGTCCAAGGGGGGGCTGCTCATCCCCATCATCACCGGCGTCACCAGCGTCCCCATCACTGTCCCCTCCTCAACCTGTACGGCTATCCCACAGTCTTTGGCCATGTTGTGCAGGCCAGGAATATCCCACAGGCCTTTGAGGGGCTGTACTGTAGGGCACCGCTGGAGGTGTCTAGGCATCGGAAGCGTGCCTTCAGCATCCCAAACACCCACTTGATGATGTTGCGTGTGGCGGCGTGTGCCTCATTGAAGCGTTGCTGTGATGGGGTTGTGGGCTGCTGGTAGGGTGTGAGCAGCCAGGGATGGAGTGGGTATCCACTGTCACCTATGTGGAGATAGTGGAGGTTAGTGTCATGTTCAGGCTCATATTGCCCCTAACCCTGTGTGCCACTCCCATGGCACCAAACACCTCCCTTGCCCCACTTTGCCAATCCTACATGCATACTCACCCACTAGATGTCCTGTGGGATGTCCCACTCTCGAATTGATGGCACAGTGCTGATTGGTACCATATGAATGAATCGTGTGCTCTGCCAGGGCGGTGGCACAGACATTGATGATCGCTCACTGGCATCACACACCACCTGGCAGTTGACACTGGAAAGCCCTTCCGATTCGATACGCAGCCCCCATCGGGGCCGGGTGGCGTCTGAATAGCCACATGGGTGCAGTCTATCGCCCTAGTATGCCAGGCATCATGCTACCTGTGGAACTCCTGTATGTTGCTATGCGGTCTGCCGCGGTGCTAGAAATGGATGTACTCCTCAGCATGTGGCAGCAGTGCGCTGAGGAATGGGTGAGGATCGTGACGGTGCCGACTGTGTTATGCCTGTGGTGTCCCCTGTTGGCTCTGGAAGGTACCGTGGCGAGCAAGCACATGCAGGCTGTTGCCTTTGTCTCCACTGACAGGCGTGACTCCGTCGTGAGGTGCCTGCATCCACATCACTGCACAGCTCACAGAGCCGCCTCAGTATTGCCCTGTTCAGGCGGTACTGGCCCACAATCTCTACATCTGAATACAGCTCAAAGCTGATGCGGGCACGGTACTGCCTGTTGGGTGTACCGACGGGGCCCTTCCACGGCCACGTCCCCTGCAGCATGCCTTCTCACCCCTCTCATTACAGCTTCCATGTGGAAGCTGGCACTGTCCATCTCCCTGGCTTGTGTTCCCCCGGCTGTTGTTGATCTGTTACCCCTGCTGTCCTGACTGCTACCTCCACTGCACCGGGTACACCTACTGGCCTCTGCACTCTGTGGCCCCACCTTCACTTGCCCCTATTCTGTCCTGTGCACTCCCTGGCCTGCACTGTTTCCTGCTCTGGCTGCTGTGTCTGCCTGCCTCATGTGACTTCCTGTCAGTTCTTGCGCCTCTTCCTTGAGCCTTTTATTTTGTCTCATTTCTGCCGTGGTGCAACTTCCGCCTGATCCACTGTGCGCGTGCATGAAACCTTTGATGCATCGCATTACGCACTTTATGCATGGTTCCAACCCCTTCGGTTGCGCATACCTTCATTTGCATTGTGCTGTTGCTCAGCATGTTTTCTGTGGCGCAACTGCCTCCTGCTGAATATCGCACAATGGCGTAATTCCGGACTTGCGCTGGTGCAACCCTATTGCGCATGGCGCAACCCTTTTGAATATCCCACCCTCAGTCCACAATTAAAATCACCAGAAAAAATAATTTGAAAGGAAGTATGCAGAAAAGGGCGCAGTAAAGAAAATAATGCTATACGCGCCGTTTTGGTCTGAGGGGCATAAAGATTAATCACCCGATATGGACAGGGCCCAATCACAAAATCTAGAATGAGTGCCCTACCCGGAGCCACATCATACAGTTTTAATAACCTGAATCCTGGGACATTAATAAGAATCCCCAGACCTGAACAGGAATCTTGGCCGATGGACCAAAAAGAAGGTCCCTGCAACCAGTCTTGCTGTGCATGTCGGATTTCCTGTGTAGTATGTAATCGGGTATCTTGCAATAAAAAAAATCCAATTGGCAACAGTCGTAACAAAGAAAAAAACAGTCGTCTCTTTGACAGGCGCATCATACTGTTTACATTAATAGTATGACAAGTAAAACAAGACATAGGTGTTAAATGAAGCTGAAAGGCTCATCACAATTTCCTTCTCCCAACTACTTTTTGCCCTTTAAGTTTCACCCTGGTTTTCCATTTTTGAGAAAGACCAGAACCTAGGTGGAGTTCAGAATCAGCAGTTCCATCAGGGAGAGGGGAAGCTACTGAGGAAGAGTCCGACTCACCTCCAGCATCATCTGAGACAGATTGGAGTAGCTCAAAAGGGTTAGATAAAGGCACAGGAGAGGAGTCTAGGCCCAGCAAAAGGGAAGGTAGTACCTGGGACATGTTCCTCATGGACCTTCGACAGCCTACCGTGGCTGATACCTGAGGGGGAGGAGGAGGAGGCATATTACTAGGACCCAGAAGAGGGTCAGATACCGACAAAACAGGCTGGGCTGGTTTAGAGTTAGCTGAGGTCTGAACCAGAGTACACTCAGAAAGGGAGACCATCGGCCCCTCTGTACCTGGTACTGCAACAGACACAGGGACCGACTCAGAAGACTGAGAAACTGCCAAAGGCGGGGCTGCCGGTGTGGCACTTATACGAGCCTTCTGTGCTTGCGTACTAATAAAACGTTGATCGACCCCACCATCATGAGACTCCTGATTGTGGGCAGCCCAGTGACAATTCTGGAACGTATGTCCCAGTTCATCACACAGGTTGCATTTACACTCAGTCACACAATGTGCTCCCATATGACCTAATTCACCACATGTATTACACTTCAATTTGTCACACACATTACCGAGATGTGTGGGACCACCACACTGGTAACAAGCATTAGGCTGACCCGGGTAAAATAGGACCCCTCTATCCCGGCCAATAAAGAAAGAATTAGGTAGGTGTACAGGACCTGACTCATTAGTATGCAATAAGACCTTAATTTTCCAATCCCCTGTCCAAATATTTTCTGTATCCAGGGTGGCCTCCACCTGACCTTGAACATTACATTGTTGTCTCAACGAATAGAGAACATCAGCCACATTAACACCTTCATTTTGAAACAAGACAGTAATGGTTTTAAAGGTGGGCTTTGAAAGAGGAATTGCCTGGAACGGAGTCCAAAGAGCAGTGTTCCATAAAGTAGAATATTTTGTCCAGAAATGTTCCAAACCACGAGCTGTTTGAAAACTGACATCAAAAGATGATTCACCAGAAATGTGAATCATTGCATAGATTTCGTGAGAAAAAAACTTAAATGAGTCCTTAAGAAGTGTCCGAGCAACATATACATGATCAGGGAGCTCAGGTAACCCTCCCTTATAAACCAGACGTACTGCATTGTGTCTTTTAGCTGCCTGAATCAGGAACTTGAATAAGGAAGAAAACGAGCAACTAGGCTCTGTCTTGTGAGATACAGTATTATTTGATACAGTTTGATTCGATACAGTACCTGCAGCCCCTCCAGACGTAGTAAGGGAAAAAGACAGAGATTCAGGTCGCACTAGACTCACCATGGTGGGGTGTTGTGTCAAGGCCAGTTCTTCCAGCAAGCTCAGGGGGTCGGGAGAGACCATAGTCTTGTCAGCCGAAATCTGCAGCTCAGGGAAATCAGCAGGACTGGGGCACCGCATTGGAGACGGACCGGAAATCCATCGTCCCGCAACCGGTTCCTGCACCCAGCCAGCCCCTCATAGAGCCGAGTCCACCGACCAGGGGAGCCTTGCAGGGGAATCTAAAACTTGTGGTGTCGGCAGTAAAGGAGGCGAGGTGGCAGTCTCCATGGTATGAACACCTTCCACCTCAAACAAACAGGAGTCTAAGGGAGCAGCCTCTGTAACGAGTGGATCCAGGGTCTCTGAACACTCCAGGACAACAGCCGATGGGTAAGTCTCCTTAACCTGGCCATCTGACATGTTCAGCACAATATGGGGGGAAGTAATAGGTCGTTGAGCTTGAAAATCTTCTGAAGATTGAAGATCCTTTAGGGATTGAAGTTCTTGGCAGAGTTTTTTCTTCGTAAGCAGAAAACTATGTTCAGCATCAGCCAGGCGTTCACTCAACGTCTGCTCTGCATTACAAGCCACTTCAGGAGAAGAGGAGGAAAAATCCTCCAATACAGCGTCGGTAGGTAGAGAACAAGGTTCCTTCTCAGCGTCAAACAACTGAGGTGCGGGCACTGTCGGCAGGACAGGCACAGTAGATAATAGAGCATCACAATTCCGTTGTGCATCCATAGAAATTTCACTGTCAGTCTCCACAAGAGCCAAGGTGGGAGCCGAGACTAAAACTCCCACCTCCATAGCTTCCTCCACAGCAGCCACAGGGACGTCCGCCATCTTGGATGGAGATTCCCCCTCTGAAGAGTAGGGGAATTTCCCCAGTGCACTGGCCAAATTTCCCCCCATTCATAAAAATACCACCAACAGCTTAATCTGGTACGAGGTCAGTTGGCATTCATCTGTATCCCCCTCCCTGGGTCGTGCCTGAAAATAGGCAGAATTTGTCTAGTGCACTTACCTGGTCAACAAAAAACTAAAAAAAAATGTAATACTGTAGTATCTGTCTCTGTACAGTATCTAGCTATTCATCCATCCATCCATCCATCCATTAACCCATTTATCTATCTCCCTCTCTCTCTCTCACTATCTCTCTCTCTCACTGTATCTATCTACCTATCCATCTATCTTTCTTCTATTGATCTACAGTATTTATCTGTCTGGCTGTCTATCTATGTCTCTGTCCATCTATCTATCTTTCTATCTGTATCGCTCTCTTACTGTATCTATCTATCTACCTATCCATCTAGCTTTCTGTCTATTGATCTACAGTATCTGTCTGTCTGTCTATCTATCTATCTATCTATCTACAGTGTCAATCTGCAATATCTGTCTATCCATCTGTCCATCCATCGATCAATTGATCCTTCCATTCATCCATCCATTTACCCACCCACCCATGAACCCATCTATCTATCTATCTATCTATCTATCTATCTATCTATCTATCTGTCTGTCTGTCTATCGATCAATCTATCTATCTGTCTGTCTCCCTATCGATTTATCTGCCTGTCTGTTTGTCTATCCATTCATCTATCCATCCATCCATCTTTCTGTCTGTCTGTCGGTCTACAGTATGGACGGAAGGTCAGAGAAGGGGAGATAGGGGAGCTAAACATGTGGCTCAAGGGCTGGTGCCAGGAAAAAGGACACGAATTTGTAGGGAATTGGCAACAGTTTGGGGGAGCGAAAGTTCTTTACATTTGATGGACTGCATCTGACTAAGGAGGGAGTCAGTGCATTGGGGCAGAAGTTTGATGTCTTTGCAGAATTTTTAAACTAGCAAATGGGGAGAGGGGTGCAGCACACCATACGTTGAATGGGAAGAACACCCCTTTCCCCTCAGCTAGTGGTCAAGCAGGAGTTCAGCATGTTTGTAATTTATTTGGATCACCAGGTAAGGAAAAAAGGTCCGGCTCCCCATACAATGCACAGGGGAAACGCCACACCTCGCCCAACAACTAACACACCGAAATCTGGCCAATGGAAAATCATGTACACAAATACTCGCAGTCTAGGAAACAAGATCCAAGACCTGCAGGCAATAATGACAGAGGCTAAACTGCACATAGTAGCCATTAGCAAGACATGGTTTGCCAGTAATCACACTTGGGACACTTCAGTACCTGGCTATGTACTGTTCAGAAGAGACCGAGGTGCAAAAAGGGGGGGTGGAGTGGCCCTTTATGTCAATGAAAATATCAAAGCTACAGAAATTCAGAATACACATAAGGAGCCAGAAGAACTGTGGGTCACCCTGGAAATAGGAAATGGGACAGCCATACGAACTGGGGTTGTGTACAGGCCTTCAGACCAGGGGAGGACATAGGCACATTACTGTTAGAAGAGATACAAAACATGACAGCTAAAGGAGAGGTTCTGATAATGGGAGACTTTAACATGCCAGATACACATTGGTCAATACCAGCAGGAACATCTGCCAGAACTAGACACATGGCGGATTCCCTGCAGGGGAAGGGACTTAAACAACTGGTACAACAACCCACAAGAGACAGGGCTATCCTAGATCCAGTACTGACTAACAGGGAAAGGATCACAGATCTCCAGGTAGATGGTCACCTGGGGGCCAGTGACCATCACATGGTATGGTTCAATTTGGCCACTAGAACTAAATCATTCCATTCTAAGGAAAAAATGTGGGACTTAAGAGGAGCTGACTTTGATAAGATGGCCAACAGAGTTAAGCTAGCCATGGCAAAAAGAAATACAAGTGAGGGGTTACAGGCAAAGTGGGCAAGCATTAAAGATGCAATATTTGAAGCAACATCCCATTGTGTTAGAGAGAAAAGAAAATGCAAAAGAAGAAGGAAACCACTTTGGTTCTCAAAAACAGTAGCAGAAAAGTTTGGAGCCAAAAGGCTGGCCTTCAGGAATTATAAGGGAACGCAGCAGGATGAAGATAAGGAGGCATACCAAACTTCTCTAAGGGAAGCAGGTAAGGCAGTAAGGCAGGCAAAGACCCAAACCGAGGAAACACAAGCACAAACAGTAAAAGAAGGTGACAAGACTTTCTGTAGATACATTAGTGAAAGGAGAAAGTCCATAAGGGGGTATTGCTAAGATCAAAGGGGATAAGGGGGCATGTGAGGAGAAGGACCATGTAAAAGCATCTATCCTAAATAGATACTTCTGCTCAGTATTTACTGAAGAGAAGGTAGGGCAGGGCCCACATCTCAGCACCATGGACGGGGAGGAGGTGTGCACTAGTCCCTTCACAAAAGAAAGGGTCCTACAAGAGCTCGATAAGCTCAGGGTGGACAAGGCAATGGGACCTGATGGCATACATCCCAGGGTACTAAAGGAGATAAGGGTGGAATTAGCAGAGCCATTATCAGAACTGTTTAGTGAGTCTCTGAGCACAGGAGAGGTCCCAGAAGACTGGAGAAATGCTCATGTGATCCCGCTCCACAAGGGTGGGAGCAGGGAGGAGGCAGGGAACTATACACCAGTTAGTCTTACCTCAGTAGTGGGCAAGATTATGAAGGCATTCCTTAAGGAAAGGATAGTGCAACACCTGGAATCCATAGGAGTACAGGATCCAAGACAGAATGGGTTTACAAAAGGAAGGTCCTGTCAAACTAATCTCATAGATTTCTTTGACTGGGTAACCAGAGTGGTGGACCAAGGGGGAGCAGTTGATGTCACCTACCTTGACTTCAGCAAAGCTTTCGATACTGTTCCACTTAGAAGATTGATTAATAAACTGGATAGGCTCGGGGTGGGTCAGAAGTTGGTTAACTGGGTGGCAAACTAGTTGACGGGCAGAAAACAGAGAGTGGTGGTAAACAGTATACAGTCAGAAGAGATGCAAGTCACAAGTGGGGTACCTCAGGGATAAGTCCTGGGGCCAGTCCTCTTCAATATCTTCATCAGTGACATTGCAGAAGGACTGGAGGGTAAGGTTTGTCTGTTTGCAGATGACACCAAGATCTGCAACAGAGTAGATGATCCAGATGGGGTGGGCAGGATGAGAAGAGATCTGGATAAACTAGCAAAATGGTCGGAAGAGTGGCAACTGGAGTTTAACGCAAAGAAGTGCAAGATCATGCACATAGGAAGAGAATCCCTGAAGCCACCTATAGGCTGGGAGGAGTTGCTGGCAGTCACAAGGGAAGAAAGAGACTTGGGCGCATCATCACCGATGACCTGAAATCATCCAAGCAGACCACTAAAACAGTAGGTAGCTAGAGGGATGTTGGGGTGTATTAGTAGGGATATCACAAGTCGTAAGAGGGAGGTAATAATCCCTCTTTACAAGACACTGGTTAGGCCCCATCTAGAGTACTGTGTGCAGTACTGGAGGCCACACTTTCACAAGGACATTAACCAAACTGAGGCAGTCCAAAGAAAGGCAACCAAAATGGTGCAGAGACTGCATCAGAAAACATATGAGGGCAGATTAATGGAGCTCATCATGTATACCCTAGAGCATCGGAGGGAGAGAGGTGATATGATCGAAACAGTCAAACATCTTAAGGGCATTAACAAGGTGAAAGAGTCTAACATGTTTCAGTATAAGAAAAATAGCAGGACAAGAGGACACAGCATGAGATTAGAGGGAGGCCAATTAAGGGGTAATGTGAGGAAGCTCTTTTTCACAGAAAGGGTGGTGGAGGCATGGAACGGCCTACCTCAGGAAGTGGTGGATATGAATACAGTGCAGGGCTTCAAACAGGCATGGGATAGGCATAAGGGAGCAATACAGATGAGTATGAATAGATAGGCCATTGACAGAGAAAAGGCCCATGGCACTTTCATAAGGCAGAAAAAGAAATGGGCAGACTGGATGGGCCTTGCAGTCGTTATCGGCCGTCAACTTCTATGTTTCTATCTATTTATGTATCTGTCTGTCTATCTACATATCGCTACAGTTAGTTTCTTTCTTTCTTTCCTTCTTTCTTTCTTTCTTTCTTTCTTTCTCACTATATCTGTCCCTTTCAAAGCACCATCAAGTTCTGAAGACAGCATATGAGAGCACAGGCAGTGGAAATCTGGGGCCAGTGATGGACTCTTGAGTAGGCGTGAGGTCCAGGGCTTATGGACAGAATGGAGGAGTGCCTCCTGGACAAACTGGTCAGGAGAGAAAATTAAAAATGTAGATAAAACCCAACATGAACAACATTTCTGACTCCTAGCTCGCATCTGCAAATGTAAGTTTTAGGCAGAGTGTTAGTACGAAAGGCCACAACTGAGAAATATGATGCAGTGGTTAGAAAGCGCCATAGTAAAGTAAATTGCCCTGCTGTCTTTATACATCATGTGGGGAAATTTGTACACTGCATTATTTCACCATCTGACTGTAAATGCCAATGTCTGATTGTATACTCTTTCCTTAAAGCTAAGTTTTAAAAAAAAGAAAGCACTAAAGTAAAGCCAGACAAAACCGGCATTTATAAAGCAAAAGCACAACACAAAGGCACAAGGACACAAGGCTGCAGTCAGACAAAATACTCTTTAGTTCCAAACGGTGCAAAAAGAACAAGTAAAATCAGCATTGACCACAAATTCTCTGTGTCCTTGTGCTATTGGGATATGCTTTTGGCTTTGAGTTCCAGCTTTATCTGCTTTTACAAAACATACTGTAATTGATAGCATTTTAATTTTTTTAAAGGTGAGAAATCCGTCTTTTTTTATTAGTGTCAAACAAATGCCTAATATGCAGTCCCTTTAAATTGGATCATTACCCTCTGTGGTCCCTTATTTTTCCATACTCATTACACATACCCCATTTTTGCACCTGCCCACTTGCTTTCCATGTTTATTTTGTGTGTGCGTGTGTGTGTGTGTTGGGTGGGATTTCCTTCTTGTATCCCCCCACCCCAGCCTTGATCAGCAGGCTGCTGTGACCATACTTCAACCTCCAGCCAGGAGATTGGACAAATGTTTGCCTTTGGCCTAGTGGTTAGGGGCAGAGATCTAAACCTAGAGACCCACGTTTGAATGTCACCACCACTTACATTCTGTATAACTGCAAGCAAATCACTTGCCATCTCTACTTTAACCTTCCAGCTGTAACCTGTGTAATCTCTCTCATCGTACACTGTGGTTTAACATTAAGATGGGAACAGAGGCAAACCACATGAAGATGAGGGTCCTGGACTTTAGGAAAGTGGATTTTTTTTTTCATCCTTTCTTTATGCTCCTGCCCAGCCCCCTTCAGTCAGGCCCCCTCAGCCCATCACCCAGAGTCCACTGGGCTCACCTCTCACACTAGCGAGGTGCCAGGTAGCTGGGTGCAGAGCCTGTGAGAGGCCACCTTCATCCTGCTGGACGACATTTTCTCTTCCTTTTTGATGCCTGTCCCCAAGCACGGCAGCATGCAATGACGCCAATGGCCGAGCCATGCGTGCATCTATACGTGGCATGCCGGGCATCTGCCCTGCAACCACTCCCTACATGCTGTCCTGCTGTGCCAGCCCCCAGCCACTGCTAGGGGTCAGGCAGGCAGTGGACTCCATCCCAACCCCTTCCTGGAAGAGGAGAGGAGAGCTGTCCTTTGGATGCTTGATCCTCTCCCTCCCCAGTCCACCCCCGTGGCCCACTCACACCATGAACATGGGTTGCTGGCATGGCAGGAGATAAGGCATGATGCTTCAGCCCTCCACGCCACTGAGTCGGCATAGGAAAATGGATTTTAAAGAAATAATAGGCTGCCTCAGCAACTGCCTCGTGGGGGGACTGCCAGGGAGGGTTACAGGTGCAGTGAGGAAAAATAAGGGAGGGAAAAATTAAGGCAACCAGTCTCTTCATGAAGGAAGAGAGTAAAAGCAGAAGGAAACAAACTCTGGACAGAGATGATATGGCTGCAGCCGAGCTCACTGAACTCACGACAGAACACGACATAGTCCGCCATGTCCAAGATGGCCACTGTACCTCAGTGCACATGCGTGAGTCATTGCACATGTGTGTGGTAAAGTTGGGCATGTGCACTGAGCTCCAGTGGCCATCTTGGACACAGCAGAGTATGCCGTGTTCTGCCGTGAGTTCAGTGAGCTTGGCAGACAATGGCTGAAAAAGTAGTGCACCCGTGGGCATTGGGGGGATGAGGGCATGGATTTGGAGTTGCAGAAGGAAGTACTGCAACTCCAAATCCAAATGTGTGCTTCGGTATCTCCTTTTTCGAGCTACTGCAAGACGGCTGCAGGCTCTGCCCACTGCAGCCATAAAAAGGGACCCTTATGGTTCTCTGAGGAAGAGGCCAAGGTGGTGAAGGGAAAAAAAAGGTGACATTCAGGAGTTATAAGGATATGCAGAGGAAGGAGACAGGGGAAGTATACCAAGTAGAACAGAGGGAAGCGGGAAAGGCAGTGAGGGAGCAAAAGGCACAGACAGTGGAAAGGATAGCACACAGAAACGATAATTATTAAAGTTTCTATGCATATATAAACAATCAAAATGAAAATGGGACTGTGGTCCTAATGGTGTTTTTTACCATCTAATCCTGTTGAAAAATAAAGATTTTTACTACTACAAAATAAAGGAAACAAGCAAATTGGACCTATCAAAAAAGAAGATGAAGTTTTAAAAACTGACAAAGAAATTGCTGACGCCTTCCATGATTATTTTAGTAGTGTCTATAGTGTGAACAGCAGCACCACAGATTATGGGAAAGGAACATACTTTGCTAATTTGAATTTAACAGTTAATGAAAAAGAACTGAAGAGTTTATTAGACAAATTACACTGGACAACAAATCAGCAGGACCCGACGATCTGCACCCTACATTCTTAAAGAAAATAAGTAAACATATTTCTAGACCATTAACAATATTGTTTAACAAGTCTTTTGAAACTGGAGAAGTTCCATATGATTGGAGACTGGCAACAGGTGTGCCATTACATAACACGCATTTGTCAATGCCGAATGTTTGCTTGCTGGTATTAACATTGGAAATGCAAGAGTTAGACAGATGCAGGATAGGAATGGCAGTGAAGTACTGAACTTCTCGCCAACCCCACCTCCATCCTATAGAGACAGACAGGCATTGGGGTAAATGTTTGGGTTGTCGCCCATGACGTTCATGCTATGTCACCTCACCCTATTCTGCAGACACCGACAAGTGTTGAGGTGTGCCTTGGGGTGTTACAGTCATCCCATTCCATAAGGACATACACTGAAATGGGTACAGCATAGGAGAATGGGGTGAACTGTGGGACAGAAGAGTCCAAGGTACACCATGATGCCTGTCAGTGGCTGGGGGGTGGGGTTGGGATGGCATGAGCAATACAGTCGGCAATCCAAAGGCATACCCCGATGCCTGTCAGTCTGTACAGGGAGGGACATTATGGTTAGAAACCCTAATGCCCCGGGCGTTTGTTGGTATTTGCAATACAAATTTTCAGCATGGGCATTTTGTGGCCCCCACCTCATGAAAGCTTTTGGAACCTCTTCTCATGAAGAGTGGCAGTGTGATTTTGTCAATGTGTCCCGAACTCCAAGTTCCAACAGCGACAGTTCCATTCTGTGCCACATGTACGAAAACACAAATTAGGCAGGATGTGAAGAATGACAGCTGTACCATCCATAGGGAGGTGTAAAGAGATGGCAATGTTGAAAATCTGTGGTGGGAATATTTTTTTTTTTCTATATTTCTCTTTATCCTCCTCCCTCCTTACAACCACCTCTTCTTCGGGAGACATCTTATGGCCTTATCAGCCTTCGCTCACCTACCTGGAGCCAGTGCAGTCCATGCCCCATTGAGCCATGGCTATACCCCCCAGGCGGGTACGGGGTGGTTCCCCCAGCCACCCCGACGTCCTCTAGTTTTTCGTCGGCATGCTGTCCCTGGACAGGTAGGGGCATTGAAGGTTGGGGCCCTGGTGCTCCGTCTACTAGGTGGCTGCAAGGGTTTTTCCTGGTGTTCCACGACGTGCCATGTCGGTGACATCAAAGGCCAAGTGCCGGCGTCTGATGCGTCGCTCCCTCATCTGTTTGGAGCATTGGGCTTGCTGGCCTCAGGTCTCCACCTGGGGACAGACAAGCACCGAGCTCAAGTAACCCCCCTCCCCGGGAGGGCAGGCAGTCCTGGGACGCTCAAGTCTCTCTCTCTCCGGCCCGGCCCTCCAGCTCCCAGGCTCGTTCCCGAACCTGGGTCGCTGGCATCGCAAGCGGAAATCCAACCGCTACGCCGGCCGGCCGGCTTGTGGTGGGAATATTAAACATGTTCGCACTTCCAAGCATATGTGGAAACTGTGCACTGCATGTGCGTAACACAGTCATTTTATGGATTTTAATCATGACCAAATTTTCAACATAGTCATTTTAGGACCTCTGCTAATGAACAGTATCACGGTGATTTTCTTAATGTGTCCCAAACACTGATTTTCCACAGCGACCGTGCTATTCTGCGCCGGAAGTGCAAAAACACATTTTGGCCAGGATGTGAAAAATGACAGCTGCACTGTTCATAAGGAGGTGCATAAAATAGCAATGTTCAAAATCTGGAGTGAAAATATTACAAATGTGCGAAGTTATGAACGTGCATAGCAACTGCACAATGCACGCTCGTAAAACAGTAATTTCTTGGATTTTTTCCACCAAATTTGCAACATAGACTTTTTGAGAGGCCACCTCATAAACACTGGTACTGTTGTTTTGTTAATCAGTCCCAAAAGGTGATTCCTCACAATGACCACAAAATCACCTTTCGGGACCGAATAATGCCATGACAGTGGCTGAATTCATGAGGAGGGGTACCAATAACCCCATGTTGAAAATTTGGTGCCAAAATTTCAAAACATGCCTGAGATATGCACCAAAGTTGAAAAAAAAAACAATTTATGCCATTATACAGCTTACCGGCATTTCTTCAGTTCGCGGTCGGCTAGAAAGAGTGCAGAGCGTGTTCCGGTCCACCGAAGATCGTTGCGCTGGGCTCTGGAGGTAAGTATGGGGTGAGGGGTGTGCGGAGGCAGGGTGTGCAGAGGGTGGGCGTGGGTGGGGAGGCAGCAGGACAGACTACGAGGACCATTTCTGTTTACAAGAACAATAAAAAAAGAAAAAAAACATCGCAGGACTTTTTTTAACAGGGAGATTTGGCATGCTGGGATGGGCTCCCAGTGTGCCAACAGTATTTTGTTTTGGGGGCGGCTGTAGCTGATGGGCGATTGGGTACCCCATCCAGCACATATGGGGTGCAAGAGTTGGCACAAACCTACTTTTGGGGACATTATACCAACAGGAGTAGGCTCCCCATCGGCAAAATAGCTGGGATGGGGTACATTATGCCACGATGGAGAGTGGGCTCCCCCGTTAGCTTTATCAAACTGGGATGGGACTGAAGCTGACGGCAAGTTGGGGCCCCTGCCCGGCAAACAAAGACTGTTTTTGAGGGCACATGCTGCCGAGGGGATTGGGCACCCCTCGGCAGTGAAGGGCTAAACAATATTGTTTCTGAACGTCGCGGCAACCGCCATGTTCACAAACAATATTACACTAGGTAACATTCCGCCTTGCAATAATGGGTCGCTCCCTCATTGCAGTTGAATGGCTGATGCTGCAATGAGGATGGGGCCCCTCATTGCTGCAGCAAAAATGTTACAAGTTGGTGGCACTTTTGGAAACCAGTGTCATCAGCACACTGTGCCTCCGCTGGTCCACCACTGCCAAGCCCACAAATGCAATGCCTCCGTTGGCTGCCACACTGCCGTGCCTCCACAACCCGCGTCTCTCCTAAGCTGCCACATAATGTCTCTTGCGCATGCACGCAAGCAAGCATAAAAAGGGGCCTAAGACAGAACCATTCAACTTTAGACCTGTGAGTCTGACTTCAATCATAGGGAAGTTATTCGAGGGTATCTTAAAAAAAAATATATTAGATTCCTTAGGTGAACAAGGGTTAGTAGATCCTTTGCAGCATGAATTTACAAAGGCAAGATCATGTCAAACAAATCTTCTGTCCTTTTATGAAAACGTTAATAGGGAATTAGACATGGGGAATTCTGTGGATGTGGCCTTCGTGGATTTTGCAAAGGCGTTTGACAAACTGCCTCACTTAGAGTTATTGAATTTACTAAGGGAAGTTAAGATACAAAGCAATATAATTCATTAGATTTCTGATTGGCTAAAAGATAGAAGACAGAGGGTAGTTATAAGAGGAACACTATCGGATTGGGCATCTGTTACTAGTGGGGTGCCACAGGGATTGGTTCTTGGGCCATGTTTGTTTAACATCTGCATCTCTACCCTACAATTAAAAAACCCAAAGGTATGGTTATACAAGTTTGCGGACGACTGTAGGGTTGGATCAGTGGTGAATAATGTTATAGATGGGACTCAGTTGCAGGGGGCATTAAATGAGATTGTGGAATGGACCAGGGTAAATAAATTGGAGTTGAATGCTTCTAAGTGCAAGATAATGCATCTGGGAAAACATAATATGGAACTAATATATAAATTAGGCACAGATCCATTATTAGAGACACATGAGGAGAGAGATCTGGGAGTCAAAATTACAAACTAATTAAAATTCGATATACACTTTAATGATCAGATTAGAAAAGCAAACCAAATTCTTAATTGCATATTGAGACATATCTCAAGTAGGGATAATAAGGTGTTGATGCCACTGTATAGTGCCTTGGTTAGACCTCACTTGGAATATTGTGTCCAAGTGTGGTCTCCTTATAAAAGAGAAGATATATTCAGAATTGAGGGTGTCCAGAGACGAGCCACTAAAGCTATTGCTTCATTAAAAGCCAAGTCTTATAATGACAGATTAAAAGCATTGCATTTGTATTCATTGCATTACAGGAGATTAAGAGGGGACCTGTGCATGCTTTACAGAGCTATGGGTGACCCAGAATTATTGCTGGAACTGGGTTTTGTACCTAAGTTCAGCAGGAACAGTAGTAGAAGGCATAACAAGCAGCTGTTCACACCTAGGTGGAACCGAAATTCAAGAAAATTCTGGTTTAGTCAGAGGGTGATTTCAATTTGGAATGAGCTCCCTGATATAGTAGTGGGGAGTCCAAGCATGGACGCCTTTAAGTCAAGTTTGGATATCTAATACAAAGATATAACTACTAATTTTTAAACCCATAAAGCTGGCAAGATAAATTTTCAGGAGCTAGACCTACAGTGGCCTCTATTGGGTCAATTTCAGAGCCCTTAGCTCAGTTTGTCGATCAGCACATTCGGCATATAGTTCCCATGTGGCATGTGCATGTCAGGGGTACAACACAGGTGATCCAACGAATACAGAATTTGAATGTTGAAAAGAATGATATATTGGCAACATTAGATATTAGTGCTTTATATACTAATATCCCCCATAATGGAGGTTTGGATGCCCTTAGGGAAGCATTAGTGGAACATACGGAATATGCTGATCCATTTATTGAATGCCTTGTGGGACTTACAGATTTGGTTCTTAATAGTAATGTTTTTGTGTTTGATAATGACTTTATTCTTCAGGTGAAGGGAACAGCAATCGGGGCTTCGTTTGCTCCCAATTATGCTAATGTATATCTTATGCAATGGGAAAAGAAATTTGTTGTCTCAGATAAAAATCCATTTGGAACACAGTTAGCTTTTTGTGTCTGCTTTATAGATGATATATTTATTATCTGGAGGGGGTCTTTATCATCGTTTGATGAATTTGTACTTTATACAGTATGGAAGGCACAAATTCTAACCTACGTTTTTCTAAACAGACAGGACTGTTGCAGATAGAATTTCTAGACTTATGTATTTTTAAAAATGGGGAGGGAGGGTTAGATACTAAGTTGTTTACAAAATCAACAGCTAGAAATTCCTTGTTACAATATGATAGTTGTCATCCTAGGCACATCGTCAAAAATATCCCTAAGGGACAGATGATACACCTTAAGAGAAACACCTGCTACCATTTACAATTTGAAAGTGATGCCAGACATTTGATACAGAAATTTGAAAATAGGGGTTATAATAGACCTGAACTGTTAAAAATAAAAGAAGTGGGACAGATAGATAGAGATAAGTTATTAAATAAAGACTCCACTGTTGTTCATTCTGAAGATAAGCCAGTGTTAAATTTTATTACAGAATATACACTGTGCAGTATTCAGACTGGGGAGATTTTAAAAAAACACTGGGACTTATTAAAGTAGGAACCGAGACTGGATATAGAGAAAGTTGGACCTCCCCAGATGATTTATAGGAAGGGTCAGAATTTGGCAGATCTGGTGACTAAAAGCCACTTTCAAGCACAACCAGATACTGATAAATGGAATTTACCAGGTGGGACCTTTCCATGCAGAAACTGTTAATTTATTTTGTGCTTATGTACAGCGGGGATCTGTGTTTCAACATCCAGTGAATGGTAAAAAATATATTAATGGAGATTTTATTAATTGTTCTTCAACCTATGTGATATATATAGCTGTATGTAGTTGCAATGACTTTTATATTGGCACGACCAAAAAAAATTTAAAAAATCAAATTGCAGAACATCTCAGGTGTATTTCTAATAGGGATCCAAATAATGCCTTAGCTGTACATGTTATGAACAAAGGTATAGGACATCATTTCAAGTTTCAGGGATTGCAAAAAATATTTACAGATATTGGGGGGGGATCTAGACAATAAATTACTGCAGATGGAAAGCAGACGGCAATCCCTTTTGGCAGCCCATAAAGAAAAGGGACTAAATGTAACCTTTAGTATTGTCCCGTTTTTGAAAGATAGAAGTCATTACTGATTGCTCAGGAGTGCGTGTTCAGTTTGTTTTCTTATGAATTGATAGTGTTTCGTTTTCACTGTGTGCATTTATATAGAATTTTTAGCTTAAGATTTTTTCATAATGTTGGTGTTGAATTGATGTATTTGCACCGTTATGGGGAAAGTAATATTGTGATATTAGTCATATGTAGATTAATTGTCATGTTTTCTAATTGATGTTTTTTATTGAGGGTTGGCTCTTTAAGTTGCTGCCCTATAAAATGCGGTAATCTGCACTTGAAGCTCATGCATTGATAAAGCATCTGCTGACGTGAAACGTACGTCTGTGAGTGTATGAGGGGGTGCTGTGATTTGGCTTAGTGACTTACTTGTAGCTATTTTATAAATAATAAAAGAAACTTTTTTATCGTGACCTAGCTCAGAGGTCTTTTTTCCACTTTGTGGGGTAGCCCGACTTTGTAGTTCGTACCAAGCTATGAGGACGTTTCATCTGTTGGTTGTAATTTTCTATGATTCTATGAGTCCTCGAGGGAGGGGTATGGAAGATAGTACAAAAGGAAAAAAAAATAACTAGTAATTAACAGCATTACAAAAAATTGTCATATACAGCAATACAGTACATCTAATATGTAATTTGTAATGTCACAGTTTGTACCTGTAAATAGGCATTCATGTGTCTTGTGTACCCCCACCTGGTAAACAAAAAAAACAAACAAATAAATAAATAAATCTTGTAAAATGATTTGTGAGAAATTTTATTAAAGACAGCATACAAAATACAGATTAAATCAAATTCAGTAATGTTAGCCATTGCTAAGAAAAAACAATAAGCTGGCTAGAAACCATTTCAAAATCAAAACTAACATTTTATCAGCATTCATACAGGCATCGTACTTGTTCTGCACAGTCGATCCAGAGTATTCTGAAAAGAGAGTTGCCCACAGGGAACAAATGGACATTGCTAATACTTCAGTTTGCTGTTTCCTTCTCTAATATATATTGCTCTGTAGCACTATAAAATTCCCTTAAGATAGTGCATTATATATATGTAATTACTGCTACAGTTATGTGCTAATTATATTGTTTATTTTATTCTTTTTTTTAATAAAAATTAACCACAAAAAGTTTTTACCATTTTATCTTTTGTTACTGAGATTTATAGATAAAGCTGTGTATTTTTTTAAATGCTTTCTGTTTATTGCATCCCCCAATTGGGAACACTCATCCAGTCTTTCACTGGTACTTTTCTAGCCCAAGGAACCCTGGGTACCCTGACATTCCATACCTGCCATCACCCTCTTCATGGCTCTGGTTGGCCCCTGTTGTAGCAACCTGTGATTTCTTCTCCACTGACAGGACCTTGGGGGTGGGCCAGTTCACCTGAGGAGATACTGTATTCGACCACTGGTAGACCAAAGGGATGAGCCAGTGATTAAGTGGTCTAGGTAGCCCAGGTAGACGTGGTGTGACAAGGGGATTTCATCTGTCCCTGGCCTGTCCTGACTTACTGTGCTCTTTAACTCCTCCTACATTAATCCTCCCCTTATAGTAGCTTGGCTGAGAGAAACATGGTACCCAGTTTCCTGACAGGGTTGTTAGGGCCTGGCATTGCCAAACCCCTTCTGATGATCCAATGTCAGCCGTGCTCTGGACAATAGATGCCTCCATATCTGACATCAGAAAGTGGGTACATGATGACATAATCCCACCTTGACGGGCTACTTAGTCCAGTCCCAATGGCTCCCTTCCCCCTAGAACAGTAGGAGGCAGTTGTGCAAGGAGAGGATCAGCCATTGTCTCTAAGGCTATAGGCATCCAGATGTGATGCCTGATCACACCTTTGTCACTCAGCATCAGTCATCCTGATGCCAAGGTGAAGAGTCAGCTCATCCAGATGGCAAATAACAATGCTGCTCTGGCAGTCCTGGGCACTTTGTTTTAAGTCACATGCAGCACATCATTTATAAGCAAGTATGTTAAGTGTTAGGTACGTTACTTTTTTTTGTTTTGCTTCGAGTCCCTTAAATTGATTTTACACGTAATCCAATAAACATGGTCTTCCCAGTAGTTCTGGCCATAGGACTCCATTTCATGGTACACTACAATAACTCAATGTTTCTCAGATGGTGAAGATGGCCTGTCGTTGAGGTCTGTTGGATACTTGCTCTAGGAAGGCTCAAGCAAGTCTGGTAATGTGGCAGTTACTGACAAGCTGAGCTGTTGGTCTTCTGTGTGAAGAGAGCAGGTAAAATGAATGTAAATTATATCATGTGAACAGACACAATCATTTATTATAAAGCATACCTACCTCTCAACCTTCTGTCATTGAAACGTGGGACACTGACACTCACAGTGTGAAACTGGACACTGGCCCTCATAATGTGGGACACATTGTCAAACATGAAGATACAAGCTCACAGTTCTGTGGAAACCAGTTTCGTTTTGATTTAGCACCTTAAAATACTGTACATTTCTGCTGGGTGGCTCAGTTAGTAGCATATCCACCTCTGAGCCTGAAGGTCGTGGGTTCTAGTCCAGCACCAAGATTAGGCTCATATCATACACGCTGATATTTACATGCAGTACGAGGGGGATGCTGTATGCTGGGGTGTGCCACCATTTGGATGTGATGCTAAACCAAGGTCCTTTCTAACCACCTCTGTTCCTGTCCTGGTGGGTATCCAGGTAGAAGTAAAAGAACGCAAGGCACTTTTCACATGAGTTGGCAATTTTCCCTGGTGTCCTGGCCATCATTACCCCTCTCCATAAAACCCGTTCATTCAATTGTCCAAGGCTGTGTGTGGCTGTTGATGTGTGAAATGGCTGTCATGACATGTTTACAGTCACTTCACTACCAGTGTCTCATTGCTCGTAGAGCACTTTGGGATAAAATGTGTATGAAAGTGCTATATAAATGCTTATTCTTTTTCTTTAAAGTCTGAGTTTACAGCACCTTTTCTGTGTGGGCAGTACCTCTTCTATGTGGGACAGAGCAATTTTAAGGGTTAAAAAATGAGGGACATCTCTTGCAGTGTGGGACAGCTGAGAGGTAAGATTTCAAAGGTATTTCACTTTATTCTTGGAATAATGTGCAATGTATTGCTTTGTATTTTGTCTTGGGGGGAGGCCCAGGATATTTTCCATAGTGTAGAGGAGGAAGGCTCAAGATTCTTTCCATAGCTTAGGTAAAAGGCTCACTATGACAAAGTTCATGAACTTATGCTCTAACCCAATCCATTTGCAACAGTCAGTACTTGTAACCATTTCACATTTACCAAGGAAATATTTCCTGAAGGTCAATTGAGGTTATCTGCAGGCTTTCAAGGGAGTGACACAGCGGTGGTAGAAGTGGAAGGATCCCTCAAGAAATGGGGGGGGGCAGCAATATTTATTTATTTATTTTAATACTTTGGAAGCACATCTTTGAGCACAGGTGCTTATTTACAAAGGTTCCATGTCAGAATTGCAACATAAAGGTCAGTAAAACATCTTCATCAATTCCAGTGGAATATAGTCAAGCGAGACATAACATGTGTTAGCTAATAAGATTAGGTTATGCCATGCAGTATCAAAACAGTGAGGAGTTTTAGTGCATGTTGTCAACCAGATGTTTTTTTCTTAGTGCAGTATTAGCCACTGCTAAGCAATTTTAAATCACAGATTGAAGTGATAAAGAAATAATGTGACCCACTGGGATTCAAACCCAGGCCCCTGGGACAGTATTCCGGGGGCCTGGGTTCATATCCCAGTGGGTCACAATATTTCTTTCTCACTTCAATTTGTGAGTGCATGTGTGAGTTCAAGGATTATTGGAAGCAAGTACAGTTGGAGATGGAGGCGAGGGCTGGGCGCAGTGCTTTTTTTTTTTAAAAAACTGGTCTTTGTTGTGAAGGTTTAGTAGGGAGTCATTCAACTTATTCATCCATCCTACTGCCCTAACAGCAAAGGAGCGCTTTCTTAGATTAGGTCTTCAGAGAGGCAGTGCAAGGGCAGATCTTGTCATGCTTCTGGTATCATATATATTGTTAACAGGGTTGATGCAGATACATATGGCTGGGGGAGGTGAGGGTGAAACCCAGCAGTGCCTTTTTAGCAAGCAGACAAGTTTGGTATTTTAATCTGCCATTCAGTGGTAGCCAGTTGGTAAGGGAGCACGGGGTGCAGCTTAGGGTGAGCTTGTCAGCCCCTAGTACAAAGCGACAGGCCTTATTACAAATCACCTTGATCTTGTTTAATACAGTGTCACCTAGCAACAGCAGCATACACAGGGAGGCCATAGCCAATGAGGAACAGGACTGTGCTGGTAACAACTGTCTAGCTTCAGATGGGAGTTTGTCTCGGTTCTAATACAGGGCACCCAATCTTATGCTCACCACGGCAACAATGCTGTCTACATGTGGGGCAAAAGACTATACCATCCAGTGTGACACCAAGGTACTTGAAGGTTTCAACTTGTTGCAGACTTTGTCCTTTGTCATTGAGGGTGACTAGTAGGAGGGATCCTCATTTTTAGATTTTTGGGCCTGAGAAAATCATAGTTTTCCTTTTTTTTTATAGTTCAGGAATAATTTGTTGGTGGTGAACCATTTTTCCTGGTACACGAAATTAGCCTGTAGGTCAGCAGAGGTTTCATTATGGTTAGTATTTCTGATGAAGAAGATGGCATCATCTGCATTTATCAATACCCTTGCTGATTGGCAGGTCTCCGGTAGATTGTTAATAAACAGACCAAATAAGAAGGGGCCGAGTATTGAACCCTGGGGCAAACCAGTGGATACGGTCTTTATGTCAGAACGGGAGCCATCTATTTTTACCCACTGGGAACAGTTAGTGAGGTAACTATGGAACCAAGCTACTGTAAGTGGAGAGCTTGTCAAGCAGATGTTTGTGATGGACTTAGTCGATGGCCTTGGTTAGATCGATATAGATGGCTCCAACCAACTTTCCGTTGTTGAAGGCTTTGTGCTGGTAACTAATGTACTCAACTAGGGCAGCGCTAGTACTGTGCATCTTTCTGAACTCATGCTGTTATGGGCATCAGATGTTGCAGTTGTCCAGGTAGGTAACCAGTTGGTCTAATACCATCCAGTCAAAAGCCTTGGACAGTGGGGACAGGATGGAAATAGGCCTATAGTTGGCCAAGTTAGGCAGTCACCACTTTTGAAAACTGTCCTGACAAGTGTGGTCTTCCAAACCCTTGAGAACTTTGAGTACTGTAGTGAAAAGTTGAAGATCTTGGGATGATATGTTATGAGATAGAATGATAGGGAAACACCAAGAGCCTATGATGTCATTCCACCCCGAAGTGATCGTGCCAGATAAGACTATTGCAATGATGGGAATGCTAGTGGTGATGCCGAAATACGAGAAGCAAACCCATCACCAAACGTGGGGTAGAATAAGGCATCAGTACGTGATCAGAGAAAATACATTTGTCAGTCGAGCTAAACAGTTAGTGGAAATTACAGCAAAACCAATCTTATTTCTGAAGAACAAGAGGATGGGCAGACCAGGATAGACATAGAGAAAGGAACCTGCAGACATGTTTCACTGAGTGAATACATGCATTTTATTGATTTTATTTATTTATCATTAAGATGAACCTTAAGTTCCTTACATTTCTTTACTATGCTATATTTATTGTAGTAAATGACTAAGTATCAAATAGCATGTACTTAAAGAGCCAATGGTGCTGCTGAGAACTCTTGGGAAATTTACACAATTCTAGTTTATTTCCTATCTTTATCTTATTCTCTTCCGCTACGGAAATTTACATAGGTTATGGATCCCTGTCCCTTGGACTTCATCTGCACCTACTGCTTGCCTAAATATGATGTCACAATCTCCTGCTTGTGACATCATAGTTCTTCCCATGGCAACCCATTTATTTTTATTTATTTAGTTTTTGTTAACCGAGTACGTGCACTAGACAAATCCTGCCTATTTTCAGGCACGACCCGGGGGAGGGGGATACAGATGAATGCCAACTGACCTTGAACCAGTTTACGCTGTTGGTGGTATTTTTAGTGAATGAGGAAAATTTGGCAAGGATACTGGGGAAATTCCCTTACTCTTTTCGATAAATGCCATGGGATTTTTAACATCCACCTGAACTACCACAAATCCAGGCAGATGGGACCTCGGTTTAACATCTCATCCGAAAGACGGCACCTCAGAAGTGCAGCACCCCTCTCATGCTACACTACAGTGTCAGTACTGGGATATTAACCCAAGTGCCAGATGTGGGAACTGAACCCACAGCCCTCTGATCTCCTGGCCTCAGAGGCGAGTGTGCTACTTACTGAGCCATAAACAGAGGATTATGATATTCCATGTAGACAGGCAGCTGGAACAGATGAAGTCTGAGGAACAAGCATCCTCTTTTCAAGCAGCTGTCCATGGTGAGAAAATATATGAAATATATAGATGTGTGTATGTATATTTAAGCAATAAGGTACAACCAGGGGTTGTATTCATTTTCTAGTTAATCACCCCCTGGGGGTGTAAAGTTGTACCTTATTGCTATTATAAAAATAAAAAAAACAATAAAAAAAAAAAACTGTGTTAAAAGTGTATCTGTTATTATTTATTTAAATCAAAAGTAATATATTTTGTAAAATAGTCCATCCACCATCTTTAGAATGCTTTTTAGAATGTCTTGGTGTTCTCTACTGCTTGTGGGGAATTGTAAATATTGTTAACCTATGTTGTATAGGGTTACTCATTTTTTAATCGTATTATGCTTCCTTTTTGTTTTGTGAAATGGACTAACCTGCCCTGAGCTGCAGACAGATTTTCCGACAGTCTCAATCACTGCCTCTCTAGTGCATCAAAATCTGTTTCCCTCACCATCTGTAGTACTTTGTTTACCATGGCGACTGATGTCCAAGGGACTGAGGCAGGAAGCGAGAATAACGGAATAACAAAAAATTGCAAAATATTATTAAAATTAAATAAACTCTGTGGCTTTGAGGCAGAATCGCGTGTGTTGCCTGGGTGTGCTCATTGTTGCCATGGCAATGCTGTCTGAGCAGTGTTGCATACTTCTAAACATACAAGCTGGGCGATGAGCGGCAGGTGCTTTTAAACCCAGGATGCCCTTTTTTGCCACCAAGCTGCTAATTTCTGCTGTTCAGGACTGCACATAACGCTGGCCCGGTGATGCTGAGGGTTAAGGCACTAGATGCCTCACCTCGCGCCACCCTGGTGACCCGGATTCGGGAACGAGCCCAGGCCGTTGGTGGTTGGCAGGGGCAGGGAGGGATCGAGCATCTGGTGGATGGCTCTCCCTTTCCGGGGAGGGTGTAGGGCAGAGTGTCACTCCTGAGTGACCTCTGGTGGCAGTCGAATGTGGCTGGGAACCTTCGTCACCACCGCATGGCACTGGGGGCAGAGCTCAGCAGATGCTGGCAGTCACTGCACATCCAAGCTCCATGGGAGGGTGGAAGGATGGGGAGAAAAACACAAGGAAAACCCTCTGCCTCCTGATAGGCAAAGGAGGGTCTGGGGGTGCCAGCCAACCATGCCCATTGCCAGGCTTCTCCTCTCAATTCCTCTGCTCTCCTCCCTGCCTGGTCACTCATCTAGATTCTAGATAGAGCACCAGGAGGAGTTAATCTGGCGGTCCCACTTCAGGGACTCAGAGCTGGGGGGCTGGGAGGCTGGGTAGTGGATGGAGAACTGGGCCCAGGAGGAGCGAGAGAGAGCTTCAGGTGGGCGGGATAATGGCGGGCACCGAGAGTCCCTCCAGAGAGAGTTCAGGTAGGAGGACAGAGAATAAACAGAGTTAAAAAAAAAAAAGGACTGCACATAAGAATTAGGAGCAATGGAAGCCCAGTATTCGCCAACTGTATGTGTCTGTTACTGAGGTGCGCTAATCATTCCCATGGTAACCTTCGGTAACAGCTTTTAAATAAAGAAAAAGCAGAGGTTACTGCAGACAGCTGTGGAAGGAAAAACTGGTCAAAAAGGCCCCTCCCCCCGATGTAATTTATATGTGAAATGATCTTGTTGGCAAATGTAGAGAGACATTGCAGAAGAGTTAGGGGGACTGTTAGTTGGAGCGTGAGTGTTATGAATGAGACACAGTTCAAATGAATAGATTTTCAATAAAGCAACCTGCATTCAAACATGGAAACTTCAGTTTTTCCTCAGATTTATTTTACTGGTTGCCATTTTTGGGGATTTTGTGTGCAATGTTAAGTTCTCGTTTTTGCCAGGTCTACCTGTGTCATGGCAGCTCTAAGTTCTGTAAATAGAATTAATTACAAATGTAGGATGTCACTAAGAAAATCATTGCTCTGGTAATCAGGCCCTGCAAATATATTAATTAAAGATTAACGTAGGGCTGTTGAAATACCCTCAGCGAATCAGAATTTAATATTTCTCAAATTATATATATATATATATATATATATATATTTATAGGTACTTCATTGCAAATAACTATATTAATGCACCAGTTAGGGTTTTGTCTTAAAGCCATAAAAGTAAGGAAATGCCATATTAGGGTTTCTCAAACCCTGTATCTGCACATACCCATGCACCACCCCAGTGAACTCCGCTGAACTGAACACCAAAGCAAAATCCATTTTTTTCCAAACATTTCTTCTTGTTTTTAAAAAAGTTTTTTTTTTTCAATATACTTTATTGGTTTACAAAAGACATACAGTCATAAAAGTGTCCGGGGACAGTACATAAGGATACCACATAAAGGAAATGCCACAGGATGGCGCCACCCCTCTTAATACACGCAATTTAAAATGATACTTTGTACTGTTTCAGTTAGATACAGCTTTAGGAGGCTATCAGTAAAAACAACTTAATCATAAAATATTCCCACGTATCTATTGCTGTTGTTTACGCCCATGAGCTGCATGATATATTGGGCAGATTTACAAGTCCATATGGCTTACAAACATCTCCCTTATGAGGAAAAGAAAAAAAAACATGCAGAAACAATTTAGGTACCTTATGTAACCCCCTTGTTCCCAGGGGTTACTAGAATCCCACTTAGAATCAGTGGCAGGTAGGGAAGGCAGCATGTGAGATGCCAGTTAAATGGGTTTCACACTGTCTCACTCTGTCTTCAGTTTCAGTTGAGCTGGAGTGATGATGTCACCATAGAATTCTCACAGCAGCACAAGCCACAATGGAATGCTAACTGCACGGGTTAACAGTAGAATGTTGAGAGATTCAAGCCAGTTTTCAAGAGAGACTCAAGAAAGTGAGGAGTGCTGCAGTGTGCAGCTTCTCAGAGCCTTGCTCTGAGATAGAGCTACATCAGAAAAGAGGGTTTGTGTGTTCTCACCCTAGAGAGGAACACAGAAGACTTGTAGAAGGAAGTGGTAGAGACCGTTCCTAGAAGTTGTTCTAGTGCCCCATCCCCGGAGGGATGGGGGTATTCCAGGAATTCAGGGGCAGTCCCCTGGTCCAACCTAGGGAAGGAGAAGCTGCCTGAGAGTGGTCTTGTTTTGTGAGTACCTGAGACATTTGTGGGAAGAAGCCCTGGGGCACCTGCATACCGTGGTGAGTTTTGCTCTGAAACAGAGACTATGTTCACCGAGACTGAGTTTGAAGTAAAAGTGTCTGCCTACTGTGGGGTTAAAGAGAGACTTGCCACGTACAGAACTTTAAGTCTGTGTAATACTTAGAAGCATCTGCAACAGTGGGGGTCTAGGGTAAAGCCATAGCCACTTACAGTACTTTTAAAGTCAGGACACCTCCAGAGAGATGGAGAATGTTAAATGTGCAAAACATTTTGAGAGAGCATCTACAAACAGTGTTTCAAAGAAAGGTGTTGCATCCAAATGAATGGCCGAGTATAGATTTGGGAGCAAGAGGTGGGAGACCCCCCATCTGGAGTAACGAGGTTTACCTCTCCGGGTTCAGTTAGAGCCCCGATGGTTTTCTTTCAGGCACTTGGCCAGTGTCTGAGGAAAGTACCCAGATGTAGGATTGTGGATTTTCCCTTAGAGCCAGACAGTGCTCATGGGTGGTTTAGGGAGCCACCATCAACCTCCATGCAATATGGAAAAGTGTCCTAGTACTGGCCAGGGTGCCATGTCAAGGAATAGAAGAGAAGTGTACCAGTTTGGATTGTGTGTGCCCAGATCCGTTCAGAACCTGAGGGTTCATAGTGAAGAAGTGTGCTCTGTACCTCAGTAATCTGCATTACCAGCAAGTGTAGCCCTGTGGGGGTCCATCTTTGCTTTGTTATTCTCTGTGTTATGTGAATAAAAGCCACATTTTAGAATCCCAACCTGGTTTGGACATTACAGATTGCTTCCAGTGTCCGGATTTACTTGGGTGCCACTGACCAGAAGTACAAACCTAGCACAATGCTGAGCAGATGTTTTCTCCCAGGGACCCAGGTTGATGGCCATGCTAAATGGTCCCCCCAGGTGTCAGCCAGGTAGTTACCACACTTGGTTTGCCTATCTGAAGGATGGCAGGCTCAGAAGTAGAAGTAATGGGTCCACAGAGTCTGTGAAATATTTGTAGTGACTACCCCAACCCCTCTCGGTGGCGCCTAAATGTGAGAGGAGCAGCCCTGCTGGTAGAAACATAGGGAGGGCCGGTAGGGGGAGGTTACAAAATGGAGGCACCGCTGAGGATTTGTTTGGAATTTTGGGAGAAAACAAGGAAGGTTTGCTCAGATTGCGACTAGCGTTTTGTCTGTCTGGCAGTTGGTAGCCCCAAAAATCGGAAGCTTTGCGCATAGGGGATTGACCAGAGAAGTACCATCAGTATGTGCCACTGTGTGCTGCTGTTCATGTGCTGCTGTAATTATGCCAGTGTTTACCAAGGAGCTGTAAAGCCAGATTGTGTGTGCCCCTTGTTCTTCATCAAAAATAACATTTGACAACTTTTAATTTTCAAGTTGTGGCAAGAAAAAGTATGGAGAACTGTGGGAAACAAAGAGACATAAAGTGCTTGCTGTGTGAGCTGGGGGAGTCACTAAGGAAATTGCCATGAAAAATGGATAAAATGGTGCTCCCGCTGAGGAGTTACAGTTGAAAAGAAAAAATAGTTGCTTTGCAGTTTAAATTTTGCCTGCTCGATGATCGCCGTGGAAGAGAAGAGCACGAGAAGAGAGAGAGGCTCATTTGCATAGCGTCGAGTGACTGGTGAGACTGCAATCAGTCCCGCCCCAAGCCAGCTTCAGAGGCTGCCCAATGTTCAAGAGGGAGAGAGAGAGAGTGGTGTGCGAGCTGGCTTGCCAGGAGGAGTGTCGCGGTGACTTCAAGTGTTATAAAAATTCAAATATCAGACTTGTCTGTTTAAAATCAGACTCAACCCACATTCTGATTGTCTGGGGAGAATGTGGGGTGTTCGCAGGGACAATCGGCAGGGACTGCCAGCCCGTTTCAATCCAGAGGCCTCCAGGATCGGCTGTAGGCCAAAATTTCCATTGTAAACGCTAGCTACTGATTCATTAAATACCATTCAGAAAAACAGCTCAAACTGTGTATGATTTTTCCTAAACCCAGCTGGATCTGTGTGTAAACAGTGAGATTGTTTTGCAAAGAAGGACTGTGTAAAGTTAATCAAACCTAAACAAGAATTCTGAGCATTAGACTGTGAGCATGATTATGGATTCAGCAACAGTGTGATTTTCTGAGCAAAGTGAGAGACTGTGGATTGTATGAGAGATGCAACAAAACAGGCAATCCTGTGCATGAAATACTGTGGCTTTAGTGACTTTAAGCAAGAAAAAGTGATCAAAAGCTAATTTACAGTTCTAGAAAAATCATATAGATGTGCTGAGGGAGCAAAACAGTGCAGTCTGCGCAGTTTGAGTGAACTTTAATCAGTATGCAGTAAATCGGATGTGCAGTGACTTGAGTCAGAAACAGAATGTTGATGAGCCAGGAGTGCTGCCGCCGCCATTACGGGGTGGGGTAGTAATGTAAACACAGCATCAGGGGAGCCATTTTGTGAGACTTTTCCAACCAAAGTGAGATATAAGATAACAAGGAACTTTTGTTTTTCCTGCAGTCATGGCTTCGGGATCATCCCGCTACTGGATCATGCCCGGGCTATGATAGTGGAAGAAGTTAACAAGTTGAAAGACACAGAGAGATGTTACTACGGGGAACGTTTGCCTCCTCATGTGATTCCTGGATACCCAGTTAGAGTATGCATAATGTGCCTCAAGGCTGGAAGGGATGTCTTCATGATTCCTCACTGTTCTGGGTGCCTACAGAAGCAATGCCTAACTAATGCGCCCAAGATTCGGTTGGCTTCCACGTGGACAAAGTTTCAAGATTCTGCAAATGGCAGCACACAGCAACAGGTGGAGCCTGTTGGGGGAAGCCCAGCAGAGTTTGGCACAAAGGAAGAGGGTGCGGATGTACAGGCAGAGCAGCGTAGTGATTATGTCTCCAGCTCCGGGTCACAGATGAACAGTGTGGAGGAAGCATCAGCAGAACCATGGAGAGAGGGGCCAAGCCCTAGTCTCGTAGGAGAAGGTGAGATGTGAGAGACTCTAGAATGGGAGGTGTCGACCTCCACGCCCAGTGAAGAGTGGACAGTCTCGGGAGTGAGGACGACTGTTCACTCCTGGGCTCAGATCCTCCGCGAGGAAGAGGAGGAGGAGGGGGAAACTATGTATCCTTATGAAGAAGGTGCTAGTCCACAGTCTCGGGCTCTTGCCTTGGAGGAGCCAGAAGAAGGGATTAGTGACTCCACAGCCCTGTCCCCACAAGGAGGAGTCAGAGATACATTTTACGTAGCATTAAGTATGCGACACTGGCAGAACCAGGACTGGCCGCCCCCAAGCCAGGCCAGTGGTCTTGAACTGATCAAGAGTAGTAAGGAGGAAAGACTGGTTTGTAGGAAGGCAAATGAGATCTATGGAATGTCCTTTCCTACCCTTCCTCAGAGAGTCTGGGAGGAGTTTGAGAGAAACAGGAAAGCCTGGATAGTGGAAGAGGCAACTAAAGACCTGCATCCAGGTGCAATTCGATTTGTCAGAGACAAAACTGTCAGAGGCAGATTCAAGTATTGTAAAGTGGGCAGGACACTGTTCATAGACACTGTACGTATTGTGGACAGAAAGGGCAATGAGACTTTCTGCAGTGTGAACTATGAGCGCCCAGATGGGGTAATAATTCTCGTACCTGACCCATTGTGGTACTATCTTCAATGCAACCAACTTCCTGTGAATGTGCCCATGCCTACCAAGTGGAAAGCAAAGCAGTGTTAGCCAGTGCTGCCATCCAGCCATTGCCGTACCCATGTTGTTCTGCCAGTCTGGTGTTCCAGGTTCCAGGTGCGTCCAGATTCGTCAGCCTTACAGTGTGCCTTCCAGTTCCATCGCCTGGCCTTCCAGATGACATCATCCAGAGAGGACATCAGCCCAGCTGTTCCCTGATTCATCGCCTGGGATTTCAGATGACTTCAGACCAGCCTATCCTTTCCTGTTCCAAGGTTCCATCTCCTAGATGATATCAGCCCAGCAGTTTCCAGATGTGCCATCCTATCATTTCCAGAAGATTTCTGCCCAGCTGTGTCTGAAAAATGCTGCCAGGGAGAGTCTTTGGCTGGAGATCCAGGTGCCATACCATTTTCGTTCTTCAAGGGACTGGTAAGTCCAGACTTTTCTTACCTTATTGACATTGCAATACACATCCTACACCTGGCAGCCTACAGACTGTTTGAACTGTCCACAAAGATGGTCCCCTTCGGGACTACAGTCCTCAAGAACTGTGCTTCACCGGGCTCCGGCCCAGGAGAGACTCTTTCTTGGACTTGCCTTCGGGCACTGTTGTCACTAGTTGGGACTTTTAGGGCATTCCATCCCCAAAATGTGTATTGTATATAATGTTGATGTTTTTCTACTGTTTTCTACTTTTCTAAAAAATATTTTTTGGGGATTATCCAGTGTTTTGATGGTAAGGGTAATGATAGTGTTTTGTGTTTGCAGATTAGGGGTGTATTTTGTCTTTTCTCTTTCAGGTGGTTTCTGACGAAGACAGAAGAGAAAACAAGAAGAGGATTGGAGGGACTCATCAGAGTTCATTATGTGCTTTAAAAAGTGTTGTGTTTAAAGTACAGTGTAGTTGTTAACATGTATTAACTTTTCCCTCCACAGGTGTAGTTGTGGGGGAATGTGGGAGTGTAATGCTTAGGTGTAGTGTTAGCTTCTTGGTTTGGGTGCAGGTGTCCAGGGATGGGGGAAGGTTCCCATGTTTTGGGTAGTTTTGTTTCTGGTGAGATAGGTTTTCCCTAGAGGGATAGGGGGAGAGACAGTCTGTGGTCCTGACCTGTAGTAGGGACCACCGTTCTGGTCTGTTAGGGTTATGCCCTGGACAGTTCTTCCAGGGCCACTGGTTACCATAGTAAGATCATAGTGTAGAGGCTGATGCATCAGCCAATGGCCTCTGGGCCCTTAATGTTGTCTGCCTGTGCCTGACACGTGGTTGGGGAGAAGTTAGTGCCACCTCCCCGTAGTCAACACATAGGGTAGGATGGCCTGATGACAGGTAGGCAATGACTGTGGACAGTCATTTTCCTGGCCGAGGGTGGGTGTAACCCCCTTGTTCCCAGGGGTTACTAGAATCCCACTTAGAATCAGTGGCAGGCAGGGAAAGGCAGCTTGTGAGATACCAGTTAAATGGGTTTCACACTGTCTCACTCTGTCTTCAGTTTCAGCTGAGCTGGAGTGATGATGTCACCATAGAATTCTCACAGCAGCAGCATAAGCCACAATGGAATGCTAACCGCAGGGGTTAGCAGTAGAAAGTTGAGAGATTCAAGCCAGTTTTCAAGAGAGACTCAAGAGAGTGAGGAGTGCTGCAGTGTGCAGCTCGTCAGAGCCTTGCTCTGATATAGAGCTACATCAGAAAAAGGAGGTTGTGTGTTCTCACCCTAGAGAGGAACACAGAAGACTTGTAGAAGGAAGTGGTAGAGACCATTCCTAAAAGTTGTTACAGTGCCGTATCCCCGGAGGGATGGGGGGGGGAATTCCAGGAATTCAGGGGCAATCCTCTGGTCCAGTCTGGAGAGGGAGAAGCTGCCTGAGAGTGGTCTTGTTTTGTGAGTACCTGAGACATTTGTGGGAAGAAGCCCTGGGGCACCTGCATACAGTGGTGAGTTTTGCTCTGAAACAGAGACTATGTTCACTGAGACTGAGTTTGAAGTAAAAGTGTATGCCTACTGTGGAGTTAAAGAGAGACTTGCCACGTACGGAACTTTAAGTCTGTGTAATACTTAGAAACATCTGCAACAGTGGGGGTCTAGGGTAAAGCCATAGCTACTTACAGTACTTTTAAAGTCAGGACACCTTTAGAGAGATGTAGAATGTTAAATGTGTAAAACATTTTGAGAGAGCATCTACAAACTGTGTTTCGAAGAAAGGTGTTGTATCCAAATGAATGGCTGAGAATACATTTGGGGGCAAGGGGTGGGAGACCCCCCCATCTGGAGTAACCAGGTTTACCTCTCCGGGTTCAGTTTGGGCACCTATGGTTTTCTCTCAGGCACTTGGCCAGTGTCTGAGGAAAGCACCCAAATGTGGAATTGTGGATTTTCCCTTAGAGCCAGACCGTGCTCGTGGGTGGTTTAAGGAGCCACCGTCAACCTCCATGCAATATGGAAAAGTGTCCTAGTACTGGCTGGGGTGCCATGTCAAGGAATAGAAGAGAAGTGTTCCAGTTTGGGCCATGTGTGCCCAGATCCATTCAGAATCTGAGGGTTCATAGTGAAGAAGTGTGCTCTTTACCTCAGTAATCTGCATTACCAGCAAGTGTAGCCCTGTGGGGGTCCATCTTTGCTTTGTTATTCTCTGTGTTACGTAAATAAAAGCCACACTCTAGAATCCCAACCTGGTTTGGACATTACAGTTATTGCTTCCAGTGTCTGGATTTACTTGGGTGCCCCTGACCAGAAGTACAAACCTAGCATAATGCTGAGCAAATGTTTTCTCCCAGGGACCCAGGTTGATGGCCATGCTAAATGGTCCCTCCAGGTGTCAGCCAGGTAGTTGCCACACTTGGTTTGCCTGTCTGAAGGATGGCAGGCTCAGTAGTAGAAGTAATGGGTCCACAGAGTTCTTCAAGATATTTGTAGTGACTACCCCCCGCCCTTCTTGGTGGCGCCTAGATGTGAGAGGAGCAGCTCTGCTGGTAGAAACATAGGGGGTCCGTTGGGGGGAGGTTACACTTATAGGTAACAACCACCATAAATGTCTAAACAAACCGCCCTCTTCTGTTCTAATATCTGACTCTCTGTCAACTTTAAAATGCTACAAGCTGTAATGGCTATAAAAATATTATTCAGAGGCTATAGTTACCCCTTAAATGCCACCAACAGCATGAAAAGAAAACCTTTCTTTACCCAGACTTGAGCAAAAATCAAAACAGGTACTGTATCTTAAGATAAGTCTTACTGGCTTAATAAATCCCCATAGAGTAGACACTTTTGTTAAATAACAAAATACTCCTCATTATATCCATGAAACAATTTTAGCCGAAATTCGTCCGGATACCTGTCCCTTCAATGATTCATTTAGGTTACATCTTCCTCGGCTTCATCCTGATCCGATTGATCAAAAATGGCTCTGCGTCTGGGTGGTGGAGCATGTTTCTGTGCCCTTAAGGACTTCGGCTGGGTCAATAAAAATGTAGATCTTCCCTTCATTGAGAATCCTCAGACACGCTGGAAAAAACATATTGTGTGGTACCTCTGCCTCTCGTAGAACGGCTCTAACTCCATTGAATCACTTCTTTTTTTGCCTGGTGGCATAACTTAAATCTGGATGGAGATGAACCTGGGAGCTGTCCTGTAGCAAGGTTCTTCGTTGTCTTGCTAATGCCAGAATGAAATCTCGAGAGTCAACACTGTCGAGGATGGCAACTATGGCTCTAGGGACATCTGGATTAACTTAGCGACCTCTCAAAGTGACCCTGCAGGCTTTTTGGATAATAATGTCCTCATCTTTAAATGCTGGCCTCAACTGTTGCTCCAACCAGTTCAGTAAAAATAGGATAAGGTGGTCCCCCTCACTCCTTTCAGGCATGCTCACAATGCGGAGATTAGCGGCCCTGGCCTGATTCTCCAGGGTGTCAAGCCTGGACCTCAGGTGAGTGTTCGCCTTAACCAGTGTTGTTGCAGTACCCAGGGCTGCCCCTGAACTTTTGCGGGACTCTGAGACCTCCATTTTCATTACCGTGACGTCCAACTCTACAATGATAACTCTGTTTGCTAAAGAGTCAAATTCATTTGAGGGTCCAGCCACGGTGAAGATCAAATTATTTATTTTGATGCCCAGAGAGTGTGGCATTTCTTCTCCACTTGCAGCATCTTCCGGAGCAGCGCGGACTTGCGTGGACCTCATGGCTAAGAGTTCTGAAGCACTTTTGCTTTTTACTGCTTCCTGAGACCCATTATCTTTCTTTGGATTGCCCATCGTTGTTCTCTATTAGTTCCGATGGCTGAGGAGAATATTTATTTTCTGCCAAAGCATCAAAAATGATATTTTTAATTACTAAATATATAGTCTCTGTGAGGAGTGGCTGCTTCAGACGTCCATTGTGCTTGGACTCCACAGCATCCCCCCTCCCCGTTTTTAAAAAAGTTTATTAAAAATTTAAATTTATGCATCAGTCATCACAAAGAGGATGCATATCTGTAGTGTTATATACCTTAACAGCAACGTGTAAAATGACTATACTGAACCCAATGAACCAAGAAAGAAGAAAACATGCCCTTCCTCCACTGTGCATGTCTGGTAATATGTAAGCAATAATAAATGATTGGGTGGTGGACAAGTGGAACACTCTGCCAGAGGAAGTGGTGGGGGCTGAAACAATCACGGGATTTAAGAATGCATGGGATAGACATAAAGGAATTCTAGAGGTCAGGGGTAAGGGGAAATAGACTTCTAGGAAAACAAACTGAACTTACAAGCTCAAATGGGCAGACTAGGTGGGCCATAGGCCCTTATCTGCCGACACTGTCTATGTATCTATGGGTGTTTATTACGCTGTTCTAACCAAATGCTTAGGGGCATAGTGAGGCAAGTCTTTACAGGTGGAGTGCCTTCTGACCTTGAAGTACATTTAGATCAGAATAATGCATACCTTGAAGTATCTTACTATGTTTGTATATCGGGTAAACTGAGAACATTAAAAAAAATCCAATTTTTTTATTAAAATATATTAAAACCAGGTATTTTCTTTTTTCAAAAGTAACTAGTAAAAAGTAGTCCCTCCCAAGCTGTCAAGTATTTGTCTACACTAACATTCAATAGATGGAATGTTTATTTATCATGGAATGCAGGAATTCAAACTTCTGCAGAATTCTACTGGCAGACTGCTCACCTCTCATACACAAAACAGCAGAAGGCCTCAATAAACCCAGGGATTCAATTTAATCTGTGACAGGGTAAGCAGCAACAGTTTCCCTGGTAGGCAGGAAGGAGATAGGAGGGGGATTTGTCATGGTCAGAAGGAAAGCTCCAGAAAATAAAACTGTGAGGAGTACTTAATTTTTTATTATGTTGATTGCGCGCATGCACAAGAAACATGTTGTGGCAGCTTTCTCGACAAGCAGGTTGTGGAGGCGCGGCACTGTTGTGTGCCCCACAGACTGCAAAAGAGCTTTCCCCATCCCCAATGCTGGCTTGCGCTGCTGCTGACACTAGTTCAGCCAGCGTGCTAACGACCTTCTAAAAATCAGCACGCTGCAATCAGGGCGCCTCATCATTGCAGTGTTAGCCATCCGCTGCAATGAGGGCGCCCTATCAGGAGTGGGATGTAGGAACCCTGATATTGTTTGTGAACATGGTGGCTTGCTGCCATGTTCACAAACAATATTACCCCACCATGTTTATTTGCCGGCAGAGGCCACTCCCGTCAGCATAATGTAACCCCGGTTTTATTGTCTGCTGGCAGGGTGCCCAATCCCGTCAGCAGAAAGAATCCCCTTTTGTTGTTTTGTCGGCCGGTGCCCAATCCCCATCGGCGAAGGAATCCCTTTTTGTTGTTTATAGCAGGTGCCCAATCCCCATTGGCAGAAAGGAATTCCCTTTGTTGTTTGCCAGGGGTTCCCAATCCCGTCTGCTACAGCTGCCCCAAAAGCAAGACTCCGGTGGCATGCTGGGGCCCACCCCAGCATGCCACATTTCCCTGTAAATAAAAAAACAGTTTTGTGATGTCTTTTTTTTTTACCTAAAAAAAATGGTCCTGAGGTCTCCTGCTCCCCCTGCAACCCCGTGCCCAACCACTCGCTCCCTGCCTCCCCACACCTCCCTCACCCCATACTTGCCTCCAGAGTCTGACCCGACATCTTCGTGGACTGGGAACACGTCTGCACTCTTCAAAGCCGACAGCTAACTGAGGAAATGCCAGTAAGCTGTATATTGGAATGAATAGGGTTTTTTCAACTTTGGTGCCTATCTCGGTCATTTTGGGGAATTCTTTCACCAAATTTTCAACATGGGGTTTTTGGGACCCCTCCTCATGAATTCTTGAACTGTCATTACGTTAATCAGCCCGGAAAGGTGATTTTGCGGTCACTGTGCGGAATCACCTTTTGGGGCCGATTAACAAAATGACAGTGCCAGTGTTCATGAGGTGGGCTCTCAAAAAGCCTATGTTGCAAATTTGGTGGAAAAAATCCTAAAAATGACTTTTATGAGCATGCGTTGCTCGGTTGCTACGTACGCTCGTAACTTCGCAAAATTTGCAATATTTTCATGCCATATTTTCAGCATTGGCATTTTGTCACACCTCCTTGTGAGCATTACAGCTGTCATTGTTCACATACTGGCCAAAATTTGTTTTTGCACTTTCGGCACAGAATAGCGCGGTAGCTGTGGGAAGTCAGTATTCAGAACAGATTAAGAAAATGATAGTGACACTATTCATAAGTAGAGGTCCTAAAATGCCTATGTTGAAAATCTGGTAACGATATTCAATAAAATGACTGTGTCAGAAGCGTCACGTTATGCGTTTGCAGCGCCCTCGTAACCCATGAAGTGTTTATATTTTCACTCCAGATTTTCAACATTGCCATTTTTCCACACCTACTTATGAACAGTACAGCTATCATTTTTCCCATCCTTGCCAAAATTGTTTTCGCACTTCCGGCGCAGAATAGAGCAGTCACTGTGGGAAATCACTGTTCTGGACAGATTAAGAAAATGACAATGATATTGTTCAAGAGCAGCGGTCCTAAAATGCCTATGTTGTAAATTTGGTGATGATAGCCCATCAAATGACTGTGTTACAAGTGTGCGTTGCACACTTGCCACGCAACCTTGTAACATCGCATATTTGTAATATTGTCATGCCAGATTTTCAACAGTGGCATTTTTTCACACCTCTTTATAAGTAGTACAGCTGTCATTTTTCACATCCTGACCGAAATGTGTTTTCACAGTTCCGGCGCAGAATAATGTGGTCGTTGTGGGAAATCAGTATTCGGGACAGATTAAGAAAATGACAGTGGCACTGTTCATGAGCAGAGGTTCTAAAATCCCTTTGTTGAAAATTTGGTGACGAAAGTCCAAAACATGACTGTGTTACAAGCGTGCGTTCAACTGTTTCCACGCACCCTTGTAACTTCGCAAATTTGTAGTGTTGTCATGCCACATTTTCAACAGTGGCATTTTTTCACACCTCCTTATGAACACTACAGCTGTCTTTTTTCACATCCTGGCTAAAATATGTTTTTGCACTCCTGTCGGAGAATAGCACGGTCACTCTGGGAAATCAGTGTTCGGGACAGATTAAGATAGACCGATTGAGAGGAGGGAAGTGACCAAGCTCAACTGAGCTCTGTTGGGACTGCTGCAGATTTGTTTGTGGGCAGACAAAGGCCCCAACACAAGAGCACAGTACAAAAGGGCAGCCTGCAGCACTGGGAGAAACAGAACGAGAGAGCGAGTGAGGCAGGGGGAGTGAGCGAACTCACCAGAGCTCTGTCAGGACTGCTGCAGATTTCTTTGTGGGCAGAAAAAGGCGTCAGTGTAGGCAGGGGCCCAGTACAAAAGGCCAGCCTGCAGCGGTGGGAAAACAGTATGAGTGAGTGAGACAGGGGGAGTTAGTGAGCTCAACGGAGCTCTACCAGGACTGCCGCAAATTTCTTTGTGGGCAGAAAAAGGCGCCAATGCAGGCAGGAGCCCCGTACAAAAGGGTAGCTTGCAGTGCCAGGGCAAACAGAATGAGCGCATGAGAGAGGGAGACTGAGCTACCTCAACAGAGCTCTGTCAGGACAGTTGCGGATTTCTCTGTGGACAGACAAAGGTGCCAGTGCAGCCAGTGGCCCCATATGAAAGCGCAGCCTGCAGCGCCAATGAAACAGAACGAGCGAGTGACAGAGCGGTAGTGAGCAAGCTCAGTGGAGCTCTATTGTGACTGCTGCAGACTTCTTTGTGGGCAGAAAATGTGGCAACTCAGGCAGGAGCCCAGAACAGAAGGCCAGCTTGCAGCGTCGGCAGAAACAGAATGCATGAGTGACAGAGGGGGAGTGAGCGAGCTCAATGGAGCTGTGTTGGGACCTCTTCAGATTTCTTTCTGGCCAGAAAAAGCTGCCAATGCAGGCAGGAGCCCAGTACAAAAGGACAGCCTGCAGCACCAAGAGACACAGAATGAGTGAGTGAGGAAGGGGGAGTCAGTGAGCTCAACAAAGCTCTTTTCGGACTGCTGCAGATTTGTTTGTGGGCAGAAAAAGGCAGCAATGCACGAAGGGGCCCAGTACAAAAGGGCAGCCTGCAGTGACAGGAAAACCAGAATGAGCAAGTGAGCGAGCTCAGTGGAGCTGTATTGTAACTGCTGCTAATTTCTTTGTGGGCATAAGAAAGCAGCAACGCAGGCAGGAGCCCAGTAGAAAAGGCCAGCCTGCAGCGCCAGCAGAAACGGAATGAGCGAGTGAGAGAAGGGGAGTAAGTGAGCTCAATGGAGCTTTGTCGATACTGCTGCAGATTTCTTTGTGGGCAGAAAAAGGTGCCAACAGAGGCAGGAGCCCAGTACAAAAGGGCAGCCTGCAGTGCCAGGAGAACCAGAATGACTGAGTGAGATGGGGGAGTGAGTGACCTCAACGGAGCTCTGTCGGGACAGCTGTGGATTTCTTTGTGGGCAGAAAAAGCCACCAACACAGGCAGGAGCCCAGTACAAAAGGGCAGCCTGCAGCGCCAGGAGAAACAGAATGAGCGAGTGAGAGAGGGGGAGTGAGCCACCTCAATGCAGCTCTGTCGGGACAGCTGCAGATTTCTTCCTGGGCAGAACAAAGTGCCAACACAGGCAGCAGCCCAGTACAAAAGAGCAGCCTGCAGCACCGGGACAAACAGACTGAGCGAGTGACAGAGGGCTACTGAGCGAGCTCAACAGACCAACGCAATCAACATTCGGCATTGACAGATGCTTGTTTAATTTGTGTATATGTTTAAAGAGGGGACTATAAAAGAAAAGAACAACAAATCAATGTGCTTTTTTTTTTTAATGTCTTTATTCAGCATTTCATAGTTCAACCAGGATAAATGCACGTGCAAAGGAGAACCCATGCAACATCAATCTACAATGTCCACAGGTCATATAGAGCAAAATAAAGAAAAATGTATGGTCTGCAATTGGTGACATGCAATCTTTAGCCATCGAGAGGTTACCACAGTGACTGTTTAAACCTCAAGAGTGCAGCTTGAGAGGTTTTGGTCGTCCTGGCGTCCTCGAGATAGCAACACATGCTTAGTTGCCGATTGTGGACCATACATTGTCTTTTTTAGTGTATGGTCCACATATAGAACAAAAAAAGGGAACAGAATCCTTACTTTTAATTTTCTCTTTAGTCACTGGCAGTCCATTCCAGGTCCTGCTCTCATCGCTGTGGCCGGTTCCAGAAGACCGATGTTCATGTACTTGCATGCGCCGACGCTGTTATTGTACCATCGATGTGACATACCCTTGATGGTATAACAACATCATGATGTCACATCGGGGGTACAACAACCCTGTAAAATGGATTTTTAGTGTTAGCAACATGCAATAATACATTATATATATAGAATAATACATGGGGCTGTGTACTTAACGAGAATTTTACACACACCCAAGGGGTTGGATGCTACGTAAACCTCGAGAGCGTAGCTCGAGGGGTTTATTTAAGCATCCAACCCTAAGGGTGTGCCCCATATTTTATTTTATATAATTGCTGGGTATTGTTTTTTTATCACAGCAATTATATAGAATATAACAGTAAAATGTTCATGTGTCACCATGGTCCAGTCCAGTTGGGGAGGGTTCAGTGTGGTCAGATGTGGCTGCCGATAAAAAAAATGTGCCCTTTTTTTGTTGTTTGTTTCCTTGAAATGCTTTGTTCACAACATGTTTAGCTCAGTGATTTTATTTTAAAAACTTACCATCTAATCCGAGTGGCAGTGAAGAAGTCAGTCTCCGGCGTACGGAAGACGGGGGCGCTAAGGGAACAGCTGCAACTGGTGCATGTGGAAAACAAGAGAAACCCGGCACATGTTCACCGTTATAACCCATGGGTTATGAAGGTGAATTATAACTGGGTTTCCCTATGGGAAAAAACAAGACCCAGTTATTATTACATTATAAACATCTCCTATGCTATAACCAAGCAATCTAACAGCTGATAACCATTATTTAGGTAAATAGCAGATAGCATAAAATGAGCTGAATATGTACAATTATGCCTCAACAATTGTAGTAGAATGCATTGAACTAAATCTGAATAAGCAGCAAAGATAGTTGACATGGGAGTCCAAATGTCCACCTATCTAGAAATGAGCAAGGAAATAAGCCCAGCTGTCCTAAAATGCATCTGCCAACTGCGGCAGTGCAGATCCACCCTCAAGTTCTTGGAAATTGTAAAAGGGGAGCCAACAGCCCTGAAATGTTTCTGTCTGCAATCCAAGGTCTGCTGTTAATTTCTTCCATTTGGATTTTCTGCTGGACATCCATTCTGAGAGCTATGCATACCTCTGTGACACACAGTTCTTAGTAATTACTTTACATGCTGCCGCTAGTTAAATAACCACAAATCATTTCTGTCTGTTTGTCGGAATGGTCATGGGCATCCTCTCCAATATCATGTGCTCAGACCTGGGTTCTAGTCTATAGCCTGTCATTTCTCTGAACCTTGGCGGTACTGAGTCCCAGAATACTGTAGCTTCAACACAGGACAATCCCAGAAAATATTGCATGGGGTGCCTGTTTGTCCACATGTCCTCCAACACTTGCCATTTTCTCCCTGGGTATAATATTTGGCTCTGATTGGTGTCAGGGAGAAAATAACCACCTTCCATCTGAACTCGGAATTTCCAAGTAGTTGAGGCAGAGGTACGTAACACTCCTTCCCAGAAGATTTCCCAGTGTTTCTGTGCAAGATGTAAACCTACTTCTGCATCCCAGGTCTCCTGTACTTGACCTGTCCCTGCCGTCTGATTGTGGTGGCACAAATGTATCATATTGGAAATGTGCTTTTTGCCTTTTTCTACATAACTCAGTAATGGGTGGGGCTCTACCAGCAGGTCTTGCATTTGTGAATATGATCTGGGAAGAAAACTACCTGAAGGTATTTATTTGTTAGGACAAACTCTCTTTTTATATTTATATTTACTTAAAATATGGTAACCGGGAAAGGCACACTGAGCCAAGGCTCATTTCCAGGTGCGACCCGGGGGAAAAGTGATACAGAGCGAAATACATACAGTACAGCATAATTAGAACGAACAAAAAGCTGTTACAGGTTTAAATGCAGTTTAAATGTCAGCTAACAGCGGGAATCTAAAACACAGTAATTCAAACCATAGGTCAACACAATTCAGGTACAGTACATTTCAGCAATCAAAATAATTGCAGGGGCATCTGTCGCAGGCTGCAGGGGATGCTCAGCAGGGATAGTGAGCTAAGAATTTGTTGAGGTGAGAGAAGAGAGACTGGTGGAGGGGAAGGGGAGATGAGAGCACTGGGTAGGGGAGTAGCCTGAATTGAGCTTTGAAGGAAAAGCTGTTCAACCACTAAGATAGTTGAAGGAGCTATGTGCTGGGCTGATACCTGCGTAGGAGGGTACTTCCCTAACGCATAAAAACAGTTTAAATGTAGTGATAGTGCCTATAACATACCTGTATCTTTGTAGTGATTGTGTAACTGTGTAGTAATTCTTGTATAGCATACCTGTATCTGGGACATTCCTAGGTGAGGGTAATTACAAGGTTGTGTACTGAACTTCAGTAAATTGTACTGCATACAGCTTAGCCTAACTGGATTCTGGGAAAGGAGGACATGAAGCACAGTGACAGCAGGAATAGGGAATATGGGGGGTGGTGCAATGCAGTGATTGTGGGGTGTCAGGCTTCAGAGAGAGAGAGAGAGAGAGAGAGAGAGAGAGAGACCTTCTAGAGACTGTGGTACTGTTCCGTCTGCGTGTGCCCCTCTGGGTTGGTGGAGAAGGTCTGTAGATGTGAGTCTGTGTTAGTCTGAGTCAGGAGGAGGTCTCTAGACGCGGTGCTGCTTTAACTAGGAATTCTGTGATCTTTTCTCCCACTCAGGGGCCACCAAGTCCAACACCATAGCCTCAAAGGATGCCAGATAGGAGGAATGGCTGGACTTTTGGGGGGTGCTCAGGGGGGTGGGATCCAGAAGGTTGGGGGTGTTGCAGGCACATTCCTCAATGCCAGCTGATACCAATACAGAATTCCTGTGCTGCTCTGGTGGAGTGGGACTGCCAAGAGTAGGCACCTGTGGTAGTGGCTGGTGAGGATGTGGGGGCCTTGCTAAGTGGAGCCCCCAAGATGGGTGGAAGAGGACCCCAGAGAAAAAGGAAGCAACTTCTGTTGGGGTACTCAGTGGTCCAGGGGATAGCACTGGGAATAAGGAAGGGGCAGAGAGGGAGGTCAGGTGCCTACCTGGCGCCATGGCATGGAGGGATGGGAAGCACATCCTGCAGATCACTAGGGCAGTAGGAGGGAAGGGGGAATTGGATGTCATTGTCCACCTGGGGACAAATGACCTGGCTAGGGATGGGACAGCAACAGTGCAGGGAGAGTTTAGGGAGCTGGGAAGACGTCTTAGATGGGTAGCATGTTCTGTAGCTTTTGCGGAGGTGCTGTCTGTCTACGATAGAGTGAAGGAGGGGGAGCTCGGCATCAAAGCCTTTAACTCATGCTTGAAGGAACTGTGCAGTGACGAGGGGTATGACTACAGTGGGGACTGGGGGACAACCTGGGAGGATAAGAGCCTACACTGAGGTGATGGCCTGTGTAACCCCTAGGTGACTCTATCCCAAGGGATACTACCCCTGCCTGCTTAGCTAGGAGCAGGTTAAGGGGTCTGAGTTCTGAAAAGAGTGCCTCCACCTGGAGATCAGGGTTGGTAGTGGTCAAGCTAACCTGGGCACAGCCCTCCGGGACACTGTAACCCCCCCTCTTTCCTTACTAGTGGCCAGAACAATATACAATAATCACTTTCACAATATCCCTGATACACCACACAAGTACCCACACTGTTTGCACTTACCACCAGGGCTTTCCTCTGGCTTGACTCTGAGGAGCCCCTGTAAAACAAGGTTATACACAGCAAATAACAGCAGTACAGTACTCTTGCACAAACTGGAACCACAGTCAGGCTAAAGGCAAAAAAGAGTTAGATCTGATTTATTTAAGGGACTTAAACAAGGGAGGGGCGTAATCAGGTTAATTTGCTTAAAGGCTGTATCAATCAAACAGTTATGCATGCACTTCAGGGTCCATAAACAGTCACACACTCTGGATACCCAGATGGAGAACGGTGGACTAGCCAGGAACGTTGCAGCTGGTTGGGGCCCTGTGATGGAAGAAAACAACATGCACGACACACACTAATTGTAATCCGGAGCCGGAGAGCTCAGTTCATGAGAAGAAAACAACAAGACAATCAGATGACACACTTTTAGATTAAGCTGTAGTTGCAGGAGCTTCCCTGATGATTACTCACGATACCCAAGACTGGACACAGGCTGGATGAAAATTGAGACTGCGGGTGGTTGATCTGGAGTGCCAGGAGAAGCAGGGCCCACACAATTCACCCAGGCATCGTTCCTGTTCAAGTGTGGAGCAGGGGGCTGATCCACAGGCAGGTCTCTTGTCGATGGCTTTCTCTGTGCAGCGGGTAGTCTGGCTGGGCCAGTGTGGCAAGGCCCAGGCCAAATGGAGACAAATTCGGATACAGTCCATTTTGGGCTGGATAAAGCTTCCAGCAAGAAGAACACCACAGTTCACACTGTGGGGAACCAAATCATGACCCGCCAACAACTCACAGCACATTTACATGTAAGGAAATTCTACTGTACCAGGCAAACCACTCTCCGGTCATGATCGCAAAGTCTCTGCACAAACCGGGGATTCAAAAGCAGTTGGAAATCCTGACAGGCCGATCACATTCAGCAAACTCTTCGGTCTTCTTCAGGTATGAGCCTGGTAAAAAATAAGTGGCTTACTTCGTTCTCACAAACTCGGATTTAGTCCAAAATAATTCTCTTCTCTCCCTCTCAGGGGCAGCAGGCAGACATGCAGGCCACAACTCAGGCCTTTCCACAGTTCTCCCGTGCAAAACTACTCAGACGGCTGCTTGACTGTCTCAAGCTGTTGCTTCTTCAGCTCCCAACTTAGATCTGACTCAACTGCCAGCAAGCCTAGGACTTTCCCCAGAATCCAAAAGGTTCGGTTGGCTGATCTGTCTGTCAGTCACAACAAAGGCTCCCCCTTCAGGTGCAAAAAGGTGCCAAAAGTCCAAAACTACAATTCTTACAGATTTTGACTCCAGCCAGCTCCTGTAGTCCAGCTCCATTTTAGGACCCACCAGTATTGATTGGTCCAGTTCGGCAGTCCAGGACCAAGATAGTGGAGATAACAAAACAGTCCTTGCTGCAAAGAAGGCAGGTTAGACAAACTACATTATCATTACCATGCTAAATGATTTTCAGCAAATAGTTACATCTTTCAACAGAGCTCCCTTTCAGATTACTTATGACAGCAATCCAGGCAGCTCTTAAAGAGACAGTACACAGAGGCTATACAGGCACTCTTTGACAATCACATTTAAACTGCTAAAACGCAGGACACCAACCTGGCAGTGAGCATTTAGCCAAGCTCAAGGAAGACTTTTCGGGAACCCCCATTTGTAGGGGGGTTACACCTGCATCCAGGGAGGAGGGGAACCACAGCTCTCAGTGGATAGTTTAAATGTTACTATGATGAACATTTAAACTAGCCAAGGGTAGTGGTGGAAGAAAAAGGGGAGGCCGAAACTGCCTCCCCACAGACTGAGATAGAGTGTAGGGAGATCCCAAGGGGTGAGAGTCCCACCATGGTGCAAGCTAATCAAGGAAGTAGGGGGTTAGCAAAGGAGGAAGGGGGAAAAGAAGCAGTCAGAAGAAAAGAGGGAGGAAGGGGGTACAAAAAGAGCTGTCCTGGTTGCGCTGACAGTTGAGGCGCAGGATGCCACACCTTGCGCCACACTGGCGACCGGGGTTCGGGAACGAGCCCGGGCCACCGTGGGTCAGCGGGGGGGGGGGAGAGGATCGAGCGTCTGTAGGACTGCTCTCCTCTCTTGGGGGGGATCCAGGGTTTGCCTGGCACCACAGCATCCCCTGGTGGAGACCAGAGGCACTGCAACTCTTCAGGGCATGCTTAGAGGGCACGCAGAGCCGTGACGGATGACCCTGGCATCATTGCACGTTTGGGCTCTGTGCAGGGGAGGGGGAGGGAGGGCGTAACCACAAGCAGAAAAATCCCTGTCCCCGGGGATAGGTGACGGCACCACCTCCCACAGCCACACTCCACTAGCCGGACTCTCTCCTCTCCTGGGCCATGCCCAGCCTGGCTTGAGTTGTAGATAGAGTGCCATGGGCGGATAGGGCGGCCCTACCTCGGGGGGCTCAGAGCCGGGGGTATAGCCGGGCTGGTGCCAGGAAATGGAGGAGTTTCAGGCTTGGAGGTAGAGCTGGGGACCAGTGGATGCCTGAGAGAGAGTTCTCTGGGTGACGATGCCATAAAAAAAGAGTTTAAAAAAAAAGGGGGTACAAAAAAAAAAGGTGAAAGCAACAAACAAAGAGCTAACAGAGTCTGGAAGGCCAAGTGTAGTAATGATAGAAGCCTGTGTAATAAGATCCCAGATCTAGAGGCCATCATGGTAGAGGCCGACCTGGATATTGTGGCCATTACCGAATCATGGTGCACTGACAGCCATGACTGGGACATGGTCATACCAGGCTACACGCTGTTCAGAAGGGTTCCACTATGCTGCGGTGACAAGAAATTAGTTAACCAATGGCACAGCGACAGCACAATACCACCAGCTGGTGTTGTGCCGTTGCTCGGGGACCAAGTGTTTCCTGTGGGGGTCTTTGCCCCGCACACCCCCCATGCGGGGGGCTCTGGCCACCGCACTCCCTCTACTTTAGATTTCTAACTCCAGTCAGAGTTAGTTCGGGGATGGGGGAAACACCTTACTGGCAACAGTGTCAGGAATGTGGAGACCATAGCAACGAACTGCCGAAAATGTTGCTGATGGTCTTTGCGGTATTACCGACGCTGCGTGGTCGGTATACCATTCAGAAGGGACAGAGTAAGAAGGAAAGGAGGGGGAGTGGTGCTTTATATGAAGAAAAGCATAAAAGCAACAGAAATGCAGGGAATTTGGGGGTGGCAAAGATACTATGGGTCACCCTCAAGATGGGAAATGATGGAGTCACTATTTGGACAGGTGTGATCTACAGACCTCTAGCGCAGGAGGAGGACATAGATAAGGAAATGTTAGAAGCAATTGACAAAATGGCTAAAAAGGGGGAGGTGTTACCGGTGGGGGATTTCAGTTGGCTGGATGCCGATTGGATCCTCCCTGCTGTAGCTGCAGCTAGAAGCAAGGACATCCTGGACTCCCTGCAGGAGACATTCCTCAGACAACTAGTCAGTGAATCCACTCATGATGGGGCGATAGTAGACCTGGTGCTAATTAACAGGGACAGTATTGTAGACAGCAAGGTGAGAAGCTGTCTGGGGACCAGTGATAAATATTTAGATAGACAGATATTTTATTTATAAAGAGCTCAATTCATAAGACTCTGAGTGCTGTACAATAAAAGCAACAGTACAACCATACGGTTAATCAGATCATACAGCACATGTAATAAAATCATAATCAAAAATATTCAATTGCATTTCTGAATCAATCAATAGAAGACTGTTGGAACAGATAGGTTTTTAATCCCCTTTTAAAGGTTTCTACCGAGGGAGCCCTCCTCAGATCGTCAGGCAAGGAGTTCCACAGGGTAGGAGCGGCCACAACAAATGCTCTATCCCTAGAGTGCTGCATTCTAACCCTGGGAACCCCAACAAGTCCTCCCTCAACAGAATGGAGTGCCTGGGCTGGATGGTAGTATAACCCCCAGTCGGCGCTAAACTGAGAGGGCTACTACCCCTGCCTGTATGGCTAGTGAACAGGTTGAGGGGCCTAGGTCCTATGACGCGGTGCCTCCATTTTTATAAGCTGAAAATTTGGGGAGACAGGGGTCACTCGGCATGGTGATTAGGTTTGGCTATCTACACAGGGGCAGCCAAAGTAATCCAGAGACTAGAAGCAATAACATAATGTCCAATACCAGGAGATGGGATTCTAAAGTGTGGCTTAATTCAACAACACTGAATGAAAAGCATAGATGGACCCCCATGGGGCTACACTCCTTGTAATGCAGATAAGGTGATGACACAGACACAATCCATTCTTGGATCTTAAACTTCCATATGTCATGGACTCTTTGACTAGTGGCACACTACCACCCTCTACTCCATCCCAATGTCTGGGCACCCTCTTCAGGCACTGGCCAATACCTGACAGAAAGGTGACTGGTGTCTCAAAGTGAGTCCGTAGAGGTGAGCCCTGTTACGCCAGGTGGGGGGGTCTCCCACCTTTTGTTCCATAGACCCATACCCGGCCATTCCTTTGTTTATACACATACATCTTTGGCTACTGTAGTGCAGACTGTACAAGGCTTTGTAATGCAGTAACTGTCTTTCTCGTGAAGACCCCCCCCACATACATCAGTCATTACATCTCACTGTTCTATAAGCCTCTTCCTTAGCTACTATAGTGCAGACTGTACATGGCTTTGTAATGCAGAAACTGTCTTTCCCTTGAAGACCCCCCCCACATATAACAGTCATTGCATCTCACTGTTCTATAAGCCCTGGACTTGGCATCCTGACTGACCCACAGCCCCAGAGACTTATTTACTCACTGTTTTGGTGAATGACACTGGCCTTTTGTCAAAGCTTCATCACCCTCATTGTTGCAGATGTCCAAAAACTCTGAAGGAATCTCTATTCCTCAAAAACTGTAGTGCACCAGCACTCTCCATCAGGTAGCTTTTTCCTCTTCCCAGGCCAGGGGTTGCCCCTGGGAGTTAGTTCCTTGTGCCTCTCTTATGGTGGGAAGCACACACCCTAAAAAGTAGCTCTGTCAGGGGCTGAGGTGGGGCCTGCTCTGCAGGGCACCCCTCCTCCAAGGCACTGAAGGAACTACATCCTTCCTTTCTCTTTGTGCCCACTTCAGACTGCAAACAAAAACTAGACTGCTGACTTCAAGGATCAACTCTAGACTGACTTTGAAATTCCCCAACGTTCTACCTAACTCTCAACTGCAACATTCCATTGTGGCTTATGCTGCTGCAGAATTCTAAACGATGTCATAGCCCCAGCTCAGCAAAGACTGAAAACAGAGCAAGACATAGTGAAATCCATTTAATTGGAGTTTCACTAGCTGCCTGTCCCTGCCTGCCGCTAGTTCTAACTAGAGTTCTAGTAACCCCGGGTAACAGGGGGGTTACAGTAAGGGACAAGGATTTCTTGCAGATGGGTGGGATCCCCTTCATGCAGGGTCTTATAGGTAAGGAGCCCTATCTTGAAGACAGTCCTGCACCTGACAGGCAACCAGTGCAGACCAAGGAGGACCAGGGTTATATGTTCACATCTCCTTACTCTGGTCAGAAGTCTCGCCACCACGTTCTGCACCAGCTGCTGCCTGCGGAGGTTTCCTCCAGATAAGCCAAGGTATAAGGCATTACAGTAGTCCAGCCTGGAAGTGATGAACGCATGTATCAGCATGACTGGATCATCATGGGGAACCAGGCCTTGGATTTGGGCAATATTCCTAAGATAGTAAAATTTGGTTTTAACCATGGCTGACACCTGAGCATCAAGCGTCAGGCCATCACCTAGGATCATGCCCAAATCCTTCACCTGCTTGAAGGGAGCAAGGGGAACCCCACTCAGTACTTTCTTACAGTGCGGTTCAAGATAAGAACAGCTGCATAATCCAACCACACAATGGAGAGGATCCTGAACTTCAAAAGGGTTGATTTTACAAAGATGGGTGAATGACTCAGGAATGACCTGGCAGGGGAAGATGACCTCGGGGGGTGGAGGAAAAGTGGGCCAGACTAAAAGAGGGCATATTGAAGGCAACAAACCTCTGTGTCAAGCAAGTAAGCCAAAGTAAATGAAAGACGAGACCACTATGGTTCTTGAATGAGGTAGCAGAAAAAGTGAAGGCTAAAAGAGTAGCATTCAGAAAGTATAAGGAGACTTCGAGACAGGTGGCTAGGGAAGTGTGTCAAGGAAAACAGAGGGAGGCAGGCAAAGCAGTAAGGAGCACTAAGGGGCAAACTGAGGAAAGAATAGCTGAGGGAGTATCAAAAAGGGATAAGGTGTTTTTTAGGTATGTTAGCAAAAAAAGGAAGACAAAGGGAGGGATTGTATGGTTAAGGGGGGGGGGACTGTACAGAGGGGATCAAGAAAAGGCAACCATCCTGAACAAATACATCTGCTCGGTGATCACAGTGGAAGAGGAAGGGGAGGGACCACAAAAGGAGCCAGGAGCTATGATGGGAGGGAAATGGACACCAGTCGATTTTCTGAGGAGAAAGTTCAGAAAACACCTGCTAACCTGAAGGTGGACAAAGCTATGGGGCCAGATCAGGGTACATTCAAGGGTGCTGAGGGAACTCAGGGAAGTACTAGCTGCACCTCTGACAGGCCTATTTAATAGATCACTGGAGACTGGGGTGGTCCCGGAGAACTGGAGAAGAGCAGTGGTAGTCTGACTTCACAACAGTGATAGGAAACACTACTAAAGGAAAGGATTGTGGAATATCTTGTATCCAGTGGATTACAGGATCAAAGACAGCATGGTGGTTTCACAGGTGGAAGGTCATGCCAAACAAATCGGATAGATTTTTTTGATTGGATGACCAAGGAGTTGGATCAGGGAGGAGCAGTGGACATGGCCTACCTGGATTTCAGCAAGGCCTTCAACACTGTTCCACGTTGAAGGCTGGTTAGCAAGTTGGGTAACTTGGGGTTGGGTAATAAAGTGATAACCTGGGTAAGAAACTGGTTACGGGATAGAACACAGAGGGCAGTGGTAAATGGAGTTCATTCTGAGTAAGGGAGGATGTCCAATGGGGTACCGCAGGGCTCAGTACTAGAACTGATCCTCTTTGGTGTCTTTATAAGTGACATATCAGAGTAAATGGAAGGGAAGGTCTGCCTCTTTGTGGATGACATGCAACAGAGTGGACATAATGGAGAGGCATGGAAGGGATGAGCAGGGATCTGAAAATACTGGAGGAGTGGTCAAGGGTATGGCAGCTGGGTTTTCATGAAAAAATGCACTTGTTTTCTTCCTTTATGTGGCTGGGTCAGAGACCAAGGGTACATAATTTACTATTATACAATGGCAAGAAAATGTCCTGGACTCTGATTGGTCAGCGTCTGCCTGAGACAGTGATATTATTACACAATAACATCACTGTGTTGATTTTTTGGATGATTTTATGGATTTTTTTCAGAAACAAAGATATACTGCCTCACTAAAAATCTACTAAAAACATTTTAATTTTTATTTTGTTTTGTATAACATCAAGCCATTGTATAATTGCAATAAGGCACTCCAAGGTGTGTGTTATCATGTAATAATGTCACTCCTGGGGTGGTGGAAGCACTTGGCTTTGCCTTGTACTTTAACCCACCCTAGGACCAACCCACCCCAGAAGTGACATTATTACACGATAACACACACCTTGTTGTGCCTTATTGCTTAATTATGCGTATCTTTGGATCAAGGGGGAGTAAATCTTCCTAATTTAAGATTCTATGAGACTGCAGCTTTTCTTAAAATTCCAATAATTTGGCTCTCGTCCACAACTCCACGCATCTGGAAAGATATTGAATTTTTAATTAATGATTTATATGATACTGAAAAGGTAATCTTTGCCTCTAAAGAGCACCCCCGGGACTACACTGAATTTACTGCACAAATCTTGAAAACCTGGCATAGGGTTAAGCAACAAAAAGCATTAAAACAGATTTTTTTCTTTTTTACACTTATATCGGCTGACAAAAACTTTCTTCCTGCTAATTTTGACACCATTTTCAATTCTTGGAGGAGATTGGGCCTCAGCTATTACCACCAGTTTCTTAACTCAGGTATCAATTCTTTCTCAGAACTCCAAAATATCTTCTCTCCCCCAAGTAGGGATCTGTTCGGATACACGCAGGTGAGACATTACATCTTACGACAGAGGGAGATCACACTGTATCCTTCTCTCCCTTCCTCTCCCTCCCTCTCCCCTATCCTTTTGGACATTACGCAGAGATACCCTGGAGGGCAATTCCTGGGGAAAACTAATTGGCCACATATATAGAACGTTAAGGGCCTCTTTGGGTGACACCTCACTGTCAGTGTTAGAAGCTTGGAATAAAGATCTGGATCTGCAGTCTCCCTTTTCACTCTGGAATGGGGCAACCTTGAAAGCCATTAATATAACTTCCTCCAATATATGGAGAGAATTTGCATGGAAATCCCGGTCCCGATACTTCTGGTCCCCAGCGATACTTGCAAAATACCTCCCGGCCTCATATGGTTCATGTTGGAGAGGGTGCAACTGTAACTTAGCTGATCTGGGCCATATCTACTGGTTTTGTCCTAAACTGACACAATTTTGGTGCATTTTACAGCTTGAATAGGGAGAATGTTCGGGGGAAGACATTGAGCTGACAGTGGAAATAGTGGTCCTATCAATCTATCCCCCTCATAGACCACACTGGGACAGCACCTTGCTCCCAGTATATTTACTGGCAGTCAGAAAGGCTATAACCGGAAAAAGGATGACTGCCCAGATTCCCTCACTCGAGAACTGGCGACAAATAGTCAAGGAGATTTACAAATCAGAACATCAGACAGCCAAACTACGGGATAATTTACCCCCCCTTTGAAATAAAATGGCATAGATGGGTGTTACATATGTCTTCTAAGGACCCAGAATTTGTTCCTTGGGGGGTATGGGGGAAGGGAACCCCTAGGGGGTTACAATTATGAGGGGGGAGCCAGCCGCCTGCCTTAGGGACTGAAACAAAAGGGCAAGTTCAGACTGTATAAAATACTGTCAAGTATTAAATGATGTGTGATATGTATCTTTAAGCAGCTAATTACTGTACAACTACAATTGGAATCACTGTAATCAGTTGCTGAAATGGAATGATGGTATTCATGACTATGTGTAACCTGTCTCCTCAAATAAAAGGAAATAAAAAAAAAAAAGAAAAAATGCACTTGTGCCACAGAAACCCAGGAGCGGAGTAAATATGGGTGGAGTGATACTGACAAAGACCAAGCAGGAAAGAGACCTAGGAGAAACATATCGCATGACCCAAAGGGGGCTAGGCAGTGTGACAAGGCAGTCGGAAGTGCTAGTGGGATGCTGGGGTGCATAGGAAGGGGTATCACCAGCAGGAAGAGGGAGGTGGTGATGCCCCTATATAGATCGCTGGTAAGGCCCCTTCTTGGGTACTACTTCCAGTTCTGGAGACTACATCTCAGGAAGGACATAGACAGAGTGGAGACGGTCCAGAGGAGTGCTACAAAAAATAGGGCAGGGTCTGCATCAAAAGCCTGATGAGGAGAGGCTTAAGGAGCTAAATATGTACACCCTGGAGAAGAGGAGGGGGGGATATGATAGAGACCTTTAAACACCTCACGGGGTTAATAAGGTACTGGAGGGAGTATTTTTCAGGAAAAAATGTGCTTTAGAACAAGGTGACATGCTATGAAGCTGGAGGGAGGTAAATTCAGGAGGGGTATGAGGAGGTACTTCTTCACAGAAACATAGAAGTTGATGGCAGATAAGGACCGCCAGGCCCATCTAGTCTGCCCATTTTTTTTCTTAACTGGTTGCTGCTGCTGTATATGCCTATTCTGAACATTGGCCTATTGAATTCTAACTCATCTGTATTATTCCCTTGTGCCAATACCATGCCATCTTGAAGCCCTTTAATGTACTCAGTTACACTGTCTCCCTGGCAGGCTGCTCCATGCGTCTACCACTCTTTCTGTGAAAAATAATTTTCTCACATTACCCCTCAATCAGCCTCCCTCTAATCTCATATCATGTTCTCTTGTCCTGGTATCTTTCTTATACGGAAACATGTTAGACTCTTTCACCTTATTTAAGCCTTTAAGGTATTTTAAAGTTTGTTGGATGCCTGGAACAGTCTTCCAGCAGAGGTAGTGGGGGCAAAAACAGAAGTGGGGTTAAAAAATGCCTGGGACAGGCACGAGGGAATCATAGGGGTAAGGGGGTGAGGAGGGAGAGAAATGGTGTCGTACATCAAGTAGGGTCTGCAGCAAAAAAATGAAGGTTAAAATAGAATGGGCAGACTGGTTGGGCCCAGTGGTCTTTATTTGCTGTCACATTCTGTTTCTATGTTTCTGTTATGGTATCCTGATTCAGAAGCTGCAAAAACAGCCCAGCCCTTGTCTATGCCATCCCATGAAATTAGCATTAGTTCATGGGGGTGGAATGCCGAACACTGAACTATCTTGGTAAAGTCAGTGATGTTGTGCTGTATTTCCAGTTCCCCTTTTATGTATCCCTATTTGTTTAACCAAGGGATTTCTACCCTGCTGTGAGTGTTCCAGCCTATAACAAGCATCAAACAACTGCAGTGGATCTGGACCCGGATTTGCTCTCACTTCCATTTCAAGCACTCATTCTCAAAATGTCCTTTTTTTATACTCTATTCAGGACAACACCTGTGCCACTCTATAGCATTCTTTTTAGGTTAGGTAGGTTTAGCCCCCCCCCCCTTTTCAGTTTTAGCAGTTATAGGGCATCCCACTTAACCCATGGCCGTGTCCTTCCCCAAACAAAGTGGTGCTGCTCCTTGTTTATTTTTTCCAGTCTGCCCCAGGGATCTTGAGGGGTAAGGTCCAGAGAATAAATAAAAACCTTGGGACAGCATTCATCTGCAGGGTATTAACCTTGCCCATCTACAATAGCAGTCCAGCACATCCTCCTGACGAAGCTGATTGGAGCGAAGCGCTGAGGCTTCTGGGTATTGGTTCCCAGTACATGCACCTGGATTCTTGTAAGCTAATACAGGCAAATGTTATTCGAACCAGATTTTATGGGCCGAAGTATAATTTTAAGGATTTATTACACCTCTGGATGTGCTGGACTGCTATTGTAGATGGTCTTTGATGGAGGTATGCTATACCTTGTCCATGCACCCCGTCATTTCTGAGAGCGCTGTGGAACCAGTTTGTGAGTTTATTAACTTTGTCCATCAGGGAGATAGGGAGAAGTTCCCATCTTTTTCAGCATCAGTTGTGCTGGCTAGTTATTTGTTTGTTTTGCTGTCTTCATGAATGGTTTAAAAACAATGCCTGTTGTTATCCGATAGGTGCCATATTGGAATAAAGCCACTGTGGCCTGGATGCACTAATTAAGAATCATACAAACCCTTGTAGCCAATATTTTTGTGAATATTTTCATATCTACATTTTAGCAAAGGAAATGGGGTGATATGATTCGCATTTGTCTGCCTCCTTCCTGGTTTAGGAATAACTGGAATAAAGGTGCCTCGCCAGGACTTTGAGAGGTTACCTTGCTCTTTACCTGCATTAAATACTTTAATATTTTTGCAAACATTCCTTTAAAAGTTGTATAAAAATGTGTATTGAACCCATCCGGACCTGGGGACTTAACCAGATTTGAGATGTTGGATAAACTGTACTACTTCCTCTATTTTAATAGGTTGTTCTAACATTAGCTGTTCTTCCTCACAGAGGGTCAGCAGGTCCATTCTCTCCAGGAATTCCCGAGTCCTATTACCTCCCATGACCATGTCCCCTGCCGAACAATTGTAGAGAGTTTTGTAGTAAAGTTGAAAGTAACTGGCAATATCCTTGGGTGTAATCCCAGTCTGTCCTCCCAGGAGAGGTGGATGAATCCTTTTGACATATCTATCTGCTTGCGCCTTGCGAAGCCGAAAGGCTAATAAGTGATCCGCTTTATTGCCATGCTCAAAATAAAGTAGGTTTACATACTGAAGTTTACCCTTGTTTTTTTCATCCATTAGTTCTTGCATTAGTCTCTTTTAACTCATTGAAAATAGCATTAGACAGGTTAGCGTTATGTCATTTTTCTAACTCCAGCAGCTGCTGCTCTAATTTCTCTTGTTGTCCCCTGGCTTGACATTAGAAGCGATATCTATGATCTCCCCTTACAGCAGCCTTCACAAAATCCCAAACCTATTTTGTCTTCACCTCAGAGCTCTTGTTACTTAGGAACATAGGAATGTGATGGCAGAAAAGGACCGCCAGGCCCACCCAGTCTGCCCAGTTTGGCTAGGTATCCACTAGGCCTGTACTGTAGTCCCCCCGGGGTCCTACCATCTCCCTGTGTTTGTCCCATGCCCTCTTGAACCCTCCCACTGTCCTCTCCCCCACCACCTCCCTCGGCAGCCCATTCCAGTTGTCCACCACCCTCTCAGTGAAGAAATGCTTTCTAGAGTTACCTCTAAATCCCCCCCCCTTGATTTGGAATTCATGTCCCCACACCCTGGGTTGCTCCTTTAGTTGGAAAAGGCATTCCATGGGTACCTTATTGATACCCTTGAAATATTTAAAAGTCTCAATCATGTCCCCCCTCTCTCTCCTCTGTTCCAGTGAGTACATGCCTAGGTCCTTCAGTCTCTCCTCGTATGGTAAGTGATCAAGCCCCCTCACCATCTTTGTCGCCTTCCTCTGAACACGTTCTACCCTCTCCACATCCTTCCTGAGGTACAGCTTCCAGAACTGGATCCCATACTTCAGGTGAGGCCTGACCAGCTGGGTGTACAGGGGAACTATGACCTCGATCCTCCTGCTGGAGATTCCTCTCCCTATGCAACCCAATATCCTGCTGGCTCTTGCCACTGCACCCCCCCCCGCACTGCTTTCCCACCTTCAGGTCCTGTGAGATGATGATGCCTGTCACAAACCCACTCAGCAGGCCAGCTCTCTACTTCCAAAGTGCCAACCTCCGAGCGCAGTCTTGTGAACAGTTAACAGACACAGGGTAACCCTCCTGGTCTATTTTTGTGGGTTTCAAATCAACCTTTAGTCTCAAGTCTTGGAGGGATTCAAACTGTGAACCTCTTGCTAGTGTACCCAATGCACAGGCTCAGATATATCTGTCTTCGTGGGGCCAGATATCTTTGCCTATGGGCACCTAACCAGGTGTACAAAAATGAACCCTTAAACTTTAATAAAGACCTCAGATTATTCTTACCTTTTTCCAGTTTGGTATCACCATTCAAGCTTACGCACAGTGTCTGCTGTAACCATATATACTCCACTTACAAAAGGAAAGAAATTCAAAGACAGACCAAGTAGGCTCTAAAATTTGAGTTTTTACTAAAACAGATAAAAATATGTAACATAAAATACAGAACTATTATATCACAAGACATACAAATCTTTTAAAAGAACAAGGTTTAAACAATGCAATTCCTACTACGGTATTTAGCTTTGTCTCTCTTTCTCTAAACACCTGCTTAAAGTGCTCCAAATATGTTTCTTTGTCAGAGTCTAGATAGAAGTGTCTCTGAAGGAAAACAGAATGTTTTAAAAGCTGGTTTTCCCCACCTATTTGCATGAGGTCACCTAGCTCCTCCCTGTCAGAATAAATAAAAAAAAATATATCTATATAAAAACAGGATGTCTTTTCCAAGTATTAAATTCTGCAACCTCAGCATAACTCATGTTCTTCAAATGACTCTCTTTGATCTGTGGGCAGTATCCTCTCTCACACAGGCACCAAAGCATTTATGATTTCGCACCAGTGTACTAAACCTGGTTTCCCCCTTGAAATGTCATAAAAGGGATGCTGATTTCCCTTTTAGCAGCTAAAGCTATAATTAACTTAGCAAAGTCTGTAATTAGCTTCTGGCCTGCCATGTAACACCTTGTATCTAAAACCTGTGTGTGTGTGTGTGTGTGTGTGTGTGTGTGTGTGTGTGTGTGTGTATGTGTGTGTGATCTCATGTGCTTTTTCAGCATTTCTCATGGGAGACAGTTCATAACCCATTTTTATATTACAAAAAATGATACAGCACTCAGAACTGGCTGTCCACATCACAATGCCTAGGTCCTTTTCTTCTTCTGTTACCTGCAGGGATCTACCTCCCATCCGGTACTCCACTTTCCCATTTTTTCTGCCTAAGTGCATGATCTTACACTGTGCTATACTGAATGTCAATTGCCACTCTTTGGACCATTTCTCTAATCTTTCCAGATCTCTATGCATCATCTCCACCCCTCCTGTGTGTCCACTCTATTGCAGATCTTTGCGTTGTCTGCAAACAGACTCATCCTCCCTTCCAGACCATCTGCTATGTCCCCTATAAAGACATTAAACAGAAGAGGTCCTAACACCGACCTTGGGGGAACCCCACTGATGACTGTGGAGTCCTCCGAGGGTGCCCCATTGACCAATACCCTCTGCGTCCTGTCCTCTAACCAGTTCTTGACCTATCTTATTGTAATGCCCCAAAGTATGGGGACACTACTTTATTGTGCCCAGGGGTGCCCTGTTGTCAGTGTGGCCTAAAGAGGGCAAGTATAGGGGCTCTTGTGTTTCCCCCCCCCACTATGGCCAGGCAAGGACAAAAGGAAAGAAAGAAAAAGAAAAGTTTTATCTCTGCTGCCTGCTCGGCTCCATTCTATCCAACCCATCCCCATCCTGGAGCAGACAGCATGAGAATGGGCACTCACGCACTGGAACTGCTGTCCCTGGCCAGCGTGTGGTGCCCGTTTTGAAATCTGGGCCATTGGGTGGGCATGGGCTCGGGGTTCGAGAACTAGAACCCCGAGCTCCTTTTTCAAATATTTTAGTCATTTTCTTCAGCAGATTGAGCTGGGCTGTGGAGTGGAGAGGGTCACAGGAGTGGAACAGGGACTTGTGGCTTACCTGTGGTGTTGTGTAGCCGGTCCTGTTGATTCCACGGTGTTCCCCCTCCTCCAGCCAGTGAAGACTCCCAACGTCTGCTGCTCCTGTTGTGCTCCCTGGGTCCTACGGTCGGGTCCGGCGGTCTGGTGCCAGAAAAATGTGGTTCCCTGCAGCAGTGTGGGCTCAGTTTAGCCCCGTTTATTGTTTTTTTAATTGTAAAAAGTTCGGTCCAACGTCGGCAGCGAGAGAAGAGCCGCATCTTCAGAGCAAGCCGTCTGGTATCGCAAAGACCCACAAGCCCCCTGCCATCCACCGCTCACCTGCTACCTCCTTCCATGGCTCCCTCCCATGGCCAGAGACCTCCCTCCTCCTGCACCAACTTCATCCAGGTCTGGGTCGGTGAGCCGGCGGCAGCACGCTGAAGAGTGCTGGCTGCCTGAATGATTTTAAAAGAAAATGTATTTAAATGGTTTTAACGCTGGAAGTGCTACCGGGGAACCGGTTGGGAGGCCTTTTCAGTATTCATTAAGTGGGTGGAACAGGGCGGGACTGAACCCATGAGTGACAGGGCCCTGTTCAGGCCCACTGCCATTAAAGGGGCAATACAGGCCCCAGGCTTAAAGGGGCAATACAGGCCCAAGGCTTAAAGGGCTAGTACAGGCCCTTACTGTTAAAGGGGCCCAGCAAGGCAGGCCCAAAAGATTTAAAGGGGCCCAGAGTAAGGCCCAGGGGATTTAAAGGGGTCCAGTCGTAGGCCCACGAAAGCTTGGAAGGGCAGCAAAAGCCCTAAGTAATCAAAGGGGCCCAGCAGAGAGACCCACAGTTAAAATGGGCCAAGAGCAGAAAGGACCATAGGAAAAAGCGGCCCAGATATTTAAAGGGCAACAAGACAGGCCCAGGTTTTAAAAGGGAAAAGCAGGCCTACCAGAGCAGTTGGAGTGCTCGAGTCAAAAGAAGGCCCATAGGTAAAAGGGGCCCAGAGGTTTAAAAGACAAGGAAAGGCAGGGTAAAATAGGGCATTGTGCTTAGGGCGTTCAGAGGTAGCCAGGTGCTAGTATCATAAGTAACCTGCAAGTGTATACTTTTGTGAAAGGTCAGTAAGAAAAGGATGCTTAGCACACAACTGCCATCTAGTGACTGTCATCTGATGAAACTGTGTATTGACTAGTATCTGAAATGTTGTTTTGATTGCAAAGTGCCAAGACTGTGTTATACTGGGATTGTGGTTATTTGCCTCTGCTACGAACAATTGCCCTGGGATTCTGATTATTTGTCCCCTGCTGTGAACAACTGCCCTAGACTTTGGTGATTTGTCCCTGATCCAGGCAAATTGCCCCTGCAACAAACAGTTGCCCATGATTCTAGCAATTTGCCCCTGTTCCTAGCAAATTGCCCTTGCAATGCATAACTGCCCTGGGATTGTGGTTATTTGCCCCTGCAACAAACAATTGCCTTAGACTTTGGTGATTTTCCCCTGCTTCTGGCAAATTGCCCCTGCAATGAACAAATGCCTTGGATTCTAGCAATTTGCCTCTGTTCCTGGCAAATTGCCCCTGCAATGAACAATTGCCCCAGATTCTTGCAATTTGCCCCTGTTCCTGGCAAATTGTCCCAGCAGCAACCAAATGCCTTGGTGCAGTGAAAAGTGTATTTACTAGTGTCCGTAGTGTCAATTGAATGTATATGGACTCAATCTTCTTCTGCAACACCCCTGGTGGGGTTGTTTACAGCTGATCCTTCACCAAAGCAGTCTCCAGCCAGTGAGGAACTTCACAGCAACACCCTTTCCTGTCGTTCGCTGTTGGTTGAAACCAACGTAACCCTGTGTGACTCGCAACCGCTGGCTCCTGGTTTCTTTGTGGTTTGGTCAGCCTGGAAGTGGAATGTCCTGGAAGAAGCCTGGTTTTTCACTCCCAGTCATTCGCCAATAGTCGAGTCTGACGTGGCCAGTGTGTATCCATGTCCGCCGGTTTGTTGCTTTTCTGGTTCTGGACAGTACAGGTCTCCAATCTTCATTCTGTATCCTACTCTTCCTGCTTGTCTTGCCTTGCTTGCACCATGTTGTCCTCTGGGATTCAACTTGATCGTAGTGGTCCTCCTGTGGATCTTTCACCAAAGAAGCTTCAACGTACCTCCATCTATGGCAGCCCTGGTCGAGGGTTTGTGCTGGGGAAACTGCAGCAGATCTTCATACTTGGCAATCTTTGCAAGTGGATTCGATGCCAAGTACTTGTTCCTTCATCCTTGACAACCCTGGTCGAGTGTTTGTGCCGAGAAACTTCAGTCAGTCTTTGTTTCTTCATCCTTGGCAGCCCTGGTTGAGGGTTTGTGCTGGGGAAATTGCAAAGGATCTTCACCCTTGGCAATCCTTTCAAGTGGCTTCGACACCAAGTCTTTGTTCCTTCATCCTTGGCAGCCCTGGTCAAGGGTTTGTGCCAGGGAAGAGTTCAGCAGACTTCAGTTCTCTTGTGCTAAAGTATTCCGGCAACCTTAGAGAGTGGGTTGGCCGAAGAATCAGGGTCTGTTTAAAAATCTCTCACATCCCTTCCAACCTCTCCTAGGTTTTCACATAGGTGTAGCTTGGTACCAAGTAGAGACCCCATTCTCCCTTTTGCCCTGCTGCTTCTTCACTCTTCAACTGTGTGCACAAAGATGGCAGGAAAAGCTGGACTTCCTTTAACACCTATAGACGCTTAGAGGTGATTACTCCACCCGGCCCCTCGTGGTCTGCAACTGGTTTCCATTGTTAACTGCAGTGATTATCTAATATCATTATAGAGTAATAGATGTTCTGAAACTGTTTACCATATTGTTTAGTGTAAGCATAGTTTAGAGCTTAACAAATAGTGACCTTAGGCCGAGGTGCACCTCTTAGGGACATCATAGAATGTTACATACTATTCATGTTTTGTTTGGTTCCCTTCTTCCCTTGTGACTGTGTCTGCCTTTCACTGTGTTATGAATAAAGCCCGTTGGGCATCAAACTTATAGATTGTCTCCTGCCACTCCTTACCAGGTGCCTCCATCCACTCACCCCTATTCGAACCACAGCGTTGTCTCGCCAGTTCACCTGCTTGAGGTGATGCCAGTGATGTAGATGAGATAGGCAATGTTTGTGGTCAGCACTCAGTTAGTTCACCACATTATTACCACCTCCCTCAACCCCAGGCAACCCATTTTGTGCAATAGCTTCCTATGTGGCACTGAGTCAAATGCTTTTCTGAAATCAAGGTAGGCCACGTCCACTGAGCCCCCCTGATCCACCACCTCAGTGACCCAGTCAAAGAACTCTATCAAGTTCATTTGACAGGATCTGCCCTTGGTGAACCCGTGTTGCCTTGGGTACTGAAGGCCGTTTGCCTCCAGGTAGCTACAGATTCTTTTCTTGAGCATTTTTTCCGTGAGCTTGCCAACCACTGATGTCAAGCTCACTGGCCTGTATTAGATATGGCTCTGTTTTATCCTCTACCTAATGTTTGAACTCTGCATCATTCAGGAGAGATGTAGTAATTTTTCTAGAATGTAGTCCCCTGTTTCTAAGTCTTCTGTAATGGCTGCATGACCAGTAGTCACCATGAGATGAATGGAGCAATGTTTGAAATTTAAGCAATAATGCCCAACAGGGTGTGTGTCACGCCTCAGGTGGTTGGGCACGAGGCCGAGTGCGTCCAACAACTGAGGCGTGACGTTATCCTAAATGACACACACCCTGGAGGGCATTATTGTTATTATACAATGGCTCGTTTTTATATATAAAATAAAAAAATAATTTTAAAGAATGTTTTTTAGTGTGGAAAAATATTTTTGTTTCTTAAGAGGAGATGGAAAAAAAGAGGTCATCTAGGTCATCATATAGCTCATCTCCAGGTTCCCAGTGAGGCTGAGACTAGAGCCGTGATGTTGTGCTTGGATAACAGCATGGGTCCATCCCAAGACTGACCAATCAGAGACCAGGAAATGTTCTTGCCATTGTTTAATACTGTATAAAGATCAGTCCTACTACCCAAAAAAGATGTCTATATGTGAGTAAAACTTGTGTACATTAGAATAAAAAGTAAAGCCGGCCCATTCGCGCAGTGGTTGGATTTCCACTTGTGATGCCAGCGACCCGGGTTCGGGAATGGACTTGGGTCGTCGGAGGGCCAGCTGGGGGGAGTGGGATTGAGCGTGCCATGGACTGCTCTCCTTTTCTGGGGGGAGGGTGTGGGATGTTGCCAGTGCATGGGGGACCCTTGGTGGAGGCCAGGGGTCCCACAGCAGACAGCGCCAACAAGGAATGCAGGGGGCAGGATGGACGCTGTCATCATTGCATGTTCCCGCCCCCCCACAAACAGGAAAAAAGCTGCCCACCTGCCACCTCTATGAAGCCGGCCCTTGGCTGCACTCGGCTCCCCCAGGTCGACTCCTGTCCTATCCCGTCGTTTGTGGCACCCTAGGGCTGGGTGCCATGACCCCACCCTGGGGGGCAATCCAGGGGGTCCTGGGAGAGTGGCTAATGTGGGGGAGCCACAGCCGTGAGGGTCCCTGACCGGGCGGATGTCTGGTGGTAGGCAGGGCCCAGAAAATATAAATAGAAGAAAAAAAAAAAGAATAAAAAGTGAAGTCCTTATCTTTGGGTGTAACTGCCTCCAGATGTCTACCAGAGCTACCTCTTCCATCCCCACCCATACCACTTTGCTCGTCTGCCTGTTTGTGTGCATGTTACCAGATGATCTGTTCAACTGCTGATGTAGAACTTGTTTACAATCTCCTCCCATGAGAATAATGCCATCACATAGGGAAGCCACCTTACTGAAAACCTTAGTGAAAAAAAGAATGTGTGTCCTGATTTGGGGCGTATATATTCACTAGGTGGATGCGGTGGCCAAACACAACCCAAGACACTACCACCAGTCAGCCATTTTATAAAGTTTCCAACTTTTCTGTTTCAAACAGGACTTTTCTTCGCAGTAAAATCACTGACCCCACCCATTTGCCAGTGTCATGAGAGGTTGCCACCACTGTACCAACCCAGGCCCTTTACTACAGTTTCTGATGTTCCTTGTTGGATAAGCATGTTTCCTAAAGAAAGCTAATGTCACAGTGCAGTTTGTTCAGCTGAGTTAACATATTTGTATATTTCACAACCAAGCTGAGACCTTGAACATTTAAAGGGCTAGATTATTTTTTTTTAGTGAGTAAAGGTAACAGCCATGTTTTCATAATGGCAAGCAGGAATTTTGGAAAAAAATGCACTGATATTGTTAGTGTTCTGTGTCCTATTGCTAGTACTTTTTTTTTTTACCTGTGCGTTAGACAGATCTAAGACATAGGTGCCAACCTATCAGGACACAGGATTTCCCTTTCCCATTTTATAATTCAGAACATTTAGTCCAATATGATCTTAAAATAAGACTCTTTTATATGTGACTACTTATACCTTGTTACATGTTCCTAGCCTGGAACCAATTTTAGGTACACATTGATGGGATCAGATGGGGGGCATATGTTTGCTGTTAGAAGCTGGCCTGGTGGCACAGAGGGCTGAGGCATTCTGCCTTACCTCACGTCACGCTGATGACCCAGGTTCGTGAATGACCTCAGGTTGTCGGGGAGCTGGCACGGGGGGGAGGTTATTGCCCCACCCGTGAAGCTCCGCCACCACCGGAGGAGATCCGTGATGGTGTAGGAGGGAGGGGTGGTACATGGGGGGATCTTAGCGGTGTGTGCCTCCAGGCAGAAACAGGGGTAAAAAAACCTATAAAATATAAATTAAAAAAAAAAGTTTGCTGTTAGATCTCAGACTTCCCTTCTGCAATGTGACTAAATCTTTCATAGTGAGCTAAGACTCCCATAACCTGAACCCAATGACTGCATGAGTATTTATTATTTATTTATTTATTTGAATTTTGGTAACCGGGTGAGTCCACTGATACAATTACAGTCCCTTTTTTACGGGCGACCTGGGAGAGAACAGTAATAAAAAGAACAATACAGAGACACCTTATGTGATACAGAAGACAATCGCATGCACTTGGGAACTGACAGCAACTAGGAGTCTACTTAGAGAATGGCAATTCACTAGAGGATACAGTAATAGCCAATGCTTGAAGAGCCATTCTGTATGAACAATCTTGTAAAACAGATGAGTACAAAGGGCTGAAACACATGTAGAATAGAGTGCAAAACGTAAAAAAGATATAAAAAAATATATATACAACACGATATGAGTAAAAACAATAAAGCACATTGATTATATACATAATTATAGAGTGAGTACTATGCCTTCTGGTAGGAAGCAATGTTTGTATACATAGACATCAAATAAAATAAGTAAAAAGGGTAAACACAATCAGGTTAATTCCTAAGGTACCATGGTATCAGGGTCAAAACCCAGAAACAATGCAGGGAGAAGGAGTGAGGGAACACAATTGTGGACTGATGTCAGTAGAGACAGAGAGAACATAGGGAGTGGACATGAGGAAGGAGAGAGGGAGGGAGGAGTAGAAACAGGAAAGAGAATGGACAAAGAAGAGATGGGGGTACAGACCAAGGAAGAGAGATAGACCGGAGGGTATAGGGGGAAGAGGACTAGGGGATAGAGTAAAGATGACAGAAATGAGCAGCAAGAAAATCACCGGAAACAGGTGCACTTTCTGGGATTGTCAGGCCTGCAAATTTAGGTAAGCTTGTCCTCCATATACATGGCCATGAGTCACTGGTGAAGAGGAGTGTCCATATAATTGGGAAACTTCAGGGTCTCCAGGGGTAAATAACTTGGCAGAGTTGTTGAATCTGAGCCCTACATTCTCCTGACATATCTGGGGTAAACCTTCTGAACAACGAATCAAAAGGGGGCATGTCTTACCTGCTATGAGAAGGATGCTGCTTCGGCCACCTTATCTCCAACAGTAGTCCAGTAACGAGGTATTAGGCCTAGTGTGGGTAGCACCTCTGGTGCCTTGTACCAATGGCAGAGTATCTTGTTTTGGATTAAGTGGCTATGATTGTCTTGCATTACTCCATGGGACAGGTCCCAGCTTGAAAGTCAAGCTTCGTCACCTTTAAATGAATCCAGATTCTGTTCCCAGGATGCCTTGGCTGCAAAAGTCTGATCAGGTAAAGCATCCCTAATGGACATAAATAAGGCCAACCCAACCTTAGGTCACTGAAACCCATATATTAAACCCTACAGCATGATTGCCCTCCATTTCCCACATCTTAGCCTGCTGGATATGGGGTTGGAGGGCATCCCACAACTGCAGATACTTACACAACTCCCTTGCTTGTATGTCTGTGTTGCAGCAGAGACCTCTAGAGGAGGGAAGTGACTAGGAGCCTGGAATTAGAGATCCAGGACTCTATGGATTCCCTGCCAACCCACCCAGTTATTAGGTAAGCCCCCTACGTTTATGGCTGAGTTGCCCCAGAGAGGCATGAATCTGAGAGACAGCAAGTGGTGTTTGGTAATTTTACCCAGCTCTTTCCAGTATAAGGCAGAGGTGCCAACTGTGGGATGCTGCTTGAATTGTTGCGATAGGCTTGTACATCAGTCTGCTGGCAGAATAACCGCCACATACTCTGTATTTCACTTCTAACAGGACAAGATGGTGGAAGGCTGAGTAAGCAGGAAAGCAGCTCCCTCCCTCTGTCTCTGGATACAGGTATCCATATCACACTGCCTGCTTGCTGTCCTAATGAACTGTAAGTTAAAGGCTGAACTAGCTTTAAATGTTTGATTAAAACAAGAAAAGGCTCTTGGTTTGTTTGGAATGACTCCGAAAACAGAACTGAAAGATCAGAACTCTGTAAGGGCTCGGCAGGGAAGCTGACTTACTGAAATAGACTCCATTGCTTACACAGAGGCAGACTAGGCAAGCCTTTAAACAGAAATGCACAGAAATTGAGTTGGATATACCAACTCATGGACAAACTTACTGTGTTTGAAGAGACATGAGGCAAATGGATTAGACATAAACAGGAGATTGCTCTGATATTTGTCCCTTGAAGAGAATGCTTTCTAGAACTCCCCAATGAGCACTGATATTTATTTGTGGACCTTGTTGTGATGGCTGTTCCTCTTTTCCTGACATGAATGCCTATGAAACATAACCATGTATCCCTGCTGGTTCCTCTTGAGTACATACTGTTTCTATTCTTCATGTACTCTTGTAATGATGGAACAATTTCTTCAATGAACACCATATTATAAAGGAAATAAGTTGAGCTGGATATGCTGACTGGAGTAGTTAAAGGGACACTGTCAAGCCTGTTAGCATCACATTATTTCTAGTTGAAAACCCTTATTTTATAATGCTTTACCCTCTCTAAAACTCATGAATGTTTCTGGTTGTTTTATTTCCTTCCTTTCTTAGCAGGACTGAAATGCATGCTAGTGGTGTAATTCTACCCAACCGTGTTTTGTTTCAAATCCTTGCTCTACTCTTACTGCATACACCCTGAACATTATAGACACCCCCAGACAGTGCAGTCATTCATTATACAATAGTCCCCTCTTCTCCCACTGCATTGTGAGTGCCTAGACTGTCTTGGGGTGTTCCAAAGTTCAGGAAAGATACAGTGGGAGCTGATCAAGGAATGTAAATGCAAGCTCCTCAACTCTGTTGGGCTTACCTGGGGTTGGCCCCCCTTGCCCCCGTGTCCTCACCACCACCTGGCTCATGTTCCCTGTTAGTCTGGGTCTGGCGGAGCAAGTGCCATGGAACCGCTGAGCTGTGCATCTCAAGTGTACGAGCTGGCAGTCTACACATGTGCAGTAGTGCCTCTTCATTTTCGGACCACTGCTGTGGGTCAGTACAGGATCCCGCCATGCTCCCAACCCCCCCAAATAGGCTAACCGGCGTCCAGAGACATGAGGGAGGTGGCTGAGAAGCCTCAAAAATGTTTATTTATGGAGTGCCAATGAGCACTGTGGGGTTCCTTGTAAATATTAATATCTTGGGGCTATGAATATTAATAAGCCTTTCTGCTGCCTGGAGGTTGATTTTTTTGGCGGCAGCGAGAGGTGAGGATTTGAATTCAAAAATTAAACTCTGCTGTCAATAGCAGGACAGAGGAGTGGTTAAAGGACTGTGGGGGAAATAAACTAAAAAAATATGCACTTTGGCTGCAAGGGACTTTGAAAGTCAGGACTTTGCTGGGGATTGCGTACACTTCAGCCATACTTGTCGCCCTTAACCCTTGCTACAGTCAGTCAGGAGCAAAGATGTTGTAGAGGGCTTATGGGACTGAAAAAAAGGATTTTAGGAGTAAAAGGAGGGACATTTCATGGTGCTCAAAGAGTAGCCAATAGGGCTTCAAAGGAACCAAATGAATATTTAATTAATTTAGTGGGACAACTGCTGCAGCCAATGGGAAGGGGCTGCTGGAAAGCTGATAAAAAGGACTGTTTGCCCACCAAAGAGGGAGTCCTGTGAGATCTGCCAGAGAGTCCAGAGAGAGAGAGTGTAGAGAGACTGTGGTGGGCTTGCTATCCCTAAAGGCCTGCCTGTTTACCCAACTGCCTTGTCTGGTCCCAGTACTGGACAAGCTGCAGAGTGCCTGGAGAGATAAATAGCCTACGGGAAAAGAACTGGACTGTGTAAAAGATTCCCATGGTGAGATTTGAACCTGTGGCTGAGTGAATGGGCTGCTGAGAATTTGAAAGTTGCTGCTGAGAACTGAACCTGTGACTGTGACAAGAAAGTTTAGACTCTGCGGCTAGTGTGAGAGACTTTTGAGATCTGCTGCCAGAGAGAGGGGAACTGACTGTTCGGCAGCGCAGAACGAGCCAGCGGAGTTTGGTAGTTGGAGAGCAGAGACTCCCAAGGTCGCATACTAAATCCGCAGTGTCTATAGCCGAAAATAAAGTGACCTGCAAGCTGTGTTCCCCCTCAGTAAGGTATATGCATTAGAGACTGCTTCTGCTATAAGCTGAATAACTGCCCATGCTGGGGATAGAGACTATGTAAAGCCCAGTTTCTTTAATGCTGCTGAGAAAAGTGTGTGCCAGCCCTCAGTCTTGGGAGCCACTAGCCTGCTCTGTATCTAGACAGAAGAGGAGACCACCGGAGAGGACGAAGTTGAGAGGCCTGCCAGATGAACCTCACATACAAAGGCCCCAGGGGCGAAGATAGGGAAGGCCTGGCAGGTGAAGACCAGCTTTCATCATTTCCTCGGGCCAACTGGTGCTGTGTTGCAACAACTCCTAATACTAGTACGGTACTGTGAAACAAGTTTCTGTACCCCCTTTGAATTGCTGAACTGGAAGTACCCTGGGCTGTGGCTTTGGGGAGTCTTTATTTAGCTAGCAAGCTAGTCAGAATTAAGGGGGTTAAGTCCTGGGCAGGACTGTGCCAAGTTTAAAGCTGTGCCCAGGCAGAAAAGTAAAGTTTGGCATCTGTTGCTACTGTTTAAACTTGTTTAGGCCCCAGCAAAAGATCCCCAGCATCTTCTTCATGGTGGTGTGGTACCCACCCAAAGGACTTTATGGACACTTGGGCAGCATGCCATTGGGAAGCCGGGTGCACCCCTAGGTGGGAGGTGGGGATTGTGTGTGGGGTAAGAGTGTTTCAACAGTTGTTCAGGTTGTTGTGCTGTTTTTCTCCTTTTCTTCTCCTCTTCCCCCCAAATAAAAACAGTTAACTGTTAATGTTACCTACTGATACTGTGACTCATTGCGAAAAGGGGGAATTGTCATGCAGGGAAGGTACGGTGGGGGCAGTTACTGAATTTTCCTGGGGGGTGTTAACTAGCAATTTATCCACAGGTATTTCCTATCACTACCCCAGGTGGCGGAACCACACACATGTACTGTTACCATACCACTTGTCTGCCAGAGAACCTAGGCCGGCCCCCTCGAGGTGTGTCCAGGGAAGAGTCGAGGGCCCCGGAAACAGCCACGGTGAGTCAGAGGGTCTGTTACACAAACAAACATGTTTTTTGTGTGGTAACATCAGTATTGTGGGCAGTCTATTTTTCCCTTTTAAAAGAAAAACGGGGTGGGGGTGGGTGCTGTGGAGCCTGAGCAATATGAATGCTTGAAGACAGAACTCTGTTATATACTCCATAAAAACTCCTTAAAATTAAGGCAAAGCTGAAAATACTCCGACTTTTAATACTGATTTGGATACTAGACAGATTGCGGTCAAAAATGGGCACTCCTCGAAAGGATAAGAGCTCGGGAGGTGCTGCTAAATCTAAGAACTATCACAGAGCACCTACCATGAGGTCCATACAGGGCTGCAAACTAGAGCCTACCGAGGATAGCACGGAAGAAATGCTACAGACTCTCGGCTCGACACTAAACAGACCAATAAAATCTGTGGCAGGTTTATCAGGTAAGTTTGATAATATGTCAAACAGAGTGGCCTCAATTGAAACAGCAGTGGAATCCGTTACAGTGGTGGCTGCTGATGCAGCAAAAAGGGCAGATGCAGCTATGGGAGCCGTAACCGTAGTGATCAAGGAGAACTCCCACCTGAAATCCAGATTAGAAACACTGGAGAACCAGGCCAGGGAGCAAAATTTGAGAGTGCTTGGGCTAGTGTAGGGCTGCGAAGGAGACCATCTGCTCTTACATTTACAGGAATGGTTGCTACAACAGCTAGGAGCTGAGGTAGAGTCCGAGATCCAGAAATTCCAGAAAGCATATCGTGTCACATCTCGAGGTGGGCCCGGATAACCAGGAGGCACCATGCACTATTGTGATTGTTACCGACGGGGTCGGCACCTGAGATTACCTTCTGGCACTTGCACGATGAAAGAAAAAGCTTCTGCAGGACAGCCAAAAGATCCAAATATTTCCAGCCATAGGGTATGCAACAAGACAAAAGAGAAAGAAATTTGATGGATCAAGAGCAATCCTGAGAGATGCCGGTATCCCCCATGGGATAATTTTCCCAGCCCGATTGCAGATTGTGTCTAAGGGGAAAAGCTTTATTTTCTCTGACCCTGGTGAGGCATTGAAGTGGTGCCAGAAGACTGCAGCAATGCATATTTGGGAACTGGCCAGAGAAGATTCATTGTCTGATGAAGAAGACATATGAACATTTAGCTAACTGGGGTTATACAATGGCAAGAAAAAAATCCTGGTCTCTGATTGGTCAGTCTGGGACTGGACCCGTGATGTTATCCCAGCACAACATCACGGCTCTAGTCTCAGCCTCGCTGTGAACCAATGCAGATGAGCTTATGGAGCTTGCCCTCTTTTTTTGCATCTCCTCTTAAGAAACAAAAATATTTTTCCACTGTAATAAAAACATTCTTTAAAACTATTTTTTTATTTTATATATAACAATGAGCCATTGTATAATAGCAATAATACCTTCCAGGGTGTGTGTCGTTTGGGATAACATCACGCCTCAGTTGTTGGACACACTCGGCCTGCGACCTCATGCCCAACCACCCGAGGCGTGACGTTATCCCAGCACGACACACACCCTGTCGGGCATTATTGCTTAATTAGCACTAAATGTCAATCCTTGAGTTGGGTTGGTGGCTGTATAATACCCAGGTAAGATTTAATTAACAAATTTATATATGGTTATGGGTTAAAACAACCCCCCCACCCACGAGTTTCAGAAAATTAATGGCAGGCAGAAACCCTTTGAGAGAGGAACCCTGCATAAGTATTAAACGGTGTGCTTTTCACCATATCGTTTTCAGTCTGTATACTGTGTTGTTTGCAAGCTGCGTCTTTACAGTTCTATAGTTTAATTTAAGTTAGACAGAATATGGCTTAACTGTTTAAGACAGGAAAAGAAACAGGTTTCTAACTCTTATAGAGCTTCTGGGGTATAGGACGCTCTGTTTAACATTGAATGGCACATGTTGTGCACTACTTATGAGTTAGCATGGTGCATCTTCTTCCCATTGGGGTAACGAACTGTGGTCTTTTGAACTATGGACCTATCTTACCAAAACCATGCAGCACATGTGCTCCTTTCACAGCCTAATGGAATTAATAATACTTAGTAATTTTAATTATTTTGGGTACCCCCATTGACGTATCTCTTAGCATTGATGAATAATTAGAAAGTAATAAGAGGAGTGGCGCCCTCATCATTTCTTTTGTAACTGAATGTAATATCAGTGATGAATAATCAATGAACATAAAGTTAAAAAAATAAAAAGAAAAGAAAACAGAATCAAAATTAAACAACAACCTATATTTGCAGTCTCTACTAAATGTGACCAATCATAACGTGTTTTTAATACTACAGACACTTTGAGGTCTAAAGGGGTTGACAGTGCTCCTGAAAGGAAAAAGTCTTAAAAAAGATAAAAGAGGCCCCCTCGGGCCCGAAGCAGAAACTGAACAAATGGAGAGTGTGGTTGAGAGTGGGATATTGGCTGCTAATACCATCGTTAATAACATTACCTAGTTCTTGAATGCTTGGCAAAAATCAGCTCCGAAAGATCAGAGAGCCCAGTGTTAACACTTGTAAAGTTGCCGATACATGGGTCTTGGAATACTCTGTTTCATCATTTCCAATTGCAACACAGTTGGAGAGAAAAACAGGTGAAAAGTGTCAGCCTTGATTCTACACGGTGAGTGTGACATAGCGAGTCAACACTGTTTACTGGGGAAAACCTGAAGTTGATCTTCAGCCGGCCATCAGACAGAGAAAGTTAACAATTTGGCAGACACTATAAAGCAACAAGCAGGGGAGTTGCTGGACTCAGGCGAGGTAAAGCCTCTGTTTATCCTAAAGCTGATGACTCTAATGGTTTGGATTTTTCCCAGTCTGTTCCTGGTCTCGGGCTCGGACTTCTCCTGTTGGATCCTGACTCCCTGATAAAGTTGAGCCATACTGGGCAGGTTAATTGGTTCTCCCAATTTTACAAAGTGGTTTGAATCCTGAACCTAAAGTGGACAGGAACTCTGTGCTTGCTAACTGGTACCAGTTATTAAGGTTCTTATTAAGAGAAATGAATGGCTTCCTCCGAATGCACCATATTTAACTGCACCTTAGCAAACGGTGATGTGAAAAACTGTGCTTTCAATTATTTTCTTTTCATGGACAACATTCTGCCCAGTTCTCTTCATGGAATCAGTAATTTGGAGTTTTTACTACAGTGACCTCTCACTATAGTGAATTCCAGGGTATAATGAATACAGTCCGTGGCTCCCAAACTGGCAGTGACAATCAGCGGTCTCATTCATTCCGCTGATTGTCAGTGGCAATCACTGTAATAGGCGACAATGCTATTTGACTGTAATTAGTTAAGTATGAGGCTTTAAAGTGCACCAAATGAAGCTCACTGCAGTACACCACAGTACACAACACAATGAAGAGATCAACTTATATAGTACAGACCAAGCTCCCAATTCTTGACTGGCTGAAAAGTGATGAAAGTTTAGCCAAAATTTCCTTGGAGACCAGTTATTCTAAGTATACAATCAGCACTTGGTGAAAACAGGAGAAGTCCTTGAGGGTCTTTGTCAATGAATGTAGCAAGACTGATGGACTGGCATGCAAAAAACTTAGATGGCCAGATGAAAATGAAATCAATAAAGCGACCCAGATTTGGTTCACCCAGTAGCGCATAAATGGAGTGCCAGTGTCGGGTACGATTGTCCAACAAAAAGCAGAGCAGTTTGCTCGAGAGATCCATGGCCCTGAAAATAAATTCCAAAATTTTCAGAAACTGGTTTTTTACGGAGTTTGTGCCCGCTGTCGGACTACACCCTAGAACTCAAAAATTGCCAGTCAAAGCAATTCTTCTGCTTGACCAGTGCCCTGCTCATCCTGCTGAATCAGAGCTACGCTCTCAGGATGGCAGAATCAAAACTGTATTCCTGCCCAAGAAAACAGCTTCCAGGATCCAACCACTAGATGAAGACAGTATAGCGACTTTTAAGAAAAACTATAAGGGGCACTTATTGAGTGGCTTGGTGTCCGCTGATGATGCACAGGTGACAGACTACCTGAAACAAATGTCCTTAAAAGAGTCTCTATTCTGTTTGGTGAGGCTTGGGCAAGCATCATGGAGGCTACCATTAGTCATTGTTGGAGTGCTATCTTGGGTGCCATTTTTGTTGACCTTTTAAGGCTGATCACAATCCCAATGATAAGCCTGATGTTATCAATGAGATTGCAAGCCTGGTAGAACAGTTGAATCTGATTCCGATGATCATGACTCCTCAGACCCAGCTGATGGTTGGCTTGGCATAGATGACACAACAACAACACATGAGCAACTCACTGACAATGAGATTGCCAGTGCACTAACAGCCAGGATCCAGAAACTGAAGAGGAGGACAAAGATGAAGAAGCCAGTGTGCCTGTGCCATCATACCAGCAGGAAATGTCGGGCTTGGAAGCAGGGCTACGGTGGATGCAGTCTCAGGAAGCTGACCCCTTAAAGGTATTGCAACTCCGCAACGTGCTGTCACATGCAAGAGATTTGGCAATAAAACGAAATGCAACACAAACAAAGCTTACTTCATTCTTTAAGTTACAGGACAAGTGATGAGCTAAACCATAAGTTAATTTTTACAGCAAACAGCATGTTTTTTTTTTAACATATTTGATTAAAATAAAGGATATGTATACAATAAATTTGTTGGTTGCATGTTTCGAAGGTTACGGTACCGCTACAGTACATTCCATGCTATAAGGAAAAAGTCACTGTAACGAATGTGGTACGTGGCTCCCAACTCATTCGTTATAGTGAGGGTTACTGTATGTCATGGTCTGTGTCCAGAATGCTAAACATGAGGTATTATCAGAAGCATGGCGAGAGTTCTGTGAACAAATTGTGACATAGTCAAAATTCTGTATCTCTGGTTCCGTGAAGAGAACTGTAACAGAATGTTGCCCATAAAAACAAAGCAATGCAAAATGTTTCTGTTTCCTCTCGAGGTTGCTTCCTCTTCAGATACAGTGTGTTTATTCCCTGTAGTGCAAGTAGTAAAAAACAGGGGCACATTGATTTCATCTCCAGCAAGTTCTGCACAGGTTACTAACTCAGCTCAACAGCATGGAGACTCAGCTAAGTATTGGTGTCTAAAGAAGCCCTGCTGGAAGCAAGTTTGACTTCTAAAGTAACCTCTGCCATTGTTGACTCTCAGAATCAGAACAAACTGCAGTCTTCTACAGATAATAAAATAAAGAGTAAATTAACTTTATTTTATCTAAGAATGAACCAGACAGTCTAACTATTTCAAATCTTTAGGGAGAGATTTATAAAGAGGGCACATATATCTCTCTCCTAGCAACGCTCCAGCGAATGTTATCTACAAGGAAGGGAATTTGATGATTAAGTCCAAGTGCCCTGTGGTGCAATGATCATTTACAGAACAATGTGGTTCTAGTGACGATAGTAGTATAGAAGTCCCTTCCCCCAGTCTCATGCCAAACACTCCAAACTACAAAAAAAAAAAAGGAAATCGGAAAAGAAACAGGAACATGAAAATAAACATGAAACATGGAAATGAGAGAGAGATGATCCAGGTGAAAAAGAATGTAGAGGGAAAGGATCAGGTCATTTAGATATACTTGCTTGGGCAAAGTTAATCCTGAACTAGACTGCAGCCATTAACAACAAGCTTAAAATATTTGAATCTCTTGAGAACAAAGAAAATGAACTGCAAATATCCTTTGAAGTATTAACAAAAGAAAATGAGATTCTGAATCTTAAATCAGTTGAAGCTCTTTCTAGGATTTCCAAGCTTGTAAATCAGCAACTGCTTGTTCTGCAACAAGTAAACAACTTGGAAAATGTGATCAAGGAACAACAGTGAAAAATGCTGGATTTTGAGACTCCAGCAAGGAGAAAAAAATAAGCATTTGTCAATGCCGAGTGTTTGCTTGCTGGCATTGGCATTGGTAGTGTAGGAGTTACAGAGCTGCATAATAGGAATGGCAGCGAAGTATTGAACTGAAGCCAACCCCACCGCCACCCTGCAGAGAGCGACAGGCATTGGGGTGTGCCTTTGGGTTGTCAGGCATAACGGCCAAGCCATTTCACCACACCCTACCCTGCAGACACCGACAAGTGTCACGGTGTGCCTTGGGGTCTTTGGCCCTTATGTTCACCCCATTCCATCAGGAAATACGGTGAGATGGGTGCTGTATAGGAGAATGTGGTGAACTTTGGGGCTGAAGAGTCCAAGGCACACCTCGATGCCTATCACAGGCTGCAGGGTGTGGGTGGGGGGTGGAATGGTACAAGCATTACAGGCGACAATCCCAAGTCATGCCCCTGATGCCTGTCAGTTTCTACAGGGTGGGGCGTTATGGTCAGAAACCCCTAACGCCTCAGGCGTTCGTTGGTATTTTCACTCCAAATTTTCAACATTTTTTTTTTGTGACCCCCACCTCATGAACAGTGGCAATATCAGTCCGTTAGCTGAAATCTGATTTTGCACAGCAACTACGCTATTTGGCACTACAGGTGTGAAAACACATTTCGAACAGGATGTGAAAAATGACAGCTGTACTGTTCATGGGGAGGTGTAAAAAATGGCAATGTTGAAAATCTGCAGTGAAAATATTAAAAAAACTGGTGAAGTCACGAGCATGTGTAGAAACTGTGCAACGCACACCCGTAATGTAATTAGTTTGGGAATTTTTTACAGCACATTGTCAACACAGACATTTTGGGACCTCTGCTCATGATCAGTGTCACTGTGATTTTCTTAATCTTTCCCGAACAGTGATTTCCCACAGCGACCACGCATTTCTGCGCTGGAAGTGTGAAAACACATTGCAGCCATGGTGTGAAAAATGACAGCTGTACTGTTCATAAGGAAGTGTGGAAAAATGCCAGTGGTGAAAATCTGGACTGAAAATATTACAAATTCATGAATTTCCGAGGGTGCGAGGAAACTGCGCAATGCTAGCTCGTAACACAGTCATTTTATGGACTTTTGTCACCAAATTTTTAACATTGCCATTTTAAGATCTCTGCTCATGAACAGTGTCATTGTGATTGTCTTAATCTGTCCCGAACATTGATTTTGCACACCGACTGCACTATTGTGCGCTACCTGCGCGAAAACACATTTTGGGTGAGATGTGAAAAACGACAGCTGTGCTGCTCATAAGGAGGTGTGGTAAAATGGCAATGTTGAAAATCTGGAGTGAAAATATTAAAAATTCACAAACTTATGAGTGTGCGTAGGAACTGCGCAACGCATACTCGTAAATCAGTCATTTTTGGGAAGGTTTTCACCAAATTTTCAACATAGGGTTTTTGGGGGCCTACCTCATGAACGTTGACACTGTTGTTTCGTAAATCAGTCCCAAAAGGTGGTTCAGTGCAGTGACCGTGAAATCACCTTTCGGGGCTGATTAACACCACAACAGTGCCAGAATTCATGAGGAGGGTTCCCAAAAACCCCATGTTGAAAATTTGGTGCCAAAATTCCAAAAAATGCCTGAGCTATGCATCAAAGTTGAAAAAACCCTATTTATTCCATTATACAGCTTACCGGCATTTCTTCAGTTCGCGGTCGACTTTGAAGAGTGCAGACATGTTCCCGGTTCACCGAAGATCATCTCGCTGGCCTCCAGAGGTAAGTGTGGGGTGAGGTGGGGGAGTGGGGAGGTGGATGCGCAGAGGGTGGGCACGGGTTGGGGGGCAAGACAATCAATGAGGGACAGTTTTTTTCTTTTCAGATGTTTGTTTTCTTTTTAGGAAGATGATGTGGGACTTGTGCCACGCTGGGGTGGGCTCCCAGCATGGCAGCTGGATGATTTTTTTTGGAGGTGTCAGTAGAGCTGACAGGGCATTGTGTACCCCCCTCGGCCATACAGACGTGTGCCATGCTGGGATGGGCTCCCAGCATGGCAACTGAAAGTCTGTTTCTTTTGGGGGGGTTTGATTTGCAGGAAGTTGGGCACCCCATTGCCATTCTCACTTATGCCACGCTGGGGTGGGCTCCCAGCGTGGCACCTAGAACTGTGGAAGGGGAGCACGGAGCCGACGGGGGATTGGGCACCCCTGTCAGCCATATTGTGTGCGGCGGGTGGGGGGAGTGCTATTTAGAAACACTCAGAGGGTTGGGGAATACTATTACAATACTGATCAGGTGTGCCAACAGACAACAACTGCGTCCACTTTTTCAGTCTCTTTGGGGTTCTGTTTTCCTGCTTTTGTCAATGCCGCTCCTACCCTGAACTCTGACTCAACATTCCAAGGATGGCAATTGGATCTTTTTTTGGAAACATTCCAAGGATGTCCTTTTAGTCACTTGCCTCCTCCCGGAAAGATAGTCCTAGGAAAAGTTCACTTCAAACTGAATTTATGTTCCAGGAAGAGAAAGCAGAGAAGTATACAAGCAGGATTGCCAGCAATATGCTAATCAACACTATCTTATCGCTGCTCACTGAAGCAGTCTCTCCCTTTCAACTCTATGCCACTGCATTTTCAACTGCTGTCACAGACAGCTGCAGCATTCATCGGTGAGCTGTGGCTGCGCCTGCAAACACACTGACTGAATTGGAAGACAGAGTGCCACACCTGTAAAAACTCAGATGATGGCACTATGTTTCTTGGACATGCGTGCAAGCAAACATAAAAATAAGGAACCTTGGAATCCCAGAAGCTTGGGACAATGAGTCTTCCTTAAGAGCTACTTTTAATAAAGCCGTGGTACAATTTTCTTGCTACTGATCCTGAGAATGTTCATCTAGAGGTTGACCGACTTCATTGTACCTTAAGAGTAAGGCCGGAGCCGGCCTGGTGGCGCTGAGGGTTGAGGCACTGGATGCCACACCTCACGCTACGCCGGCGACCTGGGTTCGGGAACGGACTCGGGTGGCCGGGGGTCGGCAGGGGAGAGGGAGGATCGAGCGTCCCAACGGATGCTCTCCTCCCTCAGGGTTGGGAACCATGAGCGCTTCGCGTTATACATCACCCTCATAGTTGGTGGAAGCACCGACAATAGGGGATGGAAGTGACTCCGTCTAGCAGTCGGGAGGGGCCTTGGCGTGGCGCTGAGGGGGCTCTGGCGTCGCGTCAGCACGCCATCACTCGGGCGTATGTCCCAAGCGTTCGGCGTCCTAGGGGGTAGGGGACGTAAGGGGAGAAAACGGAAAAAAACCCTCCGGCAGCCCTAGATGAAGGCCGCCCTAAGTCCACCTGGACCACCTGCAGGACAGACCCCACTGTGCAAGGAGAGGAGGATGGGCACTCTAGGGGCAGATCCCCAAGGTAGGCAAGGGAGACATGAGCGGACGGAAAGAGGGGCTCAAGGTAGTAAGGGGGATAAAGAAAGAAAGTAAAAAAAAAAAAAAAAAGAGTGAGGCCGGAGGATGAGGCACTACCAAGACCTAGTATTGTGAACGTATTAAGATTGGAAGACAAGGAATACTTAATGGCACAGGTGTACATGAAAAAAGGAGTCACACTTATGGGCGCATCCGTCACAGTCCATAACAACTTGCCACCGGACCTGATTCAAAAGAGCAGAAAGTTTGACAGGATGTGAAACAAGCAGTGGGATAACAGGATGAAGTCACCAGTCTTGATGCCAGCAGAGCTTCATGTAATTCAGGTTTGTGAGAGATACTGCATTTTGCTTCCCCTAAAGAAACTGAACTGGGACTCAGAGAGACGTTATCCCACGATTTGCTTGAAGAATAATCTTTTCACCATTGTCGATTAACTATATGGGGGACGGGAAAATTGGGGAATACTTTTGTTAAATTCACATCCAGTGAGAATCTCTTTGAGACATGGAGAAGCAAAATTAATTACTTTACTTACTAGTAAGGGACAGCTAGAAATATTTGTGAGTATTTGTGGAAATGCAGTACCTAAGTCTAACTGGTGTACAGGCAGTGGCATGAGCAGTGGGGGAGTGGGAAAATTGTTTTGGAAGCAGCACAGCTCATGCAGGCTGTGATAATAGGAACTTAAGAGTATTGTGTAGTTTTGACTTCTGTTTGTTTTTTTCTTTTATTTCAGGGTTTTCTTATGTTTGAGAAAAGAGGTCAGTTTAGTGCGTGTAATAGATGGGGTAAAATTTAAAAAAGTAAAAAGCTGCACCCATTTCAGAGCCTAGGATTGTCAAAGATATTTCAGGATAATGGCTAACAAAACTAACTTAATAAGATGTGCAACAGTGAGTGTGAATGGTCTAAACTCACCAGTTAAGACAGTGAGAGTTTTCAACTATCTTAACAAACTAAAAGTGGATGTTGTTGGTTTACAAAAAATATGGCAAGCTGTTAGGGACATAATTCAGAAGTCATTTTGGAAGCCTGCAAATTACAGAAGTGGTGGGCAAAATTTGCATATTTTTCAACTGGTACTTGAAAAGGTGCAGGAGTACCAATTCGAATACGAAAAATATCAATTTTGAGTTAATAGACAAATGGATAGACTCTGAAGGTAGAACAGTATGGAAAAAAGGACTGATTAATCAGATTTTTTTTTTACTTTTGGCTCAGTCTGTTGGCTTTTTGAAAATTATATTTATTTATCTGAAAACTGGTAACCAGGAGAGGCAGACTGAACCAAGGTTCATTTCCAGGTGCGACCGAGAGGGAAAGGGAATACAAACATAAACTTATATAATAGCAGTGAAACAGCATACAAATAAAAATGCAAATAGCAGTAGTAGTTTTACTTTTCGTGCCCTTCCACAAAGGCCCAGGGTGCCATTACAAAGTAATATAACTGTAAAATCAATCAATACTAATACTAAATGACTGACATAAGCATGACAATAAAAACTCTAAAATCACAAATAAATTCATCAACTAAGATTAATTAAAATCCACAGTGGAACCAAATGGCTGAGCAAATAGGTAGGTTTTAAGACCTTTTTGGAATGCTTCACCCGAAGGGGCCTCCCTCAGAGCCCTCAGTAGTGAATTCCATATTACCAGTCCTGCCACACCGAAGGCTCTGTCCCCAGATGTGTTAAGTCTGGTCTTGGGGACCACCAAGAGGCCCTCAGCAAAAGAACAGAGAGAGAGTGAGCAGGACAATACAGATATAGCAGATCACACAGGTAGCCAACATCCAGCCCATGCAGGGTCTTATAGGTTAGCAAACTGATCTTATAGGAGATGCGCCATTTGACCAGTAGCCAGTGCAGTTCCTGCAGCACTGGAGTAATGTGATTCAACCTAGGAAGACCTGTCAACAGTCTCGCAGCCACATTCTGCACCAGCTGCAGGCGTCACAACTAGGCTTGGGCTACCTGCCAGGTTGCTGGGTTGGGTAGAGCAGTTATCACCTATTTTTTGGCTGGGTAGGGTAGTTTGGGTAATGTACTATCCTACCAGACATAGCAGTGTAATTCTTGGATCGGGTAATTTGACACAGGTAATGGGTAATGGCTAATGGGTAAAGAACTTGGAAATAGGCATGAAGAGCAGCCTGTGGGGTCCTTCATGAATTTGCAGCAGAATGGGAGCATGTGACACTGGGCTGACACCTGATTGGTCAGTGTTGTCTGTGCTCCATCTGCTGTGTGGAATCCAGCCAATAGCAGTCTGTTTGTGTGTGTTGTGGTGTGTGAAAGCAGCTCTGTGCGGGCGCCCTCTCTGCAGCACAAGTCGCTGACATGTTGATAGAAAAAGACGAAAACACATACATTTTTTTTATTTTACTTAACCAACTCTTTGTCAAGCCGGCTTTTTACCGATACCCACCCAAAGTCATTGAGTTCTGTTTGGAGCTTGGAGTCTAATTTTAGTTGCTTTCGTGGCCATATGGTAGGGGTCTTTAAACCCACGCTGTGGAGCAAGCTGGTCTTTGGATTTAATAAATTCGTGGAGTCGCTTGGTCAAGACTGCAGAAGCATTTGCTGCTTTGCCCCAGGAGGACTTGTAAGGAGGTTTTTTTATCCCACAGTGTACTGCTTGTTCTACCTTTTATACAAGGATTCTGGTCGACTTGTTCGTGATTTTAAGGACTCTGGTGGATCTATATGTGAAGTGGGCTATTTGAACTTTACGAGAAGCGTCAGCTGCCACCCGGTTTCCGACCGGGCAGGAGTCGCCCGGTTTGCTCCCTAGGAAGCTAGGGGGAGCCAGGGCTTCTTCTAGACCGCCCCGGGATTCGACTGTCTGGGCTGACTCGTGGGACGTTTGTAGCCGCGGGTCGCTAGCTAGGTAAAGTTGCTGTAGCTATCGCCTTTGGCATCACATTCTTCTCGTTGTTTGAGAAGTGTCAGCTGCCTCTCGGTTTCCGACCGGGCAGGAGTCGCCCATCTACTCTCTAGGAAGCTGGGGGGGACTAGGGTTTCTTCTAGACCTCCTCAGGATTCGGCTGTTTGGGCTGACTCGTGGGATGGTCGTAGCCGCGGGTCGTTGACCGGGTAAGGTTGCTGTTACTGCTGTCTCAGGCAATACATCCTGCCCTGATCTACCTGTTTCCCGGATAATTGACTGTCTGGAGTTTGGTCCTTGAAGTACAGTCGCTGGTGGATTTGTGGACTTCTTCAGGCTCCTTCGTTGGGTTTGGATTTGGATCCCTACTACTGGACTTTTTGTGTAAACATTATTTTTATTTGGATTCATTTGGCTTTCATCCGTTCTGAACAGTTTGAGAACTGATTTCTCTGTTTCCTTATGAACTTCCGAGGGTGGTGAGAGGGATATATATTTTATTTTATTTTTAATGTGTATAATTATTAACTTGATTTAGTAACTTGGTCCCCTGCTATGTGAAAGGTAGTTTTAGGAGATTTTATAACATCTGTTGCATTGTTGCACGTGAGAAGTGCTTCAGTGTTTAAAATACAAAACTGTTTTAGGTTTAATATTTAATGGTATTTTATTGTTTAAGATTATTGATTGTATTATTTGGGTTAGTTTTGAGTTGGGATTTATTTTGGTTCTATGTATGTTTTTGCCTCCTCTTTGTGAGAGAGAGAGGAGAGCTTGTTTGATAGGTGTGTTTTATTTGAGTTAGTTTATTAGATATTTGTTGTTAAAGATGTGTTTAATGGGGTTTACAATGGTCAGGCGCTATTCTCCCACTCTGCTCCGGGACCTCCGTCCCTTTCACTGTCACCGGTTGTCTAATGAAGTTTTTAATAACTGCTGTACAGCGGGAATAGTGAGAAGGCGTTTAAGGGATGGGTGGGCCGAACAGAGTGGGAGATTGGAGGGGGGGTGGGCAGATAGGGATAGTTGGGTCGAGGAGACACCCTGGGGAGAAATGGTATCAGAAGAGGGGTCCTTCTTGCCTGATTCCCATACCCAAGGGCTCCACAGATTGTGGGCAGGTACTGCGCTCCTCTCCGAAAACCCATCCAACTCGGGCGATGTTATGTAATGCCAGGTCTATTAGGAACAAGACTGCTATTATTGCAGATCTTGTTGCAACATCTGACCTGGCATGTATCACTGAGACCTGGCTGGATGAGAATGCAGGTCCTATTTTAGACTCTGCTGCTCCGGCTGGGTTCTCGGTGATGCACCGTCTGAGATTGGATCGTAGGGGTGGGGGAGTGGCCATCTTTTTTAGATCAGATCTGAGTCTTGTGGAGGTGCCAGTGGGTAACACCAAATCTTTTGAGTGTATCCTGGCAGCAGGTGCAGAGTTTAGGATTCTCCTCATCTACCGTCCACCCGGCGATGGTGGAGAATTCCTGAAGGAGTTCGCGGACTTCATCGTTGACACGGCATTGGAGTTGCCCAGATGGTTAATACTGGGTGACTTCAATGCCTGGGTCAACGATGAACTCACTTACTGGAAGAACTTCCTCCAACTTATGTCTATGTTGGGCCTGTCACAGGTAGTTACCTCTGCTACCCATAGAGGACACTCTTTGGACCTGGTGTTCCTACTGGATTGGGATATTACGCATCTGGGGTGGACCCAAATGTGGACAGACCATCACACCATATGATTCAGCTTTGGGGCACCCTCTAATAGGCCTGCCTGTGGAGATGGTCCAGTATAAGCCCTTTGAGGGGAGTAAACCCAGAGGGCCTATAGCGGTACTGGACCTATCGGCTGTTTGAGGTGAGCATGGGTCCAGGGACCTTGTTCTTGCCTATAATAAAGCAGTGAGCAGGACCTTGGACCAAATTGCTCTCTGTTACGTGTTAACGCCACTCACTCAGCGCCCAAAGACTCCGTGGTTTGATGAGTCTTTGAAGGAACTGAGGAAAGTGAAGTGAAACTAGAGGACCTGGCGAAATCTTGTTGGATGCTGACAGACTTAGATTGATGGATCATTATGTTATCTATCAATCGGCAATAACCCGTAAGAAGGCAGAATTCCTGGCCAGGACGATTGCTGCTGCGTGGAACCGACCAGCTCAACTCTTTCGCACTGTTGACAGACTGTGCAATCCACTCTGTCTACAGTCTGGAAGAGATTTTTCACAAATAAAGTGTGATGAGCTTGCTCGGTTTTTCGCTGATAAGATTGCCAGCATTAGGTCGGATATTGGCCAGGCTCACTCTTCAAGAGTTTACAGCGATCGGCAGGGGGAAACAAACACCTGTGTCACCTGGTTTGACTTTGGTAAGCCGGAATTCATGGATATTGTGAGGATTGTTCAGACTGTACGTCCAACCAGCTGTAGTTTGGATCCGGGCCCTACGCCTCTATTATTAAGTTGCGTAGATACTATCTGTCCGACCATTGCTGAAATTGTTTGGAAATCTCTGGAGCAGGGGATCTTTCCTGATCCCCTAAAGGAGGTGGTCGTTCGACTACTCTTAAAAAAATCTTCATTGAACCCGAACTGCCCAGCTAACTACAGACCTGTCTCTAACCTGCCCTTTTTGGGTAAGGTTATTGAAAAGGTGGTTGCACTGCAACTGGATGACCATATTACAAATCACCATATCTATGATACTCTTCAATCGGATTTAGGAAAAGACATAGTACTGAGACTGCCCTTGTCCGGGTTCTAAATGATCTCTTGATAGCGAGAGATCGAAAGGCTCGTACTATTCTAGTCCTTCTTGATCTCTCTGCAGCATTCGACACTGTGGACCATGGTGTGCTTCTGGAATGCCTGAGGCTCTATTGCGGACTATCTGGCACAGTTCTGCAATGGTTTCAATCTTTTCTCATGTGGGAGGAGACAGAGGGTTATCATCGAATTTATTCCTCTGATACCGTCCTCCTGCCCTGGGGTTCCACTGAGGCTCCATCCTAGCACCCATGTTGTTAGCTGTCTATATGCTGCCATTGGGGAGACATTATTAGGCAATACAGCTTGGGTTTTCATTGCTATGCAGATGACACCCAGCTGTATCTGTCTTTTAGTCCCGGACAGGAAGATGCAGTCTCTATACTTAACAGCTGTCTATCCAAGATCAAGGATTGGATGAGTGCCAGCTGGCTAAGGTTAAACCCAGATAAGACTGAGGTGTTGGTGGTGGATCCAGGTCACCTTGAGGCGGGTTGTAGGGCTGGGCTTCCTTCGGGCGTATGGATCGATGGTGCCCAGCTCTCAACCTCAGACTGGGTGCGTAACCTGGGCGTTATTATTGACAACGGTTTGACCCTGAAATCTCAGGTGTCATCCGCTGTCAAATCCTCCTTTTACCATCTTAGAAATATTGCTCGGGTGAAACACCTAGCTCCTCCGGCTGACCTTCTGACATTGGTCCATGCCTTTGTTACTTCTCGCCTTGATTACTGCAATGCCCTGTACCTAGGGCTACCGGGGGTTGATATCCGCTGCTTGCAGCTGGTGCAGAACACAGCAGCCAGGCTTTTGACTGGGACATCTATGAGAAGTCATATTACGCCTGTGCTGCGCGAACTGCACTGGCTGCCGGTTCAGTGGCAGATCACCTTTAAGGTCGGGTTGCTGACCTATAAAGCCCTACACGAACAGAGACAGCGGTATCTTCAAGATCTCCTTATTCCCTACTGTCCCTCTCGCTCGCTCCGCTCCACCGATGAGAGATTGCTAGAGGTTCCCAGGGTCTGTTTAAAAACTTCTGGAGCACGGGCATTTTCTTATGCTGCCCCTACCCTGTGGAATTCTCTACCTCATCGGATATGAAGCTGCCTGACCATTGAGAGTTTTAAGTTAGAATTAAAAACTTATTTATTTCAAAAGGCATATGGAGAGTGATTTTATTGTGATTATATTGTTGTTGTTTTATGTTATATGTATGTATTTTAATTGCTTCTATTTGTACAGCGCTTTGGCACTGAAAAGCACTTAAAAAATAAATTTTTACTTACTTACTTATTAGAAATAGTGGGGGACTGAGAAATAATCTCAGCCAGGGGGAGGAGGGTCAGACCCGCCTCAGTCGTGGAGGTGGTGCTGGGGACTGGAGAGCGAGAACAGAGAAGGAAGGTGGTGGAAAAGACAAAAAAGTTCAAAAACAAAAAGTTTTCTTTTTAACTAGTTAATTAACCTATGCTACAAGGAGCAAAGGGACAGGGAGAAATAGTGGAGGACTGAGAAATGGTCTCAGCCAGGGGGAGGGGGGTCAGACCCGCCTCAGTCGTGGAGGTGGTGCTGGGGACTGGAGAGCGAGAACAGAGAAGGAAGGTGGTGGAAAAGACAAAAAAGTTCAAAAACAAAAAGTTTTCTTTTTAACTAGTTAATTAACCTATGCTACAAGGAGCAAAGGGACAGGGAGAAATAGTGGAGGACTGAGAAATGGTCTCAGCCAGGGGAAGGGGGGTCAGGCCCACCTCAGTCATGGATGTGTTGCTGGGGACTGGGGAGAGAACAGAGAAGGAAGGTGAGGGAAAGACATACACAAAAACAAAAGGCACTGGGTAGCTGGTTTAAAATGAAAGTATACACTGTTTGTTAGGTGCCCCTGAACCCTTGTCATTTTATTACTGTGACAACTATCTGTCTGTGCAGCATAGTGAAAGTCTTTCAGAGCTGTATCACATTGTTTGTTAGGTGCCCTTGAGCCCCTGTCATTTTAGTACTGTGACATAGCTAGTGCTACACTGTCTGTCTCTGCAGCATAGTGAAAGCCTTTTATGGCTGTATCATACTGTTTGTTAGGTGCCCGAGCCCATTTATTACTGTGACAACTGTCTGTGCAGCATAGTGAAAGCATTTTACGGCTGTATCACACTGTTTGTTAGGTGCCCTTGAGTCCCTTCATTTTATTACTGTGACATAGCTAGTGCTACATTGTCTGTCTCTGCAGCATAGTGAAAGCCTTTTAAAACTGTGTCACACTGTTTGTTAGGTGTCCCTGAGCCTCTGTCATTTTATTACTGTGACATAGCTACACTGTCTGTCTCTGTAGCATAGTGAAAGCCTTTTTATGGCTCTATCACACTGTTTGTTAGGTGCCCCAGAGCCCCTGTCATTTCATTACTGTGACATAGCTAATGCTACACTGTCTGTCTCTACAGCATAGTCAAAGCCATTTTTGTTAGGTGTCCCTGAGCCTCTGTCATTTTATTACTGTGACATAGCTACACTGTCTGTCTGTGTAGCATAGTGAAAGTCTTTTATGGTTGTAGCACACTATTTGTTAGGTGCCCCTGGGCCCCTGTCATTTTATTACTGTGACAATGTCTGTCTCTGCAGCATAGTGAAAGCCTTTTACCACTGTAACACACTGTTTGTTAGGTGCCCCTGAGCGCAATGTCATTTTATTATTCTGACATAGCTACATTGACTGTCTCTGCAGCATACTGAATGCCTTTTATGGCTGTATTACACTTTTTTTAGGTGCTCCTAAGGCCAAAGCCCTGTCATCTGTTACTGTGACATAGTCAGCTACACTGTCCAGCAGTAGTGAAACAATATCCTTTCACGGCTGTGTCTACTATGCCTCGTACTTCCAGTCTAAGTCTACTAAAAGGAAGCACAGCGCTGCTGCATACACATGCAGCTGTTAATAATATGGACAATATGAATCATAGCACTAATGAAGAACATAGCAACAATAATAATAACATCACCAGGACCGGCACTAGATGTCCTGAACCAGAAAAGCATATTAACAATGAAATTATAGTAGAGTTTTGGAAAGAACTGACTGGAGGCACTGAATGTTTTGTCACATGTGCCAGGATACTTCCAGCCACTGAAGCAGCATACGAGGAGGCATCCTCCTCAAATATAAGCTCAGATGCTAAGGCAGTGAATGCTGCTAGAGATGGTGGTGATAGTGGGGACTGGGACAGCCCAGGCTATGTCCCACATAATGATGACTGCACTTCCACTTCTTCTGAATCTTGTGGCAATGAGGTCAGTAATTTCAATGAGGGGGTAGGAAGGGATGCCGCTCTAAGGCATGACAGGAAAGTGGAGAAAAAGAATTGTGTGCTAAATGTAAGAATAAGAAGATGAGCATGAATGAGAACATTTCATCTCAAAAAGGAAATGGCAGTGTAAGGTTTCCTCCAGATCCCTTGACTGCACAAGGAATAATGCCAGGCACAATGCACAAAGCAAAAAAGGTAAATCTTTAGTGTGGAATTTATTTTATATTGACCCCTCAGACAACTCTCCAGCTGTATACAGTCTGTGCAAAAACAGCATCAATCGTGGTGACAAACCTGCAAATTTTGGAACATCAGTAATGATGCAGCATGCAAAGGCAAAACACCCAACTGAGTGGGGCAGGGAAGGCGCAGTGTGGTTGGTATGGGCAGTAGTGAAGGTGGTGTTGGCAGTGACCATAGTGACAATGAACTAGAAGCATGAAGTGACATTGAATCACTTGATGTGTGCTTGCAGTCTTCCCAGACAAACATATATTGTTTTCTGACACCATCAAGTACTGGAAAATCCCAAATTAGTACTTTACTTTAAAAAGGTGTGAAAAATAAATTTCCTCAAAAATTAAAAAGATCTCATCAACTAACATTAAAGAAAATTGTTTCAAGGGGATCAAAATTTAACCATCAGCATCCAACATGGCAACTGTTAAATAGAGCCTTTGCAGAGCTGTTGTCCAATTGTCATCCCACTTTGCTTTCATTGCCCAAAAAGGTTTCCTCAAGTTCATGAACCACACTGAATCACAGTATACCATTCCCTGTCAAACATATTTCTCAAAAAAGGTTGTTCCACAGTTGTATGACTTGGTGTGCACTGAAGTCATTAAGCAGTTGAAACTCTCTGAGATAAAGCTGGTTCACATAACCACAGATAAATGGACCAAAAACCGAACAATTGACTACATGACTGTTACAGCTCATTGGGCAAATTTTCAGTTGGAAAGTAATAATCACTGCTGTACTGTACCGTAAGCAGTAGGAAGCAGGCTGTATTATGTGTCACCACTTTTGAGGAAAACCACACTGCTGTGAACTGTGAATATTTTGCAGGAGCTGAAAAAACAATTCCAGAAATGGCTTACTCCGTATTCCTTATCTCTGGGGTTCATAGTGTCAGATAATGGTGCCAACATAGTCAAAGTTGTTAGAGATTGCAACTATCAGCATGTAGCTTGTTTTGCACATTGTTTAAATCTTCTCATCCATAGTTTCTTAAATGGAAAAAGAAATGTTGAAACCTTATTAGGTCTTGCTAGGAAAATATGTAGGCATTTCAGCCACTCTGTGAAAGCACAAAAAAATCCTGAAGGGGCTGCAGAGGTCAAACAACTTACCACTGCATACATTAGAGCAGGAAGTTCCAGCCCACTAGAATTCAACATTTTACATGTTGAAAAGGCTCCTTGAAGAGAAAAAAGCTGTACATGACTACACCATGCAGAATCAAATTGGTGAAGTAGACATCACGTTCAGTTCCAGCAGTTGGAGTCTACTTGAATCATTGGTCACCTTACTGGTGCCATTTGAGGCTGCCACACATGATGTCAGTGTGGACAGTGCAACTCTGAGTCAAATTCTTCCTCAAATAAGGTTTCTTCACATTTTCCTTGATGATATAAAGAAAGGCTTTAAGTCAAAAGAAGACGCCATTGCTGTTACGCTGGCAGATGACTTGAATCTCTCAGACCATCGACTGATAGAGAATAAATGTCATGTTTAAGAATGACACCTATGTGTTGGCTACGTTGCTGGATCCCCGCTTTAATGGGAACATTGAAGCTATCCTTTCTGCAAGGGAAGACATTGGCTATTGCAGAGATCTTCTGCTAACCAAATGTGACATTGCCTGACCAACACCATTAAGTGATGACTGAGTGTGCCTCTGGTGCAGATAATAGCACATCTATAAATTCTTCACAATCACCAGTGTCATCGGCAAGAAAAAGGATATCTGATGGTATCCTGTGACATCGGTGACCGTGATTGGGTGCTTTCAAAAAGGGTGACCCAGTTGCGGCACATATTGACAGAGCTACTGAGGAGGGAAGGTGACTGGATGGGGAAGGGGAGGTCCATGAACATAGCGACGGGATGTTGCTATATGTACACGCGTGCTGGGGGGAGCAAGCATGCTGAGCGATGGGTGGAAGGGAAGGGAGGCTTTGTGAGGTGTGGTGCAGCGGTAGGCTGCTGATCTGGCCCCGTGGTGTGGTGGGTGGGTGGCAGGCTGGGGTTCCGAGGGTGCTGGGTTTGGGTCTGGGCACGTGTACATTTTGTTGCGCCCGGCAAAAAATATTCTTTTTCTAGGTTTTGCACCCCCCTGGAGTTGAAGATCCTTTAGTAGGGGGGTGCTGGGGGAGAAGCTCCCCGTGGGTGTGTGTGTGAAGAAGTAAAACCTAAGTCCCAGCACCCTTTTGCTGTACACTGGGAGTGTACATCGCCAAAACTGATTTTCGGCGATGTACTCTCGCCCTAACGGCAATTGCCTTTATGACATGGAACCCATCTGACATGTCATTATAGTTAAACTAAAGATTGCAAAACTATGTGACAAGGCAGTGGAGAAGACTAGCAGGATACTGGGTTACACAGGCAGGGGTTCACAAGCAGAAGGAGGGAGGTAATAATATCCCTGTATAGATCACTGGTGAGATCACAAGTACTGTGTTCAGTTTTGGAGGCCCTATCTTCAAAAGGACATAGGATGGAGGCGGTTAAGAGAGGGCACCAAAATGGTGCAGGGCATGCAGCAGAAAACCTACAAGGAAAGGCTTAAGGAATTAAATATGTACTCCCTGGAGGATAGGAGGAGGAGGGGATATGATAGAAACATACAAATACCTCACAGGGAAGAACAAGGTACAGGAAGGTAGCATTTTCCAAAGGAAAAGATGCTCAAGAATAAGGGGTCACGCTATGAAGTTAGAAGGAGGGGGGGGTTCAGAGAAAATGTGAGGAAACACTTCTTCACGGAAAGGGTGGTAGATGAGTGGAACAGCCTTCTGGTGGAGGTGGTAGGGACGGAAATGATTATGGGATTCAAGAATGCATGGGACAGGCACAAAGGGATCTTAGAAGTAAAGGGGGAGGGAGACCAGAGACAAAGTAAGATCTGCAGTGTCACTGTGGGTAGGGAGAATAGGGCAGACTAGGTGGGTCAGGAGGCCCTTATCTGCCGACAGCTTCTATGTTTCTGTGTCTCTGTGACATAAATCCTGCCATGGTCACAAATATTTCATGGACAAACAGGCATGTTTGTCATTTTTCTGACAATGTTGGCACTATTATTTAAATCTGCATTCGTTCAGAGCAGCTGTGCCTCTCATACCTACCTGTTCAATGCCTGCCATGGGCATAATTTTTGGAAACAGCAGCTGGCTCATTCAGAGCAGCTGCACCTCTCACATCTGCCTCGTCAATGCCCACCATAGGTATAAATTTTGGAAACAGCAGCAGGCTCACTCACAGCAGCTGCGTCTGTTGTACCTTCCTCAGCAATGCCCACCATAGCTATAATTTTTGAAACAGCAGCAGGCTCACTCACAGCGTCTGTGCCTCTCATGCCTGCCTCAGCAATGCCCACCATGGGAATACTTTTTTGAAACAGCAGCGAGCTCAATCAGAACAGCTGCATCTCTCACATCTGCCTCATCAATGCCTGCCATGGGTATAATTTTTTGGAACAGCACCAGGTTCACTCACAGCAGCTGCACCTCTCTTACCTAACTCATCAATGTCCACCATGGGTATAACTTTTTTTTAAATTAGTAATTTTTGTGTTTTTCACCCATTTTCTTCCTGAAGATCCTGGGACCCCGGCAGACATGGCAGTGTGTGCACGTGGAGGCGCACATACACTCCGGGTACCGGCTCGGCCCCTTCCGCCCCACCTGTGGCTATCGCTGGGCTCCCTGTTGCCGAAACTGCCATCCGTCCTCCACCAGGTAGCAGCAAAGGGCTGGGGAGACCCCTCATCCCTTCCCGGTACAGTAGAGCTGCCTCGTGGCAGCTCAGTCCATTTCCTCCCCCTCTCCCACCTCTGCTGACCCCTGACAACCCAGGCTCATTCCCAAACCCGGGTTGCCGGCATGGCGCGAGCTGTGGCATCCAGTACCTCAACCTTCAGTGCCACTGGGCCAGTGTCGCGGGTATAATTTTTGGAAACAGCAGCAGACTCACTCACAGCAGCTGCACCTGTTGTACCTGTTGTACCTGCCTCAGCAATGCCCACCATGGGTATAATTTTTGAAAACAGCAGCATGCTTGCCAAGTGCAGCTGCTCCTCTTGTACCTGCATCAGCAATGCCTGCCATGGGTCTAACTTTTTGGAAACAGCAGCAGGTTCACTCAGAGCACCTGCAACTCTTGTACCTTTCTCAGCAATGCCCACCATGAGTATAATTTTTGGAAACAGCAGCAGGCTCAATTAGAGCAGCTGTGCCTCTCGTACCTGCCTCATAAATGACAGGGCTCGGGGCACCTAACAAACAGTGTAATAGCATACAGCCTACAGTCAAAAACAATCTTTCACATTTTTGTTATAATTAGGATAGGGTAATAGGGTAGTAGAATCAGGCAGTGCCTAACTGACCTGAACCAACTACCCATTTTTCATTAGGGTATTTTTAGGGTAATTTCGGGTAGTCAACAGGTATCATTTCAGGTTGGGTATTTCAGTACCTGTTTATGCTTAGTCACAGCCCACATATACTGATCCTGAGGTAGACAGTGTTGCAATAGTCAAGACGAGATGTCATGAAAGTGTGCACCAGTGAAGGCAGGTCTGCAGGCGGGACACGGGAACAAATCCAGCTAATATTTCTAAGATGGTAGAAACCACTCTGGACAGCCACCGACATCTGAGCCTCAAGTGTCAACCTTTGGTCCAGAATAATGCCTAGATTCTTCACTTGTTGGACATTGTCAAAACAAGAAGTACTGAGGCAAAGATTTGATAACCTCTCTGACACTGTCAGTCCCCCCTTTCCTACCCGACTCAAGCACCAGTACTTCAGTCTTATCAGGATTGAGTCTCAGGCAGCTCAAGGACATCCAGCCCTGGATCTCGGACAGACATTTGTTGAGCACATCCACTGCCCCTCGGTCCTGGGGTGCAAAGGACAAATAGAGCTGAGTATCATCTGCATAGCAGCAAAACACAACTCCATATTGCCTAATGATCTTGCCCAGGGGTAGCATATACACTGAAAACAACATGGACGAAAAGACCAATCCCTGGGGTATCCCGCAATGCAGGTACCTTGGGTGAAATGAGAAATTAACCATTACCACCCTTTGAGACCTGCACCAAAAGAAGGACTTGAACGAGCTAATAACTGTACAAGTTAGTCCAATGTATTCCCCTGAGATGGTCCAGAAGCAACCCATGGTCAACGGTGTCAAACACGGAGGAGAGATCTAGGAGAATGAGAACTGATCTGTTTCCTCTATCCCTTATCATGAGCAGATCATTGTGCACCATGACCAAAGCAGTCTCAGTGCTGAACCATGACCAAAACCCTGACAGGAGTGGCTCATAAATATTGAAGGTCTCCATGTAAATCTCAAGCTGCAACGCAACCACCTTCTTAACAATCTTATCTAGGAATGGCAGGTTAGAGACAGGTCTGTAATTCGCTAGGACATCTGGGTCCAAAGTCAGTCTCTTCAAAAGAAGTCTCACCAGTGCACTTTTTAGTTTGACTGGAAGGATCCCTCCAACAAGGAGTATCAGACAATCCCAGTGAATACTGGACCCAACTGCTCCGCACAGCCCACTAAGAGCTGCTTTGGGCCTGGGTCTAGTTCATAGTAAGTAGGTTGCAGTCCCAAGATCACCCTGATGACCTCCTCTGCCGTCACTGGCCAAAACCCATTCCATGACTACTGACAGTTGCCACAACATCCTGTTCCCCCCACTGATGGACGATAACTGTCCAGAAGAGGAGATCATAGCCCTAATGGAGGACACCCTATCTGAAAAAAAATGAGCAAACTCCTCGCATTTTGCAAATGATGCAACTTTCACGGGCTCCAGACAGGCGGGGTGCAGAAGACTGTCTACAGCCTGAAAAAGTTGAGCTGGTCAATTCTTCCAGGCCGAAATCTCTGGACAGGAAATTGCCCTTTGATACTCACCATAGTGAGTATTCAAAGCCAGTTGTGAACAAATAGTGTACAGTTCAGCATGGAGTACGTGCAATAACAATAAAAGATGCCAAAAATTGGTGCTATGAGCAACTCCAATGCACGGTTAAAGTGACAAGAGCAGATTAAAACATGGCAGAGTAGTGGACATTGGGACAACAACTGAACCCAGGTGGAGGCATAATGATAAACAGGGGCAGAATGGGCACCATGGGGAAGGGTCAGGTAGGGGGGAAGACAGGTGCAGATGGGGGTGTGGAGGACTTTTAACTGGTACCTAAGGGAGATGGGGGGGAGAGGGAGTGATTGAAAGAGGAGGGGAGCAGGTTCTAGAGGGAGGGAAGGCAACAGGAGAAGGCAGTCTGCCCAGCAGAGGAGTGAGGGTGGGGATGGGAGAAGGTGCAAGGATCCCTGGAGCAGAGTGAGTATGAGGCAGGGGGAATTTGTGAGAAGAGTGAAGCAAGGTAAGAGGGTAGGGATCCAAACCAGTATTTGGAGATGAAGGAGGCACAATAGGACTGGTGACATGAGAGTAGGGGAGGATGGGTAGGGAGGAGTAGAGGGAGCCGTGGTGAGTACAGTGGGCGGGTAGGATGCAGCAAAGAGACAAAAGGTTTTACAGAGGGTGTTCAGTCTGACAAGGGATGAGGGGGTGATGCCACAGACCACATCTGCATAGTCGAAGACCAGGAGCACCATTTTGGTACCCAGCTCCCAAAGGACCTGGGGAGACAGGCAGTCTTTGTTGCGATACAAGGCACTAAGTTTGGGGTGGAGCTTGGAGTGGATAGCATTGATTTGGGCTGAGAAGTCAAGCCTTGATAGCCATCTCAGCAATCCATATCATTTTATGTGGAGACTTTAATGCCTTGTTGAATCCTAGGTTGGATAAAACAACAGTAATACTAATGAGTAGCAAATCAATATCAAACATTTTGAGAGAATGCTTGGAGGAGCAAAATTTAGTTGACTTCTGGCGATTAAAAAATCCTTTTAAAAAGGAGTTTACTTTATTTTGGCAAGAGATAACGTGGCTTCAGGACTCAATTATATCTTTACCTGTAAGGATTTGGTCCTATTCTGTACAGGGCAAGAGATTAGACCTCTAATACTGTTTGATCACTTAGTAGTCCAATTGGAGATAAATTGGCACCTATGATTAATAAAGCAACTCAATGGTCCTTTACAATTGCTGTATTAAAAATTCCAGAATTTTAATGTTTGATTTGTACAGTTATTCAGGAATATTTTTTTTTCAACTATTCAGGAAAAAAGCCAGCATCAACTCTGTGGGACCCTCTAAATCCAGTCCAAGGGGTAGGTATGGCCATGGCTCAGCAGCTCCGGACGTGGGCACAATCCGTGGCTCTGGGAACAATGGTGGGAGGGCTCCAGGACATGAAACCAAATCATGCACAGCAGGGCAGGGCCAGGACCAGTTGCCTAGCAAAACCAAGACCACTCCACTGCAACTATCTCCACCCCACAAGAAGCACAGTCAGTGGGACACCGCCAGCTCTGGACCGTCGGGAGAGTCCACTCACACTGACACCAACCAGGTAAACAGTTAACTAAGGTGCAAGTCTCTTAGATTGTTTAATAAAGTACTGCATATGGAGAAGGATGAGGCAAGGGGAAATGGGGAGCCAAGGAAATACAATCCAATGGAGAACCAAACCACTGCACTAGGTATATCTGAATGGCTAGCACAGTTCATTAACGTCTCCTCATCAGGTCCATGAACAGAAGTCCAAGGGTCATGGGTGGTAGCTCACAGGTGGTAGCTCACAGATGTTAAATAATGTCCTTGATGGCATCCATCATCTGTTGTTTCTGTGGGATTTGTTAGTTCTTCTTGGTTTGTTTCTGCTGCATCTGCTGGGACAGTTTCATATGAACATACGAAGAAGCCAGCAGAAGAAGGCCATTTGGTCTATAAAGTCTGCTCGTGTTGCAGGGTCCACAGCTTGAGCTAATGTCCCTGCCCTCCCCCCACTCCTCCCATCCTCCCTACCCATGACCCTTACCCTCCCCTATACCTGTTCCAGCCTCTCTTGAAGCTGCCCACTGTCTTCAACGAGATGACCTCTTCTGGCAGCGCATTCAAAGTGTCCACCACCCTCTCTGTGAAGAAGTGCTTCCTGACCTCCCTCCTTAACCTCCCACCCTCCAGCTTAAGAATGTGCCCCCTCATGTTATGGTTGCCACTCAGCTTAAAGAGACTCTCCTTATCAACTTTATTTATCCCTTTCAAGTACTTGAAGGTCCCAATCATGTCCCCTCTCTCTCTCTCTCCTGTCTTCCAGGGAGTACATGTTCAGTGCCCTCAACCTCTCCTCATACGCCTTACCCTGCTGACCAGCTATCACCTTTATAGCCCTCCTCTGGACCTTCTCCAGCAGGTTAATGTCCTTTTTGAGGTGTGGGCACCAGTACTGAACTCCATACTCTAGATGTGGCCTTATCAGTGACGTGTACAAGGGCAGTATAACCTCCTCTCTCCTACTACTGAGCCCCCTAGATATGCATCCCAGCATCTTGTTTGCCTTTGCTGCTGCTTTCTTGCACTGCTTGGTGTGCTTCAGGTCACTAGTGATCATCACTCCCAGGTTCTCCTCCTCCTCTGATGCAGATACTCAGACTCCACCCAGGTAGTACTCTGTCCTAGGATTCTTGGCTCCAATATGCATAACTTTGCATTTCTTGGCATTAAAGCCAAGCTGCCAGATCCTGGACCACCTCCGTAGCTTTTCCAGATCTTTCTGTAGGTCCTGTATCCCTTCAGCTGTGTCCACTCTCCCACAGAGCTTGGTGTCATCTGTGAATAGGCACATTTTGCCCTTAATGCTATCTCCAATGTCATTGATGAAGACATTGAACAACACCGGCCCCAGCACCATTCCCTGTGGGACTCCACTGATTACCTCTCTTGTGCCAGATAACTCTCCCCCACAATCACTCTCTGGATTCTGTCCTTCAGCCAGTTTTTCACCCATCTCGAGGCAAAGGTGTTGCATCGTTGTGGTTTTGGAGGCTGCAGGATGATTGGGAGCCCTGTTTTGGAAGCCCAGTTGCAGCTTCCTCCACAGAATTAAATATTTTTGCTCCTCCCTAGATACATACAGTTACTTTAACAGGATAAGGGGTTCTAAAGCATATCCCCTTTTCATGCATTGCCTTCAGAATTGGGATGTAAGAGCAGCATTGCGACATGATTGTGGAGGAGTAATCACTGTTGAAAAACAGCCCGGTGTCATGTTACAGTCTTTTTCTGCCAAGCTACATGTAGAACCCCTTCCTTTTCTGGATGATGGAGGAACCTGAGGACCATGGAGTGAGGTCTGGCTGTGGGGCTTGTGGGCTTGGGCCTCAGAGCTCTGTGGGCCCCTTCCAGTTTGAGCGTACAGTGTGTGGGTATGGGAAGCATCTATCAGAGCAAGGAGATTGTAGATCCTGAGGTTATTTCTCCAGGGCCTACACCCTCCGCTTTGTCTTGGAGTTGTTGAGGAGAGGAGTGGAGTTGAAGGATGGCACGCTTAGAAACATCCAGGTGGCCATCTTGTTGGGTTATCTGATCGTCCAGGCTGGTAATTTGTTTTTTTGATTTTATTTATATCGGTCCATAGGGCTGAAATTTTGAACTTAGGGATCCATCAATAGAATAGAAAGAGAATAGGTAGATGATGCTCTCGACGAGGGGCAGAGTAACTCACAGAACCTTAGTTGAACAGTGCAGCAGGACAACCATAAAATCAATAGGAAACACACAACTATCACAGATAACCTGAACCCCATAGTGAAAACTGGTCACCATTAGGAACAGTAGCAAAAATAAAATAAAAAATCTGCAACATGGTACATCTGAATTGTGGAGAAGCTCCCTAGTTAACTATACATATCTGTCAATGACAACTGTGCAGCATTAAAGACTGTTTTCCCTTCCCCCCATTTCCTTTTTGACTTTTTAGCTAGCGCGCCATTTTTATAGACCCTACTGCTTTCCGTCCTGCCCTGTTTCTGTCCCAAGTCTGCCCTCATTCGCTTCCCCTTGTGCTACACAGTGGTCTCGCAGCTGTCGCCGGCAGTGCAGGTCCATTGCCAGTGGCATAGTGGGGGGGGAGGGCAGGTAGGGCTGGGCTCAAATCTCTCCTTGGCTCTAGAATGAATTGTACCTGCCTGCGCTAATGTGATAGTACCTCACCCCCAGTTTTCCATTTACCTACCCCCTCTACATCTTTCTGCTATATATCACTTTTTCCTTAACCCGCTTCCCTACCCCCAATTACCTGACGATGGCCTCTCTTTGTTGAAAGCTCCACCTGTCTCCCACCTCAGACGATGCCACCTCCGGCTGACCCCCCCCAACTCCCTCTTATCTAATCAGTCTCTCTGTTAATATGTACTAATTTGGCCAACCCAGTGGCGCTGAGGGTTGAGGCGCTGGACGCCACACCTTGCGCCACGCCGGTGACCTGAGTTCAGAAGCGAGCTCAGGTGCTGGGGATTGGCAGGGGAGGGACTGGATTGAGTGCCCGATGGACTGCTCTCCAGTCCTGGCGGAAGGGTGTTGGAGAGCTCGGCACTCTGGCAGCCCCTGGTGGAGATCCCGGCGCCGCAGTAGCATGGGAGCAGCACGTACAATAGCGTGCCTGATGCTGGCAGGGTTGCTGTGCGCCAAGCGTCAGGAGCGTGCACACGCTGGGGGGGGGGTGGGTGGACCAAGAACAGAGGAAAAATCTGGCTCATGGGGCAGGCGACGGCACTGGTCCCCCATGCCCTCTGCCGGGTTCTGCCTCGGATGGCCTTCTAGTATCCTCCCCCAGGTGCCTACCTGCAGTTGGAGTCTGAGTCGCAAGGAGCCCAAGAGACATAGGGCTACCCTCCTCTGGCGGGTTAAACCGAGGGTGCCAGCTGCAGGTGGGGAGGGGAGAGGAGGTACAGTCCGGAGGGGCCTCAGGTGGGCAGGACAAGGACCAGTTGCCAGAGAGAGGTCCTTTCGAGCTGCGACCGGAGTGAAAGAAAGTTGAAAAAAAATATATATATGTACTAATTTGATATGTATAAGTTCAAATTTTACTATTACTGTCTGTGCATATGCATCAATGTTTTTCTTTTTTCCTCTGTAAACCTTGTATTTTGCAAGGTTTGTTCAAAACTGACATGGAACCTTTGAAAATGAGTCCTTGACTCAAAAGTATTAATCCCAAACTGAAATAAATAAATAAATAAATAAATAAATAAATAAATAAATAAATAAATGCCCGACTGACATTGCAGCCAGACTTCTGTTGGGAAATTCAGAGTTCTGTCAGGAAATTGCAACACATTTCTTTTTTTTCTTTTTCTTTTTTAATCCTCACCTACTCTTGCCTCATCACAGTCCAGAGATTCATTCCCTTCTTGCTCCTCCCCAATGATCACAGCCCACGCAAGTTTATCTGGCACACGTGCACACATTGACTTTCAAACAGCTGTGCTATAGTAAGCAGTACATGTCATATTTATCAGCATCGACAGACGGGTGGAGTGGGGGGTCGGTGTGCTCTGTGAAATTCAACTTAGCTTACCACTAGGACACTGTTAGCGGACTACTGTGACAGTCATGTGGTAAGGCAGTGCAACCTAGAGGCTATACAGCACATTTCAGTAGTTGTTATCTTACAACGTTGGTGTTGTCGTCCTCCTCACTCTTGAGCAGCAAGAGACTGTAGTATTATATATCTGTCTGTTGGTTGTATGAGGTGGCTCTCCTCATCATCGCTCGCACTTACTTTGTTAAATTCATCAAGTCACAGTCTTTCTTGGAGTGACTAGAAGTGATTTTAAAGTTAGCACTGCAGGGCAGGTTAGCATAAACAGTATAAATTGTATAAAATTGTTCAGCCCATTTGATTTTAAAATAACAATGTGGGTTTTGTCTGGCAGAAGTTTGCACTGAGTGAAGTGACAGAATGAAGTCACTGCCTTTACTGATGTGGGAGTCCGGGAAGCTGCGTGTCATGACTTGTATTTTGCAATGGCTTGAAGTCCCTCATGACACTTGAGTTTTCTTCCTATCATCGTCTCGTCATCGATTCAATCTTCCCAACAGACCCATTAGACCAGTGTGAGAGGGCATTGGGCTGGGCAGTGTTTCAAGGGAACCCTCAGACAAATATTTTGCATTGGACACCAGTTTTGAGGGGAATAAATTCAACTTTAGTTCAGCAAAGACACAAAAGAGAAATAAAGGAGTTTACATTCAGTGTGATGTAAAATTTAACACAACAGATTTGCAGTGGTCAGTCTGTGTGTTGCTGCCAGCCTCCCAGCTATTCATCTCTTTCCTGGTCCCCTTTTTATGGGTTTCCCATGTGTGTCTCAAAAACACTTTTCCCTAAGTGCCTTACCAATGGCCTCTGCAAGCAGAGCAAGCCTGAGGTCTTAATGGGACAGCCCTAAAGCAGGCAGGGTTTTTTTTTTTCAGAATCCCCCATAGCTCCTGCTAACATCTTTATCGTGGTGGTGGTGGTGTGGGGATGATGGGTGTAGAGGACAAATGTGGAGATGAGGTGCTGCTGTAAGTGATGATCACCCACACCAGCCTCTTATCTGTATAGCCATCAGGCTGGTACTACCAAGGGCAAATCTGAAAGTCCCAGACCAGACTGGCAGAGAACAAGTTTCATTAAGTGATGTTGGGAAAAAAAATAATTGAATACTCAAACTAGATAATCATTATCCAATCCAACCAAAATATCTAATTTTAAGTTATATCGGAACCAAATAATGGCATAATTTACGCATCTGCAGTATCCAAACACCTCTATTCAGATTACTCTGCCACACACCTTCAGAGTAACCTTAACTTCCCTGATAAGTTCTGGAAGGTTATCCACCCCCTTTCTGACTCCCTACCCAGTTGCTTGCCCCTGTTCACAAACCAGGGAATTTACCAATCTTTGACCCACCATATGACCTGATAAACACTGACACAGAACTACTGAACTTGAATGCTGGATACCGTTTACTGCCAATGCTGGTATGTTGTTGACACAGGGGATTCACAAGTGGACTGTCACAGGGGTTGGTACTGAGACCCATCCTATTCAGTATGTTCATTAGTGACATAGGGGAAGCTATACAGGGCAAGATGTGTCTCTTTGCTCTGATGATGCAACACTGTGCAGCAGGGTAGATATCAAGGAAGGGATGAGAAAACTTCAGAAAGACTTACAGACGCTGGAAAGGGCCGGGGGTCACAGATCTGACAGTTGAGATCGAACACCAAGAAGTACAAGATGATGCACTTAGGGAAAAGGAACCCATGCGTAGAGTATTGGATATGAGGAGTCAGGCTAACCACTACAGCAAAAGGAAGGAGCTGCATTTCATCATCAGTGACTACCTCAAGCAAACAAACCAGTGCACTAAGGCATGTGCCAGGGTGTATTGGAGGGGTTTTGATAGCAGGAGAAATGAAGTGAAGTGATGCTTCCCCTAAACCTATCTTTGTTGAGGCCTCACCTGGAATACTGTACCCAGTTCTGGAGCCCTCACATGAGAAAGGACACAGACAGGCTGGAGTCAGTACAAAGAAGGGTCACCAAAATCAGCTGGAGCCAAGAAGGCAGATGTTAGGAGGAGCGGCTAGTGGCCCTGAATATGTACTTGCTGGAGGCCAGAAGCTGGGGGGGGGGGCATGATAGGGACATGTATGTTTCTGAGTGGTATAATGTAGGTGTAAAGTGAAGACCTGTTTGTTTGAAATAGGGACACAGTCACAAGAGGACACAATTGGAGGTTAAGTGGGGGTAAAGTCAGGAGGGATGCAAGGAAGGTCTACTTCACTGGAGGGTTGTGGAGCCATGGAACAGATAACTGGTGGAAGTAGTGGGGCTGGAGAATCAGGGGGTTGTTATTTGCATGATGAGGAGAGAGGGGGACAACCCACCAGGCCACTAGGTCCAGGAATGAGGTGTAGTAGTATAATATGTGCAGACTCGATGGACCATTGGTATCTTTCTGCCAACAGATTCTTTGTTTCTACAGGATGTATGATGTAATGATGGAATTGTATTGTGTTTACTTTTATTTAATTCAAAGGTGACGGAATTAATTTATATTTTTGTAGGCATTGTGTAACCTTTATATATAAGGTGTTACCTTTTGAACCTACTATAAATAAGTGAGCTATCGTTATGGACACTATCAAAAATGAGCCACTGCTAAATACTTGTAATATATTGCCTTGATTTTCAATAAACAGTTGAATTGTAAATTTGTAGATACTATGATTTTTGCACTTTGCCATTTTTATCAACAGTAATATAATACTGTACAGTACCTGCCAGCATTGCTGTTCCTGTAGTCCTTGAATATTGTGTAATACTATTTATGATCTGTCTTCATAACTCTTACATATTGTTGCTTACTGTCCAATTGATCCCCAAATCAATCACAGAAACATAGAATGTGATGGCAGAAGGGGACCCCGAGATCCATCTAGTCTGACTGATAATGTTTGCTACCCCCCACCCTATTTGCCCTCACATCTAATCAAAAGTGAATCTGTAAATGAGGTTTATTGTGCACCACTCTACTTCTCTCGCCCCTGTGGCTTACCTCCCTCCCCCAATGGTGAGACAAGTCTATCAGAGCTTGGGGGTCCAAAAGCCAACTTTAATCCAACTTTGAACTGGGGTGTTTTCTCTGATGTTTCATCCAATGCCAGGGGACATAATGGGCATGTACACACAAGCATGCTGTGGCACCTATGTCAACTACATTCTCAGCAGTTTGCCAGCTGTCCAACTCTAATACCACCTGCGGTCACCCAGATGGCAGTATGGTAGCAGATGATTTTATTTTTTTTATTTATTTGGAAAATGTTTCACCAGGAAAGACATCATGAGCAGTAAACAGCTAGTTTCCAGAAGCATCCTGGGGGAGGAGAGTTACAATGTTGGGAGAACAAAACACATAAAAAATACAGAGCAATACATTACAAGTGCAAATATGATGGTTCCCCCTTCCTCCATGGAGGAGGAGTGCATCCTCTGAGTTGCTCCATGGAGCAGGAGTGCATCCTCTGGGATGCTCCATGGAGGAAGAGTGCATCCTCTGGGATGCTCCATGGAGCAGGAGTGCATCCTCTGGGATGCTCCTTGGAGCAGGAGTGCATCCTCTGGGATGCTTCATGGAGTAGGAGTGCATCCTCTGGGATGCTCCTTGGAGCAGGAGTGTATCCTTTGGGATGCTCCTTGGAGCAGGAGTGTATCCTCTGGGATGCTCCTTGGAGGGAGGAGTGCATCCTCTGGGATGCTCCATGGAGTAGGAGTGCATCCTCTTGGATGCTCCTTGGAGCAGGAGTGTATCCTCTGAGATGCTCCTTGGAGCAGGAGTGCATCCTCTGGGATGCTCCTTGGAGGAGGAGTGTATCCTCTGGGAAGCTCCTTGGAGGGAGGACTGCATCCTCTGGGATGCTCCTTGGAGCAGGAGTGTATCCTCTGGGATGCTCCTTGGAGGGAGGAGTGCATCCTCTGGGATGCTCCTTCCTCCTCTCCAAGGAGGCCCCTGATTATCCTTGCTCATTCCCACAGCCAGGTCCTTGGCATCCCAAGTGATAGCTAGGGCCAGGGATTTCTGGATATGGAATTTCTCAAATTTTGTGATAAAAATGATACAATTTTGGATAATTCCAGATACAACAGTTGCTATCGGTTTCTTATCAGTAATCATTATACTGTAGCAGATTACCAACACATAGTGTCACAGAGTACAGAATTCCAATGACTATGTTACCACAACATCTAGTAAAAAGTGAATTACTAGAGCTACTAAAGATACAGATAAGTGTGTAAGTAAATGGTACATTTATGGAGAGAGACACTAAACAATTCATGTGCTGAAAAATGTGGGTCCGCTGTTTCCTGAGAGATATTCCATAGCATCTAAATATTTACTTTAAAAGCAGATTCATTTTTAAAAGTATCCTTTATGGAATAAATCAATGGTTGTACCAATGCAAGAAGCCAGATTACTATAAAAGTGAACAAAAACAAAGGGACTAGAGCAAAGGTGTGAACTACTTCCCATTCACCTTAGTAAGCCACTAGCGTCAACACCTTTCAACCTTTTTTTTTAACATGTCACTATTTTCGCCGTCGGCATGCCCCATTCAGCGTGACCAGCTCTGACACCTGGAATTACTGGGGCTTACCTTATGCCCGGCCCGGGAGTGGTGCCTGCGGAGGGTTGGGCGTCATCCTGCCTACCGGGTGTTTTTCCTCCTCCATTTTTCTCCCCATTACCCAGGGCCCCAGGAGTAGAGAATCATGCGCACCTACAGCCCCAGCAACAGCGCCTTCCACCCACCCATTGGCCTAGTGCCATTGCACCCCTCTGGCATGCACTGCAGCTTGGCCTTCACCAGGAGGCAGACCATGGCCAAGGCATGCAACCCCACCACCCTGGAGAGGAAAGCTGCCTTTTGGCTGCTTCCACCAGCTCTGTGCCCTCTCCCCCCCCGCCGGCCTCCGGTGGCCCGTGCTTGTACCCGAACACAGGTCACCGGTGTGGTGCAAGGTAAGGCGTCCAGCACCTCAGCCCTCAGCGCCACTGGGCCGACTTTTCAACCTTTTAAATAGTGAGCCAACAGTGCTGAGTTTTATTTGAAGTTAGACAACTTTGAAATGTGTCTCTTAACACAGTATATCCTCTCTGAACATTTAAAATGCACCAGCTTATAACATGTGAAAATCTGCACAAAACGTAAGTTGTGGAGGTGACATAGATTTGTTTACAGACTGAAAAAAGGCAAAAGAGGGAAAAGCAGCAATTTGGATTAAATGTCACTACAAACTGCAATTTTAGGTATACAGTACTATCTAATTCAAAGCAATTTCAGAAAAACTGATAATTTCAGCAATGTCCGGAAATCACAGGACCTACTGATAGCCCTACAGCTTTGCCAACAAGACAGCCAGCAAAACATTTTCAACAAATAAATTTACCATGGCCAAATAACCATGTCCACTTTCTTCGACTCCACTCCATTGCTGTTATTTTACATGCATTTTGCTTTGACACTTTTTGTTGCTATATTCCACCCCAACCCCCCATTTCATTTCATTTCATTTGTTTACCCGGGTGACACACTGCTCCAAATGCCCTTTTTCAGGTGCAGCCTAGAGCCCCAGTACAAAGCAGACATAGTTGATAACACAATTTACAATTACAAATATATGCAATACAATAAATGACATCTTGCAATATGCAGGAAATACTTCAAGAGAAGACACTCAGCACTGCAGGCTAAAAACATTCACAGTGCATTACAAGAATGCCTATGGGGTGGGCGGCTGATGGCATTGTTGGCCAGCCAGTTGCCCACCACTGCTGCAGCCGCAGACTTTAAGGCCAGCTATAGTCTCCCACAGCCATGACTCCAGAGGAAAAAAAAGTATTTTTTTTCCTCTGGAGTCAGAGGTAGGTAAGATGTAACAAAAGTCTGTTTTATCTTTAATAAAAGCACCAAGACTCACCACAGAGCATCTACATTTCCACAGCTTCATCTTGCACAGTACGTTACAATAATGCCTGTGAGGTGGGTGGCTGATGGCATGGTTGGTCAGTCAGTTGCAGCTGCAGTCTTTAGAGTCAACTACAGTCTCACATACCCCTGACTCTGGGGGGGGGATTCCCTGGTGAGGGGTAGGTAAGATGTAACAAAAGTGTGTTTTATCTTCAAGAAAAGCCCCAAAACTCACTGCAGAGCATCTAAACATCCAGAGATTCTGGGGGCTTAGTGGCTCCCAGACCCCCAGCCTTCTTATTCGGAATTTAGGAATTTCTGCCCGACCTACATTTTTGCTCCACTATCTGCCCATTGCTATGAAGCTCACCCACACCATTCCGGACCGATACACGCCATCTCAGGGCCACTTGGATTTCTCCACTGCTGACGGAACTCTCCACCGTCTCCTTTGAGCTTCCCGACTGCTCTGCCATATCTGCTGTTCATCCTTCCATTGCAACCCTCCATGCTCTCCAGCCCAGCATCCACTCCTGCCTTGCTACTCCATGGAGCCGCGGATTCTACTGCTAACATCACCAACTCCACCAGTAGGTTCAGTTCTGCTTCGTTTCCTGTCTGCTCTCTGAGTTTCGATTCCCTCCCTTATTAGTGTCTCTCTCCTCGCAACGGATTCGGTTTTTGGCCTACATTCTCACCGTGAAGCAGCCCACTAGTTGATTCATTCTTGAATTTTCCACTAGCCTCGCCTACTACTGCCTTGTTATGCTACCTGTTTTCCCTAATGTACTTGTTTATATGAAATCATTCAAGATTGTAATGGGGGAAGGGGGCTCAGCCATATTTTTTTACAGGAAGGTACAACACCATGTAGATGTTCCCCAATGCATGACGTTGATTCTGCTACCAAACATTGAACTACTGCCACTGTTTCCTACCATATCCCCTTTCTGCTCCAACTACAGGCTCGTTCACACTGCACCTTGCCCCAGCAGCTCATTTTTATTTATTAAAAAAAAAATTCACAAAACATTAGAGTACCGTGCTCACACTGCTTCGGTTTTGCTGCTGCCCTTTTCCTTTCCGGCGATTTGACTGTGTTCTAGTCACTATTGGTTTAGTAGGGGATTTTGAGTGGTGCAAGTGGTTTGGCTGTTCAGATGGCACAGGAAACCACCAACACCACTCCGCAAACCCAGGAAAAGGGGGAACGTGGATGCAACACCACTCAACGGAAAGGTGCCCAAACAGTAGCATTCACACGTGGGCAGGAGTACCGATTTAGCAGCTGTAAGCCACTGACAATGGCTCACAGTTGGCCGTGTGAATGAGCCTTATGTCATCCTCACTACTCAGTAGACCCAGACCTCCATATCTCCTCATGCCATTCCAGCACTCCATAGCTGCCAACAACAAGAAGCAGAGCTTCAGCCTTTGCCCTCGCAGAACTCCATTATACTTCTTCAACCCTATCTTTGGATTTCAAAGAAGGGTGTTTCAGGGATTCGGCTTCCTGTGGCCTGGTATATGCGATTTTCCCCCAGTTATGATTTCCCCTATGGTTCGGAGCCCTCTTCATTACCTCTCCACATTAGTCCTTCCCTGTTTTCCACTGTCCTACCTTATGTATGGTTTGCAGTACTTCCCTATACACCACTGCTATTTGTGTCTACTTATCCTTCATGATATGTCTCTCACTCCTACCACTTCATGTTACCATACCTACAATTTGAATACTATTCTATATTTATGTACTATACCTACCATGTTTACTACTTCCCCTCTCTCCCTGCAGCAGTGTCGCGCTTCAGCCAGCCCATACCAGCAGTACCCTCATGACTCCATCTCTAACTCGCACCTTCTGAGGTGCTGAGTGAAGGTAGGCTCCCCCTGTCTACCAGGGACGGGATTCCATTATGACCTCTACTTCCTAATTACCAACCTGACATTCTCCATCCCTAACTCTGCGTGGTGGCATTGAGTGAAGGTTAGTTCGCCCCAACTACCAGGGGTGGGAGGCATGTCTACACTCTACTGCTCATACCGTAACTTCTCTACCTCATACCAGTTGCCGCTGCCCTTTGGCAGCTGAACATTTTTCCTCACATGTCCTCACCATTCTGCATACGGTTCCATACCTCAAGTAACAATCATCCAGCTTCAACAGTCCCCACTGACTGCCTGGGTCTCCAGTCTACTGCTTTAACTCACCCATTCTCAGCCTAATACCTTACTGCTGCATCCCTTCAGGGACTTGACTTGCCGACTCGCCTGCTCCTTCCTACCCAGTATGCAACCTCACTTCATGGTCCTGTTCCACAGCTGGGGCCTGTCTCTGTATTTGACTGTTTCCACCGACTGCATCCTATTCCAGATGAGGGTTGCCGCTTCCCTTTGGGAATTCAATTTCTTGAGTCATGTACTCTCACCGTCCTGCCTCTCCTCACTGCATCTAGTCAAGATCATCTTGCCTTGACCGTCCTGGATGCCTGAGTTTTCATTCCACTGCGTTACACTCCAACTGCCTGACGACATCGACTGTAGGTCATTTCACTGACAACGGGGTGTGGTAGCCCATTTATGGATCTGCTTGGTCACTGTAGCCTCTGTCGCATGCCCGGTTACTGCTTCCCACCTGAAACGGGGCCTCATTAACTAGTTTTCCTTCATCCTCGTACCTCTGCCGAGTGGTATCGGATACTTTTTTTTTCCAATTATTTAACCAGGTGAGACACACTAAGCTGAAAGCTTGTTTACAGGTGTAACCTGGGAGCACAAGGAAGTTAAGTAACTTGCTCAGGATCACACAGTATGCAAGTGGGGGCTGTGAGATTCAAACCCAGGTCTCCAGATTTGCAGCTCAGAGCCTTCCCTTACAAAAAGTTCTTCAGAATACCACTGTAATGCCACTCATTTGCCATTGCAATACCACTGTGATTACCACCGTACTGCCATTAAGGTTTTCATGGTTTCACAGTGGTTAGTTTCAATTCCATTGTGATACCATTGTACCACTGTCCTACCATATCAACAAAAATAATCAAAATTTAAACTACCATAGTACAACCAGGGTATCACTGGGTAGTACCACTGCACATTTTGTAGCTCACCACTGTGTTGCCATTGTGGTGCCATGGTGTTGCCATTGTGTCACATTTGGTAAGGGTTAAACCACTGCGTCATATTGCCTCCTACTAGTTCTCTCTCCCCGATTACCAAGCCTGGGTGCTCGTTTCTACAATCAAATGTTTCGGTCTTATTTGCTCTCTACTAGACCACCGATTGTTGCTCCCTTCTGGACCTGACTGACGTACCGAATGTGCCTTCACCCTCAGCATTGTCTGTAGTGCCATATCCTTGTCATCTCACCTCACCTACCTCAGTTAGGAGCCTGCGTCTGCACCTGCAGGTCACTTCTGATGCTTTGTCCATATCCTACCCGATTATCACTTCCATCCAGTCGCAGGATCCCTTTGCTCTGAATGACTTGCATCCCTCCTCACTACTCGTCCTCCTGTTTGTCCATGGACCATCATACTTGACCCCCTTTGGCCTCCTTTCCCTCATGATTTGGATTCTACCAGCTGTAGCTATCTCATTCTGGTTTGACTGCCTTTGGGACTTCCTTGCTGCAGGTCACCCCTTTCAGCTACTGTACAAGTTTGTTTTCTCCTTCGGATGTGGGACCTTCATCCTTCTTCGCTCCAGCTTCTTCCATCCTTTCTACTCATCGTTTGAAGCCATCATCAGATATAGGACTCCTGCACCTCAGCTCAGTTGCTCTTGGTACTTTGCTTTGCTCCTTGGCCTTCCATGGATCATCTTCTAGTACCTTGCTACAGTTTTCCCACATTCCACTGCCATTCTCTGAGGAGCAGACCCAGTCATGTTCCTTCCTGCACTGTACATCATCCGGCTTTGCCTAGCTCGGCACCTTCCTGGATCATTCCTTCAGTCCATCAGGATTCACTCCGGACTCTCCTTCCATCTTTGGATAGCAGCATTTCAATTTCCATCTTACAGGCTCGGGCCTTCGTCCAGTTTGTTGTGGCTCTTTTGGGCCTAGTGCCCTATCTCTGACCAGTATTCCTACTCGGTCAACTGCTCTTCCATATTATCCATCTGATGCTTCCACTCTGGCCATTCTAACAGTACCCTTCCTCTATTCATTGTATCACTCGTTCATTACTTCGGGGAAATTCTACTGCCAGCAATTATCCCTTGGCTAACATGCCTCATAGACGCTTACGTTATCATAGAGTTTTTATATACTGCCCAATCTGTTCCTCACAATCAGTCACGGAATCCCACTTGCTTGGACAATAGGAAGATCTTCTCTGTCTCTATAGAATATACCCTCTGACTCCTGTCCATTCCATCACCGTAACTTCCCTGTCCACCTTGTCTCACGGGCCATCCTCCTACACAGAAAGGACTTAAATCCTTATGCTGTACTTTGACTTCTTAATCAGCACCACTTTTACAGATATGGGGAATCACAAGATAACCCCTTCAGCTACAGACACCATCCATTTTACCTTCTGCAGCCTCTCCTACTAACACCGTCTCTGTTGACCAAGTTGCTCAACTCCTTCTTCTCAATGGACATTGCTTGTTTTTCGATTTTCACAGATGCCTTCCATAACATTTGTCGTGGGATCTCCACTGCCTAGCTGATTACTAATTCCATGCCATCCTAATCATTGTCTTCGCTCCTGGACATCACCATTCCTTATACAGTCATCCACACCGTTTCATCTAGTACCTTCAGCTGGGTTAACTGTGTCACAGATTCACTCAGCTGGTCAGCCCTCTACTCCCAAAGTGCCAACCTAAGAGTCTGGTCTTGTGAACAGTGAACAGAACAAGGTAGCCCTCTTGTCTGTTTTGTGGATTCGAGTCACCTTAGTCCCAAGTTCTGGAGGGATTCAAACTTGTTAACCTCTTGTTAGCATACCCAATTGTCAGGCTCAGATAATTCTGTCTTCAGGGGGCCAGATATCTTTGCCTATGGGCACCTAACCAGGTATTACAAAATGAACCCTTTTTGAACTCTATACAAGACCCAGAGAAACTCTTAAACTGTTTCCCAGTTTGGTACACCCATAAACTCATGCACTCAGCTTTAAAACCATCTAACTTCACTTAAAACCAAAGAAATGTTTCAAGGCACACCAGGCAGTTTCTGTTTTTAAAATACATCTTTACTAAACAAAAGGTAAAATAGTAAACAATAATATACAGAGCTCTTATCACAAAAACATACAGGTCATTAAACAAAAAGGTGTGAAAGTGCAACTATTTTCCTATCCACACAAAATACTTATCTTCTAAAGGCTTGATGTTGCTGCTTCAAAGTCAGGTAAAGAAATCATTCTATGAAACCAGAATCATAGTTTTAAAAGCTGCTTTCTCCAGCCCCCTGGAGGAGGTCACTGTACTTCCTCCCTATCAGGATATTATTGCTAAAAATATATCTCTACAGGAAACAGGATCCTTATAAGGCAATAAGATTCTGTTTTTCTCAGCCTACCATCAATTCTCAAATGACACCTCTTTGATGAAAAAGGGTCTTCCTGATCTTCACAGATATCAAAGCCTTTTTAATTTCACATAGAAGTGTCACACCCTGCTTTCCTTTCCTGTAAACGTTGTAAAATGGATATGTTCTTTCCTGCCAACTAGGCTACTGATAAAAGAACTAGCTAAACAGGATGTCCCTGATTTTAAGTACCTTTTAGCCCTGCAATTATCTTGGCCTTGCAGGTGTTAGATTTTTTTTATCTAAGTTCCTGTGTGTGTGATCATCTCACATACTGAGATCTGGGAGGGGTGTGTGTGAGTGAGGGAGGTCACTTCAAGTGCACTGGCATTTCCCACAGACAAATTCAATACCACATTTCTGTTATTTTTAAGAAATAAATTATGATACAGCACTCAGAGCTGGCTGTCTATGTCACAAACCGCTCTTCCAGTGGACCCTTCAGCCTCTGCTTCTCTTATTACCTTTGTTAGCCTCTGCACTGAAGACCATCACCGAGAACTGGCTCTCCTGAATTCTATCCGGCAATCTATAATAGTCAAGACAAATTCCCCAACTCGGTCTTGCCTCCCAATCGGTCTTAATCAGCTTTAGCACTAAGATCCTATGGCATCCTGCACTAATCGATCTCACTACCAATTCAGCCTATAGACTCTTCCTTATATCTGCCTCCAAGCTTCTCTCAAGTACTTCTGCATCAGGATTACCTGTAAACTTAACCAACCTATGCCACCACAGTGCATCTCCTAGATGATCACACCACAGAAATACCCACACTTATTTCAGGCAGTGTACCAGCAGAGTATTTACATATAAAGTCACGAACATCATGATCAAAGAAGCCACCCATCCCTTATACTGGAATTCCAATAATTCCTCATATACATTAGGCTACCATCTGGACCGCTCCGCAAATCTTGTATTTGTTTACTAATCACTCATGGCATTTCTCTCATTTGTCACTCAAACTCTCCTCTACTCATTTTACTCTGGGATGCTTACTTAGTGACTTATCACTAACTAATCGATTCTTTGCCTCCAGACTACCTTGAACATCAAACCTTACACAAATTGGATCAGTCACCCATAACTTTAGAAATCATCGCAATTCCTTCAGTGTATTGTCTGGTTTTATATTGATCAAATTATGCTCTCCCGACTCATTATGCCCCTGCAATCCCTTTGGACATGCATCTTTTGTCACCTTGGAAATATAGACTACATTAGCCCTTCTTCAACTGGATCTGCTTCACACATTGGATTCTACCATCCCTAAAGAAAAGAAGTACCCTTCATCCTCAGGATCATCATTCAGTCTGCACTGTCCTTGGATCGAGTATGAACCTTCATCTCCAGGGCACTCAAAGACTCTCTTTTACTCATTTCTACTTCATGGATGCTTCCTTAGCGACTCCTTGTTCATTACTGAATACCTTGCCTCCATACCATACCTTGACATTCAAACCTTTCACAAGTTGGATCATTCACCAATGACTTCTTGTACCATAGCATTTTCATCATTCCCCATCTAGTAACTTAGCGATCAAATCATGCTCCCACTGCTTATTACACCGCAATTTTGTGGGACAAGCATCATTTATCATCTTGGAAACTTGGACTTCCTTCGCCCTCCTTCACCTGGATTTACTTCACACTTCAGATTCTATTGCTCCTTCAGAAAAGACCTACTCTTCTACCTCAGGATCATCATTCAGTCTGCATCATCCATGGATCGAGGTTCATCATCTCTTCAAGCAGCTCACCAACCTCAAAGTAGCTATGGTTTCTAGAACCTAGGTCTTTCTCCTTTTAGTATGCCCAGAGGATGGACAGACCTCCAGCCATGGGTCCTCAGAGGTTTCCTCCACGTGGGGGGTTTTCTTCTCCTGAGTGCCAGGGAGTCATACTCTCCGTAAGTTGGAGGAGGTATCTTTTTGGGCCTTCTGTTCCCTATAAATTACTACCTACATACCTACTACTCAAGTGTGGGAATAGTGTAAAGCCACAAAAAGTACTACAAGTTACACAAGCACTATATACCCCATCTCTTCCCATTGCTGTTCCACAAACATTGAATGGGAGGGCTTGGCCCGAGGTGAATAAATAATAATAAATAAAACTTTATTTATTAAGCGCCTTTCAAGCACCAAGGCACTGTACAAATGAATGATAAAATCAAAGAATACACATATAAAATCAATAATCTCAGCAACATCAGTTCGTAAAAGCCTTACTCCACAAAAGTGCCTTAAAATCCCTCTTAAAGGATTCCATGGTTGTGCATTCCCTAAGCCGATGAGTTTGAGAATTCCAGAGGGTTGGGGCCACAAACACAAAAGCCCTGGCCCCAGAAGACTTCAATGTAACCTCACAACCTCTAGCAACCCTCATCGGGCTGAACGGACTGTCGTATAGGGCGGTAAGGAATCAGAAGCTCTTTCAAGTAGTCGGGCCAAGTCTGTACAGGGCTTTGAAGGTCAAAAGACCTACTTTAAAGGTGATCCACCACTGTATAGGCAGCCAGAGCAGATCGCGCAGCATAGGGGTAATATGTGTCCTTCTAGATGCCCATCAACAACCTTGCAGCAGCGTTCTGCACTAGCTGCAAGTGGCGGATATCAACCCCAGGAAGCCCCAGGTACAGAGAGTTGCAGTAGTCAAGGCGTGAGGTCACAAAGGCATGAACCAACATGGGTAAATCGCTGGACGGAACAAGGTGCTTCACCCTGGCAATGTTCCTAAGATTGTAAAATGCAGACTTAACGACTGCTGACACCTGATGACGAAGAGTCATCCCGTCGTCAAGTACCACTCCCAGGTTACACACCTGTTCAGAGGTAAGGATCTGATCCCCCCCCAGCAATAAGCCAGAGGGTTGGCCAGACCCCAACCCCTCTATCCCATGACCTGGGTCCACAACCATAACCTCAGTCTTACCGGCGTTCAACTTTAACCAGCTCGAATTCATCGAGTCATGGATTTCAGCGAGGCAGCTATTAAATACTGAGACAGCACTAACCTGGTCGGGGGCAAAAGACAGGTAGAGTTGGGTATCATCAGCATAGCAGTGAAGCCTCAGCCCATACCGTCTTACAATGTCTCCAAGGGGCAGCATGTACACTGCAAGCAACGTGGGGGAAAGCACCGAGCCCTGAGGGACACCACACTGCAGAGGGAAAGGGTCAGAGGAAAAAATCCCCAACACAACTCTCTGTGTTCTCCCAGATAGAAAAGATGAAAACCATCTGAGCACTGTACTAGACAGTCCACAGATGGACTCCAGATGCTCAAGCACGAGGTTCAATGTGGGGAATAGCTCCTCCCACAACCTCTATTAAAACCCTTCACTAACGCACCTCCCTTTGTTAGGGAGTGTTTTTTGTCCACCACCATCCCCTCCTTCTCCTTCTCCAGTGCTCTTCTCACCCTTGTTCATGGGCCTTCTGTTCCCTATAAATTACTACCTACATACCTACTACTCAAGGGTGGGAATAGAGTAAAGCCAAAAAATGTACTACAAGTTACACAAGCACTATATACCCCATCTCTTCCCATTGCTGTTCCACAAACATTGAACTAACGTTTACAACGCCTTGTCATTTCCTCCCATAGTGCTTATCCTTCTCAGGGTGGCTTAATGCCCATGCTCACTAGGGGTTACTTATCTTGTATACCATGCTTTGAACTGTTTTGTAACTGTACCTGATCATGTGAGTAACTGGTTTGCGTTCACTGTTACTGTAATTTCAGCTTTGTGTGTGTGTAATTGCCAATCTGCTACTCAGCAGCTTGTAAATATCACTGTATTGTTGTTGTTGTTGTTGTTGTAGTATGGTTCTGTATTGCCTTGTAATTCTCCCCAGTCGCATGGGAAAATAGGCACTGTGACTATCTAATGTGCTTACCTGGCCAACAAAAGCTAAATAAGTAATAAACTTTTCAAAAAAACTGAAAAAAGAGTCTCAGAGTGTATTGTAAGGCTGTAGTTCCATCAAGGGATTCTGGTGACATCATAAACCACAAGAGCAAAGCCTTAGTGGTTTATGATGTCACCAGAATCTCGAGATGGAATGATAAGCCTAGTTACTGCTGGTTTCCTATTTTTTTTTCTTTTGTAATATAATAACGGATGAGCAATTTTTCCTATAAATTCAGCCAGTTGATATTTCCTGTAACAACCAGTTGGTTGTTACAACATTCTCGGGCCCAGTCACTCAGTCGGTGCCGCTCACTCATTGGCTTATGTTCCATGTCGGGGCAGGCTGCACTCTCTCTCACAAACATGGTGGCTCCGTCTCTCGCTTCCCAAGGAGCCGCCACAACAAGACGCATCCATCCTTTCTTTTTTTTTGTTTCCTGTATCTGGTTGATCCAGACTTTTTCCCGCTAATTATCTGGTTGATCCTGCTGTTTGTCTGTTTCGGAAAAAAAATTACCAGAGCTACAAGGGAACATGCCAGGGAAGCGTGGTACACACAATCTCATCAGAGACAAACTGTAAGGTAAAAACAAAACAGAAACAAAAAAATTAAAACAAGAAAAATAACTATGTCTAGACACGGAGGTAGCGGACAGAAGACAGAGGAAGTCAGAGACTGTGTGTGTGTGTGTGTGTGTGTGTGTGAACACTGAAGTCAAGCAGGAGAAAAATTGCTGACCTTTTATTATAAAAAATAAAAGATGGTGAAGTGTGTCATATTCAGATTTAATGCTCACCCTCGGTGTGGAATGCTTTGATAAACCCCAAGGGTTTATGTAGTATCCCACACCTCGGGTGAGCATTAAATTCTCATAACACACACTTCCCCATCCTTTATTCTCTATATATTTAACACTCCAAACATTCCATCTCATAATACCACTGATCTGATGTCAGAATGATTGTATTGACTTTCTGATGTCAGATCGATGGTATTAAGAATTTCAGATGTCACTCGTTCCCTATAGGAAGAAATGACACCCATATATTACATAGAGAATAATGGATAGGTAAGTGTGTGTTTTTTTTTTGATGACCCATAAACCTCGAGAGTGAAGCTTGAGAGGTTTATGAGGTCATCACACACCGAGGGTGTGTAAAAGAAATCCATAAACACACACTTACCTGTACTTTATTTTTTATAATTACTGGTGCAGGGAGTCACAGCAGATCTTTAGGCAACAGGGGAATAAATGGCTGTTTTCAAGAATGCTGTTCTATTTGTGAAACATTTATCTTTTAACACAACTATGCAGAAACATTAAAAACTAGGAAAAAGTATGGTAACACTAAGCATTTCAGTCTCAGAAATTTATGAACTGTAACAGTCTGAGAAACACCTGCGTTTTTGTTGACTGGACCTCCAGTGCTGTGGTTCTGTGGATGTCATATTTAAGATACGGAACATTGCACAACAGATAAAACTCAAACCTTTTTAACAGTTTAAACTATAAAGTTTGTATAACATTAAAAAGCCCTTGACTTGCGATGTCCATTTGGTGAACGAAGATCTGGAAGTGTTGTCATGGTTACAGGATCTTTCTGTTACTGTGGATATCTGTGTGGGAGAAGGGAAACGTTAGGGAGTGTCTGAAAAGTAAGGATTTTGTGGGAATAAGTTAGAACAGAAACTGCTGGATTCTGCCTTATGGAGGAGCTTTGCCTGAGAGACGCGAGCTGCGATGGACTGAGGTGCCTGCCAGACAACTGTGAGTAGTGACTTGAACAGTCTTACGCTGGCATTGCTGCTCAAACTGTCTCACGCTGGCACTACTGCTCAAGCAGCCCATCAGAGAGCGTTACTTTGACAAACGCTGTAATAACCGGATTTCGGGTTATTGCAGCATTTGACAGCACTTGTAATCTGGTTGATAAATAAGTTCATTAGTAAGTATAGGAAATTATTAACACAGGATAACTAGGCAGAGTTGTCATATCTCATCATAGGTGTCAGCATGGCTCAGTTGGTAGCACATCCGCCTCTGGACCAGAAGGTCGTGGGTTCTTGTCCCACTCCAGGATAGACCTGCACCTAAAAATCGCTGGCATCTGAGCGCAGTATTGGGGGGTGCTGTACTGCTGGGGTGTGCCGTCCTTCGGATGAGACGTTAACCCGAGGTCCCTTCTGCCCATCCTGATGTTGCCCTGGTGGGTGTCCAGGTGCAAGTAAAAGAACCCAGGGTACTCTTTGCAAAGAGCTGGGAACATTCCCGGTGTCCTGGCCAACATTCCCCTTCCCATAAACTGGTTCATGTCATTATCCAGGCTGTGTGTGGGTGATAATGTGTGATATGGTGGCCACCACACATTCAGTCACTTCACTACCAGTCTAGCACTGCTTGTAAAGTGCTTTGGTATACTGTGTATGAAAAGCACTATATAAATGCTGATTCTTCTTCATCTTCAGTGGGGTCATGCTTATGCTTGGAAGTGTCTGAAGCTGTTGTTTTGACACTATATTTCTTAATTGTTTTACATGCAGTCCTTCCATAGGTTGCTCTTTTTTTTGTTTAGTTAGACACTGCTGTTCCTATTCTTTTTGTTTATTGTTTCACATGGAGGTCTGACATCCCCTCTTCCCAGCAGTTACCTCTTTTTAAGATTGTTTGGCATAGCCAGCAAGTTTTTTTGGGTCATAACAAGTATAGGTCTGACAGAAAGGAGGCGGAAAATATCCCCTATCATTGTAGACCGGTGTGTTCTCTATAATACTTAGAAAACTGGCTTTTTATTTCTTGGTCTGATTGACTGGTACCCACACCAGAGGGGGTACATTAACTTTCAATAGATGACCAGGAAGTAAAATGTGCCAGCCCAGCCTGCCTCAGCACCAAAGTGGTATCAGTGTGCCAGTGTATTGTATCCTGGTGGTACGTGCAAAGGGGTAATGTGAAAAATGGCTGGAAAGTCAATCTGTCGATGGAGAGGTAGTGCTACTGCTCATGATGCAGGTGACCCGGTTCGGAAGCGAGTCCAAGTCATCGGGGGCTGGCCGGGGCCAATAAGCTCAAGCATCCCAAAGGATGCTATTCTCCTTCTGGGAGGAGGGTCTGTGAGCTCCGTTGCAACACTGCTGCCTAGCTTACCACATGTGGCAGTGCAAGTGGAGCCATGATGGGTGGGCAGACGTCTCCCGACTGAGGATGTCGGCACACTTGTGTGTGATGTCCACTTCAGTCCTCACCCATGAGATGGCTGGGGGGGAAGAAAACAGGAAAATGGAACCCTCGGCCACAGGATGATGCTGTCTCTCTCCTTGCAGACCATGCATGGCCCACTGGGCTGCTGACCAAACATCTGAGCTAAACTCCTCCTGGGCCTGGAGAACCCAGGAGGCTCCACTAAAGGGGGCAAACCAGGGGGCACTGTCAGGTTGAAGGTAAGTCCCAAAGTGGGTAATGGGGCTGAGGGAGAGAGTGGCTGATGGGGGCTGGTCAAGTAAAGGAGATAAAGTACAGTAAATAAAAAAAATGGCTGAAATGGAGCGTTCTGTTTGGCTCACAGCACTCTTAAAAGATCATGGTAATGGCTGGAAATCCATCTGTACAATGGAACCGTTTAAATTTTAGCTATAAAATATTCTTTAAAAAAAGTTTAATAATTGCACTAAGGCACTCCAGGGGTTGGGCTACCATTGTTAATCTAACCCTAGGGGCATAAGGCACTCTGCTATACCTCATGTTGCAGACCCCCAGGTTAGATTAGAAATAATAACCAACTTCTGTTTGTATAAGTAACAAAAAAGGCATGACAGGGGTTTATTATTGTGAGATAATGGCCCACTTTGGGTGGGTTGAAGCACGAGGTGAAGCCGAGTGCTTCCACCGCCCGAGAAGAGCCATTAGCCCACCATAATACACTCCCTGGAGTGCCATACTGCGATTTTGAAATGGGTCCTTTTTAGTAAACTGGACGTGTTTTTTAAACATATTTTTATGGAGCTACTTTCAACTGGGTCATTGTGCTGGGATAACAGCCCAGCTGAAGTACCTCTTAGTCAGTCAGGAGCTGAATAATTGGCTCACTGTAGCTTTTATAAAGTGGCAGGAACAAATGCAAGAACCTCATTGGTCGAGACATGTCACATGACATGTCTGTGTGTCTATCTATCTATCTGTCTGTCTATAAGGGACATGTGATGAGGAGTTGTTGGATAAATGATTTATTTTCACAGGAGCAGTTTGACCTCGGGTAACCTCAAGAGTGGCGTAAGCCAGGAGTGATGTGCCAGAGGGCAAACTGCTCCTGCGAAAATAAATCATTTATCCAACTAACTCTCCATTGCACATTTCATTTATGCTATGGGTAGGAGCTTGTGTGTTTTATTTGTTTAGATTAAAGTAGCTATTAAAATAAAGATATATTAAAACTTGGTATGGTTTCTTTTGTGATTTGCCTGGTGACTGCACTTTTCTGAGTTTGGTTGCTATGTTATTGTTAGGGATTCTGCATCATGATAATGTGCTGACATCATATCAGAGCTGCTGATTGTTTGTGGAAGTGGAGCTCCCAAAAGTCAATCAGCGAGAATGATCGGGATAAGGAAGAGGAGTAGACTGTGGTTTAGCGGGGGGGGGCAGCGGTTATTAAATATATACATTTTTAAATAGTTGACTGCCACTTGAATTTACTCGGGTATTTACTAGTAGGAAAATACTGGCTCGGCTCCCTGCCACCTTACTTGTCCTTCCTATTGTCAGTCCCTCCTCCCTCCTGCTATTCTCTATGATCCTCCACTCACAGGACGCTTGCTCTCCCGTCTCAGCGTACACCAGCTGATTGTGCCGCCTCCTCATACAAATTCCCTGGGAGCTGGAACTCTCTCCGACTTGAAATTCGCTCTGCCCAATTTCGTCGTTCCCTTATGCTCCTCCTTCTTCACAGTAACACTATTCACAGCTGCAACTGCAATTAAAGAACCCCCACAAACCACCCTCTAACTATTCCCCTCCTCTCCTTTTTATTCATCTACCTCCCTCCTCCTACCTATTACCTTCCTCTTTCTCCCCTCTTGCCAGCCTTTTTCCTCTCTCCTGTTCCTTTACTGCTTCCCTCTAATTCCTCCTCCGTCCTCCCCCAAATTGCCTCCCCCTCACCCCATCAGCTCACCTTGCCTATTATCCTCCCCACTCTACCCCTCCATCCACCTTCCTTCCATCCTACCCCTGCCACCCCTACCCTTCAACCTCTCAAACTCCACTGTTACCTCTACCCTTCCTTCCCTCCCCTCTCCCCATCATCTTGCCAATTCCCCGTCCCCTGGCAGGGTTATCAGCATCCAGAAGGGGAATAGGTTCTCTAGCAACCATCCTTCTCCTCCCCCTCCCCCTCCCCTACCTTCCTCCTTACTCTACCTCTTCATCCTCCTTTTTTTCCATTCCACCCTGCTACCTCTACCCCTCAATTTCCCTGCTATCACTACCCCTCAATTTCCCTCTCTCCACTGCTATCTCTACCCTTCTATTTTCCTCTCTCCTTCATCTTGCCAGTTCCCCATTACCTTGAAGAGCTCTCAGCATCCTGAAGTAGAGTAGGTTTCTGGCTTCCTGTCTTCTCCTCCTCCTCCTCCTCTTCCTCCTCCCCCACCTACCTACTTCATCTTGCCAGTTCCCTGTCCCCTTGCAGGGTTCTCGGCATCCTGAAGTAGAACAGGTTTTTTGGCTCCCTGTCTTCTCCTTCTGCCCTCCATTTTCCCTCTGTCCAATGCCACCTCTACCCTTCTACTTCCCTCTCTCCATAATCTTTCCAGTTCCTCGTCCCCTTGCAGGGTTCCCAGCATCCACTTCCTTTCCTCTTCTCCCCTCCACTGTCTTTTCACCCTACTTGCATACCTTCCCTCTCGTTTCAATATAGCACTTAATATCCATTTCCCATGCACTTGGTTTTCCACATGCAAATTTTTCTGTATACCTGTCTGTCCTCATGTATTTAGCATTTTACACTCCTCAAAGTACTTCACCTACGTGCTTATGGTTGCATTTATGCTGGTATTCTCGTAACAATGATTACTTCTTATGCTGTGTCCTAAAAGTTATGTCCTTACATTGTTTGTTGAATTTTGTTGACCCGATAAGCCCACTGGGCCTAGAAGTCCCTTTTCAGCGGTGACGAGGTGGGGGATACAGATGGTAAACAACTGAAATTGAACCAGATTAAGCTGTTGGTGGTATTTTTTAGTGAATAAGGGAAATTTGGCCAGGACACCGGGGAAATTCCCCTACTCTTTTTACGATAAGTGCCATGGGATCTTTTAACATCCACCTGAACTACCACCAATCCAGGCAGACGGGACCTCGGTTTAACGTCTCATCTGAAAGACGGCACTTCAGAAGTGCAGCACCCCTCTCATGCTGCACAACAGCATCAGTACTGGGATATTAACCCAAGTGCCAGATGTGGGAACTGAACCCACAGCCCTCTGATCTCCCGGCCTCAGAGGCAAATGTGTTACCTACTGAGCCACTGGCACTGCAGCTTACCCATTCACTATCACTTTTTATCCCATAACTGTCTGTGTTTATATTGCTTGCAATGAACTGGCTTGCATTGGATGTATTTGACACGTAGTCTGTTCTTTATTGTTTAATGTTTTTTGCTATTCCCCTCTATGTAACCCCTTCCCCCCAGGACGCTTCTGGAAACGAGCTGTTCACAGCTCATGTTGTCTTTCCTGGAGAACATTTTCTAAATAAATAATAAATAATTAAAATGAATGAGGAGGATTGCCGGGGGAAGTTCTGTAGTACAGTTCTGGGCTGCCAGATTTGGTTTTCAGTCCCAGTTTTTAGTATATAAGGAGCATGTATGTGAGTGAGCATCGGTGGAGTTTCATGGTTGTGGAGAGTTTCAAAATATAAAAAGGCTGCGGCTTGTCTTTTGCGTTAGAAAATATTTTCTTTTTTTTTAATTGATCAATAACTGGTGAGGGGCACTTGTTGGAGTGAGTGGCACGGCTGGAGTCAGTGGTGCAGGGTAAAAGGGAGATGCAGTGCAGTTTAGCACTCAATTAAAAAAAAAAGATTGACTGCATAGTTTTTTTTTTAAATGGAGAACAGGACAGTAAAGGCAATCTATTTGGAGCAATAGACCAGTGGATTCCAAATGTGCTGAAAGTTGAAAGAGAAGAAAGTACTGTACTTTTATTTTTACTGAGGAAGGAAAGCAGCATGTAGTGGAAGCAGTGGGAAAGGGATTGGAAGTGGTGCCAGTGTGATGGGGAGGTGGGGGGGGGCTTAGCCTATGACAAACTCACTATATGTATAAATCAGGCATGACATACCTACTATACAGTATGTATAAATGTAAGGTTTTACATTTATACATATAGTAGATCTGATGAATGGATTTGTCATCTCTCTCTCTATCTATATATAATATTTATAAAATAGATTTCAGAACTATCTGAATCCTAGCAACTTCATTGGTTGAAACGCATCACATGACCATTCATTAAATCCCATTAAATGGATGGTTTGTCACCAACTTAACATAGTCTGCCTGGCAATGGCCTAACTACACCAAAATAAAAGCTTTTTCCATTTAAAAAAATAAAGATAATTTTATAAGCACAATAACCCACTTCAGGATGTCTCGTTGGCCTTGTGCCTGCCAAGTCATCCAGGGCATGCATGAATTCTCAGAAATGCATGCCCTGTTGTCAGTTATTGCTTACACACACACACACATATATATATATATATATATATATATATATATAGACATAGATATAGCTATAGATAGAGCCCCGTGAAATTCTTTTTATTTTTTATAATTTTAATTTTTCTGGAATTTCTTATTTGTTTTTCTTAATTAAAAATGTAGTTTTATTTCTTATCACATTTATATTCATAAAATACCTCAAAATAACTTTATACACATTAGAAATGACATGTAAAAACAAAAACAAGGCACTGCATCAGCATGTGGTCTAAAAGCAAAACAAAATGGTTATATTAAATGCACGCTGAAAATAGAAAATAGAGTTCAAAATCTACGTTTCAACCGTAGGTCTTCTTCAGGAAATATCTAAAAGAGAAAAAAACATAGTTAGTTTTTGTCTCATTCCTGGTATACCACATTGTATTAAGCAGCATTACGCATGCTGGCCCGGTGGCCCTGAGGGGTGAGGTGCTGGATGCCTTACCTCGCATCACGCCAGTGACCCGGGTTCAGAAATGAGCCCGGGTTGTCGGAGAGCAGGCATGGGGGTGGAGCAGGATTGAGCAACTGCAGGGTTGCTCTCCTCTCCCAGGGAGGACCCTATTGCCCGTCATAGTTCCACTGCCCGGATCGAGGTCCATGGGCAGTGCAGACAATTGGCAGCAGAAGTAGTGGGAAGCGTCCCAGTACGTATGCAACATGCCTCCACATGCAAGCACTACTGGCTGGGACAAGGTCCGGAGAAAATCGGGGAAAACCTGGGCAAAAATCTAAATAAATAAAAAGCAGCATTATGCTGTGGTCTTGAAAGGTTTTGTGAATCAGACAATTCCACTGCCACTTCCTTATGGACTGTCTCTGTGGTAGCAACGGAGCCTAAACAACAACTGCTGCAAGCATTTATATAGTTTTTGTCAAAAAAAAGTAATTTTTTAACTTTTTTCATGTGCTTGTTTTTGTTTATTTTTTATACCTTGAATTTATTGTTATTTCTTTATTTAGAAAAAAAAACAAGTCTCTAGCTATAGATACACATATATATGCACACATAACAGTCTCAAACAATTCATTTTAATATATATCTGCTCTTTAACCAGTAGATCATACTGCCTTTCTAGGTCTATCATATTATCATCCAGTTCTTGTTTTTTTGTATCGCACACACTAAAAATAGGTCAGTAATTATGCTTCTTCTGTATCAGCAATTAAATTATGGCATGATAAATGTGCACTGTGTCTCACAGCTTAAATACTGTAAATCATATAGGTCTTCACTGAGAGAGGTTGACTTTGAATACAATGTACGGAACCCATTACCCAAATCTAATTACAAGCAAAATTGCTCTAGTACGATAAAGACCCCATGGTCACAGGCTGGTATTTCAGTCTGTATTTACAGCTGTGGTGTCACCACTAAACAGATGTTATTGTACTCATGTGGCTCTTTTATGAAAAAACAGACTGTATATAACCCCTGTGCATTCTAAACTGAAACAATTATCTCAGGCATGCTACCAGAGTGGTAGGTCTCAAAGTACAGATCAGCATGCCGGTTTCAGTTTATTTTTTATTTATTTATTGGGGGGAGGGGGGTTGTGTTCTGCTTAAAAAAGCAGATATGTACATCACTGTATAATGTCGTGAACATACTCTATTCTACTAATACAGTTTACTAGAGGATATCTTTTGCTCAAAACGGATCCCCCACACCAAATGATAGAGGCCACACACCGTAACTTTGGGTATATAAGGCTGCAGAGAGAGAGAGAGAGAGAGAGAGAGAGACAGGATAAATAATATCATCAAGGGGTTGAACAAGCTGGCCCGGTGGCACTGAGGGTTGAGACACTGGATGCTACACCTTGTTCCACGCCAGTGACTTGGGTTTGAATACGGGCTCAGGGCACCAGGGGGTTGGCCGGGGGGGGGAGGGTGAGGAGCTGATTGAGCTGCTGGCTGGCAGCTCTCATCCCCAGGAGGGATCTGAGAGGCTCCTCGGGGTTTGGCTGCCTCCTGGTGGAGGCTGGGTGGCAGCGTCAGGTTCGAGGAGCCCTGGCACTAGGCCAGGGGAGGGGGATGAGGCTGTGGACTGGAGCTGCAGTGCACGTGTGCACCTCCATGTGCATCTGCTACCGCTTCTGGAGCCTCAGAATAATGGGGCATAAGCAGAAAACATCCCAGAGGATATGGGGAGGTGATGAGGCCCCAGGAGCCAAAGCTCACATCCCAGGGCCGGACCATCCTTCCAACGGGCTCTCCTGAGCCCCACAAACTGACCCAGGCCTGACCCTCTAATCTCAGAAAGGCTGCCAGGTAGGTGAGGCGGGCCTCCCCCAGGCAGTGATCCAGAGGGCTGGAAGGTTTCTTGGGTTTGGGGAGAGAGAGTGCTCAGTAACTTCCCCAGAGGAAGGTGGTTTCAGGCCTGGAGTAGAGGCCATGATTGAGTGGGCACTCCTGAGAGATGCCCCGATCCCCCGGTGACTAAACAGAATCTACCAAAAAATACAAAAAACAAAACAAAAGGGCTGAACAAGCCATAAGCCATGAGCCCAAAGGTTGAGCTGCCTTTATGAGCTTGTTCAACCCCTCGGTAGTATTATTTCCTCATATACCACACTTTGGCATCATTTGTTCTACATATTATACATAAGGTTGGACACTTTTTGCAATGTCCTATATAGGCACCTAGTTAGAGTCATAATACCCTACTTGGCTACCATCATATATGGGTGATAAATGATGGATTTTTCAATGGAGAAAAGGGCCCAACCATGTACATAGTAGAGATCAAAGCCTGGGCTTTTATGTTTGTGGCCCCATCCCTTTGGAATTCTCTACCGCGTCGGATAAGGGAGTGTACTGATCAGTATGCAGCTTTAAACAGGCTCTCAAATCCTTTTTTATGGAATAGGGCCACGGTGTTCTGATTGATGTCTGTATTTGTTTTAACAGTTTTTATATTACTGTTTGTATACTTTGTACTCAATCTTTTGGAATGCTCTGGTATTTGAAAGGTGCAATATAAATAAAGATTATTATTATTATCATCAGTCACCAGTAAAATAAATATATATATATATATATATATATATATATATATATATATATATATATATATATATATATATATATATATATATATATATATACACACTGTACATATAACACAGTAATAACAAGGACCCTGGGGCAGCAAATTCATGCATATACCATAAGTCTGACCCTTCGTCCTGCATGGGAGGAACTCTGACCCATAAGATCCGACAAACCCACCTGGGGCCATGTCTTTCCCCTAGAAATCCCTCCCTCCCTCTGGATTTTGGGCAGTTCCATAACCTTCATTGAGAAGCATGTCCACCCAGGGCCACACACCTCAACTGCTGGTCATGGCTGCCCTGTATTTCAGTTACCCATCCACATGACAGCCCCCTTTACCGGAAAGCGTACCTACTCGGGGTTGTGTATCCAGCATGGCTGTCACCCAATTCTGGCTGACCCCAATTTGTCATCTGGAAAGGCATCTTCTCAGTGGGTCTCACATGAATTTCTGCCCCCCCTCCAGTTGCAAGCATTCACAACCATTATTACTATATCATAACCAGCAGCTGCGACAAGTGAAACGGCAGTCTCCCAACTACAGCCTGACTAAGGGGAGGGTGAGTGGGAAAACACCTTCTGCTGTGCTAGCCTGAAAGAAAGAAAGCTTCCCTGGGCCAGATTTCTTGAAGGGCATAGGCCACTCCCCCCAGAGTGTCCCAGACTGGCCCATTCAAGCACTTCTATGCCTGACAGAGCCATTCTGTGGCTGCATCTGGCCTAATGGCCAGCTTTCCTTGGTTGGGGGACCATGGGCAACCCAACCCCCTGGTGAGAGGCTGGGGGGGTCATTGCCCAAAACAGATCCCGCATGCCAAATTTTAGACACCACACACTGTAACTTTGGGTACAAGTGGCCACAGCTTTATTCAAAATCGTTTATATACATGATACAGGCTACTGATCACCAGTAAAATATACTGTATATATACTGTACATATATACAACACAATAATAACAAGGACCCCTGGTGCAGCAAATTCATGTATACACCATTGGCTTGACCCTTAGTCATGCATGGGAGGAATTCTGGCCCATAAGGTCTGACAAACCCGGCCGGCCCAGTGGCACTGAGGGTTGAGGCGCTGGATGCCACACCTTGCGCCACGCCGGTGACCCGGGTTCGAGAATGAGCCCGGGGCACCGGGGGTCATCAGGGGAGGGAAGAGATTGAGTGTCTGGAGGACTGCTTTCTCTTTCTGGGGAGGGATGGGGTAACGTTCGCTCGAGGAGCGACGTCTGGCAGTGGCTGGAGGTAGACAAATGCAGTGTTGTGGCGTATGCCTAGGGGAGTGGAGCCACAGCAGCACTTTGCTTTGATAGCCAGGCTCCACAGGGGATCCAAACAAGTAAATTCCTCCCTCCTCCTGCTGATAGGCAATGGTGCCTCCCTCCCAAGGACCACACTCCCAGAAGTCAGGCACGGCTGTCTCTTCATCCCTGTCTCCTCCCTGGCCTGATCTCAACCCTATAAGAAAAAGCACCCTGGGTGGGGGCGGCCCTTCCCCGGAGGGTAGACCCGGGGAATGCCTGGTGTCAGGGGGGAGAGGAGATAAGTTGGGGTCATGCAAGGAGGTAGAGTCCAGGACTAGGCAGTCACTGGAGAGAGTTTGGCAGGGCTCAAGAAGGGAAGGAAAAAATAGAGTTTAAAAAAAAAAAAAAGTCTGACAAACTCATCTGGGTCCATGTCTTTCCCTGGGGCGTCCTTGCCCCCCTCCAGATTTTGGGCTATTCTAACCTTCATCAAAAAGCATGCCCTTCCAAGGCCTCATTCCTCAGCTACCGGTCATGGCTGCCCTGCATGCCGGTCCAGGCCCCAACCATGTGACAGACCCCTTTTCTGGAATGTGTACTCACCCAGGGTCACTCATCTGGCATGACTGTTACCCTGCTTCAGTTGACCTCAATTTGTCATCTGGAAAGGCCGCTTTTCAGTGGGTCTTACATGAATTTCTATCACTAATACTGTGCATCATTATGCACATTTCCCTACTACCCTTACCAAATGCGACACAATGGCAACACCATGGCACCACAGTGGTGAGCTACAAAATGTGCAATGGTACTACCCAGTGGTACCATGGTTGTACTATGGTAGTTTAGATTTTGATTATTTTTGGTGCAGTGGTAGAACAGTTGAACAATGGTATCACAATGGAATTGAAACAAACCACTGTGATACCATGAACACCTTAATGATAGTACAGTGGTAATCACAGTGATATTGCAATGGCAAACAAATGGTATTGCAGTGGTATTCTGAAGAACTTTTTGTAAGGGTAAGGCCCAAGGGGCCCTACTTTGTAACAGCAAAATACATTCACACGTGTCTTGCAATTCTGAATTAAAGATATCATTCCCAATACCCGATAGATGCACACCATCCCTACGATACAATGCCTTGATTGTCCTTGTGATGTGGTAATGCCTGATGACTTCCACACTGCACGAGGCAGCAAATTGGGGACACCTTCCCTATGTGCTTCCTCAGTGGCTGACCAGTTTCGTGCCACTTGCCAGTGTAGCCATGGTATCATCCTCGACTAGGACTGTTTTGAGCATTGGTTGTCTTAGTTGGGCTAGTCCCTTCTTATTTTCTCAGTCAGCATTAGAGTGCCTTGGTTGACCAGGTCATTACCACAAAGATGCACCACCAAACCCATTGGAGGGTTAATGTAATAGCCCAGCTTAAAAACAATACCCTTAAGTTGATCCCCTCACATCCCACTCATTTTCCCAACCAATTAAGAACTGCCATCTTCCTTCAGCTTCAAATCTATACTGTTGAAACAAGTAGAGGATCTATTATGGCAACTGGATACCAAAGAAAGCGCAGGGGCAGACTCTCTGGACCCCTACTTTCTAAAGATTGCATGCCATGTACTTGCAGTCCCCCTAACACACCTCTTTAACCTATCCCTAAACTCTGGCTCTATTCCCACACTGTGGAAGACAGCCTAAGTGTTCCCCTCTAAAATCAAGGGTCCCATGGATCTTAATAATTACAGGCCCATTTCCATTCTACCAGTGCTATCCAAGATGCTGGAGAAATTAGTGAGTAATCAGTTAAGAGACAATGCTAACCTCCTAAACCCAGCTCAATCTGGATTCAGGGCCAAGCATAGCACTATCACTGCACTAGCCAAGGTCACAAATGACTGGCAATCTGAATTAGATAGAAAGAATAATGTCTGTGCAGTATTCCTGGACCTGAGCGAAGCATTCGATACTGTGGACCACGAGCTACTACTTTTATCCTGTACTCCACTGGCTAGATCCATCCTCCCTTAAGTGGTTCAGACTATCTCACCCGTAGGTCACAGCAGGTAAAGCTACGGTGACCTATCCCCATTAAACCACTGTCAAGAGGAGTCCCCAAGGTTCTATTCTGGGTCCTATCCTTTTGCCATTTATATAAATAACATTGATTCAACCCTTACCAATTCCTCTGTACACCTCTTTTGCTGATGACACTGTTCTGTATGTCAGCAACCCTTCACCTACAGCTGCTCGTGAAATCCTACAAAAGAATTCTTCTTGCTACAATATCAGCTACTGAGAAAAAGCTTCTGTTAAATGCAAAGAAAACTAAAGCAATGATGTTCACAAATCAAAGCTCCATCACACATCCTCTCCAATCATTCTCCCCAGCTATGCACTATACTTGGAGAAAATCTGGAGTATGATAAACTTCAAATACCTAGTGTGTGGATTGACAACAGACTTGACTTCACTCATCATTTAGAAGAACTGTTAAAAAGCTTGCCAAAGGCTTGGCCTTCTCTATAGATTAAAACCCTTCCTAAACAGAGACTCAAAGATGAGGTTAGTCCAGGCCATTTTCTATCAGTTGTTGACTATGCAGACTTTCTTTATAGTCACTGCCCCATCTCCTACCATCACAAGTTGGATACCTTATATCATAGAGCAATAAGGTTCATTACAGATCTGCCATCTAATACTCATCATTGCTCTCTTTATGCTGCAGTTGGGTGGGTTTCCCTTCACCTCAGAAGGAACAGAAATGCAGCACTATGGATTTACAGAGCGTTGTCAAAAAAACTTCCAAACTATATCCTGGACTGCTTCACCCAGACCTCTCCTAGCTCCTATGCCCTAAGAAGCAACAACATCATCCTGCTCAAATTGCCCAAATTCAACACCAGGCTAGGGAGGGCAGCAATCAGCTATTCTCTAGCTATAGATGGAACACCCTACAAAATCCTAAAACTGTCCAATATCATTCCATTTGCATCCTTTAAACAGCATTGTACAGTCTTCTTCAAAGAAATGCAATTGCTACCACTAGAGCTAGCACTGTCATCTCACAAATCTCCCTTCAAACCATTTATGGCATATTCCTTCCAGACAGCACCGTCTTATGGCACCCAGTAATACCTTCACCATCCTAGTATTACATTATGTTGAGTGTCTGCCATACCCCCACTGGGATATGTATATACTGTACATACTGTAAATATTAGCTTAACTTTCCTGTAACGTTTTTATCATGTGAATTTACTGTACATCACTGTGTTTATAAGCGTTATTTTCCCCTGTATGTATAACTGTCTTATATAAGTGTATGATGTATCTGTTGTGTATCAACTATTGAACCTTGACCTTATCAGGTCCATCTTGTAAATGAGCCTTGCTCAATGATGTTCGCCTGAATAAATAAAGATCCAAAAATCCATGAAGCTAAATAGCCTCTTACCTTTAACATCCTTCAAAAGATTATTCTCCACCCTATTTCCAGAGCTCTGCAATTGCTTTTATAAGGCCTAATCCCCTACCCTACCTACCCTCCCACCCCTTTTCCGTGTTACATTATGTTAGTTCTACTTCTATTTTCCAGTCACCTGATATACTCTCTTAAAAGCCAATTAGGCCCTATAATTTATATATTATGCCTGCTATACCCATTGTCTCCTTTTTCTTACAAGTTAAATGGTTTTACTGTGCCTTGTATATATGTAAATTGTTGTATATTATCACTTTATGTCATTGTACTACTGTTTATGTTATTCTTGTCTATGTAAAAATACTTGTACTCTTATTTGTATGACCACTCAGGTCCATCTTGTAAATGAGCTACGCTCAATGATGTTCGCCTGACTAAATAAAGATTTTGATTGATTTTTTGATTGATTGATGATGATGATGATGATGATGATGATGATCTTTTGAGGTAATCCAAGCTGGGTGCCATATGGTCATGTCTTACATAGGAACATACCAAAATGCCAGCAGACACAGGTCATAAAGGTCTGTCAAGTCTGCTCAAATGTGCAGCTCCCAGTCTAATCTACTGCAGCGGCCCCCTACCCATTTCCCATCTGCCTGATATATCCTTCCAGTCCACCCACCTCCCATCCCCAGCCTCCCCTCAGTTTTGACCTTTCCTTTGGCCCTGTCCCACCCCCTCTTAAAACTGCCCACAGTTTTCAACAATGCCACCTCTTCTGGCAGTTCACTACACCTTGCTACCACCCTTTCAGTGAAATAGTGCCTCCTCATTTCCCTCTTGAATGTGCCCATCAGTTTCAGACTGTGCCCCCCTCGTGATCCTCTCCCCTTTAGTCAGAAAATGCCCTCAGCACTAACTGACCTGCTGTACACTTTCATAATGTATGAGTGCCCAAAAATCCATTTTACCAGTGCTGCTGTGGATGTGCCTGAGAAATAGAGAAAAATACCTTGAGTAATCAGAGGAAAAAAGGCATAACATCTGTGCCACCACTGCAACCTTCCACTGGACTGGCATATTTCCTGTTAACTGATCTCAACCTGCAATCTTATATAAATCTTAAAGGCACTGGAAACCCATCTGTCTACCCTTTTTTGTGCTCGGGTGGCATTACCAGTCTGGCTGCCTTAGTAGCAGCCTCAGTTCTAAATGAGTGGATATTAAGATCCCTTGGGCCCTTCCCCTCTAGCCATAGCTCTTTTCTGAACACTGCTACAAACTGCAACCTGCTTGCTGGCTTCTTGTCTGTGTGGATGAACACGTGTCCCGCCCCCAGGGCGTGGTCATGAAGCAGCTGCTAAGGTGCCATCATAGGCAGATGTCATTTACCTGAGCCCCATGCAGTGTGATCATCTTGGGTGTGCTGCATTGGTTGGTTTAGACCTTTGTTGGCATAGGCAAATTCTGTCTGGCAAGAGGGAAATGTCCCCCAGCTGGAGATTATCTGAGCTGGCACTCTGTGCTGACTTGGGCACAAGTTCGGAGACCCTGAAGGCTCCAAAAAATGCATATGAAGAGATAACCATGAAAGCAGAATCTCAAAAGAGGAGCTACAAGCTGTACGCATTACCCTCAGCAACTCTGCCAACTCCACAAAGCCATTTGGTTTCCTGTTGTCTGGTAATTTGTCCAGCGACCTCTCTAATCTCTCTACCATCTGTCTATAGTAAAATTCTAGAATCAGTAATGAAAGATAAAAGAGAATCACACAGGTTGAATCCACATACCAAAATGGCAGAAAGCGAGGGACGGTAATACTGATCACTAAAAATTCTGAATTCCAAATTACAGAACAATACTCAGATAAGGAGCCTGGGCCGTTGGGCACTTGGAGTGGGAACGATTCAGGGCCACACACTAGTGGTATGCAGCACATACATTCCACCTAATAGTGATTCATCAGCCATACAATGGATAGTTAACACTATCCTAACACATGAAAAGGGAATTCTGATTCTAGGCAGAGATCTGAATTGCCAACTAAACCCTTCCCTGGATTCCTCAGCAACACAACCTACCGTGCAAACTCTGGGACATAGGCATCTGTGCCAATTGCTCACGGATGTGGGACTTTTAGATTCCTGGAGACTGACACACCCTAACCAAAGGAAATTCACTTATTATTCTTATTCTCACAAGCTATATTCAAGACTTAATTATTTATGCATTAGTGGAGAGCAAAAAAGATCTGATCCAAAATGCTGAAATAATGAACAGACACCTATCAGATCACGCTCCTATTTCCCTAGACTTCAATATAATCCAGGAGAGGAAAAATACTTTATGGAGAGTTAATCCCTCGCTATTATGAGACCAAGAATTTTGGGACATTTTAAAAGAGAGAATTCTGGAGATTCTCAGAGAGAACACATCCCTATACATTTCCCCACAAACATTATGGGATTCATTTAAGGTAGTCTTTAGAGGCTACATCATATCATATGCTGCCCAGAAAAAAACACAAAGTGAAGCACAGCTTAAGGAGCTACAGGAACAACTTAGGAAATTACAAGGTGCTCCCAGAGGTGTGCGCAGAGTCAGTGAACGAGGCAGAATCCTACAAAGCTAGGGGGTCTGGGGCATATATAATTATATTCTAATTTAGTTGGGGGATGATTTTTAACAGGGAGGCCCCCCTCCCCCCCGTGCACACCTGTGGATACTCATATGAGTGGAGACAGGACAGTTTCAGAACAACTATCTCAGACCCGAGCAGAAATACAGTGACCTTTAACAGCTCGAACTGAACAGACACCGATGTGGCTTCGCCAAAGATATTACAAAGTGGGAGCACTAGCCTCTAAAATACTAGCTTACAGAGTGTGAAGACAAACACAACAGGTTACCATCTCTAAAATAAAAGACCCAATCACAGGACAATTCCAATACACTACTCAAAATATGCTCAAGACATTTAAAACATACTATAAAACACTATACTCGAATCCAAAGTCAGCAGACCCACTAAGTATTTTAAACTTTCTAGCGCAGATAAAACTCCCAACACTTAGCCTTTCTCAAAAAGATAAGATAATAGCCCCAATTACAATGCCTGAATTATACAATATCATTAACAATCTTAAAAATGGGAAATGCCCAGGACCAGACAGCTATGGGGCAGAACTTTATAAGGGAAACCAAGACATTGTTTAATAGCTGGAGGAGGTTTTTAACCCATCCAGAAAATGCCTTACTCGCAAAGTGGATAGGGATCTCAGCCAGGAATCTAGACTTCATACCTACCTCTACAGATCCAGCCTTCCAGAGATGGCAAAGAGAGGGTTTGGTCCATGCATATCAGTTCTATGATCAAGGTATCTTTAAATCATTTGATCATTTAAGGAATGAAAATACACTTACACAACAAGATTTTTTTAGATACATGCAGCTATAACACTTCCTAAACCAAGAAATGGGGTTAGACATCTGAACACTTCCCACCCACCTCTATACACTTTGATTTCCCAACTACAACATGAATTCCCACCTAGACATCTAATATCCCATTTTTATAAATCTCCCCAAAGCTCACCTACTGAAGACATGGCAACCACACAATTAACTTGGGAAACAGAATTCATGATTCAGTTGACCCCTGAAGATTGGCTAAGGATATGGAGATGACAACATAAGACCACTAACTCATATGCATGGAGAGAATTTTCATGGAAAATAGTGGCAAGGTACTTCCGTACCCCACAAATAACAACTATATTCTCCATATCAGGAGATTCTTCATGTTGGTGATGCTGTGGGTGTGAAGTGGCCAGACACTCACATGTACTATGGTACTGCCCAACCCTGACCCAATTCTGATGGGGGGGGGCACAGATAGAAGAAGTCTTTCCATCACTAGGATCTCTCACCCCTAAGATGGCTCTTCTATTGTACTATCCCCGACAGATAAAAAGTCCATCTCAGATCTATCTAATTAATATCTTGTTGGGAGCGGCAAAAAAAACTATAACCCGACTATGGCTTAAACCTCCCCGCCCCCGGGGCTTGCCAGCTGGGAGAACACAATCTATGAAATATATAAATTGGAAAAACCCAACAGGGAGGGTACAGAATAAGACCTCGACCTTGATGAACAGATGGACCCCTTGGTTACTACATATAGCTACTTGAACTGGTCTTGATAGGATAGGAATGAAGGCCTATTCAGGCCATCTGGCTAGCCACAATATATAAGATGAGGGTAAAAGAAATAGGAATGTAAAAACTTTCTCTAGTGCCTCCCTTAGAAGGGAACCCTACATAATATATTATAATATAGAAGAAAGTGGACCTTCCCCCGCCCCGCAAAGGAATGGATTGGTACCTGAACTATTAGAACTGGTATCTTTGTATATGCAATACGTGCTATTGTACTTAATAAGAAAGATCACTGTATAAGTTGTAATACTCATGATTTAATTGATGGTTAATCAATTCTTCAAGTGCCTTGTTAAAATTATAAATAAAGAATTTGAAAAAAAAAAGAGAATCACACCTGGAAATAAACAGCACAAATGACATAACACAATACAACATGGATTTAGAAGGGGAAGATCCTACATAATTAATCTGATAGCCATCTATGAAAACCTAAGCAGGTGAATGGATGTAAGTATAGTTACTGTTGTCTTACTGCTGGACTTGAGTAAGGCATTTGACATTGCTCCACATGCTGGAATAGTTCGTGAAATACAGTCCCTAGGTCTAGACAACGAGACAGTCAATTGGGTAAAAGCATGGCTTTCAGACATAACCCAAATAGTTTGCATAAAAGGATGCACCTTCATAGAACGTACTGATAAAAGCGGAGTCCCACAGGGTTCCGTCCTTGGACAAGTATTATTTCAATTATGCACCATGGATATGGATGAGGGAGTAGACAGTTGGAGTGTACGATATGCTGATGATGCTAAAGTAGGTAACACTACATCAAACTCATTTACACTACAGGAAGATTTTAATAAATTAATGATATTTGAACAAATTAATGATATGGGTTCAAACTTAGGGAATGAAGTTCAATGTGACAAAATACTCAATTATACACCTGGGAAACAATAATCCAAAAAAATGACAATTGTTTGGGAAATACTAAATTATTAAGCAAAGGCCCAAACAGTGACCTGGGAATAATCATAGAGAAAGACTTAAAACATGCAAGCACACCACAATTGCATCACAAAAAAGCTAACCATCTCATACATAATGCAAACAAACAAACAAACAAAAAACAATAAAACAATGAATAATAAGATCTGGAGTGGAATTTATTGTACATACATAAGACCACAATTAGATTATAGATCGCAATTATGAGCGCAATACAAACAAGCATTTGTCAATGCTGAATGTTTGCTTACATGTTGTGTCAGGTATGTTTTGGTTGTATTGTAGAGAATGATGAAGGCAGAGTAGTAATATCACATACTTCTGAGTAATAATTTTTTTTTCAAAGAAAATAATGCTGTAGAACTAATATATTCTGTGTTACAAATATTTTGTGGTTCCAGCACTGTCTGCATATTTGCTCTCAGTAATTTTTGCTGTACAATCCCGCAAGAAGAGATCAAGTTTTATTTCGGCTCTAAGAATAAAAAATTTGCTGCTAAGCTAGTGAGTTTTTTCAGCTGCTTTCCACCCCCCCCACCCTGAAACTTTATTAGTTAGGTGAGCTCCGGAACAGTTTAGTAAGTGTTACATTTAACAAAAAAGTATTGTGTTACATTTATGCAGCCAACACACTGTTTAGACTAATCCCTTTGCAAACAACTATGAACCCAGACTTTTTAATCAAATTATTAGTTAGGGACCCTGTCCAGAATGAATGACAGGCACCTGCCATCTGACCACGAAAAATTAACTGTGGTTGCAATTGGAGATCAAACAGGATTTTCTAGAAAGAAACCCAAACTACTAGAAACATAGAAACATAGAATTTGATGGCAGATAAGGACCGCTTGGCCCACCCAGTCTGCCCATTTCCCTACCTAATGGATAAGCTGCAGATCCTAGCTAAACAACAGCCTACTTCTTCCTACCCCAACCCCCTAGAATTATCTTATGATTGTCCCATGCATGCTTGAATTCCACCAGTTTTTGACTCCACAACCTCCTCAGGAAGGCTGTTCCATGCATCCACAACCCTCTCCTCGAAAAAATACTTCCTCACATTACCTCTGAGCCATCCCCCTCTAGCTTCAAATTGTGCCTGCTTGTTCTTGCACACCTCTTTTTCTCAAAATTAGAAACATATGAACATGTCTGCAAAGAGACTCGTTTCACTCCTGATCCCCTTCCTTATGTCTGGAACGTAGGCGATGAATAGGAGTGGCCCCAGCACTGACCCCTGGGGCACCCCACTAGTAATCCACCTTGGGGATGAGGCTAGCCCAACCACCACCTTCTGAGTATGCTCAGAGAACCAATTTCCTATCCATCTTAACAACTGTCTCCCTACCCCCATTTCCTTCAGCTTAGCCAGCAAGCCACAGTGGGGTACCAAATCAAACGCCTTGCTGAAGTCCAGAAAGAGGACGTCCACCAGCCTACCCTGGTCCAGGGCCCTCGTCACTCAGTCATAGAACTCAACAAGGTTTATCTGGCACGATCTTCGTAGGACAAAGCCATGCTGCCTATCGTCCAAATACTCAGTTTACTCCAATAACTTCCCTACCCTTTCCTTGACAATACTCTCCATCACCTTGCTGACCACCAACGTCAGGCTAATGGGCCTGTAATTTCCCGCCTCCTCTCTCGATCCTCTCTTGTGGATCAGTATGACATGGGCCACCCTCCAGTCTCCGGGCACCCACCCAGTCCTCAGAGAGATGTTGAAATTTAAGCTCTGCTAGGGGGACTGCCAGAACATCCGCCAGTTTCCTCAGCACCCTGGGATGCATCTCATCTGGCCCAGGTGCTTTCTCTGTCCGATGGACCCGAGGGCTTCCCTTACTCTCTCTAATGGGATTTCAGCCTCCATGTGTTCTCCCCCTTTTCACTGTGTACTGCTCGCCCCCACCTGTCTGTGGTGGCCACTCCCTTTCCTCAGACCTGTCGGGGGGCCCCTGATCTCTACTGGTTCCTCCCCTTCCTCCAGTTTCCCCCGCTCCCCCCGCAAGACATAGCCCCTCCATCCCCCCTGGTAAAAACTGAGGTAAAGTACTCATTTAGGACTTCTGCCTGTTCCCCCACCTCCTGTACCCAACCTTCCCCTATCCTTATCCTGCTGATCTGCCCCCTTACCTTCCTTTTTTCCCCTATGTATCTAAAGAACCCTTGTCCCCCCCTCCACTGGCCAAGGACTGCTCCTTTTTTTGCCTTAGCTGCTCTCACCACCCTGGTGACTCTCTTGGCTGTCAGCTTGCATACAGGTTGTGCTTACAGGTTTTGTTACTGTTTTTTGCTTACAGATTACTGTTTTATTTCTCTGATTCAAATTGTTTCTTTGCTAGGTATATTTTATGTTAAATTGTTACAGGGTGTGCTTACCGGTTGATACTGTTCTGCTTACAGATTACTGCTTTATTTTTCTCTGATTCAAAGTATTTTTTGTAAGGTATATTTTCTGTTAAATTGTTGTGCAGGTTGTCTTGCTAAAAGGAAGGAAAACACTCACTGGGGTGGTAGGGTCAGAGCTGTAGCTGACTGTTTCTGGAGGGCACGGGCTTGGTTCCACCCACCCAAAATGTATAATTTCCTTTATACCAGGGGTTCTGAAATCACTTCCCCAAAAAGGCAAAGGGCATACACCTGTCATAACCTTAATAGACCAGTACGTCGAGTAAGGGGTAAACGCACGCACACACACACACTCAGTCACTCACACACTAACAAAAAAAGAAAAAAGGACTTCCGGTTCCGCCTCCTCTGGTGATGGCAGCATAGCGTACTCGCTCTCACTCACCCCAAGCAAAGAATACCTTCATCTGGTTGGATAAAAAAAAAATTAGGGGGCCAAAATCAGCGTGTGAAAAGGTAGCAAGGAGGTACTTACTGTACAGAAGGGCAGCATTTTGCGGAGAGTGAAACAGATGACTGAGATGGGGGACGGCTGTGACTCAGGGGCCTCAGACTGCAGTGTCAGCAAAGGCCTAACGGCTGAAACACCACGCCGAGCTTTAACCAAATCCTTATCGAAGGGCAACAAGGCAAAGGCTAAAATAATTTAACTAGATACCATATATCAAGAACTGATCTCCTTTCGGGCTGAAATCAAGGACTTATATGGTAAACTAAATAAGGATGTGATGCGACTTGAACAGCGAGACGATGAGCTAGAAAGACAGGGTACAGCTACAGGAAATCAGGTAGATGACCTAGAGACGGAGGTACAAATGTTGAGAGCACAATGCAAGCAAATGGAAGCATGGCAGGAGGACTCAGAGAACCGTGCGAGGAGAAAAAATATACGGATTTACAGCATTTTGGAAGGATCAGAGGGAGGCAATATTAAGGAATTCGTAGACTCTTTGCTGCATACTGCATTGGAGCTACCCAAAGACTTAGACCTACAGCTCGAAAGGGTCCACAGAGCGTTAGCGCCTAAATCAGCTAATCCAAATGCTCCCCTTAGGTCTATCATTACAAGATTCAATAACTATGCCACCAAAGAAAATGTTCTCCTTACAGCATGGTGTAAGCAAAAAATATTCTATGGACAGACATGTTTTTACATCGATCACAATTACACCCCCAAAACAATGCGCCTCAGAAAAGCATACCTTCCATGACTGCCTATGTTAAAAGCAGCTGGTCATAAATTCTCTACCCCGTACCCTACCCGACTCGTGGTACATTTGCCTAAGGGAAAGAGGGAGTTTACCACAGCACTGGAAGCCAAAGTGGAACTTTCTAAAATGGGACTGAAATTTCCAGACAAACCGCTGGGGCAGCGGGATCCCTCCATGAGGCCTTCATGTTGGCAATCTAATCAAAACAAACAGAAGAGGCAACAGAACAACATTGGAGAAGTGCAGAAAGCCCTGGCTGTGTACTGCAGAAATGACCTTGTTGCAGCGATCTGAAGGGAAGAGACATTTGCAGTCTTACGGACATTTCGTGTCGTAAACCAGGAGGGTGCTTAGGGGGGTGGGGGTACTCTCGATAGAGAGTTTTTCTCTCTTCCCCTGGTTCCCTTCCTCGGCGGCACGACTCTAGGCTAAGAGCGGTCCCTCTAATTTCGGGCCTGCATTAAGCCACTTGTCGGCCGTTTGGGGAGGAGACCAGGGCCACTCCCCCACTTAGCCATTAAATAAGGCATATTAAGCCTACTGCATTATTAGGAGTAGAAAAACTTAATGCCAGACCTTAGAGGGGAACAGCAGACATTTTATTTGCCCTTGCTCTTCAAAGGAACTAATAATTCCAGAGACTCACTAAAGATTCTTGTTGCATTTTATGTTTTATAATCTGGGACTATTCTGCCAACTGAGCAAGACAATTTCTTTAGGGGCCCCCCTGTGATCTGTCCCCCACTCTAACATGACTTTTTCTTTTTTAGCCCACATGGCAATTATGAAGTAATGGTATTGGGGGGGGGGCGGTGGTGAGAAATAAGACAGGACGTGGAGCATACTCCGAGGAATGCTATCCTTCCCTAAATACTGTTTTTTTTTCTTCTTTTTTTTTGGTATGTTCTTACTTTTTGGAATACACTTATTGGGTATCCTGGAGGCCCTAGCCAGTTACGATCTGGGACTACCCCCATCTTCAGAAAGAGCTCAACAAATACGTGGGGTTCTTCATGAGGGTTCAGGGAGGAACTTGTATACCTCCCCACTTATGGAAGTCCCTGATTTAACTAATGACAGGGTTCTTCCAATCGATGTCATTTATAGTGTAAATAGTTCTGTTGTACTGAAAGTCAGGCTGTTCACTGACTTACAGTTATATGTAGGACTTAAGATTACAAGATATATGGGATATCTGGGAAATGCATGGTCATGTCACTCAGTGCAAACAGATGAGTAATAACTATGATATACAGGACACTGTTAGAAATACAGCTTTGGCTGGGCAGGGCAATCTGATCTCACCGCAGAAGATGCCTATTAAAGCCCAGATTGCAGTTCGAGGCCTTTCACTTACAAACCAGTACAGGAGATGGCTATCATGTGCAGCCGGCGAAGGGGATGTCAGATGGTGTCCTGTCCACCAGAGGGAGACTTTTCTTTCTTTTAATCAATCAGTTATGATGGATCCTTCGATAGAGCTTTTATCACTGAACATTAATGGTATTGATAACCCTACTGAGCGTTCTAGATTGCAGTAGTTCCTACGCCAGCAGAGTGGATCTTTTTTTTTTTTATACAAGAGACACATTTGTCTCCTTCAGAACACCAGAAACTTTCTGCTGGTCACAGGTACTCTGTAATAGCTTCTTCCAGCAAGATCGGCAAGCATAGGGGCACTACCATTCTGATCCCTGCTGGGACACCCTTTCTGAAAGAAGCTGAGAGGACTAACTCTAATGGTTATTTCACTATTGCTCAAGGACACCTCTATGACTCAGCTGTTACATTGGCGAGTGTCTATTTTCCCCCAGGGGCCCCCCCGGTCTAGGTGCGGGATTGCCCGACTGTCCAAAGCTTTAGGGGGCATTAAAAACACATCTTGCCAGCCGCTTGGCACAGCAGTTGGATTTCGCTTGGCGGCCAGCGACCTGGGTTTAGGAACGAGCACAGGTCGCTGGAGGGCCGGCCGGGGGGAGGGTAGGGAACTGGTCCGGCACCTGCTGGCTCCTAGCGGAGGCTGGGAGTATCACAGGATGCATGGCCCAAAAGCTAACTGGGGAAGGAGCGGACGTCGTCGTATACCGTGATGTCTCTACGCTTCCTCCAACAGAAAAAGGGAAAAATTGCTGGCTGGCGGCCGGATGACGTCTCTCTGTTCCGTGGGCCTCCAGTGCCTTCCCAGGGCCTCCTGCTCCTCAGCAGCATCCTAGGCCCTAGTAGTATGTGCTGGGGCCATCCCCTCTCCCCAGTGCCTTCCCCCTCAGAGGAGGGGGACCCGCCCGGCGAAGGGATACGCCGGGATATCCCAGGGATTGGCTACCATATGGGGACAAGAGAGGGCTGAGTAAGGACAGCGGGGCTGGAGGGAGCCTGTGGAGCCCGAAGGAGTGGGGGACCAGCGAGCATGGGGGGGCGGGGATAAAAAAACAAAACATCTTTTTAGCCTTGCATACAGTGATTTTTAATTGTAGTTGCCTTGGATTAATTCTAATATTGTTTTAATTATTTATTGATTTTATTATGTTATGTACAGGTGCCTTAGTTTTGGAAAGGCGCCTTTTATAAATAAAGTTTGATTTGATTTGATATGAAAAGGTTCTTCAACCAGCCTTTAGATATACAGCAGAGTATAATTATAATAGGGGGAGATTTTTAATATCACCCTATCACCTCATATGGATGCCTTTCATCCCCACAAGCATTGAACTAGCCCTTCTCAGAAATATCTCAAATCCCAGCTGCCTATACTGGGTCTGACATATGTATGGCGGCAATTTTTCCCTACAAAAGGAGGTTTTACTTAATTTCCCCCAGACATCATATCTCCTCTTGCCTAGACTACTTTTTTCCCTCTACAGAACATGTTGAAAAAATTAGAGACATTAGCTTAGGAGCCAGTCTCCTATCTGATCACACCCCAATTATATTAAAATTAGAAATTACAGCACCTAGGAAGACCACCCTTTGGAGGCATAACACCTCTATCTTGAAAGACCCAGAGTTTAAGACACTGATGGAGGACTGACTCCACCAGATAATTCGAGAAAATCAATCCCCAGAGATTTCTCAGGCAATGTTGTGGGGTAGGTTAAGGCTGTTCTTAGAGGTGAGAATTTCGTATACAACCCAACAGAGAAGACTTAGAGAAGCCAGATACAGACAGCTGCAAGACAGGCTAGCAGAGCTTCAAAAAGCTAGAGAGGAAGGGCACATAACTCAGCCTACAGAATTGCGGAAAGTGCAGGCTGAGCTCCAAAAATTCTGGACCAGAGGGTACAGGCTGCACTTTTATATACTTTTTTTTTAAATATCTTCTTTATTTAGGTTTTACAAGATATATACAGACATGTCATCCAGATCCAAGTAGCAAATTTCATTTATACAGTACATACAGTCTCAGCTTGGTTACAAAGAAATATCACTCTATAGGGGAGGAAGGTACATACAAGTCTGGTTTTACCTATAGAGGCTAGGTAGCTAGCAACATTATTCGACCTGGCTGTAAGGCAAAGAAAAGGGAAAGTTCTTCAGGACCCAGAGTCCAACTAGGCTGCACCTGAGGGGAAAAGTCCAGATGTGGTTCAAGCTGCACCATGCGTTATGCATCAGGCCTATCTCTGGTACTGCTGCAACATTTCTTAATGAATATATTGTTATTCTTCTCTTCCCTTTTTGGGGTACAATCTTAAATGATAAAATCGAGTGCTCTCGGGTAAAGTATCATTCAAGTGACTCTCCTCAGATACACCTGGGATAATTCTTCAGCAGACTTTGCTCAGCTCCGTGTTATAGTGTCCTGCCCCCACGGATAGGTGGTAGCCTGAAGGGGGAATAAGAAGGGGGAGGTTGCACCCTAGGTCTTCCTCATGCTGTTGCAGGGGGAAGTTCAGTAGATTTATGATCCTCTCCTCTAGGGAGAGAACGTAGGGTCTTTTAACATGTAGTATATTTGCCATCTGGTAGTAAACTTTTCTTCTTGGTTGTTTAGACTGTGCGTTATTTTTTCCATTGTATAAATTTGTCTTGTGCTATTCCACCAGTCCTGAATCGTGGGGTCTTTAGGGGTCAACCATGATTTCGTAATAGCTTTCTTAGCCGCGGATAGGAGTAGGAGGAGTAAATATCTGGTATTAGGACCTCGTAGAGTTTTAGGGAAAATAAAAAACAAAAACATCTCCAATGTCAAGTGGAGCTGTGGATCTAATATTTCTTGCAGGTGGGCCTGCAGGAGTGCAAAATAAGGCCTCAGGAGTGGGCAATCCCACATAATGTGGGTGTGGTTTGCCTTGAAATCCCCGCACAGACGCCAGCATGCAGCTGAGTGAGTTGAAGTGAAGTGGCTGGTAATTACAGGGGTTCTAAAATATCGCAACAAGTTTTTCCATGCAAACTCGCGCCACTGGTGTGAGCTAGTCACCCTGGCAGACTAACCCTAAGCTCGGTGCCAGTCTTCGGGTGTTATCTGAAAGCCAGATTCCTGAATCCATTGCGTAAGGATGTTATCAATATGGTGATAGCTCTGTGCGTTCAGAGCTTGATAGTATAGCGATATCAGATGGCTCTGTTTCAAGGTTTTGTTAAGAGTGACTTGGCTTTGAATTAAAGGTGGGCGTTGCTTGTGTTCCCAGATTATCCATGGAAGGCTATCAACATAATGTCGGAGTTGCAGATAGCGGTTGAAATCCCCATGTGGCAGGCTGTATTTCCTTTGGATCTCCGTGTATGGCTACATCGTACCTTGGGACATTATCTGCCCCAGGTACTTCAGGCCCTGCTTTTCCCACTGCCAAAAGCTGTTATCTAAGCTGTTTGGGGGAAATTGCTCAAGCTAGCGATTGGGCATATAAGTGGTAGAAAGGTTGTCAGCCGATGTTTTTTTTTGATGCTCTGCCAACCTCGGAATGAGGCTGTAAGCCAAGGGTTTATATGTTGGAATGGTGTCCTGTTGCCCTCTTGTTGATATAAGACCCGGTAGTAAGTAAGGTCATCCATCAAAGTTCGCTGTATGTCCAGCCAGTGTGGGTTGGATGTTCTGATTTGCCGGGACATTAAATGTGTCAGTATTGCCATTTGTTGGTAGTGTCTTAGGTCTGGGAGTGCCAGTCCTCCTTCTTGACGGGGGAGAGTGAGGATCTTTAAGCGCATGCAGGGTTTTTGATTGGCCCAAATGAACTTCGTGATGAGGCGATTCAGTTCTCGGAAAGTCTTTAGTGAGAGATGTATAGGGATATTTTGAAATAAATACAGAGCTCTAGGGAGGGTTATCATTCTGACTAAGTCAATCCTCCGTGCCAGGCCCAGGGGGAGTGTTGCCTACGAATTTAGGTCAGATTTCAACTGCGAGATGAAAAGGGTATAGTTATACTTGTAGTATTCCGTAGGAGTTTGGGGGATGTATACTCCTAGATATTTAAGTTTTTGTAAATTCCACCTGCCTGGGATACTACCCTGTAAATTTGTCGAGGGGGAGTAGTGAAAGGTAAGCAGCTCTGTTTTGGTGAAATGCAGCTTGTATCCTGAGACCAAACCAAAGGAGTCCAGGATCTGTTTAACTGTGGAAAGGGATTGTTCAGGGTTCCGAAGATACAGGAGGATGTCATCCGCATAGAGCGCAACTCTGTGCCCACTCCCACCTATCTCAACTACCTCTATTCCTTGGGCTTCTCTAATCTGTTGTGCCAGAGGCTCGATGAATGCTGCAAACAACAGAGGGGAGAAAGGGCATCCCTGCCTCGTTCCCCTGTGTAGAGGAAAGTAATTGGAGTGATGCCCATTCACTTTTACACAGGCTTGGGGGGCAGAGTATATGTTCTGGAGAACTGTGATTAAGGCAGGGAGAACTCCAACTTATGTAGCGTTGAGTAAAGGAAGGGCCAGGCCACCCTATCAAACGCCTTTTCAGTGTCTAGGCTGACTAATATGGTTGGGATTTTGTTGGTTTGCATGTGGTGGACCACATGTATTGCTATCAGTGGTGGTGCAAGATCTAACGAATCCTGTTTGGTCTTTGTGTATTAATAAAGGGAGCACCTGATCTACCCGATGGGTCAATATGCTCATGAATAATTTATAGTCCTGATTTAATACGGATATGGGCCTATACGAGGCACATAATTGTGCATTCTTGTCCGGTTTGGGGATTACAGAAATAGTTGCGTATGACCAAGATGGCGGGGGAGAATCCCCTCCAGAGTTGAATTGAACACGTTGAGGAGATTGGGAGAGATCTGTGCCCTAGCTGCTTTGTAAAACTCAGCCCCATAGCCGTCTGGTCCCAGTGATTTCAGAGATTTGGCATTTGCAATAGCATGGGATACCTCCAGTTCCATGATCGGAGCAATTAGTGCTTCTCTATGGTCTTCCGTAAGCCGTGGGAGGGTAATTGTCTGCAGGAATTCTGCTATTTGTTGCGGGGATGCTGTGTGTTCGGGGGTGTATAGAGTCTTGTAGTATGAGGTAAAGGCCTCCGCAATGTCATGCATCTTGGTAAGATGTTGACCCCTCGTCGGGTGACGAATGGATAAGATCGTGGCTGTCTTTTTTTGTTTACAAATTTGATATGCCAGCAGCCGCGTAGCTCTCGGGCCCACCTCATAGAATCTTTGTCACAAGAAAGTCAGAGCTATCTCGGTTTGTTGCTGAATTAGCCGGTCCAACTCATATCTAGTCTGCTGTAGTTGGGGAAGTATTGACACGTCCCCCTGTTTGTGGGCCATTTGTAGGAAGTGGTTAGTGTCCTCCAACTTAATTAATTAATTAATTTATTTATTTTAACATCAGTTTAACAACCTTTGAGCCAGAGGCTCATTTACAAAGGTACCTCATCACAGAGAGGACAAAACAACGGTACAACAGACAACAGATAGGCAGCAATACAGAGTACACAGTAGCCGTCAGTCAAAGTTACAGGCATTTCTAAGGCAGTATAAATAATGCATACAGGTGAGTTTGGCATAATAGACTGTGGATACAGGAAGATCGGTACAGTAGACGGATGGGGGGGAGGATGAGAGGAGGTCACCAGAGAGAGGAGAGAAGACAAGTGAAGGTAGCGCTAGTCAGGAGGTAAGAGTGCTGCTCAGCGAGCATTGTCAGGGAGAGAAGAAGAGTTAAGGACAGCAACAGCTGCGTGAGGTAAGCAGGTGATTTCTGAGGCTGTATTTAAAACAAGATAACAAGGGGGCGTCAGTGATTCCGGCAGGGAGGGTGTTATACCAGGAGGGGGCTCTATGGGGTAAGCCCTTTGACCTTGTGAGGTTCTCGCCCTCGGTATAACCAGTGCAGTCTTTGTGCTGCCTTTCTTGTTCCACAGCATGCTTTATTATGTGCCCCCAGAGTATGGCCTTAATCGTGTCCCAGGGACTTGCGGGAGTGGTATCTGCCACCGGGTTATCCGCTTTTATTTCTAGGATTTTTTCTGTGAGAAATTCACAGAACTGCTTGGAGGGCAGATGGTATGGATTTAGTCTCCATTGTGTCTTCTTAGCCTGGAGGCCAAAGTCCCATGTGGAAGTCTGGGGAGCATGATCTGAGATAGAAATATCTCCTAATTGAATATCCTGCAGTGACCCCAGGTTCTCCACCTGAGTATAAACCTGGTCTATGCGGGAGTAGGTGTGGTGTACTGGGGAGTAGTTGGTGTAGTTCCTTGAGCGAGGATGTAGCCTCCTCCAAACATCACACCATCCCATCTCAGTCACGAATGTTTTGAAAAATTTTTGGGCCGCAGTTTGTTTAGGGGGTCTCATATTGGAGGTGTCCATTGTGGGGTCTGTAGTTATGTTGAGGTCGCCTGCCATCATGAGAACCCCCTTTGTCTTTTGTATAATCTTATCCAGCAGGGGCTTCCTATGGGAGACAGAGATGCCCGGGGGAGATAAATGTTTGCTGGGGTTATCTGTTTGTCATTTAGCGTACCTTGTACAACTACCGGGCGGCCTTCCGGGTCTGCCCAGGTGGATTCAACTTTAAAGGGGATGTGCGGGGAAATTATTATGACCACGCCTCTTCTCCTCCCCGCTTTGGCGGAGAAGTGGAAGACCTGCCCCCGGCTCAGTTTAGCCAGTTTTACGTGCTCATTGGGGTTCATATGCATTTCTTGGAGGTATGTCACGTCTGCCTTGGAGCGTCTGACATAAGCTAGGGTCTTAGATCTTTTAATGGGTGAGGCCAGGCCGTTAACATTAAGGGAGAGTAGCTTCACCTTAGGGATATACATTTTATGATTCAGGGTATCCTGCTTAGTCTAACCCTTCCACCTCCAAAAGGAGCCACAGACTTGTGATTTTTAGAATATATGCTTGCTGAGCTTATTTGCTTAGATCTGATCACAGCAGAACAACAACAACAACAACAAAACACTTGATTTTGACAACCAGGTTCATCAACATGCAGATAGAAACAGATCAACATCATAACCAACATAGACGTTACCATGAATAACAGTAAACTGGTACTTCCAAAGATCAGGGAATCCTGATCCAGTGGTAAGGGAAACGCTTACCTACGAAGCCCTGGATATCCTGGGCTTTAGGCACCTTAGTGCCTAATGGGAAAAGGGAATCGGGGATAGGCGACGCGTGCAGCCGCCACGCGTGGTTCCCTAGGATCCCGGTTGTTCTTGCGAGGGTACTAATGGTCTGAGGAGAGGACCACTTTCTTTAGGATCAGAGGAGGCACCCATTCGAAGTCCAGTGCCCCTCGTCCCCCACCCCACCCCAACCCAATCAGGCAAGGGGGGGGAGGGAAGCAGACACACAGCCCCCGGCTGCAGGAGCCATTGCATGGTCTCTGGGCGCCTGTCCAATAATCTAGGCCAGGTAGGGTGTCCTGCGGCCAGACAAAAACACGACCGCAGGCAGCCCCCGCCCAGCCCTTTGTTTGACAGGGCAACAGCACTCCCTTCCCCTCAAACAATGATCCACAGATACTTGGATCCACAAATTTATTTTCCCCTCACTGTGTACATAGATCCGCTGTCAATGCTCAAAGGTTGGGGGTTTCCGGTGCAGACTCAGGTCAGCTGTCGCATGGTCAAAGGAGTTGTTGACCAGTTCAACTATTAACTGATTAGGGCCCTGCGGACCCAAACTCCAGGTTGTCTGCACTAGCACTGTAATCCCAGAGCACCTCTCCGACATCCTCCCCCACCGGCAACTCCTGATAGGGGGACAGCCTGGACTGCCAGTAGCCAGCAGCTTGCGCAGTGGTGGTGTGTTTGTCCCACCCGCCTGCTCCTCTCCCTGAGGCCCGCGAGAAACACCTCCCAACCCACCCGAAGCCGGCCCCGCTCTCTGACACCATATACTCGACTACTGCGAGGAAGAGAGGGCCAACTACGATCCACCCTCACCCCCTCCTCCCCTCACCCCATTACCCTGGGAAATCTAATAATCACATTTTGGTCGATTATAGCGCTAAGCCATCCGGTGAGCAGACCCACAGCTTAACAATTGTTCAGGAGTATACTTGCGGCCCCTCAAGTTTCGGATTCCAGAGCTTCTTTTGTCAGTTCCTTTGGGGCAGGTTGAGATGCTTTCACAGCTCCGACAATCTTTTGAAGAGCCTCCATGCCCTGCCTATGCCTGGCACTCTTTTTTTTTTCCCTCTTTATGCTCCTCTGCTCCATTTGGCCAGCACCTCCTTCGGGCCCTCAGTGTCCTGTCCCGTCCCGTCTGTCCACCACCCCCACGACCTAGCTCAACCCCAGATCGCAGTCCCCTGGAGGTAGCCTGGCGTAACCCTTCACCAGCTGGGTCCCCCTCCTCCGAGAGGGAAGGCACCGGTGGGGGTTGTCCAGCACACTGCGGCATCGGCTCCAGGTGCTGCTGGGGTGGGAGATCGCGGGGCCGTGACTATTCTCCTAATTCAAGGAAAGGGCTCCAGGATAGGATGGGACACTGGCAATCAATCCGTCCAGTTCCAATTGCAACGATGGGTTGTTCTGTGTACATTATTTTTCTTGGGCATCCGTCTCCAAGTTACTGAAACTGTCCTGCCTCAGGCTTCCCTGAGGTTCTATTTATCCAGATAAACATTTCCATTCTGAAAAAAATATTTGGACAGATATGCATCTGCTCTTTTCTGTACAGCACAAAAAAAGAACACCGACCCCATTGCAGACTCAGGAGTCTAAGGATCTACCTTCCACACAAAAGTAACACTTTCGCCAAGGACTTTGTATTATGCTATGATTTCATCTATGCTTGTTTATGATTGTTTGGAATATTCTGTACAGTGTAACCAGAATTTTCTACTTTGGGGGTATGTCTTCTAACACTCATAGAAATTAACTGAGACATTACAAGATTGGCAAAAATGTCATGCTAGTATGTGCTGCCATAGGGAAGGGTGCTCCCATTGAGCAAACAAGCATTTTGCATATTTCACTTTCTTTTTATTTTCACGGTATGTGTCCCTTCTCTGAATATAGCAAAAATAAAATGAAAGTGAAATATATTAGTTCTACAGTATTTATTTTGCTTTATTCCCTGTTGTCTAGTGGCCCTCACCCACCTTCGTATTCGCTGTTTCTGTTCAGGGCCCCTTCAGTAGTGGGAACCCCATACTGTATTGCAGACCCTATGAAAGGAAGGAAGGGAGGGAGGGAAAGAAAAGTAAAGTTGGGCTCACCCAGCAGGACTGTTTGTCCTTTCCTCCCCCCTTTCTGTAGTGCTGGCATGCAGTTGTACTGGGAGGGGGAAACCTTTTGACAGGTATTGTGCAACAGAGAATAGATTGTTCTTTTATTTTTAGTACTGCAACTCATAACATATTAATTTTTATACTATCTCAATCATGGTTCTTTCCTACATTTGAGACTTACCATATCTTATAATAATTATGAAATATTTGGAGTAATATTTATTCATTATTTTGGATATTTCTCTTCAGTTATGCTTTACTGCATGTACTGTAAAATATTTAAAAGTATAGGAATACGCTGGCCTGGTGGCGTAGAGGGTTGAGGCGCTGGCGCCTTACCTGGGCCCACGCCGGTGACCCGGGTTCGGGATACAGACTCGGGTTGCTGGGGGTTGGCAGGGAAGGATAAGGATCGAGTGTCCGTAGGACTGCTCTCCTATCCTGGGGTGGGTTTGGGGATGGCCTCGCTCGGCAGTGGCCCCCAGTGGAGACTGGAGGCACTACGCGAGCGGTGTGCAGGGGAACCTAGAAAAAGCGGAAATACTGCTTGCTGGCCGCCGGATGATGGCTCTCTGTCCCCGACACCTCCAGTGCCTTCTTGGGGCCTCCTGCTCCTCAGCAGCATCCCTGGGCCCTAATAGTGTGTGCTGGAGCTGTCCTCCCCGCCCGGTGCCTTCTTCCTCGGAAGAGAGAGACCCGCCTGGTGAAGGGATACGCCCGGGATATCCCAGGGACTGGCTGCAAATACAAGAAGTCAGAGAGGCTCAGGTAAGGACAGTGGGGCTTGAGGGGAGTTGTGGAGCCTGAAGGAGTGGGGGTCACTGAGCACGAAAGGCGAATAAAGATGATAATACAAAAAAAAGTATAGGACTGCATGTAAGGACATTATTGTAATAAAAGTACTGTAATTGACAAACCCTATGAGGAGTCCTGCATTTTAAATGGGCAACGTGAGGGTGTGTGTGTGTGTGGGGGGGGGAGTGAAATAAGGTGGGATTCAAGGACAAAGATCTGTGATGCCATTAAAAAACAAACTGGGCTGCCCTGTTGGCCCAGTGGCAGTGTGCTCCATTGTTGTTAAGGCAACCCAAGTTTGAGAGCAAAGGTCCCACCCCCACCCCCACTCCCACTGACTTCCTGCCTTTTCAGGCTTGGGTTTCACACTGTCTCACTCTTGGCAGAATTAAGGAGATTGCCCCAGGAATCTGCATGGGGATCTTTACACCCCCCCCCCAGAGGGAGGGGGGCACTGAGACCCGAACAGCGGTCTCCACCACTTGAGCACACCTTACTTGCTCAAGACAAACTGGACACTGACTTCTTCTCTTACTGAAGGCAAACTGGAACTGAACCCTTCCCTTTGAAAACTCCCAACGTTCTATCTAACTCCCTCTGCTGCAGATTCCAATGTGGCTTATGCAGCTGCGAAAGTTCTATTGGTGATGTCATCCCTCAGTCTCAGCTGAGACTGAGAACAGAGTGAGACAGTGTGAAACCCATTTAACTGGAGGTCTTACTGGGATTCTAGTAACCCCGGGTAACAAGGGGTTACACTCGCCCTTGACCAGGAAAATGACTGTCCGCAGTCATTATTTACCCGGCCATAGGCCATCCCACCCTATGTGCTACCTGCGGAGGGAGGTGATCAGGCCCCCTCCTACTATGTGCAAGCACAGGCAGGCAACACTAAGGGCATAGAGGCATGTAGCTGACATATCAGCCTCTACACTATCCACTTACTATGGACACCCAGTAGCTCTGGTAGAACCATCCAGAGCATAGCCCTGATAGATCAGCACTGCGGTCCCTACTGCAGGTCAGGGCCACAGCCTGTCTATCCCCCCCAACCCTCTAGGGAAAACCTATCTGCCTTTAACTGAATACCCTCAAACCAAAAAAAAAAACAGGGGACCTCCCCGACCTTGGGCAACCTGCAACCACACACCATTAAAATACCAAATTACTGCCTCCTCCCTACCCCCACAACCACACCTGTGGAAGGAAAGGGTTAATACAGCAATAACCATAACAATAACACCGCAGTACTTTAAATTTCTACACAATAAAGCACTGACGAGGAACTCCGACGAGCCCCTCCTCCTCTTCTTGTCTTCTCTTCTGTCTTCCCGGACACCTGTAAGAAAAGAAAGACAAAACACACGCTCCTAATCTGCATACACAGTCTACCTAGACCCCTACCATCAAAACACTGCAGAATCCCAAAAAGATTTTTTAGAAAAAAGGTAGAAAAACAGTATTTACATTAGAAAACAACAACATTATTTACAATACACATTTAGGGGGATGGAGTGCCCTAAAAGTCCCAACTAATGACCACAAGGCCCGAAGGCTAGTCCAATAAAAAGTCTCTCCTGGGCCGGAGCCCGGTGAAGCACAGTTCTAGCAGGCCAAAGTCCCGAAGGGGAGAGTCTTTGCGGACAGTTCACACATTTTGAAGTCTGTAGTGTAGGGCGTGTGCTGTAATGTCATAAAGATAGAAAAGTTCGGACTTACCAGCCACTTGTAGTACAAGACTCTGCACCAACCTGCACCTCTGCTGAAGACTCTCCCTGGCAGCATTTCTTCTGATACAGCTGGGTGGACAGCTTCCGAGAACCACAGGAGGGCACTTCTGGGAACAGCTGGGCTGATGTCATCTCTGGAGGCGGAACCTTAGAACAGGAACAAAAAGAAAACAGCTGGTCCGACGTCATCCGATTACCAGGCGATGAACAGGAAACAGCTGGGTGGTGTCCTCTCTGGATCTGAAGTCATCTGGTGGGCCAGTTGATGGTTGCTGGACAGGACAGTACACTGTAGACTGATGAATGTGGGGCACCTGAGTCCTGGATATTCATACTGGCGGATCAATAAAGGCACTTCACAGTCTGGTGTGGCAGTATTGACTACCACTGCTCAGCTCTCCATTTTTGGCACGCGGGCTTGTTGCTGGGAGGTTCTTGCCGAGGCCAATAATACCGGGGGTCAGGGGCTTGAATTATTACCCCGTCTGGGCGCACATAATTCACAAAGTGGGAGATTTCATGTCCCTCTCCGTCCACCACTCTCACTCTGTCCATAAACAGTGTCCTGCCTCTCTTCCACTGCGTATACTTTTCATGGAACAGTCTATTCTTTAGATGCTGGTTGGCCCCGGGATGCACACTTTTCATTGCTTCATCCCAGATCCAGGATTTCCTGCAGTTCTCAATCTCCTCCCACACTTTTTGAGGAAAGGTAGGAAAGGTCATACCATAGATTTCATTTGCCTTTCTATGAACCAGTCTCTCCTCTTTACTTGCTTTGGTCAATCTGAGACCGCTGGCCTGGCTTGGGGGTGGCCAGTCCTGGTTCTGCCAGCTTCGCATCCTTAAGGAAATTAGAAACGGATCCCTGACTTCTTCCTCCTGTAAAGCCAGGGCAGTGGCATCACCACCTTCTTCAATACATTCCTCCGAGGCAAGATCTTGAGGCTGTGTACCCGTTCCTTTCTCACAAGGCCACAGAGGTTCCCCCTCATCTTCCTCTTGACTGAGGATCTGAGCCCAGGGGTGAGCAGTCGTTCTCACTCCTGAGACTATCCACTCATCACTAGGCATGGAGGTCGACACCTCCCATTCAAAGGCCTCCCGCATCTCATCTTCACCTAAGAGACTTGGGCTAGGCCCCCCCACTCCAGGAGTCTATTGATGCTTTATCCGAACTTTCTTTCTGGGATCCAGCATCTGAAACTTCAACTTCTGGTTCTGTCTCTAACTCTGCACCCTCTAGCTTTGTGCCACACTCCCCCGAGGGATCTTCCTCCATAGGCTCCGCCTGGTGCTGTGTGCTGCCAACTACAGATTCCTGAATTTTTGTCCATGTGGGGGCCAAACGAATTGGAGGCACTTTATACAAGCCATATTTTTGTAGGCATCCAGCACAGTGAGGAATCATGAAGACGTCCCTTCCAGCTCCCAAGCATATCTGACATACACACACTGGATAATTAGGAATTGCCACATCAGGAGGCAGTTGCCCTCCATAGCACCACTTTTCAATATCTCTCAGTCTATTTACTGCTGCTGTTACTGCAACCTGGGCATGATCCGGGTAACGACCTGGTCCCGAGGCCGTAACTGCAGAAAAATAAACAAAAGTTCACTGTAACTGAAAGTCCCACTTTATTGAACACACTCTTTAGCTGTAAAATGGCTCCTCTGCTGCTGTGTTTACTTTACTACTCCACCCTGTAATGGCGGCGACAGCACTCCTGTGCATCAACATTTAGAATCTGGGTCAAGCCACTGCGCACCCGATTTAGATCAGCTACTGATAACTTTTACTCAAACTGCACAACTTGCTCTGATCTGGCTTTACACACATTTACAGGCCTGTTTACATGCTGGTATCATTCAATTGATTTACAGTCCCTTAAAGCTTCAGGTTTTTAGCACAGGATTGCCTGCTTTTACTAGTGCTGCACTTTTCTACAACCCACAGTCTCTCTCTGGCTGCAAACTTTAAACTAAGGCTAATTTCACTTCTATGCACACAGTCAATGGCTTAACAGACTTGCACTTGCTGGCAGGACTTAACACAGTCGTTACTTGCAAAGCGACTACACTGCTGCACACACATTTTATATGGCATAGCTGAAAATCACTGTTTGAGCAGTTTCTTGGTTGGTTACTTACTGTTATCAGTAGCAATTTGCTGCGATGGGGAAAAACGGCCTGCAGCCAGTTCTTGAAGGCCTCAGTATACAAACGGGCGGGCAGTCCTAGCGATCGTCTTCTTAACCACCACACTTGCAATTTTAACGATCGATTAGCGGGTTGAGCCCAATTTTAAGCAAAAAAGTCTAGTTTTGAACTGTTTACAACGCTCTGAACACTCTGCGACGCTCCTCCACTGCCAGTACACGCACTCCACTCTCACTCCCTCTCGAATGCTGTGGCAGTCTCTGTAGAGCTGGCTGAGGGGCGGGACTGATTGCAGCCTGACCAACCACACGACGCCATGCAAATGAGCCTCTTCTTCCTCGCGAGGGCTCTTCTCCTTACGGCAATCGTCGAGCAGGCAAATTTAAACTGCAGAATGCAACTTTTTTTTTTTCTTCAACTGACTCCCGCGGTGGGAGCCAATTTCAGCCATATAACATAGCCATTTACTCTGCAGTCTCTCAATTCACTCAGAAAGCATTTCCAACGTCCAGGGCATAATTTTCCTTTAGCTACCACTAGTCTTCCACACTTTCCTTCACAACAACCCATTTTAAAAGCATTTCAAACATCCAGGGCACAATTTTCCTGTTGATACCCCTAGTCTTCCACACTTTTATTTTTCACAACAGTTCATTTTAAAGCAGGCAAAACGCTGTAAACTATTTAGATGATGCAGGACAAGGGCATGCTCTTTGGCTTTACAGCTCCTTGGTAAACAGTTGGCATTTTTAAACAGCAGCACAGGATTCACAGCACACAGCAACACACACTAGGGAAATTGCTTCAGCTTTTTTGGGCTACCCACTGCCAGATAGCCAAAACGCTAGCCCCCTTGCCCGAGCACCTTCCTCCCAGAACAAAATCAGCTGTGCCTCCATTTTTTGTAACCCCTCACCCCTGCCTTTTACCAAAATGACAGGTGGCATGCTGTTGAAGCTGACAGCAGTACCTGGTGGGGACCTGGGTTCGGGGAGGATAAGGTTACTCGGCACTGGGGGACCTAGGTTTGGCTACTCTGCACAGGGGCACCCAAGTAAATCCGAACACAAGAAGCAATAACTGTAATGTCCAGAACCAGGAATGGGATTCTTCAGTGTGGCTTTTATTCACAAACTAGTTGAACAAAACAAAGCATAGACGGACCCCCATGGGGCTACATTTCCAGGTAATGCAGATTAGAGACTACAACGCGGTCCACTGGAAGAATGAACCAATTATACTGTTTTCAGGCTCTGGACCCACCAGGCACACAGCCCGGACTTGCACGCGCTTTGGGTACACAGCCCGACTGGCCTGGCTCCCCTGCTGGCCACTTGATTCACGGTCCATTGGAAGAATGAACCAATTATCCTGTCGTGGCTCCCCACATCACTTAGAGTCTGTGACTCCTAGAGAGATTTCTTCCTTACTTCTTATGACTCCCCATCTCACAAAGAGAATTATTCTTTACACTTGTTGTGGCTCCCCACACCACTTAGAGTCTGCGACTCCTAGAGAGATTTTCCTTTTTGCAACTCCACATCTGGGTACTTCCCTCATCACTGGCCAAGCGCATGAGGGGAAAGTAGCAACCACAGCAGAAATCTGTAGAGGTGGACCTGGTTACTAAAGATGGGGGGTTTGCCCACCTCCAGCTCCCACAGCCCATACCCGGCCATTTCTCTGGAAAACTGAAACTTCTGAATGTAGATTAAATTGTAGATGAACTGTCACACCTCCTCTACATATTACTTGAATTAGCCAACATTCTAGCATTTGACACTACTCCACTTGTTTGGCCTAGTCCTATAGGCTTCCCAAATTGTAGCTCAATTCCTAGATTTCCTCACATGTCCCAGGTTGAAGAAACACATTTTATGCCCTCTCATGTTAGAGCAAACACTCACCCTTTAGTTGCAGGTGCCCCACAGGCGAATCACAAATCTTCCAACTTTCCGAAACAAAGACTGAACTGAGCTGGCAGCTTTTCTTCCTCTTGGCAGAATTAAGGGGATTGCCCCAGGAATCTGCATGGGGATCTTTACATCCCCGGAGGGAGGGGGGCACTGAGACTCGAACAGCAGTCTCCACCACTTGAGCACACCTTCACTTGCTCAAGACAAACTGGACACTGACTCCTTCTTACTGAAGGCAAACTGGAACTGAACCCTTCCCTTTGAAATCTCCCAACGTTCTATCTAACTCCCTCTGCTGCAGATTCCAATGTGGCTTATGCAGCTGCGAAAGTTCTATTGGTGATGTCATCCCTCAGTCTCAGCTGAGACTGAGAACAGAGTGAGACAGTGTGAAACCCATTTAACTGGAGTTTCACAAGCTGCCTTCCCTGCCTACCACTAGGTCTTACTGGGATTCTAGTAACCCCGGGTAACAAGGGGTTACATGAACATAACTTCTAAGGGGGGTGCTACATGTACAAAAAGATAATATCCAAAAATCTTGATTGATGAACTGTGCCAACCATTGGTAACGATGATCTGAAATGCAGTAACAGGTACCAATATTTTTAGCCTATGTGGTACTGGGTGCAGTAAAGCATGTGTAGCCCCTAGCAGGCGCTTTCCCAAGGACACTACCCCTGCCTACATGACTAGGCACAGGTTGAGGGGCCTGAGTTCTGTGAATGGGTGCCTCCACCCAGAGGACAGGGTTAATGGTAGTGTAGCTGCTCTGGGTACAGCCCTCCAGGACACTGATACCCCCTCTATCTCCTCTAGTGGCCTTTACTGGTCAGCAAATACACAGTCACAATTAACACCAGAATGCAATGTTGTACTCACACTTGGCACACTTATCACCAGGGCTGGATCAGCTGCACTGGCCCTGGAGACCTCCTGCAAAACAAGACCTGCAATGGAGAAAAGCAATAGCCACACAATATCCCCACCACAAAGGTACACAAATAGCCAGTGTAAATGCAAAAAGATTTAGATCTGATTTTTTGGGGGACGTGAACAAGGGAGGGGCAGTAATCTGGTGTTTGATTCTAGATCTGATTTAATCAGGTTAAGCATGCATGCCTCTAAGAGTCCCTCTAACACAGTCACACACACTCTGGGTACCCAGTTGGTCTGCAGGCTGGCCAGAAGTGTTGCCCGGGGTAGGCCGGCGTTGCAGCTGTTGTTGGGGCCCTTAGGAAAGAAAAAACACAACATGCACTTTAACCCACAATTTGTATTCTGGAGCCTGAGGGCTCAGTTTGTAAAGATCAATCAAAACAATTAAACCAGGTGACACACTTTGATTTGAGCTTTGTTGCAGGGAGCTATCATGATGTTTACTCACACTACCCAGACCAGGATGCAGGATGGATGAAATGGAGATATCAGGATGAAGTGCTGGTTTGCCGGGAGAAGCAGGGCCCACACGATGTACCGTGGTGTCGTTCTTGTTTGTTGGTGTTGAGCAGAGGGCCAGATCCCCAGGCAGATCTCTCGGGTGTAACTCTGCACTGTGAGCGGCAATCTAGGCCAAGACGGTGAGGCTCAGACCAAGAGAATGAATCGGATACAGTCCGGTAAAGTTGCTGGATGCAGCCTCCAGCTGGCGTGACACAATCAGCAAGGTGGGGAACCAAACTGCGACCCACATTCCACATTCATCACACTTTTAGTAAAGGCAAGTAAATACCACAGATCGGATGACAGTCCGGTTGCAATCAACAGTGTGTCTGCGCAAACTGTACGCTCTGCGGTTGTCTCAAGTCCTGACAGGCCGATTGCACCGAGGCAAATCTTCGGTTCACACCAGGCGAGTTTCACTTTGTCACAATTCAGGATTCCAGTCACAATCACTGCAAATTCGGATAAAGTGCGAGATATTAATTGAGACTTCTTCACTCAAGAAGATGGTAGCAGGCAGGCCAGACACAGCCTTCCCGCCGATTTCCCCCGTGCTACTACACAGGAGCAGCTGCTCGAAGTACTTGAGCTGTTCAGTCTCTCAACTCCAACTACACACTTGCTCACTGCTGAAGGGAGCTCTGGGACTTCTCAGTGATCCAAAAGGTCTGATTGGTTGATCCATCTGTCTGACACACAGCAAGGGCTCCCCCTCCAGGTCCATTTAGGGGCCAAACAGTAAAAACTACAATTCCTATAGAAGTTCACTCCCACAAGACCCTTGGGGACAGTCTCCATTTTAGGGTCCCCAAAGGTACTGATTGGTACAAACTGGCAGTCCAGAACAAGGACGGTGGTGCAAAACAGAAAGTCCATGCTGTAAAGGAAGGCAGGTTAGACAAACTACTATATTATTACTATTAAGGCAGATAATCAGCAAACAATCACATATTCTAGGAGGGCTTCCTCTGCGCAACTAGCAGTGGCAGAATGAAGTGGCTGTGTGTGCAGCCCGGGCGGGACTCGAGCCTGAAACCACTCAGCCCCCACCCAGAATAATTATAACCCATGAAAATGATAGCTCTTAAAGAGACAGGCAAGGAGGCTAACAGGGCACTCGCATGCAAGCACTTTTAAAACTGTTAGAACACAGAACACCAGCCTGGCAGTGGGCATTTAGGCAAGCCCAGGAAGACAATTTGGGAACCCCCATTTGTAGGGGGTTATACATGCAAACAATTTAAGCAGAGAAACAGATATAACCTATAATAAATGGGGAGAGATTTTTTTCCCCAATTTACAAAGCCTGTATAATTTTCCATTATAACTACCTGGTTATTACAGCGAACACATGTAGCTTTGTCAAAGGGAAAGTCACAAGGCACTGAGTGGCTCATGCTATATTGTTTATCTATTCTAGAGACACTTTCTGAGGTGCAACAAGGCTTCCCAGCACCTATATAAAACAAGGCAAGTGATGGTAACTAAAACTCGAATTTTACACACACCCTTGGTGTTGTATGCTTAGATAAACCCCCTCAAGCTTCGCTCTTGGGGTTTATTTAGCAGCCCACATCAAGGCTGTTAGTAAAATTCAAGTTGTACACACTACTCCATGCATTATTTTATATTTAATATATACTAGTTAATTACCAGCCATGAAACTACTACAGGAAAGAGACGCTGAAATACCTCCACGGAAAAAACAAGGTTGACAGTGGTAAGCTGTTCGCAGTAATTAGTAACATGGGTACCAGGGTGACTCCTTGAAACTGGCGGGGGGGGGAGTTAAGAAGGATGTCAAGAGGTACTTTGTAATAGAAAGAGTGGTGATGGACTGAACACGCTTGAGAAGGAGGTCATTAGGGCTGAAACAGTGGGAGGGCTCAAAAGGAAACCGGACAGCCACATGGGAATAGCACATAAAGGGGCAGATTGGGGGGAGGCAGGGAAGACTGACCAAGGCATAGTCCCAAAATTAGACAGGTTTGCCTCTAGGCCCTTATCTGCTGTCATTTTCTATGTTTCTGTTACAAAGGTGGAAAGAAATACAGTCAGTACTCTACCATGTTTCAGCAAATGGCTACACAGTTATACACACCAACTGGTAGTAATGCACAATGGGAGAAGTAGTACAGAAACTAGATATACCACTACCTTACAGTGCAGGCACACTTACGAGCTGCATGTGATGAGTGCCATTTTAAGTGAGCTGTACAATAGTACAACACGAATAGTGAGGTAAACTGGCCAAACAGATCAGTATTCATTTTGCTCTTTTTGCAGCACAGAGTAGGGTTGTCAGAACTCACACAAGTTCTGGGTTCTGGTTTTTGTCTAGAACTTTGCAAATGCCTCTAGGGTTCTAATCGTCTTTAGAACTTGAGGCATTTTGTGTATAGGACTGGAAAGAAAGAACAGGTAAAGATACTGAGAGGAGGGAAAAAGGGCATACATAAAAGTCCTGCCCTCTCAGCACAGCAATAATATTGTTTCACTGCACATGCAGAGAACAGAAACACATTGTGCCTTTCAAAATGCATATGCCAAGTGCCACATGTCTCTGGCACATCTGCATATGATCAGCACATTCTCATATTGTCTTTCTATAAAACATTTTAGGATGCAATTACCAGTAATTAGTTTGTTTTCCAGACAGGCATCTCCTGTTTTTGAAATGTCTGAACATAAAAAGCATTTTATTTGGTATTTAGAACCCCTAATACTTTGAACCGTTTGGTATTCTAGTTCTAAATTACAGCTCAGATGTCTGGCTTCTAAAAGGGTTCTAATCTTAGAACTAGCTCTAACAGCCATAGCTGATATGCAAGCTTCCCCGGCTGACCAACATTTGTCCCTGAATCATACAAATACAAATTAGTCCAAGGGCACAGGTCCTAATATTTTGTTTGAATCTGAAGTTGATGCCTTGCTGTCCTGCCTGGTGCCGAATTCAGCTTGTTGAGAAGTCTATAGGCTTCCAGAGGGTCCCTATATAGAAAGCCTTTGTCAGCAGATGACTCTCAGTTTTGCTGGCAGAGTGTGCACTATGCCTTGCTCTCCGAGCCCAGTCCGAGCTGCATGAAGACTATTATTACTGCATCCCATAGCTGAGCGAGGTAGACTTGCTCCCTTGATTCAAGCCTCAGTTGCCCAAGCTGTCTTACTGCCTGTGAGAGCCGATCTCTCTCAAATGCACCTGCTGCTACCACTGAGAGCATGTGGGGCATATTTTGTTTATCCAGCCTGCAAAATGAATTGGTCCAGTAAACTTTTTGCACCAAAGCTGAGAAGTTCAGGTGAAGAACATCTGTGAGAAGCTAGATGGTATACTGATCAGTGTCAAGACCCAAGGTCTGCGTCATTATTCCTAAGATATATATGCTCAATGCTCTCGTTTGAGTTTCTAAAGCATACAAATGCAGACAGAAGACTTTATTTTCTTTGACGAGACCTGTCATGGCAGTAAGAGCTCTTAGTGCAGTCTGTAAGGCCTCCTGCATCTCCATAGTGACAACTTCCAAGTTGTTCTTTAGAGTGGTTACTTTGACAGTTCAGTTTTTGACTCTTTTGTCCAAGTTTTCTACCTTGCAACCCAGGACCTGCACTGCATTCAGCACCATTTGTAATGTAGGTTATTTGGCACCAGAGACCAACTTCAAGGGCATTCCCCACCAACACCTGTCTGTATCCCAGACTCTCCCTGAGTTGTCATCCTAGGGCATCCCACGATGATCTTTCAAGCAATAAAGTTTATTTTCTGTACAAAGATGTACTAAGCTTTCATTCTCTGTGTCAAAATGATATATATTTTTACAACAAAAATCTATTTTAAATTAGAATTAAAGTTTGCAGCTCTGAGCTCACATTGGGCATGTCTTGTCTGACTGCCTGCAAGCTCCACCCCCATAGTGCACTTGCTATAACATCGTATAGCTTACCATGGAGACAGACTGATATCACAAACACAGAGTTGTAAATGGGTGGAGTCTGTCAGATGTTTTTGACAGACTGTGGAATAAGTACTTGTTAATGAGAAATATGTAAAAAACTGATGAAGAGGCAAATCCAAACAATTTACAAAAATTTAATTGACATATAATTGCTATAAACCTCATGGTTTTAAACAATTTATTCCACTAGGTAGCGTTTCCTTAAAGATACACCAATGCCTCGAGAAGAACTTTCAAAAACATAATATTTGGACACAAAGCAGCTTATATTTCTCATCAGCTCAGTATTTCTTATCCCCATTACTTATTGCTGAGGTAATTTGCTTCAAAAACAGGATAGTTGTTTCTTGAGGGTTCATCAGCTTCCAAGTGCTTCTTCCCAACTCGATGTCATAATACTTTACTTGTGACATCACAGTTATTCCCATAGCAACAGACTGATGCCACAACAGGGCATTATGATTTCAAGTAGGGAACACGATAGATACAGATGAACTCTATGGGAGAAATATCTGGTTTTGTGGGAATTTTTTCAGTAATAAATAATGGAGATGAGAAATATGTACAAAGTATATGAAATACAACCTGACTTGTGTCTAAATATTATATCTCCAAAGTTTTCCCAAAGGTGTCAGCTGCTCTTTAAAGAAGAACTACACTGAACCTCCAAATAGTGGTGCTTGGATTGTACATTTGAGGATCCGACTGTTCTCCGATGGATAGGGCTGGAATCCATCTTCACATCTGACCAAATTCTGATTTTAGATCTGAGGTTGGATTTAGGATCTAAGGTTGGATTCTTTGGATCTGATGTCAAATCCTTGGATTCAGGGTTGGATCACAGGTAAGATCCATGGGTCCAACTGTCAGATCCAACCATCGGATCCATGGATCTGACTATCAGAGCCTACAGGTCCAAGTTTTCTGATCAGATTGGTTAGATCCCTGGGTGGAATCTGAGGTTATCAGATCCATTCTCAGATGTCATCACTATTAAGGACAATTTCGGAACTGCAGTGATATAGTTCATGTCCTTGCTCAGCTCTTCCCTTGTTGTTGTGAAGCATCCATGTTGGCCCTCCTTGGTTGGAAGGGACATAAACTATTGCATGCAGTTGTTGACACAAAGCATCCATAATCTATTATAGTCCTCCTTGATCAGACAGAACATAAACTATATCATAAATTCTAAGATTAAGCAATATACCACAACAGGGTGTGGGTTTTAGTGGGATTTACCAGCGTCTGGTGTGTTGTTTGCCACAAGGTTGCAGTCCAAGTGACCAAAACACACAGGGTGTGGGTAAATCCCACCATAACCCACACCCTGAGCTGGCATATTGTGATTGTACAATGCCCTCCTTTTTCTCTGAAAAAAAAAACAAACATTTTTTCTTACATTTTCATTTACTTTTAGTGAATTTATTGCTGCACGAGAAAAAAAATTCTGGGCTGCAATGGGTTCCTAGGAAACATATCTTTGTAGGAGAGACACTGGCCAGCTCATATTTGAACCATCATACCACAGAAACAGACACTCAGTAGTGTGATCGTTGCTTGTTTTCAGCAAAAACAGTCTGCTATGCTTTATGTTTTTTTTTTATTTTGAAAATGAGAGCTTGGCAGCTATGCTTTCCACTTCGTGTTTAGACTGCGAGGTGCAAGTGCTGAGGTTGTGTGATGTGCTTCCGGATTTTGTGTCCATTTACTGCTACCGGCTTTACTGTGCATTTTTCGATTAGGAGGAAAAAAAAAAAGGTGGGAAGCTGTGCTGAAAAAAAAAAAAAGAAAAATTATTGGAGGGAGTGGCTACTGGCTCAGGCATGTCTTTAGTTTTTGGTTTGTGGACAGTGGGAACTGAAGTGACTGACACTGAGAAAAGACCCAGAGGAAAAAAAGAACTCTTGACAGGTGAGGCAGGTGGACACGGTTACAGTGTGTGTGTGTGGGGGGGCTACTTTACTAGAAGACTGCTTTGCCTCCCATGTGGGTATTTCCCACTGTTTGAAGAGTTACAGAATTTTACAGTATTTAGGAATCACGGTTGAAAACCAGAGCCGTGATATTGGGCACGCGCTTATGCAAATGCATATCTGGGGATATTCATATGCATAACCGAATGGCCACAGAGGTGGCTCCACTTTTGAGCGATGATTTGTAAAACATGTAGTGATTGTTTTTGAGTTGTAGACACTTTCCCCAGTTCAGTATTACTGGCTCTTTTAAAAAATTTGTTTAGCTGAATGGGATGGTGGGAGATGCACATGAGGTGCAACGGCCATGAGGGTTTGGAGTTATACTGGTGGTTTAGTGGGGAAAAGAAGATGGTGGCTTGGAGGTTTTCATTTTCGGGGTCTGACTGATTTTTCTTTCAGATGCGGTCGACTGCCACCTTTTCCCATTGGTATATCTCAGGATTTACCACGGGTAAAAGATGCCAGTCAACCAATCAGATTAAAGAATTATAGGATCCCATTGTATAATGGTCTTTAACACCAGAGTGTAAATCAGAAACACCCACTGAGGTTGCTCATATATCAATAAAGATGGAACAATAAACCGAATTGGAACTAATATTTAAAAAAAAAATTCTACTGGGAAAATTACATAGAGGTTCAATTTGGGAGGCTGTTATGCTTAGTGGCTTGAGCACAGCAGTGGATGACTTGGCAATGTTTAGGTGGGGTACTCCAACATCTTGATTTTTAGGTGGGGGAACTGTCCAGCATAGAAGCTCTCATAGTAGTAAATGGAGAAAGATGACAGAGGAGCAGGACATCTCATACCATTTAATAAGAGGTGGTGGGACTGAGTTAATTCGTATTGCTGCTCTTTAACACCCGGAGCACAGTGCTGAGAACCTGGTGATTCAGGTCTGAATCGGTCAACACACCTTTCTGACTGTATGACTTGGACCAAGTTCCTTATCTCCCTTTATTTCTCTATCTCTCTCTTTCCCTACCCCGTGACCTTTCCTTAACCTTGCTGGGCTAGCCTAATGACTACTGTCAAAGCCTCACTGATTGTAAAACACTGTGGTATAAAGTATGTAAGAAAGGCTTGATGTAAAACTCAACTCCATTCCTTTCCTTTCCATCCTTTGGATGCCAGATGTTTCAGCAAACTGCCAAACCTGCTGAGCTGCTGGCCTGCCTTATTCTTTTTTAATACCACTGGCAAACACTAGAAAGAGAGAGAGAGAGAGAGAGAGAGAGAGAGAGAGAGTAAGCCACGTAATATAGGGTTATGAAAGCTAAAAATAGCAAAATCTGCAGAAATGAAAAACAAATGGAACCCTTCTTATTAATATGGTTTCCCTTACCTTACTAGTCTGGCTATTGTACAAATTACGTCTTTAACTTCTGAAGTGCTTCTTGACTGAACTCACTTAAATTAGGCTAATAAATAAGGCCGTGGTTTTGCTGGCTGTACATTCTAAAGGGTGAACAAAGTGAATGATTTGATACCTTTTGATGGACCAACAAGAAATTTAGAGGATGCAAGCTTTCAGTGTAGACAGAGCTATTCTTCAGGTGTGGCAGGTTCTACAGAAATTAAGCTTTTATATTTTGGACATAGCAATCTATTGTTAAATAAACTTTTAAAGAGCCACAGATGCCTTGAGAAGATCTTTGAAAATCATAACATTTGGACAGAAAGCAGCTTATATTTCTCTTTTAGCGCTGTATTTCTTGTCATCATTATTTATTGCTGAGGTGATGTGCATAAAAACAGGATAGCTGTTCCTTGAAGGCTCATTAGCTCCTATTGCTTCTTCCCAACCTGCTGTCATGATACTCCAACTGTGACATCACAGTTATTCCCATACAATCTGACTATGATGTCACAACAGAGCACTACAAGTTCAAGTAGGGAATAAGCAACAGAGGCAGAAGAACTCAAAGGGACAAAGATCTTGTTTTTTGTGAACATTTCCTCTGTATTAAATAACGGAGAGGAGAAATCCATAGGAAATATATGAAATACAGTCTGAATTGTATCTAAATGTTATGTTTTCCAAAGCTTTCCCAAAGGTGCCACTTGCTTTTTAAACATGGGTGTAACAGTTCTGTTGCTAAGAAAGTATCACACTTAGAGAACAATAAATAATTTGTGTGCAAAGGCAAAAAAAGTCAGTCTTTGAACTACTAGGTGGAAATCAAATTGGGGATGCAGGCCACTCTCCCAGGATGGAGTGTGTCTGTCTGTCTTGTCTCTCTGTCTGTGTGCGTGGTAGAGAGAGAGAGAGAGAGAATAAAGAATATGCATGTATATATCTATGTTGCATAAACATACACACACATACGAATACAGTAGATAATAAGTATGATCAAACATATAAATAACACCATGTTAATGTATAAGACACATTAAAAATATATTAAATGTTGCTGGCATCACCAGCGACCGGGGTTCAGAACCAAACTCTGGGTCGTCGGGGGCTGGCTGGGGAAGGGGGATTGCGTGTCCCATCAGGCGCTCTCCTCCTCCACAGAGGGAGGGTAACCTCCCCACTGCTATACTGCCACCTGGGTGCACAGGGGTGGCAGTGCAGTTTGGAGATGCCGGGGGGGCAAACGTCCACCTGCTCTGGCAAGGAGCCACACCTGTGTGAGCACACCCCTTGGATCCCATCTGCGCACTGATATCCATGGGGCATTGGGAGAAAAACAGAAAAATGGCCCCTGCCCGCATAGACGAAGGAGCACCTGGCACCATCCTGAATCTTCCCCTACCTGTCTTGTGGTGATGGCTTCACAAAGAAGTGACAAATTTCGATGGGGGGGGACAGACATTAGCCTGAGAATCTACCCTCCACTGATTCCCTGCCTGGGGGAAACACAGCTCCATGGGGGAAGGCCTGAGCACCAGTGGCAGATAGGGGAGAGACAACAGCTGATTGGATCCCTTGGTGGCTCTCAAATGAGTTGTGGGCAGGCAGCCGGGGGATAAACAAATAAATAAAAAAAATATATATATTAACTGTAAGAGATAATGCATATAAATACATGCACAGGAAATGCATATGCACCTGAACCAAGACAAAGGCAGTTGTCAGTTAAAATTTGTAATGGGTCATGAAACCGAGGTCTATATTCAGTCCATTATTTATAATACCCAGAAGATAAATAAGCCTGAGTTCATAAGCTTGCCTTTCTTGTGTATTTTTGAAGTGTCCTTTGAGAACCAGGACAGAGAGGTCAGGAATGGAGTGATCAGATTAGAGAAATGCAGTCCTGCTGGCATTTCAGCCTTTTTCTCCTTTATGGTGTGTCTGTGTGAATGCATTCAGGTTCAAGGGGACTGCCTGGTTTCCCCCCCCACATAGCCTATATGTGGATACTTTGTGCACAGGATGTAGTAGACAACATTGGGATCCACGTGTATAAAACGCCCCTGTATCTTGAGTTGCTTGTTTTTATTTGGGGGGGGAGGGGGTGATAAAGTCTGAAGTGGAAATGTGCTTACATGTATTACAGTTAGGAATATTGCCGAGTTTAGTGCCTTCTAGTGTTCTGTTGTTTTGGTGAGGTATACGTTTTCTCCTGACAATCAAGGTTAATAGTAGTAAGTATCTTCTTTTTTATGCAGGATGAAACTCTTAGGACCCAGAGGCCCTATTTACAAGGTTATCTTGTGTTCACAAAGCAGTCCCAGTGCAAAATATAAAACATAACAAACATAAACTGAGTCAAACAGTGGCAATATAAGCACAATTTCTGGTAATACAACAATAAACTAATTTAAAAACATTCACAAACAAAACATATGTCTTCTGAAAGTTGGTGTTTAAAAGATTTTAAACTATTAAGGGATTGTGTAGTAGGGGCAAGTTGGGTCCATGCCTTATAGATGCAATAATTTGTAGTGTATTTTCCATATTTTGTTTACATTCTTGATAAAAAAACAAAAAACAAAAAAGCAAAAAGCTGCTCCATGTAAACTGTTTGTGCCAGGTAAAAGTCAATACAGCAGCAAAGGAAGACTGGCACTGAGCATCACAATATGCAAACAAACAAAAAACAAAAAGCAACTTTATTAAAATAGATCAAAGTACAACACAGTGTGAATAAGTGCAAAAAAGGCAGTCATACCTTGTTGGATGGTGGTCGACAGTTACCAAACAACCTCTGAGCTGACAACCCGACCAGTTTCACTAGATGCTTTCTCAAGGGTACCAGAAACAGGATAGCAGTACCCACGTAAACAAGTGTTTTAAAGGTGCAGTGCACAATAATTGAAAGCAATTCATACTCACTAATGCAGTAGGTACTTACTTATAGAAACAACTGATAACACGTGGGTAAAACCAACAATAACTTTACATTGTTAACTGATGTGGACATGAGTATAAAAATATAATAGCCAAAGAAGGGTTAAGTTCCAGCATGTCCTGTGCTGGGTGACATAGTCCAGGCTAATGACATACTGCCCTACGGTTCACCCATATTGCAGTGACAAGGAAAAGGGCGACAGTCATTAGGACGCCAGCACATTGCCAATGGCAAACATTGTGCCCGGCCATTGTGCCACCTGACCCTCACTGTGCCAAATGCCCCAGGGCACATCTGGGCTGTATTTTAGTATAATCACCTCCATGTCAAAGGTGTATGGGGCAAGGGGTGCAACACCCCTATAGCACCATCCTTGCTGAGCACCACAAAATCCAGTTGCCAGCATGACTGATGAACTGGTTGCAGTGCCCTGATAAAGTCACTCATCTAACAGTATACCCAGCTCCACAGACCATGATGGCTTACCAGGAAAAAATCTGGCTGTCTAGCCCTGATAGCTTGGAGGACCCAAAATAGTAGGTATCTGGAAAAGAGAGAGGGAGAGACACACATTAATACATTCAGATACAGACAGCCAATTCATCCTATCTTAATCAAGATTTTGTAATCAATGGCATCAGATCAAGTCTCTCATTTAGCCCTGGTGAATAGTGCTATCCCCCCCACCCACACGGCCTCTTGTTTAAGGATTAGGCTATCTACTGTAAGTCCCCACCCCATTTCCCAAATGTAATCTTTTCCACATCACAAAATTTTAATTTGTGATTCTCGGGGTCTGGCTGGGAATTCATGTGCAGGGACAGGGCGTTGTCATCTTTTCTTTGAATTGCCCTGATGTACTCACCTGCATGGATCTTGAATGTGCGGACAGTTTTTCCCACATAAATGGCCCCACATAGACAGTTTGCAAGATAAACTATGTGATTAGAATCACAATTAATTAAGTGTCTCATCTCAAATGTTTTCCTAGCATCCAGAGAAGTAAAATGAATGGCCAGCATGCTGGTCCAATTATCCACACATGCCTATTCACTGAGGTTCTCTGAAAGGTCGCTACTGGCTGTTCTCAAATGCACTACCAAAATGGGTGAGCAGGCTTCCATTATATTTTCACCTTTGCTTTATAAGTCTCTACCTGTGTCTCTAAGATGCTCAGAATCCCACCGGACTTTAAGGAAAAAGCTTCTCAAATTCCTTGTGTCTACAGTTACATGCACATGCAGCTATTTAGCACAGTAATCTCATCAATTGTGTGTCTCTTCTTCCTCCACACTGTCCTGGGTAGTATCCATTATCCATTAAGTGGGCAACTCAATTTGAGATACTCAAATTGAGTGCCTGTCAAAAAAGCGACCGCTGCGTAATAGCAGCTGCACTATCAGAGAATGGTTTCAGCAAGGGTGACGTGCTGGGGGGACAATTATGCAGTATGGGGTATTATGTGCAGTCTCAGAGTTAGTTATATATAAATAGGGGGTATGGGGCAAAGACTCCCAATGGGGGGTGCAGGGGGCATAGTTCCCTGGTAAAAGTCACTACAGCATTGCTGTTTGCGGTTGATGTCTATGTATACGCTATTTTGCAGTTGCTGTTTTTCTTATTGCCATTAACTTTTTGCAGTCTTGATGTGGAACCATTCTGGGCACGCACTTAATTGTATTTTCCTCACTTTCTCATAGCTGTTTTCCTTGATTGACATAAATGTGACTTATACCAGATCTTGTTGCACTTTCCTGTCCTTCCAAAATATTGTACTTGTACAATTGCAGCCTTATCTAATTTTGCTATATTTTTGCTCAATTAGTCTTTAGTATTTTCTGGGTCATTCATGTCTATAATTCTCCCGGGTTTGTGCCTGAAGTTAGGCAATGCTTGTCTAGTGCACCTACCTAGTCAACAAAAATGAAATAAACAGTCATGTCTACATCAGTTAATAATGTAGTTATTGTTGGTTTTGCCCGCATGTTATCAGTTGTTTCTATAGATAAGTACCTACTCCACTAGTGCGTATGAATTGCTTTTAATAATTGTGCACTGCACCTTTAAATAACTTGTTAATATGGGTACTACTATCCTATTTCCAGTACCCTTGACAAAGCATCTAGTGAAACTGGTCGGGTTGCCAGCTTGGCGGTTGTTTGTAACTCTCCACCATCGAACAACAAGGTATGACTGCCTTCTTTTGCACTTATATGCATTGTATTACACTTTGATCTGTTCTAATAAAGCTGTTGTTCTGCATATCCTGATGGTAGATGCCAGTTTTCTTTTGCTGCTGTGTTCACATTCTTGGTACAGAAAACCCTCTGTTGCTTATGTCCCTCTAATGATGCTTATTGTAATTTTTGAAAATACTTGTAAACCTGACTCCAGCTACAACACCATTCACAATTTTACGTGCATTTATGGTTCTTTGCTTTTCCCGCCTGACAGGAAGTGAATCTCACGTGAGCTTTTTATATAAATCACAATGATGGGCATGCATTGGTTGGTTTAAAGCAAATCCAGCCAGCCTATTACACAACAAGTCCAATTTACTGAGAAGCTGTTTGCTAGCGTTATTGTTCACTAAACAGCCATATTCCCAAACTGGTAAGATTAGTGGGGAGCAATATTTATTCCAGCCTGCCTTGTTAGGGCAAAAACATTTCTTTTCAGTGCGCCAATTCCAGAATTTACCTTTTTAATAGTATTAGTTGTATGGCCATCAAACTTGAATAAGTTCTTGATCAGTACATCCAGGTGTTCATATCAATTTACTGGTGTGATTTTCTCTCCATCAAGTAGTCCAGAATCGAATCCACTACCTTTTCCCTTTCATTTTGCTTGCCATAACATGGATTGTGTTTTTTGGCCTAAAACCAATTTTAATTTTCTAAAACAACTCTTCAAACTACTAAACTCTTCCTGCAGGCTCTGCCCTGTTTCCAACTTATTGTTGGCTGAGGTGATTGAAACAGTGTTGTTCACATAAGCCTTGTGTTGGATGTTGTTATTATCTTCGGTAAATCGTTGATGTATATAAGGAACATCAATGGTCCCAAAATGGACCCCTGTGGTACTCCCTTCTCTTCTTTCTTTCTTTCTTTCTTTCTTTCTTTCTTTCTTTCTTTCTTTCTTTCTTTCTTACCTCTGAGTCAAGGACTCATTTTCAAAGGTTCCAAGTCAGTAAAATATAGTACATAACAAACAAATACAGACAGTATTAATAGTTGGCATATCACATAGTCCAGATAACTACATCAGGTACACAGGTGTACAGTAACACATAGACAGGAGTTACAAATACAATGAGATAATACATTTCAACTGGCAGTATAACTTGTGTGCAGTCTAAGTTCTTGGAGGCGCTGAGTGCAGTTAAGGGTGAAAATCCTGTTTAAAAGATGGAAAGGGTGAAAGCGTTATACACCTTAGTGGGGAATATGAGGTTAGTGTGGGCAGGAGAAGCTGCCAGATGCAGGCTTTGTCGTTAGTTAATAGCACAGATAATGCTGTAAATGTAACCAGAGGGACATAGGCAAGAGGAAGTAGTCAGGAAGGAGGAGTTCGCTTCATGTGGGTGGGGCGGTAGCAGTGGTGGAGTGAGGAGAGGGAGGGATGTGAGATAGTACCTATGTATAGGAGAGTAGTGGGGAGGGAGGGAGGGGATTGAGGGTGAGGATAGGGGGAAGAGGAGCTGAGGAGGTTGCATGGATTCAGCATGATCAGCGGGGTTGCATGATCAACAAGATCAAATGCTTTTGAGAGGTCAGCAAACACTGCGCCCACAGTCTCACCCCTATCCATGGCACTGACCACCACACTAACAAGTTCTATGAGCCTGGTGTCCAGAGGTTGGATAAGTCAGGTGGTTGTTTGAAAGACACTAAGGGTGGTTCCTGGAAAACACATTTAAGGTGTCATCCTCACTGAATAGTGGTTGTAGGTCTTTAATACTTTTTCTAAATAATAAATGCAATAAGTTATTTCTATAGGAGTGAAACATATAGAGATTAATGTATGGGTAACTATACGCAACAGGGCTGTGTTTCCTTTGAGGGGTTGTTATGACATCACAGTGACCTTGGGAGCAAAGCTTGAGAGGTCATGTGATGTCATAACAACCCCAAGATGGAAACACAACCTTGATAAGTATAGTTACCCATATCTTATTTTGTATAATATATAGTTTTCAAATATTTTTGCCCGAGTAGGTGCTATCTACCATCTTTTGCCAAAGTTAGAAACATTCTCTTTTTCTTACTAATTTCAAAAACCAAAACTCCCAGCTGGTTGATGCCCACCCCAGTGCCCAAATTTCTACTCCTTAGTTCACGTTGATGAGTAAGCATGTTTGGAGTAACTCCCATGATAACTGTTGGTCCACTCATATTGTGGCAAATGCATGAAGGTAGGCCAGCTATGTGCTACAGACATGTACCCAGTTTGCACTGGCCCATACTCCTGAACAGGCACACACCGCACATCATTCACTATCCCCATCTGTGGCCCCTCCCCACAACAGCGTAGTAGTATAGAGGGGCCAGGGGCTAGGAAATGGACAGTGTAGGGCACCAGCGTGCATTCAGTTGGATGCCTGTTCTGCAGAATATCCTGCTCTGCATGGAGCAGCAGACCGTAGGTACCAGTTTACATCAGTACCAACAGAGGCCCATCTACTATGGGCAGGTGCCTGTCGATGGCCCCTAGCCATCGCAGCATGTCAGGTGGGCTGAATGCTGCAGGCTAAGGGCAGGCACTTGCCCCACCAGACTTTCATTTGCTGGATGGAGGTGTGTGTAGTGACTATGGCAGGGTGCTTGTGGGTGTAGCCTGCATCCCTTTCCTGCAGCACTCCGCAACTTCATGCACGGCATGGACTCTGGCTCCACCCCATCACTCTCCTCCGAGGGCAGGCACGCAGTGCTACCCACAGTCAGGAGTTAAGGCACATAAGGGGCATGCACCCCTTTTGTCCATGTTGCTGGGGTCTGGCTGGACATGCTTGACTCAGCTTTATGAATTAGTGATGCCAAAACACTGCATATATCCCCACTACTGTCCTTCCTATTGAGTTTTTTAGAAAAGTGTTTTTTTTCTGTTTTCTTTTCTGTAGAGTTGATCGTCTATTAAGTCTTGGCTTGTTAGTAAAACTGTTGTTTCTTTGTGCTTATAAGACAGGATAAAGCTGAAATGTGCTTTTTTTTTGCTTCCCCCACCTCCGGGCTGGCCTCTCCTTCAGGCCTTCCTATGCTCCTCATCACCACACTGCCTCGGTGCAGCCACCCACCACCCCATATTGCAGCCCCCCCCGGTAACCTGGATGTAACGCTTCTCCAGGTGGGTCCCTCTCCTCCAAGGGGGAAGGCACCAGTGGGGCAGCCAGTGCAATTCTTGGTCTGGGTGCTGCTGGGTTAGTCCATGCACTGCCCGAGGTCTTGTGTCAGTGGGAGCTGGTGACTGTCATCTGGTCGACCTTGGGGCTCTTTTCCTATTTGCTCCCCGGGGGCGTGGCATGCCACTAACATCAGGCTTATGCCAACATTCACCATGCCCCATTAGTTAATGGGACCCCACGTGTTGCCATGCCCCAGCCTCTGCCAGGGTCCAGGAAGCCCGGGTCAGCTTCCTACCATCCCATGAGAGAAGGCCCGAACAGTCATCTGACACTCAAGCCTTCTCTCCCTGGCTGTGCCTCCAGCACCCGAGTTCATTCCCAACCCGGTCACTGGTAGCTCATAGTTAAAAAATCCAACCACTGTGCCGACGGGCCGGCTGAAATATACTTTTAATACACCAGTTTGGGTACTTTTATTATTCTGAGATTACTGGCTTCATTACATGACTGGGGGTCTAGGTAACCAGACACAAACCCTATCATGTCCAGGATACATCTTGTTTTTAACAAGATTATCCAAGTGTTCTTTATCTTTAGTCTGCCTCTGTTAAAACTCTCTTTAATACCGATGCATTTTAATATAAAGAAATTATTTTTCTCTCTGTAATTATTATATTTTATGTATGAGTTTTATTTTTGTAATGTTTTTACGTATTGACTTTTTTTGTAATGACCTGTGGTTGATCAAATAAACTTAAAACTGTGTATATGCAGTGTGGAGACATTATGCACATGGCAGAATACGCACTTCCATTGGAACACGTGTTATTCAGAAAGAAGCACTTACTGAACATGGACCAACAGCTGGCATGGGATTTTTTTTACAAAAACCTCTCTTTCTAGTGTACACAAATTAAGAGGTATTAAAGGAAAACTGAACTAAAACAATGCCTGCAATCACCAGGGCTGCAGAAATGCCCAATTAACATACCCTGTAAAGTTTAAAATCACTGCAGCTAACCTTTGCAAAGTTATTATTTGCTTGTAATGTGGTCCTGGATGCGCCATTTCTAAGGTGCTGCCGCACCGGAAGACAGAGTGTGACCTTACTACCTCTCGGATCATCCTGTCCTTTGCTGGAATGCTCGCTCGTGAGGAGTGAGGCACATTTAAACCAAGTAAAACTAAACTATGACCCATGTAGAGGCGCTACTGCGCATGCCTGAACTCGGAGCTGGAATTTTTTAAAACAAATTTAAGCACCTTACACTGCTCCGATTTCAACGGGAATTACTTGTAGAGGTACAGCTCAAAGACCTCTACATGGGTCATAGTTTAGTTTTACTCGGTTTAAATGTGCCTCGCACCTATGAACAAAAAAATAATTTTTCTTACTGTGCCTTAGCCTCTTACAAAGATGAAAAGGTTTATCTCACCCAGTGCTATAATCAGAAAATTGTATTTGTGTTTTATAGTGCCACTTCAGAACTTTGTGTCAGAAGCTGCATCCCTGCATGGGGTGACACCTTTAGAAACAGTGAAAAACAGATAATCCCCCCCCACCCGGCTTGAACTCCACTGCATCTCCTCCAGTACCCAATATCAAAGAAGGCGCTAATGGAGCAGTAAAGGAATTCTTAAAAAGCAGAGCGGAAATTGTCAGGTTCATTTGTGGTTCAGAGACTCAGTAGCCACACTTTACACTCCCCAGAATGAGTGGTTCTACAAGCATATGTCTGTACGACATCAGACACTCCTGTGAAACCTGGACATGCAGTTGAAGCAATGAATGATTTGTCACCTGCTGTATTAATAGTATGTGATCCCTGCATACAGCTCAAAAAACAGACTATCACTGAGTGAAAGTGGAGGACTAAAGACCCTTAAAGGGGAACAATCATGTTAGAGCTTTATCTCTGATCAGACGTTTGCTGGGTCTGCTTTACTCCAGGGGCTAAGTACAGTCCTCTAACTGTACATAGCCCAGGGAGGACAGTGGGACCAGCAACAAAAGATCAGAGCTTATATAACCTCTAACTTGCACTGTAGGCTACAGAATCTCTCACTACTGCCTACTGCTCTGATGTCACCTGCAGCGGATTCTGGGATTTGTAATAACAGAAGATGACAGCCTAGAACGAAGCAGAATTAGTCTTATACAATCTACTATACTACAGTAAACTGTCAGTAAACCAGAATGTTTTTGCACACAAAGTGTGCATTGGGACCAGACCCACACTTGAGTGTGGGGCCCTTGGTGGTGACTGCTCCCTTTTACTGCTGGATGATCTGATGCAAAACTGTACAGGTAGCAACTCTTCTAGTCCATATCAAAGGAGCAATGAATCCTGGTCGCCCAGGGAATGCTTACCAGACTTTTGATGCAGATGCTACTTCCCCAAGTCCAATAATTTCACCATTATTAGGATATACATAGGTGTTTTTTTATTTATGTATTTATCTATTTATGTATGTATGTATTGCATTGTATTGCATTTCATTTCTTGTTTACCCTGGAAAAGCACATTGAGCAAAAACTGCCCTTTTTCAAAGTGTGACTGAATGTAATTCTCAGTTGGGGTTGACTCTGGGTGCCCACTTCCTTAGAGTAGCAAGAAACGGTTATGGTTGGCCAGAGGAGTATTTTGCAGTGCCTGGATAATGCAGCGCAGAAATGAGAGACTGTACTCCTTAATTCAAAAACAGCTTCCTTTTATTATTTTTGCTTTTTCTTGATACCTTACATTGACAGGTAGATGTTTTGTGACATGCGGGCTTCCTTATTGTTCATCTTATTCAAACATACAACTTCTATTTCAGTTTTGGAGGTGACATAATCCTAATTAGTACTCTGGTTTGCTGGATCACTCCTTTTTCCCTGCTTACACTTAGATGTGACCTTCTGGTACAGTACTTGTGTCTGTGGCATAACATAGAAATCTGCCAGCAGAAAAGGACCCTCTGGCCAATCCAGTCTGCCCAAATACCTCCCCTAGTCCTTTTAACTTACCCCCTCACCTCCATGCCATTTTTGCTTCTATTTAGCCCCATGAAGTTAATGTAAGGGAACTCTTGGCCATCTCCACACAAAACATTGCCTGATCATTGTAAGGTATCATGAAAAAGTCCAGACAGCCGCCCTGATGGCCAAGCGGCAGAGTGTCGCACTGTCTTGCAGGCAAGCCAAGTTCAGGACCAAAATCGGATTACCATGTTGGGAGGCAGGCCAGGCTGAGGCAGCTGCCTTGTGAGAGAGAGTGCCTCAGGTGCGGAAGGTTGGTGGTGGGTTCTGGTGTCATAGCAACCCTTTAACAGGGCCCGGGAGCTTTCTTTCATTGCAGGGGCACTGTGTATGTCTGTTTGTGTGTGTCTGTTCAGTAGAGGCAGCTGTTCAAATAAAACTCCAGAAGACACTGTACAGGGGTGCAGCAAAGACCTTTTTATTACTAGATAGGCCAGTGATAACAGCTTACAGACCTTCCACTACAGCCACAGGAAGTGCTCACTCACAAAAACTCCCCCTTATTGGAGCACCTGAAACTAAGTCCCCAGGTACCGTAATTACATGTGTAGAAGGCTACTTAAAATAAAGTTAACTTAACAATCTCCCACTTTTCTTTAAAGACTTAAATTTTAGCCCCCTTTATAATAGCAAAGTTTAATGTCCACATGGCTAAGTGTCTTCTTCCTCAAGCTGCCACATCCCTTTACTGAGTGCTTTTAGAAGCACAAGAGCCGATGCTCCCTTTTTTGTCAAGCAGTCAGCCAGTTGTTCCTTCATGGTAGACTAGAGAACACGCTGGACCCTCTTGGCCTGGATAAGTTCTTTAATGCCACTGATTTCAAGACGAAGCCTTTTCTCTGAAACTGACTTGGTCGACTTGATAGCATCAACTAGTGAATGATTGTCCACAACACATGTCACAGGTAAGATGTGTTTGGTAATCTCGGTAGTGAGCTCTGAGTAGAGCATTGCCAGAAAGATGGCATTGTCAATTCCCTCAGCCAAAGCAAGGGTCTCCCCAGCAAGCGTGCTCTGGACTACTCTTCTTATCCTTTTTGACTGCCAGGAAAGTGGTGAAAAGCATCCTTCCTCACCCATTAAGATAATCAGGTGACCACCCTGAGTACCCCCATCTGGGAGGTTGCCTAGTGATGCATCACTAAAAACTACCAATTTTAAGGAGGCATCTTTTCCCAAACATTGAAATTTCAAAGTCACTTGTTCTGATTTCAGTTTTCGAACAATTTTGTTTGCCTCATGTATGGTTTGAACAGTGGCTTGTTTCATGTTAGACGCCAAGTTGCAAGCATCAAACATGACATCAGGTCTGCTCTGTCTAGCAACCCAGAGAATTTGGCCTGTCTTTGACCTCAGTTGATCCTTTTCACTTTCAGTGAGAGGATCATCACGGTGTAACGCTCTTGTGGAATCCATGTGGATGGGATGAAGATTTTGTATGTAGTGTTGCTGTTGTAACTGTACGATTTTATCAACTGTATTGAACTCCATGCCCACGTAACAAAAGCTGTCATGCTCCTCACGGCCAGTCTTAAAGACATTTCTTAAGTGTGGTATTACTGTTGTGGCAAAGTTAAGTGAGCCACCCCAAATGAAGTCATCAACATGGCAGGCAAGCACTCCAGCTACATTGCTATCTTGATCTAACCAGTAGAAGATGGCAGGATCCACTTGTGACATTTTTCCACCTATATTCAGCATAGTTTCTTGAACTTTGTTGTACCAGTACAGAGATGCATCTGCCAGACCATAGACACACTTTTTAAGTTTCCACAGTGTTCCTTCACCTTTAGCTTCAGGTGGAGGTTTGAGGTAAATATCTCAAGACAACTCTGTTCCTTGCAGGAAAGCAGATTTAATGTCCATGGAACGAAGTCTCCATTGTTTTTGACAAATTACAGTTAGAAGCAATTTTAAGGACTCTGAGGCACACGTTGGTGAGTCTTTTAGAAGTTCTTTATTGTCAAGTTCCTCAAAACCTCTGGCCACCAGACGTGCTTTTGGAACTATTCCATCCGAGGTTTCTTTTAGAGTATAAACCCACCTTGTAGAAATACACTTTTGTCCATTGTCTTTGACTACGTCAAACACTCCATTGCTTTTTGAGCTACTGAGCTCATCTTGTTTTGCATAATCAAAAGATACTTCCTTTGTAACTAGTACATCATCTTCAGAGAGTTGCACTTGGTTGTCCATAGGTTCAATGTGAAGATTTTCTACACATGACAAGTCAACTGACCCTGCTGTATCTGAAATGGCAGAGGGTTCCAAGTAGTGTAAATTGTAACAGTGTTTGTTTTTCCCCTTAACTTTTCCTGCACGTCCAAGAACTTTTGCTGTGTATGGACTCCCACTTTCTTTGTCTGTATATCTAACAATTTGTTCAGGTTTTAGATTGACACGGCCATCTTGTCTTGACACATGGGGTTGTTGAATGTCCACTTCATCAGTATTTCCTGTGTCATTGGTGAAGTCCTCTACAGTACTTCATCGTTGTCTATGCCACTCATAGTGTCCATGTTATTGTGTTCAGCATCTGGTAAATCTGTCTCATCTTCTGCAACCTTTTGTGTAGCATGCTGATGGTCAGTCACCGCTCCTTCAACTTGCTCGTTATTCACTTTTTGTAACCTTGAATGATGCACCTGCATATAGGTGCCTCCATGTCTCACAAATGTTACCACGCCATCCTGACCAATGACGACACCAGGTCCTTTCCACTCTGCATAATCCATGCGCTTGTAATAGACTTTGTCGCCAGTCTCATATTTTTCATCTGTAGTACGAGTTGTTTACGCAAAGCCGCGATTCCTCTCTGAGCATTCTGCTTCGTGAATGCTTTCTCACTGCATGCAATACGTGAAATATGCTGTGCTCATTACTCATAGCCGTCCTTCCAAAGCAGGTGGCTTATCAACCAGCACGGAGGGAAGATTAGGGTTCTGTACAAACACTAGCTGGTATGGGCTATAGCCATGGACATTCTGCATTGAGTTTTTTGCCATAATGCCCAATCTAGGGCTGTTTTCCAATCACATTGATTAGTTTTTTACTTTCAATAGGATTTCGTGAGTGTTAAATTATGTCATTCCAAAAGTCCATTGCTCCACGGACTGTACCCAGCAGTTGTCTTTACTTCTATGTTAAAATTTTCTGCCATATCACGGATTTCATCATTGTTGAATTCTCCTTCATTGTTGCTGTATAATTTTTTAGGTGGGCCATGCACACTTATCCAGGAATGAATAAACTGCTTCACAATTTCAGTAGGTTTCTTTGTAGTCACAATGCCTCCAGCACTGAAACGTGTGAAGTTTTCAATTATGTGAAGATACCACACACTTGGTCCTAGCTCATGAAGGTCCACAGCCACTGTTTCATTGTACTTGGAAGCCATTGGTAGCCCAACAGCAGGCTTGGGTTTGCTATATCTCAGGCATGTCTCACAGCTGTTCACTATCTGTTGTAGAATGGAAACACTCTCTTTATCATTATTACCAGAACTTCACAGTAATTTCTTAAGCTTACCAACTGAAGCATGTCCAAATTGCTTGTGAAGTTTTAACAAAACTCTGTGCTTTTCATCTGTGGACATGTTCTCTGTCACTGTTAAAATCTCATTTCACACGGACTCTCTGTAATGTCTTTGTCTAGAATGCTGACACAATAATGTCCTGAAGTAGTAAGCTCAAGTATGGCTGGTTGTTTAAACATCACCACTTTGTCATTTTTAATGTCTAGCACTGCCCTGCCTTCTTTAAGGAAGTTTTGCTTAACAACAAAGGAATATCTGCACGGACAACCTCCGCTTTCTATGTGACATTTTGTCTGACCTATTTTTGCTGGGATTTTAACTCTTTTGATAGAATGCACAACTCTTCCATCTTCAAATTTGAAAGCTCTGCAACTTGGTATGTCCACCATCTTGTGCACTACATCTTGTCTAAGTTCACTTACATAGCTATCTAGCCATTTTTCTCCACAGACTGTGCGTGTACACACAGTATCAATGACTGCAGATCCTAAAGACTCTGCCATAAATACCTCTGCATCAGTAGCGAACTCCTTTGAAAACAATGTGATGTTACACTGCTCTACTTCATCTGTATTTGTTTTTTCCTCTATTAACTTCACTTGTTCATTTTTGTGCTGGCAATCTTTGGCCCAATGACAAGTGCTTTGGTCAATGGCACATTTTGATCTTCTCCATAGCTATCCAATGGATTTTTGCCAGGCAATGGTGCCCTCTTGTGGTTGTTTTGATAGCGTGCCATGCTATCTTGCTTTTCTTTTGCTCAGTGAATACGCTGCATCTTGACCCATGTGAATTCCTCTATGACTGGCACAATAGATGTCTTATCGCCAAAAATCCTCTTTAATGCTGACTTCATCAATGCAAATGTCAGGCTTGTACAGGCAGTTAAAGCCAAATGTTTATCCTTCACATCTAAGCATGAAGTATCTAACAACTTGAAAGCTAGCACAGCATCTGGCAGAATCATATTATGTTTGCGCATGACAGTGTACCTTTGCTCAAAGTCAATAATGTAGTCTGTTATGGCCGTTGAGCTGCCTCTAGCAATCCGGTCATAATTAGTATATGCGTTGTAAATCCGATCCTTCTCTTCCCTGAGAAACACATCAAGTGCTCTGATTCACGTCTCCATTCCCGTATCTTTGTTTAAATCTTCTGCTGAAATTTTCAATCCAATGTCCTCGCTCTACCCTTGAGCAGAAAGTATGACCATAGGCGCTTGTTTTTCTCTCCAGTTCGGTATACGTTGCCATATTCCACTTAATTTTTCCAGCTTTCATCGCCCCTTTTCGTCAAATGCAGGTGGGACCCTGTAATTGCTAACCATCCTGCTACCAATGTTCAAATAAAACTCCAGAAGACACTGTACAGGGCGCAGCAAAGACCTTTCTATTACTAGATAGGCCAGTGATAACAGCTACAGACCTTCCACTACAGCCACAGGAAGTGCTCACTCACAAAACTCCCTTTACTGAAGCACCTGAAACTAAGTCCCCAGGTAGCGTAATTACATGTGTAGAAGGCTACTTAAAATAAAGTTAACTTAACAGCAGCATCCACACCACAGTGAGGGAGGTAGTGTGTGAGAGAAAGCCAGGAAGTAAAAAACCCTGCTGTCCTGAATGATGGCTAAATGCCTGAACTGGCACATTCCTGAATGCAGGATATATCCCTGAAAATGGCAGAGGAGACAGCAAAAGGCTAAATGGAGAAAAGTCAAAATAATAACAATAAGCTATATTTAGTTTGAGTGGAATTATCTATTTAAAGAGATAGTGTACTGCTTGGAATTAATAGTAATTTTTAGATGCAGTCAGCTATCTCTTCCAATATCTGAATTATTTTTTTCTTTTCTTTTTGCTAATTAGGAGATTTTACGCCTGGCAGTACTGGGGTGATGTGTGGAGCAGCACTCTTTTTGGAGGCTAAAAAAAGTTTTGTTCCTCCCACTACATTGTCAGAAATGAGATCAAATGCCTTGAGGCACCACAATCCTTGCAGCCTGAGCAATGACTTTCACAAGCTACCAATCAAAATGCAGGAAATTGTGACATCACTGGTAACCAGGAAGCGCCAGTCTCTGCTCCTTCATGTGAAAGTGAAACCTAGCAGTCAGAAATGGTTCTCATTTTTTTTTTTTATTTAGTTGTTTAACCAGGTATAGCACACTAAGTGAAACCTTTTTTACAGGAGCAACCTGGGAGCACAAGGAGGTTAAGTGACTTGCTCAGGGTCACACAGTATGCAAGTGGAAGCTGTGGGATTCAAACCCAGTTCTGGTCTGCTGGATGTCACCAGATTTGCAGCTTAGAGCCGTAGACCACTGTGCTATACTGCCTCTGGTTACTAGTGATGTCATACTCAGTGTGGTCTCAGTGTTTTCTAATAAGCAAACAGAAAAGTAAAAATACTTGAGATACAAGAAGTGATAGCTGACTGCATCTGAAAGTTACAATTAATTGTAGGCAGTTTAAAGGCAGTACACTAGCTCGTTAATGCACTACATTTTCATTTGCTGTGATATTTGGACATCACTTTGAGTAGTAATCTCCTCCCTCCACTCCCCTTTCCTCCCCTTCCCTCCTCTCTCTTCTCCTCTCTCCTCTCCCCTTCTCATCCACTCCACTCCCTCCCACCACCTCTCCCTCCTCATGCCCTGTCCCTTCCCCTCCCATCTGCTCCGCCTCCTCCCTCCTCCCTCTCCTCTCTCTCCTCCTTTCCTAGCTCTCTTATTCAAGAGGAGAGGTACTTCGAGCAGTGTGATGGTGGCATTTGCTACTTGGCTAAGCATTCTACTTGGTTCTTCTGAGACTTTTAGCTATGTTTTTTCCCCAAGATCATATAGTGTTTTTGTTTTTTAAATAAATTATTGTCAATAACAGGGCACATTCCATAACTCATACAGATGGTATTATATGATATGTACTTCAAAGACCGTACAGTACAGCTTACCCATACAGTGAAATTGTTTTGCAATTTTCTTCAATCAAATTAAGAACTTAATCTACTGCTTGCTTCAATATAAAAAGGAGATTATATACTAATGGGCTAGAAAATCTTGGATGCACGATGAAAATAATGTACACAAACTGAAACACTGAGTCAAGTTCCATTTTGATCCTAAATAAAGACCACAGGCTTGATTTTCTGAAGGAAACCCATGACAAAATGCCTGTATAGCGGGTATGAGCGTAAGTGCTACCTTGCATCATAGTCTGCGGCAGCCCTCGATTTTCAAATGCTGACCGTGTCAAACGGGGATGCCATGCACCCAACCGCTCTTTGTGGCAAAATCGTTCCTGTGTCAAGTCTCATGGGCTTGCCTACAGGGCTGCACCATCCTTTTCGGATTTTGAAAGCTCCACCTATGGGACGAGCAAGAGGCTCACATTAGACTAGCCAGGAGGTGGTCTAAGTGCCCTGCACTGCTTGCTTGGCAGGGCGGCCAGTGAGATGTGGGGCTGGGAAGGGGAACAGGGATGCAGGGGCACTGAGGGTGCCATAGGGCATGAGATGGCATGGTGGGATGTATATGGAGTGAAGGGGGCACCTGTCAGATGTACCATAATGCTTATAATACAGCCAAGGGGACCAGGTGGAGGGTTGGCACTGTGAGCTTATTATGACATGGCCCCAGGTGGAAGCAGCCCTGGCTCCTGCCCCACAGGACTGTGGGTTCTGTGGGGCAGGTGCCAGGGCTGCTTCCACCTAGGGCTGGGTCATAATAGGCTCATGATGCCAACCCCTCTATGCGGTCTCCTCAGCTGTGTTATAAGCCCAATGACACCTCTGACAGTTACCTCCTCTATTCCATACACTTCCCACCATTCCCCCCTCATGCCCTATGGCACCATCAGTGCCTCTGCAGCCCCTGTTTTCCACCTTTCATCCAGGGTTCTCCCCCCCCACCTCTGTGGGCCAGGTAAGCTTGAATGGGGGGGGGATGGTTGATGGATCCCTCTGTCAAACTACTCAGGCGTGCCCAATATTTGATGCAGCCCTATGGCTGCAGCAACTCCCGGGTCTTTGATACAGGGACCCCTATTTTCACAAAATTGTGTGCAGGGTCCCTGATGCACCCAGAGTTCGCTGCAGCCCTAGATCACTGCAAATTGCGACAACTTAGGGGCTCTTTGAAAATTGAGCCCCATATCTTTTCATAAGACTGAACCTTTTCAAGGGAGGTATAGTGTACTTTTGTGTTGTTATGTATACTGTATATCATAAAGTTGATCCAGGTCTGGTAATTTGGGGGTGGGGTGGGGTGGCATCTTTCTAGTTCAATAGTATGCATTTTTAGCATTTGATGATCCCAAAAGAGACTGGGGATCTTCCAGTATGCGTGGATAGGCACAAAGGCATATTAGGTAGAGAGAAATGGGAGAGAGAGTGACACCTATAACCAACTAGGGTCAGTGATGATTGAATAGGAAGGGACAAGGGCAGACTGGATGGGCCTAAAGGTCCTTTTCTCCAACAAACTGTATGTTACTGTGTTTTTAAATGAATGAGTTTATTACACTGCTGGGATATCCTAACATTTTAGCTGTTGTAAACAGTTTGTGGTTGATGCTGTGCATGCTAGTAGCTTATTGTTAGCGTTAGTAGTAGTGGTAGTAAGTAGTTCATGTGTTTTATCTTCACTGTCGCCTTTTTCATGGTTGGTCGGTTGGCTGATTGATCTTCCACTGCATTCCAGTATAGAGTCAACGTGTTGTCAGCATGGTCTAGTGTAAGTGGGGAGCCTGAGACTGATACTGGGGCTCATTTGATTTGTACTGGTTGCCCAAACTGTTAGTCTTCCATGTCAATGAGTTTCGGGACTATAATTCAAAACGTCAGCAGCTCTCTGCTAATCCAAGCCTTGAGGTTCTCTGGGTATGAGGAGCAGCTGTGGAAGAGGAGAGCGAGTGAGGGAAATCCCAGGGGCAGAACCTGGTGGCAGCAGAGTTCTGCCTAAGGCAGTAAGAGTGGCTTTGGTATCAAGAGGAACTCCTGAAAGAGGTTTCTTGATTTGCTCTGATCTGGACGTGTGCGACATCGTTTTGTGTGGGTCACAACAGGAGAGAGAGTAAGAGGCTCCCTGCATCCTTTGGTTAATTTCTAACTGCAGTGGTTGTCTCCCTGGCTGTCTGACTTCACTCTGAGGTACAGTGAGAGTGTGTGGAGGTGTTCATTTCCCCCTGTACTTTTCTCCACTTCTACTGCTCAGCTGAGGGTGCTCCCTTGGTACTTGATAATTGACGAGGGACTGCAAGCACTGTTGGTGACAGCATCCAGAGTCTTGGGCAAGACTGTAGTGTGTGACAGATATCAACTGTTAAAGTGGTATCTTAGAACTGTCGACTCTTCCTGAATCTATCAACTTTATTAGGGGTCCTCAGGGGGTGGGCCCTGTGGAATGTGAAATAGGGCAAGGGTTTCTTATCTGCTTATCTCTCAGGATCTGTGAACTCTGTCCCAGAGAGGGTGACCCATCAGGATCTGGAAGAGAGGAAAGGGGGATAGCTCCATGGTCCTGGCCCTGCACGGTTGGTAGCCCCTTTTGGGCTTGTGCCTCATCTGGCCATCTGGTCCTGCAGATCAGAGGTGCAGACCCCCTGCTTGAGCTGGGTCTCCTTAGAGCTCAGGATGTTCTGTCTGAGGAGTTTTCTGATGGTGGGAGGGGTAGCGCCACTGACTGGCCCCGCTAGATGGTCTGGGAGAGGGTATTTTCTCTCATCCCTTGGCCAGGTCTTCTGGATCTGGGGGGCTGTCCTATATCCAGGTCCAGGTCCTCCTGAATACTGTCTGCGGAATCACAGTTTGTAATTCTCTGACAATGTACAGCTGCAGAATCATCTACTCTCCTGAACTTTAAAATATCTATGTCCCTTTACTGAGTATTTACGAGATTGGAATGAATAAAACATTTTTTAAAACTCTTTTACCTTACAGCTGAAGCCTCTTTCAACAACTGCCAGTGCCATCTTCCAAACATCTGGATCTCCTCCTTACCTTGTCCTCTGGGAGGCTGGGACTTCTCGACACACCACTGAGCTGTCCTCTGGTTTACCACAGGGTGAGTCACACTTTCTGCTCTATAGCAAGGAACCCAACAAATCTAGCTGCCCAGGTGGAGGTCCACACCTACAACCATTCCGGAGGCAGGAAGGAAGGTGCCAACATGGTCATGGGAGGGAGGCGGCTAGATCATCACCTACCCAGCTTGTGCCTTTTTACTCACTTTTCTTCTTTCCACCTACTGAGAATGAGCAAGTGTCACTGAGTACTGGCAAGCCTGGTGCACTGATGCACATGCTCTTCCCTTTCTCATGCATGTGCATCACCTGAAACTGCACGCTGCCCGTGGTCACCCAGGTATTGGTAGTGTAGCAAGATGCAAGTATCTCTTTCTCTGGAAAAGGAGAGCAGTGTCCACTGGGATACTATATCCTCCTACCTTGGCCAGCTCTTGATGCCTTTGACTCATTTGTGAACCCAGGTTGGCGCATCATGAGTGGTAACCCTAAAACAGTGCTAGTGGGCCAGCTGGCATATAATGTTTACCACAGATGTCATACATTAGAAATCTGGCACGGGCTCACATCCTCTCCTGGCCAGAGACATGCCTCCAGTCTTCCAGCAAAGGTACACATTTTCACAGGGCTAGGTTGTGTGTTTATTTATTTTGCTGTCCAGGAAATGTACACTGAACCAAAGCTAGTTTCCAGGTGCAGAAAACCTGCATCACATCACACAGACAACCTGCACGCCTTGCAGAGGGCTAACATCATGATGCCACTGGTCCAATTCCAGCAGGAGAACTGCACTTTCAGCAAATCAAAGTCCAGTCCAGCCCGGTGGTGCTGAGGGTTGAGGCACTGAACACCACACCTTGTATCACGCCAGTGACCCAGGTTCGGGAACGGACTTGGGATGCAGGGGGTTGGCAGGGGATGGGAAGGGATTGAGCATCTGGGGAACTGCTTTCCTTTCCTGAGGAGGGATCCGGGGTTAGCGCTACTCCTGGGTGGCTCCTGGGGGTGGCCGGGGGGCAGCACCAGGAACATTCGGTGCTGACAGACGTGAGGGTGGAGTGGCGGCGGACATCAGCATGTCAGTGCCATAGACATCACTGCACATCCATGCTCCGAGGGAGCAACCAATAAGGAAAAATCCCTGGTGGGCCAGGGAGGTGATGAGGGCTCCAGGGACTGAATCCACATCCCCAGTGCTGGACCATCACTCTCTTTTTTAGGCTCCCCCTGGTGCCAACCAGGACCAACCCTCTAATTACAGAAAGGCTGCCAGGTCCTGGAAGGTCCTGGATGGGGATGCCCGGGGAGGAGAGGTCTCAGGTGGGAGTAGAAGCTAGGTCGAGACAGCACCTCTAAGAGATGTCCTGGCCAACTGGGGCAGTAAAACAGAATTGAAAAAAAAAATGTCCTGTCCACAATGGCCCTAGCCCACCTGTGGGTGGCACTGTAGTGTAGTGTGGCATCTGTGGGTGACACCAGGAATAGAATCTGGTGTGGCTAGAGTGGACAGCCACAGTCCTCTGTGGAGTTATACAGGAGTTGTCAGGGAGTGATGCTCAAAGGTACTTTACAGTTGACATGTTTGCCACGACTGTAGCCATACTCACCTATTAGCCACTCTGAGTATGTTTCTTGTTCCTTCGTGTGCTTACAGCCTAGTCTGTTCAACATCTGAATGAGTAATGGATGGAGGCAGCATCGTCCATGACCAGCATGTTGATGACGGGTAGCCCCTTTCAATTTTACACAACTCCAGATTGAGTGACAGTACCAAGACTACAAACAGTACAGTCTATTGAACCTACGGCCTATGATGACCTGTGGAAAGTAAGAGGCTCTTTTTGAGAGAAAGACTGAGCGATAGATATAAGATATCCATGGAAAGATTGTAGAGCCCAAAGATTTATGCATTTATGTTTTTTATTATTTCAGCAGAATACAAATATGGAAAGGCACTCCAGGGTGTTAAATCTCAGTATTCATACCCCTCACTGCAGATGGCGCTCAACTTTCATCTAATACCTTTTTGTACTTGGGATGTGATGTTACTTGCTATTAAGCTACTGAATCTTGCTTTATTGCTTAAATATTCTCACAGTGTCAAATCTAGTGAGCTGAATTCGGCCAGACCAGTGTCACGGCAGTAGTAGTACTACTGCCTGCCACACCAGCGACCAGAGTTCAGGAACAAACTCAATTAATTTCATTTTTAGTTTTTATACTGGAAAGGCGTGTGAGCAATTCTGCCAGTTTTCACAATTGTCCAGTGACAAGACATAAGTGCATACATAAATTACAAACAGAAGTTCAGGGGTAAATTAATAAGGGTGAGCAGGATTGTACAGTAAATAATACAGAGGCTAACGACAAATACTGAAAATTTAGTACATGTCTCGTACAGACAGATGTAAGGGATAAAAAACACCGTTGTTTTATTTACAAGCAGATGTTATGGGTGAGAACAACGTTGTTTAAGTGCAGTGGCAATCAGAATTGTCCAGAAGGTATTGCTTTGGTTGACATTTAAATAGACCAAAAGAGGTACACTGGGCAAGAGGATGAGGCAGGCTATTGAAAAGTTTTGCACCTTTGAAGGAGAGGGAGTGCTATCCTTGGGTGGTGTGGTAGAAAGGGACAGTGAAGGCGTAATTGGAGGTTAGTCTAGTGGATCGGGTGTTAGTGGGCTTCTGGAAAATGAAGACAATGCTGTTTGGAAGGTAGTCATGGAGGATTTTGTAGAAATAAGTAAGACTTTTACTGTTAAGTCTGTCCTCAAGCGATAACCAATTTGCGGACTTAAAAAGGTCACAGTGATGGATATTTCTGGGGAGACCAGTTGCGAACCTGACAATGTTATTGTAAGTTGCCCTTAGCCTATTAAGGTTTTTTTGGGGAGGTGGATGGGGAGTAGACAATAGATCCATTTTCAATGAGTGGCAATAGGAAACTGTTGGCCAGCAGTGCCTTGGTCTGTGGTGTGAGGAGCTGGTTAATGAGGAAGAGTGTCCTGAGCCATTGGTGTACCTTTTTGATAAGTTGGGATGTGGTATTCATAGGAGAGGTGAGAGTCTAGGTATGCACCCAGGTATTTAAATTATGTGACTCTTTTAACTGGGTTGCTATTCTTGTCAGTTAAAATGAAGTCAAAGTCTGAGGGTTTCCTGATGCCGAGACTACCATGGACTTAAGTTTTTTTAGCATTGAGGACTAGTCCATGGGAGGAAAACCAGCAGTGCAGTTTACTAAAGTCGTGCTGGAGTTTGTTAAGGAGAACTGAGGGAGACTTGTCTTTGCAGAAGAGAGCTTCATCATCAGTATATATGATTAGATGGATGTGATGACAGGTGTAAGGAAGGGGATTTATGGTGAGTGAAAAGAGCAAGGGGCCTAGGATGGATCCTTGTGGTACCCATATTTTATGGCACCAGGGATCAGCTGGGGAGAGGAGGATCTAATGTCCAGAGGACTGTTCTTGTCTCCCAAGGTGGGAGGGGTTGCACATTTCCTACATGCTTTTGACACCTAGTGGAGGCTAGGTGTCTTGGCAGGTGGGAAACCAATAAGGCTGAGGGACATCATCAGTTGCTCCATGTCATTGTATATCACTGTTCCTGTGGCACATAAAATGGAGGAAAAATCATTCTGCCAAAGCTGGAGGAAGGATGGCGTCCCACAGGCCTGGCATTACTGACTAGGTAACACTGGATCCTGCTTTGGGGGATGCAAGAGCAAGTTCCCCATACCCTACCACAAGGGGTAAGTCATGGGAGGTTGAGTGCTATCCAGTGGGGGTCAGCAGGACAGTACAGAGGCTATAAACTGAAGTGACAAAAATCTACGAGTTGACTCTCCATGGTTTTTCCCGTAGCATAAGAAACACATCTAGAATTCTAAAATTTTGGGTAACTTTTTCAGCCTCCTTTAGTTTTTCCTTCATTTTCCTAAAGAACCCTGGATATCACATGGTGCACTTTGGAAAAACATACATCTGGACACATTTCAACTTTATGTTTCATTTATTTTCTGTATCTAGCTCTGGCTTTTTCTTTACAACTAAATGCATTAACACGAAAACAAAATCACTGTTCCCTAGACTTCGACTGATAAAGGAGAATGGAGTTCACAAGAGGGGAAATTATATAGGCATGAGCTGGAAGGCACTCTGCCTAAATGCCAGGAGCCTGGGAAACAAAATGACTGAGCTCCAGGTGAGGGTGATGGATGCAGGTTTAGACCTCTTAGTCATTACAGAAATATGGACCCCAGGGAATAACAACTGAAAGCTGGCAGTACAGTAGTATACCATGTATAGTAGAGAGAGGGGTAAAGGAAAAAGAGGCAGGGTAGCCCTCTATGTCAAAGAAGGCATAAAAGCAGTAGAGGATGGGTCCATCGAGGGAGGAAACGGGGAGACAGAATTGCTGTGGGTATAACTCACGGCAGCATTGGGAAAAAAGTTGCACATGGGTGGCCTATAGACCACTGGCACAGGGAGACGAGGGGGATAGGGAACCAGGGACAGAAATTGAGAAGGGGGTCACAAAGTGGGGTACTGATTGTGGGGGATCTCAATCTACCAGACATAGACTGGGATATTCTAGCAGCTAAGAGCACCAAAAGTCAGGCCATACTAAATATGTTGCATGAGTGCCTGCTGGTGCAGCTAGTCAGGGAACCGGGTGGAAGGGGTTAAGCTGGCCACTGCTTCAGAGGAAAGAGACCTGGTAGTCATTGTAAGCAGCTCCCTGAAACAAACTAGCCAATGTGACAAGGTTTATAGCAAAGCAACCAGAATGCTGGGGCGTAGTAAAAGGGGTTTCAATAACAGGAGGAAAGAGTTAATACTGCCTCTCTATAGATCACTGGTGAGACCCCATCTAGAATACTGTGCCCAGTGCTGGAGTCCTCCCCTGAGGAAGAACAAAGACAGGCTGTAGCCAGTGCAGCATAGAGTAGCCAAAATTATTCAGGGCCAACAGGGCAGATCGTATGGAGATCAGCTTAGGGCACTGAACATGTACTCGCTGGAGGTCAGATGGGACAGGAGGACATGACAGAGACCTTCAAGTTCAAGAAAGGAATAAACATGGTAAATTACGAGACACTATTCAGCAGGAATGGCAGGTCAAAAACAAGGGGGAAATAATGTAAGCTGGGGGGAGGATTCAGGAGGGATGTGAAAAAGTTTTACTTTACAGAAAGAGTGGATGGGCCATGGAACAGCCTACCAGCAGAGGTGGGGGGTGCAAAAACCATTAATGGGTTCAAGCACAGCTGGGGCAGAATAAAGGGCTTAATCCTTAGGCTGCCGCTAGATTTAGAACGTATAGGAATTCTGGACTGATATATCAGCAAGGATTAATAGTTTTTCAGGGGGTAACAGTAAGGCAGGGAGCGAGGGGGGAGAGGAGGGTACAAACTCCATCTGGGCACTAGATCACAGGATAAGAGTTAGTTAAAACTGGGCAGACTAGATAGACCAGTGTTTTTTTTTCTGATGACATTTTCTGTGTTTCTGTGACTGCTCCGGCTGCATGTCCTCACCTAACATCACAATCCTCTGCTTGTGACGCCACACCTTGCTGTGGAAATGATTATGATACCTAGAAGGGACTGTGAGGTGAGACTTAGACAGATAATAGGAGCAGATGAAATCTAATGGACAGATGTGATTGTTTTTTCATGGTTATTATTGTGCAAAGTAATAATTGAAAGAGACATTACATACAAGACAACATATAAGGTATATGACATGGGCTGACTTAAGATATCATTTTTATCTTCATGAGAGGATATTGGTCTGTTGGTACCTCAGTTGGTACCTCATGAGTGTCAAAGCCATTAATGAGGTAACACTAGATCAGTACACTCAAATGAAGATAAAAGTAATATCTTAATCCGGCCCATGTCATCTTTGATTTATGAAACAGGGGTAACCCCCTATAAATGGGGGTTCCCAAAAGTCTTCCTTGGGTGTGCTTAAATGCCCACTGCCAGGTGGGTGTTCTGTGTCTTTACAGGTGTAAAAGTGCTTGCATGCAAGTGCCCTGTTAGCCTCCATGTCTACCCCTTTAAGAGACATTATTCTTGTAGTATATAATTAATCTGGGTAGGGGCCGACTGTTTCAGGCTCCGAGTTCCGCTCGAGCTGCACATATTGATCCGCTCTGCCACCGCTAATATGCTGCAGAGGAGCTCTGTTAGAACTTATTTTATTTATTTTTATTTTTATTTTTATTTATTGAGTTCTAGGATTACAAATACCTTTGAGCCAGGGCTCTTTTACAAAGGTTCCGCATCATAAGGTACAGATTAGACAGCGCATTACAGGCAACACAATTAAATAGGTGTACAAACATAAATTGAGACGAGAACATAAATTGAGGCAAACATTCAATGAAGAGAGGAGGAAAGAGGTGAAAAAGAAGAGAGAGGGATAGAGGGAGGGAGGAAGGCCGGGGGGAGGGTGAGGGTGACAGCAAGGGAGATAGGAGAGGTAGAGGGAGGAAAAGAAGGGGTGGTGGTGGAGGGAGGGGGATGTAGCCTGGTGGGCTCTGTCAGAGAACAAAAGTAAAGTGCAGAAGTTGGGCATGGTGGTGTCACAAAGTGCTGGGAGGCTGAGGCTCTTGTGGTTGTAGGCAGAGCAGCGGAGCCACGATGAGGTGATCTGATTTAATAATCTGGGGGGCCACCCAGTGGTGCACTCCAGGCTAGACATTACAGTCACAGGTGCTGGCAGCAATGAGAGAGTGGCAGAGCCTGGTTTTGAAGGCACCAAGTGTGGGAGCGGCGGTGATATCACTAGAGAGTCCATTTAGCCAGTAGGCGGCCCGGTAGGCAAAAGCTCTTTGACCTTGGGTTGTGTGGCAGTAAGGGATTTGGAACTGCTGCGGTTTGGTCCCTCGGGTGCACCGGCTGCTTTTTTTAGGTTGTAGGAGGGTAGCAACACCGGTTGGGGCGAGGCCCATCTGAATTTTCATAGTCACTATGCAGGTTTGGTATTTAATACGCTTGTCAAATTGCAGCCAGTTGGTTTGGGAGTAGAGGTCACAGGTGTATGTATAACGTTGAGCGCCGGTGATTAGCCGACAAGCCTTGTTGAGGGAGGTGGTTACCCATTTGAGCGCAGTAACCGTAGCTGAGCTGTAGATGATGAGGCCATAGTGAATGGTGGCAATGATAGTGCTCTGGATGGCAGCAGCCAGGGCTGTAGGGGGAAGGTGTCTCCTGAGGTGGTACAGCAGGTCTAGTCTGGAGTTGGCAGCTCTGGCAACACTGTTGATGTGGTCAGTGTAGGAGAGGTACGGGTCAAGGGTGATCCCAAGGTATGTAAAGTTTGGACTTGTTCTAGTAGGCTGCCTTTGCTGGTCGATATGGAGAGGTGATGGAGTTTATGTTTATTATGGGCACTGCTGAAAATCATGGTCTTAGTTTTTTTCTGATTGAGGATCAGTTTGTGTTGAATGAACCAGTTCTCAATAGTGTAGAAGCAATGCTGAAGGTTGCTTTGCACCTGGTTTGGGTCCTGGTGTGAGGCTAGAATTACCGCATCATCGGCATAGAGTACGATTTGTTGGGAGCAGGAGGCTGGCAGTGTATTTAGAAACAGACTGAAGAGGAGTGGTCCCAGGGTGGATCCCTGAGGAACACCGGAGCAGACAGGTTTGGCTTCAGAGAGCACATCCGCAATTTTTACACATTGTGTCTTATTTGCAAGGTAGCTTTTGAACCAAGGTATAGAATCGGGGGAGATCCCAGCTTTTTGAAGCTGGGCAAGAAGAAAGTGGTGGTGGACAGTATTGAAAGCCTTGGTTAGGTCAATAAAAATTGCGCCAGTGAGATGACCTTTGTTCAGGGAGCTGTGGATGGCCCCAGTGACTTCAAGTAATGTGGAGGCAGTACTATGGCCTTTCCGGAAACCATGTTATTGCCTGCAGAGGATGTTGTGCTTGTCCAGGTATTCGGTAAGCTGGTCCAATATGATGCGTTCCAGGGTCTTTGAGAGGGGCGGCAGGATTGAGATCGGATGGTAGTTCCCATGGTCAGTCTTGTCACCACTTTTGTGGCTTGGGGTGACAGTGGCTGACTTCCATTTTTCTGGGAATTGGTTGAGTGAGAGGGAGAGGTTAAAAATCTTGGTAAGGGGCCCCAGCACCTCTTCAAGGGTGAGGGCCAGGAGCTTGAGGTAGAGTATTTCATTGGTGGCTCTGGATTTGCTGATGGTTTTGGTGATGTACTTACGAACATCGTTCTTATGGACTGCTTTAAAGGGAGGGTGATTGTCGAGAGTTGAGGAGTTGGGGGTTTCGGAAGCATCATCATCGTTAAAGAAGTTAGGAGGAAGGACACTGCTAAGATCAGTGAAAGCGGTGTTGAAAATATCAGCGATGGTTTTAGGGTCGAGTGTGGTATTCCCATTTACCGTTAGCATAGCTGGCACAGATTTAGGTTTCTTCCCAGAGATTTCATTTAGATTGTTCCAAAAGTCTCTCCCATTACTCCTGGGTCAGTGAGTACTTTCTTGTAGTAGTCAGACTTCTGGGACTGGATGGTTTCATGCAGTCCTGCGTGCTCGTTTATAATTTTGGATGTCACCTTGTTTCCCGGTGGATCTAGCCAGCTCCCAGAGGTAGTCCCTGGATTTTAGCTTTTTAAGGAGGTCTCCAGTTATCCACAGGTTGCTGAGGGTTTTAGTTTTGTGCTTCTTTAGGGGTGCAAATAGGTTACAGGCTTTATTGAAGATGTGGATGAAGTGGTCTAGGGCCAGGTTTCTATCTGACGCCAGGAAGATAGGAGTCCAGTCTTGTTGGAGGAGGTGGGCTTTGAGGTGAGTTAACTGGCCACAGCGAGGACTCTGCTGTAGATGATTTTTGGGGGGTTGTGGAATTTGTTTGACCAGGTACAGCTGATGGGAGAGTGATCACTGAGTGAATCAGGAAGGATGGCAGAGTTTGATATCCTAGAGGGGTGGCCAGTAAGAATCCAGTCGAGCAGGGTGCTGGTCCCTGTTTTATAGTTCTTTCTGGTTGGGAAGTCCAGCATCTGTGTTAGGTTGGCCGATAGGACAAAGTCTTTGAAAATATCTGCCTCAGCCGAGAGCCAGTTGATGTTGAAGTCTCCTAGCAGAATGGTTTCAGAGTCAGGAGGTTGTGATCTGACAAGGTCCAAGACGGCGTTTAGGCCTGAGGCCTGCTCCTTTGGAGGAATATATACCGTAACGACTGTGAGTGCCTTGTTATGGGCACCTAGTAGGATCCTGATGGGGAGGCTCTGTGCAGGGCAGGTCTCAAGGGCTGGTTCAGTTCGGTGGCCCAGGATAGTGTCTTTCAAGTACATGGCACAACCTCCCCCTCTTTTAGATTTGCGATTGAGCCTAAAGACATTGTATCCTGAGATGGCAACTGCCTGGTCGGGAACCAGGGGGGTGAGCCAGGTTTCAACGACTGCCAATATGTCCAGATTATGTTGGCTAGCAAAGGCTTGCAGGGAGTCGATCTTGTGGAGTAGGCTGCAGATATTCAGGCACATGATAGAAAGAGTGCCGGACGAACTGTGTTTGGGTGAGACCTTGCTGGTGTACGGGCCAGGGTTCGGGTGGACATTTCCTGATAACAGCAGGATCAGCAGCAGAAGCTTCAGGGTGCAGAGACATAGTTCCCTGAGTGCAAGCTTATGTTTTCTTTTGTGACGGGGGCATGCCATGGTGTGGAAGCGGTAGTTCAACACAGAGGTAGCAAGGTATGTCAATGTTGGCGACCAGTCTGCAAGTGGCAATTTATTTGTTGGAGGCTGCAGCCTGTGGTACGGGCTTAAGATCCCCAGAGAGGTGCCAAGGTAGTGATAAGCAGGGCTCAGTTGGAAGGTTTGGGGAGCGGAGGGGAAAGAGGTTCTGGGAGGGTAGAGGATTGGGAGGAGGGCAGAGAGGGAGAGGAAGAGGGTGATAGTAGAGAGGAGGGAGAGCATGGTAGGCAGGTAGTGTACAATATAGAAGAACAAGATTAGAAAAGGAAAGGCCTAGGTAGGCAGCGATCAAGGGTGGTACAAAGCGAAGGTGGGGGCCTAGAGCTGGACCAGTGAGGAGCTAGCAAGGAGGGACTAAAAGGGTGGGCGTGTTGAAGGTCTATTTAATTAGGATAATTGTTTGCTGATTAGCTGCTCTAATAACAATGGTATTATAGTTCAAAGGATGCACTTGCCCTCTCCTACTGCCTAACTGCACTGTTGGTCCATGGATTTATTCTTATTATTGTTACTAGCTCACACTCTGTTAGCCTACTGCCTTGTTTGTACTCTCTAACTCCTGCTAAGATGCTGTACCTACAACCTGTACCTATGTGCCAGATCTGCTAAGATGATGTACATGAAATGTGATTGTTGTGCTCAATTGTTGTACTTGCTTTGACCTAACCCCCTCCCCCAGGACACATCTGGAATCGAGCAGTACGCTGCTCAGTATGCCTTCCTGGTGAAACTCTTAAATAAATAAATAAATAAATAAGTAAATAAGTAAGTAAATAAATAAATAAGTAAATACATACATAGTTTGTCTAACCTGCCTTTCTTTGCAGCATGGACATTTCTGTATTGCACCAATCAGTACCTATTGGGGAGCTTAAAATAGAGTCTGTCCCTAGGGGTCTTGTGGGAGTGAATTTCTGTAGGAATTGCAGTTTTTTTCATTTTGTCGCCTAAATGGACTTGGAGGGAGAGCCCTTGCTTTGACAGACAGATGAATCAACCAACCAAACCCTTTTTGGATCACAAGAAAGTCCCGGTGCTGCCTGCAGCAGAGAGTCAGTCTGAGTTTGGAGCTGAGAGAGTGAACTGCTCAAGACATTTTAGCAGCGCTTCTGTGTAGTAGTGCAGAAAACTGGTGGGAAGGCTGTGTCTGTCCTGCCTGCTTCATCTTCCCTTCTGAGGGATCTGCTAGTGAAACTAATTGGACTGAATCTGAACCAGCTTGTGACCAGAAATACCAAATTGTGACTGCCCTGTCACCTGAAGAAGACTGAAAGATTTGCTTCACACGATCAGCCTGTCAGGAAGTCTGAAACCACCACAGAGCTACAGTTTGCACGAGAGACACTGTGATTGGCGACCAGACTGTCATCGAACTGTGGTACTGCTTTTTATTTACTATAAGTGTGCTGAATGTTCTCATTGGGTAGCGATTTGGTTCCCCACTTTCTAGTTGTGCCACGCTTGCTGGAAACTGAATCCAGCACTAACGGACTGCCATCCGAGTTGTTCTCCTGGCCTGGGCTCTGCCACCTTGGCACAGCCAGCTACTCACACTGCAGAGAAGACTATCGATAAGAGACCTGCCTGGGGATCTGCCCACTGCTCAGCGTCATGAACAGAAATGACACCATGGTGAATCGTGTGGGCCCTGCTTCTCCTGACAAACCAGCAAGTCATTCTGCAGTCTGCATTTCATCCATCCTGCGTCCTGTACTGGGTAGCATGAGTAAACACCAGGGTAGCTCCCTGCAACATCAGCTAAATCAAAGAATGTCATCTGATTTCATTGTTTTGTTTGATTATCATGAACTGAGCCATCTGGCTCCAGATTACAAATTATGGGTTACTGTACATGACTCTTTCTTTCCATCATTAGGGCCCCGACCAGCTGCGACGCTGGCCTACCCTGGGTAACGCTTCAGGCTAGCCTCCATCAACAACTAGGTACCCAGAGTGTGTGTGTGACTGTGTTGAGGGACTCTAAAGGGGGAAGGGGAGGGAAATTGTTTAACCAGGAAAGGTACACTAAGCCGGAGCTTGTTTCCAGGTGCGACCTGGGAGCACAAAGTTAAGTGACTTGTTCAGGGTCACACAGTATGTAAGTGGAAGCTATGGGATTCAAACCCAGGTCTGGTCTGCTGGATGTCACCAGATTTGCAGCTCAGAGCCTTAGACCACTGCGCTATACTGCCTTGTAGCCTGATTGAATTGCATGCCTTGTAGCCTGATTGAATCAGTTGCTAGACCAATCAACCTGATTACACCCCTCCCTTGTTCAATCCCCCTGAATAAATCAGATCTGACTCTTTTTGCACTTAAACTGCTAGTGGTGCATCTCTGTACTAATAGCACTGTATTGTTGTTGCTGGCTGTGTCTGATCTTATTTTACAGGGGGTCTCCAGGGTCAGACAGGTGGAACCAGCCCTGGTGGTAAGCGCTATCAGAGTGGGGATATATTTGTGGTTTGGGGGCTATTGTACCTGTGTATCCTGTTCATTGTTTAGGCCACTAGAGGGGAAGGAGCGGGGGGTCACAGTGTCCCGGAGGGCTGTACCCAGGTCAGCTACGCTACCACCAACCCTGTCCTCTGGGTGGAGGCACCCGTTTTCAGTACCCAGGCCCCTTAACCCACAACTAGTCATGCAGGCAGGAGTAGTAACCCTTGGGATAGTGCCACCCAGGGGTTACACAGGTATTTAGGTGGTTTTGTGGTAGAAAGGGTAAAAATCTACACAAGCAAAAAGTAAGAAATGTAAGCTACATAAACTACTGTAATAACTGGGGGATGTTTTTTCTGATAGAAGCCGGTTATAATTCGCCGTTATAACGCTCGAGTTATAACAGTAAACATGCGCCAGCTTCTCCTCTGCCCCTCTTGCACTGACTCACTGATCATGCTCTCACTACTGCTGTCAAATGGCAGTCACAGAAACAGTCTGCCAAAACACCGCTGTGACCAAAAATTATTCACAGAAGTAAAAACCAGCAAAATGAAAATCTCTAACCTTTCGGACCAGTATTGGTCAGTTTAGGATCTCACACTTACACAGACCCAGCTTCTGCTCTGCCCTGCTCACACTCAGTCAGCCATGCTGGACTCACAAAACCAACACTCAGTCGCTGGCATTTCCTGGACTCAGAGAGGATAAACCATTAAAAAAAACATACACACACACACACACACACACACCTCTGAAGTCTGTTTACTTCAGATTTTCCAAGATTTTTTTCAGGACTGGTTCCTAGTTGTCACAGAGGTATACAGATGAGCTACAGAGTTACAACTCTGAACACAGAACTCTGAACCTCATTTGCACATAGCCGTGACAACGACCACCCAGACCTAACGAAACCTTCAAAGTATAAACTAAAAATACTTGACATCAAAGTTTTAAAACTCGTTTTCACAATGTTTTAACCCCCCCACAATAACAGTTAAGTATTTTCTGCTGTTGTGTAAAATATTCTAATACAAAAATAAAGCAGACATAAGATTTTACTAAAAAACAACATTTATTTCAATAAATCTGGTTGGAAAAAAATGCCCTCCAGTAATTACATAGAATAACACATGGGGGAGAGTGCACAACTTGAATTTAATGCACACCCTCAGTATGGGATGCTTTGATAAACCTCTGGGGCTTCACCCTCAGGGTTTATGTAACATCCAACACTTCGGGTGTGCATTAAATTTTCATTATGCACTTCATGTATTATTCTTATATGTATATTCAGTCAAAATTAAATGGCATCCCACATTTTATTTATTTGTTGCACATGTTACCAGGAAAGAAACATGGAAACATAGAATTTGTCATCAGAAAGGGACTTATAGACCCATCCAGCCTACCCTATTTCCCTATGTAAGGCCATGCTCCCTGGTCTAGGGGTATATAGATGGCAATGTCTTCCAGGGAAGAGCCTCACACAAATCACCAGAAACCACTTACTTGACCTCCTGAGCCTGAGGCTGACCTCTGGGGCTCCACAGACACACAGCAGAGCCAATAGAACTGCAATTACAAGGGGTTAGCACAATTTGCATATGGAATAAAGTCAATTGTCCAAACTGAGAATTATAAAACAAACAGGATCCTGTATTTCTCCTATGTGAGGTTACAGAAACTGATGCTTTTTCCCTTTTTTTCATATTACCTTTTCTGTTTTCTTCCCGTACACCCCTCCCTCATGGCGTGAATGTGTGTGTCTGTGGGAGGCACGCTCGTCATGTAACCGCACTTCTCTGTCTTCCGACCTCTGGAACTGCCCTCCGGCCTCCATCAGGGGAAGCCAAGGAGGATGACAATCCTCCTGTCCCTGGGAGAGAGAGCAATCCTTCAGATGCTCTATCCTCTCCCTCCCTGCCGACCACAGGCAACCCGAGGTTGCTCCCGACCCCAGGTCACCGATGTGCGTGCGCGTGTGGCTTCAGTGCATCAACCCTCAGCGCCACTTGGCGGCCTCACAGAAACTGATGTTAAAATCTCTTGTCACTCTCTTTCCACATTTTAGCTGGCATAGTCTCTATATGTTTTCTCTTTTTCAATGAGGGGTAAACAGTCCTTTACTCCCGGGTTAGCTTCAACCCTGGTGAGGTACTTTTGTGGCATAAAACTGTCCCTGATGGAGGCAACTAGAAGATCTCGGAGTCCACTACTCCAGGCAGCACAGGTGGGGGATCTCTGGGCGTCCCTCTTTTTTTTTTTGATTGTGCCACACGCTGGGCCTCTTCTTTCATTGCATCATTGCTCCTATAGGTTATACCATGCTTCTTTCAGACCTTATCAATTATGGCCTACCGGATCCAGTCACCCTGATTGCGTTCCATAATGTCCCAAAGACACTCAGTCATACAATGGTAATTCATTTCAGGACAGTCCCTCTTGCTTATGCACCGCACAATCCTCTGAGCCTGGCTCCATGGTGGTAGAACCCTCACTGGGGTTCTTGAGGCCTTACCTGGTGACAGTCATACATCCTTTCGGTAGGCAAGCATATTCTTTGGTGTCTTCCCAAGTATCCACATAACAGGTTTTCCATGGCCTCAGGATTCTACTGGTGAGTCCAGATTCTCTATATCTCCAGGATGGTTCTTTGGAGCAGAGACAGGTGGCACTTCTCGACCTATTGCACTGAAACTCTTAGGACTTGCATCAACACTGGGCTTGACACAGAAGGATGCAGCACAGATAGATTGTTTATCTGGGGTAGGTTTCCATGGAGTGGGTGATATTTCAGGTTCCCCAGTGGGTGGGCAACATCTGAAAGGGTTCCCACAGGTGTTGGGTTTCAGGGTGGTGGTGGTGCTAACAAGTGGCATGCTTCTTGGATGTTTTTCAGACTAGTGGGAGTGTCTGTGCCACTCTTTTTATGAGCTGTCACCAGGATCTCTCTTGTGCTTTGTCCCAGACTCTTTATCATTGGCTCTAACTTGTCTTCTCCAGTTGGCAGTTGTCCATTGGGACTGATCTTGTCCCACACTTCCTCAATTTGTACACCACAAACGTCCCCAGCTGGGGAGTATTGCTCTTGCTCCTTAACAGTTGGGGCACTTCTAGCTGGGAGCTCCCATGCTTCCAGCATGAACTCTTTGAATTCTGCTCTTGATAGTAAGGATCTGAGGTGATAATCGCTCTATTTCTCATGTAAAGTATCTTGGTCTGGCATCCAGTGGTGCCGTGCCTTCTCAAGTGAGGACAAGTGACTGTAAGGTTATAGAACTCCAGTCAGAAAGTGAGAATTTACCTCAGTGTATAACAGTGGACTAGTATTGCCCTAAAAAGGTCTGGATATTGCTGGTAGGCACCAGACAAATGCCCCAGTGGATGAACTGTGATCATTTAAAAATTAAATCTCCGAGGAAAGTGTACAGTAATAGACTCTGTGGGAAGTTAAAGTTGTTTCAAAAGTCTATGACAGGACTCATTTGTGCTGCACAGCTGTTAGTACTCCAACTGTGAGATCCATCAAGTGCAATGGAAATCGGAAAAGTGGACTAGTAGATGCCCAAGAGTTCCCACCTGTGCTGCCTGGCGTGATGGATTCCAAGAGCTTCTAGTTGCCTCCATTGGGGCCAGTTTAGGCTATAAAAGTAACTCCACCAGAGTTGTAGCTAACTCCAGGCGTAAAAGGTTGTTCACCCTTTGGTGAAAAGGAGAAACGCAGAGTGACTGTGCCAGCTAAAATGTGGAAAGGGAGTAACAAGAGGTTTTAACATCAGTTTCTGTGTGCTCACATAGGAGAAATATAGAATTCTATTTCTTTTATAATTCCCTGTTTGGACATTTGCATTTATTCTGTATCCAAGTGCTCTGAACCCCTTTTGATTGCTGCTCTGCTTGCCCTGCTGTGCGTCTGTGGAGCCCAGGAGGTCAGCATCAGGCTTCAGAGGTCAAGTAAGTGGTTTCTGGCAGTACTGTTTGGGACCCCTCCCTGAACAACCTTGTCATCTGTAATATCTCTAGACCAGGGAGAGTGATCCTATACTGGGGACTTGTCCCCTGGGATTTGAGGCAACTCCAAGGTCCCTGGCATCTCGGAGGGCATTGGGTGGTAGTTGCAGTCATTTGTAGAAATGTTTGCCGCACAGTGACAGGAGGGAAGATGGTGCCGTAAAGACCACTGATTTGAAATGTTGGTGAGAGTGGGATGCTAGAGCTAGGCTGCTGTGAGTGAAGAAGACATCAGCTCAAGAACTTGCAGCTTGCGCATGTGAGAAAGTCATGAGTATGTAAATTGCCTGAGAAAGGAGCAATGTGACTGGTTGAGCATCATCCCTGGCAGCGTGGCGTGCATTGGTGGACAGGCAATGTGCTGAGAGCTGTGCGTGAGGAGAGAGAAGGTGCAAGAGCATGAATGAAGAGTTTGTGAGAAGGAAAAAGTTATTTCTTCCCCAGTGTTAAAGTAAACCCTTTTGTGTAAAAAACCTAGTATTAGTGTAGTTCCTCTGGATCCATCGAAAGAAATCAAGCCTGTCACCATGGGGACTGTGCACGCCTGTTTGGGCTGTCAAATACAAAGCGACACAGTGAGTACTTGTTGAAATAAAGAAAAGGCAAGATGGGGCTGTGTGAATGAGTGAATCAGCTGGGAAAAGCTGAAAGAAACAAAAAACTGTGCTATTTTAGACATACTGCGATTTTGTGGCGTGATGCAGGCTAGGTTGCAAGAGTGACCTGAAGGGAAGGGGAAGAAACCAGAAGTATGTGAGCAAACTGACTGGTAGTATTATTCCTACAATTAATTGCAGATTGGAAAAGTGCAAGCCCCTGCAGGCTGTAACTAAATCAGCCTGAGGTGTTGACAAGTCAGGCACACCACTGAGGGCTAACAGTCTCCCATCTTTGCACACACTGCAAAATGAGATGAAAGACACAGCGTTCCCTTTCTGAAAACATCTGAAATGAGGGTATCATCAGTTGATTGAGGGTTTTCTTTTCCCTCCTCTGGGTGAGCCACTCTAAAAAAGTCAGGGGGATCCTTACCTCCACATTCGTGAGGCACTCAGTCATGATGTCCCACTGCATCACTTCATCCTATGTTGAAAAACACTCACCGAGACCCAATGATGATATTGCATTAGAGTGAGTTGGTGCAGCAAAAAATAGCACAACCGAGAACACATTCCACTTAATATAACAGGTCTCGGGAGTAAAGGTGTTGTCCACAGCCATACCTCTCAACCTTTCTTCACCGAAATGTGTGACAAGATGTGTGACAAATGACCAAAATGTGTGACACATCATCAAACATGGCACTGCAAGCTCAGAACACTATGGCTATCAGTGCAGTAATGTTCTTAATGTTTGCAGATAACTGAACATAATAGGGTATTATGAATTTCTGCTTTAAAGTCTCAGTGGGATATGTGGAATATCACCTTCCCCATGTGGGACATAGAATTTCTGAGGGGAAAATGAGTGACGTACCTCGTAATGTGTGACAGTTGAGAGGTATGTCCACAGCAATGAAACCCAATATGTGATCACAATTGTAAATCTTATTACAAGATAGAGGATACTGTATGGTGATCATACACAACAAGGATGTTTTTTCACTCAAGAGGTTTTCCATGGAAAAGTAGACCTGAGAGCACAGTTCAAGAGGTCCCGTTCTGGAATCCTCAAGAGAAACAAAGTCCGTGTTGTGTATGATCACATACACTGTCTTGTAGTGTAGTGGGTGATCATAAATTGAAGTATTTCTCCTTACGCTTTGCGTTTTGCTCATCGCCACTCTCTTCTGGGTCTGCTCTCACCGCCTCAGCCATCTCAGGAAATGGGGAGGTTAGCGATGTAGCATGCGTGAACACTTTCCATGTAGTTATGCTGCAGTAACTACATATCTAGTGCAGCATAACAGCAAGGTTGACGTAGCTACTGCAGCACAACAAACCTATTCTAGGGATGGATTTGCATCCCTAACATTCTACCATACACTATAATGAAATCTAATGACACTATTAAAATTGCTATGTTATGCTGGATCACGAAACATGGAATACACTTAAATTTGAATTGCAGGGTACCTTTGGTAATATGATGGGTGGGAAAATCTCTACAAATTAGTACATGATGTAAGCAATAAGCCACACCAGGGTCTGCATTGTGGAGTATTGACCCATGCCCTGACTGTGTAGTGAGGCACGAGGCACTGCTGAGTGCCTTCAGCCATCTGGGAGTGCATTGATTCTGCACAGTGCCTACCCTTAAGGGGTTTATTGTGCTTATAAAATGGTCTTTTTCTGAACATATGAAAAAAAAAAGCAAAAATTAGTTTAAAAGCTGAATTCTAATTTTTTTCGCATTGCTATGATGCAATTGTTCGGTTTATCTTTTTAGCATGTAAGTGCATCATTTGTACAGAGCACACAGAGCTCTTTTATTATTACTGTTTGCATTGCTAAGATACCGAAGTTTGTTTACACAGCCAGTTGTATGTGGTGGTTAGATGCATAGTCATCTGACATGTGTCAGTCAATCACAAACCACGAATTTTTAAGCCCATTTTATAGTTAAGCAATAAGGCACAACAGGGTGTGGTATATCATGGATATTGTCATGTCGTGGTGCGTCCAACAACCCGAGAAGTGACATATCCCATGATATACCACACCCTGAGTGACTTATTGCTATTATGAACTGAGTTTCAAGTTTTTTAAATAAAAAAAAATAAAAGAAACAGGTTTTAAAATGTTTTATGAATGAGTTTGTGGGTGGTGTAGGAGTACATTTTGAAAAAATAGTTCTGAGACAGTAGAGAGCAAGGAGGCTGGTGGCGCCGGATCTTTTTTGAAGCCATGATGATGTAGCCCAATATCATCACGGTTTCAAAGGGCTCTCGGCCAATCAGATTCCTTTATTTACGATCCTCAGTTCATAATATAGAGGATAATGTATGGGTCTTTAGTTAATAACCATGCTGTAAACACTTTGAGAGGTTGCCATGACGTCATTGTAAACCTCGAGAGCGCAGCTCAAGAGGTTTTCAGATGTCATGGCAACCTCAAGAAGTGTTTATAGCATGTTTGTTAACCAAAGACTATGCATTATATTTTATAGTGTATGGGCTACCAAGACTGTGTAATCACAGATTGAATTACTTTACTAAATTACTTTACGGAACATTGATTATTGTGTGCATTCCATTTTGTTATACCATTGATGTGACATGCTCAAGAAGGGTTAACAACAGAGTGATGTCTTATCGGTGGCATAACATATAGGCTAGTGTATGGGTAACCATACATAAAGAGCTATTCTTCCATCAGTGGATGTGCGGCACTGATGACACGTGAGGCCAGCTCGAGAGGTCTCCAAGTTGGCATTGTGTCTATGAGGAAAAGAACAGCCGAGTTGCTTTTCATATTTTAACCACTCGCCGACCACCCTCAATTAAACTGCCGCTGCCCAGCACACCTGTGCACCACTCACACAGTAAGGGACGGATCACAATGTCTGCTGGAGTCCTTGTATTATGACATCCTCACTTATGCAGACCGAAAATTGTTCTGCGTTAGTGAGGACATCACTGCTACAGCAGAACAACTTTTTGCAGTGTATGGATTTCATACAACCACATTCCACCATATATTATAAGGTTGTAATCTGCTTGATTTCAGTTAATAATAAGGGTTCCCATACATTATTAAGCCATAATACATGACAAAGGTTGGTATATTATTGTCTCACCTCAGGTCTGTTGTGAGGCAATGAGGTGAAGCTAAGAGACATTAACCACCTAAAGAGACACTATCCCATGATATACTACATCCTAGAGTGCATTATGTAAGTATTATATAATTACAGTGCAGTGTTTTGTTATAGTTGGTATTTTCAGGAACCTCACATGAGTGATCTCTGTAGGAAAAAAAATGGTTTTGTTTTTAGAGTCTGAGTAGGGAGCCTGAGGTAGCTGTGGAGCAAGAACAACGTGGAGGTCTGTTAGGCGCGATTGCACAGGGAATGTAAAAGTTGAGTGGGCTGATGAAGTCTGGAGAAAAAACAAAAAAAGGTATTTTGATTTACTAGTTATGTGGGGATGATTTGTTTGTGGCCAAGCGGCAGTTTTTTTTTTTTTTTTGGGAATTTCATCATGGTTGGGCCCTGGACTGGAGTGGTACTTTCCTCTAGTCAGCCCTGGAGATAGAGTGCCTCTGTTGGCTAGCGTGTGGTGCAACAGCAGGGTGCTGATTGGAGGCTGGGAGTGGCGGCAACGCCGGTGTTCTGCTTATGTTTGTAAGATAAAAAAAAAAGGAAACTTTTTGGGGTTTTTTTTTTTTTTTATGGTACTGTGTGTAAGAGGTGTAGGGGCTGGTCCGAGGAGGACTGAGTTGCATGGGGGGCCTTTGGATCAGTGTTTTGGTAAGCAAGTTAAAAAGAATTGGCTGCTGTGATGTTTTGGGTGGGCACAAGGATACAAGGTGGTGATGGGTGCTACCAAGAGGAACTTCTTATTTGCCTGACATTGTTAAAAAATAACAACACTGGTGGCTGGGGGCATTAGCCAGTCAGCTTCTGACTTTTGCAATGCCCATTTTCTAATATGTTATAAAATGATCTAAGGGTTAGGAAATGTCTACTCTTGGTATTCAGTTCTCACCAGTGATAATATACTGAGATACTGTCACGGGTAAAAGACTGCTTTAGCCAATTAGCTTTCAGGATTTCTCCTATCCATTTTGTAATGCACAGCATACCCATTGGTCCCTATGTAAGAAGCAAGGGGGGAGGAGGGGGCTCTAGTGTGTCTTAATCCTTAAGGAACATGTTATAAGTAATAAAGTACGAGTGGGAGCTGTGTATATGAAACATTAGCTAAATGTTGTGAACTTACATTTTTTCAGACAAATTTTTGTCAAGTCCAGATTGACATTGTCATGTGCCCTATGCACAACAGTCACCATGGGCCCCTATAGTGTCGTGTCCCATTCCCCACATACACACACGGCGTCGCCCTTAAACATGCAATACAAGAATTCATGCCTCTTATTTTAATGCATTTATTAGTTTTATATATTTAAGCATTAAGGCACGACCAAGGGTTGAATTACTGTCTGTTAATATAACCTTAGGTGTATGAGGTATGAGGTGAACCTAAGTACTTTATTCCATCAAGGTTACATTAACAAGGTAACAGAAGGGCTGGAGTGCCTTAATGCTATTATCAACTAGGCTGCTTCTATATTCAATTCGGGAATGGACCTAGGTTATTGGGGTGTGTCCTGGGGAAGATTGAGCATACCGAGGACAGCTCGACTTCTGAGTGAGGGGGGGATGTTGTGCTCTGCCACCTGGCTGAAACAGGGAGGGAGGTATCACATTTCAGACACTCACTGGGGAAGGTATACCACTAGTGTGCCAAGCACCAGTATGTGGGCATGAACTGTTAGTGAAAAATGGGATGAAAACTCCTGCAGCAGGCCCCACGCTACCAAGCATCACCTCACCCACCACAGATGGTCCAGTGTAAGTGGTAGGGGTAAGGTCCAGAAAGGAAAGATGGTGGGGCTGGTGAGGTGGCAACAACAATGGACAAACAGATGTAATGAAAGAGAGAAAGAGGACTGAAAAAAAAGTCACTGAGCAGATAAACCAAAATGAATATGGACTGTAGAGTCAGTGATCGATGACATGCCCCTCCCCCACAAAAACTGCCAACAGTCTAGCACTTTCTTATTAACAGTACAATTTAAGCCCCTTGCTCTTTTTTATAAAAAATACACTGGGCTCGATTTTCAAAGACCCCGTAGATCGCTACAATATGTGGCGATCTAGGGTTGCGGTACACTCTGGGTGTGTGAGGGACCCTATGCCCAATTCTGGAAAATCAGGGATCTCTGCATCAAAAGCTCAGGAGCTGCCGCATCTGCAGGCTAATTCCAAACAATCAGCGCACTTGTGGGAAATGCCACAGGGACCTGGGCACCCGCCTGGTGCAGCAGATGGTCTGGGATGGTTGGGGGTGAAACATGTGTGCCAGGAGGTGTTTGGAGGCAGAAGGCACAGGAGTGCCCTAGAACTGTGGCTGGTAAAAGTTTTGGAAGCTGGTGTTTAGGTTTGCTATGTGCATGGCTATATGGAATAGCAAACAGTGCTGTTACTGTAACTATGGTGACCATATATGTGGCTATCAGGTGGCTGGAAAATCATTAAATTTTAAAAGTTGGTATTATCTGCACTTGATATCGGTGGCCTACAATCAGCAAACCTGATGGCAACTACACCTAGGAAGTGCCATGGTGACAGCAGGCATGATGGGGAGTGCGTGTGTCCGGCAGGTGCCGGTTGTTGCCATGCACACCTCATAGGCATAAGTTGCCATCAGGTGTGCTGATTGTAGGCTACCAATATTGATATTCCAGCCACCCAATAGCCACATATGTAGTCCCCATAGTTACTGTACACAGCACTGTTAGCTATTCCTGATATCCATGCACATCAGCTAACCTACCAGCTTCCACAACTTTTACCAGCCACAGCCCTAGCGCACCCCGTGCCACTTCTGCCCCCAGACCCCCACTTTCACAACCCCTCCCAATTGCCACAGTGTGTGGCACTGGTGCAAGTCCACTTAGATCACCTCCTGGCTGGTCTAAATGGAGCCCCTTTCTGCATCTACGATGGGGCTTGTAAATGCCCTAAAAAGGGGATGGTGCAGCTCAGCTGTGTTTCAAGCCCCCTTGCGACCTGGCACAGGATCGTTTTTGCTGCAAGAGTGGTGCAAGGTAGGTCGGGTACGTGGCATCCCAATGTTACCACAGGTGGCATTTGAAAATCGGGATCTCTGCGAACTATGATGCAAGTTGTCATCCCTGCTTTGGCGAGGCATCTTGCATCATAGTTTTCCCTTTGAAAAATCGGGCCCGTTATCTTCAATTCTTCATCTAGCAACACGTGCTAAATTTCATATTAATAAAAATCACTTCCAATGGGAGGTGGATCCATTTCATACCTGTGAGGTTAAGCACTACCCATTATGTTGTATCAAACTATCCCTAACTGCAACCAACACATATGCTGCTCTAGGACTGTTTGAAAGCAATTTCATTTATCTATGTTTGAGATTATTGTGAGACTCATAAGGATGTTCACTCCTCCTCCGTTACAGAAACTGAACATTTCTGTATTTTCAGCATTGATTCAGTCCTACATGTGTGTCAGGTTTTTACCTTGGGGTAGGGGTAAACCCTGTCATGTCTGTCTTATTTTATGTTCAGCTTCAAAGCTCACAAGTCACTTGCGAATAATGGAGTGAGTGTTACCAGAGCGAGTCAACAAATTTGTTTGTGCAATAAGATATGAACCTGCTACCTTTTGCTGCTCGCTGCCTTGCAACTCACTCAATGCCTGCCAGACTGTGGATGCTGTCACACCAAGTCCTCTTCTGCTCTCCTATGTCCAAGTCGACTGACTTTCTTGCATGTCACTTGGCCACCGGCCCCAGCTCAGTTACCAGGCCTCTCTCTGTAAGACCAGTCCCTGATCACCCCTACTGGGCCAGGCCCTTGACACATGTATGCACAGCCTCAACCTGACAAACCAAATGTTCCTTGTGGAAATGCAGCACTCTTGACTTTATCTCTGGCACCAGAATAAATGGCACCTCTCTGTTGGCAGGGCACCGTTCGACTGTCTCCTCACGACTCCTTATCTTCTCCTCTGACTACCAACTCCACATCCTGATCTCCAAGTTAGTCATCCTCCACAATAATTTTGACCTTCCAGGCATGACTTGCACCTCAGTGCATGGACAGGATAAGTGATGGCTCAGAAGAGACAGTACTGGTGTCGGGAAAATAGTGCCAAATCTAAACAGATACTCTGCAGAGCCGTACTGCCACGGTGTCACATGCAGAAAACTTTCACTGGATTGCTTTTAGTTTTATGAAACTGACCATTGTTATGGTAGCTAGCCTGCCTGCTCTAGTCCCTGGTACATGCACCATACCACTTATAAGCAAGTTGGCAGAAAACAGGGTGGGTCAGGCTGGGGAGGGGTGTACATTAATGATCAACTCATGTCAGTGTCTGTGGCTCAAAGATGGTCGATACTATCCTTCCCCCACACTCACAGTTCGTAGACAGAGTGCGAACTCTAAGTCCATCTGGGTAGACCTGCAAAACGAAAAATGCCAGTGCTGTACATACAGACATACAGAACACACCTCAGAAAAGGGCGCCCAAGAAAACACGAGCCCTATGCAAAGGCATACTTAGCATAGTAATAAATCCGGCCCTGGTCTCTGTGGTGTCCGAAGCTCTTTAAGCAAGCTGTCATGGCATTAGATGGTATTTTGTTTACGTGAGGTTCATGCTGGCAGATTTTGCTCAGTCAGTTCTAGCTAATAAGGGTGGTTCATTCCCTCTAGTTACTGTACTATTAGCTTCTCAATATTAATTTAAATGCATCATCCCTCCAGGCATGAAATATTATGTTTCCTCTGTTTATAAGATTTTTTTAAATAATGAAAGTGTGAGGGCGAAAAATTCTAAATAGTTCAATGAAGACAACGCCCACTATGGAAGTTGTTATGGCTATTTTGAGATTACCCTTGTGCACACCAAATTAGAAACACATTTATATAACCTTGTTTTCTTTTCATTCCTCTTGGTAAGATGCTTTGTAACTAGCATCTGTCTGATCATCATTTAGTCACACATCAGGGTGTAGGCCATGCTGCTAAACAGAACTTACCCAGAGCTAGAAGTGTAGAATAAAACCATATTCACTTGATCTGAAAGCTAAGTGTGTGTGTGTGTGTGTGTGTGTGTGTGTGTGTTAGGCCCTGACCACATTGGTGGCCACATTTGAGAAATGGTTTTGAAACAGTTTTAAAACAATTACTGCACTTCTACATTGGTCCATTCTGTGTTTAAACATAGTCGAGGTCCCTGGAATTCTGCGTGTAACCCCCCTGCAAATGGGGGTTCCCAAAGACTTCAGGAGCTTGCTTGAATGCTCCAAGCCTGAATGGTGTTTTGCGTTGATCATTTATCAGTGAGTGTTTTAGAACCTCTGCTACTGCCTCTTTAAGAGCTGTCTGCTTGCAGACATAATTAGTTTGTATGGGGACTGTGTGCTTCTCTGTTTGAGTACCACTGAGCTGCTGCCAATTCACTCCATTTTTGCAGTCACTAGGAGTGCAAAGGAACCTATCTGAAAGATGTAACTGTTTGCCAGAAATCATTTACAGTAATAATGAAATTACAGTTTGTCTAACCTGCTTTCTTTGCAGTCAGAACTGTGTCTGCCTAGTTCCCCATTCTGGTTTTGAACTGCTGAACTGGACCAATCAGTGTGGAGTAAGCTAGCTCTAAAATGGTGCCTTGGACGAATCAGAACTTGGACTCATAATCTGAGCCAGCCACAAGAGGATTGTATGGGCAGTGACTCTGGGAGATGTAGTTTAGACTTCGGCGCCTTTTTGGACCAACAGCAGCAGTCTATTGTGAGTGACAGCCAATCCAGTCAAGAACTGGGAGGAACTCAAAGGAAGTGCCCGGTTTTGTCTGTTGGGAGTTTCAGTTGAGCTTTGGCAGTGAAGGGAAAGGAACCCTGTGCTCTTCAGTGCACAGTTTTAGTCAAAAACATGTGTAAGGTCCAGAGTTCCGGTCTGCAGCTTGTTAGGACTGAATCCGGCCTGTGAAGAGAATCAAAGGATATCTGAAGAGTAGAAACCAGGCTCACCCTGTAGAAGACTGGAGGAATTGCTGAAATTGCACTCGGTCTGTCAGGAACTGAATCTGCTGTGTGTTCTCCCGGTATTGTGCAGTATTGCGATCGGGATACAGATGCAGCCTGCCTGGTATAGTGCTTTCTTTTTACCATATAAATGTGTGAAGAGGTTTGTGTACCTCAAGTGAATCCTGCTGCCATTAAGTGACTTTTGCCTGTGACTTTTACCATATAAATGTGTGAGGAGTCTCTTGGAGCTCAAGAGTAGCCCTGCTGACATTGAAGGACCCTATCTTATTTGGAGTCATGAGTACTAATTCAGGTCGCTCCCTGTTGAATTGCCACATTAAATCCAAATGGAATTACTGTACTGCTGACTGTTTAATTCTCCTTTACTCTGTGTGAAAGGGCCCCTACCAGCTGCCACGGTTTGGACTAGCCACTAGGGCTTGGGTACCCAGGGACAGTAACTGATAGGGATAGGCCTGTGCACAGAGCCATAGGTAGATGAGTAGAGTGATAAGCTAATTAACCTGATTTCCCCCTGTCCTTGTTATATCCCCCTAAATAAATCAGAGCTGCTTGTTTCAGCAAAGTTATACTGCCTGAGGTATTTGTCTATGTTAAAGTACTGTACTGTGATTGTTGCACTGTATCTTATTTCACAGGAGGTCCCAGTGCCGGAACCAGTCCTGGGGTAAGTGTATACTAAGTAATTCTGATGTATTGTGTGGGCCACTAGTGGGAAGAAAGGGGGTTGCAGTGTCCCAGAGGGCTGTGACCAAGTTAGTTTAACTATTGTAAACCCTGACCTCTGGGTGGAGGCACCGCCATTGGATCCAGGCCCCTCAACCTGTTAGTGGCAAATCAGGCAGGGTAGTAGCCCCTGGGATAGCGCCATCTAGGGTTACATCGCGGTTCTGCGGTTGCGAATTTGCTGCGAATTTGCATCATGCCGCAGAACACATATAGTGCCGCAGAATTCTATTGTTTTGGTGAATTTTCATATATATACTGTTTTTCCATAGTGTCAGGCTTTCTTTCCCACCTCATTTATCCTGAAGCCCTCCTCTATATTTCTCAGCATATGATGTCATCGATGACATCACATCATAGTTAGAAAGGACTGCGATCTGCCAGAGAAGTGAATAAATCATGCTGCAGAAATCAGAAAATGCTGCCACAGAGGCAAGGAGCCCTGCGCAGAAATTTGAAAATTCTGCCAAGAGAACACTAGGGCTGCATGTCCATGCTCCAAGTGCTGAAAACAGGCTCGCTATACTGCAGGAGAACTATTCTGGCATTTATACTATTTATACAGCATTGGGAATATGGACTACATTTTTGGAAACAATATCCCTGTGTTATTAGCGGTGGTTAATTGTGGCATGCAATGACGCTTCAGCATTTTGGGCACTGGAAGACTAATAGGGTCTTCAAGTACCTCATACAGTATATAATGGAGGTGCAGTAGAGGCATAGCACCACAGACCAAAACCAAACTCAGTTAAATGATTTAATTGCCTAAATACTGTTTTATGGAATTTTGCAAAATGTATTATTGTCTGTACTTGGTAGACATTTTTGTCTTAAACTACGTTAGTTTTTTCTTTTTTTAAATGGTGTGATATATATTGCATGTGTTCTGGAAAAGGACTATAACTTGCATCCCTTATATTTTGCCTATGGGGCATATTTTAATACTCCTGTTAATCTGGATGAGTCACAAATTAACTTTACACCTGGATGTTTAATGTAAACAACACAACATGAACCAAGTTGGCTTTATAGACATTGTTATACGTCACTGGCAGTGAATGGAGGGCTGTGCTGGCTGCCTGCCTGTTGTCGGGGTATGTTGGGGGTGCGGGTGGTGGGGATCTATCTGCTGGGGTGGAGTGAGGTGGGAGTCCACTAGACACCAGGGATAAAGTAAACTGCATCGTGTCATTGGACATAGGTATGCGATCTGTGTGGCGGTGGGTTTGGGAGGGGACGGTCATCACATTGCAGCTGGCTGCTGTTACGTTCCTGGGGCCATCTTTCGGTGGGATGCGGACTCAGTGGTCACCAGGTCTATTCTTCCAGTGCACTGCCCCGGGGTTTGGGTCAGCTGATGTTTTTACATGCTGACATTTTAGATGGTGATGTGTTGCCTGCTTTGTTGTGTGCCACGATATTTTTCCGAATGTTCCTGACTGGAATCTTCCAGGTAACCATGATTATTGCCATGTTTTCATGACAATGCAATAATGTATAACAATGTCTATAAAACACATAATTTTGTGTTTTTTCCTAGACAAGACCATGATTATTGCCATTTACCATGACAGTAAAATAATGTATAGCATTTTCCATGAAAACACAGTGATTTTGTACTTTTTCATATTGTATTTATCCTCCGGCTACGATGGGGAGGCACCCTTCTGCCAAACCTCAACACCCTCCCCACTGTCCACAGTCTCCATGGGGCTTACCTGGCAGCCCAGTCCCCACAGATTGCCCCGTAGTGGGATCGGGAGGGGGTTGGGTATCCTCCCCCTGATGCCTGAATCCAGTCATTGCTGCAGGTTATCCTGGTGTTAAGGTGGGTGAGGGTGTGGTGCGTGGGAATCATATGCCCCCACCCTGCCTTACCATCTTCCTCCTGGATTTCTGCCCTCCCTCTCTGTAGCTGTGGCATATTTGGGTAATGCATGCATGTGGAGGTGCGTGTGCATGCTGAGATCATAGCCCCCAACTTCTGCTTCCTGTTGCTCCTATGGGCTACCACCAGGTCTTCATCTGGTGGCAGCCAAGAGTTGGTATGGCTAGACTCCTGATGTGGGAGGGAGAGCTGCCTGGAAGCCACTCAGTCCTCTCCCACCATCCCAGCCAACCCCAGGAACCCATGCTTGTTCCCGAACACAGTTCATTGGCATGGCTGGAGGTGGTGCTCCGCACCTAGCCCTCCACACCACTGGGACAACTGATTTTGTGCTATTTTTCATGACAACACCTTGAGTATTGCCATTTTCCATGGCAACACAAAATGTGTAACATTTTCCATGAAACAATGGTTTTATAAAATTTTCCATGACGACCCCAAGATTATTGCCATTTTGCATAACAACACAATGACCTACTGCATATTCCGTGAAAACAGAATGGTGTTTGGCACTTTGCTTGGCAAGCCCATGAATTTGTTTGTCATCTCTGTGACGCGCTGGGGCCACCAGCCTGTGCCAGTGTGGGATTCTGGGACTTACCTGCGAATCCAGTTTACCAGGCAGCAGCACAATGAACTTCAGTCTACCACTGGGCAGCCGGAAAAAGTAATTTTTAAAATGTTTAACCTTTACTGATGTGCCTTCATCAGCAATATGCCAAAAGAGAGTTAACTGGGTTAACATAAAATCAATCCATTACTTTTCATGACTTTGACTATTATGATTTCCACAACTTTTGTTATTTCTTTTTTTTTTTCTCTCTCTGTCCTGGCCAACCTTCCTTCTCATTGGTCTTCCCAGCCCCATGACCCTTGGTTCTCCTAGGACTTACCTCTACCTATATCCCCCATAGCTTGCCCTCTGTGGCAGGGAGTGGGGAGTACTGTGACCTGCCAGACCAGATCCAGATTCAGGAGACACCTAAGTTGCCAGGTGCGGGGCCTGCAGAGGCCAATGGTCATCTTGCATGACTAAGGTTTTTCCTGCTTCTGCCCCCGGGAGATGTGGACGTGGTGCTGATGTCAAGGTGTGCACGCCAACGCCTGCCACGTCCTCCACCTCCGGAGCTCGGGCTTTGTCTTCTCCTGGTCTCCACCATGGGTCAGTCAAGTTTCGAGCTTTCGCCCACCGGGATGAGGAGAGCAGTTCTGCGGATACTCAATCTTTCTCCCCTCCAGCCGGCCCTCTGACGCTGTGCTACTGTGGCGATGGCAGGTTAGCTAACTTTTGCTACTTCAATCATGGGAATTCCATTAGTAACTTCTTACACTTTTGTAGGTGAAGCCTGTGAGAGCAGTGAAGAGTAGGAATTACTAAAGAGGAGAGTGAAATGTTCGCAATGTGATTAAGAGGATAAGATGGATGAATATTAAGTTGCAAATTGCATAGTTTCCAGTTACGTTAAATAAGGTATAGAAAAAAACAAGATTTTCAAAAAGTGAAAATGTGTTTTAAACTCTCGCACTTTTTTATAGCAATACATATAATTATTTTAGCTATACAATAATTTATAACTGGATATAAGGAAATAGCTTGCATTTCACGTCATCTACATTAAAACACCATATATTGATTCTGCCTTTGAAAAGTGCAAAAAATAGCATTGCTAAACGTGTTTATTAACATGTGCTGTCTGTGTCCCATTCCATAATATTATTCAGAGAGGAATTAATATATAAAGTCAATTGTTATGTGTAAATGTTTCTGATCTTATCCCCCTCTCTGCCGAGAAAAGGCTGTCAACCTACTGTGGACTTTAAGTTGGATTTTTTTTCCTTTTTTTCAGGTATGTTGTAAGTGACTTATCATTTTGCTCTCATTAAGCCTCAATTTTACTTCCATCTCTGAAGTGCATAAATTACTGCAGAGTATCCCCATAGCCAAATCTGCAGGCTTTGATGGCATTGATCCAAAGCTACTAAATGTGACTGCTATGAAATTGTCTTTACTTAGCGCCAGAATTATCAACTCTGTCCCTTATGTCTGGGGTTGTACCAGAACAATGGAAACTCTCACACATAATCCCAGCTTTTAAGAAAGGTAACACAAAACTTGTTGGGAACTACATATCAATTGCCATTTTTCCTGTACTCAACAAAATACTTAATAAGTTAGTAGCCTCACAGTTAACTGAGTGCCTAACCAAACAGTACCTGTTGCCTCTTATACAACACAGTTTTGATAAAAATCATAGCACTACCACTGCTCTCCTGTCCTTCACTTATCAGGTTGCAAATGCTATGGATAGGGGTGAGTACACAGGGGTAGTATTCATAGACCTCAGTAAGGCCCTCGATCTGGTAGACCACTCTGCTTAAAATCTTAATTAAGTTAAAAATAAATGGCAAAAAAGAAACTTGTTATTGTGATTAGACTTAGAATCGCGATAACAATCTCAAAGCCAGTCATTTCCTTGGATTAATGACTGGCTGGAGGGAGGTAGCCCTCAGATGCACGTCAGGCCACCGGTTCCCCTCCCAGCCAGTCATTAATCCTCAGAAATGACTGGCTTCTCAGTCATTATTGCATAAATGTATAACAAAGGATAATTCCTTTCCTGGCTAGTTCAAATGGGGAGAACATAACAGGAGGTGATCCTGAGGAATACCTAAAAGGGCAATTCATTTAAGAGAACAGAAAGGATCGAATCGGGGGGGGGGAGGGGGGAATATAAACGGTATGTAAATAAGATGGTTAATAAATTAAAAATACTTATCTGAGTGGTAATATTCTGATATGCATATAGACCTGTGTAACCCCTAGATGGCGCTATCCCAGGGGCTACTACCCCTGCCTGATTTGCCACTAACAGGTTGAGGGGCTTGGATCCAATGGCGGGTGCCTCCACCCAGAGGTCAGGGTTTGCAATAGTTAAACTAACTTGGTCACAGCCCTCTGGGACACTGCAACCCCCTTTCTTCCCACTAGTGGCCCACACAATATATCAGAATTACCTTCACAGTAACACTTACCCCCAGGTCTGGTTCCGGCACTGGGACCTCCTGTGAAATGAGATACAGTGCAACAATCACAGTACAGTACTTTAACATAGACAAATACCTCAGGCAGTATAACTTTGCTGAAACAAGCAGCTCTGATTTATTTAGGGGATATAACAAGGACAGGGGAAATCAGGTTAATTAGCTTATCACTCTAATAATCTATTTATGGCTCTGTGCACAGGCCTATCCCTATCAGTTACTGTCCCTGGGTACCCAAGCCCTAGTGGCTAGTCCAAACCGTGGCAGCTGGTAGGGCCCTTTCACCACAGAGAAAAGAGAATTAAACAGTCAGCAGTACAGTAATTCCATTTGGATTTAATGTGGCAATTCAACAGGAGCGACCCTGAATTAGTACTCACGACCTCCAAATAAGATAGGGTCCTTCAATGTCAGCAGGGCTCACTTGAGGTATACAAACCTCTTCACACATCCATATAAAAGAAAGCACTATACCAGGCAGGCTGCATCTGTATCCCGGTCGCAATTACTGCACAATACCCGGGGAGAACACAGCAGATTCAGTTCCTGACAGACCGGTGCAATTTTCAGCAATTCCTCCAGTCTTCTACAGGGTGAGCCTGGTTTCTACTCTTCAGAGATCCTTTGATTCTTTTCACAGGACGGATTCAGTCCTAACAAGCTGTTACACAAGCTGCAGACCGAACTCTGGGCCTTACACATTTTTTGACTAAAACTGCACACTGAAAAAACACAGGGCTCCTTCCTTCTTCACTGCCAAAGCTCAACTGAAACTCCAACCCGACAAAACCGGGCACTTCCTTTGAGTTCCTCCCAGTTCTTGACTGGATTGGCTGTCACTCACAATAGACTGCTGCTGTTGGTCCAAAAGGCACTGAAGTCTAAACTACATCTCCCAGAGTCACTGCCCATACAATCCTCTTGTGGCTGGCTCAGATTATGAGTCCAAGTTCTGATTCGTCCAAGGCACCATTTTAGAGCTAGCTTACCCCACACTGATTGGTCCAGTTCAGCAGTTCAAAACTAGAATGGGGAACTAGCAGACACAGTTCTGACTGCAAAGAAAGCAGGTTAGACAAACTGTAATTTCATTATTACTCTAAATAATTTCTGGCAAACAGTTACATCTTTCAGATGAGTTCCTTGCACTCCTAGTGACTGCAAAATGAAGTGAATTGGCAGCAGCTCGGTGGTACTCAAACAGAGAAACACACAGTCCCCCATATAAACTAATTATGTCTGCAAGCAGACAGCTCTTAAAGAAACAGTACCAGAGGTTCTAAAAACACTCACTGATAAATGGCTTACACGCCAAACACCATTCAGGCTTGGAGCATTCAAGCAAGCTCCTGGAAGTCTTTTGGGAACCCCCATTTGCAGGGGGGTTACACCTGCAAAATTAAAGAGCAGGAGGGGTTAAATGAAGCTTTATAGAGAAATCCACTCATCTGTTGGCACAGCAGTAGGGCCACTACATACCTTTTACCAAGTGACTTCAATAATGTATGTCAGTGCTTGAACTTGGGATTATTTATTTATTTATTTATTTTATTATGCTTTATACTTGCCCTGGGCCAGCCCACATCAGCCTGACCTCTGCCCCAGCCACATCATCCATCTCCCAGGACTTAACATCTCAGGTGTTCCCACCTGGCTTACCCCTCCAGGATGGGACCTTGAGGTAGGGCTGGCTTGTCCCCCATCAGAATCTGAGGTGCACTGTTCAGGGGCTTACCACCCCTAGTGTTCCCCCCAGCTTACTCCGCAGGGTGGGGCCTGAGACTCGGTGTCTGGGGAGTGCCACGGGGCAGTGGTGCGAGACCTGCAAGGCGAGGTGAGCAGCATGCTGTACGGCTCTGTTTCCCCATTTTTCTCGGAGGCATGGTGTGCAATGACATCAATGACAGCACGCCGATGTCTGCCTTGCGTCCCTCTCCCAGTAAGCTCCAGCGGTCAGTTCCCCCAGCCTCCACTAGGGGTCCATCAAATGCCAGCAGCTAACCCCATCCTCCCCCTAGAGGAGGAGAGCAGTCCCTGGGACGCCCAATCCTCCTCCCCCTGGCTGGCCTTCTGACTCTCGGGTCCATTCCCGAACTCGGGTAATTGGCGTCACAAGCGGAAGTGCTACCGTGACACTGGTGGGCCAGCCTGGATTATTTATATGAAATTTGCATTAATACTGGTATAATTAACTAATGGATTCCTAGTTATTTATTTGATTCAGTGTTTTTAATATTTTTATTCTGTAGTTGTATGAGAGTTATTTATTTTTATTAGTTTTATGTACGTCACTTGGATATAGGTACCAGTGATGACCGCTAAGATAAAATCTTCCCTGTCACTTTAAGCAGGCTATTATAAATTTCATCATCACTGTGTTGCCTTGCCTTTGAGAAAGCACACACAGGTGTGTGAAATGCTTCAGGAATATAATTCCTGGTGCATATACAAACATACATACATAATAGTGTCGCAGATAAGGGCCTTCATGGCCCACCTAGTCTACCTAGTATCCCCCTCTATTGAGCTCCCCCCAACCATACTCATTCCCCCTTCCCTCCCAGGATACCCATGTGCCTATCGCATGCGTTCTTGAAACCCGAGACCATTTCTGCTGCAACTACCTCTCCTGGCAGGTCGTTCCAAGCATCTACCACCTCTCTGTGAAATAGTACTTCCTCACATTACCCTTAAACTGTCCACCCTCTGACCTCATACTGTGTCCCGTAGTTGCTGAGCATCCTTTCATTTGAAATAGGTTCCCCCTTGGCATCCTGTTTATACCTTTTAGATATTTGAACATCTCGATCATATTCCCCCCGTCTCTCCTATTCTCCGATATGTACATATCCAGCTCCCTCAGCCGTTCCTCTTATGCCTTCCTCTGCATCCCCTGAATCATCTGAGTAGCCCTCCTCTGGACCACCTCTACTCTCCCTGTATCCCTTTTCAGGTGTGGTCTCCAGAACTGTACACAGAACTCCAGATGAGCTCTGACCAGGCCCATATACAGGAGCACGATGACTTCCCTTCTTTTACTAGCTATGCCTCGACTTATACATCCAAACATTTTGCTCACCCTGCCCTGGCACTGATTTGCCACCTTCAGGTCGGATAAGATGATGACAACCAAGTCCCTCTCTCTTGTTCCACAACTACTATTCCTACCCCATTAATCTCATAATTTGCTAGCCAGCCCGGTGGCATTGAGGGTTAAGGCACTGGATGCCACACCTCATGCTATGCTGGTGACCTGTGTTCAGGAACAAGCACAGGCCACCGGGGGTTGGCAGGGAAGGGAGAGGATTGAGTGTCTGGAGGACAGCTCTCGTCTCCCGGGGAGGGTAGGCTGGTACTCCTGACGAATGATTACCCCCAGGTGGAGGCCAGAGGGTAGTGTGGGTCAGAGGGGCCAGAAGAAGGAAGGGTGCTGTGGGACTTCTGCAGATGTGCACACACCTCTACGTGTGCCGTACTGCATGTGCACCCCAGCAGTGGGAAGGGGGAAATGGCAGAAAAACACCTCCGGCTGTGGATGATGACTGACCTCTTGCAGGCTTTGCACCCGGCAACTGGGCAGGGGTAAGTCCCAGTGATACTGGGGTGACGGGGCTGGGGAGGTCAGTCAGAAAGGGGCAGCTGGAGGTAGAGGAGCAAAAAGTACATATTAAAAAACAAAAATCTCATACTTTGCTCGTGGATTTCCATGCCCAATATGCATAATTTTGAGTTCCATGTTATAATAGCGACCGCATAGCACCGTAAAAAACTGCAAATTCAAAATGGCGACTGTCAACTTAGTGCTCAAGCATAATAGCGCTGCACATTTAGCTAAAGCGTCAAAACAGCGCCAAGTGATGCAGGTCAGACAGGCACCCTCCTGCTCTTTTTTGTGCTTTTCTCTTAAATCCCATTATACCTTTAGATGCCTGGGGCTAAATGACTTGCTGGTGAAGAAAAGTGATAACAGGACAGGCGATCAGCTCGAGAGGTCATAGATATATATATAAATTTATTAGACACCTACTTCCACCAACACTGTTTAATACTGATATCTGATTTCTGTGTCAGGGGATGCTCACCTTCTCCAGGCTGAGAAGTTCTCTGCGATCGCCATGTCCATTGCATGCTTGTGATGCACGTGAGAAGTTCTCTGCGATTGCCATGTCCATTGCATGCTTGTGATGCACGTGAGAAGTTCTCTGCGATCGCCATGTCCATTGCATGCTTGTGATGCACGTGAGAAGTTCTCTGCGATCGCCATGTCCATTGCATGCTTGCGATGCACGTGAGAAGTTCTCTGCGATTGCCATGTCCATTGCATGCTTGTGATGCACGTGAGAAGTTCTCTGCGATCGCCATGTCCATTGCTGTTTGTGATGCATGTGAGAAGTTCTCTGCGATCGCCATGTCCATTGCATGCTTGTGATCCACATGAGAAGTTCTCTGCGATCGCCATGTCCATTGCATGCTTGTGATGCATGTGAGAAGTTCTCTGCGATCGCCATGTCCATTGCATGCTTGCGATGCACGTGAGAAGTTCTCTGCGATCGCCATGTCCATTGCATGCTTGTGATGCACGTGAGAAGTTCTCTGCGATCGCCATGTCCATTGCATGCTTGTGATGCATGTGAGAAGTTCTCTGCGATCGCCATGTCCGTTGCATGCTTGTGATGCATGTTCTGCATCAGTGTCTTGGGGAAGGGGAGCAGTGAGAAACACCCAGGCTGATAGAATGAAGCACGCCCGGCACTCTTGGGCTTTATGCCCCCTGTTCACTCAGCAGAGTAGGCTTTCCTGCATTTGGATCTGGAGGTGGAGTGCCATACCTAAAATCCCCAGAGGGTAAAACTCTGGAGAAGTATGGAGACTCTGGGGTGCTAGTAGGGTGATGGGACTGGGAGGTGGCCCTCTACGGATGGGAGTAATGTCTGGTGACAGAGCAAAACAGTAATCAAAAGAAAACAAATACGTTCAAGTCTGAGCTTAAGTTTTGTATTTTTTCTTCATATATATTTGTCATGCTCCTTCTTAGGCAAAGGGGATTGGGGGGGGGATGACACACTACAAAATGAGAAAAAATATAAACATATTAGGAAATGCCACCACATAATCTTCTGATTGCACTAGTTTTACAGATCTCAAGTGCCTCTAATAAGGGGATTTTATAGAACTATACTATAATTTGCAAGTCGCGATATTTGTTAACCGAATGGCAGTTGCAGTCGCTTTTCTGGTGTATGTGCTAATATGTTTGTGCGCCCATCTTGCATTCGCTGTTTTTTAGTCACCGTTTTTGCAGTAGCGATTTTAAAGTCACGATTATCACGGGATACCATAATTTTGCATTTACCTGGATTGAAGTCAAGCTTCCAAACCTTGCACCACCTCCCTAGCTTATTGAGGCCTTTCCTCATTCTTTCAGCCTCCCCTGGCGTTTCCACTCTATTGGATAACTTGGTATCATCGGCAAACAAACACACCCTCCCCTCTAGACCTTCAGCAATGTCTTCAATGAAAATGTTGAAAAGTACTGGTCCCAGTACAGACCCCTGTGGCACCCTGCTCATGACCCTCCCCTCCTCAGAGAGCATCCCATTTACTGTCACCCTTTGGGTTCTACCTGAGTGAGAGCCAGTTATCCACCCACTTTGTTATGGTTGGACCCACACCTAGACCACCCATCTTATGTGGATTTTGTCGTATTTACAATAAAGTTTTGATATAATTCCTGACTGCTACGGCAATTTATTGGTGGTGAATGCCACTTTTTTTTTGTTATTGCATGCAGTGCTACTGTCAGTCCCCGGTTTCCAGGTTCCCAGTGCACTTCCTTTTGTTGGTTCAGAACCACAGCTTGCATATGCCAGTGACCTGGGGACCCAGCCCAAGCCTAGAAGCCCTGGAGGGCCAGCATGAGGCAAGGCAAGGCAAGGCAAGTTTATTTAAAAGACGCCCAATCCCGGAGGCTCTGGGCGCCGTACAAATTTTAAGAACATAATACATGAGTATAAACAGAATAAATAAAATCACAAATTATAAAATAAATCATAATCTAAATGTCAAATGCTTGAGAAAATAATAGTGTCTTCAAGCAAACCTTAAAAACATCTATAGTCAGGGCCTCTCTGACCACAGCTGGTAATAAGTTCCATAGAGCGGGAGCCACAACACTAAAGGCTCTGTCGCCAGCTGATTTCAACCTCGCTCTAGGAACGGTCAGGAGGCCACCACTGGAGGATCGAAGAGGGCAGACAGAGGGGGTAGGTGTCAGGAGGACTGACAGGTAACCAGGGCCCTGTCCGTGTAGGGCCTTAAAGGTGAGAAGACCCACCTTAAAGAGGATTCTCCACCTGACTGGCAGCCAGTGCAATTCGCACAGGATTGGTGTAATATGACAGAATTTTTTCTGCCCAGTCAGTAACTGGGCAGCTGCGTTTTGCACCAGCTGAAATCTGTGGAGAAGTCCCCCTGTGACCCCAAGAAGGTGTGAAAGAATGGAGCTCCCCCCTTTTGCTAGAAAGATAATGGGTCCTGGATGTACTTTTGTTCCTTGTTCTTGTCTTGATTGTTATATGTTTGTTTATTGGGCTGGCCACCCACTTTGTTTTACAAGTTTCTTGTAGTCCTGTCTGTTGTTTGTCTCCCTGTATCCTTTCCCAGTACATCCCAATACCATTATCATGCCTATAAAAATGGAGACCTAAAGTATTGAGGACGTCAGGAGTGCTCCCCTGTCTTTTTTTTTTTTATATTCTCTTTTTTACGCCCCCTTTCTTACCCCGGTACTTCTTCACCTTCGGGAGTCTTCACGGCCCTGTGCGTCCCCGCTCGTCTGTCAGCATTGGGTGCAGTCATCCCCCCATGCTGCCTTGGTTTGACCCCCAGGTGGGTACGAGGTGGGTTTCCCCCTTCCACCACCTCGAGCGTCTGTGATTTTCATCGGGGATCCATCACCTGTGCTGACAGGGGCCCTGGGATCGGGGCCTGAAGCTCCGTCTACAGGGAGCACCGGAGGGTATTTTTCCTTCTGTTTTCGCCCATCCCCATAGGACGTCTGCATGCAAGGAGAGCCAAGGAACGATGCACGTCACAACGTGCTAACGCTCTGGCTCCCAGTAGACATCCTCCCTCCCTGCAACATGTGGTCCTCGCTGCACCTCCACCCGTGGTCACCCAGGTGGCAGTATCGCAGCAGGACCCACATCCCACCCCACCCGGAGGAGGAGAGCAGCCTCTGGGCGCTCGATCCTCCTCCCCCCAGCCGGCCCTCTAGCTGCCTGAGTCCATTCCCGAACCCAGGTTGCTGGTGCCGTGAGCGATAACCCTACCGCTGCGCCAGCGGGCTGGTCCCTCCCCTGTCTTTACTGAAAAAGCATCCTGCTCCTCTGTGATTTGTATGCCTGGAGCCTGTAAAGGAAAATGCTCCCTGTAAAGAAAGCAAATGTTGTTTAGTACCATTTGTGCTTCGAAGTCTTGCCCCTGTAAAATAAAATGCCTGCTTAACTGAGTGAGGGTTATGTAGAGAAAGCCCTCTGTTTTATAGAAATCCAGGGTGTTGTTTTTAAATGCCCTGTTATACTTTAATCATGCCTCGTAATGATGTGCCTTTCAGGCTTGGAAATATTGAAAGAACCTCCTGGTTCTGTAGTTTAGCACCGTTATGCTCTTTTTTTACAAGTGCTCTGTAAAATGCAGCTTTTTGTAAAAAGATACGCTGCGGAGTTCCTGCATGACTGTGCGAGCACCAGTAAAATTACCGTGTGAATGTGCGCACTGTCAAGAAGGCATTTTTCCTTCTAGTTTCCCCACAGTTAAAACTTTCTGTTTAAAATTCATCAGAATGAGCCCTACATACCCTCCGGAGGTGAAATAGTGAGGTTTGGTGCTGTGTTTAAGACCTCTAGAAAACAACGGTTTCTGCTGCTTCTCCTGGCATCTCAGAGCCTCTAATGATTCCTCTCTCAGCTGCAGCAGTTCTCCTAGGAGCTGGACGGCCATTTCCTGACTGCCTTTATGCTGTTACTGGAAGAGATGGTGCTTGCTGAGGCCAGAGTTGCTGTTTAAATCTCTAAAAAGGGCTGTAAATCACTTATATGCACATTTATGCAATGCTGTGTGGAAATAAAGATGATTCATTGTTGTAAATAAAATAACCACTGTATAATCAAAGAAATGTTGTTAACAGAAGGGTATGGGGTGGAGTTAGCTGATCACATGATCCCTATAGAGTATAAAACCTGGACTTTCAGAACAGATGAGTCAGCGGAGGGCCGGCCAGGGGGAGAGGGATGGAGCGTCCTATGGACCGCTCTCCTTCTCCGGGGGGAGGTTGGGGGCAGCATCCGGAGCGCTGAGGACTCCTGCAGGAGGCCGGGAGCACTCACGCTGCCGTGCTAGTTTCTGGGGAGGCGGGGCGGACGCTGGCATCATTGCACGTCCCCACCTCCGGGAGGAAAAAACACAAGAAAAGGGAGAGGGGAGATCCTCCATCTAGGCGAAGCCTCCCCGGGCTTCAATTCACCCCTGCCTCCGCACTCCCAACTAGTTACTGGTTCTGCGGCACTGGAATTAGGGGAACCAGTGCCGTGGCCCCGCCCTCCGGGGGGCAAGCCGGGGGTGACCAGGAGGGGCGGCAGATAGGCAGGTGGTGGAAGCTCCGGGGGCCGTGACCAGGCGGATGAGTGACAGAGGATTCCCCAAAAAAGAACAGATGAGTCAGATCATTTCAAGTTGGAGAACAGACCAGACCTGGATGTGATGTTGTGAACATCCTGAAGAGCTAGCATTTTTTAGCTATGGTTATTTTTTTTCTTTTTGTTATTGGTTTGCTTCTCTTTAATTTTGTCATTTCCAGTTCACTTTAATTTTTCTGTAAATAAAATATCTTTATTTTGCTGCCAAAATGCCTCGATGGTCCATTACTTCCTACAGCCTACGACAGAAGGATCTCCTTGGGAGGGGGGCAAATATCTCCCATGTGTTTATTGTTACTTGGGCAACAATAGGTGTCAGACTGGCAGTGCATTGAGATTTGCAGTGGCGTCTATGGGGGTGGAAAGGAGATCATATGCTGATGAAACCGCATCAGCATGGCAGTGCCCTGGTACATCATGGGCTTGCTCTCTGGAATGAAGGGAGATAACTTGAAAAAGGGCAGTACTGGCTGAACAGATGAATTCTGGACATGCCCCTCTCCCCCAACCACTTCAGGTTCTGCTCGTCACTCCCCAGAAGGTCTCGGAGGCCTCCATCCCACAACCAAGTTTGTAAGCCAACACCTCTTGTGGTGTAGCAGGGATGGTAATACCCTAGGAAGAAATCTGAGGAGGTTCACTGCGGAAACACTGGATGAAGCTCTGGGTCTAGGCAGAAAGTCCATTGGTGAAGAAGGACATGCATGGCACAAGCAAACAGCACAAAATGGGTCTGCAAAAGAAACCGGGTAAAAAAAACATTACAATGGTTATGATAGCCAATGACTAATGAAAAGCAGATGCGGCTAACAGAAAATACTTAGAAAATACAATGTGGCTAACAAAATTATTGCAAATTGTGCTATATGCAGTAGAATACCATGAATTACAATATGTGACAAATCTCTTTTCCCCTGGCGTTCCTACAGCCCGCAATCACACATTACGTGACTGGGCCTACAAGGTCACAGTTGTTTATTCTGAGTGCTAGGCCAAAGGGCTTGCTTTCTACGTTGCCACCAATGTGTATACATACAGAGTATGCACACATAGACCCCAATGCAAGCATGTGTGTGCGCACACACACACACACACACTCTGATGCTAGCATGGTACACATGCACAGACTCCCAATGGTGTGAACACTAACAGAAAAATCTTAACGCCATGCTGTAAAGTACAATATTTAAAATAAAGAAAATTGTGAACTGTAGTATTTCTCATTAGCCTCATAGTAATGTAATACCACCATTTGATTTTCATTAGCCATTGGATACAGTGGCTATCCTGACCTCTAATCCAGCCTGATATAAACAAACACACAGACCGCAACAGACTCACACAAACCATCAACACGTACTGAAAAAAATACAGGAATTCACTCATGCTGCTACCAAAATTGGTGGGGTGCAACCAAGGTTGCCAGCCTGTTCATATACAAGGTTTCCAAGGCTGCACTCCAGGCACAAGAAGCACAATCACAAGTGGATACTGAAAATAAAGTTTTTTAATCCAAATTGGAAAATTACAGGTACAAATAGCCCCCCCCCCCGATGAACCTAACGGTTAAAGCGCAGGGGTATCTAGTACAAGGACACTGTTTGTACCTGTAATTTTTCCAATTGAATAAACTTTATTATATCCATTGTGATTAGTTCTTATGCCTGGAGAGTAACAAGCAAAATAGCTTAATTCAGGATAGTGCGTTACCTAAAAGTATAAAACATTTGTCAATGCCGAATGTTTGCTTGCTGGCATTGGCACTGGTAGTGTAGGAGTTAGAGAGCTGCATAATAGGAATGGCAGTGAAGTATTGAACTGAAGTCAACCCGCCACCACCCTGCAGAGACTGACAGGCATTGGGGTGTGCCTTTGGGTCGTCAGGCATAACGGCCACGCTATTTCACCACACCCTACCCTGCAGACACCGACAAGTGTCACGGTGTGCCTTGGGGTCTTTGGCCCTTATGCTCACCCCATTCCATCAGGAAATACGGTGAGATGGGTGCTGTATAGGAGAATGTGGTGAACTTTGGGGCCGAAGAGTCCAAGGCACACCTCGATGCCTCTCAATGGCTGCAGGGTGTGGAATGGTATGAGCATTACAGGCGAGAATCCCAAGTCACACCCTTGATGCCTGTCAGTCTCTACAGGGTGGGGTGTTATGCTCAGAAACCTTAACGCCTCAGGCTTTTGTTGGCATTTTCACTCCAAATTTTCAACATGGGTTTTTTGTGACCCCCACCTTATGAACAGTGGCAATATCAGTTTGTTAGCCGAAAGCTGCTTATGCACAGTGACTACGCTATTTGGCACCACAGGTGCGAAAACACATTTCGAACAGGATGTGAAAAATGACAGCTGTACTGTTCATGGGGAGGTGCAAAAAATGGCAATGTTGAAAATCTGCAGTGAAATTATAAAAAAAACTGGTAAAGTCACGAGCGTGTGTAGAAACCGTGCCACGCACACCCGTAATGCAATTAGTATGGGGATTTTTGACAGCAGATTGTCAACACAGGCATTTTGGAACCTCCGCTTATGAACAGTGTCACTGTGATTTTCTTAATCTGTCCCGAACAATGATTTCCCACAGTGACCACGCATTTCTGCGCTGGAAGTGCGAAAACACATTTCGGCCATGGCGTGAAAAATGACAGCTGTACTGTTCATAAGGAAGTGTGGAAAAATGCCAGTGGTGAAAATCTGGACTGAAAATATTAGAAATCCATGAACTTACGAGGTGTGTGGAAACTGTATAATGGTGCTTGTAACAGTCATTTTATGGACTTTTTCCATAAAATTTTTAACATAGCCATTTTAACACCTCTGCTCATAAACAGTGTCACTGTGATTTTCTTAATCTGTCCCAAACATTGATTTTGCACACCAACTGCGTTATTGTGCGCTACATGCGCGGAAACACATTTTGGGCGAGATGTGAAAAATGATAGCTGTACTGCTCATAAGGAGGTGTGGTAAAATGGCAATGTTGAAAATCTGGAGTGAAAATGTTGAAAATTCACGAACTTTTGAGCGTGTGTAGGAACAACGCAACGCATGCTCGTAAAACAGTCATTTTTGGGAATTTGTTCACCAAATTTTCAACATAGGGTTTTTGGGGGCTTACCTCAAGAACTGTGACACTGTCATTTCATAAATCGGTTCAGAAAGGTGGTTCCATGCTGTGACCGCGAAATCATCTTTCGGGGCTGATTAACAAAATGACAGTGACAGAATTCATGATGTGGGGTCTCAAAAAACCCATGTTGAAAATTTGGTGAAAAAATTCCCAAAAATGCCTGAGATATGCATCAAAGTTGAAAAAACCCTATTTCTTCCATTATGCAGCTTACTGGCATTTCCTCAGTTCATGGTCGGCTTTGAAGAGTGCAGACGTGTTCCCAGTCCACCGAAGATCGTTGCGCTGGACTCCGGAGATACGAATGGAGTGAGGATGGGGTGTGGGAAGGCAGGGTGTGCAGAGGGTGGGCACAAGGGTCAAGATAGTCAGCAAGGGACTGTTTTTTCTTTCTAGTTTTTTTTTTCTTTTAGGAAGACAACACAGGACGTTTGCCACACTGGGGTGGGCTCAGAGCGTGGCAGCTGGAAGTTTTTTTGAGGGGGGCCAGCGGAGTCAATGGGGGATTGGGCACCCCCCATCAGCCATAGAGAGGTTTGCCACGCTGGGGTGGGCTCTCAGCATGGCACCTGGAAGTGTGTTGGGGGGCACAGACGGACATTTGCCATGCTGGGGTGGGCTCCCAGCGTGGCACCTGGAAGGCTGTTTGGGGGGGCAGTGGAGCTGATGGGGGATTGGACACCCCTATCAGCCTTACAGATTGTTGCCATGCTGGGGTGGGCTTCCAGCGTGGCACCTAAAACTCTGTTGGGGGGAGCGCAGCGCAGCCGATGGGGGATTGGGCACCCCCATCGGCCATACTGTGGGGAGTGCGTGAGCACGCTGGGGTGGGCTCCCAGCATGCTACTTGTTGGGGGAGGAGGGGCTGTCTATGACAGCTCTTTCACTACAGTGCCGATGTGTGGGCACTTTGCATACTACCGGCGGCAGTATGCAAATTTCCACACGCTGCAGTGCTTTTCTTTCTCAACTGCACGCTGCTGCATTCTGCAAAAGTCATAGACAGCTCTTACATTCATTGGCATGATGGGGCCGCGCCTGCAAAAGGCAGCAGGGCATTGGAAGTAGGGAGGCACACCTACGAATTTTTTTATGGTGGCGCTTTGTTTCTTGCACATGCGTGCAGGCAAACATAAAAACTACTAACCAGTCGGTGACCTCCACATCATAATGGTATGACTTCATACATTTTTCTTAAAAACACAGTGACTCAGAGTGCTCTCTCTGATGTCTAACTTGGTTCTTATGAGGAAGCTACTCATGGCAATATTATAGGTTCGTAACCTTAAATATTTAAATAAGTGAAGCTATAATAGCTTCTATCAGGACAGTATAAATAACCAACACTATCATAAAAGACCATGCTAACTCCTTATTCACAGAAAAACCAGGCACGTGCACTTAAATCAAGTTACACCAGGAATGTAAAAATTATGAACTAATATTGAAACATTTCATACATGTTCACCAATTTAGTTTTATTACACTTCATTAGTATAGGTAAAAAACATCATTCCACAGAGTTACATCAGCTTGTAAACTTCTTTAGAAATGCCACTTAATCAATACTGTCATTTAGTCCTACTGGCTTTCTAGCCCCTAGTTAAAAAATTAAAAAGCTCTTCCGCTGTCCAATATTGAAGTTTTTTAATATCACCACCTCTCAGTCCGACTGTAACTAATTCTACCCCTCCGAAGCTGACTTTGTGTTCCAGTTGTGTGTTGTTTTTTATATGTTTCACAATGGCATAGGTTTCATCCCCTCTGTATATGGCTCTAATATGTTCGCCCATTTGAACTTTAAATGGGCGTATTGTATGGCTCACATAGTAAGCTCCGCAGCTACAGTTCAGGAGGTAAACCACCCCCTGACTGTTGCATATAATGAAATGTTTGATCTCAGTTTGTTTCACTGTTAATGGATCTGTAAAAGTTTTGCAGGTTTTAATATAGCTACAGTATGTGCATTTTCCACACTTATGTGCCTACGGTGTGGGGGGGGGGGGGACCTTGTGACTTCAGGGCCAGGGCTGAAACTGGTAACCACCGTATCTTCTGATGGTTTTACTATATCTGCAGATGACTCGAGGACCCTCTTCCACTATTTCCTGTAGCCTAGGTTCTAACTGAAGAATAGACCAATTACCAGTGATTGTTTCCTTTACCTGATTTACACACTTTGAATAAGAGCATTGGTACCATCTGTCTTTTCGTGGGCCTCTATATTCCAGAGTGGTTTCTCTATCCATTCATTCCCTCTACTGATCTTAAGGCTGTTGCTATGCTGTGAGTGCTGTAACCTCTCTCTTTAAACCTTATAATCTGGGCATTTAGTTTTTGTTTGAATTCTTCATGTTCCGTTGCAATTTCTCAAAGTTCAAACTAACTGTCCTTTAGAGATGTTAAAATTTACGTGTGGTGGGTGACAACTATCATACTTCAGTAAGCTGTTTCTGTCCGTTGGTTTCCGAAACAGGGTAGTGCATAGTTTCCTTTGCTTTTTACGATAAATTTCTAAATCCAAAAATGTGACTGCTTTTTGGTCTATCGTCTATTTCTACTTCAGACAACTACTAGTGCTCTCCATCCATTCCACACATTCTCCAAATTCTTCTTTCATCCCTTTCCACACCACAAGTATATTGTCTGTATAGCGCCACCACAAATCTACCCTGTCCAGAAATGAATTTGTGGCGGTGCCACACAGACAGTCTACCTCCCATTTGCCCATAAAGAGGTTTGCAAAACTAGGGACCATCATGGTCCCCCTTGCAGTGCCCCTTATTTGCAAAAATGTCTTGTTTGAAAACACGAATGCATTTTTAGTAAGCACTTCCTCAGCAAGTTGTAGCAAAAAAGAAGTTGAAACTGTAACCCTATCTTCCTTTGTTCAAGAAAATAACTCATGGCTTCTAAGTCTTCCTCATGGGGAATTACTGTGTACAGTGAGTTAATGTCTAAAGTGGCTAAATACCATTCATGTTCCATATATAGGTTCTCCACAAGATTTATGATTTCTGTGGAGTCCCTTACATATGATCTTAAATTCCTGACTAGGGGTTGCAGGTGCCGGTCCACAAATAAAGACAAAGGTTCAGTCACCCATCCCCTACCCAAAAGTATTGGTCTACCAGGAGGTTTGTCATGATCCTTATGGATTTTGGGTAATATATAAATTACCGATATCACAGGAAATGCTACAGTCATTGCTCTAAACAAACTCTCAGAGATGTAGCCCTTCACATAGCATTTACTAAGTACTGTATCCACTTCCTCTTTACATTTAGAGACCAAGGATTTAGAAATCCTGAGACAAAACTGGTTATCTGCTAATTGCTGTTCAATTTCAGTGATATAATCACATGCATTGATGATTACAGTGGCCCCGCCATTATCGTCCGGCTTAATTACTACTTCTCTGTTGTTACTCAAATCTTTTAATGCTAAAATCTCCTGTTGGCTACAATTAGTGGAAGTACCAGGAATGGGGCTATTTCTGAAGTTTTCCATATTAAGTTTACATTTTCTAGCCTGCTTGGTGGTGCTGAGGGTTGAGGCACTGGAAGCCACACCTCACGCCATGCCTGCGACCTGGGTTTGGGAGCGTGCTCGGGTCCCTGGGGTTGGCAGGGGAAGGAATGGATTGAGCATCCCTAGGACAGCTCTCCTCTCCTTTCCTGGGGAGGACTTTGGGGATGACCGGCATCCCAGTGACCCCGGATGGAGACCGGGGGCACTGCAGGATAGTGGTCCAGAAAACAGCGTGGGACGAGTGTGGCGGACGCTGGCAGGGTTGCCATGCACCATGGCGTCATTGCACGCCATGCTCGGGGGGAGATGGGGAAGCACTAGAAACCCCCCGCTGGTCTGGATAGGTGATGGCTCCACATTGCCTGACTGCCACATGCCCGTAACTGGGCCTCTGCCTCTGTCCCTTGAACTCCTCGTGGACCTAGGTCCAGGGGTCCTGCGAGGAGAGCTAACGCCTTTGAGGAGGTAAGAGGTCTCAGTGGGCGGTAGAGCGGCTGTCAAGTTGGTGCCTCAGAGAGTTTCGGGTCCAGTGGGCCCCATAAAGACAGTTAAAAAAAAAAGTTCACATTTTCTTATAAAAGTTGATATGATAAAGTTATATTCTGGACAAAACTCAGAGCTTGGTTTTAAACCCCTATGTGTTTGTTCAGTGCTTACATCATCTCCAGTTTGTTCCCCACTATTCGAATATACACATTTGAATGTTAAATTTCAAAATTTATGCAGATCTACACATAAAGAGAAGAAATTAACATTATTTGTAATCCAAAACGATAAGCCCTTGCTCAATACAGATAATTCTGATTGTGTGAGTGTATCACTAGAAAGGTTGATAACTGGCATTGTCAGATCAGTTCTGTCCTCTAGGGGGTGGGCAATGGGGTTCATGCATTGTTGAATTAATAGGCACTCCTGCCCCTTCCTCCATGCCGCCCCCCCTCCTTGTCTTCCTCCTTGTTGTTGGTAAATGGGTTGGAATCTCATTTTGCGCTGACTGCGCCTGGTCCCCCGAGTCTGTGAGGGGAACTGTCTCTGGTAAGATGCCCCCGACCCTTGCTCTTCATGGGGTTCAGTCTCAGAACCATCCGTATCTGAAGGGCTAGTTGTATAGTCTAGCATGGTAGTGTCATCTTTATGTCCTGAATTTGGGCCCACAGTTCTCTTTAAAATTGATTTCAAGCCTCCATTGTTACTGCCTTCATGTTTTGAATGATACTTAAACACCCTATTGTTCTTATAGTCGTTTTCATCTCTTTTAAATTTTTTCTTCTTCTGTTTCTTTAATTGAACATCGTATCTAGTTACTTTGTCAAAAAGCAGTTTGTTGTATCTTTCAAACTCAGGCGGCTCAGTTTTAGTTTTCAATAGTGCCTCTGCATTAGCAATAGCAGCAGTTAACTGTTCACATGCTGGCTTAACGTATTCTAATATGAGTTTAATATTCTTAAGTGAAGCTGCCTGTATGTTATTTTGCCACTTCCACATAAATTCAGGGTTGTCAGTCCCATGCGATGGCTTCTGCAAAATCTGCAGGCCTCGCGGCACTCTTTTAACGTGTAGATAGGCTTCACAAGTGTAGTCTTGTGCCAATACATACGCCTAGCTTTAAGGCCAAGTTTCTCCAAGTTGCAGAACAGAGTTTTGGCTTCTGGCTCACTGATGTTTTCAGTGTTTCCAGCCTCTCCATGTAGTAATGGGTTCACATCTCCTGGTGTAACAATTCTGTCAGCAAAACTGCCCACTGGTATATTCAGAGTCGCAGAGGCATCATCCGCTGTCTCCTGATTAGCCATTCCTGGTCAGGTCGTTGCACCTCCTGTTCTGGCAATCCTGAACTATGTTCAATGGCTAAAAATCGGAGACTTACAAAAAAAATGTTCAACATACAGGGCAAGCTGTGTTGCACAAACTCACTAGGTAGATAGAATGACTAAATCCGTCACCTATTTCTGGAAATGTCCATATTTACTCTCCTCTCCATCGCGGGAGCAACCTGTGCTCAGTATTGGAAAGTCCAAATGTAGCAAGCAAAATAGAGCACCAGGATAGCAAGCTACAATGGTGCTATAAAAAAAATCAAGAACAGAAGGAAAATAAATACAGCACCCATTGCAACGGACATACTCCAGGACACGCTTGATGTAGCAGCTATAAATGTCCTTTATTTCTCAAAAATCATGCAAAAGTACAGCAGCAGCACCAACAGTATATGGTAAGTTGGTAAGATTGCTAAAGTAGTGTACTGACATTTCGCTTGGCCCCTGCCAAGCTTCTTCAGTTATCTAGTGAGAAAGTGCCAGTACTCTGTATTTATAATGCAAAGCAGTGCAATTTAAAAAAACTATTAACCAATCAGTGACCGCCACATCATAATGGTATGACTTCATACATTTTTTCTTAAAAACCCAGTGACTCAAAGTGCTCTCTCTGATATCCAACTTGGTTCTTATGGGGAAGCTACTCATGGCAATATTATAGGTTCATAACCTTAAATATTTAAATAAGTGAAGCTATTATAGCTTCTACCAGGACAGTATAAATAACCAACACTATAATAAAAGGCCATGCTAGCTCCTAATTCACAGAAAAACCAGGCACATGTACTTAAATCAAGTTATACCAGGGATGTAAAATTTATGAACTAATATTAAAACATTTCATACATGTTCACTAGTTTAGTTTATTACACTTCATTAGTATAGAAAAAAAACATAATTCCACAGAGTTACATCAGCATTTAAACATCTCTAGAAATGCCGCTAAATCAATACTGTCATATAGTTCTACTGACTTTCTAGCCCCTGGTTCAAAAATCCAAAAGCTCTCCCACTGTCCAGTAGGTTTTTCAATATCACCACCCCTTGGTCCTACTGTAACTAATTCTATCCCCGCGAAGCTGACTTTGTATTCCAGTTGTGTGTTGTTTTTTATATGTTTCACAATGGTATAGGTTTCATCCCCTCTGTATATGGCTCTAATATGTTCACCCATTTGAAATTTAAATGGGCGTATTGTATGGCTCACATAGTAAGCTCTGCAGCTACAGTTCAGAAGGTAAACCACCCCCTGACTGTTGTATGTATTGAAATACTTGATCTCAGTTTGTTTCCCTGTTAATGGATGTGTAAAAGATTAGCAGATTTTAACATAGCCACAGTATGTGCATTTTCCAACTTATGTATGCCTTCAGGGGGAGGGAGTGATGGGAGGACCTTGTGACTTCAGAGCCAGGGCTGAAACTAGTAACCACCATATCTTTTGATGGTTTACAATGTCTACAGATGACTTGAGGACCCTCTTCCGCTATTTTCTGTAGCTTAGGTTCTAACTGAAGAATAGACCTATTACCAGTTATTATTTCCTTTACCTGTTTTGCACGCTTTGAATTAAGTTGTTACAAATGGGCATTGTTAATGTCTATCTTTATGTGGGCCTCTATATTCCAAACTGGTTTCTCTGTCCATTTCCTCTAGTGATCTTATGGCTTTTGCTATGCTGTGAGTGCTATAACCTCTCTCTCTTTAAACCTCATAATCTGGGCATCTAGGTTTTGTTTGAATTCTTCATGTTCTGAGCAATTTCTCAAAGTTCGAAATAACTGTCCTTTAGGGATGTTAAATTTTATGTGTGGTGGATGACAACTATCATACTTCAGTAAGCTGTTTCTGTCCGTTGGTTTCTGAAACAGGGTTGTGCATAGTTCCCCCTGTTTTTTATGATAAATTTCTAAATCCAAAAATGTGACTTCATTTCGGTCTGTTGTCTATTTTTACCTCAGACAACTACTACTACTTTCCATCCATTTCACAAATTCTCCAAATTCTTCTTTTGTCCCTTTCCACACCACAAGTATATTGTCTATATAGCGCTGCCACAAATCCACCCTGTCCAGAAATGGATTAGTGGTGGTGCCATACAGACAGTCTACCTCCCATTTGCCCATAAAGAGGTTTGCAAAACTAGGGGCCGTCATAGTCCCCATTGCAGTGCCCCTTATTTGCAAAAATGTCATGTTTGAAAACATGAATGCATTTTTAGTAAGCACTTCCTCAGCAAGCTGTAGCAAAAAAGTAGTTGAAACTGTAACCCTATCTTCCTCTGTCCTTTGTTCAAGAAAATAACTCATGGCTTCTAAGCCTTCCTCAAGGGGAATTATTGTGTACAGTGAGTTAATGTCTGCAGTGGCTAAATACCATTCCTGTTCCATATTTAGGTTCTGCACAAAATTTATGATTTCTGTGGAGTCCCTTACATATGATCTTAAATTCCTGACTAGGGGTTGCAGGTGCTGGTCCACAAATAAAGACAAAGATTCAGTCACCCATCCCCTACCCAAAATTATTGGTCTATCAGGAGGTTTGTCATGATCCTTATGGATTTTGGATAATATATAAATTACCGATATCACAGGAAATGCTACAGTCATTGCTCTAAACAAACTCTCAGAGATGCAGCCCTTCACATAGCCTCTACTTAGTACTATATCCATTTCCTCTTTAAATTTATGATGCATTGCTTTTGCTACCAATTGTATAGGTCTTAACCGCTCATTAGGTAAATATGTCGATAGATCTGCCCTGTTTTATCTACCACATGTATAGGCATTAACCTGCTCATTGTACTTATACTCTGTAGGATTGCTCACCCACATTTATTCTACGTATGTACTGTATGAATATCTATGTTTTGTTCTGACGTGGAGTCTTTGAAAATGAGTCTATGACTCAAAGGGTTGTAATTCTGATTTCCTAAATAAATAAATAAATAAAATAAATTTAGAGACCAAGGATTTAGAAATCCTGAGATAAAACTGGTGATCTGCTAATTGCTGTTCAATTTCAGTGACATAGTCACATGCATTCATAATTACAATGGCCCCGCACTTATCAGCTGGCTTAATTATTAATTCTCTGTTACTCAAATCTTTTAATGCTAACATCTCCAATTGGCTACAATTAGTGGAAGTACCAGGAACGGGGCTATTTCTCAACTTTTCCAAATCAAGTTCACATTTTCTTATAAAAGTTGATACAATAGAATTGCCCAGATTATGAGGTTTAAAAAGAGAGGTTACAGCACTCACAGCATAGCAACAGCCTTAAGATCAGTAGAGGAAATGGATAGAAAAACCAGTTTGGAATATAGAGGCACACGTAAAGATAGACAGTACCAATGCTCTTTTGTAATGACTTAGTCAAAGTGTGCAAATCAGATAAAGGAAGTAATCACTGGTAATTGGTCTATTCTTCAGTTAGAACCTAGGCTACAAGAATAGTGGAAGAGGGTCCTCGAGTTTTCTTTAGATGTTGTAAAACCATCAAACATATGGTGGTTACCAGTTTCACCCCGGCCCTCAAGTCACAAGATCCTCCCTTCTCCCCCCCCCCACCTGTAGGCATACATATGTGCGGAAAATGCATGTACTGTAGCTATATTAAAACCTGCAAAACTTTTACGCATCCATTAACAGGGAAACACATTGAGATCAAGTATTTCATTACATGCAACAGTTAGAGGGTGGTTTATCTTCTGAGCTGTAGCTGCGGAACTTACTATGTGGGCTGTACAATTTGCCCATTTAAAGTTTGAATGGGCAAACATATTAGAGCCATATACAGAGGGGATGAAACTTATGCCATTGTGAAACATATAAAAAACAACATACAATTGGAACGCAAAGTCAGCTTCGCAGGGATAGAATTAGTTACAATAGGACCAAGAGGTGGTGATATTAAAAAACTTATTGGAAAGCGGGAGAGCTTTTGGATTTTTGAAGTAGGGGATAGAAAGCCAGTAGGACTAAATGACAGTATTGATTTAGTGGCATTCCTAGAGACATTTAAATGCTGATATAACTCTGTGGAATGATGGTTTTTATCTATACTAACGAAGTGTAGTAAACCAAACTGGTGAACATGTATGAAATGTTTTAATATTAGTTCATGCCGGCCCGGTGGCGCTGAGAGTTGAGGCGCTGGACGCCACACCTCGTGGTTACACCGCGACTCGGTTCAGGAACGGACTCGGCCCATGGGGTCGCCGGGAGAGGGAGGATTGATTCCCAATGGATGCTTTTCTTCCTCAGGGTGGGGTACCAGGGGTGCAATATGCACCGTTACCTCTGAGAGAGCCGGTGGGAACACGGGCTCTCGAGGGACTGGCAGTTCGCTTCACAGAGTCGGGAGGGGGACGCTGTCGGTGCTTGAGAGAGACGCATCAGCACGTCACCTCTGGATGTACGCCCTGGCTCGACATCCCAGGGGGGGGGTTGAGGGGAACACAGAAAACGGATAAGCCCTCGGTGGTCCTAGATGACGACGGCTCCACCCAGGGACCACCAATTCTGGGACAGACCCTGCTGTGCAGATAGCAGGGAGGAGAGAAGCACTCTAGGGGCAGATCCTGGAGCAGTGGCCAGGAGGGTATGAGCAGTCCGAAGGAGTGGACACTGAGGTAGGAAGGTGGAATAAATAAGAGAGTTAAAAAAAAAATTAAATATTAGTTCATAATGTTTACATTCCTGGTGTAATTTGATTTAAGTGCATGTGCCTGGTTTTTCTGTGAATAAGGAGCGAGCATGGTCTTTTATGATAGTGTTGGTTATTTATACTGTCCTGGTAGAAGATATAATAGCTTCACTTATTTAAATATTTAAGGTTATGAACCTATAATATTGCCATGAGTAGCTTCCTCATAAGAATGAAGTTGGACATTAGAGAGAGCACTGTGAGTCACTGTGTTTTTAAGAAAAATGTATGAAGTCATACCATTATGGTGTGGCGGTCACTGATTGGTTAATAGTTTTTTAAATTGCACTGATTTGCACTATAAATATAAAGCACTGACACTTTCGCAGTGGATAACTCTGATAGGAGCTTGGCATGGCAGGGGCCACGCGAATGTCAGTACGCTACTTTAGCAGCCTTACTACCTTACCATATACTTTTGATGCTGCTGCTGTTCTTTTGCACTGTTTTTGAGAAATAAAGGACATTTATAGCTGCTACATCAAGCGTGTTCTAGAGTATGTCCATTGCAACGGGTGCTGTATTTATTTTCCTTTTGCGCTTGGAGTGCAGCCTTGGAAACTTCATCAACACAAACTGACCCTGACACAAGCATATGCACACAGAGAACCGACGTGCACCTTGATGTAAGCACAAACACCTCTCCCCAACAGCCATTGCATTATGGTATTTCTGGATGGGAACCTTGAATACGTAACCCTGCTACACATGTACACATTCATGTACATACACAGACTACAATGCATGTGCATATGCACACACAGGCCCTAATGTCTGACACACGCACACACCCACTGCAATGCACACACACACATCTAGACCCCAATGCAGGCAGGAACACCAACACGATGATGCACACACTGATACTCAGAAATGACCCAGATACTCACAGACATTTACACCCTGATACATGTGTGCACAAACACATGCATACCCATGCTCTGATGTGGACACAAGAAAACCCGAACATGTGCACACAGAAACAGATCTCAATGCATGCCTTTCAGAATGAGTCCTATGGGTTCTCCTGGCTGGAGGGGTGAGTACAGTATTAGTCCCAGAGGCTGGCTTCTTGACTGGCAAGGGTGGTTGTAAGGCCAGGGGGGGTGGTGGTGGTGGTAAGCAATGCCAGTTTTGGGGCACTTAATTTTTGGGGCCTGGATGCCCTGCTAAGATAGGACTGGGAGAGGGTTTGTTTTGTTTGCCCCCCACCTGGGTCTGGCATTTGAGGAGACCCTTGCTCCTGACTGCAAAGGGAGTCTGGGGCTGGTTAGCAACAGAGGGCTTTTTTAATGTTGCTTTCCACTGCCCACTGTCTCCATGACAGGGAGGCAAGGGGATTGAGAGGTACAGCGTGGCATGTACTTGGCTCACTCCTTGTGTCAACAGCCACAGAGAAGTTGATCTAAACAAGGTGAGGGAGCTGTGGCTGGGAGGTACAGACCATCTTCCTTCATGTGCAGAGATTTCCATGTCTGTGATGTGCATTTACATTTGACAACTAGCATGGAAGGCAACACCATTAGTCCAACAAAAAAAGGGTGGAGTTAGGTGGAATTTGGGCAGGGCAAAGGCCCCGCCAATGCCATGCCATCACCCTTCAGCCAGTGCTCCTATTCCAAAGTACTCTTACACCTGCATGGAGATGCCCTGGTGCTCTGCATGTGGGATCCCTTCGCACACAGTGCGACTTGCTTGTGCTGCCACCCAGGTTCCTCCAGATGGCAGTCAACAGTGAGCCAAGATGACTACCCTCCATGAGGGAGGAGAGCAGTTCTATGGATGCTCAATTCTCCCTCCTCCAGCCAGCCCCCATCCAACCAATGTCTGTTTCCAAGCTTGGGTCGCTGGTGTGATAGGAGGTGAGGTGCCCAGCGCCTCAGCCCTCCATGCCACTGGACTACCCTTTCCAATTCCATTTGTAAAGATGGGACTGCATTTAATAGTTCATTTTACTTCCTCTCCTTTTTAGGACAGCTCTCAGTTATTACAATAGATGGGCTGCAATATCACAGTCCTCTAATAATATACCGATAATATGTAAGATTATAGATATACAGTGCAACCTGTTGCAATGGACACATCTGTGCTTCCAGCTTCTGTCCATTATATCTAGAGAGGCAGAGATTATATGTTAGGTGTGTTTGTGTGTGAGCTGGGGTTCAGAGTGAATGAGAATTTATTATAAGGCTTAAAGAGCACTAGTTTGGGTGCAATCCCCAAGTCCCCCCCAACTGTTAGCTAACTACCAAGGACTTAAACAGTCCTTGTTTCAGAATTTTTAAAAAATGTTTTATTGAGAAATAGACAGGTCGTACATATAAGGATTAGACAATGTAGTCACATCATTACATTCAGAAATTTCCAGTGCCTTTACCTGTTCCAGACTCTTCCCTCTCATATCCCGAATAAATATTTAAAATCGCTTGTGGGCTGTTATTACTACTTTGCTGTGGAATGGCAAAAGACCCAGGGTGAAGCAGGAGACTCTCTGGCAGCCATTTGCTAGGGGAGGGTTTGGACTCCCAAACTTGAAACCTTATTACCAGGCTGTGCAAATAGCATTCTTGATGAATTTGATACTGGGGACTGAATTATGAAGGGCACGGGTGGACTTGGAAGAGGCTGCCTTTGAGGCGTCGCTTTATGGTCCACTGTTTGCTTCCTCTCTTTAGAAGAGGGTGATTAAATCAATTGCCAACCCTTTCACAAGAGCTACACCGAGGGCACGGTTAGCAGCGCACAGTTAGCAGCTCATTCCACACTAGGGGGCTCCTCTACTCTCTCTAAGGAAGCACTAATCAGATTTATATTTTGAGAGGAAAACCTCATACCATACTTGATACTTTGGGCCTTGCCTTTTTGGGAAACAAAGGGATTACTAGAATCTCTCAGTTATTCAAAGAGGGAAATTTTAAAGTCGTTCCAAACCCATGTAGGGGAATTCCATCTCCCGCCCATGCATTTTTTTCATATACCTCCAGGTCAGGACCCAGTTGTTAGCCTCACAGAGCCCTCCAGAATAGGACTATCCATAGATCCCTGATAGAGGAGGTCTTGCTCAGGGAAGGAAAAAAACTCAGATCAAAACCTATGTCTAAAATTTATAGGGTCTTGCTGGGAGGGGATGAAGAGGAGGTGGGAAAGAGACCTGTTACCTAACAGCTTGACAGAAGGAGCTTGCCATGTTATTTTAAAAAAAGGGGATGGAATGCTCTAAGAATAATAGGATCAGGGCAATTCATTACAATGTACTGCATCGGTCTTATTTTACTGCTGCTTTAGCTCATAGAATAAATATGGAAAAATCAGACCTCTGCTCCAAATGCAAGGCTCAAGTAGGTACCATCTTTCATTTTATTTGGGCATGTCCCCTGGTGAATCAGTTATGGAAGGAGTTACTCTCTTTGATGGTAAGGATCTTGGGCTGCCCACAAGACTTATACCTGGCCAATATTCTATTGGGACTGCCAGGGGGTTTCAGGGGGAGAAGATGGAACACCCTTTATGGTGCCATGGCATCGCAGTAGCGAAACAAACTTTAGCACAACATTGGGGGTCAGAGAGAGCACCGACTGTCCCAGTGGACACAGTCCCTGCTACGTTGTATGAAATTGGAACACGTAGGGCAGGATTCTCAAAAGGGATGCTCCCAGTACATCCAAGATGTGCCGGCGCATCCCCGACTTGCGCACTGGCACAATTCTGGCAGGGGTCTGATGCACTGGCTCATTCCTGATGTGCCAACACATTGCAGATACACCGCATACCACCCATAATGATATGCGGCACATCTGGAGGGGCTGTGAAGGGGGCATGCCCATGCATATAGAGTGCAGTCCCATTCACAGCCCAACTAGAAGGGGCATCCCTGGGGCACGTCTGGAGATGTGCCTCCCAAAAATAAGTCTGCTTGAAGTAGACTTAAGTGGGTGACCACCCACAGGCAGGCTACCGTACTGCAGACAGCAGCATGGCTGCCTGCATCCCTGGCAGTCGAGTGTGCCCGCCTGTGCCTCCATTACAGTGCTGCTCCCTGCGGTGATGATGTGATGTAGAGAGACCCCCCACCTGCACCTCCGGTACGATGCTGCTCCCTGCGGTGATATTGTGATGTAGAGAGAACCCACTGCCCACACCCTCTGGTATGATGCTGCTCCCTGCAGCGAGTAAATGTAATGTACAGAACCCCCCCTCCCCATCCAGAGCCGAATGCACCGGTGCCAACAGTCCAAAGACCCCCCTGTAGCTCTGCAGTTGCCCCTCCACCCACTCAAGCACCCTCTAACCACCCCGCTCTCCCCACCCCGGCATATTCCCACCATCGACAGGCAACACAACCCACCCTCATACTTACATGGCTGCCCATCGACAGAACTGTCTGCGAATGACAGCTACTGTACATCCTGCAGCCCACTGGTGGATCCTGTCAACCAATGGGCTTACAGTGTGTACTGTACACTGTCATTCACTGTCAGTATGAGGGTGGTTTGAGCTGCCCACTGACAGTGGGAATATCCTGGGGTGGGGAGCTGGGTGGGTAGGAGGTGCCTGAGTGGGTGGCGGGTGTGGTCTGCAGAGCTACAGTGGGGTCCTTGGACTGGCTGCCGCAAGTGCTTGGCTCAGGGATGGGAAAGGCGTCTGTACATTACACTTACTCGCCACAGGGAGCGTTATTTTACCGGAGGCACAGGTGGGGTCTCTCTCTACATCACAAAAGTGCTGCAGGGAGTGGTATCGTACCAGACATGTGGGTGGGGGGCTCTCTACATCACATTATCGCCGCAGGGAGCAGCATCGTAAGGGGGGGCTGTCATTATTGCTTGATCACCGCAGGGAGCGGCATTATTGTGGTGATGCGGGTGGGGAGGGGGGCACACTGGACTGCCAGGGATTTGGCCAGGTGTGCGTGGGATGTGGGTGCCCATGGAGGGCAGGGGTACGTCTGGACCGGCTGGGGCTCTTGCGCTTGGCACATTTGGCTGGGCGCATCCCTGCATGGCACATGCAATGGGGTTATAATGATGCAAATGGTCCCATTGTGCTGTGTATGCCTAATGGCCCCAATTGCATGTTGTTGGCTCTGAATGGCGAATACTGTATACTTTGTAGACTTACAATTCAAAGCTGCTGTGGAGTGGGTCGAGTCGGCATCGACCACACCCAAGAAAAGCAGCCAGACTTTGCAAGTGCTACAAAGTGGTCTGCAAACAGGAGAGATGGTGCGGAAATGCACACCTACAGTCCCTGCTGGGAAGGGAAAAGTTGTAAGCAACAATTGAAAGCTTACAAACACCAACTATTGCCTGCACGCGGTTGCCAATTGTCAGGATGTCTAAACCTCACTCTCAGGTTCTTGGCAATATTGGGAATGCAAGGAATCACAGACACTTTGCATAAGAGTAATAAACTTGTTTATTACTGCCAAAAGGATAAATCATAGTTGCCCTAAGCAGTTCTTACCTATACGAACCGGGAGCCAGTGCTAAGCGTTCCCTACACCTCAAGGTTTCTCTGTGTCTCTTGGGGTCTCCCCAATGTATTAGACTCAGTGTCTCACATTATATACCTATGATAATTACTATGGTTACTGTAAGATAGAAACATTTCTAGTTACAGAGATAAGCCCTATTGGCTAAATTAGAGGTGGCTCCATGGTCCAAGATAACAATATACAATTTTGTAGTAGTCATCACTTTGTGAAACAAAAAAGTACAGTTCTTACATATTCTTACACAAATCAGTGTAGTAGTACAAATCACCAAAAGGTGGCAATGCTGACTTATATATCATAATTATTACAAGGACACAGAAGTTGTAACAGCTTGTCAGTAAAAAAATACACAGAAAATACATAGAAACTATATATGTATTAGCAAGCAAAGTGTATAACAATAATATGCATACATATCCTGACATCTACTCTTGTACGGTAGATGCCCTTAGCCCTATGTGTTAGTATAGCATATGCCTAAGCACTAGCTGTCTATGGTGTACCTCAGGGAGTACCAATAAGGGTGCAGTGACCTCGTGTAACAGGTGTTTAGATCCTTTTTAAAGGCTTCTACTGAGGGGGCCTCCTTTAAATAAACAGGGAGGAAGTTCCGCAGGGTAGGTGCTGCCACCGAGAATGCCCTGTCCCTGAAATGCCACAACCTAACCCTGGGAACTCCAAGGAAGCCTCCCCAGCAGAACAGAGTGCCCGGGGTGAATGGTAAGAGACAAGGAGATCTTGTAAATAGACAGGTCCCCTTTCGTGCAGGATCTTGTAGGTCAGAAGCCCTACCTTGAAGACAGTCCTCCACCTGACAGCCAGTGCAGTCTTTGAAGGACTGGGGTGATATGCTCACACCTTCTCACACCAGTCAGCAACCTTGCCGCAACATTCTGCACTAGCTGCTGCCTGTGGAGGTTGCCTCGAGAGAACCCTAGGTACATGGCATTACAGTAGTCCATCCTGGAAGTGCTGAAAGCATGCACCAGTGTGGTCAGGTCCTCAGGCGGGATCAGGGCTCAGATTCGGGTGATATTCCTGAGATGGGAAAATCCAGTCTTGACCATGGCTGACACCTGAGCATCAAGCATCAAGCCGTTGTCCAGGATCATGCTCAAATCCTTCATCCGTCTAGACGGGGCAAGGGGAACACCCCCTATCACTGGGCCAGGGGGTAACCCCTCCCTCCCTCCTCCCTGACAACCTGGATCCACAACCAGTACCTCTGTCTTGTCTGGGTTAAGCTTAAGCCAGTTATGAGTCATCCACAACTGGATCTCCTTGAGGCAGCTGTTGAATACAGAAGCTGACATCTGGATATCAGGCACACAGGACAAGTACAGCTGGGTATCATCTGCATAGCGGTGAAAACCCAGCCTGTACCAGCTGATAATGTCCCCCAATGGCAGCATGTACACCGTGAACAACAAGGGCGACAAGACCGAACCCTGCAGAACCCCACAGCACAGGCTTTGGGTTAGATGAGGCTAATCCCATCGTCGCCCTTTGCACTCTGCCTGTCAGGTATGACCTGAACCAGTTAATGACATTACTGGACAGACCACACCAGAACCACAGACAGTCAAGCAGCACCTCATAGTCCATGGTGTCAAGTGCCGCAGAAAGTCCAGGAGGACCAAGATGGTACGGTCTCTCCTGTCCCTCGCCATCAGGAGATCATTAAGTACCCTTACCAGGGCAGTCTCCATACTATGACCCATGCGGAACCCAGACTGGAAAGGTTCATAGGTGGAGGAAGAGGCAAGATGTCTCTTGAGCTGAATGGCCACAACTTTCTCAATAACCTTCCCTAAAAATGGGAGATTCAAAACCAGCCTGTAGTTGCAGAGGCAGTCCAGGTCCAAAAAGGTTTTTTTCAAAAGGTGTCTAATCAAGGCCTCTTTCAAGGCCAACGGGAAGACCCCACTCCTCAAGGAACTCCAGACAACCTCAGCAACCACAGGTCCAATCAGGTCTAGACATCCAACCAAAAGTCGGGTCGGACCAGGGTCCAGGTCACATTGTGTTGGCCGCAGCTTCAAGATTATCTCCACCACATCCTCCACCCCAACCAGCTCAAACTCATCCCAGACAGGAGGAGTGTTTAGGCACAACTCAGACTGGACTCTGCGTCCCTTTCGAGAGGTGCTAGAAGATACCTCATCCCTGATAGCGGACACCTTGTCAGCGAAGAACAAAGCCAGCTCCTCGCACCTAGTGCTAGAACCTGCTTCTCCTACATGGAGACAGACAGAATGTAAAAGCCTGTCTACCATGCAGAAGGGCTGAGCTGGTGTGTTCCTCACTGCAGCAATCTCCCTGGACAAAAAAATCAGCCTTCTTACGGGAGATTGCCCCCGATAGTCGACATAATGCGACTTCAGGGCCAATTTGTTCTCCAGCAGGCTGGATCTCCCCCAGCACCTCTCTAACTGTCGCCCCTTTGTCTTTAAACCCCGTAGATCCTTATCATACCAAGGAGGTCTCCAGCGAGTAGACAAGTGGCAGACTCGAAAGGTTGCGATGGAATCAAAGGCCGCAGCAACATCCCCATTATAGACTGCCACTGCTACGGTAACCCGTGAAGTGGGTGCATGAGGAAGGGTGCCGTCTGTTTCAGCGACACCTTCCTCGCGCAGTCCACTCACGCGGCGACCGACAGGTAGAGGCGACCGGATGAGGGGTGGGGCGAACTAGGCAACAGGATGTCACTATACGTACGTGCGTGGGGGTGGGGAGGCGAGCATTGCGGCGTGGGCTGGGAGGTGGAGAGGCTGTAGGGGTGGCACTGGGTCATTGGTCGAGCTGCGGGTGGCATCGGGGATTGGGCAATGGCTGGAGTGGCTGAGGTACTGGGTATGGTCCAGGCGCTGGTGCGATTTGTATTGCGCCAGGCGAACCTTTATTTTACTGCTTTCACCCCCGACATGCACCCCTGGGTTGAGAATCCTTAAGTAGGGGGTGCAGGTGAGCTCCCTTGAGGAGGAGGGTGTGGGCGCAGCCCCGCCACAGAAAGTAGTAAAAATATGTCCTGGCGCCCTTGTGCTGGTGCGCCAGGGTTGTCAGAGTGCTGAAAATGTGTTTGGCATTCTGACTGAGCGATAACGGCGATCGCCTATCACATAGACCCCACTGCTACTGCTTCCTCCGTCCCAACTGCACAAGCTGCCCCAACACCCGATAGGTCCAGTACCACCGACAGTCCCATAGAGGAAACTCCTCTTACCAGGTGGCACCTGACCATCTTCACAGGGGCAGGACCATCTGGGGGGCACCCTAAGCGTAAAGAAAAAATTACCATAGTAGTCTTGTTTCTTCCAAGGGAGTCTTACTGTATTCTGACTAATGCAGTTAGCCCTTCCAGTTGAACTACCCCGGAGATGAAGAGTTAAAAGCCTATATGCTAATAGTGGAATGTTCAATATGCTCGAGCTCGGTTTTCAAACCACTGTCCCATGTACATTCTATGTAACTGCCAGATTCTTACGAGCAATTGTGATAGCAATAATAACTAAACTATGCTAATCAACAAATACATGTAAAAACTAAAATAGTCTTGTTGACTAAGAACCCAAATATGGGGCATATAAAGAGTCAAGTCACAGATGCCCAAGAATGACCATCCTAGTGGCCCAATATTTTTTATAAATAACAGTTGAAGTACAATGCCCCCCCCCCCCAGGTTCTAGTAAGGGAGGCAGGGTGGGAGGTCAGAATACAGTGAGACTCCCTTGGAAGAAACAAGATTACCATGGTAAGTAATTTTTTCTTCAAACCCCAGGAAATCTTACTGTATTCTGACTAATGCAGGCTACCAAGCAGTGCCGCTTGGAGGTGGGCACAGAGCCTACTTAGAGAATAGGCTCTGCAGGACTGCTGTGCCAAACCTGGTGTCACTTCTAGCCTAGATGTCCAGACAGTAGTGCTTGGTGAATGTATGAACAGTTTTCTAGGTAGCTGCTTTACAGATCTCAAGCAAAGGGACATGTCTAGCGGCTGCAATAGAAGCAGCTGTACCCCTGGTGGAATGAGCCCTCAGACCCTCTGGTGGCTCCTGACCCAGTTTGCCATAGCAAAAGTGAATGCAGGCCACAATCCACCTTGCAATGGTCCTCTTTGTGGCTGGCTTGCCCTTTCCCACTTCGCCGTAAGTGAGAAACAACTGGGTACACTCATTCCTATGAAGGCAGTATAGCGCAGTGGGTTAAGACTCTGAGCTACAGATCTGGAGACCTGGGTTTGAATCCCACAGCCACCTAGGTACATACTGTGTGATCCTGAACAAGTCACTTAACTTCCTTGTGCTCCCAGGTCGTATCTGGAAACAAGCTTCAACTTAGTGTGCTTCTCCTGGTTAAACAATATTCCCTTCCCCTTTCCCTATGGCCCTTTGTCTGATCCAAATAGTAGCTGATAGCCCTTTTTACATCCAGGCTATGTAATCTGCGTTCACCTGAACTAGAATGGTCAGTAAAGAAAACAGGCAATGTAATAGTCTGATTTAAGTGGAAGTCTGAAACTACCTTGGGAAGAAATTTCCTATTTGTCCTTAGAACAACCTTGTCCCTGTGGAGTGCAATGTAGTTAGGTTCCACTGACAAGGCCTGTAGCTCACTGATTCTTCTTGCTGAAGTGATAGCAACCAAAAAGACAGTTTTCCATGTCAGATATTTTAGCTCTGCTGAGGACATGGGCTCAAAAGAGGGCTATATTAGCTGTGCTATGCAGATGTTCAGGTCCCAAGAAGGAGTAGGTTCCCTATGGGGAGGGTGCAGATGAAGCAACCCTTTAAAAAACTTCTTGAAAATAGCATTAGAGGCCAGGGAGGGGCCCTTTCCTGCCGAGAGGTGCACCTTGAGAGTCGAGGGCTGAAGGCCTAGGGGATGCAGGTGTGCCATGTAGTCCAACAGGATTGCCAAGCCGTCTTCCTGTGGATCTGTATCCCTTTGGGAACACCAGATAGAGAAACTTTTCAATTTTGAAGTGTATGTTTTCCTGGTGGAAGGCTTCCTAGAGACGCTTAGGATGTCCATCACCCCCTTCAGAGAGATGCAAGCCTGCATACTCTAGGTTCTCAAGAGCCAGGCCTTGATCCTTAGGGACTTGAGGTTGAGGTACAGGATCCCCCCCTTGGAGAAGGTCAGGAGATTGTGCCTTCTGGGGAGACATATCAGACTGGTGACTGACAGGGTCAGCAGCATTGAGTACCACAGCTGTCTGGCCCAGTCTGTAGCTATCAGAATCATTGTCGCTGACTGATATCCGAGTTTGGTTAGATCAGAGGGAATGGGGGGGAAGGCATGCAGAAATTTGCCTGTCCAGTCCAGAAGCAGTACATCCACCATCACTGAGCCCAGAACTGGTGGCCTGCAACAGAACTGGGGTAGTTGATGATTGTCTGGGGCTGCAAAGTGGTCTATCTCTAGAGTGCCCCATCTTCTGAATACTGCTACTAGGATCTGCCTGTTCAGAGTCCATTCATGATGGCTCTGATTGATCCTGCTGAATGCATCTGCCAAAACATTGTCCTTCCCTGGCAGGTGAACTGCTGACAGGGAGACCTTGGGGGAGTAAGCCAGGTTCCAGACCTTCATGCACAGAGCCGAGGACCTGGTTTCTCCCTGTTTGTTTATGTAGTATATGGTGGTGGTGTTGTCTGTTCTGACCTGAACCATCTTGCCCTGTATCATTGTGGCAAATGACTGTAGTGCCAGCAGCACTGCCCTGAGTTCCAACAGGTTTATGTGTAACAGAGATTCCTGTTTGGTCCATGTACCATGTGCAGTGTGATCCCCCAGACTCCCCATCCCAGTAGGGAAGCATCTGTGGTCAGTACCACAGTAGGGGACTGCTGCAGGAAAGGGAACCCTATCCTGAGGCTGTCCCTGTCCTGCCACCGCTGCAAGGCTTGCACTAGTGTGGAAGTCACTGGAACCACCTTGGACAGAGAATCCCTTCCCTGTGACCAGAAAGATCTGAGGTGAAACTAAATGTCCCTCATCTGAAACCTGACCCCTGAATATGGCCACAGCCATATGGCTCAGAAGCTGAAGAAAATGCCTTGCTGGTCACGGGATGTGCAGACGGAAAGAGCTTGCCAGCTGAGCCATGTTGTCCACCCCTTGCCAGTGGCAGGATAGCTTTTGCCTGAATTGTGTCCAGTTCGGCCCCTATAAACTCCAGAAGCTGACTGGCTTTAGGACTGACTTTTTGAGATTTACTAGAAACCCCAGGGACTGCAGGGTATCCTGTTTGGTGATCAAAGATTCCTCTACCTGCTGGGGTGGGTGTCCCACAATTAGCCAGTTATCCAGGTAAGGAAACACAGTGACTCCTAGCCTTCTCAGATGTGCCACAACTACTGCCCCAGGCACTTTGTGAAGGTTCTTGGTGCTGAGGATAGACCGAAGGGCAGGGCCCTGAACTGATAATGGCCTGATGGCAGCTTGAACCTGAGATATTTTCTGTGAGACTGCCTGATGAGGATGTGGAAGTAGGCGTCCTTGAGATCCAGGGATGCCAGCCAATCCCCTTGCCTTAAAGTGGGAAGAATCATAGCCAGAGTGACCACTTTGAACTTTGGCTTTGTCAGGTGCTTGTTGAGGTATCTTAAATCCAGAATGGGTCGCCATTCCCCATTTTTCTTCAAGGTTAGAAAGTACCTTAAATACAACTGTTTTTCCCTGTAAGCTAGAGGAACAGGTTCCACTGCTCTGTTTTGTAGCAGAGTGGACACCTCTGCCTCCAGCAGGGCTGTTTCTGAGTTGGTGGCAGGTTTGAATGATCTTGCTCTTGTTTTGCGGAATGATTTGAAGCATAGATCAAGACTCTGACTTACTACTTCCAGGACCCACTTGTCTGTGGTAATGGATTGCCATGTCTGGAAGTAATAAGTCAGTTTGCCTCCTCCTACTGGGGTTCAGGAGGCGGCCTGGACAATCACCTCAAGGGGTCTGCTTGGCAGGGGTCTTGGGCTGAGGGCTAGGTGAGCATGACAGGCACCTCTTCTGCCCCTACCCCTAAAATAGCCTCTTTGCTGCAGGTAGGCAGGGAAGGCGTGGGACTGGTTATAAGGCCTCTGATAAGGTCTGTCCCTGCCTCCCCTACTTTGCTGTCTTTGTGGAGTGGCAGCCCGCTCCTTGCCTGCAGCGCTCTTGTATGCCACCCTGTATTCATCCATCTTTTTCATATAGGCCTCAGTCTGTTCCCCAAAAAGAGAATTCTGCACTAGAGGAAAGTCCAGGGCCTTTGTCTGGGTGTCTTGGGAGAGGTTTGTGCACCTTAACCATGCAAACCTCTGTGAAACAGCAGTGGCCATCACTCTTGAAGCACTATCACTGGCATCTACAGCCATGTGGAATTGGTACCTGGCTGCTTCCACACCATTATTTGCAATTTCTTTCAGGTCAGCTGCTAACTGAGGTGAAGCCTTGCTAGCCAATTCCTGGACAGATTCCCACAGAGGCTTCTGATACCTTGAGACATAAGCCATATAAGAAGCTTGCCTGTTGCCCAGGGAAGCACCTAGGTACCCTTTCTTAGCCAAAGTGTCAGTTCTCCTGGGATCCTTTTCAGGAGGATGGGAAGCTAAATGAATGCCTTAGGGATTTAAATAGCAGGTATAGCATAGCAAAACGCTACGCAAAGCACGGGGTAATGCTAATCATTTTCAGAAATGCATAACAGTAGACTGCTAACCATTTTGTCAGTGGGTCTATGGCACAGTAGACAAATTTTAATAAAATTATAATTATTTTTAAATGCTGCTAACCATTCTGTGCTAAGTGCTATGCATTTTTACAGCTGATTAGCACTGTCACGTGTAAAACTGCTAATCAGTTTTTTCCCCTTTTTTAATACCCTGTGCCTGCTTTCTCACAAGCAGCAGCCTGGACCATTCCCTCATGGCTGCAATGGCTAAACAAAAATGCAGTGCCATTGCCAGCCAGCAGATACCACCTCTCCATCTTTTTATTCACGGGGGGTATAGAGGTGGGAGTTTGTAAAATGTTCATGGTCTGCCTCTTGAGAGACTTGTGAATAGGTATTAAACGTCTCTTAGTAGCAGGCACATCCATCATTTCGACATAATCAGGCTCTTCTTCCTCCTCAGAGGCTTCCTGAAGCAGGCAGCTCTAAAGCCTCTGCCACCTTTTTTATGAAGGCATAATGAGAGGAAGGGTCCCCAGAAGGGTGGGGTGAGGACTCAGCCTCTAAGTGCTCTGGAGAGACTTCAGGCTCGATGGGCTTACCAAAATCCCCCTCTTCTTCATCATCATCTCACTCCTGGTCATAATATGTTTCAGGATCATATGAGCTGGAGGGGAGAGCAGTACCCGGTGTCTGAACTGGAGTAATGGCCGGGGGCACTGACCCGGTTCGTCTGAACCGGTCCACAACAACTGAATAATATCTTAGTGGTTAGAACCACAATTGCTTGTTTCTGCGGTTCTGAACCAGCGGTTTTTCTTTTCTTTTTTGCTGCAGGCATTTCAAGGCCCATTTCAGCAGCTCTCTTATCAGTGGAGGTTTTGTCCTGGTCAGAAGGCACTCTCTCCGGTTCCACCGCTTTCTCTTTAGTTGTGGAACCGGACTGACCTTCAGTGTCGGTTGATTTTTCTGCCATTCTCTCCTGCAGTCTATTGAGATGCCTATCCAATGCAGACTGAGGGAAATTTTTACAAATTTCACAGTCTGCCTTAAGGTGGTCAAACCCTAGGCAGAACACACAAATAAGATGCGGATCAGCCTTAGCAAATGGCTCACTGCACTCTGTACAATGATGAAACCCAGTGGGACCAGTTCTCTTCTTGGGTTTCTGTGACATAACCTTTTTTTTTTTTTTGGCTTTTGGTAACCGGGTAAGGCCCAGTAGGCACAAGTGTCTGTTTTCAGGGGCGACCTGGGAGCACTGGGTGGTTAAGTGACTTGCTCAGAGTCACACAGTATGCAAGTGGAGGTTGTGAGAATCAAACTCAGGTCTGGTCTGCTGGATGTATCAAGCTTTTTAACACCTCATTCCTCTAACCTCTAGGCTATACTGCCAGCAACCTCACACACTTTTTTTTTTTAACACTTATCCAAGCGGGCTGTTTAGACCCGGATACAAGATAGTAAAGATCTTGGTTAAACGGTTGGTTTAGTGACCGAGGGAAAAACTGAGAGAAAAACTCAGTTTTTTTTTATCCAAAATCTACTGGTCTGCAAAATAAACTTAGAGGAACAAACTAGGTTTTTTTACCTTAAGGAAGTAAGTAAATGCATTTGGTTTCCTCCTGGTTGCGAAAACCGATCAGAAACCACAAAAATCTACCGGAAAAATGAAAATCTAGTCTAGTCTAACCTGTAACTGAGGACAGAGGTTTGAAATGTTAAAATAAAATAAACAGTGGTTATAAAAACTGACAGAATTAGAATTTCAACCAAAGGAGCTGAGGAGAGATCTCCGAGGTGACTTCACAGGCTGGCGGAGTAAAGAATCTGTCAGTTACATAGAATGTACCAGGGACAGTGGTTTGAAAACCGAGCTCGAGCCTATTGAACGTTGCACTGTTAGCATATAGGCTTTTAACTCTCTCATCTCTGGGGCAGTTCGACTGGAAGGGCTAACTGCATTAGTCAGAATACAGTAAGACTTCCTGGGGTTTGAACCTCATAGTGCTATGATCTGACCACATCACCGGATCTACTCTGAGGTCACTCACATCTAGTCCTAAAGAAAAGACCAAATCCAGTGTGTGGCCACCCGAGTGCGCAGCTGTCATTACATTCTGTTGTGGGCCCAGGGCCCCCATGCTCCCAAGGATATTGTTCCCAAAACTCGAGAGCCCGCTGTTGACCCAGGCCTTTGAAGTCCCCTGATCAACCACCTGGGAGACTCCAATACCAGGCCAACAATGAGCTTTCCAATCTTCCGTTAAAGTTCCTTATCTAAACCAAGGGACAATAGAGTGCAAGGACCCTGAAACCCGCACCCACGCCCCCTTGTGCAGCCACACACTGAAAAGATCACATACAGCCTACAGGTATATATATATATATATATATATATATATATATATACATATACATATATATATATATATATATATATATTTTTTTTTTATATACACATATCCATATATTAATATGTTCCATCAATAGTCTGGTATACATGCCTATGATTTTGTATCAATTATCAAGACTTGCCTAAAATAGGTCCACATTTCATGATACAGTGCCTCTTTTCTCTTCATTGTATAATGTACTTTTTCTATATTGTGGATTGAAATCATAAAATTTAGCCAAGTAAGGAATTCAGGTGGTTGAGTATCTTTCCATTTAAGGAGAATGCATTTCTTAGCAACGATTAGACCAAGACGTATTAATTTGCTTTTAGCCAAGAGAACATTTCTGACCATATTATTATGGCTTAGTAATATAGTGCCTATATTTTTCTTGGGTTGAATGGATGTGGCTTTATTTAAAGCATGTAGGAGCTTGTGCCAAAAATAATTTAAGCAGAAGCTGTTGACAAACATTTGCTCTAGCGTACCTGCTGCTGAATTACATCTGATATAGCGTTTGGAAATTTCCTTATTCATTTTGTTCAGGTGGTCAGGAGTATAATAAGCCCTGTGGAAAATATTAAATTGCGTTTGTTGCAGTTCACTTGATATAGTGCCTTTTGAAATTGCATTGGAAGTAGAGTTCCATTCTGTATCTGTGAAAGTTAATTGTGCTTTTTGTTCCCATTTGGTTCTTCTATGGGTAGGATCTTTATTACACTTTGCTGCTATGTACAAATGTAGTCTTGAGATCATTGTTGTGTGTTCATTGCTTTACATAATATTTTCAATTGCAGTGAGCTCTGGTGGATGTGGTGCAATAGAGTTTTTGAATATAAAATCACTTTTCTGAAGGTACTTAATGAAGTGTAATATGGGAATCTTGTACAGAATGTGTTTTTTATGGAGTCAAAATCCATGAGTATTATTTACATAGAAACATAGAAGCTGTTGGCAGAAAAGGACCTCTTGGCCCACCTAGTCTGCCCTAAAGTCCCTACCTACTGTACTACCGTAGCTCCTAATCAATCTCTGGCTTTACTCCCCTCCAGCCCTGTTACTAAGTTCTGCCTTGTGTCTATCCCATGTATGTTTGAACCCTGCTACCATTTCGGTACCCATCACCTCTGCTGGGAGGCTGTTTCAGGCATCCACCACTCTTTCCGAGAATAAATATTTCCTTACATCCCCTCTAAGTCTCCCCCCTTCCAGCTTCATATCATGCCCCCTCGTCCTTCAGCATCTTGTTCTATGCAAATGCCACCCTCCTGTGTCTTATTGATACCCTTGCGGTATTTGAATGTTTCTATCATGTCTCCCCTTTCTCTCCTTTCATCCAGTGAGTACATATTTAATTCTCTGAGTCTTTCCTCGTAGGGCTTCTGATGCAGGCCATGCACTATTTTGGTTGCTCTTCTCTGTGCCGCCTACACTCGGTCTGTGCCATTTCTGAGATGGGGTCTCCAGAACTGGACACAGTACTCCAGGTGCGGCCTCACCATTGATCTACATAGGGGTAACACTACCTCCCTTTTTCTGCTGGCGATACCCCTCCCTGTGCATTTCAGCATCCCACTAGCCTTTCCCACTGCCTTATCACACTGCTTTGCTAACTTCAGGTCATCAGGTATGATGACCCCCCCCCAGATCCCTTTCGTGTTTTGTTGTTGTTAACACCTCCGCCCCTTGAGTGCGATAAGTGCAAGGGAGTCTCAGGGAGTGTGGCAGGCTCCCCCTACCCCCTGGCATTCATAGAGCACTGTGAAGTATCTGGAAAATCTGTTTGCATCTTGTGGGAAAGCTGCTGCTGTTGGAAGGGCTTGGATTTAAAAGCTGCTAGATCATTTTTGGCCCTGATATCCGTAACTATTTGCCCACTGACTTGCTAGTTAAATGCCTGGTGGAGTGGGCTTTAAAGTCATGTGCTGCTGATTTTATACTGTGGGACTTGCAGTCATTTGCACTTGGAAGAGCCCCAAAGAATTGTATGGTGTTACTGGGCTGTGTATTAGTATTTTAACAGTGATGAGCAGCTGCTCGCTACAGGGTGTGACATTTGCTGTAATTTGAAGTTGTTCTGGTTAAGTTGCCACAGCTGCTGCTACCTAGCCCTCATTGCTGCATTACTCCATTCTGCCGCTTATTATTCAAAGGATCTCTGTCCTGCCCATGCACTCGCTATTGGCTGCACCCCCTCCCCCCAATTGGTGGTGGCAGCCCTTTCAGTGGGGTTGAGGTTCTTTAAATTTATGACCCACTAAACACGGCAGCGTTTAAGCAGTGGCCATGTGGTTAAGTGCGATGTGTGCAGGGGGTTCTGAAGGAGTCTATGGGAGGTAGGGGAGCGGAAGCGTGTGGTTATTTTGGCTTAGTGCAGTGGTACAGTGATACAAATAACATGTGGAATGCTAATTGTTTGGGCATGTATTCTAGAGGTGGGTTATTATGTGCTGATAATGTAGTGTTACATGATATAGCTAAGGGGGTTGGAGTTGAATATGATACAAGTGATTTCTTGTTCTCAAACTGTGTGGTGGTTAATAATGTGGTTATTGATTATTGGTAGTTATTGCTGAATAATACTATGGATGTGAGATCTTGTGGGTTCTGGGGGTATCAAGGCTCATTATATCATGGAATACCCCTTATTTGAAAACTGGGTTATATTGTTCAAACAGTTTATCTATTGTTGAAAACAGGGGATGTTGAGGTAAACCTAGGGCCTTGTCCTTTAAACTCAGCTCCCTCCTCACAGGGTTTTTTTCCCACTTCTCCTTTTGCTGTCAGCCATGGGTTTAAAATTATTCACCTAAATGTCCGCAGTTTGATTCCTAAGATTGCTGAAATCAAACAGCCGATTAGTGTTTATCAGCCTGATGTTGTTGCTCTTTCTAAAACATGGCTGAAACCTGGGGTATCCAACATGTATGTTGTATCCAGGGTTATAAGTTGGTTAGGGCTGACCAGAAAGGTAAGAAAAAGAGGGGTAGTATTTTGATGTATTTTAAAGACCATTTACAGATAAACCCACTTATGTCCTGTAGTGAAGTTGACTGTGAACCAGATTGGTTGCTATTGCAATTTGTTTTAGGGGGAAAGAAGAAACTTACTTCGGGCTGTTTATATAATCCCCCTCACTGCAGTCTGGAAGGCTTGAAAAATATGTTCGATTTTAGTGCCCCTTGTTTCAAGCAAAGTGATGCTGTCATTGTTGGGGATATGAATTTGAATTGGTTAGCTAAGGACACCTTGGGACTTGAATCTTCTCTCTTCTCTCTTCTCTTATGGTCTGACTCAGTGTATTGTGAAATCAACTCAATCGAATCCCACTACACTGAATCATTCCACAATTGATTGGGTGTTAACAAATAGGGAAGGAAAAGTGGCAAGTTCTGGTGTTTTGGCCAACTCCGTTAGTGATCACATGGCAACATACTTTGTCTTGAATTTTTGACATCTGAAACCTCCCCATGTTTAGTTCAAGTAAGACTGTTTAAGAGGATTCATTTTTCCTTATTGTATTCTTTTCTGAGTGCCATTGACTGGTCTTTTCTTGAATGTATTCCGGATGCCGATTCCGTTCTGAGTTTTATTTGTAACCAATTATTCTGTATTCAGGAAACTTTTTTTCCCTTGCGGACTCTCCGCTGTCAAGGTTCTCCCACTGGGTGGTTTTCTTCTAGTATTGAGAGTTTGATTAAGGATAAGAGATTTTGCCTGGGTAAAATTTAAATTGTTTCCCAGCAGTGCTGCAATGAACCTCTATCGTAGGCTCAGAAACTTGGTGTCATCTGAAGTAAGGAAAGCAAAAAAATATTATTATAGGGAACGTTTTGAAGCTAGCTGGGCTAACCCTAAGAAATTTTGGGATAATGTTAACTCGCTCTTGTCTCCAAAACCTAAAGCTGATATTCAGAAAATTATAGTAGATAATGCCGAAATTGTTGATCTGCCCAAAATTGTCAATTTGCTAAATAACAAATATGTTGATTTGTCTAGATATAGATGTTCTTTTCCTCAGTCTGTAGATATTAAAACTAAATCAGTTGAGTCTTTGGTAGATAGGCCTAGATTTCTATTTAATGAGGTCACTCTATATGACATTTTCAAACTCTTGTAGTCTACTCCAGATAGAGCTAGTGATTGTGGGGGTGGATTAGATGGTTGTTTCTTAAGGCTGGCAATTCCATTTATTGCCAAACCTATTTTTATATATTTAACTTGTCATTGGTAACTGGCGTATTTCCTGCTTTATGGAAGAAAGTAAGAGCAGTCCCGATTCCTAAAACAAGTAATGCTGCTATATTAGATGACTATAGACCAATATCAATCTTAAATCCACTTAGTAAATTACTTGAAAAATTTGTGGTTGGGCAGATTAATGATTATTTGGAGACTTATGACTTGTTGACCTGGCAGCAACATGGTTTTTATAGGTTACATGGTATGGGAACTGCCTTGGTTGGGTTCACAGACACCATCCTATGTGGGTTTGAGAAAGGCTGTATGACTGGGGTGGTGTTCGTGGACCTAACCAAGGCATTCAACCTTATTGATCATAATCTCTCCTGTCTTAATCTATACAATCTTGGGTTTTCTGATGCCGTTGTTTCTTGGGTTGGTAATTATTTAAGTAATAGATGTCAATATGTTCAAGTGAGTTCAGTTGCTTGGCATGTGTCCTCTACTTATTGTGGGGTACCTCAAGGGTCCATTTTGGGCCCTTTATTGTTTTCTATTTTTGTTAATCAGCTACCTCAGGTTTGTAATGCTAGTGGCTCATTGTTGTATGTGGATGATCTTATCATTTTTGCCCAGTCTAAATCAGTGTTGGAACTTTCTGCTATTCTTGATAAGGATTTTGGGGAAGTTTGTTCTTGGCTGATTTTTAATGCCATGGTTCTAAATTCTACCAAAATGAAGGTTACGCATTTTGGTATGCCTTCAATGTTGGAGGACAATCCGAAGTTAGCAGTGTTTGATTCCCAAGGCCTTTTGTTAGAACAAGTGTCACAATTTAGATATCTTGGAGTACTCTTGGATCCATGCCTGACATTTTCCTTACAGGTTCAATCAGTAATTAAAAAGATAACTCAGAGAATTGGGCTACTTTATAAATTTAAATCCTATTTTTCCCTTAGAGACCAGGACAGCGATGGCTATTGGATCACTTCCCCATTTTGATGATGTATCTAGTATCTATTATAGTACTGGGGCAAAAGAAATGAATGCCCTGGCTGTCACGTATAACAATATTTGCAGATTTGTTCTTGGAGCTCCTCATCGTACACATCACTGTAGTCTTTATTCACAGCTGGGCTGGTTGTCTCCTAGTTGTTGGATTGAGTACTCAGAGAGATGTAACTTTTGATTTTGATCTATAATATTAGTTGTCTTTATATTAGATGCCAGTTGTCTGCCTTTAAAAAATCCATTTTGGTCTGGGTATATGATTATAGGCAGCACTTTTTCTGGTCTAGATGCAAGATTTTTTTGAAAATATTTTTGCATCTATATTAAGTAATGAGATTTGTCTAGTTGGTCTTTTATTTTTAAACATCATAGAATAAGGAAGGGAGTGAGTGAGGATGTTCTAAGAGGCTATTATACAGAATTACTAAGTGTGTTAGCAAATAATTTATAAAAGTGTAACCCCCCTACAAATGGGGGTTCCCAAAAAGTCTTCCTTGAGCTTGCCTAAATGCTCACTGCCAGGCTGGTGTTCTGCGTTTTAGCAGTTTAAATGTGATTACCAGGGCCTCTATAACCTCTGTGTACTGTCTCTTTAAGAACTGCCTGATTGCAGCATAAGTAATCTGAGAGGAAGCTCTGTTGAAAGATGTAACTATTTGCTGAAAATCATTTAGAGTGATAATGATAATGTAGTCTGCCTAACATGCTTTCTTTGCAGCAAGGACTGTTTTGTTTGTCTCCACTATCTTGGTCCTGGTCTGCAAATTGGACCAATCAGTTTTAATGGGACCTAACATGTAGCCGGACTACAGGAGCTGTCTGAAGTCAAAATCTGTAGGAATTGTAGTTTGGAGCTTTTTGCGCCTGTTTTGCAACTGAAGGAGGAGCTCTTGCTTTGAATGACAGCTAAATCAGCCAACCAGATCTTTTGGATCTTGGGGAAGTCCCGGGCTGTTTGCCGTTTTCAGTTAGATCTAAGCTGGAATCTAAAGAAGAAGCAGCTGAAGTGATTCTGAGCAGCAATCCTGAGTGGATTCGCATGGGAGAACTGTAAAAAGGCTGAGGTTTTGGCCTGTATGTCTGTCTGCTGCTCCTGAGAGGGAGAGAAGAGAATTATTTTGGACTAAATCCAAGTTTGTGTGACTAAAGTAAGCTACTGAAGTGAGTCAGGCTCAACCTGAAGAAGACTGAAGATTTTGCTGAATGCGATCGACCTGTCAGGAGTTCAAGCTACCCCTAAGCTCCCGGTGTGTGCAGAGACTTTACGATTTTGACTGGAGAGCGCTTTGCCTGGTACAGTAGAATTCTCTTACAATGTAATTGTGCTATGAGCTGCTAGTGGGTTGTGAGTTAGTACCCCACTGTGTGAACTGTGTTCTGCTTGCTGGAAGCTGTATCTAGCCCAAAATGGACTGCATCTGAATTTGTCTTCATGCGGTCTGGGCCTTGCCAGACTGGCCCAGCCAGACTACCCACTGCACAGAGAAGCCATCGACGAGAGACCTGCCTGGGAATCAGCCCCCTGCTCCACGCTTGAACAGGAATGAAGCCTCTGCGACTCGTGTGGGTCTTGCTTCTCCTGGCATTCCAGATCAACCACCTACAGTCTCAATTTTTGTCCAGGCTGTATCCAGTATTGGGTATCGTGAGTAAATACCAGAGTAGTTCCCTGCAACAACAGCTTAATCTGAGTGTGTCATCTGATTGTCTTGTTTTATTTCCTTTACGAACTGAGCCCTCTGGCTCCGGATTACAAATATTGTGTATTGTGCATGTTGTGTTTTCCATCAGAGGGCCCCAACCAGCTGCGACACCGGCCAGCCCAGGGCAACAGTCCTAGCTAGCCCATCTCTTCTCCACCTGGGTACCCAGAGATGTGACTGTATGGGGAGACTGAAAGCACATGCATAACTGCTTGATTGATATAACCTTTAAGCTAATTAACCTGATTTTGCCCCTCCCTTGTTCAAGTCCCCTGAATAAATCAGATCTAACTTCTTCTGCATATAATCTGACTGTGGTTCCAGTTTGTGCTCAAAGTACTGTACTGTTGCTATTTGCTGTGCATAACCTTGTTTTACAGGGGGTCCCCAGGGTTGAGTCAGAGGAACCAGCCCTGGTGATAAGTGAAAACAGTGTGGGTACTTATGTGGTGTACCATTGGTATTGTGAAAGTGATTATTGTACAGTGTTCAGGCCACTAGAGGGGAAAGAGGGGTGTTACAGTGTCCCGGAGGGCTGTGCTCAGGTTAGCTTGACCACTACCAACCCTGACCTCCAGGTGGAGGCACCGGTTTCAGAACTCAGGCCCCTTAACCTGCTACTAGCCAAGCAGGCAGGGGTAGTAGCCCTTGGGATAGCGCCACCTAGGGGTTACAAAAGTATATAGGGATACCATCAGGGCCCGAAGCTTTTTTCATAGGAAGGTAATTTATAGTTTGTATAATTTCGTATTCCGTAATACAGCCATCCATCTGTTGCTTTGCTGCTTTGTTAATTTTAGTTAGCTCTATCTTTTGTAGGCATTGTAGTATATCTGTGTTGTCCTTATTTCTAGCAGTTGTAATGTTTTATAAAATTCATAGAAAGTTTTATTAATTTTTAGAGGGGATTCTACGATTGTACCATCTGCATTTTTTATTCTATAGACATGTTTGTCTTCTTCCTCCTTTCTTAAAGCAGCAGTACAATGAAACAAGTTATTCCAAAAAGCTACTTTTCTGCTGTGGTTATGAAAAATATTGGCAGAACTGTCAGTTTAGGTTTTCTGGATGCTTCCTATGCTGTGTACTGTACATTTGCATTTTTTTCTGGATTCTTACCCTCCTCAGGTCTGTAATATTATTTTTATGCAAAAATGAAGCAGCCATCTTTTTTTCTTGAGAAATAATTATTTTAAAACTTTCATAGAATTCTTGCACGATAACAGAAACTGAAAATCTCACCACCAAAATAAATCGGAAGACATCTGACATTGATTAGGAAGAAAAAAAGGTGCGGTCAAATTTTAACCCATTTTCGTTGCACTGCTGCTTTAATTGCAAGGCTAATATTTTGTCTGGCTTATCATCTTGTGCAAAATATTTACTTCTAGTACAAATCATCACACTTTCTGCCTTCAAGATCATGTGCAACAGTTTTTACATATTTTTTATAAAAGCTTGAAAAGCTGAAATTCAAGTCCCTATGTCATAATTAGTGTTTCCTGAGAATTTCATGCTGTTTGGTTTTGTGGTTTTCTTTAAATCAGCATTTGTAAACTTGCTCTACAGTGGCTGAAAATAGTGAAGGTATTTCTGTCCTCTCAGTCAAACTTAAAGTGCAATGACATCATTTTGGAGTAGCTTGCTATTTCAGATTCCCAATCAGAGCAGTAGTTTGTAGAGTTAATGGTTTGCTGAGCTCTCCAAGTTTCTTACAAACACAGTCTCTGGCTTGTGTTTAGATAGATCAGCTTAAAATATAACATTATCTTCTCATAAAAAGCTGATCATTTAATTTTCAGTGTTGAATTGAAGTAGTGGAAATCTTTCTCTGTGAGAAATTAGTTTGTCTGCATCTTAGCTCTCAGTTCTTTCTAATCAAAACTCAGATTGTTTTTCTAACTATATAACACAGGGCTATTAAATGCATATAAAATAAATCTAAATTTTGCTCATTCACATAAACAGTTTGTTTTTGATATAGCCTCCATAAATAGATTTCATATAAGAACATTTTTTTTTCATGTCAGATTGACAAACAGTACATGTACTTGAAATACTGTAGCAGAGACAGAACTCACACATTTCAGTTATTTGGTATTTTCTGTGTGAAAATGCATTATGTTAGGTATAACTAGAATCTCTTTGTGGTATACTGATGCACCGTGTCTCTGCCTCACAACTGAAGCAGCTGCAGCCTACTGCAACCTGTCCCTGCCCCACAAGCCCCCTTCCTTCTGCGCCACATTTGAGGCTGCTGCATCCTGCTTTCCATCATCTTCTCCCACACAGTCAAGGATTGTGCACCCTGCTGCCTTCATCCCCTGCCTAAAGAATCAGGGCTGATGTACCATGTTCCCCCTGCCCAAACAATTGGGATTGCTGCATCCTGCTGCTCTCTCTCCCCCACCCTAACAGGGAAGCTGAACCTGATGCCCCTTGTTCCTGTCTCCACAGTCAGGGCTGCTGTGCTGTGCTAAGCCCTAGGGTGCCAGGTTCCCTACTTCCACAGCTGGGGCTGCTGTACCATGCTGCCCTAGCCACCAGAGGTGGGGCTTTTGTTGCACTCTGCTATTCACTTCCATTGCCGCAAATGGTCAGGGCTGCTGCACCACATCTCACAGTCAAGGCTGCTGTACCCTGATGCCCCCTGTGTTCTGCACCACAGTCGAGGCTTCTGCACCATACTGTTCTCTATCCTCTGTCACCAGAGACAGGGCTGCTGCACCCTGCTCCTTTCTACACAGTTGGGGTTGCTATGGCCTGCTGTGCTCCAGAGTCCCATGCCTCTGCAGTTAGGGCTGCTACACCATGCTGCCACTTGCCACAAGATTCAGGGCATTTGCTGCACCCCGTTGCATGCCTCAACAGTTGATGCAGTTGCTCCCTGATGTCCCCCTGCCACCAGAGTCAAATCTTTTGCTCCAGGGCACAGCAGGCCACAGAAACCACAACTGTGTAGAAAGGAACAGGGTGCAGCAGCCCTGTCAGTGGTGACAGATAGAAGACAGTATGGTGCAGAAGCCTCAACTGTGGGGCAGGACACATGGAGCATCAGGCTACAGCAGCCCTGACTATGAGATGGGGTACATGTGGTGCAGCAGCCCTGATCATTTGGGGCAATGGATGTGGGTAGCAGGGTGCAGCAAAAGCCCCACCTCTGGTGCTAGGGCAGCATGGTGCAGCAGCCCCAGCTGTGGAGGCAGGAAACCTGGCACTCTAGGGCTTAGCACAGCACAGCAGCCCCGACTGTGGAGACAGGAATGGGGCAACAGGTGCAGCATCCCTAACTGTGAGGGTGAGGGAGAGAGGGCAGCAGGGTGCAGCAACCCCAATTGTTTTGGGCAGGGGGCGGCAGGGTGCAGTAGTCCTGACTCTTAAGGCAAGGGATGGAGGCAGCAGGATGCACAATCCCTGACTGTGTGGGAGAAGACATCGGGCAGCAGGGTGCAGCAGCTTGAATGTGGAGCAGAAGGCAAGGGGCTTGTGAGGCAGGGGACTGATGGCAGTAGACTGCAGCTGCTTCATCTGTGGGACAGAGTCATGGTGCATTGGGATGCCACATAGAGTTTTTAGTTATACACATACATGATGTATTTTCACACAGAAACCACCCAATAACTGAAATTTGTGAGTTCTGACAGTACATGTGCTTGAAATACTGTAGTAGAATGTGACAAGCATCTGTTTGTTAATCTGACATGAAAAAAATGTTCTTACATGATTATATTTATGAAGGACACGTGAAAACAAACGTTCTGTGAAAGAACAAAATTTAAATTTATTTTATATTCATTAAACAGCGCTGTGTTATATAGTTAGAAAAAAAATTGAGGTTTGATTAGAAAGAACAGAGCTGTGATACAGATAAGCTGATTTCTCACAGAAAAAGATTTCCACTATTTCAATTCAGCATTGAAACTGAAATGATTAGCTTTTTAAAGGAAGAGAATTATATATTTTAAGCTGATCTATCTAAACACAAACCAGAGACTGAGTTTGTAAGAAACCTGGAGAGCTCAGCAAACCATTAATGCTACAGAATGCTTCTCTGCTTGGGAATCTGAAACAGCAAGCTACTCCAAAATGATGTCATCACACTCTAAGTTTGACTGAGAGGACAGAGATAACTCCACAGTTTTCAGCCACTACAGAGCAAGTTAACAAATGCTGATTTAAAGAAAACCATAAAACCAAACAGCATGAAATTTCCAGGAAATGCTAATCATGACACAAGGACTTGAACTGCAACTTTTTAAGCTTTTATTAAAAATATGTAAAAACTGTTGCACATGATCTTTCAGTGTTGAAACTTTATTATGTTCATCTTCAAGTGAAATTAATTCATTCAGAGTATTGTGGTCATTAGTTAGTTAGTTGATATTGGTTTTGCTTATATTTAATAGCTTCTTCTAACCTACTAAATTCTTCCTTATATTTTTTGATGTATAATTGCTATAGGCTAATGTTATCCCTCATATATATGATTTATAGGAATCCTATATATAATTGATCAATGTATCAGAGTGGTAGTTAATATTGAAGTCATTTTCTGCTTCTTTTTTAACTTTTTCTATATATACATACTCTTTTATTAGAATAGGATCCATTTTGAATATCACGTCCCTTGGATGGGTATGTGGTTCTATATTTAAGGTGACTGGTGCATGGTCCTATACCTTTCTATTCACTTTCAGTAGAAACATAGAAACATAGATTTTGATGGCAGATAAGGACCGCTAGGCCCATCTAGTCTGCCCAATTCCCTACCTACAGGATAGGCCTCAGATCCTAGTTAACCAACAGCCTATTTCTTCCTACCCCCTCAAGAATTGCCTTATGTCTGTCCCATGCATTCTTGAAATCTCCCACAGTTTTAGACCCCACAACCTCCTCAGGAAGGCTGTTCCATGCATCCACTACCCTCTCTGTGAAATAATACTTCCTCACATTGCCCCTGAACCGCCCCTCCTTATATCTTTTAAATTGTGTCCCCTTGTTCTTGCAAGTCTCTTTTTCTGAAAGATGCTACCCTCTTGGACTTTGTTGATTCCACTGAGGTACTTCAAAGTTTCTATCATGTCCCCCCTCCCTTCTTTCCTCAAGGGTATACATATTAAGCTCCTTTAGTCTCTCCTCATACGGCTTCTCTTGCAGACCCTGCACCATTTTAGTTTCCTCCTCTGGACTACCTCTATCCTGTCTATGTCCTTGGGAGATGAGGTCTCCAGAACTGGACACAGTACTCCAGATGGGGTCTCACCAACTGTCTGTACAGAGGGATAACAACTTCCTGTTTCTGCTGCTGATGTCTCTCCCTATACATCCCAGTATACCCCAGCCCTCCCTACTGCCTTCTTACATTGATTACTAACCTTAAGGTCATCTGATATGATTACCCCAGGTCCCTTTCCTTTTTGTTGTTGTTACTACCTCCCACCCATTGTGTATTCTTCCCTGGGTTCTTGTTTCCAGGTGCATTATTTTGCACTTCTTTGCATTGAATCCTAGCTGCCATACTTCTGACCATTCCTCCAACCTTGCCAAGTCTCTTTCTTCCTTTCCACGCCCTTGTGTATCAACCCTGTTGCAGATCTTTGTGTCATCTGCAAAAGGCATATTTTTCCTTCCAGTCCTCTGCAATGTCACTGATGAAGACATTAAAAGGACTGGACCCAATACTGAACCCTGCGGTACCCCACTAGTAACCCCTCTTTCCTCAGAGTGGACTCCATTTACAATTACCTTCTGTGTCCTGTTGTCCAGCCAATGTTTTACCCAGGCTACCACCCTGGGACCCACTCCCAGGCTGGTTAATTTGACTATTAATCTTTTGTGTGGGACTGTGTCAAATGCCTTGCTAAAGTCTAGGTAGGCCATGTCCACAGCCCCTCCCTGGTCTACTACTTTGGTCACCCAGTCAAAGAAATCTATTAGATTCGTCTGACATGACCTTCCGCTGTGAACCCATGCTGCCTTGGGTCCTGTGCTCCACTGGCCTCTAGGTACTCAACTATTCTTTCCTTCAAGTGACTGCATCACTTTCCCTACCACAGAGGTCAGACTGACAGGTCTGTAGTTTCCTGCCTCTGTCTTGGTCCCCCTTTTGTGAAGGGGAATCACATCCGCCTTCCTCCAGTCCTCAGTTACCACACCATCCTCCCATGATTTATTAAAAAGAGTAGCCAGTGGTTTCACTAGTTCCTCCCTTAATTCTTTTAGAATTCTGGGGTGAATTCCATCAGGACCCATTGCTTTGTCCACCTTTAGTTTTAGGAGTTCTTGCAGAACCCTTTCTTCTGTGAAAGGACTGGGTTAGACCCCCCTATCAAGAGTGCTTCTGTTAATTGGATTAGGCACTTCCCCCTCCTCTTTTGTGAATACTGAGCAGAAATATTCGTTCAGTATCCCTGCTTTTTCACTGTCCCACTCTGTCCACCCACTGTTCATTCTATTCAGCCTCACTATCCCTCCCTTTGTCTTTCTACATTCGCTGATGTACCTATAAAAGGTTTTATCCCCCTTCTTAACTGAGTTGGTGATCTTTCCTCAGTTTGGGCCTTTGCTATTCTGACTTCCCTCCCTGCTTCCTTCTGCCTTAACTGGTACAGCTCTCTGTCCTGCTCCTTCTGTGTTTCCTTATACTTCTGGAATGCTATCTTTTTCTTCCTGACTTTCACAGCCACCTCTTTTGAGAACCATAGTGGCTTTTTCCTTTCATTTTGATTTGTTTATTTGCTTCACACAAAGGCTTGTTGCCTCTGTGATGGCAGTTTTGATGATTCCCCATTGTTGCTCCACACCTCCTTCTAGCCTGTTTGCTAGTGCTTTTCTGAGGCACTCTCCCATCTTGCCAAAGTCAGCCCTCCTAAAGTCAGGTACCCTCACTTTGACATGGCTTGACCTCGGTAGCTGAGTTTAATGTGAACCACACTGTTTGATGGTCACTTGTCCCCAGATGGCATCCCACTTCAGATCAGAGATCCTCTCACTGCCCCGCTGCTTGAGACTACGAGGTCTAAGATTGCTCCCTCATGAGTGGGTTCTGAAACTAGCTGTCTAATGCCTACCACCTGTAGGGCATCAAGAATGGCTCTGCTCTTGGATGTGGCTGCAGCAAATGTGCTCCAGTTAACATCTGGCATATTCAGGTCTCCCATCAACAGTATCTCCCCTTTCTCTGCAATTCTAAGAATGCCTTCTATCATATTCTTGTCCATTCCCTCCCCCTGACATGGGGGTCTGTACACAACCCCTGTGCAGATTGTGGTGCCCTTTCCAGTCTCCAAGGTGACCCACAGTGTCTCCTCTCCTCCCTGTTTACTCTTTTGTTCAGTTGCTTTTATCTCTTCCTTTACATAGAGAGCTACTCCTCCCCCTCGTCTCCCCTGCCTGTCTCTCCTGTAGGTTATGTACCCTGGTATGTTAACATCCCAGTCATGGTTCCCTTAGCTAACATACTACTGATTCAGAAATAATAAAGAAATCTATTCGAGAGTATGTGTTGTGAATAAGTACTGTCAGCTATGTTTCTTTTATGATGCCAGGAATCAATTAATCTAAGATCTTTCATAAAATATGTAAGGACTTTGGTGGCAGATTGAACTCTATTTATAAATGCAATTGATCTGCTTAGACTACTATTCAATGTTAAGTTGAAATCCCCTCCGATAATGTAGGAGGGACTATATGTGACCATTAATAAAAATTATTCATTAAAGAAGTTTGGACAATTTTCATTTGGTCCATACAGATTGACTATTGTAAATCTATGTTCATTTAACTGTATTTCACATATGATACATCTACCCTGTTCCTCTATATTGTTCTGCAATATATTAATACTTGAATTTTTTTTAAAGAAGATACTGTAGATACATCTCTTGAGTTTGATCTATAGGGGCATTAAGACCCAGTCCCCATCATTTACATGGAAATTCAAATTATTTTTGCTCTAGATGTGCTTCTTGTATTAATATGTAGCTCACAAAATTCCTGTCAGCATAGTAAAACAACCTTTTGCTTTTGATGTGATTCTTCAGTCCCTTTATGTTCAATGAAAGCATATTTAAACTTGTCATCTTACCTGTATCTCATTTTGTACCAGTTCAGTATGATCCACATTTCTACATCCATGTTCTATATATTATTAACCTCTCTGATATATATTTATGTTTTTTGAACTTGTAAAATTTTATTTGAAGAATTCTGAGACAAGTAATGAACTATATTAATTGTTCAGCATGTACATTAAGGATACAATATAGCAGACATAAAGAAGACAATGTAACGTAAATATTATAGTCTTCATTTATAGTCCTTAATCAGAACTGTTGCTCTCTTCCAGCAGTATCCAGGAGGTAGCTTTGAAAAGAAAAAAGGAAGGAATTAATACCTAGGAGGGATGAAGCTCCCCCTGGAGTAAAGTCCCAAGAAATTACCAGCTGTACTGTCCTTTTTTCCTCTTTTTGAACCGAGAGATGCCTTTAACCAGTAAAATCAACAAAGACTTAATTGCAATAAAAAAACACCTGTCTCATATCTGTGTCCATTCCATCTACGTACTGGGCAGAAAACCAATATTAGGTTGATAATGTATTCATTATTTATTTTATTTATTAGAAATAAACTATAACAGTAACACAAACAAATGCTGCACTTGGATGCACGAACACATAACAATTACAAAGTATAATGTATAAAAGAATGCAGGGAATTTAGTACATCACTGCACCAGGGGAGGTTCCCAAGAATCTAGTTGTATTTTAAATTCTTACTCTCTCCATTACAGAGCAAAAAGTTGGTCTAACACTGACACACCCTCTCTATTTTCAACCTCTCTGATATTTTGATTATTATTCCTGTCTATTTCAAGTTTAATTTTGTCCCACTCCATCACCAAAAACCAAACCTGTGATCCTCTGCCCAGTCATACCCTTGTCCCTTCCAAATCCCTAAACAGCAACTCCTCTCCCCATCCCCTCCATACATCTACTAAGACAGCAAGTGAAGAAATTGATTAAAATAAATTTACCCTGGTGTCGAGGTGCTGGAGGTGCAGAGTATCCATGGTGGGTGATCTTTAGCTATGAATTAAAGTGACTATGCAGTGCCCCCTTTTTCAGCCAAAATATGGTGCAGATTCCGGTCCTGATTAAGTGTAGGTTGTGAATTCTTTATCAAATACTTCTCTAGATGGAAAAAAAGACAACAAAATAGAAGTTTTGTTATTGCCAGCTTTTTTCTAATATTTATAAGGATCAGGAGACAGACAACCATAGGGTCCAATACAACTGGAAAAACATTATCCTTTCAGGTAAGGTCCTGCACCATCCAGATGAGTTGGCTTGAATGTATATTGTAATAAAAACAATCCTTCCATACCTTGAAGAATAGTTTTCTCTTTGACTGGTGGTCAGGAGAGGCCATCTGGGCAACTCCTAATCCCTGACCTGGGCACCATTTAGTTCTACTTGGCTGCTTATTTATAGACTCTATGAGTCCTTTAGAAGTCCATCCACATAATCATTTAGATTTTATTTATTCCTAAAAATGAGGGGTGGGGGTCCACACCTATATAGGATATCATAGGAGGCAGTAACTTAAATCATATTAGTAATCAGGTAATATAAATAATAAACATATAAGTAGGGGAAAACATTGAAAATAGTGAATAAGAAAAATCAAAGATCAATTTTATTCAAATAAATATGGATGAATACTTAAAAAAGATATCTTGGAATGTAAAGGCAATATAAAACAGGATTAAGGTGAGAAACATCTTTAATTACATTGACAAACAGAAGGTAAACTACTTAATGGTTTAAGAATCACACCTTACTCAAGAGGAATTTTTGTGTCACACAAGAAATGGGGAACAGGGATTAATGCACCTTACAGAAACAATTCTAGAGGGGTAGCAATATTGTTCAGAAAAATTCTGGTGTTTCAATTAAATGGTCTACCATTGATGAGGAAGGAAAGAATATATATTACAGTATATGTCAGATTTAACAATTTTTTTGGGATATTTCAATGTATGATTCCCCTTGGATCATGGGGGGAGCATTTCAATTTAACGTTAAATAATCTTTTGGATTGGTCCAATATTACTCCAGGGAAAAATAAGCTCAGCAGTCTCTAAAATTATTACCTTTATGACAGATCTTAAATTAATTGATCTATGGAGGCAAGCTAACCCATTGATTAAACAATTCTCATATTACTCACTGGTATATAAAAATTACTCTAGAATTGACTTTTTTTGGTCTCAGACTCCTTAGGTTATGTGGTAAGGGACATTAAATATAAAAATATCATAATCTCTGATCACGCAGCAGTGATTCTAAATATATTTATTCACAACAGCAAACCACACAATATATTTAAATTAGATCCTACTTTGCTGAAGTATGAAAACTATATAAAGACAGGGCAACAAGAAATGCCAGAATTTTGTAATAACAACGACAATACTAATACATCATTGTTATGGATTTGGGATGCATTTCAGTCTTATATCTCTATTGCTTTTAACAATGAATGAAAAATAAAAAACAAGACTAACCAAAATGAAAGAATTGGGAAATCAAATTATGCTAAAAGAGGAATTACATGAAAACAATCTTGATTCCACTACATTACAGGAATCGCTGTCCTTAAATAACCACATACAATATAAATGCTACCTTAGAGGTGGAACTTCAACTACTCTTAACACAAATCAAATACTATACAAAAGGTGATAAACCTGACAAGATATTGTCTTGGCAATTTTATTCTTTGTTAACCAGATGAGGACACTGGACCAATGGTCCCTTTTCAGGCCCGACCCTGAATAGTATTAGAAAAAAAATGGAAACATATCTAATAACCCAGAAGAGATAAATCAGGTATTTGAGCAGTACTCAAAAGTTTATATACTTCTGAAAGTAAGGACGACCCTGGTGAGATTGAGACCTTTTTATCCAGATTAAAAATTCCAAGATTAACACAAGACCAGAGATTATTCCTGGAAAAAGACATCAATAATAAAGAAATAGAATTAGCTATTAATAATTTATCGGTTGGTAAATCACTTGGTCCCAATGGTCTACCTCTGGATTTTTATAAAATATTTCATAACTTATTGTACCACAGCTCAAAAAGGTATATGATTATATTTTTCCCATCAAATACTTCTTCCATCATTCAAGGAAGCTATCATATGCTTATTTAAAAAAAAGGACAAGGACCCCCTCAATCCAGGCTTCTACCATCCAATCTCTCTTATAAACTCTGAAAATAAAATACTAGCAAAAATTCTGGCCAATTGGATTGGCAGGATACTTCCATAGAAACATAGAAGTTGACGGCAGATAAAGATGGCAAGGCCCATCCAGTCTGCCCATTTTTTCTACCTTATGAATGTGCCATCGGCCTTTACTCCATTTGTCAAGACCAGAATGGGTTTATTAAAGAACAATACCTAAGGACAAGTATTAGATGTACACTCAATCTGGTCGACAAATTGAAAACAGAGACTTACTCATGCCTATCATTAGATGCCGAGGAGGCATTTGACTGGAATGAGTGGAAATATTTAAAAACAATATTACAGAAATTTGATTTCAGACCAAACTTTAAAACATGGATTAATATATTATATTCAGAGCTGTATGTTAGTGTTAGGACAAACACTGATCTTGCCAACTGTATACAGTTGTACTAGGGGGACAAGACAGGGGTATCTACTATCACTGTTGATGTTTGCCATTGTACAAGAGCCACTTGTGACAGCAATTAGAGATTGTAAGGATAAAAAAAGTTTAACTGTGAAAGGTATTGACCAACCTGATGCTGCTTAATGCCAAAAAAAACCAAGGCAATGTTGTTCAGATCAAAACCTTACCTTGCCAAATCCCACAAAACAAATTCTTCTCTCCTGATCCACCCTCCCAGTGGCTCCATCCTTGAAATCATCCACTCCTTCAAATATCCGGGGGTCATGCTAGACCCTACGCTCTCCTTTACTGACCATGTTAACACAGTAGTTCTTAGGATTAATCAGAAACTCGGTGTAGCATATCACAGCAAACCCTTCCTGACTGCAGAAGCTCACCTGACTATTACCAGAGGAAACCTTCTCCCCATTTTGGACTACTGCTCCTCAGTCTACACCCGTATCTCCTCCACCCTTCAGTCAAGACTCGTGACTGTTTACAATAACATCTGTAATTTCGTACTGAGTGCCCCTTGCTCCACACATCACTGCAACCTGTACCGCTCCCTAAACTGGCTCTCACTGCAAGGCCGTTTTGACTTCATCCTCGGCTGTCTCATTGATACTTGCATCAGGGATGGCCCTACCTCCCCCATCCACCTTTTTCAAGACCTGCACCACGCCGCGAAGTCTCAGATCCTACCTTGTCCCTACCCTTGAGGCCCCACGAACCACCACTAGTATGAGTGGTAAAACACTGCCGGCTGCTGCTCCTTTACTTTGGAAAACACTGCCTGCCCCCTCAGATTGTCTGACAAACACCTGGTCTTTAACTATAACTATAAGTCCTGGCTCCTTGATAAGGACAGTTGCATCTGTCGACTCAGGTAACTCCATCTCCTCAGCTCTCCTTGGCCTGTCTCCCATACTCCTTTCCTATTTCCTGCTTGGATAGCAGACAGTCTGATATAGATTCTGTGGGGTTGGGAGGGGTAAACGTGGTTGGCTTATTGTTTGCCCAAATGTTGCCTGTACTTCAATGATTTCTGTTTGTATCCCACTGTCGACTTGTATAAGACTCACATTTCTGTATTTTTAGCTGATGTTGTACTTATTTCACTATTGATTGTCCTGCCTTTGCACTTGTATTTGCTGTTTTGCCTTGATGTTACTTTGGTCATCTGTTTTATGTTAAATGCTTGTGCGTTTTGGCCTGGGTCATGCCTGTAAACGATCCTCTGGATTAGTGTACTTTACCTGGTTAACAAAGTCATAAATAAATAAAAATAAATAATATAAGATTAGCTTTTATGCTGATGATGCACTTATATACTTGAATAATTTGAGTCAGAACTTCCCAGCCCTAAATAATAGCAACTTTTGGTAATTTGTCAGGGTACAAGATAAACTGAGAGTTAATGGAGTCTAAAAGACACGCTGACCCATTTCAAAACTCATTTACTGTAAATGTTAAAAAGGTGAAACAATTAAAATATTTGGGCATCTTTATAGATCAAGACTTACCAAGACTTAGAGGCTATCCATTGGGACTCCATGAAGGCAACCATCATGGGGAAAATTATCTCATATATATCACACAGGAAAAAAAAAAAGAAGGTGAATATAGGGAATTAATGGCTCTTCTGCAAAACTACCAACTAATGTATAGGGAAGGGGATAGAGACCTCCAAATAAAAATACAGGATACAAAAGCGGCAATTCAGAAAATACTTCCTAAATTTCTCTATTTTTTCCAGTCCTAATCTATCCCAATAGATGGAATACATTGGACTAGATAGCACAGAATGATTAGCAGGTTCCTTTGGCAGGGCAGGCCTCCAAGAATAGGATATGCTACCCTTTGCTGACGTAAGGATCAGGAAGGGCTTGCCCTCCCAGACATTTTATTGTATTAGTAGGTGGCACAGCTACTGTACAGCCAGTGCTTTACTGGTTAAGAAATACAACTCAGCAGCATTGGGCTCAGATGGAATGAGCAGCTTTGCCAACCATCTCCCCAGAAATTGCAATCTATAACTGTCAGCAGTTGAGTGTGCTGACTGACTGCAGTTCCCCCTTTGTATCCACAGCACTTAGGATCTGGAGAGATTGGCTGACAAGGCAGGCATGTGGAAGCAGATGCTCTAGTTACTTCCCTTACATTTTTATAAACACTTTCTACTGGCCAGAATGGATACTGGCTACAAGATCTGGTACCGAAGAGGAGCTCAATGTCTGTATCATTTACTAGAAGACAATGAAGTAAAAATCTTTCGATCTTTAAAGGGGAGCCTTGGTCTCCCTCAGATGGATATGTTCCATTATTTTCAAGTTAGGGCTTACTTCTCCACCTAGTTTCGACATGGCCCCTTACTATGTACAAATAATTCATTAGTGTGGTTAACCATATCTGCAATGGTGGGGAACACACGACACACATGATTTCCTGTCTATACTGGGCTGTTTCTCAGGTTAGAGCACTCCCCCATACTAGTCCAGGATAGGCGCAATGAAGTGGTTATTCAGCTGCTCACTCCAGAACAATAGCAAGTGGTGTGCTGGAATGCCCACAGAATCTCTTCATCAATGTCATGGAAGGAGTTTAGTTGGAAGTGTTTAGCAAGGTATTTCCTAACTCCAATTCAGAAGACTCGTAGAGGTATGGTGCCTAACAGCCATTGCTGTGGTGAGGTGTGAGCAGAGCACTGTCATGTTTTCTGGGCATGCCCCATGGCTTTCTCCATTCCTAACCTCTAGAGAGGCAGTCTTACAAGAAATGTTTACCCCTCAGTTCCAACTGATGGAGCAGTTATTCCTTTTCATGCTGTTTCCAAATGGTTTGAAAGACACAGCAATCAGATATTTGATGGGGATTCTCATATTTATGGCCAAAAAGTGCATTACAGAAAGATAGCTTAAAGGAGATAGGAAACGATTTAATGTTGTTTGTAACAGTTTATTCAATAATAAACAAGAAGCACTAGCCTCTGTATGTTCCTGTCATTAAGGTAATTGTTTAAAATACACTATTTGCATGCCACTCCTCAACGGTTAAACCTTCATGGGTTTGACAGCCCTTTTTTCATAAAATAAGGAGTCAGTGCATGACAAGCTGTGACTGGCTCTCATCACTGACTCCAATTTTAGATAGCTGCTGAAGCCTGCGGGCAGAACACCGAACCGTTTGAACAGCAGCATCTTTAAAGGATGTTACCACACTCTTTCTGTACAAATAAGGACTGGCTGAAGAAACAAAAAAAATTTCATTTATGGTGACTGGATCACCGTGTACCACCACCACCACTAGTGCTCCACTCCCCCACACACTTTCTGTTATTAGTAAACAGACTGGTCAAGAGAGTGGTGTGTGTACGTGAAGGGGGGGAGTAGAGAACCGGTCGCTGAAAAAATTATTGTTGTGAGACTTGCCTTACAAATATCCCTACTTTTCAGGAATTAGTAAGCGATTGACCAAGTGTGTGTGTGTGTGTGTGTGTGTGTGTGTGTGTGTTGTGGGTGGGTGGGGGAACGCTGGTGGTGGTATGCGGTGATCTGGTCACCATAAATGAACATTTTTTAATTTCTTCAGCCAGTCCTTATTTGTACAGAAAGAGTGTGGCATCATCCTTTGGAGAAGCTGCTGTTCAAATGGCTCAGTGTTCTGCAAGCAGGCTTCAGCAGAAGTCTAAAATCAGAGTAATGTTGTTTTTTTAATATTTTAACTACAAATTTTTAACATAGTCTTCTTATGACGCTATGTTGTGAACCTGGTAGGTGAACATTTTCAAATCCTGTTGAAAGATGATTTTGTGGAGCGACTGCAAATCTCCTTTTGGTCCAGATTTGAAAACATTCACATGCCCTGTTCTTGAGGTGCGGTCCAAAAAAGGCCATGTTGAAAATTTGGTGTAAAAATGTTTAAAAATGACAAACTTATGAGTAAAAGTTTAAAATGCATTGAAATACATTAACTGGACTTACATTATTTCCTAATATCACAGTTGTGGTTTCCAGAGGAGGAACGTCTTTTGCATCAGAGAGGCACTCTATGACGTGGGACCCTCTTTAGGTGAGTGAGGGTGTGTGGGGTGGTGAGTGCTGAGGGGGAGTGGGGTAGGAAGGGGGGGTAGGGGGAGCACAGATCAATGAAGGCCCATTTTCTTCTTTCCAGCTTTAAATTAAAAAAAAATCAATGCGGGATAGTTTTCTCTTTTTACAGGGTTGGAAAGACACTGGGAACTGTACACCACAGTGCTGGCATATTGTGTTCGGTGGCACTGGAGGTGGGCAGCCTGGCGTTACCACCTATGTCTTTGTGGGGTCGCCTGTGTCTTGGAAGAGTGGCGGGCTAGTATAAAATGGTAGTATGGTTGGGCACCCTGGTACGCTTGCAGAAAAGAACTAAAACTGCAAAGGGAAGTAAGAGGGAGAGCTGGCTGAGCTGGGAGGGGGAGGGACCATGAGGCGGAAAAATATTGGGAAAGACAATGAAGGGTTGGATCATCTGGGAGGGGGGAGGGATCATACAGCATGTCACTATCACTGTTTTGGGTGCTATCCGAAAATTCCCTTGTCACACCACTTTGACCTGAGAAATGGCTCCTCTTGCTGAGCTTAGCACCCAGGATTTTGGAGGTGCTCAGAAAACGTATTTCTAACCTGAATTTGAAAAAACAAACACAGAATCTAGCTAAATGGGTCCTGTTTACCTAGGTTCATGTGTTATACTTTTTCAAAATCGTAATTTTTATGTATTTTCCATGTTTTTTTATTTAAAAAAAAAACAAAACAAGATGGCAGCTGTCACAGTCCGAAAATTTTTCTCATGACGCATAAAACACTAATTTTGCAATATGTAGATGCTCATGAAAGGTAAATTCATCTTGTGCACCAGAGGGTTATCCTAAAACCCTTCTGAGCATGCTCAGAAAAAAAAGTAAAAGCCTTTTAAATCTGGAACCGATTAATATTTTCTCACAAAACCTTCAAAAGGTGCTACCTTGGCACAGCTTCCTTCTAGAAACATAGAAAATGATGGCAGAATGGGACCTGTGGTCCATCAAGTCTGCCCAAACATGATTTCCCGAGACCTATTGTCACACCAGGGTCCTGTTTCTTGAGATGTCCAGCCTGGGATTCTCTAGTGCTGTGTGATTGTGCCCAAGTCTCGTCCCACATACACTTAAAACTCAACACCGACTTTGCACCCACCACTTTGAGTGGCAGTCTATTCCATGGCTCCACCACCCTTTCTGAGAAGTAATACTTTCTGATGTCCCTCCTGAAATTCACACCTTTTAATTTCCACTCGTGTCTCTGTGTTATAGAACTGGTGTTCCTGGTGAAAAGCACAGTGTGCGGCACTTTGTTTATGCCTCTAAGGAACTTGAAGGTTTCGATCATATCTCCCCTTTCCTCCTAGTTTCCAATGAGTACATGTTCAAAGCCATCTGCCTCTCTTCATAGGTGACTCCTTGAGGGCCACATATCATCTTTGTTGCTCTTCTCTGGACCACCGCCAACCTATCAATATCCTTTCTAAGATAAGGCCTTCAGAACTGGACACAACACTCCAGGTGAGGCCTCACCAAGGACTGGTACAGGGGCAGTATCACCTTCCTGTCCCTGCTATCTATGCCCCTTCCAATACATCCCAGTACCCTGTTAGCCTTACTGTAGGCCTTAGTACACTGGCTTTGCTGCTTGAGGTCGTCCCTAATGATGACCCCCAGATCCCATTCCTCAGCTGAGGAGCTAAGTTTGACCCCGTTTAGCCAGTATTCTGTCTTAGGGTTAGCTCTCCCCAGGTGCATCACATTGCACTTCTGAGCATTGACGTTTAACTGCCATATGTGTGTCCACCTTTCTAATTTTTTTTTTTTCATTTGTAATTTTTGCTCCTCCACAGAGCCGACAGGTGGCTCCGGCCCTTCCCTTGGAAGGCTCTTCCTCCGGCCCCAGTCGGCCCCACTCTGCTGAACCCCCACAATTCTCCTGTGGATTGCCCCCCATGGTGGGGCCAGGGTGAGGATTGCTAGCGTACTCTCCTCCCTTCCCCCCGGAGCACAAATCCAGAATTGGGGGCAGCATCATGGGGGGAACAACTGGTCCATCATGGGTTCTGTTGGCTCCAGCTTTTTTCCTCCATTTTCTCCCCGAGCCCACAAGCATCCAATGGGCGGGGTGGCTGTCTCTGCCTCTGAAAAGGCAGCCTAGTGCCCTGGATGTGGGCCCTCCCCATACATGGCTGTGCACCTGTGCCGACACCCAGCCACTGCTGGGTGTCAGTCTAAAGTGCACAGCACTAGTCCTCCCCTCCCCAAGGAAGGATAGCTGTCTAAGGATGCTCAATCCTTCCTCCCCATGGCTGACCCCCAAGCAACCCAAGTCTATTCCCAAACCCAGGTCGCTGGCATGTTGTGGGGTGTGGTGTCCAGTGCCTCAACCCTCAGCAGCACTGGACTGGCGCCACCATTCTAATTTTTTAAGATCCTCCTAAAGCTCTCTGACACCCTCCATGCTGTCCGCTTTACTGCTAAGTTTCATCGGTAAACAGGGTAACGTTACCCTTTATACTGTTGCTGATGTAGCTGATGAATATGTTGAAAAGGATTGGCCCTAGGACTGACCACTGAGGCACCCCACTAGTGACATGCCTTTCAGTAGATCCCACCCCATTTATTACTAGCCTTTTTTTACTGTCATCCAGCCAATTTTGCACCCACCTGGCTATCTACTCTGCTGCTTCCAGGTCCTCCAACCTTTATAGGAGGCACCTGTGCGGGACTGTGGCAAATGCTTTACTAAAGTCAAAGTAAAGCAGGTCCACTGCATGGCCCTTATCCAATTCCCTGAACACGTTGTCAAAGAAAGTAATAAGGTTTTTTTTTACATTTATTTATTGAATTTTGATGACTGGGTAGGCCCGCTGGGCCCCGAAGGTCCCTTTTTCAGGGGCGACCCCGATATACATTAAGTAGCATTTACATGTAATTACATGGCAAATGTGGTGATAAACAGACTATACACAGATAATTAACTGACATTCAGGTTCATAGTTATAGAATATAAAATTGATCCCGAACAGTGGCAAGCTATCATACTGGTTTGGCACAACTCTTGTAGGTAAGGTGATATGCATGATTCTGAGGGGTGGGGCTGTCAGGTGCCGTGACAGGAGCAAGTGCTGGCCTCGAGTAGATGTGACTTGAGCCTGGTGCGGAAGTTCATAAGTGAGGGGGCTTCCTGTATCGCTGACGGAAGTTTGTTCCACAGCTGGGGGGCTGTGAAGGAGAACGATTTCTGGCCAGCGCTGGGCCTGACCCTGGGGGTTTCTAGTAGAGCCTTCCCTGTGGACCTAAGGGTCCGGGTGTTTTCCTTTTGAGGTTAAGGTTGATGATAGGCAAGGTGGGGCTGTTGGGCTGAGTAATTTGAATGCTAAGCAGAGGAGGGGGAATTGGAGACATGCTTCAAAAGAAGGCCACTGTAGTTGGGCAAGCGTGTCACAGTGGTGGCTTCTGGAGTGATCCTGGGCCTCGAACCGTGAGACCTTGTTGTATAAGATCTGCATCTGTTGGACCTCAAGCTTGCCCATGCCCTGTATTACAGGGGCTGCATAGGTGAGAGTGGGGAGCATGATGCTAGAAGCAATGGCAAGCCTGGCCTCAGGAATTAGCGGATCCTTAATCCGATACAAGATGCCGAGTTTCCCGTGTATGGTCTTGGTCCACTTGATCAACATGGTTCTTGAACGTGAGCCCTTGGTCGAGCGTTAGCCCTAGGTATTTTAAGGAGGACACAACTTCAATGCTGGTTCCAGCCAACGACTTGAGCTGTAGGGAGTTGGTCCTATCTAGGCCAAGGGATCGGGTCCCGAACAGCATGGTTTTTCTTTTGCCTGTGTTCAAGACCATTCTATTAGTTTTTAGCCAGTTCTCCAGTGACATGAGGTCAGATTGGAGTAATGGGCTGAGCGCCTCCAGGTTATCAGTGGAGCGGTAGATCATGGTGTCATCCGCATATTGTACTACTGTGCTTCCCCCACAGTGTAGGTACAGATCATTGGTAAACAACGAGAAAAGTAGGGGACCAAGGATCGAGCCCTGTGGCACTCCCTCGTTTAGGGGTAACGGGGCAGATAGCGCCCCCTTCCAGATAACTATCTGGGTGTGGCCGGATAAATAGCTCTTAAACCACTTGAGAGACAGGGGATCTAGGCCTATCTTTTTAAGTTTTATGAGCAGGAGATTGTGATTAACAAGGTTGAAGGCCTTGGATAGGTCAATGAATACTGTGCCAGTGAGGGTCCCTTTGTCCATGGCGCTGAGTACTGCAGTCATTAGGTTCTTGAGGGCAGTGTCCGTGCCATAGTTCATTCGAAAACCATGTTGAGAGGAGGCCAGAATCTGATGAGTCACAAGGTAATCTTGGAGTTGACTATAAATTAGTCTTTCCTGCAGTTTGGCTAGCAGACAGAGCAGGGAAATTGGCCTCTAGTTATTCGTGTGCTCCCTGGAGCCACCCTTGTGGATGGGAACCACGTTAGCCTGTTTCCACTGGGATGGAACAGTGCCTTTCAGTAGAGATCTGTCTATGAGCCAGGTCAGAGGTCTGGCAAGGGACTGAGCACCATCCTTGAGCAGCCTGGGGTTGATTCCATCAGGTCCGCCTGTGCCTTTGATTTTCAAGACCCTCAGTAGGGTTAATACCTCTTTGGGCCTGACCAACCTGAAGTGGAAGAGTGGACATTGTGGTACTGGGGGTTCGGGGTCATTGGGCACCATGTGAAGAGGGGGTAGTCCAGCCTTATATGTTCAAGATTGGTGAAGTGACAGTTGACGGCCGTGCCAATTTGTGGGCCGTCGTACACTAACTTACTGTTGGCTTCCATAGGGCCCGGTTCAGCCTTGGAGTTCCCTTTGATTAGCTCATTGATGTGGGACCAGAACAATTTAGGGTTCCTAGGCTATTTTTTTGAAGGTTAGTGACATACTCCCTTTTAGACTGTTTAATTGAGCACTTGCATCTATTCTGCAGGGCTTTGTATGCTGCTAGGTCTGTCGGGAGAGAGGACTTCTTGAACCTCTTCCAAACCTTGTCCCGGCTGATCATTAGAGCTTTCAGAGTTGGGGAGATCCACTTGTAGCAGCTTCCCTGTACTCTTAGCTTCTTTAGCGGGGCAAAGCAGTTGGCTGCAGTAGTCAGAAAGTTTTGAAAGTATTCGAGTGCCACATCCACGGACAGGAGGAGCCTGATGGGACTCCAGTCCAGGCTCTTGAGGTAGTTATTGGATTGGACCTCCGAGAATTTGGAATAATCAAGTGCAGTCAGTATTCTGGGTAGGACTTTGGGCATGTTATTCCTCCAGATACAGAATATTGGGGAGTGATCGCTCAAAGCATCGGCCATGAGCCCAGTCTCCAGGATATTGGTGGGGTTTGTGACTAAAGCCCAGTCCAGAATGGTGTGGTTCCCGGATTTATGATTCAGTCTGGTGGGTTCTGAAATAACCTGAGTCAGGTAAGCCTCCTGTGTCAGAGACAAGAGGTCTGTGTTGGGGTCCTGGGCCCAGTTTAGGTTGAAGTCCCCCATAATGATAAGCTCAGTGGCAGAGTCTTTGGTTATGGTACTAATGATGGCCTCTAGTGATTGGAGAGCCGTCTTTGACCTGCCTGCCACAAACCCGTGCTGTTTATTATTCTGGAGGTGATTATCTTCATGGTATTCTACCAGATCTTGTTTAATAAGTGTCTCCATCAACTTGCCCACTATTGATGTGAGGCTGACTGGCCTATAATTACGTGTCACCTCCTTATCGCCACTCTTTTGGAGTGGTACCATGTCAGCCATCCTCCAGTCACTTGGTACAATCCTGGACTTAAATGACCTATTGAATACGTGCGTGAGAGGGGCTGCTAGCTCCTCTGCCAGCTTCCTCAGCACCCTGCGGTGCAAACCATCAGGGCCTCGGGCCTTGTCAGGTCTGATGTCTGAAAGGCCCTTCCAGACCTTCTCAGTAGTGAACTCCTGGATGCACATTCTCTGGATCCCCCGGCTACGGCCCTGATACCACTGTCTGGCAGTGGGCCCTGTTCCTCACTAGTGAATACTGAGCAAAAGTATTCATTGAGGGCCTCAGCTTTTTGTCTGTTGTCCTCAAGCACCTTATCCTTAACTTTTAGCCTTACAATCCCCCCCCCCTTCCTTTTCTCGCTGATATAGCAGAATAAATTATTTTCCCCTGTTTTAATCCCGTATGCAATCTGCAGCTCCTTTGCTGTCTTGGCATCCCTCACCATTCTCTTGACTTCCCTGCTTTTCTTTTTTTTTATTTGGTTTTTATTAAAGGAAAATCGAGGCAACACATACATTCAAATAAAGCATAATTTACAATTATGACAGTTACGAACTATATAATATTATGGAACATTTGGCTCGATAGTTGACAGTCTTTTTTTCTTCTTCTTCTATTTGTCGCCCGCCAACCAGTGCCCCCATCACTGCCACCGGGCTTACATGCCGCCATTGTCTCTCACCAATTTAAGGTGCCAGCTGGCCTGGTGCGACGGGGAGACCGACTTCATCCCACCAGTCATCTTCTTTTCTCCTCCAGTTTTTTTTCCCCGCCCCTGAGAGTGGAGCCAAGGTGTGCAATGACACCAATGGCCAAGCCACACAGGCTTCTGTATGTGGCACGCCGGGCATCTTGCGTGACTCCACCCCCCTTGTGTGGGTCCATTGCGCTGGCCCCCAGCTTTTGCTAGAGGCCAGTCAAGCAGCAGACTCCATCCCCACCCCTCCCCGGGAGAGGAGAAATGTCCTCCAGATGTTCGATCCTCTCCTTCCCCGGCCGACCCCCAGCAACCCACTCGCACCACGAACACGGGTAGCTGGCATGGCAGGAAGTAAGGCAGGATGCCTCAACCCTCCATGCCACTGGGCCGGCTAATAGTTGACAATCTTCAAAAGGATTAAGCAAAGTCCCATGGTAGTCCATATAAAATATTAGCAGTTTTGCTAATATTTATTTGTACAGAATGGCTTATCTGACCCCTTCAAAGCCTACTGTCAGTAAATGTAAAATAATAGCCCCTTAAGGCACAACTTCTGGGTCAGTTTCTAGTAAATACTGGGTCCACCTCTGCCATTTAGTTCAGCAAATAGTTAATGTGTCATGAATAACTGCTGTTATACATTCTATTTGATACATATCCAAGACTATTTGCCTCCACTCTAATACTGAAGGAATGACCTTAGTCATCCATTTGCGGGTAATGTCCTTTTTGGCTGCAACCAAAAATATAGTTAAGAGGGTTTATTCTGGTGGGAGAGTGATCCAGATAAATGTGTAACCCCTAGGTGGCTCTATCCCAAGGGCTACTACCCCTGCCTGCTTGGCTAGTAGCAGGTTAAGGGGCCTGAGTTCTGAAACGGGTGCCTCCACCCGGAGATCAGGGCTGGTAGTGGTCAAGATAATCTGGACACAGCCCTCCAAGACTCTGTAACTCCCCCCCCCCAGTGGCCTGAACACTGTACAATAATCACTTTCACAATACCCCTGATACACCACACAAGTACCCACACTGTTTGCACTTACCACCAGGGCTGGTTCCTCTGGCTCGACCCTGGGGACCCCCTGTAAAACAAGGTTATGCACAGCAAATAGCAACAGTACAGTACTTTGAGCACAAACTGGAACCACAGTCAGATTACATGCAGAAAAGTTAGATCTGATTTATTCAGGGACTTGAACAAGGAAGGGGCAAAATCAGGTTAATTAGCTTAAAGGTTATATCAATCAAGCAGTTATGCATGCGCTTTGAGTTCTCCCACACAGTCACACCTCTGGGTACCCAGGTGGAGAAGTGGTGGGCTAGCCAGGACTGTTGCCCAGGGTTGCAGCTTGTTGGGGCCCTGTGATGGAACACACAACATGCACAGTACACAATATTTGTAATCCGGAGCCAGAGGGCTCAGTTCATAAAGGAAACGAAACAACAAGACAATCAGATGACACACTCAGATTAAGCTGCTGTTGCAGGGAGCTACCCTGGTATTTACTCACAATACCCAATACTGGACATAGGCTGGACGAAAATTGAGACTGCAGGTGGTTGATCTGGAATGCCAGGAGAAGCAGGGCCCACACGAGTCGCAGAGGCATCATTCCTGTTCAAGCGTGGAGCAGGGGGCTGATCCCCAGGCAGATCTCTCGTCGATGGCTTCTCTGTGCAGTGGGTAGTCTGGCAAGGCCTAGACTGCATGAAGACAAATTCGGATGCAGTCCGTTTTGGGCTGGATACAGCTTCCAGCAAGCAGAACACAGTTCACACAGTGGGGAACTAATTCACAACCCACTAGCAGCTCATAGCACATTTACATGTAAGGGAATTCTACTGTACCAGGCAAAGCGCTCCCTGGTCACAATCGCAAAGTCTCTGCACACACCGGGATCTTAGGGGTAGCTGGAACTCCTGGCTGATCGCATTCAGCAAAATCTTTGGTCTTCTTCAGGTTGAGCCTGGCCCACTTCAGTAGCTTACTTTAGTCACACAAACTTGGATTTAGTCCAAAATAATTCTCTTCTCTCCTTCTCAGGAGCAGCTGGTAGACACGCAAGCCAAAAACTCAGCCCTTTCACAGTTTTCCCATGCGAATCCACTCAGGATTGCTGCCCAAAATTACTTCAGCTCTTTCTTGTTCAGCTTCCAGCTTAGATCTAACTGAAAACTGCAAGTAGCCTGGGACTTCCCCAAAATCCAAAAGATTTGGTTGGCTGATTTGGCTGTCAGTCAAAGCAAGAGCTCCCCCTTCAGTTGCAAAAAAGGCACAAAAAAGCTCCAAACTACAGTTCCTACAGATTTTGAATTCAGACAGCTCCTGTAGTCTGGCTACATTTTAGGTCCCACCAGTACTGTTTGGTCCAATTTGCAGTCCAGGACCAAGATAGTGGAGACAAACAAAACAGTCCTTGCTACAAAGAAAGCATGTTAGACAAACTACATTACCATTATCAATCTAAATGATTTTCAGCAAATAGTTACATCTTTCAACAGAGCCCCCTCTCAGATTACTTATGTTGCAATCAGGCAGCTCTTAAAGAGACAGTACACGGAGGCTATACAGGCTCTGGTAATCACATTTAAACTGCTAAAACGCAGGACACCAGCCTGGCAGTGAGCATTTAGGCAAGCTCAAGGAAGGCTTTTTGGGAACCCCCATTTGTAGGGGGTTTACAAATGGAATAAAGGATTATCTCTGCAGTGAGCTCTATTGGCTTGCCCAAACAATCCGTTAAGGCCAACTGAAGGGAGCACCAAAATGGCATTAATAAGGGGAAATTCCAAAAGATATGCCCTAATTCTGCTAATTTACATTTACAGTCTCTCCAGCAATAGCCATAATTATCAGGAAGAAATTTCAGCAAAATTGCGGGTGAACAGCAATACCGTTTTTTTGCACTTCCAAGCAAATTCCCGCCATAAGTGGGATGATGTCATTTTGATTGCCTTTAATTAAGTTTTTGTCCAGGAGACTTTAGAGACCTCTAAGTTTAATTCTTTATTCCATCCCTCCAAAACTGAAAGTGCATTATCCCCCAGGGTTTCTCTCAAGATTCTGTGAATATTCCCAATTAGATGACCCCACGTATTACCTCTGAGAAAGTACAAAAGTAGTGCCAAAAACAGGTGCTGAGGGGAAGGTGATGTAGGGGTAATGAAACGCTATATGAGGATACAGTTCCTGACCTGCAGATATCTATAAAAGTCTGCTTGCCTGAGACCATACCCCCACTGCAGTGCCTCAATTAGGAGAATCCCTGATTGTCCTAGGAATTGAAATACATATGTCAGCCCCATTCTCCTCCACCTGGAAAACATTAGATCCAAAAGGGCTGGCTGGAAGTATTCATCCTCACACAACATTCTACAATAGAAAAAAGCCTGTTTAAATTGTGGATGCCTTCATAATGAGTACCAGACCCGCAAAATGTTAGAGGAAGTTTGAGTAAAATTTTTTAAGGGGGAGGGATCTGCCCTCAGAAGCAAAGAGGAACCTTTCCACATTATGTAAATCATTGAGGGTAAGTTATATGAATTTCCATGGGGCCTGAAAAGAGTTGGATAACCAAAGAAAAAGCACCTTTAGGAAGGCTGCCTTTGCATAGTATTCTAATTTTGGTAAATTTACCCCTCCCTGGGTTAGGGATCACTGTAATACTGAGAGACGAATCCTGAGGCATTGATCTCCCCAAATGAAATTTGGAATCATTGTGTCCCACGACTTGAAATAGAATTGAGCTGGAAAATAAGAGATGTTTTGAAAAAGATATAATAAACGTGATACTACATTCATGCGAATGATTTCTATGTGTTTAAAAAAAGAGAAATTGAGTTTACCCCAAGAATTAAGGTCAGATTGTATTATTAGTGTGAATGGTTCATAATTTGTAATATCCATTTGTAACCCCCCTGCAAATGGGGGTTCCCAAAAGACTTCCAGGAGCTTGCTTGAATGCTCCAAGCCTGAATGGTGTTTGGCATTTAAGCCATTTATCAGTGAGTGTTTTTAGAGCCTCTGGTACTGTCTCTTTAAGAGCTGTCTGCTTGCAGACATAATTAGTTTGTATGGGGGACTGTGTGTTTCTCTGAGTACCACCTCGAGCTGCTGCCAATTCACTTAATTTTGCAGTCACTAGGAGTGCAAAGGAACCTATCTGAAAGATGTAACTGTTTACCAGAAATTATTTAGAGTAATAATGAAATTACAGTTTGTCTAACCTGCTTTCTTTGCAGTCAGAACTGTGTCTGCTAGTTCCCCATTCTAGTTTTGAACTGCTGAACTGGACCAATCAGTGTGGGGTAAGCTAGCTCTAAAATGGTGCCTTGGACGAATCAGAACTTGGACTCATAATCTGAGCCAGCCACAAGAGGATTGTATGGGCAGTGACTCTGGGAGATGTAGTTTAGACTTCAGTGCCTTTTGGACCAACAGCAGCAGTCTATTGTGAGTGACAGCCAATCCAGTCAAGAACTGGGAGGAACTCAAAGGAAGTGCCCGTTTTTGTCGGTTGGAGTTCAGTTGAGCTTTGGCAGTGAAGAAGGAAGGAGCCCTGTACTTTTTCAGTGTGCAGTTTTAGTCAAAAACGTGTGTAAGGCCCAGAGTTCGTGCTGTGCTTGTTAGACTGAATCTGTCCTGTGAAAAGAATCAAAGGATCTCTGAAGAGTAGAAACCAGGCTCACCCTGTAGAAGACTGGAGGAATTGCTGAAAATTACACTCGGTCTGTCAGGAACTGAATCTGCTGTGTGTTCTCCTGGGTATTGTGCAGTAATTGCGATCGGATACAGATGCAGCCTGCCTGGTATAGTGCTTTTTATATGGATGTGTGAAGAGGTTTGTGTACCTCAAGTGAGCCCTGCTGACATTGAAGGACCCTATCTTATTTGGAGGTCGGAGTACTAATTCAGGGTCGCCCCTGTTGAATTGCCACATTAAATCCAAATGGAATTACTGTACTGCTGACTGTTTAATTCCTCCTTTCTCTGTGTGAAAGGGCCCCTACCAGCTGCCACGGTTTGGACTAGCCACTAGGGCTTGGGTACCCAGGGACAGTAACTGATAGGGATAGGCCTGTGCACAGAGCCATAGGTAGATTATTAGAGTGATAAGCTAATTAACCTGATTTCCCTGTCCTTGTTATATCCCCTCAAATAAATCAGAGCTGCTTTGTTTCAGCAAAGTTATACTGCCTGAGGTATTTGTCTATGTTAAAGTACTGTACTGTGATTGTTGCACTGTATCTCATTTCACAGGAGGTCCCAGTGCCGGAACCAGACCTGGGGGTAAGTGTATACTGTGAAGGTAATTCTGATATATTGTGTGGGCCACTAGTGGGAAGAAAGGGTTGCAGTGTCCCAGAGGGCTGTGACCAAGTTAGTTTAACTATTGCAAACCCTGACCTCTGGGTGGAGGCACCCGCCATTGATCCAGGCCCTCAACCTGTTAGTGGCAAATCAGGCAGGGGTAGTAGCCCCTGGATAGCGCCATCTAGGGGTTACATCTTGGAGGCTCACCGCTGGGATTGTGTGTCCTCTAGTGGCCATATTTACGAACCACTGTTAAGAAAAAAATGGGTACCCGACAGAAGTGGCTGTGCACCGCTGGTGGAGTGGTGTACTGGGGAGGAGATCGACCCCAAATGCTATGCTTATCCTGGACATCCCCTGGTATCAATACGGACACTGTGCAGGAGTACTTTCCAAGGTGGAAGGTTTACAAACCCTGTGGTGGTGGGTCGGCATGCTAATCTGCTCACCCACACTTTCCTGGCCCTAGTAGAGTTTAAGGATCCCATAGATAGCTCCAAAGTGCCCAGACCATTACCCCAGAGGGAGCCTCACTGCTTGGAGAGTGATAACTAAGGACAGTAAAGACCTGGGGAATCAGCCCCACCACTATCTGAAACTTTTGAGGAGAAATTTGCTGAATGGTTGCTGGGAGAGGGAAAACTGTGGAGGACTTGAAGAAACTATTCTTGCCACCTGGGGTGTTCTCCCCAACACCCTCTCCTGCTCCAGTGCCCGTAATGGTGGCTGAACCAATGCAGACTCCTATTTCTGCACCTGCCATTAGTCACGACTCTCACCAAGGTTGAGGATCTTCTCTGGCACCTCCCCACCCCCAAGGGAGGATGACTGGGAGACCTGGATAGACTATGTTGCCCCCAAGTGCTAGAATGGCAATGCTCGGAAGGCGAAAAGCGAAAGAGGGTTAGTGAGAGCCTCCGAGGTCCTGCCCTGGCTACCATCCGTGCTAAACGGGCCAGTAACCCTGAAGCGACTGCACAGGCCTATCTTGAGGCCTTGGAGAATGTGTATGGGAGCCCAGATTCTGATGAGGACCTGTGGTGGAGAGTAAGAAATGCACAACAGTACCAAGGGGAGTTGTTGTCTGTGTATGTCTCTCGGCTGGAAAAATTGTTGCAAGAATGCCTCAGAAAGGGTAGTTTGCCAGCGATTGAACTAGACCGAACCAGACTGGACAGAATCTTAAGTCTGCCCCTTCTCAGAACTGCTGTTGCTTCAGTTACGCCTGGCAAATCGACTGGAATCCCCACCCTCCATGATGAGTTAATGAGAGAAATTGAGGAGTTGAGAAAAGGCGACCTCGGAGGTACCTGCACCAACAGCTGTGGCTACGACTGAGTGACTGAGGATGACCCATCAGTGAAGTTCAGGGGCAGAGGTTGACAGTCAATGAGTGCTCTGACAAGGAAAAGATATGCCACAATGGGGAACTGTTGAGAGAGATCCGGGAATTCAAAAACAGTCCCTTTATGAAGGCCACGCCTGCAAGTACGGGCCCTGACCTATATCCGACTGCATCTGCTATGGGGGTGGGGGTACCCACCCATGTATCTCCTGCTGATAACAGCTCCAAACTCAATTCCTTGACCATGGAAGTGCAGAAACTGACGAGATGTCTCCAAATGCTTATCACGCCGCAGACAGAGATGGCACCCAGGTTTCCAGTTAGTAATACCCCCGCCTTGGCTCCCAGTGTGGCGCCGGCCAGCTCAAACTCCAGAAAGTATGTTTTGCTATAATTGTGGGGAAAGATGGGCACATGAAAAGGAATGCCAGTCCCAAAAGACACTGACAAAGTTGCATATAGGCTACAAGGAGAGCTTCGAGAACAAATCAGTGGTTAAGAGGTGCACTAAATGATCCCAGTGAGGGCACCAAAAATGCTAACTCACGCCCTTTGTGGCAAGGTCAGTTGCCCAGGCCCCCACTACCGCCTCCAGACTGGTCCAGAATAGTGGGTCCCTCCATGGAGACCACTGTAAAGGTGAATGGAGTGTCTACAAGGCTGTATTGACAGTGGCTCCCAAGTGACAATTATGTTCCAGGATTGGTATCAGAAGCATTTGTCAGAAGTACCTTACAACCATTAGAAGGACTGCATGTATGGGGGTTAAGTGAGAAGGCCTACCCCTATTCCGGTATATCCAATTTGGCTGTCTTTCCCCACCTCCGTGGCTGGAGTGGCCGAACAAGTAGAGACCCTAGCCTTAGTGTGTCCCCCACTGGACTGTATGATGGTGTCCCTTTGTTGATTGGAACAAATGCTCATATGTTCGGAAGGCTGGCACAGTTGTGTTATGAAAACAGGGTCAAAGACTAGTAGAGCTTTAAGAGTTCCGCTTTAATTAAGAAGGCCTATGAGGGCAGAGAGATGCTGAAAAACAGAACCAGAGGAACCGGTCGGAATTGTATGGAAGAAGGATCCTGAGTCTCTGATCCTGGCGCCAAATGCCCAGTGTACCTTACAGGGAGAGGTCCGTAGAGAAAGGATGTTAAGAATAAAATATTAATGTTGGATGCACCAGGCGATGGAAAATTGCCAGAGGGACTGTTGGTCAAGCTTAGTATTTTGCCCGCTAGAGCCCATGCTTATGCCAGAAGGGTAATGGTCCAAGTTCATAATGTGTCTGAAAGAGACATTCGAGTAAACAGAGGTTGCATCCTGGCTAATGTGCATTGTGCAGACACTGCAGTGCTACCCAGCAGCAAGAGTTCAAGGAAGAATGACAGAGTAACGCCTGACTTGTTTGATTTCGGCGACTCCCGCTGCCAGCTGAATGGAAAGTGAGGATCAGTGAGAAGCTTGCCCAGAGAGACCAGGTGTTTTCTTTAAAGGAATGGGATGTAGATGCGAAGGAGCTGAGCACAATATCCGCTGCATGACGAAAGACCATTTCGTGAGAGGTCTCGACGCCTGGCACCTGCTGACATAGATGATGTGAGACGGCATCTGCAAGAGATGTTAGCTGCTGGTGTAATACAAGAATCCAGAAGCCCTTATGCTTCCCCCATTGTGGTAGTGAGGAAAAAGAATGGAACAGTAAGGATGTGTGTGGATTATCGCACCTTAAACCGGCGGACTATCCCTGATCAGTACACAATGCCCCGCATTCAGGATGCTTTGGACTGCCTAAACGGGAGCAAGTGGTTCTCTGTGCTGGATCTCCGCAGTGGGTACTACCAGATCCCAATGGCCCCAGAGGACCGTGAGAAGACAGCCTTTATCTGTCCGCTTGGCTTCTATGAATTCATGAGGATGCCTCAAGGGATTTCAGGTGCCCCAGCCACTTTTCAACGATTGATGGAGCGTGCAGTGGGGGATATGAACTTACTAGAGTGCCTGGTATACCTAGATGATGTTATTGTGTTTGGCAGCTCACTGGAGGAACATGAGAGCAGATTATTTAAGGTATTGGACCGACTGGAGGACTTTGGCCTTAAACTGTCCATTGATAAGTGTCAATTCTTCCAAACATCAGTAAAGTATGTGGGACACATAGTATCCACCGAGGAATAGAGACCGACCCAAGTAAAGTTGAGGCCTTGACCACCTGGCCACAGCCCAAAAAATCTAAAAAGAACTGCAAAGATTCCTGGGATTCTGTGGTTATTATCGGCGCTTCATCAAGGACTATTCAAGAGTGATCCGCCTTTACTTAACCTTACTCAAGGGTATCCCCAACCCACAAAATACCAAAAGTCAGCGCCCTCAAGACTGAAAGAGTGTATTTCATCCGAGTGAAGTATTTGGGGCCCGCTGGACTCCTGATTGTGAGACTGCTTTTCATGAGATCATATATCAACTTACCCATGCTCCAGTGCTGGCCTATGCCGATCCAAGAAAACCTTACGTCCTGCACACTGATGCTAGCTTGCAAGGGTTGGGGCTGTGTTGTACCAAGAGCACGAGAATGGCCTGAGACCAGTGGCCTTTGCCAGTAGAAGCCTGACCCCATCCGAAAAGAACTATCCTGTACATAAGTTAGAGTTCCTAGCTTTGAAGTGGGCTATTGTTGACCAATTCCATGAGTACTTGTATGGGGCTAAAATACTAGTAAAACTGACAATAATCCTTTGACCTATGTGCAGACCTCAGCTAAGTTGGATGCCACTGGCCATAGGTGGCTTTCTGCATTATCTATATATGACTATGCTCTCGAATACCGAGCAGGTCTGAACCACATAGATGCTGATGCTCTCCCGGAGGCCTGTTCCCAGAATGATTGGGTCCGATTGCAGAACCTGACATTCGGCACTCTGCCGGAAGTTTGACAGGAGGAACAAATGTCCACGGGGCAGATGGACTGCATGGTGGATTGCTTGGGACCCTCTGAGAATTGCATACCTGCTGCTTATTGCCACTTTTCTGCAATAGACATTGGTGCACTGCCTCAGCTGGACAATGACAGTATTCGGGCGGGCTCAATCCGCGATCCCATGATCAAAGCAGCTTTAGAAGCCCTCTATGCAGGAAAAGATGTGTCCAAATTACGCCCACTGATTTGAGAACTGCACTGTTATACAAAGAAGGTCCTAAGTTGAAACTGATCAATAAACTGTATACAGAGAAACAGTAGACAGAGGGGACAAGTAGACAAACAACAACTAGTGCTGCCCACTGCCTTCGAGACTCAGTACTGAGGTCCTTGCACAACCACATGGGGCACCTTGGTATAGACAGAACACTTGACTTGGTGAGATCCAGATTCTATTGGCCTAAGATGGGGCTGATGTGGAGCAACACATTCGAACTTGTAGTCGCTAGCTACAGAGGAAAGCTTTGCCCCAGAGGGCTGCCCCTTGTTAACATCACCACCAGTGCACCCATGGAGCTGGTCTGTATTGATTTTCTGAGTTTGGAGTCAGATCAAAGAAAATATCAGTAATGTGCTGGTGGTCACTGACCATTTCACGAGATATGCCCAAGCTTTCCCCACGAAAGACCAGAAAGCATCCACTGTGGCCAAAGTACTTGTAGAAAACTTTTTTGTTCACTATGGGGCTCCACAAAGAATCCATTCTGATCAAGGGAGAGACTTTGAGAGTCGTCTGATCAAAGAGATGCTTTCTCTGTGGGGAGTGCGAAAGTCCAGAACCACTCCTTACCACCCCCAGGGGGACCCACAGCCTGAACGTTTCAACCGCACTTTGCTAGATATGCTAGGCACCCTGCACCCAAAGAACAAGCCTAGATGGAGCCAACAAATTAGCACCCTGGTACATGCTTATAACTGCACCAAAAGTGATGCCACTGGATTCTCCCCTACGCCTGATGTTTGGAAGAGAAGCTCGACTACCAGTAGATGTGTGTTTTGGGGTCTCTCTGATGGGGTTCAAGCTGACAACTATTTACAGTATGTGCAAAGTTAAAGGCCCAGCTAACTCATGCGTACTAACTGGCTCAAACCATGGCTGCCAAAAGAAATCTGGCCAACAAAGAAAGGCATGATAAAAGGTGAAAGCACAGGAACTCCAGGAGGGAGATCGGGTATTGCTAAGAAATCTGGGACTGCATGGCAAGCACAAGATTGCTGACCGATGGCACCATCTCCCTCACATTGTAGTGGGCAAACTAGATGATCTGCCAGTGTACAAAGTAAGGCCTGAGAATAATTCAAAGATGTAAAACAATACATAGAAATCATTTACTGCCCATTGGACAAATCTTAATTGAGTCTGAGCCCCTAGAAGATGCCCTCTGGACCAGTGACTAGAGCTGCTGCTAAGAAAAGATCAAGAAAGTCTGCACCTACAGAAGCAAAGTTAAAGTGTTCCCTCCACAAGTCCCAGTTGAGCATGACTGTCAGTCCATATCGGAAGAAAGTGAGAGTGACTTTGAATACTATCCTTCTTACGAACTGAGTCAATTGTTTCGGGCAATCCCCTAGTCAATACTGGAGACAAAGCTGGGCCTTCTGGACTGTCTAAGCCCCAGCTTCATCCCTGGAGCCAATGCTCCCAGAAAGTGAAGTGCAAAGCATCAGATCAGATGAAATGGAATCATTGTGCATGGTTGAACTGTTTGAGCTTTCAGGGAGGAAAATGATAGATTGGGGCAGACTGGTGATACACCGAACAAGAAGAGTATTTTGAGTGCCCTGACAGTCCACTGCCAGTGTCCGAAAGCTCTCCATGCGAGCCAAATGTTGTGGACTCAGAAACTGTAACTCCTGGAGCTGAAAGTGCCCCAAGTTCTAGCCTCTCTACCCCCATGGAGACTCCCTGACAAGTGAGGACAATGCTGAAAATGAGGCTCAGAGTGCAGAGACTATAACAGTTCCCCCTAGAAAGACTGGTCGAGCTGTAAAGCCTGTGGTGCACCTCAGTTATGATTCACTTGGGGGCCTGTGGACTTGCCTCTCAATGTTGTCCATAAAGGAGTGTATGTGTCCCGAGCTCACTGCCCAAACTGAGCATCAGTGCTAACTCCAAGTTACTTGTGTTGCCCTTTATATGGTGCCCTTGCCCCATCCAGCCCCAAGGTAACTGATAGGAAGGCCCCTCTCTTCAGGTTTCATGTACAAGAGGTAATAACTTGAGTTATGGTACAATGTGTATGTAATACTGTGTAAAGAGTGACGTATTGCAATGTTTCAGAAATGTGTTCTTGGTAAAATGATATATTGACTGATGATTACATGTGCGAGCCTAATGCAAATGTATATGGTTGTAGTTGAAACTTATGGGGGTACTTGCTTGACGCGGACGTCAAGCTTTCCCAGGCCAGGAAGGGTGTAACCCCCCTGCAAATGGGGGTTCCCAAAAGACTTCCAGGAGCTTGCTTGAATGCTCCAAGCCTGAATGGTGTTTGGCATTTAAGCCATTTATCAGTGAGTGTTTTTAGAGCCTCTGGTACTGTCTCTTTAAGAGCTGTCTGCTTGCAGACATAATTAGTTTGTATGGGGGACTGTGTGCTTCTCTGAGTACCACTCGAGCTGCTGCCAATTCACTTAATTTTGCAGTCACTAGGAGTGCAAAGGAACCTATCTGAAAGATGTAACTGTTTACCAGAAATTATTTAGAGTAATAATGAAATTACAGTTTGTCTAACCTGCTTTCTTTGCAGTCAGAACTGTGTCTGCTAGTTCCCCATTCTAGTTTTGAACTGCTGAACTGGACCAATCAGTGTGGGGTAAGCTAGCTCTAAAATGGTGCCTTGACTAATCAGAACTTGGACTCATAATCTGAGCCAGCCACAAGAGGATTGTATGGGCAGTGACTCTGGGAGATGTAGTTTAGACTTCAGTGCCTTTTGGACCAACAGCAGCAGTCTATGTGAGTGACAGCCAATCCAGTCAAGAACTGGGAGGAACTCAAAGGAAGTGCCGTTTTTGTCGGTTGGAGTTCAGTTGAGCTTTGGCAGTGAAGAAGGAAGGAGCCCTGTACTTTTTCAGTGTGCAGTTTTAGTCAAAAAACGTGTGTAAGGCCCAGAGTTCCGGTCTGCAGCTTGTTAGGACTGAATCCGTCCTGTGAAAAGAATCAAAGGATCTCTGAAGAGTAGAAACCAGGCTCACCCTGTAGAAGACTGGAGGAATTGCTGAAAATTACACTCGGTCTGTCAGGAACTGAATCTGCTGTGTGTTCTCCTGGGTATTGTGCAGTAATTGCGATCGGGATACAGATGCAGCCTGCCTGGTATAGTGCTTTCTTTTATATGGATGTGTGAAGAGGTTTGTGTACCTCAAGTGAGCCCTGCTGACATTGAAGGACCCTATCTTATTTGGAGGTCGTGAGTACTAATTCAGGGTCGCCTCCCTGTTGAATTGCCACATTAAATCCAAATGGAATTACTGTACTGCTGACTGTTTAATTCTCCTTTTCTCTGTGAAAGGGCCCCTACCAGCTGCCACGGTTTGGACTAGCCACTAGGGCTTGGGTACCTAGGACAGTAACTGATAGGGATAGGCCTGTGCACAGAGCCATAGGTAGATTATTAGAGTGATAAGCTAATTAACCTGATTTCCCTGTCCTTGTTATATCCCCTAAATAAATCAGAGCTGCTTGTTTCAGCAAAGTTATACTGCCTGAGGTATTTGTCTATGTTAAAGTACTGTACTGTGATTGTTGCACTGTATCTCATTTCACAGGAGGTCCCAGTGCCGGAACCAGACCTGGGGTAAGTGTATACTGTGAAGGTAATTCTGATATATTGTGTGGGCCACTAGTGGGAAGAAAGGGGGGTTGCAGTGTCCCAGAGGGCTGTGACCAAGTTAGTTTAACTATTGCAAACCCTGACCTCTGGGTGGAGGCACCCGCCATTGGATCCAGGCCCCTCAACCTGTTAGTGGCAAATCAGGCAGGGGTAGTAGCCCCTGGGATAGCGCCATCTAGGGGTTACACATTACTTCAAGGTTCTGTGGGATGTATATTCCCAAATACTTAATTTTAGTTGTTCACCATTTCAGAGGGGACGAGTGTTTCAGTACCTCTGGAGGGGCAAAATTTAGTAACAAGACCTTAGTTTTGGTTACATTTATCTTGAAGCCCACTGCCCTTTCATACAAACCCAGAATGTCACACGTGCATGGTATGGATTCTTCTGGAGACAAAACTGTTAGCAAAATATCATCCGCAAACAGGAAAATCTTAAATTCTTTTTGGCCCATGGGAATTCCTTCTACCACCTCCATCCCTTGTAATGCTTCCACCAGGGGTTCCAGATAAAGCTCAAACAAGAGTGGAGAAAGAGGACATCCCTGCTGTGTACCCCGCTGTAAAGGAATGAGAGCAGAAATCCCGCCATTTATATGGACAAAGGCCTGTGGCTCAATGTATATTGCTTGGATCCATTTCAAAAAGACTCAGGGAAATGGAGTTTCAGTAAAGTGTCCCATAGAAAGGGCCAAGAGACCCTGTCAAAGGCCATCTCAGCATCAAGGCTCATTATTGCAGCTGAAATCTGTCTAGTTTGAATATGTATGTTCCATTAATATTAATACCCGGCCAATATTATCCGTAGTGTTCCTTTGCTTAATAAAACCTGCCTGGTCAGGGTGGACTAGAGTTGGCAAAATTGTTTCTAACCCAAGTGCCCATATTGCCATGAAGATTTTATAATCCACATTTAAAATGGAAATAGGGCGATAAGATGCTACGTCTAGGACATCCTTATCAGGTTTGGGGAGGGCTGCCAGTGTAACGTAAGCCCAAGACAGTGGAGGAGGCTCCCCTTCTGCCACCAACCTGAACACAGTTAACATGCTCTAGCTCATTAAGGTATTTCTTATACCAATCTACCTGAAATCCATCAGGTCCAGGACATTTTTCAGTGGCTGTGGCTTTAATCTGGGTCAGAATGTTATCTGCTTGGATCAGGGCCTCTAGCATGTTAATCTGAGCCTCTGATAGAGTCGGAAGGTGAAGATCTGCCAAGAACCGAGATCTCTCTTCAGGGCCATCCTCTGGGCTCCGCCGATATGGTTTTCGGTAATAGCTAGCAAAAATGTTCCTAATCTCTTCATCTCCCCAGACCATCTGGCCTGTGTCTGGATTTTTGATCTTGAGAATGGTTGAAGTCTTTTTACGAGCCCTTAGCCTATATGCCAGTAACTGAGTGCCTCGAGATCCACCTTCATAACCTGATTGTTTTAAGTATAAGAGGGCTTGTTGTATCTTTTTTTTTTGTAAACTTTATTTATCAACTAGGACATTCACATCAAGCATCTACATTTATCATTGTATTCTTCCAATATCACTTTCCTTCCCCCTAACCAGGGGAGAATTATACATATATTAATCCATAACTGAAATACTTAATTAAAACTTATAATGAAAATATACAGTATATGGCTTAACAATGAAGAGTTCGGTATTATTGTCAGCTCAAATTGTGTACTGAGTTGACATTTTTACTTAATTAATTAATTAGTTAGTTGGAATGTGCATAGGATAAAGAACATGGTTCATCCCTCTTTGACTTGTTTTACCCAGGACTTAGTTGGACAATTCAATATTGTCCTCATAGATTAAGTCTAAAAAAGTGGGAACCAGGGTTCTGTCAAGGTCTTTTCTAATGGGTCCCAGATCTCTTCATATTTATGCAGCTGATTTCGTACTATATATTGGTTACGTTCCATTTTCATGATATTAAACATTGCAGCTAACCAGGATGCTGCTGTTGGGGGGTGAAGGTGGTTCCAATGAATAGCTATCTCTCTGAAACCCACCACATATCCCAGTCTTTTAAATTTGTATCCACTTTCCCTTGTCCCACCCAATGAACTTGGGAAGCCCAGAAGAGTCTCCAGAGGATCCAAAATAAAATCATCATGCAGAATATTAGCTATCATTTCTCCCATCCCCCTCCAGAATGTCTGAATTTTACTACACTGCCAAATTAGATGAAAAAAGTCCCCACCTGTATTCCACACTTCAGACAGTATGGAGACACCTCTGGATTGATTCTATGCGCCTTCTCAGGTGTAAAATATGCTCTTGTCATAATCTGATATTGGATACTTCGCAGTTTGTTGTTTACTGAGCACGCTAGTAGGTTTCTCTGGATTGCCAACCATTCACCTCCTTAAGCAATCTGGATATAAATCTTGGTCCCATTTTTTCATAGTTACTTCTAAAGGGTTAGCCAGTGAGCCCACCAGCAGCTGGTAACATTTACCCAGTGGTTTGAATACATTTATTGTTTAGAATTTAGTAAAAATTTCCTCTAAGGGTGAGCGTTGTAGTTTACCTTCCTCCATCACTTCCAAGAGGAATTGTTCAATTCTATATTTAACCTGAACATAGGTCATAGAATGAGCTGGACTAAGTTTGTAACTGCTCCGAAGTTGTGCAAAGGGGCATATCTGTCTTCCATCCCAAATCTGAGAGAGCTTAATAAGGCCTTTCTCGGCCCAGGTGCTTAAATGGGATCTGACGATTAAGTTTGCTTTGTGGTATCCCCCTCTCACTGTCTCTAATGAAATATCAGGAGATAAATATTTTTCATTCCCCAGTATTTTATGTGCCAGCTGCCAGAATTTTAAAGTATTTCTAGTACATGGATTGGTTATCTTAGGGTATGTTTCCTTGAACAAGAATGCTACTATAAGCGAATGGTAGACAAGTAACCCTTCCTTCCCCTCCATTTCTGGCCACTGGGGTCTTTTAGTGGGTGCTTCCCACAATAAGTCCCTGATATGTGCCAGCTGGGCTGATAAGTAATAGAGATAGATATGGGAGAGGCCCAAACCACCATCAGAGGTCTTTCTCCAGAGGACCTGTTTACTAATTTTGGGCCTCCTTCCCTGCCATAGAAGTTGAGTAATAGCTCCTTCTATAGATTTAATATATTTTCTTGGGAGGGAAATAGGGATGGTTTGAAATAGATAAAGGATTTGTGGGAGAAGTGACATTTTAATCAGGTTTACCCTTCCCAACAGGGAAAGGGGAAGAGCTCTCTATCGAGCGCAATCTTTCTTGATTTGCTGTATCAAGGGAGCGTAGTTAATTTTGATAATATTTGATATTTTATTAGGAAGGTGTACCTCCAGGTATTTAATAGAAGTGGCTGGATGAATCTCCTTCCCTGCAATAGTAATCAGGATCTTACATTGACCCAGAGAGAGCCACTCGCTCTTGCTCCAATTACTTTTGTGCCCCGATAGAGGCCCATAGATATCAAATAGGGCACTCAATTCAGGTAGTGCTGTGATGGGGTAATCTAAAAAAAGTAGGACGTTGTCCTCGAATAAGGATATGGCATGATTAGTATTTCCCAAGGAATGGCCTTTTATCTTTGGGTTGGCCCTGATAATAACAGCCAAGACCTCAATACATAAAACATATAAAAGGGGTGACAGAGGACAATCTTGTCTAGTTCCATGAGATAGGGCAAAGGGTTGTGATAAAGTATTATTTGTAAGGGTCTGGGCTTTTGGTGCCCCATATAGAGTATGTACCCAATCTATAAATGTTTGTCCCAAACCAAACTTTGTCACCACAGCAAACTTGAATGACCATTCCACCCGGTCAAACGCTTTTTCAGTGTCTAGTGCCAAAAGGCCACGTAACCTCTCCCCCGTCTTGACCAGTTAGATATTATATTTATAGCCCTTCTCAAACTGTGTTTGGCTTGGCGTCCCTGCACAATTCCCCCCCTGATCTTTATGGATTAAAATAAGTAGAAGGTGGTCCAATCTACTAGCCAATAATTTTGCTATGACCTTATAGTCTGAGCAAAGGAGAGATCGGGCGATATGATCCACATTTTGTGGGGTCTTTTCCTGGTTTAGGCAGAACGACTGTTGTAGCCAAAGTCTGTGACTCCGGGAGTGTGCCAGCTGCCAGTGCTTCCCAAACCATCTCCATGAACAGGTCACCTAGCGTATCCCAAGTGGCCCTATAAAATTCTATTGGTATCCCGTCCGGGCCTGGGGCCTTTCCCCTTTTCATCTGTTGAATAATTCACCAGACCTCCTCCTTTTACAAGGGAGAGCACAGCTCCTGTCTGTTCAGGTCATCCAATTTAGGGAGATCTACTTCTTTTAAAAAGGACATAGGATCTGAGCCTATCAGGGTCTGTGTTGTATATAAAGTCGAGTAGTACTCTCTAAATACAGTATTTATCTCCCTCTGGTCATATGTGACCCTACCATCACCCATCTCCATTTTAAGTATATGCCGTTCTGCCTTCCGTTTCTTGACCAGATTTGCTAGCCATTTACTAGCTGAGTCTCCCTCAAAGTGTGAATAAGATTTTGTAAATAGAAGGTCACTCTCAATTCTCCTAGTTTCTTTTTGACTAAGTTTCCCTTTAAAAAATTTCAGTTCCCTAATCTTTTCTGGTGTAGTGGCTACCATATTAGATTTTTCCAAGATATATATTTTCTGTTGTAGGTCTTTATCTTCTAAATTATTACTCTTGTTTTGAGAGGCCGAAAATGAAATTGTTTCCCCTCTAATATAAGCTTTCAATGCATCCCATACAAATTTTATATGTGTTCCTGTATTATGATTAAAGAGGATAAATTCTTGAATTTTTTGATTTATAAAAGATACATATTTTGGGTCTTGCAAAAGGGTGGGATCTAGACGCCATTGGGGACAGTCACTCATCCAGGATCCCAGCATCAAGTCCACCCATAGGTGGGTGTGGTCAGAGACCAAGATTGGACCATATGTGGTTCTTATATATCAGGACCAATTAAACCAGGTGAAAGAAAGAGGTAGTCCAATCTAGAATATATTTGGTGGGGTTGCGAAAAAAATGATTATTCTCTCTCTTTTGGGTGGCAGTGTCGCCATGTCTCAACCAAAGCCCTTTCCTTCACAAGCTCTCGAAGGGCTACTGCTCCCCTAAGATCTTGACCTAGCCTACCTCCTGAGTGATCAAGGCTAGCATCGAGGTATGTATTAAACTCGCCCCCTAGGATCAGATTATTCCCATAAGGGGCCAGTGCAATCTGCAAGCGTGTAAAGAAATCCGGAGAGTCATGGTTCGGGCCATATATAGAAACCAAAGTTAATGTTCTTTTCCTTACTTCTGCCACCACAATCAGGCACCTACCCTGTGAGTCTGCCTGAGAGGATATCATTTTATGGGGCACCCCTGGTCTAATCCAAATGGCCACTCCTCTGGCCTTTGAGGTAAAAGGAGATGATAGGAACGTTCCTCCCCAAGATTGTGCTAGGCTCTGAGCTTCTTCCCCTGTACAGTGAATCTCTTGTAGAAAGGCAAGGTCTGTGCCAATTTTCCTTAACTGACTCCATACTCTTTTCCTTTTGACCACCGTATGAAGCCCATGCACATTCCACGAAACACAACAGAACTTAACCATAATTACAATAAAAAAAAATTAATAGTCCCTGTCGTCTCAACTTGAGACAGGGCGAGGTGTGTTCACTCTTTATGATACCGATGCGATGTCCAAACTTTTTTTAAATTTTAATCTCTATTCCCGCCACTATCTCTATTGTCTCAACTATTAACATCCCCCTCCCGCTGTAACATTTCCTTGTTTCCCCATCCCCGACCCTTCTATATAGAAAAACAAGAAAAACAAGAAAGAGCCACACCCCCCCCATACAACTCAGTATAATATACACCCCTCTAACCTCATGGATGGGGCTGGGGATCCACTGCTTTCCTTTTATATATAAAGTAATATAAAAATTCCATCCTGCTTTATCAGGGGGAAGGTATATAACTCACCGGGGTCTCCCCTCGAAACTGCTCTGGGTTGACCCCCCTCAAGTTTTCCCACATCTGCCCACCAGCCTTCTTAGTGGCTTGGTTATCTAGGAAAACCTTTAGGAAGGAAAACTGGCTTTAGTCCACCCAGTGTGGTGGCTTCACCTGGTTCCTTCTACCCATGTATTTACAGCATTGTCTCAATTACTCTTACCATTCCTATTAATAGGTTTCCCTCAGACTTGTGGGTATGTATAATATAAAAAAAGCACAAAAAATCTTCCCTTCTCCCCTGTCCCATTTCTGCAACATCCTCTCCCAAAAGGTACAGTAACATTTTAGCAGTCATCCCTGCATGGTAGTTAACAGAAAAATCCAACATCCTACTAAAATAAATGTACAAATTTCAAATTTTGTTCATAACTGTCCCAGTAATAATTGATTGGGAGGGCAATAGGTCTCATAAAGTCACCATTTAGTAATGCATTCCAGTACACTTGTCGTCTGCCCATAGTTTCTGAAGAAGTGTTCAAAATAAAGAAATCATAATACCCAGTTTCTATTGATTATATTACGAACTCTATGTCCCCAACATCCAAATAGGTTGAAATAATGATCAATGAGTCATTCGTAGTTCGGGGGCAAGGGGGGTTACGGGAGGGCCCAGCCCGCCATTATAGACCACCTCCAGGTGTTCTGGAACCAAAAGCCCTCCCCTCCCCTCCCCAAAATTGCCTCCCTTCTTCCCATCTCAATACAGTACTTAGCTTATGTAAATGCTAGAACAGCTCAGTGTTCCTCTATATCGTGGTTCCGAACTGGACTTCTCTGGCCTTCCCATTCTTGGAGAAATTCAGCCATGGTGTCTGGGTCTGTAAATGCTCTTTGTCTCTTCCCTGGTGGACGTAACACAAGACGAGCCGGATACACCAAAGAGAACAGGCAGTTAAGTTGGTGGAGCTTTTTTTTAACTTCTAAAAAGGCTTGTCTACGGCTCTGAAGTGCTCGGGAATAGTCAGGAAAGATACTAATGCGGGTTTGATTTTGCAAAATCGGCCCCTTCTTCCGCGCTTGCTCCAGGATTTGCTGGCGGTTCTGATATCGCAAAAATGTAATTAACAGATGTCGTGGTCTTTGGTCTGGTTGTGGTTTCTGCCGGGGAACCAATGTGCCCTTAGGATTTCTAGACTACAGTCTGGTGAGAGGGAGAGGGTTTGTCGGAGACATGTTTGTAGATATGTTGCACAATCCTTCCCTTCTTGTCCTTCCGGCATCCCCACAAAGCGTATATTATTATGCCTTTCTCGATTTTCATGATCATCAATCATCTCTTTTAAATTATCTATTTCTCTGAGAGCTGAGCATAGATCAAAGGCATTCAATGTTGACTGGTCCTCCTGTGCACTTATTTGGGCCTCCGCCTCATTAAGCCTCTCTCCATGTTTATCAACCGTCTCAATCAGGGAGTTAACTGTCTGTTGTATCCGTTGCAGCTGAGCGGGAAGATTATCGAAGCTGACCTGCATTTTAGTACTTAGTTCACATCTGAGATCCATTATTAGTCTCTCTATTGTAATGATATCGACGACGTTGCTAGCCATTTCTGAAGGTATTCACGCTGGATGCTGCTCCACTTGTGGCTCAGTCGCCATTGGTAAGGGTTGCGCCTTCAGGTCCGATTTTTTCCTTGTCGATGGTGTGTTTAGAAATTGAATGTTCGATTGCTTTTTACCAGATTTCTGAGTGGTAGACATTTAGGAAGTTATACATTAATCAAATAAGCAGTTGTAGTAGCGATAGAAAGCAGGGTGGTGGGATTTAGCAGTGGATCCAACTGAGCTCCTCAATTACCACTCTGCCATGTTGCCAGCCAGGCCACGCCCCCTGTTATATCTTTACTGTAAGTCTATAATCTTTTATATTTCTGCTTTGACCTGCCTTATTTTGGTTTGTACTACTATATCTCCTTCTCTATATAAAAGTTGAAAAGTGTGTAATTGTTGTGTAAGATCTTTGTATCTTACTTCCATCTCCCTTTTCTTCTTAATCGAGTAAGCTATAGACTCTCCTCTGAGCATCGCCTTTAAGACGTCCCATAGCATAGCATCAGAGGTCAAGGACGGGGCATTTTCTTCCAGGAACTGAGGGATCCTTTTTTTCATGGAATCTATATATTGTGGAGCTCTTAAGACAATCGGATTAAGGCGCCATAGGGTTTGTTTTTTCTTTTTCCCCAAATTGACCTTTAAGATTAGGAGGTGATGGTTAGATAGTATCCTAGGCTGCAAGGAAATAACCTGTATCAAGGAGATTTATTCACAGGTTGTAAAATAGTAGTCCAATCTCGAATATGCATGATACCTTCCAGAGTAGAAGGTGTAGCCTGGCGACTTAGGGTAAATCTTTCTCCATACATCTACCAGGCCTAAACGTGCTAGCATCTCCTTAAGGTATTTTAATCCTCCCTTTCCCCGTCCCCCTTTTGCTGCCTGAACAATTTAAATACATTCCTGTTGGCACCGATTGCCTCCCTCACTGAAGGGGAGAATCACATAGGTCTTTTATATTTATTTTTCTTTGTTATTGTCTGGGTGCAGAGCCTAGTTGCCTCAAGGATTGCCTCCCTGATACCTTCTCAAATTTTCTCCTCCACCTCTGACTTCTCCCAGATATTCGTTAACCTTTCCATCACTAATTGCCTTAATCTGCCAAAAATCTGCCCTCCTAAAGCATAGCACCTCTAACTTTGAGGAGGTTTTTGTATCCCCGTGGGTATTTCAAACCAGACAGATTCGTGGTTGCGCTCCCTATCCTGGCCAAAATACAGGAACGACTAGTCATGTCCCAGCTCACCCCTTACCTGGATGCCTCCTCTTTTTTCACTCCGTTCCAATCGGGATTCCGTAAATCCCACTCCACCACCACCTCCCTGCTACGTGTCACTGGTGACATTCTCACTGGCATGGACAAAGGTCACGTCACCTCGGCCATCTTTATAGACCTAGCCAAGGCTTTTGATACTGTCTCACATTCCCAACTCCTCTCAAAACTCACCGAAGCAGGGCTCTCAGAGTCAGCCACTGAATGGTTCGATGACTATCTAGTGGACAGGAAACAAACAGTCAAACTGGCCTCTCACAGCTCAAACCCCCTGCCAGTCAGTGCCGGAGTCCCCCAAGGATCGGTCCTAGGCCCACTACTTTTTTCCATTTTTTTAAATGACCTCCCATCAGCATGTTCCCACTCATCCATCCAAATATATGTGGACGACACTGTCCTGTACGCCTCCGGCCCTTCCACACAAAGTGTAGCAACCCTCCTCCAGGAGGATTTCTATGCCATACAGTGCTGGTTGAGGACTAACCAGCTATTCCTAAACCCTAAAAAAACAGTATCACAAACATTTGGCTCCCAACAAAGGCTCTCCCGCCAAGCCCCCAGCCCTCCTTTCAAAACCTCGGACGGGACTCCCCTGGACAATTGTACTACCTTCAGATATCTAGGGCATCTGGCTAGATCAGCACCTAGATTTCACCTCTCATATCGACTCACTACACAAGAGACTACTCCCCAAACTAGGTGCTGTATTCCGCAACAAAAAATGCCTCCCCACACAAACTAGGCACGCCATTGTCCAAAAAATGATTCTTCCTGTACTCAACTACAGGGACATAGTTTACTCCATTGCCCCCACGTCTGCTCTGGCCAGCCTAGACACCCTGTTCCACTCCTTCTGCCGCTTCATTCTAGACTGCCCTCAATCCACTCACCATTGCAACCTATACAGCTCTGCAACCCTGCCGTCCCTCTATGATAGTAGACAAATAAACTGCGTTAGGTTCGCTGCCAAATTCTGGTCCCTCTCCCTCCCCCCTTATCTGGCCTCTACCCTCTCCCAACAATCCCCACCTGCGTACTCCCTCAGGAACATGGACCCCAGACTGCTACACGTCCTGTTTATGCGTACTACCAAAGGCCAGGCTGCCTTTAATTACCGAATCCCACAGATTTGGAATGCCCTGCCGGCCTCCGTAAGACATGCACAGAACCCCTGCCAATGCAACCCTCTACTTAGAGCCGATTTCTATTCCAGCTGCTCCTGTTATAACTAACTATCTAAATACTATGCTTGTTGTACTATAAATGTATATGTAATGTATATGACCCACTCATTCTGTACACTGTATGTATTCACCCCAGTCTGTATTCTTTCAACCAAATGTTTATAGGAAAGCCTTGGCTTCCCAAAATGTACTGCATATGTATATATTCCATGTATGATATTGGGTCTCAGCCCCCAGGTCGCATCTGGAATTGAGCTTTTAGCTCAGTATGCCTTCCTGGTAAATCTTGTAAATAAATAAATAAATAAAATTGCCAAGGGTTCTTCTATCTTGAACAGTCTAATTACTTCTGAATTTGTGAGAACCACATCCAGGATGGCATCCTCCCTGGTCATATTGTTCACTAGTTGGGACAGTAGACAGTTCTGGGTTGCATCCAATAGAGTCTGACTTCTCGGGCTCTTTGCTAATGGAACCCCCCAGTCCACATCTGGTAGGTTTAGGTCCCTGAGCACCACAATGTCTCCTTTACCTGCCATCTTTTGTATCTCCTCAGCTAACTGCCCATCCTTCTCATCTCCCTACTCCGAGGGTCTATATACCACCCCCATGCACAGTTTCCTTCCTGCTGTGGTGGTTAGGTGAACCCAAAGTGACTCTATGCCTCCCTTGCCGGTCTTGGCACATATATCTTCAGCAATTTCGATGCCCTCCTTCACATAGAGGGCAACCCCCCCCCTCCCCTCCTGTCTGTCCCTTCTGAACAGTATGTAGCCTGGAACTGCAAGGTCCTGGTCATTGTTATCTGTGGCCCAGGTTTCAGTTGTGGCCACCAGGTCGACCATTGTGTCTGCCACTAGAGCCTGGAGGTCACTGATCTTGTTACCTAGGCTCCTAGCATTCAGGCAGACTCCCCTTCACAAGCTTGCAGTGTGTTTTCTGCTGGCTGATTAGAGTTCCCCCTTTCTCACAGCTATTCCCCTTTGTCGCTTCGCTGTTGTCTCTCCTATGTTGTACCCTTTCTTTATCTTTACGTGACTGGAACAATTTTGTCTACTCCTGGTTTTTCTTATGGGGGTGGAGTTGGCTAGGCATGATACCTGTTTCCATGCCACAGCCCCCCCTCTGATTAGTTTTAAATGTTCCAAATAAACTGCCAACTTCTGAGCCAGTGTTCCTGTTCCCTCTGCTGTGAGGCGAAGTCCATCACACCTGAAGAGTGATCTATCCCGGAAGTTCCCCCAGGATCTGATAAAATGAAATCCTTTTGTCTGGCACCAGTCCTTCAGCCAGCTGTTAAATTCCTCTGTTTCTGTTGGTCAGATTATTTCCATGCTGCCATCCTTACCCCACACAGGTAGAACTTCCAAGAATGCCAGGGAAGCTGCTGTTGCCGAAAGCCTTTCTCCCAGCTTCTCGATACTCTGGTTAGCATCATCAACCCTCTAGTCAGCCAGATCGTTGGTTCCTATGTGTACCAGCACTCCCAGGTCTTCCTCCTCTCTGTCTGCAATTTTTCTGATGCACTCACAGTCCCTTTTCAGTGAGGTACCGGGAAGGCATCTGACTGTCTCCACCTTCTGCGAATACTTGCACAGTTGAGCTTCCATTCCTCTTATCATAGAATCACCAATCACCAAGATTTTCTTGGCATCCTGTTTGGCCTTCTCCTCTCCACCACTGGTTGTTGAGGCTGCTTTCCATTTCATCCCCCTGACGGGACTAGCATCCCCCCTAGCAGGGGCTGACTCCTTCCCCTCTGCTAGGAGTTCAAATTGATTTGATGACTTTATGGGGGTGTTTCAAACTTTTCTGTCAATGCCAATCCTCCTTGGTTTCCCACCCCCTCCTCTTACCAAACTCCAGCCTCCTGACCCGGTGGACCTCTGAGGGAGTGTGTATGTGTGTGTGTGTGTGTGTGTGTGTGGGGCGGGGGGCTCCAATGTAACTGATGATGAAGCCTGTTAATTTCAACCCCAGGCTGCCTCCAGCTGGGTTTGCAGGCCATGTAACTTCCTACAAGCTGGGCAAGGACCTCTCCTCCAAAGGTGCTCCTTGGAGATGAGTGCTTCACAGTCATTACAGTACAGTATCCCCAAGCTGAACATTCTAGAAGGTATAGCAGATCTGTAGGTGAGTTTCTGATAGGTAGGGTACCTTCTGCTTAGTCGCAGTTCCTTTGGATTACTTGCTTTTGTTTGTTTTTTTTGTTTTTTTTTTCCTTTCTTTTCTTTCCTTCCTCTTTTTCTTTTTAAATTGGTTAGTATATTACTGAACTTTAGTAATAGTACCCCGACTAGTTCCTGCAGAATGAATTAAATGATGTTATGATGTTTTACATATACCTGTAGTAAACAGGAAGTAGTACAGATGTGGGAGCCTATAAAAATGGATGAGCTCAGGGAAGGTGGTCATTGAGGCACAGGTCAGGAAGCATAAGAAAACCAGGAGCAGTTTCAAAATTTACAAATAGAGTTTTATTTTTCTCAATAACGGCAAAATAAAAATAAAAATTATTCAGTATAACTATTTACAAAGGCAGTACAAACAGAGAAAACTAAGTCCTTTTCTACTGAGGATATCTCTAATTCTATGTTTCAGTCTTGCTGTCTCTCTCTCTCTCTAGCAGAAGCAGTGCTGCTCTTTTTAGAAGTCTTTGGGAACTTGTTAAGAGAGCTTGCTTCGCACAGAATGTTCTTGTAAGTTTACAGAATGTTCTTGTCAGTTTCAGTGCAGGTGCAGCAAAAGAACATAGTGACTCAGAACTGACCTCTTGTTTACAGCTCTGCAAAAGGCTTAAAAAGTGCATCTTAGGTTAACCCCTTGAGTTCCAAATAGCTTTGCAATCATTTCGACAATATTACTATATACATTTTTAAACAAAGGGATCCCAGTATCAGTGACATTTCCACATAAAGATTCACATATATTTTTACACCCACAGATATGCAAGTGGGAAGGAAAGACAGAAATAGCAAGGGAAAGCAGAGAGATAATGAGAGGTGGAGAACTGCAAAACCATCAGAGTGATCAGTTCCTAGGTCTCACGAGAAAATTTGGTTGCACAACCAGACAGTCAAGAGACAGAAAAGAGAGGACAGAACACACTATTTGCATTTAAACTCTTTCTAAAACAATCAGCTACTGCTTTATGAAAAACAGCTCCTGGTGAGCAGCTTTTTATCTTTGAGAGTAGCTTAGGAAGTAATCCTTCCTATCTGCTCTGCTGCTCATGCTGTTCACTCATATCCCTGAAAGCCCCTGGTCAGCAACAAAGGGCAAAGAACCTTACAGGAAAATAAAGAAACAAGCTCAAAATGACTAAAAGCAGGGAAAGCAAATCCCCCCCTTAGGCAGAAGCCTAGACTCCTCTGCTGTGCTGTCGCCTGAGAAATAATTAGCTACTGTTGCTGCTTTTGAGGTGCTCTGTAGAAAAACTAAAGCAGCAACAAGAGACTGCAAAATATTCTGCTAACTATAGCAGTCCCCTTTCCTGGCTACTAAGACTTACCGAACTTTAAAAAAAAAAACACTGATCCAAAGCACTTCTGTTTATTCGCTCACACAAACCCTTTAAGTATGAAATGAAATAAAATAAATAAATCCTCTGTGTTACGTAGTTCTTCTCAGCTCTTCAACCCTGAAATTGTCATAAAAAATTTCAGTACTGTCTAAGCTGAAGCTGATAGCAAAAACAGTGCAATAAGTAAACAAAAAATTTTTCTGTAAAAATGACACATCTGGATCTCAGAAACTACATAAGATGCCATCATTAAACGTCTCGCATCTTAAGAACTTGCCTCATGTACACCACATGCCAAATTTGAGGTCATTTCGTTGAACACTGCCAAAGTTATTAAGGTGCAAAGTTAGGGGTTTATCACTGAGCAATGTACTCAACCCTAAGTATACTGGTGCTACCTCACCAGTATAGGACACACACACACACACACACACACACACACACACACACATATGCACGCATGCACGCAGACACACACGCATGCACACATGCACTGTTTATTCTATATTCTTATCTCTACAGCTCAGCTTGCTACTGTTGTAAATATCTTTCATTAGATGACTGCCAGACCTAATCTTCACTTACTCCAGCCTACCCAATTTACCTTTCTGTAGACATGCAGTCAGCTTATTATATGTAACCTCCAGTCGGCGCTAAACTGAGAGGGCTACTACCCCTGCCTGTGTAGCTAGTGAACAGGTTAAGGGGCCTGGGACCTATGACGCAGTGCCTCCATTTTTATAAATTGAAACTTGGGGAGAAAAGTGTCACTCGGCATGTTGGCTAGGTTTGGCTACTCTGCACAGGGGCCCCCAAATAACTCCGGACACAGGAAGCAATAACTGTAATGTCCAATACCAGAAGATGGGATTCTAAAGTATGTCTTTTATTCACATCCAACAGAATAACAAAGCATAAATGGACCCCCACGGGGCTACACTCCTGGTAATGCAGATTTATGGAGATCAGAACACATCCTCTTTACACTGAAACCCTCAGGTTTCGAAACACTCTGGGCATTCGGCCCTAACTCAACTCTTTTTCAGTTTCCCTGGCTCGGCTCCCTTGCCAGCCCTCTGGACTACCTTCCTTCCATGGCTCGGCTCTCATGCCAGCCCTTGGACACTTTCCATGTAGCATGGAACATTTCTTGGTGGCTCCCTAAACCACCTCTGAGCACTTCTGGCTCCATCAGGGAATCTTCTTCATCAATCCCATGTCTGGGTACTTTCCTCAGGCACTGGCCAAGTACCTGAGAGAAAGCAATAGGTGTTTCAAAGCAAACCCGTAGAGGTGAATTTGATTACTACTGATGGGGGGTCTCCCACCTCTCGCTCCCATAATTCATACCCGGCCATTTCTCTGGACTTTAACATCTCATTCTCTGAAAACACTATACTGTGTAGATTCTCTTTAAATGTACTGTATGTCGCATTTAATCTACTGTTCTTCCACTCCACTTGTGCTGAACTTGAAACATACTTAAATAGTGGCTGTGTCCATTGCTCTAGACCCCCACAGAGTTAAGCAGTCCAATTCCCACAACGTTAAAAACTGTACTTGGCTGTCTTTTCCTGCCCCCACAGTAACAGTCACTTAACTTCATCTTGTCTCAGGTGAAAACACATTGGCCCTTTAACAGAGCAGACTCACCCCTTGGTTGCAGGTGCCCCACAGGCTTTTTCTTCTTCAAAGCAATCTCATTCAAAACTTCTGGTGCCTCAGCACGAACCTAAAATTAGGCAGCTTCTTCTTCCCCTAGCCGGACAAGGGGATTGCCCCTGGAAATAGGCTGAATCCTTCCTCCCATTCCCACAGGGATGGGGCCCTGAACCACTGGAAGTGGTCTCTACCACTTCACTTGGCTCTTCTTGTGTTCCTCTTCAGGTGAGAACACACACCTCTAACAAAAATATAGCTCTTTGTCAGAGCTGAGGGCTATGAGAGCCTGCAGCTGCAGCACACCTGTTTACTCTGCTGAGCCCACTACTGAACTGACTTCAAATTCCCCAAAATTCTATCCTAACTTCTCTAGCTGCAACATTCCAGTGTGGCTTATGCAGCTGCGACAGTTCTAAAATGATGTCATCCCTCAGTCTCAGCTGAGACTGAGAACAGAGTGAAACAGTGTGAAATCCATTTAACTGGAGTTTCACCAGCTGCCTTCCCTACCTGCCACTAGGTCTAATTGGGATTCTTGTAACCCCAGGTAATGGGGGGGTTACACTATATATATTTTGTATGCATCTGCTTATGCTCCTTGTCTTTGGGTTGGGGATATACACACCATTGGTCTTCTGGGTCCCTGCAAGTATCCTGGACATCATGCTGCTTGTTGTCAAAGGGCTTTTCCTGTTTGTGGTTTCCCCGTGATCCCTCCTTGATGAAGGCAGATGTGTAATGACCTCTGCGCATGGCCAGGCGCACTCACCCCGATGTGCAGACATCCACCACCTCCTCCAATCCCGCCTCGGTATTGGTCCCTGACTCACCTATCCCTAACCATTGCTAGGGGTTGGTGTGTAGCCAGGTGCCAGAGCCCTTTCCTCTCAAAGAAGGTGAGTAGTCCAATGGACACTCAGTCTTCTCCTCCTGGCCAGCCCACCAACAGCCCTGGTTTGCTCCTGAACATGTGTCATCAATGTCACAAGTGGTAGTGCTACCACTGCACTGGTGGGACAGCTAGCTTATAATATTAATTATACAATGGCAAGAAAAGAATCTGATTGGTCAGTGTGTTCCTCAGACAGTGATGTTATCTCAGTATAACATCACTGTATCAAGTCCAGGCACACACATGATGGAATGTGATCAGTAAAAAAAAAATCACTCCACATGCAGATTAGGGAGATAACTATTTACTGTACCCACAATTCCTCACTATGTAAATCACTGTACAGACTATTATATTTCTGTGTCACTACAGAAATAGGAGAGTAAATCTCTCAGTAAAGAAATCTTGTCAGCTGTCAGTGTGTGCACAATGCTTCATTTTGAAAATAAATATCTGAGCTCTTATATTGTTGTAACCACTACCAAAAAAGGACACTGCACCCCCAAGTAAGGAAAATGGAACATAGCTTCATATTTGACCTACAATACCTTGACACATATATTTACATATTAGGGTACTATACTGTAGTCACCACTACCAAAATATGAGACTGCACTGTTGAGTAAGGAACATTTAAGTCAACTTTATAATCTACCCAGAATTCCTTGTTGCTGTATGTAATTCAGCATCGTACCTGTTATACTGCTGTAATCAATACAAAATAAGACTTAATTGATTTACGAGAAAGGGACTACTTTATGTGTAAATGTTAAAATGTAATAGATGCAGAGGAGACAATGTATAATAGCAATAATGCACTCCAGGGTGAGTGTCATACTGGGATAATGTCACTCGGGTGTTGAATGTAATTATGCTCCTTAAAACCAACCGAGTACACATGACATTATTTCAGCACGGCACACACCCTGTTGTGCATTATTACTTAATTACGTCTCTGCACAGCAGCCAGGCCTACTCTGACCTGTTAAAGCTCACCCAGTTTACCTCTGTGTAGACATGCAGGCTACAATATGAAGTACCTCCCTTGTTGGCTGCCAGACCTAATCCCGCCTGCTCCAGCTCACCCAATATACTAATGCTCTTATGTTCTGTGATGCATCACTTTTTATCATTATCAGGCTATGCATACATGTACATATCTTTAACATTTACTAGAAATGCATACAATGCTATTATCATATGCAAGTGAACTTCCCTCGCAGGCACTGTACTGAAATATCCCTTCAGTATGCAAGTGATACTTTTATTGGAAAGAAAAAGAAAGAAACAGAAGGAGAAAATGAAGAGATATTTTTGGAATGAGTCAGTTGTTGCTCTCAGATACTGGAACATTAAAGAATGAAAGAACAGAAACAGCCGAGAAGACAGTAATAAGCTGGCTAGAATGATGTAGAAAGGGGCAGACATATCAAACCCACATATGAAAATGGAAAGGAGGCTGCATGCATGGAAAGATATGACTTATAAGTTTCAGGAGATCCTTACTAACATACTAAAATGCCAGCAGAATAGGCCTAATGGTCTTTCGCGTCTGCTCGTTTGGTCAGCCCCCACCCTAGGAGCTGACCTTGCTGCCCCCTTCACCTTCTCTGGCTTCTCCCTTCCCAGTCCCGGATATTCCCACTGCAGAGGACTCTGCATCCAGAACCCTTTCCCTGTACCTGTCCCACCCCCTCTTGAACCCCTCCACCGTTTCTGCCTCCACCAGTCCTCTGGGCAGTGCATTCCATGGCTCCACCAACCTCTCAGTGAAGTAGCACCTCCTCCTTTCTCCCCTGAACCTCCCCCCCCAGCTTCCACTCATGCCTCTAGTTGCCCCTCCTCCTTCCTTGAAGCACCCTGACTGCTCCTCCCTATTTACCCCTTCATGTACCTGAAGACCTTTATCATGTCCCCGGGTCCCTTCTCTCTTCCAATGTGTACATATTTAGCTCTTCAAGCTTCTCCCATAGGTCCTGTCCCCAGGCCCCAAATCATTTTGGTTGCCTCCTCTGGACCCTCTCCAGGAGTTTAATGTCCCTCTTTACGCGTGGTCTCCAAAACTGCACGCAGTACTCCAGGTGCGGCCTCACCAAGCAGTTATACAGAGGGAGTATCACTTCCCTCCTTCTGGACGTGATCCCCCTAGCGATGCATCCCAGCATCCTGTTGGCCTTGGCATCCCTCTTTCTCTATAATATTGAAACCAGGCAGTTCAAGACGAAGGAAACAGTCAGGTTACATAGCTTCCACAGGTGATACTTGAAGATAATTAAGATTTTGATGATAATATTAAGTAAAAATCCAACAGGGTTGTGTGAAACTGAGCAGGTCAGTCAGCAGTAATATCAGCAGGGCATGAAAGCTAAGACAGTCAAGACATATAATGAGACAACCCCTTACAAGGCTTTGTAGCTAAAGTGCTGGTTTGGAACTTAAGTTGGACAGTTGCAGGAGAAACACCAAGTGTTGTTGTGCACCACTTCCAGTGGGACTGCAGGCATCCAGGGATGTCAGTCTGAGTGAGAGGTTGTCTTGAGTCATCCATCATGAGGAGATATAAGTTTAAGTCCAAAAGAGAGACAGCAGAGAGTAGCAGACAGTAAATGGATGTTTTGTAGGCAGACAGTAGGGTCCCACAAGGATTTGTTTTAGGACCACTGTTGTTATCCAAATATAAATGAGAGAGAGAGAGAGAGAGAGAGAGAGAGAGAGAGAGAAGATACATAATACTAAACTCAGTGGAGCTGCAAATTATGATGAAAAACTTCAGAACACTGCTGGACATAAACAGACAAAGAGAGCAGGTGGACAAGTGGCAAGCTCCTAGGTGATAGGTTTAATTGCTTCCTTGGCAAACTTTTAAACTAGCCAAGGGGGGAGGCGCTGATAAAAGGCAGGAAATTTCAAGCCTCCCCCCACAAAACATGGCAGGTAGTAAGGTAAACACTGAGGTACAGAGCTCAACTCAGGGCAGAACAGGGGTAAATGGAAAAATAGGCAAGGACAATAAAAGCAGGGATGGGGGAAAAAAGGATAAAGCCAACATTAAATGGAGGGCAATGAGTACCAATGCCCGTAGTCTGGGAAACAAGCTTCCTGAGCTAGTAGCCCTGATGGAAGATGAACAATTGGATATTGTGGCAGTCACGGAAACATGGTACACCGAGAACCATGACTGGGATGTCAATATACCAGGGTACACAATCTACAGAAGGGACAGGGAAGGTAAAAGAGGAGGTGGAGTAGCTCTATACATAAGGGAAGGGATCAAAGCTACAGAACTAAAAAGTAAAGGGGGAGGACAAGAGGCACTCTGTGTCACCTTGGAGACAGGGAATGGCATCACAATCCGCACAGGGGTTGTATACAGACCCCCGTCTCAAGGGGAGGAAATGGACAACAAATGATGGAGGACATTCTCAAAATGGCTGAAAAAGGGAAATACTGTTGATGGGGGACCTGAATATGCCAGATGTTAACTGGATAACATGTACTGCAGCCACATCCAAGAGCAGGGTCATTCTCGATGCCCTGCAGGGGGCAGGCCTTAAACAGCTAGTGCTGGAACCCACTCGGGAGGGAGCAATACTAGACCTGGTACTCTCAAATGGAGAGAGGATCACAAATTTAGAAGTCAGTAGACATCTGGGAACAAGTGACCACTGCACAGTGTGCTTCACAATGAGTACAACCATGGGGATAAGCCATACAAAAACAAGGATACTGGACTTTAGAAGAGATGACTTTGGCAAAATGGGTGAATACCTGAAAAATGCACTAGCAAATGACCAAAAAGGAGGGGTGGAAGAACAATGGAGAAAAATCAAAACTGCCATCATAGAGGCAACAAGCCTTTGTGTGAAACAAATAAAAAAAACAAAGCGGAGTAAAAAAACACTATGGTTCTCAAAAGAGGTGGCAGGGAAGGTTAAGGAGAAAAAGGCTGCATTCAAAAAGTATAAGGAATCACAGAAGGAGCATGACAGGGAACTGTATCAATTAAAGCAGAAAGAAGTGGGGAAGGCAGTCAGACTAGCAAAGGCCCAAACCGAGGAAAAAATAGCCAACTCAGTTAAGAAGGGGGATAAAACCTTTTATAGGTACATTAGGGAGCATAGAAAGGTTAAAGGAGGGATAGTGAAGATTAATAAAGGAGAGGGGAGGGGCAGAGGGAGACAGTGAAAAGGCAGAGATACTGAATGAATACTTTTGCTCAGTATTCACAAAAGAAGATGAGGAGGAGTTACCTAAACCAGTCAATAGAAGCACTCTGGGTAGGGGGGTGACACCAGTCCAGTCACAGAAGAAAGAGTCCTGAAAGAACTCCTAATACTCAAGGTGGACAAAGCAATGGGGCCTGACAGGATTCACCCCAGAATCCTAAAAGAACTAAGGGAGGACCTAGTGACACCACTGACCACGCTTTTTAACAGATCATGGCAGGATGGGGCAGTACCTGAGGACCGGAGGATGGCAGATGTGATTCCCCTTCACTAAAGTGGGAGCAAGGCAGAAGCAGGAAACTACAGACCTGTAAGTTTAACCTCTGTGGTAGGGAAAATGATGGAATCACTTCTGAAAGAAAGAATTGTTGAGTACCTAGAGGCCAGCGGGGCACAGGACCCAAAGCAGCATGGATTTACAGCAGGAAGGTCATGTCAGATGAATCTAATCGATTTCTTTGACTGGGTGACCAAAGTAATAGACCAGGGAGGGGCTGTGGATGTGGCCTACCTGAACTTAACAAGAGCGGCTGACACAGTTCCGCAAAGATTAATAATCAAGTTAGCCAGCCTGGGAGTGGGACCCAGGGTGGTAGCCTGGATAGCAAACTGCACAACAGGACAAGGGAAGGTAATAGTGAATGGAACATCCAAAGAAAGGGGTTAATAGTGGAGTACCTCAGGGCTCAGTACTGGTCCAGTCCTCTTTAACATCTTTATAGGTGACATAGCAGAGGGTCTGGAGGAAGGGTATGCCTCTTGCAGATGACACAAAGATCTGTAACAGAGTTGATACACAAGGGGGTAGAAAAGATGAGAAGGGACTTGGCAAGGTTGGAGGAATGGTCAGACATATGGCAACTTAGATTCAATACAAAGAAGTGCAAAGTAATGCACCTGGGAAACAAAACCCAGGAAGAGTACACAATAGCAGGGAGGTACTAACAACAACAAAAATGGAAAGGGACCTCGGGTAGTCATATCAGATGACCTAAAGGTGGGTAAGCAATGTGAAAAGTCAGTAAGGAGAGCTAGGGGATACTGGGATGCATAGAAGGGCATCACAAGTAGAAAAAGGAAGTGGTTATCCCTCTGTACAGACAGTTGGTGAGACCCCATCTGGAGTACTGTGTGCAGTTTTGGAGACATCATCCATGCAAGGACATAGACAGGATGGAAGCAGTCCAGGAGGGCAACTAAAATGGTGCAGGGTCTGCAGCAGAAACCATATGAAGAGAGACTGAGAGAGCTTAATATGTATACTCTGATGAAAGGAGGGACGGGGACATGATAGAAATGTTCAAGTAAGTCAAGGGAATCAACAAAGTCCAGGAGAGTAGCATCTTTCAGAAAAAGAGATGTGTAAGAACAAGGGGTCATAATTTAAAGATAGAGGGGAACGGCTCAGGGGTAATGTGAGGATATTTTTTTTCATGGAGAGAGTGGTGGATACATGGAACAGCCTTCCTGAGGAGGTTGTTGGGTCTAAAACAGTGGGGGAATTCAAGCATGCATGGGACAGACACAAGGCAATTATAGTGGGGGGTTGCAGGAAGTAGGCTGTTGGTTAACTAGAATCTGCAACTTATTCAGTAGGTAGGGAAATGGGTAGACTGGGTGGGCCAAGTGGTCCTTATCTGCCATCAAAGTCTATGTTTCTATGTTTCTATAAGGAATTTAATCCAGACAAATGTGAAATGGCACATTTTTGGGAACAAGAATAAAGCATGGAAGTCACCAAAAATGGCAGAGTCTCAAAGTAGTAGACAAGAGGCACAAAGATCTAGGTGTACTGATGCATAACTCTACAATATGTTCGAGCACAGATAAAAAGCCATAGATGGCCTTTTCCACATGTCCCTGTGGTAGCACAGTGCAGCATCCTACAATGAAGGTTACCTAGATTTGGGAGGGACAAGAGCCGGTGGGAGAAAATTACAATTGTAAAAGCAAGACAGCACCAGAGTAAAGCCTGGGTCATGCTCCGGCCCCATAACCCCACTGGATCCATAGAACTATGGGAGAAGGTGAGTGGGGTTTTCAGGGCTTTAGAGGCAGCTGGCCAGCTGGATGTGCTGTACCTGACCTGATGGAGGGTAGCAATCTATACAATAAAACAAGTCAAAGAGAATGGAGACAGGATTCTGGGGTTGATATCAGATGAAGTGTTCAGTATAAAAGTGAACAGGCAATGATAGTAATGTACAGAACATTACAACTGGCCACAGCTGGGATAATATGCATTTTTGGGATCCTCATTATAGCCATTATACACAAGATATTTTATTTATTTATTTAAATTTTGGTAACCAGGTAGGCCCACTGAGACCTTGACAGTCCCTTTTTCAGGGGCGACCTGGGGTTAGTTACATGTACCTAGAGGGGAAAAGAAAACCAATACTTTTCGAAATACAATACAGCATATGTACACTGAGCATGGGTATATACATCGCCGAGATAGACATTACAACATTTGACATAGATGAGCTGTAGTTCGGACACACTTGTTAGATACATACATTCATGAGTATTTAGTAACATAAGTAAGTGCAAACCAGTTCATTATTTCCTTCCTTACTGTCCCTTTCTCCCCTTTGACTATATTTATGTAAGTCGTCCCCTTTAGCAGAGATACCCTTGGGAAGTTATTAGTTGCGGCACCTGCAATGAGACCCACAGCTTAGATGTAGTTGTAACCCTTTCTTGTATCCCTCAAGTGAGGTACTATCCTGAAGCTCCCTCGGTAGATTGTTCCAGAGATTGGGGAGTGTTATTCTGGCTGATCGTTGACATATAGATGATCTGGCTTTTGGGGGTTCCAGTAGCTTGCGTTCTGTTGACCTAAGTTCCCTCCTTTTTGCTTTTGGGGCTAGCAGGTTTTTCAGGCTTGGGGGCATCAGGGTTACTGCAATTTGTATGCCAAACACAGGGAGGGATATGCGAGTTTTGCTTCAAGGGGCAGCTAGTTTAAGGCTTGCAGCACATCGCAGTGGTGCTCCCTTCTTTGTGCTCTGGCGGTGAAGCAGCTGATTTTGTGGTACAGCGTGCTCAGTCACGCCTGTTCAGTGGCCCTCAGTGTTTGTAGCATTGTTGCTCTGTAGAACAGGGTGGGAAGGATGGTCCCATTGCTGACCACAATCCTGGTTTCTCTGGTCAAGTAGGGGCTAAGTCTATATACGAGGCTGAGTTTTTGGTTTACTGTTTTTGTAAGGTGGTCTATGTGTTTCCTGAGGGAGACCTCCTGGTCAATGTACATTCCCAGGTACTTAATACCACCACTTCGATCCCTAGTCCATCTGAGGTAGATAGTGATAGAAGGTTTGACCTGTTTGGGCCTAGTTTTTTGGGGCCAAAGACCATGGCTTTAGTCTTTTTGCTGTTTAGGACCAGCCTGTTTGCCTGAAAACAGTCTTCTAGGGTTGTAAAATCTTATTCCAACTCTCAATTTAGGGATCCCAAGTTCTTGCCTGTTCTGTACAGTACTGTGTCATCTGCATATAGAGTAACTTTTGCCCCTCCGCAGTGTAGGAGTAGGTTGTTGATGAACAGGAACAATAACAGGGGGCCTAGGACAGACCCCTGTGGAACACCATCTGACACTGGACATACATCTGATTTAGCACTTTTCCACCGGACCATTTGCATCCTGCCGTGAAAGTAGTGAGAGAACCATTTTAGGGTCAGTGTGTCTAGGCCTAGTCCACCCAGGTGTCCTAGGAGCAGCTTGTGGTTGACTAGATCGAAGGCCTTGGTTAGGTTGATGAAGACTGCCCCAAGGAGCTTGTTCTGATCCAAGGCTTCGAGCACGTCGGTGATGAAATTTACCACGGCTGTTTCAGTTCTGTGTTTCTTTCTGAAACCATGTTGTTGGTTTGCTTGCAGGTTGTGCATTTCCAGGTATTCATTGACCTGTTTGTAGACCACTTTCTGTAGTAACTTGCTTAGGGTGCAGAGAATGGAGATTGGTCTGAAATTTTCCACCTCCTCTTGTGGTCCACTTTTGGGAATTGGGGTCATGAGAGCCACCTTCCATAGGGCAGGTATTCTCCCTTCCACTAGGGACCTATTGAATAGCTGGGTTATTGGTACTGCAATAACGGAGGCTGCAATCTTCAGCAGCTTGGGTTCATGGTTATCGTGACCTGCCCCACCTTCTGGTTTTAGGCCCTTGAGCAGCTTTAAGACTTCTCCTACCAATGTCAGCTTGAGGTGGAATTCAGGGCCCTGAGGGGTGCCCCCTTGACTCACTGGGTTTTCCTGGCCCTGGCTGGGATTGCTGGTTTTGAACTGCTGCAGATCCAGGAAGAAGTCATTGAAAGCATTTGCCGTGTCTTTTGGGGTGGTGAGGGATGCCTCAATAGCTTTTAATTCCCAGGTCACCCTACTTTTTTTACCTTTCAGGAGCGAGTTGATATGCTTCAGAACTTCTTTGGATCAGATAGGTTTCTGGATTGCAGTCCATGCAGATAGCTCTTTTTGGCTTTTTTGAGCTCTCTTTTGCAGCTGTTTCTGATTTCCCGGTATTTTCCCCAGTCTTGATGCAGGTTTGTAACTTTAAATTTACCCCACGTTTTGTCCCTTTCTTTCATGATGCCCTTCAGATCTGAGTTAAGTTACCAGGCATCCTGACCTTTGACCCTGATCTTTTTTAGGGATGATTATTTATTGGCTACCGATAGGAAATGCTAGGTGAATCCCTCTAGGGCTTCATCTATGTTGGGGATGTTGAGAGTCTGAGCCCAGTCCACTTCTGACAGAGACTGCAGGAAAGCCCCTTTGTTTAATGTCGAGTAGTTTCTGGACCAGAAAGTTCTTGGTGGTAGTGTGCAGTGGCTGTTACTCCACACCAGAAAAACTGGCGTGTGGTCACTGAGGGAGTCAGCACATGTTCCAACTATTTTGGCTCTGTCAGGGTTGGATGCTAGCACCCAGTCTAGGGTGGTGTGGTTTCCTGTTTTGTTGTTGAACCATATAGGCTCTCTTATTAACTGGGTTAGGTTCGCTCCCTCTATGCTATTTTTAATTTCTGCATTATTTTTTGCACCAGTTAAGGTTAAAGTCCCCTAGTATAATTTTTTCTTTACCAGGGATATTAAGTACGGCGTTTGTGAGTATCTTCAAAGCTCCCATTGCTTTCTTTGGGGTGTTGTATGTACACCCAATTATAAGAGGCTTTGTTCCCCCTAGGAGAAGCTGGATGAATACTGCTTTGCATCCCTCTCCTGCAAGATCAGGGGTAAACATCAAGGTAGCTTTGAGTTGGGATTTTACATAGAGAAGAACTTCTCCGCATTTCTCCCCCTTCCTATCTTTCCTAAACGTGTTGAACCCTTGTAATTCCACCTCGTGGGGAAGTATATTAGGCTTAAGCCAGGTTTCCGAGATGGCAATAATGTCCGTGGAGTAGACTCTGGCCCAAGCTTCAAGTTCGTGCAACTTGGGTCTGAGACTGTTAATGTTCATATGGACCACCTTCAGTCCCTTGGCATTTAGCCACTCGGGTGTGGTGGGAGGTAAGTTTGATATACTTGTCCCAGGGGGGGCAGGGGTTTGGCTCTATGTCTCCTGCCATTAGAAGCAGAAGACACAGGAGAAATGTCAGGTATTTGGTTGGTATGTGAGAAGGTAAATTTTTCCTGTGGGTCCTGATATAACAGCACAGGAGATATAACAGCACAGGAGAAAGAACAGTGTGGCTTTCCCAAGGTTATACCAGGTGTAAGAAGTTAAAGTTATGAAGAGAAAAGAGAAGCTAAAGGCTAGATTTATTTGAGATGAGAAGATGGAGGGGGATATTATTCATTCATTCATTTCACATACAATTTGTGACCAGGAAAGACACACTAAACTGTGATAGCTTGTGTTCAGGTGTGTTTGGGGGTTGGGGGTTACATAGACCTGTTTTATTGATGAGGAAATGTTGGCTATGTCACTGGGGAAATTATCCTACTAGGGCCCCTATTAGTCAATCGATCGCTTTGCATACTAAAATCCCAGCACTAAAGGGTATAAATATGTTTGAAAATACCAGCCCCATAGAACTGAATGAGGCGCACTCATGCAGCCTTCATTTTGTGACATCAAAACAGAGACTCGCGTGGGCGATAATGCGTGCTTTTGGGACTGCAAGGAAGTTGGTCTTTTTGGCCACTATACACATTTACAAATTACGAGGGATGTAACTTCTTGTATAGATGGAATTTTTATGCAAAACTTGAGCAGCGAGCTACTGATCTGGTAAGGGATTGAACATGCTGGGGGAGACTAGTAGCGCCAAAAGTAGGAACCTGCTCTTTAAAGGGACATGGTCAACCACCTTGAGCCTCAAATCGTCCCTAGTTTCAAAAACACATTTTTTGATTTCCCACATTTTTTAGACATTGCTGATACTGCTGATAGTTTGATTCTGATTCCTTTTTTCTTTGTAAAAGAGAATACAGACTGCCCACCATACTGGTGTTACCACACAAAATGTGTTTGTTTACATTCCATGAAGAACTCCTAATGCATCTTACCTGGTCTTGGGACCATAGTCTAGCCACTCAAGATGCAGTGGGAGAAGAGACTGTGATATCATGAGTGGCTGCACTGTTTGGGAGTGTTCCTAATGTTAAAGGAGATAGAAAATTATTGTTTCATAGTTAACTGCCCTTCCATCTTCCTTGACATGCCAGTTATGTATTCCAATATGCTTTGATGGGTTTTTGATAAATAAACAGTCTAGGTTTGGGGTGCCTTCAGATCTACATTGAGTTCCACTCTCTGCACCAGCTACTGCTATTTTTGTTCATATTTCTTTTTTTAATGCGTATTTTATTGATGTTTAGCAATAGTTAATACAAACAGCATACATAAATTCACACGTAACAAAGTACCTTCCAAAAAAAGAAAGCACATTACTAAACTCTGATAAAACAAATGCACTGCACAGCAGGAAGTAAAAAAAAATTGATACCCTTAGATAAGTTTCAAATATGCACTCATGGATGATAGAGCTACAATATAATTGGAAACAGCTGTATCAGGTAAGGGGCAACAAAAATCTATACTGCTCCCCTTGCAGTATCTCTAAGAAAGTCCAAGGTTGTGGATTTCATATAATATGCTTCCCACTTAGCCCACCGAATTAAAGTGTTAAGGTTGTCACCATCAGATTTGAAGTGTAGTTTCACGTACATGTCTTCCATGATTTGAATTTCTTTCACTAAATTAATCCAATCACTAACTGTGGGAACAGCCAGAACAAGCCGTCTCCTGGTGATGGCTTTCATTGTGGCCACTTCAAGTATGTGGTGTAAGTAATTGTTCTGGGAAGAGCATGCCCCTTTAGGCAATACCCCAAAAAGAAAATTTCAAAGGTGTGGGGGAGTGGCACTTCCAGAATTTCGGATATGATGCTGGAATTATTTCTCCAAAAATTATGTATTTTGGGGCAAGACCAAAATGTAAGAAAATGGTCCCCTCTGGCCCAACAGCATCTACAACAGCTATCGGAGCCCCTAGGAGTATAGTATCGGGTTATAGTGGGGGTTTTGAAAAAGTTGACTATTACCTTCCACCGGAACTCTCTCCAATGGCAAGAGCAAATTGTCTTATGTATCACCATCCAAGGTTTAGTTTTTATCTGGGGATCTATAGCTCCTGAGAGAGCTGTTTCCCATTTTTCCCAAATTGGGTAGGTTTCTCCATGTCCATTATGTTGTAAGAAAGCAAATAAGTGGGAGATTACTTGGGATTCTATGCATACACTCCTTTCATGTAAGAAGTACTGTTCTAATGCAGTAGGGTTTTTACATACATCTTGCATTAATGGGGGGGTAATGTAATTTCTCAATGGCAGAAAGCGAAAATGTTCTGTATTGGGCAGATGAAACTTGAGTCTGAGCTGTTCAAAACTCATTAGAGAGTCTTGATCTAGCAGGTTGCCCACTGTTTGAATACCTTGAAGGGTCTACAGATGAAAGCCTGGGTCCATAATCTATGGTTCAAATTCCCCATTACCCCGTATTGGAGTAAGATGGCCCAAACGGTCTGCTCTTCCCACCATACTTCAGAATCTGCCCCATTCTCACAAAGAGTGCATTGTCTATTTGCAGATCTGAGTAGTCTGAGTTGAGGCAAGGGTAGCAGAGGGGCCATGCACCGGAGGTACCCAGGAGCTGCTCTTCCTCTCCTTCAATCCAACCTGTATCGGATTTATGTTTCAAAATTGTCAACACTGGAGAGGCCTGAGCTGAGAGGTAGTAGTCTTTTAAATTGGGGAGAGCCAAGCCATCAACAGACTTTCCCTACTGTAGGATGGGCGCCTTGATTCATGGGTGCTTTCTGCCCCATATAAATCTAGAGATCAACCAGTCTATCTGTTTCCAGGAAGCCTCTAGGGTTCTAATTTGGAGAATGCGAAATACATATAAAAATCTGGATAGAATATTCATTCGAACAGATTCCATCCAGGCCTCCAGAGAGAGGGGGAGAGAACTCCATCTTTCTAGTAGTAGTAGTAGTAGTAGTAGAAGTTTATTTGTTCAGTCAGAAGACCATTACAATAAAATACAAAATACAAAATGACATCTCATTATCATACATACATTGAAACATTAAATATAAATATTGCACATCAGCACATTAATTCTTATGTTTTCATCCATAATAAGAAAATGCATAAATGCAAAGCATTAGGAAAAATTCCCTATTAGCAGCCTTATCTCCTGTGCAAAAAGCAATGTGTCATTTCACTGATTTTTAGTTTAGCAGGAATTTGCATATTTCATTCTGATTTTTGTTATTACTTCCAAATATCTTAGCAGTTTATGTATTATATAGTCAGTCATCCCTTGTAGTGAACAATATATCAAGTAATAGGGTTTGATTAGAAGTTGCTATTTCATGTAACAAAGGTTTTAGCCAGTACATTCTAGCCATACTGTACCATGGGCATACAAAAATAACATGGAAAAGATCCTCCTTATTAGTACCAGAACAAGCACAGAGGCCAGAAGCAATTTCTGACTCCTTGTTGTATCTAGCACTCAGAACCTTGCTGGGAAACTGTTCCATTCTGAACCTAGTAAATAACTGTCTCTGTTTAATATTAGTCAATACATCCAAATATTCTCTGAAGCAAAAATTAACATCATGTTGCCTTAGCCAGGGAACAATCTTAAGATCTGTAATCATAGCTGAATCAGATGTCATAGCTAATGACATCATTTTTTAGAGTTATAAAAGATTTATACTTTAGGCTAATTACAATTTTCTTTTCCACATAACCTCTTAGAAACGATAGTCCAGATTCCTCCAGAGTTAAGTACAAATCAGTCAGCCATTTAGATTTTTTGCAGCCCATAGCAATCCATGCTTCTTTTTCTTTTAGTGCCAGAATTTGCAGCCTATTTGAATCTAATGTCAGCAATTTTAGCCAATAATTTATGAGTCTTACCTGTGCAAAGGCAGAAAGTTTAACCAGTCCTACCTTATCTTTTTAAATCTTTCTTAGCATCTGCTAGTATGACTTTATGATTTTCCATGTAACTGTTGTAGATTAGTAGTGATATTCAGCCCAAGTTATCGAAACCCATCCCGCACCCATTGAAAGGCATGGGGACTGTCTTCTTGAAGGTTAAATTAACCACTTAACAAACCTTTGTTTTGTCAGAGTTAATCTTAAAAACAGAAGACAGCCCCAGACTCCATGAGGGTGTACAGAAGGTGGGGGAGTGAAGCCTTGGGATCTTCAAAGAACAACAAGGTATCATCAGCATAAAGTGCAATCTTATGTGTTATAGAGCCAATCCTAATGCCTTTAATGTTTTCATCTTAATATGGGCTGCCACCAGCCCGGTGGCACTGAAGGTTGAGGTGCTGGACACCACACCTCGCGCCATGCTGGCAGCCCGGGTTCAGGAGTGAGCCCGGGGCACCGGAGGGTCAGCCAGGATGGGTTGAGGAATGAGTGCCCTTATGGTGCTCGCCTCCCTGGGGACAAGGGTTGGATCGACCCGGTGTGCCAGTGACCACGGTGGAGACCGAGGGCACTGCAGCAAGCCAGGCAACACGACAACAGCGTGGCCGACACAGGCACGGTTGCCGTGCACCAGTGCATCGGGATGTGCCCACGCATGAGGGGGGCTTACGGAACAAGGAAAAACATGGCTTGCTGGGATAGGCGATGGCACCTATCCTCCATGCCCAGCACCGGGTTCATCTTGGCTGGCCTCACTACTCCTCCACTCGGGCCCCACTTGCAAGCCAGAGTCTGCCTTTCAAGAGAGCCCAAGGTAAGGAGTCGGGCTACCCTCCCCAGATGGGTCAAACCGGAAGTGCTGGCTGTGGGGGGGGAGGGAGAAGGCACAGACCATAGAGAACCTCAGGTGGCCAGGCACAAGGATACGGTTGCCTGAGAGAGTTCCCACGAGCCGCCACTGGGGGGAAAAAGACTAAAAATATATATATATATATATATGGGCTGCCAGTGGCTCAAAACTCAAAGCAAAGAGCAGTGGAGACATAGGGCATCCCTGATGGGTCCCTGTTTTAAGATAAAAAGTATGGAGAAAGGCCCCATTGACACCCACCCTAGCTGAGGAGCCTGTATACAGGGTTAGCAGGCTCGATGTGAAATCCTGGCCAAAACCAAAGGTGTTCAGAACATCCTCTAATTATTGTCAGTTGAGCCTATCAAAACCCTTCTCTGTGTCAATTGTAATCACCAAGGTTGTTAAATTACTGCGTTTCATGCCTGCAATAATATTTAGCAGGCGCCTGACATTAATATATGAGTTATGATGTGGGATGAATCCTGTCTGATTATGGTGTACTAGCTTAGGTATCAAGTTTTGCAGCCTATTGGTCATAATTTTAGCGTAAATGCTGGCATCAGTATTAATTAATGAAATCCGGTGGTAAGAAGAGCAAAATTAGTTTTTTTTCCCAGGTTTGGGAATCACCGTTATCAACGCTGACTTCCATTCCCATGGAAAGCTGTGATGCTGCATACAGTGAGACATTGCCTTTTGTAGAGGCACAACAAAGGTATCTATAAAATGTTTGTAAAATTCAGTGGGGAACCCATCGTCCCCAGCAGGTTTCTTAGTTTTAAGACTCTTTATCAATAAGGTACTTTGTTCCCTGATCACAGGTTGATCTAAATAATCCATATCCACCTCAGACAGGGTGAAAAGATTCAGGTGTTGAAGGAGGCATCTTAATCTCTCCCTATCTTTCTCAGGTTGTTCGGGGGTATAGAGATTGTAATGAAAATTGCCAAATTGTGTGACAATGTCTGTTGTCCGGGTAAGGGTTTGAGACATGGACCCTCTTTACGAAGTTTACAGATTACCCTTGAAGCTTGTTCTTTCCAGAGCTCAAGAGTGGAAGCTGGCCAGCTCTGCTACTTTGGGAATAATATGTGAATTTTGTGTGCCGAAGCATTTTCTTGGCCTTGTCCATGGGCATTTTGAGTATCTGTGTTTTAATGTCCTGAATTTTATTTAGTAAATCAGAGACTCCCTCAGATTTCTGTTTTGACTCCAGGTCTGCTAACTGCACCTCTAGTTCTAGCCTCTTTTTCACCCTGTCTCAGTTTTAGTGAGTTAGGCATGCAATGATTTCCCCCCAAAGTACTAGTTTCTTGGCATTTCAGAGAGTGGTAGTGGTATCGGAGCCATCAGTGTTCAAAAGGAAATATTCATCCAATGCCTCTTTGTTCATATTTCTTAGATATTCTATGACATCAATAACACCATTCCATGATATTTATCTGAATGGCCTGGAATGGTGTTACTAATGTCCATAGAATGTTCAGGCAGTATAAAAAAACAGAGCACTAACTGCTGAGAAGAGAAGGATTTAGGGGAGTTACAAAGGCAACAAAATCAGATTTTTAATGTAATAAAAAAGGTCAAAACATATCATAATATTTGACAGACACTAAAAGGACGACAAGAGGGCATCTAAAGGTGTAAAACACGTTTTCCTATTACCTTTTAGAAAGCGTGCAATAAGAGTAGATCAAGGATTTGAAATAAAACAAGGCTGGGTATGAAAAACTATTAGTATGCATTTCAGTTCTATTAAGAAAAGAAGTAGATACAACAATCAACAACATTAATTAATTTTTAGAGAAGGTAAGCAGTCATAAAATGTGGGTTTTCAACTAGAAATAGTATGATAAAAAAAGGATGACTGTTATGTGTAGTGCAGCTTGAAGAAATGTTAGACAGTACAGCTTTAGGGAATGCATTTACTGTAACTCTTCCTGTGTGTGTTGAGATAAGTGTTCCCCTTGTATCTGAACTAAATGGAAGTAAACAGAGCAGGCCTAGATTTCTGTGTGATGTGTTTTCTTATTATCAAGACCCTGATGTGTTGAAGCTACTTATTTTCGGCCACCAAATACAACAAACTGGTGACAAGGATGGTGAAAATTTTCATAGCTCCAGCTTACTGAATTACACCATTTTGTGACTTGGAGGCAAGTAAGCAATTTGGAACTGTGCTGTATTATAGCAACTTCAGCCAGCTTGGAGATTTTTACAGGAACGGACTGGGATACATGGCCCTGACGGTATGATCAGTGGTTATTACTTAATCCTGCCATACAATCTGCAAATCTTGAACTACAGGATAAACTTATTCGAGCTGCTTTTTATACTGGGAAGTGAAACCTTCAAACTGTTATGCACTCTGTGTGCACCGGACCGGCTGGAGGATTTGTCATATCAAGAGCTAAAGGCTAAATTGAATGCACAATACAGTTTAACAACTTTTCCAAGGGCTGAACATTATAGATTCTACAGTTACTATCAGAAACCAGGTCAGTCATTACAATCTTATTTGGCTGAGATCAAACGCTTAGGTCTCGCGTGTGAGTGGAGCAGGGATCATCTTGAATCTAATTTAGCTGATAAGTTTGTTATGGGGTTGAATAATGAACATTGTATTAAGCAATTACTTTCTGTAAGCGTCAAGAAGTCTGCTGATGAACTTTTACAGATGGCACTAATGTGTGAGGCTGCAGAAGATGAAGCACATGCTAAGATGAACACTAAACATGAGGTACAAGTGTCTGCAGTAAACCCCAAATTGAAACAGCTCAAACCTAAGTTTAAACCACTATTTTCAAAGAAAAATTCAACCACTCCACCCAAACTGCATGTCCAGTACAAATGTGCATCATGTGGGTCATCTCAGCATAGCAGGGACCAGTGCAAATTCAGAGAAGTTCAGTGCCATGCCTGTAAATGTCAGGGTCATATTGCTAAGGTTTGCATGAGCAGGAGAACCGCAGTGGTTGGGTTAGAGAGCCCAGACAGTGCAGTGGTTCCTATTGCACCACAAATGCAGACTAAAGATGTTCCTTCTTTCTATGTGTTACTTCAATTGCCACAACTGAGGCATCAGTTGAGTTTAATGGTAGACTCTACTTCTCTAGTTACTTTTATTAACCATCAAACATGGTCTGATCTGGATAAGCCACCATTGTCTCCTTGTAGTAAGTTGCTGCATGCATTTGAAGGGCAACCAGTTCAGCCACTGGGCTCGTTTACCATGTTGATATGCAGGACTGATTCTCCTAGTACACCTTTAACTTTTCTGGTTTCAAAAAAGGATGAAAACATTTTAGGGAGAGACGCTCAAGTTCTTCTAAACATTCATATTGAACCAGCAGATTTTGGCCTACTTGCTGCCATCCAGGTACCACAAAGCAATAATCTGCCCAAGCTTGGGGAGATTTTAGACTTGTATCCAGAGTTATGGAAAGGCCTGGGATGTTGCACAACAGCTACAGCAAAGCTAGTTACAGTCTTAATGTAGTCCCTGTGACACTTGGACAGCTGATTCTGATCACTGTATCATTTTTTGTAATATAAAAAAATGGGTTATGAACTGTCTCTCTTGAGAAATGCTGAAACAGCATGTGAGATCACACACACACACACACACACACACACACACACACACAGGTTTTAGATACAAGGTGTTACCTGGAAAGGCCAGAAGCTAATTACAGACTTTTCTAAGTTAATTATAGCTTTATCTGCTAAGAGGGAAATCAGTATCCCTTTTATGACATTTTGAGGGGGAAACCAGGTTTAGTAAACTGGTACGAAATCATAAATGCTTTGGTGTCTGTGTGAGAGGGGATACTGCTCACAGATCAAAGAAATGTTATTTGAAAGAGAACATAAGTTGTGCTGAGAATTACAGAATTTAGTACTTTGGAAAGACATCCTGTTTTTGTATAGATATATTTTTTTATATATTCTGACAGAGGAGGAGCTAGGTGACCTCACACAAAGGGGTTGGCAAATACAGTTTTCTTTAAGGAATATTCTGTTTTACTTCAGAGACATTTCTATATAGACTCTGAAAAAGAAACATTGTTGAGCACTTTAAGCAGGTATTTAGAGAGAGACAAATCTAAGTACTGTAGTAGGAACTGCACTGTTAAAACCTTGTTCTTTTAAAAGATTGTATGGTTCTTGTGATAATAGTTCTGTATTTTATGTGTTACATATTTTTTATCTATTTTAGTAAAACTCTGTTTTTAGAACTTACTTGGTCTGTCTTTGATTTCTTTCCCTTACAAGTAGAGTATATATGGTTACAGCAGACACTGTACATAATCTTGAATGGTGATACCAAACTGGAAAAAGGTAAGCATTTTAAATCTGAGGTCTTTTATTACAGTTTTTAAGGGTTCATTTCTGTACACCTGGTTAGGTGCCCATAGGAAAAGATATCTGGCCCCCCGAAGACAGAATTATCTGAGCCTGTACATTGGCTACGCTAACAAGAGGTTCACATTTTGAATCCCTCCAGAACTTGAGACCAAAGGTTGATTTGAATCCACAAAAACAGACAAGAGGGTTACCTTTTTCTGTTAACTGTTCACAAGACTACGCTCAGAGGTTGGCACTTTGGGAGTAGAGGGCTGACCTGCTGTGTGGGTTTGTGACAGTCCCTAAATTTTGTAAACCATGGAAACTTCCTTTTGCCTTTAAACCAGTGGTTGCAGCAGAATTGGACAAACTGGAAAAAACAAGTGTGCTGGAAAAGGTTTCAATTTCAGATTGGGCTACTCCAATTGTGGTGGTATCTAAACCAGGTGGTAAAGTTCAAATATGTGGAGATTTTAAGGTGACACTTAATCCAGTACTTAGCACAGATGTATTTCCTTTACCCTTACCATAGGAACTTTTTCACAGACTGAATGGTGGTGTGGGATTCTCTAAACTGTAACTCGCTGATGCATACCTTCAAGTGGAACTGGATACAGACTCTCAGAAATTGGTAGTGATTAATACACACCAAGGACTGTACAAGTACAAACAGTTATGTTTTGGCATTAGTTCTGCACCTGCTATTTTTCAAAAAGTGATTAAGCAAATGGTGGGTGATATACCAGGTGTTGCTTGTTATTTGGATGACATCATTGTCAAGGGCAAGACAGAAGCAAAACATTTACTTAACTTACAAAAGACTTTAGAGAGACTGCAACAGAGTGGATTCAGACTCAGGAGAGAAAAATGCCAATTTTGTCATCTAAGTGTCACATACTTAGGTCATACTATTGATAAAGATGGAATTCGTCCGAATGATGAAAAGGTGGAAGCCATTGTGCACATGCCTGAACCACAGAATGTTTCAGAATTGCGCTCATTCTTGGGTATGGTGCGCTACTATGACCGTTTCGTACCTGGCTTAGCCAATAAATATGCTGTCCTAAATGAACTGTTACATAAAAGTACTCCGTGGAAGTGGACCAAGGGCCACAGTAAGGCAGTTCAAGCCAACAAGCTTTCTCTAACCGATGTGAATAATTTAACTCATTATGACCCAAACTTACCTATCACATTGGCCTGTGATGCTACTCCTGTGGGTATAGGAGCTGTCCTTTTCCATACAGATGCAGAAGGAGTGGAAAAGCCGATAGCCCATGCGTCACGCAAATTCACTGCAGTTGAAAGGTATTATGCCCAGATTCAAAGAGAGGGATTAGCGATTGTGTTTGGAGTCCAGAAATTTTGCCAATACTTGCTAGGTCGCAAGTTTCACCTGAAGACGGATCACAAGCCAGTAGTGACAATTTGCAGTCCAGAAAAAGGAATTCCAGAAACAGTCGCTAGCAGACTTCAATGATGGGCATTAATTTTGTCTGCCTATAATTTTGAGGTTACATGCTAACCAATGGACCAGCATGGAAATGTGGATGCCTTGTCAAGGCTACCAACATCCAGAGAAATGGAGTTCGATGTGGGACTTAAAGAGGAGCCATTAGTATGCCAGGTGGGGCCAGATAGTTTTCCAGTGCAATTCAAAGATATGGAGGATTCTACTGTTGTGTGTGCAATGGAGCTACAACAGTTAGATTAGCTTCCAGTACTAGCCAAGGACATTGCAAAAGCGACTAGTCAAGATCTAATTTTGAAACAAGTGTATCAGTAAACGCTTGAGGGTTGGCTGCGAGGCACTACTTGTTCGACAGCACTACAACCCTACTATACAAAGAGACAGCAGTTGTCCACTGCTGAGGGGTGTCTTCTGTGGGGATTACGTGTCATAGTACCCCAATGTTATCACTCAAATGTGTTGACTCTTTTGCATGTGGGCCATCCAGGCATTGCTAAAATGAAATCCCTAGTCAGACTTCACGTATGGTGGCCTTCCATTGACAGAGACATATACCAGATTGTGTAAAGATGTGAAGGTTGTGCTGTATCAATGGGAAATCCATCAAGAGCTCCAGTTCACCATTGGGAACGACCTGAAAAACCCTGGCAAAGGTTGCATATTGATTTCACAGGACCTTGTTTAAATTCCATGTGGTTACTCTTAACTGATGCTTATAGTAAATGGCTAGAAAGTCATCAAATGTCTTCAACAGCTACTGAGAGTACCATCAAAGTGTTGAAATCTATTTTTTGCTACCCATGGTTTTCCACAAGTGATTGTTTCAGATAATGGACCACAGTTCACGTCTGTTGAATTCCAAGCATTTTGCCAGCAACGTGGTATCTGCCATATTTTCTCACCTCCCTACCATCCAAGTTCAAGTGGCGAAGCAGAATGCCTGGTTCACACTTTTAAAAAGAGTATGGATAAAGCTAATCCTACTACACCGACAGCAATATAAATAGCCTTTTTGGACTTTCTTGCGATGTATCGAACAACACCACATTGTGTCACAGGAATATCCCCTGCAGAATTGTTGTTTGGATGTCAGATTCAAACTCAGTTTGACCTTTTTCACCTTCTAGACTATAAGTGAGTAACTGAAATGCTTCCTAAGACCAGATCCTTCAAACCCAATGATCTTGTGTGGGTCAGGATGTATGCAGGCCTGAAGAGATGGCTAGAAGGTGTGGTAGAAAAAAAGTTCGAAAATGTTGTCTATAGTGTTCGACTGACTAACCAGAGGAGAGTGAAAAAACATGTGGACCAATTACATACTAGAATTGAGACAGAACAAAAAAGGGATACCCAGAGTCGGGGTAGTTATCCAGCATTATTTGTTAAAAAACAAGAACAGGAAGAGATAGTGGAACCACAGCAACTGAGACAAGATGTGGCTGATGCTAACCAGATTCCAGTTCAACAGCCTCAAGTTCTACTACATCGATCAGGATGTGTAAGATGTCCACCAAAGAGAATGGACTTGTAGAGAGATATAGTCTAATGACATAGGCTAGCTAAAACGGACATTGCAGTAATAACTTTAATAGTTTCAAATTACTTCTGAATTATTGACTTACGTACTTTCTAACTAAGTTAGGAGGGATTGTTATGTGTAGTGCAGCTTTAAGAAATGTTAGACAGTACAGCTTTAGGGAATGCATTTACTGTAACTCTTCCTGTGTGTGTTGAGATAAGTGTTCCCCTTGTATCTGAGCTGAATGTAAGTAAACAGAGAAGGCCTAGATTTCTGTATGATGTGTTTTCTTATTACCAAGACCCTGATGTGTTTAAGGTACTTATAATGTATGTTAGAATGCTGTAATGTGGCAAAAATCATCTTTTTACAGCGTTGTTACACTATCGATGTGACGTCACGCTCCTGTTACAGTATCGACGCTACGTCGCATCGGTAGTGTAACAACATCGAACTCAAAGCTTTGTTGTTGCTAGGATACTGAAGACGCTCATCTTTTACCAGTTCAAACACAAAAAAAAACTGCAGAAAAAACTCGGCAAAGTATCGCAAGTAGTCCCTCAGAAGACGACTGTAGCAGTTTAGTAAAAAATCAGCATTCACTGCATTAAAGTAAAGAAACACCAAAACACTATACCTCTGCAACCACTCAAAATCCTAACTGTTGTGTTCATCTCTCTTTTCAGCTCTGCGTGATCATTGGCGTAACATCGCAACACAGACACACGCTTCACGGCACTCCTGATTTGCACAACCAACCAGGTGATCAAAAGGCCGTTAATGTTATTTTTTTGTCATAGACAGTACACTTGGTTACTTCGAGGTAGTTAGCAATGTATTCCTGTTACAGTATTAATAAAAATGCTTTTTAAATGGTAAATTGTCCTGGCTCATCTTCCCGCTGACCATACACTATAAAAGACAACGTATGGTCAGTGGTGTATACAACACTAGTTTAGTTTTCGTACCTTGGCAACGCTGGTAAAACCTCCGCGCCCCTCGAGGTTTAACAGCGTCGCCAAGGGAACCACTCGAAGGCAAACCTAGTGTTGTTACACACCACTGACCATACGTTATCCTCTATATTTTCAGCCACCAAATACAACAATGACAGTGTAAAAAGCTGCAATATTGCCTCTGGTAGGTATGTTAACCAGGAACAAGGGGAGCTCTGAAGAAGGGGTCACATGACTCTGAAACATCAGTTAGTCTGTTAGTCTGTTTATCAGATGTTGGGTTGGCACAGTCCCTGCTCTGCACTCCAACCCCTAGCCAGGGGAGGAGTTAGAAACATAGAAACATAGAGTTTGCCATTGAATAGCTACGGTAAAAAATGAACAGTTTCAAGCAGTGAGGTAAGCACCTTGAAGTGACCGGGGGTTGAAGTTAAGTATTTGGAGGCACCCACAACAATCTGGATTAGGCGATTGAGCCAGGAAGCAGAGTGGAGCAGAATATGGAAGAAGTGCCTCATGGTGTACACAAACCCGCAGAGTAGGCAATTGAGCCAGGAAGACTGTGAGCTACACATTAAGTGTTACACCTCATATAGGACACCCAGGTTCAATTTTTCCTGCTTTGCCATAAACTTGTAAACTCTTGAAAGTTACTGCTGGTGTGCTGATGTGCTGTTACATGTTACACTGTGGTCCACTGTTTACATTTGTTAAAGAAACATTCATGGAGCACAAAACTGTTGCCAGGAATATTTACTGGAGTGCCAATAGACCGTGTTGCACTGCATGGTGTAATAATTTTAAAAATATAGTCTGACTTTGTTTATTAATGAAATAACTTGAATTATAAAATGAGTACGAGAAACCAAGATCTGTGATTGGTCAGATGTGTTCACATGACCATGCGTTATTCCAGTACAACAGCACACGTCACAAATACTTAACTTTCTGAACTCCATTACTCAATTTATTTCAATAACATTTATTTGACCCATTTCATAATCACAGTAAGGCACTCCAGGGTGTATGTTATTGAGGGATAATGGCCCTTCTTGGGTGCATAAGGCCTTCAGTGTTACCTAGTGCCTCTTGCCCATAGGGATGCCATTATCCCACAATAATGCACACCCTGTCATGCCATATTACTTAAATACAGAAGAGGTCTAAAAAGGTTCAGTACGTAGAGCTGGAGGAAACACTTTTATAAACAAAAAGTTACTAAGACCCAATGATTCACACAAGGCACAGGACTTTTCTGTATAAGAGACGTGTAGGAACTGGAAAGTGAGTTAAAACCATGATGTACAGTCTTAAGTAATTAATCTGGTGAGACATGTCAATAAAAACTTTACTGTAGCAATCAGAAAAGTAAAACTACCTAGATCAGATGAAAATATTTTAAGCAAAGGGTTATAGGGATACAAAATGTGTTGCCCCAAATGGCTATAGAAGTTGAAACAATTACAGTATTCAAAAATAAATTAAATAAGTATTTTGAACAGATACAGGGCTGCTTGAGATGCCAATGATTCTGTATTATTCAAACTGCAAAGGAGGAAGTGCTTGCTGTTTTTTCTCCCTTCTTTTTATGGCTGCGTGGGCGGGGCTACGCAGAAGTTTTGCCATCACTGTAGTAAAACAGAGGGTCACAACTGGAACACGACCCTGTGTTCTCTTACAGTGATGTGGCAATGCCTGGACAGCACTAACTCCATTGGCACTGTCCTCCATGATGGAGCTCCCCTCTACAGCACACTCGCCTCCCCACAGGCATACTACTTCCGATAATGAACTTCCGGAAAATCATGCGATGCATGAGTATTGATGCGCAGTTTCGCTGTTCCCCTCGCCATCTTGTGAATGACATTAATCACAGCTCTGACAGCTATGCCATCTGCTAAGACACCGCCACTCCTGCCGCCTGACATTGCCGCCACCGCTCCGAGAGCCGTGCTGCCACTGTACAGCCAGGAAGGAGCTTGGCGCACCCGTATCAGCTCTGACCAGAGTTTGTTTCCTTTTGCTTCCTCATTTACAAATGATATGGAGAAACTTTGATATGTTAACCAGGGCTTCTGCACAGTAATTGTTAATATTAACACTGATAAATTTTGTAAGCTCCTACATATTATGATACAGATGTGATGTTTCCCTGTACCTGTAATGTGTTTTGTTTCGTTGAAAATAAACAGAAATTAAAAAAAAAATTATTTTGAAAAAACAATATAGAAGGGTACAGAAAAAGAGCAGGAAAATTAAATTACTATAAAACCTTGAGAAGGGTATCATTATGTTTTAGGCAAGAGTGGCTGAAGGGCGTTTTACATGTGCCTTAATTTCTGTGAGTCTATAATTTATTTATTCCTGGGCCTGCCATGTGAGACTATCAGTGAGAATGCTGTTTAGTGCCAGTTGTGAAGATGGTCTTGTGATGTGGACCCCTGTCCTCCAGGAACTTGACTGAGGCTACCATGACTCACTGCATATTGGTCCCCAAACAGATATCAGACAACAGTGCCTTCTGACTTAAACCAGTCATAGCTGGATGTGAACCAGTGATCTGGAGGTGAAAGACTCTGCATCCCACCCCCAGGCAACTAATCAATCCATCTCCTCACCCTCTGCTTGTGATTGGTTGGGCTGTCCCAGTGTTATATAAGGTAGTTTTGTAACATCATGCTGCCACATTGAAAGTCTCTTTGTAGACCAATAATACCACTTCTGTGCTGTTTCAATAGGCATAGTGAAAGAAATACACAAAAATAAGTATTTTTTTTAAACCCTGTTTTGTTCTCCTGGAGGAGGCTAGGGATGTACCCCACTTTAGCTAGTGACTCCTTTCAGTTTCACCTCTGTGCTCGTGCTGGCTCCAGGGACCTACCAGCGGGATCCGGGAGACAGTGGCTTGCTCTCCATGGTTGGGCTCCCTGGACCCAAGGGAGGGGACCGAGATGCTACTGTGATCCCCCCGGCATCCCCCAGAGCAGGCTAGAGATGGCATTTATTTATTTAGCTTTTGTTGACCAGGTAGGTACACTAGACAAGTTATATGCCTATTTTTCAGGTACGACCCGGGAGAGTACAATGAAAAATACAGGTTCAAACAGAGTACATAACAACAAGAGGGGCAATGTACAGAGTAACAAAAGAGCAAGGTAAACATAGATAGTCTACAGTAAGTAGTAATAGGTAAAATATATATATATATACATACAGAATAAAATAGGCTAAGTCATTCAATAGCAATAGCAGTAATTACAGTGTGTGAGTGACCCTTTTTTCAGAGCCACAGATACAAATAGTTCCTGAGCAGATAAACAAACAAATCACATGCTTCCCAGAGTTAAAGGACAGTAGGCAGCATAATAGATCCCACAAGGAGTATCCCAGAGTTGGGTGAGACCAGTTGAGAGACCTGGTTAAGATGGCTTGGGACACGCGCACACACAGAGGCCAGTTTCAGGTGCTCCCACAGGGAATTCCAGAGGCTCAAGTGGAAGGGGGAGGAATGAATGTGGTCAGGAAGGGAGTTCCATAGCCTCGGAGCACATGTAGCAAAGTTCCTATCCCCCATTTGAGTACGAGTATAAGGAACTTTGAGCACCCCAGAACCCTGAAACTTGCAAAGACTCTGGCATCACTGTATGGCTGCTTCAGGGGTTTTCTGATTAGGTTACTCCTGGAGACTTTGACATACAATGATGTCAGCACAGAGCAAGCGTGCACTTGCAAGTGCCCCACAGACAGCCGCCACCATTTCCTCCCAGACAACGAGGTCCTGTGGTGGTGCTGTACTTCCAGTCTTTGTTGGGAGTCATACTTACACAGGGATTCTCAGCCCACCCACCCCCACAGGAGAAAAGCAGTCCTACAGACATTCATCTTGCCTCCCACCAGCAGGCCCTCTGATGATCCAGGCTTGTTCCCGAACCCAGATTGCCAGTGGCATCGCAAATGGTAGCACTACTGCTGCACTGGTGGAACGACCAGATTCTGACATTGTTGATGTGCTGGTGGCAATCCAGATGCAGTAAGAAAATGGCCATGTTCAAGGCTGGCCTGACGCCCTCCACTGCTACCACAGGTTCACAATGTGGCAGTCTGAAGCGGCTGCCATTAGTGAACTTTTGTAACTATGAATGAGTCATATAGAATAGAAGGATGTGCTGTACACGGTAATTTTCTTTTTTTTATCCCCCATCTCTGATGTTGGCACTCTTCTACTTGCCTACATCCCAGTCCTGTCCTCACCATCTCTGGTACTTATGTCCTCACCTGGGGCTCCACAGCACACAGCTCCTATTGTTGTAGTGGCTTCCATCATGGGAAGACAGCATTCCTCCTTGTGTCCATAAGTATTGGGTGAGGACTGGCAAGTAGGTTCAGTGGCATCATCCTGCTCACTACGGCATGTTTCCTTACTGTTTCTTTCATCCTTGTCAGATCTCGGCAATGAGAGCACCATGTATGCATGCCTGTGCATGCAATTGCATGGCTGTGAATGGCACAAGCCAGTGTCCTCCTTTTTACAAACCACTCCATCTACACCACCATCTGTGGTCACCCTAGTGCAGTACTGCAGAGGAGCCTGCGGCCCTCCCTCCCTCCCTTGGGGAGCAGCATGTCCTTTGGGATGCTCAAACCTCCCTCCCCAGGCTGGCCTAAGCATCCCAGACTTGTTCCCATATCCAGGTCACCAGCGTTGTGAGTGGTAGCCCTATGGCTGTGCCGAAGGGCTGGCTACACAGTATTTTCCTTTATATGCATTACCACTATTCCAGCCATCACCCGTCTGTTCATCTGCCCATGAATGTGAGCTGCATAGCCCTGACATCACTGCTTCTGCTGCTTTAATACACTGTAAAAACATTCTGTTAGTGTAACCCCTAGGTGGCGCTATCCCAAGGCCTACTACCCCTACCTCCTTGGCTAGTAGAAGCTTAAGGGGCCTGGGTAATGAAACGGGTGCCTCCACTTGAGGTCAGGGTTGTTAGTGGTCAAGCTAACCTGGGCACAGCCCTCCAGGACACTGTAACCCCCCCCTTTCCCTTCTAGTGGCCTGAACAATATATAATAATTACTTTCACAATGACCCTTATTCACCAGGCAATTACCCACACTGTTTGCACTTACCACCAGGGCTGGTTCCTCTAGCTTGACCATGGGGACACCCGGTAAAACAAGGTTAAGCACAGCAAAAAGCAACAGTACAATACTTTTGGCACAAACTGGAACCACAGTCAGGTTAAATGTAAACAAAGTTAAATCTGATTTATTCAGGGGACTTGAACAAGGGAGGGACGTAATCAGGTTGATTTGCTTAACAGCTATATTAATCAGACAGTTATGCATGCAGTTCAGAGTCCCTATACAGTCACACACTCTGGGTACCCAGGTAGGAAAACTGTGGGCTAGCCAGGAACAGTGCAGCTGGTTGGGGCCCTGTGATGGAAGAAAGCAACATGCACAACTCACACTGTTTGTAATCCGGAGCCGGAGGGTTCAATTCGTGAAAGAAAAGACAAGAAGACAATCAGATGACAACACTTTTAGATTTAGCTGTTGTTGCAGGGAGCTACCCTGATGTTTACTCACGACACCCAATACTGGACACAGGCAGGACGAAACAGAGACTGGCTGTTGAGCTGGAGTGCCCAGAGAAGCAGGGCCCACATTAATCACTGAGGCGTCATTCCTGTTCAAGGCGTTGAGCAGGGGGCTGATCCACGGGCTGGTCTCTCGTTGATGACTTTCTCTGTGTAGCAGGTATTCTGGCTGGGCCAGTGTAGCAGAGCCCAGACAAACGGAAATGAATACGGATTCAGTCCGTGGAGCTGGATACAGCCTCCAGGAAGCAAAACACAGTTCAGACACACAGTGGGGAACCAAATCACGACCCCCTATAAGCACACAGCACATTCACATGTAAGGAAATTCCACTGTACCAGGCAAATTGCTCTCTGGTCACAATTACAGAGTCATAGAAACATAGAATTTGACAGCAGATAAGGACCGCTTGGCCCACCCAGTCTGCCCATTTCCCTGCCTACTGGATAAGCTGCAGATCCTAGTTAACCAGCAGCCTACTTCTTTCTACCCCCACCCCCTAGAATTGCCTTATGACTGTCCCATGCATGCTTGAATTCCACCACTGTTTTTGACTCCACGACCTCCTCCGGAAGGCCGTTCCATGCATCCACAACCCTCTCTGTGAAAAAATACTTCCTTAAATTACCTCTGAGCCACCCCCATCTTCAAATTGTGCCCCTTGTTCTTGCATACCTCTTTTTTGAAAGATGCTACCCTCTTGGACTTTGTTGATTCCTTGAGGTACTTGAAAGTTTCTATCATGTCCCCTCTCCTCCTTTCCTCGAGACTATACATATTAAGCTCCTTAAGTCTCTCTTCATTGTCTTCGGTGCAGACCCTGCACCATTTTAGTTGCCCTCCTCTGGACAGCTTCTATCCTGTCTATGTCTTTTCAAGACTGGGTCTCAGAACTGCACACAGTACTCCAGATTTAGTCTGACCAGCTGTCTGTACAGAGGATAATAACTTCCTGTTTTCTACTGGTGATGCCTCTCCCTATGCATCCCAGTATCCCCCAACCCTCCTTGCTGCCCTCTCACATTGCTTGCCCACCTTTAGGTCATCTGATATGACTACCCCAGGTCCCTTTCCATTTTTGTTGTTAGTATCTCACCCCCCATTGTGTACTCTTCCCTGGGTTTTGTTTCCCAGGTGCATTACCTTGCACTTCTTAGCATTGAATCTAAGCTGCCATACATTTGACCATTCCTCTAACCTTGCCAAGTCCCTTTTCATCCTTTCCACCCCACCTTGTGCATCAACTCTGTTGCAGATCTTTGTGTCATCTGCAAAGAGACATACTTTTCCTTCTAGTCCCTCTGCAATGTCGCTTATAAAGACATTGAAGAGGACCAGTCCTAATACTGAACCCTGTGGTACCCCACTAGTAACCCCCCTTTCTTCAGAGTGGACTCCATTTACTATTACTCTCTGTGTCCTATTCTCCAGCCAATTTTTTACCCAGGCTGTCATCTTGGGACCCACTCCCAGGCTAGCTAACTTGTATATTAATCTTTTGTGTGGGACTGTGTCAAATTGCCTTGCTAAAGTCTAGGTAGGCCATGTCCACAGCCCCTCCTTGATCTACTACTTTGGTCACTCAGTCAAAGAAATCTATCAGATTTGTCTGGCATGACCTTCCGCTGTGAATCCATGCTGCCTTGGGTTCTGTGCCCCTCTGGCCTCTAGATACTAGAGCAATTCTTTCCTTCAGGAGTGATTCCATCATTTCCCTACCACTGAGGTTAAACTAACAGGTCTGTAGTTTCCTGCTTCTGCCTTGCTCCCACTTTTGTGAAGGGAATCACATCTGTCCTCCTCCAGTCCTCGGGTACCACCCCATCCTCCATGATTTGTTAAACAGGGTAGTCAGTGGTGTCATTAATTCCACCCTTAGTTTTTAGAATTCTGGGATGAATCCCATCAGGCCCCATTGCTTTGTCCACCTTCAGTTTTAAGAGTTCTTTCAGAACCCTTTCTTCTGTAAATGGGCTGGTATCAACTTCTGTATCAGTGTTTCTACTGTTTGTTTTAGGTACCTCCCCTCTTCCTTTGTAAATACAGAGCAAAAATATTTGTTTAGTATCTCTGCCTTTTCACAGTCACCCTCTGCCCACCCTCCCCTTATTAAGCCTCACTATCCCTTCCTTGGTCTTCCTTCGCTCTGATGTACCTATAAAGGTTTTATCCCCTTCTTAACTAGAGTTGGCTATCTTTTCCTCAGATTGGGCCTTTGCTGTTCTGACTGCCTTCCCAGCTTCCTTTTGCTTTAACTGATACAGTTCTCTGTCCTGCTCCTTCTGTGATTCCTTGTACTTCCTGAAAGCTTTCTTTTTCTCTTGAACCTTCACTGCCACTTCCTTAGAGAACCATAGTGGTTTCTTACATCGTTTAGTTTTGTTTATTTGCTTCACACAAGGGCTAGTTACCTCTGTGATGGCAGTTTTTATTATTCCCCATTGTTCTTCCACCCCTTCTTCCTACCCATTTGCTAGTGCATTCCTTAGGCACTCACCCATTTTGGCAAAGTCAGCTCTCCTAAAGTCCAGTACCTTTGCCTTTGTATGGCTTGACTCTATTGCTGTGTTTATTGTGAACCATACTGTTCGATGGTCGCTAGTTCCCAGATGGCTACCCACTTCTACATCTATGATCTTCTCTTCATCTCCATTTGAGAGAACCACAAGCCGCACAAGCCGGGAGTTCAGAGGTAGCTGGAAGTCCTGACAGGCCAATTGCATTCAGCAAATCTTCGTTCTTCTTCAGGTTAAAGCCTGGTCAGAATTCAGTGGCTTAATTTGCTCTCCAAATTCGGATTCAGTCAGGAAAAAAAAGGCACAAGTTCCCTCACAGGAACAGCAGGCAGGCATGCAGGCCAAACTCAGGCCTTTCCATAGTTCTCCCACGCGAATCTACTATGGATTGCTGCTCGATCTATCTCGAGCTCTTACTTCTTCACTTCCCAATTCAGATCTAACTGAAACTGCAAGCAGTGTGGGACTTTCACCAAGATCCAAAAGGTTCGGTTGGCTGATCTGTCTGTCAGTCACAACAAGGGCTCCCCCTCCAGGTTATTTTAGGTGCCAAAAGCCCAAAACTACAATTCCTACTAGTTTTGGCCCTACCAAGCCCCCGTAGTCAGGCTCCATTTTAGAGTCCCACATGTACTGATTGGCCCATTCTGCAGTCCAGGACTGAGATGATGGAAACAAACAGAACTGTCCATGCTGCAAAGAAGGCAGGTTAGAACAAACTGCAATATTATTACTATTCTAATAAATAATCAGCAAACAAGCACATCTTCTAACAGAGCTCCCTCTCAGATTAATTATGACTGGAATCCAGGCAGCTCTTAAAGAGACAGTGCACAGAGGCTATACAGGCACTCTCTGGCAATACATTTAAACTGCTAAATTGCAAAACACCAGCCTGGCAGTGAGCATTTATGCAAGCTCAAGGAAGACTTTTCAGGAATCCCCATTTGTAGGGGGGTTACATTAGTTTAATGGCATTTTGACTGTAAAACTTTTACTGTCCTTATCGTACTGTCGAAGAACAGTTTTGTACTATTATAAATCCTGTAAGCAAATTTGACAGAGGCATGGTCTGACAATACAGCCTTTACATCCAGTTTGCCACATAGCTTCCCAGTCTCCTCTGCAGTCACTCAAATTGTGCAGTTTGGTGAAAAACACTCTCTTTAGCCAGTCTCCATTACGTAAGTGTCTATTGTTTTAATTGTCTCCATACACTTTAAAGAGCACCTTTTCTGGTACTCACCTCAGCTGCTGAGAATGATCATCACCGCCTCACCCCACATTGCAGGCTGGATTAAAAAAAATTAAGTTACTGGTTTAAGGGAGGGAAGGGATCATATTTTGGCTCCATGGAGCTGAGAGACCAATCCCTTTCACTTCAATTTTCGGAGCACTGCTACCACTCTAGTATGTTTTGTTATGTAACAGTTGGGAGACTGCAAGGGTGCGTTCCATTGACGTCAAGGGGTTTGTTTTTCAAGGACTAACTTCAGTATTCTTATGGCTGGATTTGAACGAATCAAGGCCACCACTCAACTAAGAAGGAAATCAAGGCCAAAGCTCAGCTAAGAAGGTCCTTCTTAATTGAGTGGTGGCCTTCATTTGTTCACATAGGGCCATTAGAATATTGTAACTAGTCTTTAAATGACAAGCTCATTGAAAGAAATGGAGTGCTCAGTCATGCTCTCCTGACTAATACATCACAAAGGTTTTATGTGATAATGACGATTCCTAATGAGCACCGACCACAAAGAGCGAGACAAGAACCACCTGACAGACAAGGGACGATGGACAGTACAGTGACCATCGCAAATAGCAATGGTCGCTTACTTCATCTCAAAAAGGAAAAGATATGTATTTTTATGCAGGGGCTATCCCTCCCACCCAATGGAGAGAGAACCCTACTCCCCAAATAAAAATAACCAACTCCATGGGGGGAGTGCAGAGTTAGGGGAAAACACAAAGATTTGAAAAACTAAAATATTTCCTTTATGGCCACTAGACCCAAACCGGGTCGCTCGCTTCAGTGGCGGTAGCATATACTGCCATACTACATGGCCAGCTCAGCAGTGCTAGCCCAACCATCATGCTATATCCTGCTGTAGCGAGTGTGGCTCCCTGCTACACTTGCTCTACAGGATATAGTGACTTCTTTCACCACTCGCTTTACTTCCAAGTGCTATTATTGAGTCGCTCATATTGAGTCGCTCAATAATAGGCACTCATATAAGGTGTTATCCATCACAAAATGTGCTAGGATTGGGGTGGCACTCCAAATATGGAGGTGGAAGTGACTGGGCTCTTGGTTCCACTGAGCCAAAATATGACCCTTTTCCTCCCTAAAACCAGCAATTTAATTTTATTTTTAATCATGCCTGCAAGGCGGAAGGGGTAAAGACCATTCCAGGGTTCTGGGGGACAACTTAAGAAAAGGGCAAAAAGGTGCTCTTTAAAAGTGCATTTGTTTTGCAAGTTCTGTGAAAAACCGTGTTATATAAGCAATAAGATGTCTGGGGACATATAGTGCTGAATGTACCACATGCCAGTGGGTATGATGTGTCACACCTCACATACCCCGTGGCATATGGTAAACAAAGTACAACCCATGACCAATCATGCTTTATTGCTTACTTAACTTGCAAAGGAAAAACATTTGTTTATGGCAAATAACAATGGTTGTAATGGGTTGCATATGCAAGTCACCATGAAAATTTAGATTAGTTCTGGTTTAAAGATACACAGATGCCTCAAGAAGAACTTTGAAAAACATAATACTTGAACACAAAGTAACTTATATTTCTCATTTGCTCTGTATTTTTATCCCCATTATTTATTACTGATGTCATATGCATGAAAACAGAATAGTTGTTCTTTGAGGGTTCACTAGCTCCTATTGCTTCCTTCCAACCTGGGGCCAGATATTCAAAACTTTGCACTGAGTGCAAAACGTTTGCACAGGGATTGTGCATCGTTTGAGCACATGTGCTATATTCAAAAGCCCAATTAGTGTGGGTAAACTGGAATAGCACTGCGCAAAATGGTAATGTATGCAATGGGCAAAGAGAGGGGGCATGTACATGAATAGAGGCGCTATGCTATATTCAGCATGTTAGCGCTGTGCAAAGTGAGTTTGCGTGACACATAACATGGAGCAAGTTACTGCCCAGAAAAAGGTAGTCTTAACTCTGGGCAAAACAAGGATGGGGGGACGTGGACACAGCAGCAACATGCAACAGGGCTGTATGCAACAACAGCATCATGATGTACCTGATGACTGCAGTCATTGGGCAGGAAGAGAGGGCAGAAGGCCACCCTGGGTCACTCCATATGTCAAGGAAGAGATATGCTGCAAACCGATGGTACCGGCCACGAGTCTTAGCATGGTACCCTGGCAGTGCCCACGGCACCTTTGTCTGGCACCAGTCCCAACTCTGCCAAGCAGTTGAGGGTGGCCTAGTACCCAGAGGATGCCCTGTCAGTGAGTACACACAGCACACACACCAAATCCCTCCATAGAGGGTACACCAATACAATACAGCATACACATGCTACACTGAGGGGAGGGAGGGTGGTGAGGGAGGGAGGGAGGGTGGTGCAGGGAGGGTGTACATGTATCTGGAATACACCACATAGTAGGTGGTGCCACACGGCTGGGGTCATCCACACAGTGCACATGTTCCAGTGACGGGAATGCTCCTGACATCATTGGGCCTGTATGATGGCATGTGTCCTGCCCCTCCGGGCACATACCGCACACCTGTACATGCACTCCATCACACATGACTTTACATGTATGTAGTACTGTGAGGATCCCATGCCATTGGCACAGCATATGTGGGTCATAGGACAGTATGACAGTGTTGTCCACTGTCAATACACATCTGCCCACTGGGCCTGTCTATCTGTGGATAGCAGCATTCAATGTTACCTGCCACACAGTATGCATTGATGTGTCCCACACAACACCGGCTAGCCATGGTACTGTAGTGTATGATACATACTGTAGCAGACACAATAATATGTCTATGGCATGCAGCACAACCTCCCGTGGCTGTGGTGCTTGTCCCCTGGGGCACAATAGTCTGTGCTGCTGTGTACAAACCCAGCTTGCAGCGACCAACTTGTGGTTCCAGTCTGACTTACAGGTGGTGTTGTCTGCACCCTGATATAGCCCGGACAATCTACACATGGAAATGCATGCAAATCAGGCCATAATGACATCCTAATGTGGCTGTTGCACTCAGAATGCCTAAGTAGGCTCATTTGCATATACATTTTTGAATATGGCAAAGTTTTCCCCCAGGCAAACGTGTTTGCCCTGGGCTAATGTGTAGTGCAGCTCTACAGTATTTTGCCTGCACTGTTTGCAGTTGTTGTGCACCACTTCTTTGCTAGCGCCCACAGTGGCCACATAGTTCACCTGTGCCTTACACCACTTCTGTGTGCACTGGGCTGCTGTTGCTGTTTGCACTGCCTAGTTGCTATATTCAGAGCTGTCTTCTTTGGTGGGCTGTCTTTGCACTGCACTCACAGCCATGTTTGCCCACTGGGCTATTCCTTTGAATATTGCGTGCTATTTGATGTGGGCTAATTTGCCCACTGGGCAGTGCTAATTTTGGCCACGGGCAAAGTTTTGAATATTGGGCCCCTGATGTCATAATACTCTGTGGCATCACAGTTATTCCCATGGCAACAGACTGTGATGTCACAACAGAGCATTATCATTTCAAGTAAGAATTAGCTACTGTGACATATGAACTCTGAGAGATAAAGATCTTGTTTTTGTGGGACTTTCCTTAGGAATAAATAAAGGAGATGTGAAATCTACACAAGATATATGAAATATAAGCTGAATTGTGTTAAAATATTATGTTTTCCAAAGTGTTCCCACAAGTGTCAGCTGCTCTTTAAGTAGGAGTACATGGTGCCATGTATTGCTTATAGCAGTAAGTCTTTTTATGGTGATTTGCATATACAACCCACAAAGCTTTGCATTATTGTGGTATAAGTGATTTTGCATTTCTTTGAAACCTGGCTTTGTGTTAATGCCCTTTTTGGGTAACCCTTGCAGCAGTGCTTTTGTGCTGAGGTTCTTTATCTTTTTAGCTTGCTTTCTTATTTTGTGTCTACCATGATCCAAACCTGTAAAACCACATGAGGGCTTATTCATTTCTCACAGGGTTGAGATACAGATGAGGCACACTGATGATTCCTGAGAAGGACGAGACAAGTGTTCATATCTTCTGTTTTCAGCCTTTTCAGACTGTGTGATGCCATTTGGCACTGTACTTACCCGCTTAAAGCAGAAACAGTCTACATTTTTATGGGATTCGCATACATAACCCATGATGCTTTGCATTATTTGGATATGTGTGATTGTGTGCATCTTTGAAACCCGGCTGTGTTGCCAATACCATTTTCAGATGACCCTTTTTTGTGCTGTGGTTCTTTGTATTGTTAGGATGCTTTTAATGGTCAATGAATCTTAATACAATAGGGAAAAAAAAAACAGTTACATAAAACAGTTAAATTCTTTTTCTGTAATATCATGTCAATTTATCTGACATTTCTTTATAACAGCACTTGCATGTGTTTTTAACAGATTATTATTTTAATGGTGACAATTAGATAACTATTATGGCAAAGAATGCAATTATTTTACGGTATGATATATAACATAAATGGTATATGGTTGGTAGCATGGCTGCCAGTATTTTTACCATAATATTTACTGTTTTTTTGCAGTGTATAGTGTCCCAAAACCAATCTAAAAGTAACTGTAATTACACAATGCACCACAGAACCTGGCACCTGCCATGCATAATGGGCATTTGACAGACTGGACAAGGTAATCAAAAGCATTTCCTGCCTTTTCTTACTCCTTTGGTCTACAAGCTTCCAAACCACAAACTATGGGTGGCAATGGAGTGGGGGGATAGTGGATGCCCTGTTCATAGTAGGGCAAGAGGCAGAAGTCTTACCCACTAATTGAAAACTGCTTTTGGCAGTGTCCACCACACTCGCATAAATAAAAATGATCTAACTGGATCAGATCTTCGAAACTGAAACGTTTGAAGTCTGACTGACCTGGACACTTCTAAAACACCTAATAGTGGTTCAGCACAAAACTCTTCACCCCCATGCTTTCTGACAGCATCTGCAATGGGATCACGGAGGAGTCTGTGGCTCCTTTTCACTCACGCCCTCATCTCTGAGACTATGCAAGCTTGTCTCGGAACCACACTGTGCAACAAATGAGTAAAGTATGAAATACTTTCACCATTTCATTATTTCAAGAGATCGAAAAAAATCCACAGTGCAGCTCCAGCCTACAGTATTTACAAAGCGTATATAATGACTTCCAGAGAGATGAGGGAACCAATCCCATGGGAAGTGGAAGTACTGTAAGATCTCTGGTTTTAATATGGTGCTTTTTGAGTTTAAAATATTATACTGCAGTAAAGGTTTTTCCAACATACATGCATGCCTGCAACCTCTGTATGTGTTGACGATGTAATTTATGGTGTACATATTTTGATTTGCCAATATTCCCTGGGTTATACCTCCCTCATATCTATGATTTTGTATCTGTCTGTTTTTCACGCATTCTCTCTCTATCTATATTGGAGGGAAGCCATAGATGCAATGAAGATATCAGATTTTTTTTTCCACATGCTTTCAGAACCCGATGTCCTCATAAGTTGCATGGCCATGAGCTAGGCCATTAGGTTCTAAAAACATGAATGAAATTAAAGTGGTCAGTTTTAGTGCAGCCATCATACATTTGATTTATGCAATGGTCATGATGCTTCACTGTTTGCATGTTGGTGAATGTAAAGGCTTTATTATAGCTAGATGTGTGTTCATTGTTTTATTTTATACTGTTTTGTATTGTAACAGGTGTGTGGCTTACCTGTGGGTTCCCTCTGGCCGGAACCCGACCGCTGCTGATGTGTTTCTGATGCCTCCAGCCCCCAGGACTGGAACTGTGCTGCAAGGGACTGGCCAGAGCTTGTGGGGACTCTAATTTCTTCAACATCTCCTGTGCCTTTGAACAACATGGCTCTGGGTGCGCATCAAAGGCTGACAGCCACAGCTGATGGAGCGAGATTCCATCTGCTGCCCTTCCACTACAGCCCACCTGTGGGACATAAATGGGGGGCACAGAGGCTTGTTCAAGGGCAGGAGCCCACCAAAAAGGATGTTTAGGGACAGAGCCCCTGTCAGCATGGCCCCCGTCCCTTGCTGAGTCCTAACCCCTAACCCTGACTTCCAGTCAATCAGGGAGTCAGACTGCAAAGCTGCAGAGGCATCCGTGATGCTGGAGGACTTTATTAATTCAAAAGCCCTCCTGTGGGCCACTGAACTGTTGAGAGGGAGACTGAGACCTCCAGAACTTCCGGGTCTTGAGAGAAAGCCTACTGAGCCAATGGTAGCTGGATCTTCTCTGGAAAAGAAGCATGGGCTGTACTGATTTGGGTCAGATCTGTGAGAGATCTGAGAAAAGTAGGACTGCTGTCCAGATGGAGAGTTTAAGCTGCACCATCACAGCCTGTCTGTGAAAGATAAACTGTGAGTAAGTCATTTGCCATGTAAGAAGGAAAAGAGTGCCATACTCATGCTAGCTAGCATGGAAAACAATACTGAGGTTCTAGTGCATATCAGTGCAAGAGAATGAGAAGCTATAGCAAGGCTGCTGCAAGGTCAAGTTAGCAGGCACCACAATCAAGAGTCAATCTGCAATTACTTGGATAGATTGAAAGCCGTAACATGTGGGCCAGTAAGGACACTTAATAGTCAGGCAGCGAGAGAGCCAGCCAAATCTCCAGACAGAGCAAGTGAAGCCAATGAATGAAAGAAGTGGAAGCAAAACTGGAGAGGTGGCCCAGCTGGTCGAGAGACTCTGTGTAGATTGGAGGTTCAGATGCCTACAGGGCAAGGAAGGAGTTATCCAACAAGGAACCCTGAGTAAGATCAGGGCTTACCCTGCTCCCAAGGAAGTGAAATGTATATTTGGAAATCTGTTCCTTGCATTTGGCCATTGGGCCAGGATCTTACAAATAATGCCTCACAGAGATTTCTAAGCCATTTTTACATCTGCTTGCACACATATGCACAGAAAATGTTTTATTACAAGAACCACATTTCAGAGGTGTGTCACTGTTGGGTCCAATGCAACTTAGGCTGCAGTGGGCTTGACAGTGACAGACCAATAATCAGCCCGGCTGATCATGACACTGATGTCGACCTACTGAGTGGAAACTTCATGTAGTTGAAGGGAAAGAGCTGCTCCAGTCCAGAGTGGCTCTATCCTTTTATCTGCACGAAGCCACCCAGCAGACAGCTGAGTGGCATCACAATCAACCTGCTGGTTGTCCTCCTTTTTCAGCCATAAAAACAATCCCACCCTCTACCAAGCATCCCTCCCACCTCCCCCTTGCTTCCCATGCTCCTTTGAAACAGATTCCACCCTCTGCAAGTATTCCTCCCACCTCCCCATGCTTGCCACACCTCGTGCCCCTTTCAAACAGATCCCACACTCTGCCAAGTATCCCTTCCACCTCCCCATCCCTTCCCGTGCCCCATAAATATTAAACCAACACTGGGGTGCCCAGTCTCCAGTGTCAGTATCTGAAATAAAGAAAACCACCCTCTTAGTCTTTTTTTTACTTTTTTTACACCCTGTAAAAAAGAAAATGGTCCATCGATGTCTGTTGCCACCCCCATTGCATTTACCACCCCACAACCCGACCCCCAACTCACACCCACCACCCGACACCTCCTATCCCTTACTTACCTACTGGGGTCCAATGCCATTATGCTCTGTGGATCAGAGACATGTCTTCCCTCTTCAATGCCGGACCGGGAACTGAAGAAAACAAGTATTGTCCAGTCAGTGTATTTCAATGTATTTTGAACTTGTACTCATAACTTTGTCATTTTTATTTATTTTTTATTTTTATTTATTTATGTCTTTGGTGACCGAGTAAGTGAGCTAATCCAAAGGACCATTTTCTGCCACAACCCGGGCCACAAAAGTGGCAAACAAGCATCAGCAGAAATATAATACAGTGATACAGGATGAAAAACACACCTCTATATGAGGTCTGTGCATAGTGTTGACAGTTTAAATCAGTGCATTCAGCAGAAAAATACAACTTAAGGGTACAGGAATTTAAAAAGATCATTAACATAGTGTGAGCAGTACAGACTAAATTTACAGTCACAGAAAGTTCAAAAAGTAAGATACAGTAATAACAATAATACAGGTTGACAAGGCTGGAAGCTATGGCATCCTGTAGACTAAGCTAACAAATGGTATCCACTAAATACGAGACATAGATTTAAATAAGGACTGACATACTTTTATGGAGAGCAGGACAGGATAGGTGCATATACAGAGGTAAACAGTGCTAGGGAGTAAGGGCACAGGAGTTGAGGTCTAAGGTGTGGAGAAAAGCAAAAGGCAGGCAGCCCACAGTACATCCTAGGGTGGCTTATGGTCTCTAGAGTTCTCTAGAGAACAGTTACAAGTGTACTTCATAGAGCCAGCTGTTAGGTTTGTTTTGAAAGATTGGTGGGGGGGGGGATGAGCAGATAGACAGTGGGAGTCTGTTCCAAAGGGAGGGTGCAGAGACAGAGAAAGCTTTGCTACCCATTACAGAAGATATAAGTGGAACTTCCAGTGGAGGAATGGAGGAAACCCTGAGGCCCCAAGAGGTCACCCTATCAATGAGCAGTGAGGAATAGGGGGACAGCTGGTAGTTACTGGGTGAGTTGTCCACTAGGCAGCCCGTGGCATAGTCGAAGTGAACCTGTAGTGTGAGCCATCCTAGGGACTGGTAGAGCATGCAGTGGTGGGTGGAGAAAGGGGCTTGAAGAACAAAGTGACAGATGGAATTACATGTTGTGATTAGTAGAGAATGTAGCGAAGAGTACAAGGAGGAGTAGACAGGAGCAATAATCAAGTAGAGGCAGCAGGTTTCCTTGTGTGATAGCTAGGTGAGCCTTGGGGGACAGATATTGATTGAGGCCATAGGCATCACCTAGCGGATGGATTTTTTTCACAGTGATGTTTATGTGTTCAGTGAAAGTTGGGGAGGGATCAAGTGTCATGCCTAGATATTTGAAGGAGGGGACAGTTTCTAAGGGAGGGCCTGCAGGGGTGTTTACAAGGAGGGAGGAGTTTGATTTGGTGGCCTTTGCAAGGAATGGCTTAGAGCCGAACAGCATGGCCTTTGTCTTCTTCTCATTTATGAGAAGTTTTCTGGAGAGGAAACATTCCTACACAGCATCATAGTTTAGTGAGAGGGTGGAGGAGATGGATTCCAGAGATTTTTCTCTTTGGTAGATGACTAGGTCATCCACATAGAGGATAGCCTTACAGTTGATGCTTTCAGTAGGGAGAGCATTTGTGAACAAGTAAACAAGTAGTGTTCCAAGTATGGAACCCTGGGGTACTCCAGTGTGGATGAGTAGGGAGGCGGATGAATCATTAACTATCAAAATGGACTGGCACCTGTTAGAGAGATAACTGCGGAACCATGCAGCAGTGTTCGTGAAGCAGCCAAAGTTCAGCAGGGTTGAGTGGAGAAAGTGATGGTCTACAAGATCAAAGGCCTTCGATAGATCCACAAATACTGCACCTGTGGTTTTGCCCTTGTCCATATTTCTTAGGACGTGGTTGGAGAAGAGGGCCAGAGCAGAGGAGGTGCTATGGTGTTTGCAGAAACCATGCTGGAGGGGATACAGAAGGTTATATTTTTCTAGGTGTTCGGATAGTTGGTAGTGGATGATTTTTTCTAGTAATTTACTTAAATACGGGAGGAGGGAAATGGTCTATAGTTTTGGAGGGGTAAGGGGATTACCAGTTTTAAAAATTGGTACCACACAGCATGCTTCCAAGAGTCAGGCACAGTGGATGTTGAGAGGGCAAGATTGAAAATGTAAATTAGAGGTTTAACAATTTCTGAGGAGATTAGTTTCAGGGACATACAGTCCATCGCTGCCAGGACTTCCTCTGGCAGGTAGTGTCTTTAAGAGTTTTATGGTGACACTCTGACCAATGATCCTAAAATAAAATGCAGGAGGAATGGTGGTATTAGTGGAGGGAGGGGAGCAATATGGTTTGCTATTCTAGCCAGTAGGAGGCTGGGGGGGGCTTACTGTTAAATGAGGTAAGATCAGTAAACATAGCATTGAAAGTATCCGCAGTCATAGCAGGGTCAGTGATCAGACCCGAGGCAGATGTAAGTTACGTTATTTGTTTGTTATACCTGAGGTTTAGAAGGGACCTGATAGAGGCCTAGAAGCTGCCAGAATTACCAAGTGTGTCCTTTTGTAGGTTGATGTAATATTTACGCTTAAGCGATTTTGCAGCCTGCTTACAGGATTACGGGGGGAGTGAGATGCTTTGTAGGCTTTCGATATTTTGTCCCTAATTTTCATTTGAACCAGAAGTTCCCTAGATAGCCAGTGGGTAACGCCACCTCTAACCCTTCTGGTGGTGTTAGGGAAGTGTTTATCCTGAAGCTTACGAAGAGCATCAGTGAAAAAAGTAACTGCTATTGAGACGTTCTGTAAATAGAGTGCAGACCAGCTTATGGCCTCAGCATCCCTAAGGATGCAGTCATGGTCCTGGTTATTAAATTTCCTGAATTACAGGAGTTTAGGGGGGGAGGATGGGTCAATTTGGTGGTCAGAACGATGTACATAGGGGTATGGTCGCTTATTGAGTCAGACATTGTGCCTACCTGAAGGACCAGAAACATAGATTTTGACGGCAGATAAGGACCGCTTGGCCCATCTAGTCTGCCCAGGTCGACCTGATTTGTAAGAATCCAGTCTAGGATGGAGTGGTTTAGCAAGTGGTGATTATACCTGGTGGGAGAGGAGATGACTTATTCCAGATTGTGTGACTTAAGTCAACGTGTGTATTCTGGTACTGGAGCATTTGTCTGGTTGAGGGTTAAAGTCCCCAAGTAAAATGGTGTGTCTAGAGGATGAGGCACTGGCAAGGCCTTCTAGCAGATTGGATAGGCCCTGGATGCCACCTAAAGGGGGGTTATAGCAGCAGCATAGGTAAGGTTTCTTAGATGCACCCAGGACTAACCCAGCAATTAACCATTCACTTGGGGAATTGGGGGTTGAGTAGGCTATGGTGGTGGCAGTGATGTGATCCTGCACATACAGTGCAACATCCCAACCCCTCTTTCTATCTGGTCTGTCCAGGCATAAAAGGGAATATCCGTGAAGTTTATTTATATATTTTATTTATTTATTTTTTTTTAAACTTTATGTTTATTGGTTAAATTCAATCAACATACTATTAAATTCCTGATGCAATATATATCAAAAGTATCATTAACATTCAATGAGGACGCCACCCCTTTTAACACATGCGGGTAAAAAGAAATTACACTGCATCTATGAGATAATCATGGGGGTTATCCAAACATAATTTTATTTAGTTTTTGTTTACCGGGTAAGTGCACTAGCCAACATGATGACAATTTTCAGGCACGACCCGGGAGAGTACAGAACAAATAGAATAAACACAAGTACATTTCAAATACGGTAAAAAGCAAACAATACACTATTCAAGGTGTAGGGTGTCACAGACTTGCTCAGCCGGTCAACCCTCTACTCCCAAAGTGCCAAACTCTGAGCGTATGATTTGTGTACAGTGAACAGACAAGGTAACCCTCTTGTCTGTTTTGTGGGTTCAAGTCACCTTAGTCTCAAGCTCTGGAAGGATTCAAACTGATAACCTCTTGTTAGCGTACCCAATTATCAGGCTCAGATAATTCTGTCTTCGGGGGGCCAGATATATTTGCCTATGGGCACCCAACCAGGTCTTTCAAATGAACCCTTAGAACTCTATCCATTTCCCAGTTTGGTATACAAGAAGCCCATACACAGTGTACTTATAACTTTTAAAAGCTCCACTTAAAATAAAAAGAATTGTCAAGGCACTCCAGCAGTTTCATTTGTAAAAAAAAAAAATATCTTTACTTTAAAAATATCAAAACAGAACAATAATTACAGAACAAATATATATCCCAACACATACAGTCTTGAAACAAACAGGAACAAGTACAGTTCCTACAATACATACATTTAGACTGGTCTAATCTTACTCTTTTTCAGTGCTGTGATGATTCTCCTTCAAGTCAGCTAATATTCTCTTGTGTCAGTCAGAAATATTTTCTTGTGTCCCCCTGTCGGGTTCTTTCAGCACTTAAACACACTTCTGAGCCGGCCTTCTCATGAGGTCACTAACTCCGCCTTGGTGAATCAAACTCTATATTTGACAATACAGGGTCTCCAAATAAAATATTTAAAAAAACATATGAGATGACCTCACTGACTTTCCTCTCCACAGGTTAACTGGTCAGAACTGGTTTGTGCTCTGCTACACACACACATAAACAGTCTTTTGATGTAAGTCACTGTATTCAAATGAGAAGTGTATTTGACTCCTAAACCTCGTCTGGGCCCTGGGTATCTACACATCAAAGGGTATTCATGTAATTCAAGGGTTCCTTGGAAATGTATATTGGACCTTCCAGAATCGTCTGGGTCCTCCCTGGCTCAGACATCAAACCTCTTCAATGTCCATTCTGGCCTCTTTTCGACACCCCTCCCCACAAGTCCTTCCCTGGCAACTATGCAAGTCAAAGGATCTCCCTGAGGGCATTATGAATGGCTAATCTTATTTCCTGGGATAAAAGCAGATTGACAAGGTAATTGCCCCCCAGATCTCTGCAGTTTAAAATAACTCCTGTCCTTTGAACTTATCCCTGGGGGGTCTTGATGAGTCAGTTCCAGTAAGACAGTAGTTTCCTCAAACTGAGTTTTCCCATCACATATTTTATATGAAATAAAAAAAATTAATACAGCACTCGAGCACTCAGAGCTGGCTGCCTACGTCACAGCGGGCAATGTACATAGATACAAGAACAGTGGGGGGGGGAGTAAAACATCACAATTGGGGAGGGCAGCAATAACAAATTTCCTACTAGAGAAACAACTTTACAGATGGGAAACTGTATAAGGAACTAGAGCAACACAGTAGACATCATTGAGCAAGCAACCAAGACAGATAGCAAGTGTAGAGGGGATAAAACAAGGGATAAACCATAATGTAATACAAGTAAGAATACAGTATCGGGAAAAACTCAGCTATCATAATTATCTCAGCAGTAGAGTTGCGAGATAGAGGAAGAGGAGGAGGTGGGCAGGAAGGAGAGAACAGTGAGGGAGCAAAGTGATAAGAAGGTAAAAGAAGGGGACGGGACACATACGGAGATAGGAGAAGTATAATAGGACATAGAGACAAACAAGTATAACCAAGGTATCAGGTAGGGACAAAATAAGTGCAGAGATAGGAGAAGGATAATAGAGCATCGAGGCAGACAGGTATGACCAAGGCATCAGGTAGGGTCAAAACAAGTGTAGGGGTCCGCACGCAGTAGATAACGATGAAATTCATTTTTGAAGTGCTGATGGGAACCAGTCAATCCGAGTTCAAGGGGAAGCGTATTCCAAAACTGAGGAGCCGCGTACTTGAAAGCCCCAGTGCCCTTAGAGGTGTAGCATCTGGGAACATTTAATAGATATTTGTCAGCAGACCTCAGTCCGCAAGGGGCTGTGTGAGGAGTTAGCAGCTCCGCAAGAGATTTTGGGGGTTTGAGCCTAACAATTGAGTCAGTAAGGGAGCCAAGATAATATTGTCTTAATGTGGAAGGGGAGAGCCAACCAAGGTCGTCATAAAGCTGACAGCAGTGTTTTAGTCGAGAGGAGGAAGACGCATAACGACATATGTTATTGTATGTGACATCCCATTTCTGTAGGGCAGTTTTCTGGGCCCCGGCAAGGAGGGGGCACAGTAGGTAAGGGAAGGAAGCAGTATTTCTCTAGCAATGGCCTGTTTAGCAGATGGTGTTAGCATGAAACCCGACTTGTACGCAGTGCCCAGTTTGCTGTTTACCGCCTTCTAGGTGGATTGAACATGAAGGTTAAGGTCCAGGGATTGGTCGAGCATGACCCCAAGATAATTAAAAGACGTGACAGGTTCGAGTTCAATACCATCAAGGTCCTGCACCGCAAGGGAGGGAGGACAGTTTCAAAGTTTGGGGGCCAAACCAGAGTATAACCTTTGTTTTCTTCACATTGAGCACAAGTTTATGTTCATTGAGCCAGTTCTGGACATTTTTGAAATCGGTTGAGAGGTCAGAGTTTAATTTGTTATCGCTTGTAAAGATAACAAGATCATCTGCATACAGAAGAGATGAGCAGCTTTGCAGTGCACTAGGGACGTTATTTACAAAGAGCGAGAAGAGGAGTGGCCCTAGGATGGAGCCCTGAGGCACACCCACACTAGCTGAGGCAACCTCAGATATAGCTCTGTTAAATTTCACCGCTTGTGACCTGCAGGACAAATAGCTGCTAAACCAGTGAACAACCGGGGAAGAGAAACCCATGCTGTGAAGGCAGGCTAGAAGTAGGGGGTGGTCTACTAGGTCAAAGGCCTTTGTAAGTTTGATGGAAATAGCCCCAGTAAGTCTTCCCAAATCCATGTTAGAGGGAATATCAGAGGTCAGATTTAGTAGAGCAGTGGATGTGCTGTGATTTTTCCTGAAACCATGCTGAGCATCAGAGAGAATACCATATCTTGAAAGGAAGTCCAGTGTTTGTATTTATAATTTATACTTTATGTAAATTAAACAAGTTACTTGCTGCAGTAAAGAACCCATGAGCTGCATGGAATTATTAATAGTCCAAACGTTAACTGTCCATTCTCTGCTTCCTGCAATAAGAAAATGAGTATCCATGCATTAACCACATTTAAAGAATCTATATAGGTTTTTCTCCCATTTTAACAGAAACCCTGCATCTCATTGGCAAAATAAAATAAGGCAAACAAGGCTTAACAATTTCTCTGTATGTGGGTGCACAGTTTTAAACTGGATCCAACTCCAACAACTTTAAACTCAGTAGAAAACTCTGAGAACAGCAGAGTAGACTACTTCCAATCCAAACACCCTTTCTCCTCCTCCTCCTGCTCTATTGCCCTTACGAACTGCAAAATGTAGGAGGAAATTGTTGAAAGTCCTCCTACCACAAGAAAAAGATAACCAACACAAGGGAGAAGAGTAAGTCCCTTAATTAAGGCAAAGATGGGCTTAGAGCAAACCTGGATCCTTTAGTAGTCCCATCAGGTGTCAAGGCCCTCTTCTTCCTCCGACTCCTCTCTCAGTTGGGAAGCAGGTTTGTGCTGTTGAGCCCATTTCAGGGCTTCATTGGGATCAGTAAACAGAAATACCTGGCCCTGGTGTAAAATTCAGAGTTGGGCTGGAAACACTACTCTGTGGGCGATATCTGCTTCTCTTAAAATAGCCTGCACCCCATCAGACTGTTTCCTCCTCTGGCATGTGGCGTAGCTGAGATCCGGGAATACTCGTACTTGCTGACCCTCTTGCAGTAATGTTCATTTCTGTCTCACCAGCGCTAGGATGTGGTCTCTGGTTCCTGGTCCATCGAGGACCACGATGATCGCACAGGGAGTATCTCGATAGTCTTGCCTATCTCAATAGGCCACTCTGTAGGCTTTCTTCAGGTAACTCCTCCGATCTTTCAGGGATTGCCCCAGTTGCTGCTCTAACCATTCTTTTATAAAGAGGAGAAGATAATCTCCCTCGCTTCTTTCTGGCTTCCCTACAATTCACAAATTTGCTGATCGGGCCTGATTCTCTCGAGTCTCAAGTCGAGGCCTCAAATGAGTATTCTTGATTAAGTTGCTCGCGGCACCTATGGCCACTGATGCTTTTTGCTTGGTCTCAGTGGAAGTTGTTTTCAGAAGAGACATATCTGTCCCTAAATTAGTGACTCTGTTGGTCAGGGTATCCAATTTTTCAGAAAGTCCAGCCACCAAGGAAATTACTCTGTTTAACTTGTGTGCTATACTTTGCAATGTTTCAACACCAGATTCCTCGGTCGGCGTGTCCTTGTGGCCCTGTGCAGATCTCGTGGCTGGGGGGCCAGATTTATTTTCATTTTTAAAACTCTCCTGTTGCATCTTGTCCTTTCTTGGGTTACCCATTTTGGTACCTCAAATGTTCCGACAACTGGTAAGCCCTTTAGTTCTATGCCAAAAGCCCAAAATGTTGCTTTAAAATAATCAGATTGCCAAAGTCAGTGCGAAGACTCAGTGTTAAGCTGCCATCTTGCTCAGGCTCCACAGCACCCCCTCGAGTATCCGTGAAGTTGATATGAGGCATCAGTATGGCACGGCTTCAATCAGGTGTTTGAGAGGCTTAAGACATGTGGCTTGTACAAGGGCACCCAAGCCTCGAGTTCCGAGAACTTGGATGGGAGGCTGCAAATATTCAGGTGTTCAACTCTGAGGCCAGAATGCTTTGCCCAGGTTTGTGTGGTCAGTGAGTGTGTTCAAGGGGTCAGGGTTGCTTTCCACGTCACCAGTCAGAAGAAGGCGTGAAAGGAGGGGACAGGTAGGATGGAGTCAGCTGGGGGACTGGATGGAGAGGGAGTGGATAAAAAGTCCAAGCAAGCAACGTTCAAAGTTTGACAATAGAGCCAGTATGGTAGGGGCCCATGGGAGAAAGCCCATATCTGAGGGAGATATCTGATCTGGGTGTGGGGTTATTAGATGTGCTTGTCTCAGAAAAGGAGTGTAGGCTTGACTGATCAGTGGCAAGTATGGAAGCACATAAGTCCGTGACCAGAAGTAGGCTAGTCATGGAGCTTAGTGCTAGGAGAAGCACATAAGTATTCATCTTATTTGAAAGTTTAAGAGCTGGCCTGGGGAAGGGAGTTAATAGGTTTATTAGAGCTGGCCTGGGGAAAGAGAATGCAGGTGGTTATTGTATCTAGCTAGTGGCACAAAATAAAAGGTAAATTCAAGTATCAAGTAGGTGTACCATTTTAAGAGGTAGCAGCTTGAAAGAAGCACAGGAGGAGGTGGTCATTCTGGCTATGGAAAGAGCATTTAAAGTGTGCCGGAGGTGGGGTTGTGGGTGGGCGGGAGAAAATTTAGCCTCAGACAGTAAGCCATAACTCAAGTTTAGGCAGATAGTTCAGTGATTTTAGAGAAGCGCTCCTATTTTCAAAACTCAGAGCAAGGAGAAGCTGTTTGGCCCAGCTATTCAAAGTTCTGTAGAGCCAGTCAATCGGGTAGAGAAGTGCAGATGCACTGAAGTTCAAGCTGGAAAAGACAGCGAAAGTCAGTGAAAAGTGCTGCAGGGTCTACTGCCTTTGGGTGGAGAGCTTGGGAGCAGGTGAGAAGAGGAGTGGCGGCTGCGGCGGAGTGAGCAGTCCGTGCTGCCAGCAGCAGGGAACAGCGCACCTGGTCAGGAAGCGGGTTGCAGGCTGAGGAAAAGAAAAGAGTGAGTTTGAATTAGTACCTCAAGGAGACAAAGGTGGGGGGGCAGGGGGTGGAGAGGGGAGAGACAGGAGTCAGAGCAGGCAGAAAAATGGTGGGCGTGGAGGGATTAGAGGGAGAAGAAAGGGCAGGGGAGGGAAAATAAGTGTGAGAAAGGAGAGCAGGCAGGTACAGATCAAAACAGTGGAAACAGGTTTAGAACATTAAACGATTGCTCAGTAAATTAATATGCAAAGGGCGGTCACCTATCAATGAAAAAAAAAAACTAAGCAGTAGCCCAGACTAAAGATTAATATTTGGCCTCAGACAGACTTAGTACATTCAAATGATTTCTTCAGGAAGTTAATTTTGCAAAGATCAGTCACTTCACATAAAATGTAAACAAGCATTTGTCAAAGCCGAATGTTGTCTCATTGGCATTGGTATTGGTAGTGCAGGAGTTAGAGATGCATTATAGGAATGGCAGTGAAGTATTGAACTGACGCCAACCCCACCCCCACCCCCACCCTGCAGAGACTGACAGGCGTTAGGGTGTGCCTTTGGGTTGTCAGCTATAACGCTCATGCCATTTTACCTCATCCTACCCTGTAGACACTGACAAGTGTCGTCATGTGCTTTGGGGTCTTTGGGCCTTATATTTACCCCATTCCATAAGGAAATACACTGAGACGGGTGCAGTATAGGAGAATGGGGTGAACTTTAGGGCCAAACACTCCAAGGCACACCTGTCACTGGCTGCAGGGTGGGGCTGGGGGTGGAATGGCGTGAGGGACCGTTTTCTGGTTTGCAGGTAAAAAAAAAAAAAACATAGTGTGACAGTTTTTTTTTTACAGCATTTGGCACGCTGGGTGGGCTCCTCAGCTGCCACCTGAGTGTTTGGGGGGGTGCTGTAGCCGACGGGATTGGGCATCCCTGACGCATATACTGAAGGGAGGGCAAGAGCCAGGGGGATTGGGCACACCTCGGCACACAACAAATGGGGAGGCCATTATGCTGATGGGGAGTGAGCTCCCCATCAGCAAATTAAACTGGGAAGGGGACTGAAGCCAAGCGGAGAGTTGGGTCCCCGTCGAAATGAACACAGTGTTGGGGGGCCCATGAGGCTGAGGGGATTGGGCACCGGCACACACTTTAAATGGGGGGGGGCATTATGTCGACTTGGAGTGGGATTCCCCATCGGCAAATGAAGTGGATTGGGGCATGCTGACATGGGGATTGGGCACCCCTGAAGTCGGCACTCTGCAGCGGCAGTCAGTGCCGTCCATATTTACTAAAATGCTTCACCAGGAAAGGCACGTCGGGAGGCATGTTATTGTGCTGCTGCATGACGAACTTGTGTCACATTGCAGTGGCGCTCTTGTTTGATCTGGTGGCCAGTTTACATATTGCTGGTGTCGGCGCCTGCATGCTGCCTTATTGGGGAATAAGGGACGTACCTACTGATGCGTGCCCTGCATTCGCCCACAGTGACCGCACCTCCAAATCTGCTACTAATACAATACGTTGGCTGGCACGCAAGCGGGAGCCAACATAAAAACTAAGCAGAACCCAGACTAAGCAGATCTCTTCTTTGTCCTTTTTTCTCTGGGTCTCCTTGTACCTTCTAAATGCTATTCTTTCAGCTTTTACCTTCTCTGCTATCTCTTCTGAGAACCATAGCGGCTTCCTCTTTCTTTTGCTTTTGCTTACCAGCTTAACACAGATGTTTGTTGCCTTCACTATGCTCTCTTTTAGTCTGGCTCACTCTTTTTCCACCCCAACCAGGTCCTCACCCCCTGTTAGTTTGTTCATGAGGCATTCTCACATCTTAGTAAATCAGCCCTTCTGAAGTCTAGGACCCTTGCCAGTGGTCGGTTGGATTCTGCAGTTGTTTTAATGTTGAGCCACACTGTATAATTATCACTGGTCCCTAGATGGCTACCCACCCTGACGTCTGCAACACCATCCCTGTTAGTAAGCATCAGGTCCAGTATTGCCCTATCACGAGTGGGTTCACTGACTAGCTGCCTGAGGAATGCCCCCTGTAGGGAGTCCAGGATGCCTGTGCTTCTAGTGTATACTGCAGCAGGAAGGCTCCAGTCTACATCCAGCCAATTGAAGTCCCCCACCAGTAACACCTCCCCCTTTTCCACCATTTTGCCAGTTTCTTCTAACATTACCTTATCTAAGTCCTCACCTCACACTGGAGGCCTGTAGATTACACCTGTCCAAATACTGGCTTGTTTTCCTGACTCGAGGGTAATACACAGCATCTCTGCCCCTCCATGAGTTCCCTGTATTTCTGTTGCTTTAATGCTTTCCTTCACATAAAGTAACACTCCCCTTCTTTCCTTTTTACCCCATCCCTTCTGAATAATGTGTATCCTAGTATGAACATGTCCCAGTCATGGTTTCTATACACCTTGACTTGGTAATGGCCACAGTATCCACGTCAGCCCCCGCCTTGATGGTCTCTAGGTCTAGGATCTTATTTCCCAGACTCCTAGCATTAGCACACATGGCATTCCAGATTGAATTAGCTCCTTGCTTGTTGTTGCTTCCCCCTTTTTCCTTTTGTCCCCCCCATCTCCATTTTTCTGTCTGCTTAGTTCCCCTCTTCCTGCTTTTCTAATCCCCTACTTATTAGTTTACTTTATCCATTGTGGGACTATCTTCCCACAGACTCTCTATACACTCCATCTCAGCCTTTGGAGGGGCAGTTTGCGCTTCCCCTTTTTCTTCTGCAAGCCCTCCCTCCCTGTCCAGGGGTATCCAGATGGTAAAGGTGGGAGGATGGCACTGTACAACATAAGCAACCACAATCCAAAGACAGCAGAAATATGTGTTCATTACCTGGTTCTTCTGATCTTAAGGGCCTCGCCAGGGAAGAGCAGGAACACTTCTTAGATATGAACATGAAGGAAGGCAAGGGTGGTTAGCAGGCAAAAAATGCACAATTCAAATTGATTAAATCCACTGTCCATTCCAGAATCAAAATGCAAATACAAGTTTAGTGAACAAGAACATTAATGAACCACTCCATGGAGTGTGGGGGTAACACACATGGTGGGGGCATCCACAGGCAGACACCTGATTTCTCCTGCAACAGTCTCTTTTGTCAAGAGACAGAATTATTTCATGCAGTTATTTCCTCAAGCCGATAAGGCTACATTCCTGGCAGCAGCAATACAGTGGGCCGAAACAGGCTATATCTAGAGGTAGATTGTGTTTAGCAGCAATCCCATTTCACATTTCTTCTTTCAATCCAAATCCTTACACAGACCTCTCTGGCCTACTTTCCTTTCTTTAATTCTCAATACTAGGCACTCACTAGGGACTATGTCAGCAGGAGATATTTCTATTGTCCCAATCCCACTTCTAAACTTGGCCTTCCCATTAATGTTCTACACTGGGGGAGGGGAGGGTACTAAGCAATACTTGGAGCCTTTCCTCCAATTTAAGGTCTTAACACAGTCAAACTGGTGTTCTTTAGCAAGAACAGACCCACCGAAGACCTTCCAGACACCCAATCATCAAGGCCACATGCCTGGAATGGCTTCTCAGGGAATTCTGCATCCTGATTGGGGAACCAACAGAATCCCTCCGACCAGTTTCTACAATGTCCTGTAGCTACTGTGTCCTCATGTCTTGTGAACAAGTCCTTACAATCTGCACTGTTGATTCATTCCTTGTAAGAATTTATTTTATACTGGTATGTCTCAGTCATATTCCCCTTTCCTTCCTGGCCTTCAGTGTACATATGTTGAGGTCTGCAGTGCCAACCTTTCCTCACACAACCTCCCCTGCTGACCCTGAATCATCTTCGTGGCCCTCCTGTTCCTGCAGTAATTCCAATTCTGGGACTGTCTTCACCCAGAGGACTAATTCCCATGCCACATGGACCACCTGGACAATCTGCCACCCTGCTGGGGTCCCAGCCAACCATGCCCCACATGGACCTTTCCCTGCCTCCAGAGGCTGCCCAGTTCAGGAGTCCCAACTCTGTAGTGGCCACCGGCTAGGGGAAATGGGGTAGTGCTGCCACCACTTACCCACAACAGTCCAGGCTGCCACCTCTGAACTGTATCTCAGGCCCAATTTGCCATAGCAGGCCCGCCCACAGGATGCACACTGACTCCACGATCTGCACTTGCCCACAGGTGAGATTACTTAAATTGCCAGGGCCTCATCAACGCTTACCCTATCAAGGTGCCGAAGTTCACTTGACGGGCCCTCATACTTCATTTCTCTTCTTGGGCTTCAGCTCCCAAATGCACAGACAGACCCCGAACCCTCAGCTCCAGTGTCTCCCCTTCACTCTCATGGCCCGAACTGCCGCACTTCTTATATGCGGATCTTCGAGGGAGGAGGGCCGGGGTGGCAAGTGGCCCATCCTGGCTGTGCAGGGGCTCTCCACCCAAACTGGCAGGCTGACCCACTAACTCTTCTCTTCCCTCGGATCTCTCTCTCCCTGGCACCAAAAATCTCTCTCTCTCTCTCTCTCTCTCTAAATATATATATATATATATATATATATATATATATATATATATACCCTGAGGATGGGGCCCCCTGCTGGCAGCAAGCAGGCCCAACATCCCAGACCTAGTGGCACCAAGTTCTACTTTACCTAGGTACACCTAACAACCAGAATTAACTTGTCAGTGCCCAGATGGTGCATACACTTCAACCTACCCCTCCGGCTAGTTTAAATGTTCATCAAAAAAAATGTATAAACCTTCCACTGAGAACTGTGAATCCTCTTCTAGATGGATGCAGGCCACCACCTCTGAACAGGCTCTCATTCTCCCACATGAGCCCCCTGTCCTCAGTGTAGCTGTACCCCTCCTCTCTGCACCAGGATTTGAACCATGAGTTGAAAGCTTTGGTGCAGAGCTCCCTTTTCTTTCCCCTATAGTAAAGAGGCAGTAGCTCTGTAAAAGCTACAATGCATGCTATCTGTTTAAGACTTTTTTCCAGCTCCCTGCTCCCCCTATACTACTGTTACCCTGTCCCTAGCCAGGTCATTTGTCCCCAGGTGGACAATGACATCCGGCTCCCCTTCCTTTCCTACTGCTAGCTATCCTCAGTATTTGCTTCCCATCTCTCTGGGCCATATTGTCTGCTAGGCATCTGACTTCCATCTCTGCCCCCTTTCCTATTCCTAACTCTATTCCCCTGACAATAGAGTCCCCACCAGAAGTTGCTTCCTGCTTCTCTGGGATCCCCTTTCACCCTTCTTGGGACCTCCACTTAAGAGAGCTCCCAGTTCCTCCCCAGCCACCACCACAGGTGCCTCCTCCTGGCTGTCCTGCTCCACCAGAGCAACATAGGAAGTAAGCAGTGCTACCGGTAGTGACTGAGTAATGTACCTGTGACTCCACCCCCAACCTTCTGGATCCCACCCAGTGGTGGAGCCAGATTTGGGAACCGGGGGGGCCATTCAGTCAATCATGGGCTCCAAAGTGGGCACTAAACAGTAAATAAAGATGGTGGTGGGGGCACCACTACTCACACTGGGGCAGCCAGAAGCCCTCTCAGCCCCCCCCAGCTCTGCTACTGATCTCACCACCCCCTCCCTCCTTGAGACCAACGTAGTGCAGCTGCTTCTCCTACCTGGCATCCTTTGAGGTGACAGTGTCAGACTTGATGTCCCCTGGGTAGGGGAAAAGGTCACTGAACTCTTAGTCAATACAGCCACATGTCTAATCACCTTTTGTTGGCTCAAAAGCAATATAGCCATGAGTCTAAAGACTTCTCTGCCAGCACAGAAAGATGCACACAGATGGGGCAGCATCGTAGCCTCCAGAAGGTCTCCCTGAAGACTGCCGCTCCACAACCAGTGCACTGCACCACTCCACACATTCTCTATTGCTGCTCTCCTTATACTTCCTCTCCTTCCCTCTCCGAACCCTGTAAGGACAAGCTGTCTATAGTATGAGTAACTAAACCACACAGCTTATAATGTCACAATTGAGAGTATGCTGTAACAAGTTATTTGTTGTTTTTAACCCCCTTTTTCCACATCAATTCATCATAATATTTTAAACACTAAAGCATTTAAACAGTCAAACACTTTGACCTTTTGCAGTATTATGGCCTACCCTTACCCTTACACCCATCCCAACAGCGACTGCAACAACAGGAGAACAGGTACCTTACCTTAATTGCTGGCAGAGTCCTACGCTTCCATGCTTCCTCTGCTGATGATTGCTGATGCCTAAGATGCCAATCTTTCGCCTGTTTCACTCCTTCACTATTCCACTCCCCTCTGGAACACAAATGTGAACGAAGTAAGCCCTCAAGTATTTGTTAAACTGTAAACATATCCTTCAGTGCTCACTGTATAAGGAAAGTTACTTAAAATCATAGCACTGCTGTTGCAAAACTGATTCTGAACCAGTACAGTACTTGCAGAATCAGTGGTCCCAGGAACATCACTGTCACACGGGACAGGAGACACTGTAGGAACAAGAAGAGCAATAAACCTTGCTAAGATGGAGGTCCCCAGGGTCCATACAACTACCATAAAACTAGCAGACTAATTTAGAAAAAAATCCTGATAGCAAACAAAGAGAAGAACACATCAAGACTACACACACAAATCAAAGCACCCTGCACAACATATGTTTTTGCAAATTCTGACTGTAGTACTCCTTTGAGGTTCAGGCTGCATAGGGTGCTTAAGTGGGTCACAGAAACATGTAGTTAAGGCCGAGCCTGCTTAGCGCATAGGAAGACCGGTCCTATTGGTTTAAATACTACACTAATCCCGTTCTCTTTTAGGATTGATACCCTAAATAAAGTTGTTTTTGTAACTGACATCTAAGTGTCATTATTAACTCCGAAGGTTACAGTGCATGCTATTTGCGGGGAACTGTTGCATTTGCTTGGGGGCTGCAAGGAGGGTGACCATACTGGGGTAGTGGGCAGGTACAGCATCCCAGAGGGTTGTAGTGACCAGTCACCAGGCCCACTTTCTCTGGCAAGTGGCACTGTGCTATTTCTTCTTTCTAGATATAACCCTCCCTTCCCAACTAATGAGAGGGAAAAGAACCCAGAAGCCACTGCAAACTTCTGCGGTGGCCCAGTGAAGGTGTAAGGTAGTGGTGTCCTGCCTCCTAAGGCAATTGGGAGGATGTCCCCCCGGGGACTTTACATGGTATTTGGGCTTTGGCAGTGTACTTCAACCCGTCTCTCCTCACTGAGTCATTGTTTTTGTTTGCCCTGGTTGCTGTAGCACTGTCAGTAGGTTGACATACAATGTTCAGGGTCATCTTGTGAGTGTTTGAACAGCTGTTTCAAAAATGAAGGTCCAGTTGAAATTGACAGAACAAATGCTGATGGCAGATCAACTGTGAGAAGAAAGGGTGATGACAGGGCAACTCAGAGAATAACTTATTCTCTCAGTTGTTCTGTCATAAGCAGAAATAACATAATTTATCTGGGAAAATGTATTTCCACTGCCATTGTATAAAGAAAGGACATGCAATGGCTTGACTTAGAATATGCCATTTATCTTCATTTGTGAGGAGGCAGAATCTTAATAATTCTCTTGTGGCTTTGTCACTTGTAAATTATGGTCCTGCCCTCTAACTCATGAAGATAAATGTCATGTACTGTCAAGAAGTTGCGTATCTCCTATTTATGAAATGGCAAGAAAGAATCTAGAAACATCATTGTCTAAAACATATCATCTGACTGTAGTTTAACTTACAATATATTACTGTAACAGTAGCCCAAATTAAAACCCAATTATCTACCACCTGTGTTATAAATCACTACTATCACTATGTTTTGAGCTGGCCCAATGGCGCTGAGGGTTGAGGCGCTAGACGCCACACCTCACGCCACGCAGACAACCTGGGTTCGGGAACGAGCCCAGGGAGCTGGGGGTCAGTGGGGAGGGAAGAGATCGAGTGTCCAAAGGACTGCTCTCTCTTCCTTGGGGAGGGACGGGGATGTGACTGCTCAAAGAGAGACCTCTGGCGGTGGCCAGAGGTAGCCTAAAGTAGCGTCGTGGCATATGCCTGGGGGTGGAGCCACGGCAGCACGTTGCCATGACAGCGGGGCTCTGCGGGGGACTTACAACTAAGGAAATACCTCCCTCCTCCCACTGATAGGTGAAGGCGCCTCCCACCCTTGGATCATACTCCTAGAAGCCGGACACGGCTGTATCCTAAGTCAGGCTTCTCCCGACCTGGTCTCAATCCTATAAGAAAGAGCGCCCTGGCCGGGGGCGGCTCTTCCCTGGAGGGTAGACCTGGGGGATGCCCAGTGTTGGGGGAAGAGGAGACCGGTCAATGCCACGCAAGGAGGTAGAATCCAGGATGGTCGGTTGCTGGAGAGTGTTCAGTGGGGCTCAGGTAGGGAAGGGAAATAAATAGAATTCAAAAAAAAAAATCACTGCATTTTGATCTTTTTTATTAAATTAGTAATCTCAGGTTTTTTTTTTTTGCCTTTGTAACTACCCTAAATCCCTTTCTCCTCAATACTTGCTGTTCTCACTTTTCATACTGCCTAAACACTCTGTGGCATCAGTAACACCGTTCCGGGCCATTCAGATGAAAAGCATGATTTGGTGTAACTGATGTTATGTAATGTCTTAGAAATATGAAAGAAAGACCAGTAGTCAGTGAGGAGAACGGAACTCTGTAGATCTGAGAGCAGTCCAAAACTCAACTACTTATTTTAAAGTTTTGGTCGAAGCATACCAGAATCCATAATTGGCATGGAAAGGAAAATGGGAGGGCAGTTAACAATGTGAAAATCTTTTCTGAAAACCTTTAAAGAAGCCACAATAGACTACGTAATCATTTCTTAAACTATTAAAACATAAATTCAGAGATCTGTTGCACTTTTATAACTGTAGTTGCCTATTTTTTTAAATATGATTACCTAATCTTTTTAAACAGACCATTTTAAATGTGCAATAAACAACTTCAGAGTGTGGTTTAGAAGATATGAGATGCACTTTCCACAGCATAAGGATACTCAGCCTTAGGCCTCGTGCCTCACACTCTCGAGGTGTGCATTTTAAATCCTTCACACCACACTCTGGCATGTTATATGGCTTTCAGGTACTACCTTTATGCATGTGTGGATATCTACAGTTTGTATTACATCTGATGTAATTACATTTTGTAAATTAGAGTACTTTGATTGATGGCATGTGTGCTGTGAAAATAACACATGTATTTCTGTAGTAGACCCAGCATATTACATACTGCAAAGCAAAGCAAAGTTTATTTATGAAACACTATTTCAACAAGACCATAGCTGTTGTACAATAGAAATCATAAAATCATGAAACACCTATTTCAGCAAAATAGTAACATTTAAAAACAGATTATAAAATAGCAGAACTAAATATCAGAAAATGCCAATTCAAATAAATAGTTTTTTAAGGCAGATTTAAAGGCCTCAGGGGATGGGCACCCCTAACATGATGAGGTAGAGAATTCCACAGGGTCTGAGCTGCAAAAGCAAATGATCTAGCACCTGAAGTTGTAAAACGAACCCTGGGAATCTCTAGTAATCCCTCGCTGACGGAGCAGAGAGGATGAAAGGGGCAGTAGGGACAAAGGAGATCTTGCAGATACCATAGTTACAGTCTGTGTAGGGTCTTATAGGTCAGTAATCTGACCTTGAAGGTAATCTTCCACCACATTGACTGCCAATGCGGACAGCGGAGCACAGGTGTGACATGGCAAGATCTTGATAAATCAGTCAACAACCTGGCAGCCGCATTCTGCACCAGCTGCAGGCAACGAAGGTTCACCCTCAGTAGTCCTAGGTCATATACCGACTGTGCAGCATCGGTTCTACAGTGAAGACCATCACAGCGACATTGCTGGCAGTTGCTGTGATGGTCTCCACTACCTGACACTGGTGCTGGGGAGGTGTTTGCCTCCATCCCCGAACTAACTCCGATTGGAGTTAGCAATCTAATGTAAAGTATTTGGGGACAGAGCTTCCCCACATGGGGGGTGTGGGGGCAAAGCCCCCACAGAAAACACTTGTTCCCAAGTGACAGCACAGCACCAATTGGCGCTGTTGTGCTGTCGTTGTGCCATCGGTTGACAAGAAATTTGTTGCCACGGCACATTGGAACCTCCCTAGGTATAGGGCATTGCAGTAATCAAGGTGCGAGGTCACAAAGGCGTGGACCAATGTCGGAAGGTCATCAGGTGAGACCAGATACTTTATCTGGGTGATATTCCTCAGATGGTAAAATGAGGTCTTGACAGTGACTGGCACCTGAGACTTAAGCGTCAGCTCGCTAGCAAGCACAATGCCCAGATTCCGCACCTGGTCAGAGGTCACCAGCTGGTTGCCACCCAGCCAGAGTCTAGATGGCTGCTCAGCTGGTAACCTCTATACCCAATGACCTGGGTCCACAACCAACACCTCTGTCTTATCTGGATTCCGTCTCAGCCAATTGGCACTCATCCAGTCCTGAATCTCAGAGAGGCAGTTGTCAAAGACTGAAACAACATTGTTTTGTTCAGGCACAAAGGACATGTACAGTTGAGTATCATCTGCATAGCAGTGAAAACTCAAACTGTACCATCTAATAATGTCCCACAACGGCAGCATGTACACTGCGAACAACATGGGGGAAAGCAGTCCTGCGGTATCCCACATGGCAGGGGAAGGGGGCCCAAGTAGAAAACTCCCAACTCTACTCTCTGCATTCTGCCAGTAATGAAGGAGTGAAACCATTGGAGGACTGTACCAGACAGCCCACAGAACAGCTGCAGGTGCTCTAGCAACACCCCATGGTCCACGGTGTCAAATGCTGTGGAGATATCAAGGAGGACCAGGATGGAGCGACTCCTCCAATCTCTCACTGTCAGGAGATCATTAAGTACCCTAATGAATGCAGTCTCAGTACTATGCCTCTTCCTGAAATTGGACTGCAGAGGATCTTACATGTTGTAGGTGATCAGATGCTCCTTGAGCTGCAACACAACTGCCTTCTCAATAACCATACCCACAAAGGGCAGGTTAGAGACAGGCCTGTAGTTTGTGAGACAGTCAGGATCGAGAGAAGGTTTTTTCAAGAGGGGTGAACCACAGCCTCTTTTAGGGTGTCTGGAAACACCCTGGTCTCTAATGAACCCATAACTAACTCAGCAAGGACGGGTCCAATTACCTCCATGCACCCCATCAGGAGGTGTGTTGGACCAGGGTCCAAACTACAGTAAGTCAGCCCCAAACCCCGGATCATCTTCATGACATCCTCAATCACCAACTGGCTAAAATCTGACCAGGCAGACTGGGTGCTTCCAATCTCGCACTTTTATCCACTCTGCTGATTTGAGTGAGCCGTGCAGATCTCAGATCTGATGGTGTCAACCTTATCTGTGAAGAACTGAACAAACTCATCACACTTCTATGAAATTGCTCCCCAATTCTGGAGATGGGTTGGATTGCACAACCTGTCCACAGTATGGAAAAGCTGAGCCGGTCGATTTCTTGCAGCTGCAATCTCCCTGGACAGGAACTCTGCCTTCTTATGGGAGACTGCAGATTGATAACCCCTATAATGGGACAATAATCCCCATAGTGTGCCATCACAGTGGAATATTTAGCCAATGGGAGAGCAGGCTTCACAGTTCTTGAGGATATCACAAAGTCCCAGTGTTGCACTCAAGCAAAACAAGTGAACATGTCACAAACAGAACCAGCAAAACCTGAATTTTAAAGTAGATCTTGTTTTTATATACTTTGTTTGTCCCTCATTATCGGTGCTATCCTGTTTAGCCTCCACTCTCCAGCCCCACCCAACCCCTTCCCAATTGTGTACTCGTTCCTTTCAGGGAGTTCAGACAGCCACACCTGACTCTGTGGTGGATTTTGCTGGGGGCAGTGGCTCTCCCCTCCAGGTCCATTTTGTGTGGGAAGACAGTGGCTTGTTGGGGGCAGGGGATAGGATTGTTAGCATCATCTTGCATGCTTCAGGGTTTTTCTGCTTCCTTTACTCACCAGGACACCAGTGGTTCCAGTTCTGCAAGCGCACGCAATTGTATGGCCTTGGACAGTGCCAGCCAGCATCCTCCCTCCTGAAGTGGCATCCAATTGAACTGGAGGCAGTATTGCAGCTGAGCCTCTCTTCCTTTTCCCACAGCTGGTCCCTGACAATCCAAATTCATTTTTGAACCCAGGTCACCATCTTTGTGAGCAACAGGCCTAGTGCTCATTGACAAGAAGCAGAGATCATTTAAATGAGTTTGTCACTTTTGGCAAAACTTTGAAAAACATAATATTTATAAATCGTTTTTATAAACAAAGCTTATAGTGTACGGTCGAACGTGATTGTGCATGGAGATCCATACACTGTAAAAAGTTATTCTGCTGCAGTAATGACATTCATAACGACTTTTTGTTCTGCATTAGAATGAACGTCACAATGTAAGTGACCCCATCAGTACTGTTGATAGGGCTAGCGGTGGTCGAAGCATCATGTGTGTGAGATGGTAGGCAGGTGGATGGCCGAGCAGTGCAGGTCATGGACAGCAGAGGCTGATTCTTGAAAAAGGAAAAAAACTAAGCGATATTATTTTTTTTGGGGACCATACTCTACATAGAATAGTGTATGATAGCCCAAATACACAACATCGCTCTTCTCACACCTCTTGGTCTCTGCGACATCGAAGGGACCGCTCAAGCTTCGCTCTCAAGGTCCTTGACATCATAGTAATAACTTGGTGTAAGAAAGTGGTGTTGTGTATGGGCTACCATACATTATCCTATATATTTATAGATTTTCTGTATTTTCATTCATTTTAGTCTTCATCTGCTCCTGCTGTTTAACCGTTTGCTGAAGTCACAATTGTCTCCTTGTGACATAATAAAAACATACATAGAAATATAGATTGTGTCAGCAGGAAATAAAAAACAGCCTAGAGGGCCATCCTGTCTGCCCAGTTCTCTGTGTAGCTCCAAACTCGGCCTAATTCCAGACTGGATTTAGAAATCCGATAACTGTGGTGACTGATCACCACACCCTACCCCTTGTATCCCTTCTCCTCTTCTGCTTGTTGGTCTCACTTTCCTTTATACTGCATCTGTCCCACCCAAGTTTAAACTCAATTGCAGTCATGGCTTCAGTCTCCTCCCTGGCCACTCTGTTCCATTCATCCACCACCCACTCAGTGATGAAGAACTTCCTTGCACCCCTCCAGAATCCCCCCCCGACCAATTTCTACACTGTCCTGTAGCTACTGTGTCCTGTCTTGTGAACAAGTCCTTACAATCTGCACTGTTGATTCATTCCTTGTAAGAATTTATTTTGCATTGGTATGTCTCAGTCATATTCCTCTTTCCTTCCTGGCCTTCAGTGTACATATGTTAAGGTCTGCAGTGCCAACCTTTCCTCACACAACTTCCCCTGCTGACCTTGAATCATCTTCGTGGCCCTCCTTTGTATGATCTCTATGTGGTCCCTGTCTTTCTTGGGGACTGCTCTCCAGACTTGCATGCAGCACTCCAGTTGCAGCCTTACCAAGTCTCTGTACAGGGGCAGTTATGAACTCCTTTCTCCTACCATCAGTTCCCCTTCTTATATATCCCAGCATCTTATTTGCCTCCCCCTATACTTTGTTGCACTGTGCAGCAGACTGCAGGCTGTCACTAATGATGGTCCCCAGGTCAATCTACTTAGTTATCTGCACTGCCCTTATTCCTGCCATCCAGTAGTCCAGTTTAGGGTTCTTCCTACCAATGTGACTCACTCTGCACTTCTTTGCATTGAACTTTTGTTGTCATGATCTGGACCACCTTCCAATTTTTCTAGGTCTCTTCATTTCTCTAACTTTCTTCCATCCACTATGCTGCAGATCTTCATGTCACCGCAAAGAGACACACCTTATTCTGGATTACTGGTCCCAGAACCGATCCCTGCAGTACCCTGCTCATAATTCTCCTGGACTCTGAGTGCACCACATTGATAACTAGTTGACATCATAATCTTTACACTGCAACAAACTGTGATGTCACGAACAGGAGATTATGACTTCAGCAAAGGATTAATCAACAGAAGTAGAAGAACATTAGGGGACAAGGATCCTGTTTCCATGCAAATTACCTTAGTAACTGAGAACAAATGAAGGACAGATGCAGACAATATATAAATATAAGCTGAATTATGTGTAAATACTGTTTTTCAAAATTTTCTTAAAAATGCTAACCTAACCTTAAAGCAGCAAGTTTTCCAAAAATCCAGTTCCAGCTACAATCAATACAAAAATATATTTGTCAAATCGAATTTTCTAGGTACTCCCTATGCTGCGTACCATGATTTTTTTGTCTAGTTTCTTGATCCTAACCCACACCATGTCTACAATTGTATTTCTATGCCAAATGTGGTGGCCATCTTTTTTTCTTGAGAAAAAGAAAACCAAAACTAGATTCAGACATTTATAAAATACTCAGATTTTGGAGGAAGTCGACAATTTTACCACCAAAGGAAACTGGAAGATGTCGTGAATCATTTACAGTAAAAAGAAAAAAGGCAGGGTGAATTTTTTTCCCAATTTCATTGTACTTCTGCTTTAAAAGGCATACATCTTAAAGAGCTGGTGGCACGTTCAGGAGAACTTTAACAAAACATAATATTTAGGCACTCTCCAGCTTGTATTTCCCATTAGTACAGTATTCTTCCTCTCCATTATTTAGTAGTGAGGTCATTTGCATGAAAACGGGATCTTTTCTCTTGAAGAGTTCATCTATTCCTGCTGCTTTCTCCCTACCTGAAGTCATAGAGCAGTGCTTGTGACCTCACAGTTGGCATGGTAACACATTGTGATGTCTCAACAGAGGATTATGACATGAAGTAGGGAGTAAGCTACAGTGGCAGATGAACTCAAAATGAACTCGAAGAGACAACAATTATATATTCAAACACATTTCTTTAGTAGTACATTATGGGGTGGAGACATATATTAAATATAAATGGAATGCAAGCAGAATTGTGCCTAATTATTATGTTTTTTAAAGTTTTCTTTGAGGCATCAGTAGCTCTTTAAAGCTGGACAAGTGGTGCAGCCGTAGGCTTCAGAAGCAAGCCTGTGCCATGGGGGCTAGCTGGCAAGAGGAGGATAGAGTGTCCCAGAGGACAAAACGAAAAGGGAATTTATTCAATACACATTGTAAAATCAAGTGTGCAGTCAAAAAGCAGATTCCATTACTGTCAAGGAACGGATAAAGTGCTTATGCAATGCTACTGAAAATTTGAAGCTAGTGTCAAGGTTCAAGGTTTGCACTGCAGAGAAGGTGATCTTACCTCAAAAGACAGCTGCCTCCATACCCCAGCACTGTGCTCCCAAACCAAGCTTTGTGGGGACATGGCTTGGTGGTCCAAGGCTCATTTAAATATCAAGAAAAGGCCCATGTGACTAATAGCATCCCACTGAATGCTACTTAGATTTCTACGTTATACCCCAACATATTTTTTCATGTACTGCAAGTTTGTTGAAGTGTCTGTTTTCATGTGGTGTATTACCCCACAGTGCTTGCTCTTTTCTTGTTTTGGGGATATAAACATAGGCACCGGATATATAACATTTCTTTCTGCATACTTTCTTAAAAACAAGGTATGTATGCCCAGACTATAAATATCCATCCAAATAGTAATATGTGCATATTAGTAAACTGTTCACACATGCACTTGCAGCAACTTCCAACAGAGAATATTACTCTTATAGACTGCAAGACAAAATGGTTACATTTACAATTTCAGACTACATTATTTGAGTTCTTATAAGCTAAAAATCAATATTGGTACAACTGTGCATCATTAAAAGCTCAATGAACGTGACAAAGTGGGACTGTTGCCTATTAGCAAACCAGCTTTCTATTCAGACAGCTACTGTACAATAAGCTATTAAATTCCACATGGAGGATCAGTGAAAAAGATTGTATCTAATGTGAAGACAAGGCAAATACAGATTTCTCTGTAATATTTTGCAGATTGCTCCTGGCACCACATGCTCCTGTTACCTCAGTGTGGTCTCTGAGAACCTACATTCCTTGTAATACCATGGGGTCACGAAGGAACCTATCCCAAGAATTTCAGGTCATTTCTCCTCCCATGATGTTGACATTGATACCAAGGGTAGCTGCCGTTGGGCGCAACTGAATATTTTCAGTGCATGAGTTTTGAAGCACACAGACCTGCTCCTTAGGGGGGTCCAGCAATTGGCAGAAAACTCACAGCAGGCAGTAGTACAAATAAGCTGCACTCTATTCTAAAACAAAGCATGCCATTCCATTCTTCATCTTTACTTAAGTTGTAGTTCCAACACATGGCATTTATTGTTGTTCATCAGGATGGCAGTGCCCATCACAGCTGCTGCAGCAACCAAGTGAGAAAGCAACAAGGTAAACAAAAAATTCTACTGAGCTAGTGTCATGGTGACAGGGGATCACTGTGGCACACCAGTGACCTGGGTTTGCGCTCCAAGCCCAGGACATCGGGAGTGGAGGTTGGCAGGAAGGACTCTTCAGGAGTGGAGGCCACCAGGGAGGACTCTTCAGGAGCAGAGGCCAGCAGGGAGGACCCTTCAGGAGCAGAGGCCAACAGGGAGAGCTCTTCAGGAATGGAGGCCAGCAGAGAGGGCCCTGCTGGAGCAAAGGCCACCAGAGAGGTCTCTTCAGGAGTGGACACCAGCAAGGAGGGCCCTTCAGGAGCAGAGACCAGCAGGGAGGGCTCTTCAGGAGCAGAGGCCAGCAGGGAGGGCCCTTCAAATGCAGAGGCCAGCAGAGATGTCTCTGCAGGAGCGGAAGCCAGCAGGGAGGACTTGGAGCATCCCTTGGATGGTTGATGCACTCCTCTCATAGAGGGTCCTGTAATTTGTTTGCTGTTGTCTGAAACCCTTCTTTAACATTTGGGCTGAATATTTCCTCTGATTCCCCACCGCTGTGCCTAACTACTTACTGTTAAGAGATCAGTGAAAGGCAAGAAGACCTATTGTGCAAGATGGTAAACTGGGTTAGAAACTGGCTAACGAACAGGAGGAAGAGGGTGGTGGTAAATAGGATCAAATCAAGGGGGGGGGGTGACCAGTGCAGTATCTCAGGGATCGGTTCTTGGGACGGTCTTATTTAATGTCTTCATTAATGATATTGCAGAAGGGCTAGAGGGAAAAGTCTGCCAGTTTGCAGATGACACCAAGATCTGCAACAAGGTGGATACATCAGATGGAGTGGAGAAAATGAGGAGGGACCTGGGGAAGCTTGAAAAATAGTCTGAGGTGTGGCAACTGAGGTTCAATTCAAAGAAATGCAAAATAATGCACCTGGGACGAGGAAACCCTGGGGAGAGCTACAGGACGGGGGGGGAGTTGTTGATGATCACCAAGGAAGAAAGGGACCTGGGGGCTAGCATTTCAAATGACCTAAAGGTGTCTAAGCAGAGTACAAAGACTGCAGGGAGGGCCACTGGCATGCTGGGGTGCATAGGCAGAGGTATCACTAGCAGAAGGTAGGGGGTGGTGATGCAATCATATAAAACACTTGTGAGGCCTCACCTGGAGTACTGTGTGCGGTTCTGGAGGCTGCACCTTCGTAAGGGCATCAACAGGGCAGAGGCGGTCCAGAGAAGGGTGACAAAGATAGTACAGGACTTGCACCAAAAAATATATGAAGAGAGACTAAAGGACCTCAATATGTACTTGCTGGAGGAGAGGAGGGATTGGGGTGGCATGAAAAGTACCTAAAGGGCATAAATAAGTTTCAGGGGGAGACATCTTTCAATATAGGAGGAGTACAAGAATGAGGGGGCATGATATGAAATTGAATGGGGCAGGCTGAGGGGACATGTGAGGACGTTTTTCTTTATGGAGAGGGTGGTGGACACATGGAATAGCCTGCTGCAGGAGGTGGTGGGAGCAAAGACAGCGAAGGGATTTAAACCTGCCTGTGACAGGCATAAGGGAACCTTAGAGGTGGGAACGAGTGTTGAAAAGTCATTGACCAGGTAGGATCAGAGGCCACAAACAAGTGTAGGACTTATGGGTAGAATGGATGGGCCTAGCGGTCCTTATCTGCCAACAGTTTTTATGTTTCTATGCATAGACATAGGAATGTGCTTCAGTCATTTGGAGGGTGGCTACCAAGGGCTGTGTAGGAGAACTCAGCCTTCAGACTACAACTCAATAGTAGATGGATATTTTCAATGGTAAGTTGCTTTGGCTGGTAACCTGGGATTGAAACTAGCCAAGGATGACTGGATAGGTCAATGGGGAGAGAAGGTTTGAGTGTCTCATGGGATGCTCACTTCCTTGGGGTGGGAGTCAGACCAATCCTGCTGCAAGAGCACCACTTGAGGGGACCACAGTGGAGCCTGCCTGCTAGGTACAGCATGGGGTGAGGAGCTGCAAAGGCTTCAATGCACACACATGCTTGTAGCATGCCTGGGGCATACACATTCACAGCAGATATTCTTAAGGTGGGAGAGCACAGGAAAAACATCCTGGTGTAGCAGGGCAAAATACTGGCAGGTTCAGGCCAGCACTGCCTGTGCTCCCAGCATGACAGATCCCAGCCAACAAATTTGGAGTGTCAGAGGGGTATTACCACTGAAGGCCCTATCACCATGGGTAACAAGCAGAGGTGGTGCAGGAGCAGATGACAAGGTGAGAGCGGATATGGTGCCCCAGCTGGCAGAAGGAAGAAAAAGAATAAATAAAAAATGTTGGTTGCCTTTTCTTTTTTCTGCTGGTATATTTTAATATATTCTTGTGTTTTTAGTCACCTGTAAGCTTTGGCTTTCAAGCATCTATTGTCAAGGTTACATTCAGTCTGCGTGATTTGGCTACATGATATCACTGCTGAAATCATTAGTAATAGGACTTTTAGGTCTTGGCACAATGTTTCAGAAATACACAAGTTTAGGTTCTATCCCCAGTGCAGAACATTTTTAATTTTTTACTACAATTTATGTGGCATGAGAGAAACTGTTGGATGTCATTGCTGATGTCAGTGAAAGAGTTTCAGCAAGGCTTGAAGCAGGCTTTCAGAACACCGCACTGTTACTTCTGTGTTGGAGTCAACTTAATTAGTTTTTTGCTGAAAAGATGAGACTTGTTCAGGTTTGAATGCAACTTGGTGGGAATCATTATTTGAAATGGCAGAGATGTCATTGCTAAACTCCACTGCAGCTGTATATGCAGGACAGGGGGTGTCTGCACTAAATGCTGGATATGCTTTCCCATTGCATGCATCTCTTGTTTAGAAACCTTCTGTCTCACTATGTAAAATGATAGTGCACTGGCAGAGCACCAGGACAGTAGTAGTGAGAGAGTAACTTGGAAGGTTGCACTTGAGGAAGCACTGGAACCACACAAAAGTCTGGTACAAGAGTTTTATTCAGAAACCATCTGTCAGGGTGAGTTTAAATCAAACTGGTAACATACACAGAGGACACCAAACAAACCCCGGCTCTTTGACCAAACTGGCCTTCGTTAGGGGGAATAGTTGTGAGAGGGCCTGGGCTTAATTCACAGTCTGGAACACTTTTTCTTTCTCACTACAGTTCACAGTATGTTGTGAGCAGGCATCTTTCTCTAGACACCTTTTGTCTCACCATGTGGATCAATAGCACAGTGGCACAGCAACAGGACAGTAGTCGAGAGGGGGCTTGGGTTTGATGCCCACTTGTGAACATTTTTGCCTTTCTCACTGCAATTTATGTGGTTACCAGGCATTTCTCTGTCTAGAAACCTTTTGTCTCACCATGTGGGCCTATAGCATAGTGGAAGAACACCAGGACAGTAACTGGGAGGGGGGCCTGGGTTCAATTCCCAGTCTGGAACATTTTTTTCTTTCTTACTACAATTTATTTGTTAACATGCATCTATCTTTAGAAACCTTCTCTCTCAACATGTGGAATGATAGAACAGTGGCAGGGCACTGAGACAGTAGTCCAGAGGGGGCTTGGGTTTGATTCCCCAGTGGCAGAGTACCAGGCATTAGTTGGGAGGGGTCCTGGGTTTGATTCCCAGTTATGAAAATTGTTATTTTTCACTACTGTTTATGTTGTTAGCATGCATCTCTTGTCTAGAAACATTCTGTCTCATCATGTGGAGTAGTAGCACAGTTGCAGAGCACCAGGACAGTAGTTAGTAGGGGGCCTGTCCTCAATTCACAGTGAGAAACATTTTTTGTTCTCAATACAGTTTATGTTTTCAGCATACATCTCTCTCTCTCTCTAGAGGTATCCTGTGACATAGGTGCCTGCAATTGGGCACCTACAAAAATAGTGACTCAGTCGCAGTGTATGTCAATGGGGCTACTCACCGGGATGGTGGCCAGATGGGGGGGTTCACGCTTACAGTAACAGGATGTCGCTACATATATACGCATGTGGGAGGGAGCAAGCGTGCTCAGGGTGAGAGGGGTGAGAGGAAAGGGAGGGGTTGTGAAGGGTGGTGCCATGGTCAGTTGCTGAGCTGGCCCCATGGCATGGTGGGTGGGTTCAGGGCTTAGGTAGTTAAGGTACTGGGTTCGGGTCCAGGCGCATTTTCTTGCGCCCGGCCCAAATTTGTTTTGTTGTGGTTTTGCCCCTCCCAACATACAGTCCCCTGGAGTTGAGAATCCTTCAATAGGGGGGTCCGGGGGCACATCCCCCCGCATAACACATTTAATTCTAAGTCCTCTGCACCACTTTGCTGTGCACCGGGTACATTGCCGAAGTTTATTTTTGATGATGTACAGTTGCCTAACGGCGATCGTCCTTTGGCGATTGACATTATCACATAAATCCTCTCTAGAAACCTCCAGTCCCACCATATGGAACTATAGCACAGTGGCAGAGCACTCAGGCCATAGTTTGGAGTGGAAGGGACCTGGGTTCAGTTTCCTGCAGTAAATATTTTTTTCTTTCTCACCACAATTTATGTTGTTAGCATAAGTCTCTCTCTAGAAGCCTTTTCTCTCACCTTATAGAATGATAGTGTAGTGGTAGAGCACTAGGACAGTAGTTGGGAGGGGGCATGGTTCAATTCCCAGTCTGGAATGTGTTTCTTTTCTCACAACAATTTACAGTATGTTGTTAGCATGCATCTCTCTCTAGAAACCTTTTGTCTTACCATGTGGAACAATAGCCAGTGGCAGAGCACCAGGACAGAAGCTGGGAGGGTGGCAAGGTTTGATTAACAGTTGTGAACTTTGTTTCTTTCTCACTGCAATTTATGTTGTTATCGTGCATCTCTCTCTAGAAACTTTCTGTCTCACCATGTGAAATAATAGCACAGTGGTAGAGCACCAGGACAGTAGCTGTGAGGGGTCCTGGGTTCAAGTCCCAGTCTGGAACATTTTGTCTTTCTCACTACAATTTATGTTGTTAATGTGCACCTCTTTTTAGAAAAATTATGTCTCACCATGTGGAAGAATTGCATAGAGGCAGAGCACCTGGACAGTAGTTAGAAGTGGGCCAGGGTTTAATTCCCAGTTATGAACATCTTTTCTTTCGCACTGCAGTTTAGCTTGTTATCATACATCTCTCTAGAAACGTTCTGTCATACCATATGGAACCATAAGACAGTGGCAGAGCACTATGACAGTAGTTGGGAAGGGGCCTGGGTTTAATTCCCAGTTATGAACATTTGTCTTTGCCGCTACAATTTATATTGTTAGCATGCATCATTGTCTAGAAACCTTCTATCTCACCGTGTAGAGTAATAGCTAGCACAGTGGCAGAGCAGCAGGACAATAGTTAGGAGGAGCCTGGCCTCGATTCCCAGTTGGGAACATTTTTTCTTACTACAATTTATGTTTTTGGCATGCATCTCTCTCACCAGAAATGTTCAGTCTTACCATACGGAGCAATAACACAATGGCAGAGCACTAGGTCAGTAGCGTGAAGGGATGAGACCTGGGTTCAATTCCTGGTTGTGAAAATTTTTTTCTTTCTTGCTACAATTTATGTTGTTAGCATGCATCTCTCCCTAGAAGCCTTCTGGCTCACAATGTGGTATGATAGCATAGTGACAGAGCACTAGGACAGTAGTTTTGAGGGTGCTTGGGTTTGATGCCCAGGGGATATGCTTTCTTTCTCATTACAATTCATTTTGTTAGAATGCATCTCTCTCTAGAAATGTTCTGTATCATCATGTTCCAGATTCACAGTCTGGAACATTTTTCCTTTCTCGCTGCAATTTAAATCATTAGCATGCAACTCTCTGTAGTAATCTTCTGTCTTACCATTTAGAATGCTAAAACAGTGGCAGCATAGTAGTTGGGAGGGGAGGGGAGGGGTTTGATTCCCAGTGGGTAACACTTTTTTCTTTCTGACTTCAATTTATGTTTTCAGCATGCATCTATTCTATGGGAGAAATTGTCAGATATCATTGCTGATGCCCATAATAGGGCTTTCAAGGCTTGGAGTAGTTTTTTTTTTTTAATCATGGAACCATTAATAAACCAGGAATTAAGAACATTGAAAATGAACATAACTGTCCCACTTTATCAAGATTATTCATTCACAAGAGGGAATAATGGAGTCTTATCCCTCATAGCTCATGAGACCTTTTTTTTCACAAAAAAGCATGCTGACTCCAGAGACCTTAGTGCAGAAACTGATCTGGCTAAGAGTTCAGAATTTGTGTAGTGTGTGAGGTATGCTTGTTTATTTTTGAGGTGCATGTTCACGTTTGCATGTATGTGTCTGCATTGCGCAGCATCTACGTGTACATTGTTTAGCATGTATATGTGTCCTTTAATATATAAAAATAGCACATCCATGCCCTGGTGCCACTCAGCACAATTGGTACTTTGATCTTTTATTGAGTTGCAGCCAGTAATTAATAGTTTAAGTCCCTTATACAGTAGGCAGCAGTTGTCAGAAATAGAGCTCTGCTGAATTTCTGAATTTTGATTTTGCCTAAGTTTACAAAATATGGAAACAATTCTGTCATGTCTTTACCCAGCTGTGTGGGGCAGGCTTCTGCAAACAGAATTACAGACTTACGTGTTTATGTGCCAGCCCCAGAGACTGATCCTTGCATACCTGGTCTCAGAAGCAGCAGCTATAGTCATTTAGCTAAAAGGACACCCTCCTTTTAGCCACTGTGTTAAACTGGCTCTTGTACTTGTATGCTACAGCCCTCAGTCTCTCCACCAGATGTCACTTTGCATGTGGTTACATGTTCTGTATACACATCAATTTCTGCTTTTTCACCACCAGATGGCACTCTGCTTCTGATCGCCAAGGTGGGTACTGGAACCACATTGCCAATGCAATGTCTTTACCCTTCTTTGTGGGGGATAGCTGTAAACTGAATTACAGACTTGCAGGTTTAAGTGCCAGACTCAGGGATCGATCCTTGTTTCTCTGATCACAAAGGCAGCAGCTCTAACCATTCAGCTAAAAAGAAACCTTCCTTTTAGCCAAGGTATTAGATTGGCTCTTTTTACTTTTCTCCACCAGATATCACTTTGTATCTAGTTTCTAGTTCTGCCTGTACTTCAAATTCCACATTTCATAGAAATGGCAAAAAGTGAAGTTTATATTCTGCAGCTCAGCCCCCCCCCACCCCCACAACTTATGTCATTTCTGCTTGAAGGCAAATATTTATTTTGTTTTTGTGTGATCAAGAAAAAAAAATTAATGCAGCATAGTTTTTTTCTACAACTCAGAGACTTTGTGCAGGGTGAAGTTCTATGAAAGACAATAAGCATATTTTGCATATGAAAAAAATTCCTACAGCACTAGTTTGGAAATACCCATAGGGCTTTTTAAGCCTCTTTACTTGTAACCCAGTCTCTCCGAACTTCGGTATATACCATACATACAGTAGTAATATGGTAATTTCAGGCTGGCATGGACTCTTGGTCCATTGTGTTTGCATCCCCCCCACCTGCTCCTTCATAAGCTGGGATCCTCTCAACTGTACCTGATTTTTGCGACATTCCTGATGTTACCTCAAATATTTCCCTCTGCCCATTCTAAATCTGCCATTTCTGTCACTGAAGAGTACATATTTGAATCATAAATTAATGGTGTCCATTAGTGTTACTGTGCAATTCTCATTAAGAAAATGATATTTATGCTAAGTAATATATTGTACACAGCTTTTGGAGCCAGTACTACTATTTTTCCAGATGTGTCCCTGATTTTGGTAATTTTTCTCTTGTCCTTTTTATGCCTTACTCCTAATTTATGAGATAGGAGACTGAATGGATGCCATGATGAATAAGTATGCCATGCACAATATCCCACGCACAGTCCTGGACAACTAAATTCAAACCTATTTTAGTGAGCGAGGGTATGCTGACCAGCCTACCAGCACTATCCCTTTTTTAAAAGTGCTGGGGGGGGGGATCTTTGACTTCCGCCCTCACAACACACATTGAAGGACAAAAGGGAACTTGGTTTAACATATAATATAAAGGATAGCACTAACTGACTGCAATGCATAAAGCATGAGTATGCGTGTGCATGACCCATGGATCCCTAGTCATCAGCATTCTAGTGCAGCTGGGAATCCAAGAAGGAAAACCACGGAATATGAGCAAGATATGCCCGCGCTCTTGAGCTCCACTGTGTTGACTGATCATGAACCACAACATTAGTATGTACTTTGGGGGTGGGGTGCGGGGGAGAGAAGCCTGTTACCAAAGAGTCCAAAGTCCCCATTAAGGAAGAGACAGTCCATGGGGAACGGAGGTCGAGTAAGTGTCTGAGAAAGTAAGGACAAATATGAGCAATGGCTCGGCCCAAACAATGGCAGCACTGGAGATAGGACCAGAAAGAAAGTGAAGGAGAAAAATAAAAAAAAAGTAGTAAGGTCTGAGGTGCTGGGCAATGTAAGACTGGCTGGAATGCTGACCATCTGGGTTCACACCCCAAGCCCAGGATGTCCAGAGTGTAGGTCAGCAGGAAGGGCAATAAGCATCCAAGAGAAACTCTCTTCCTGAGGGTGGATAGCACAGAACATTGAAGAATCAAAGTACCAATGGTAGCGAGAGGCTTCAGGCTATCCTTAGCATAAGCAGGTCCCCACAGGAAATAAGATATGGCATCTCAACTTGGTAATCCTGTTTGGGATACAGTGTCTGAAAAGTTCAATGTAAAAGAAAATGCTACACTGTTCACAGTGCATGCCCTACTAGCACGTGTTACAGAGAGGTGTCAAATATTTCTCTCACTTCATCTTCCAATTTTCTTAATTGTTTTCTTCCATTTTATTCCTCCACTCCATCTCTTGCACCATAGGAAATGTCAGCTCACAGCTCAGTAGACCTATCAAGCGGCACTCGTTATGATTCACCATTGCTAACTGTTATAGAACCAAGGCAATAATGCACACACTTCTTTAACAAACCCCCCAGTCCACTACATACCATTGCATGAGGCACCCATTTTAACGACATACCAGAAAGGCTGCAAAAAAGACATAACCGTTTCGAAGAAGAGCAATATGTACTCATGCATAGATGACACAAGATGACAGATAACTTCCAGTGTTTTTTAAACCTTTCCAAGACATACAAATTCATTTTAATCCTAGAACCCAGAACAAAGCATCATGGGTATGCAAATCCTGGGGGAAGGGTAAAATGTAGAGGAAATTTTCAAGCGGTACTACATTCTACTGACTATATAGTTCACTACTCAGATCTCACCACAGCCGACCCATGCACACTAAACACAACCTTAATTTTCCTGAGGTTACGGAGAAGAACAATAGGCTTTAAGTAGGGCTGTGAGGGATGCAGAATTCCAGTGATGGAATTCGTGCAGAATGGTAATTCTGCTTCCAAAATGCTTTTCAGAATTTCTTTCTCAATTCTACTTAATTCCGAAAAGCATTTCTGTGCAAACTCCAGAATAATATTCCACGGATGACGTAAACTGCAGAATGTGAGTACCATAGAACTTAACGCTATAGAGACTGAAAGAGAGGAGATTAATACAAAAAGCAAGTAGTTGATATTAACTGTCTAACCAGTGGGCTACTACAAAAAGTGTCACATTACCTAGCAAAACATAACTTTAAGATGATCAATAGTCACCTCCGATGCTTCTATGCTAAAGCCTAAACTGCGACTAGCCAGCAGTACTCTGTGTCCATGCACTGCTCTCTGCGTGCCAACATCAACTGGCACCTAAACAGACCAGAAGTAGGCCACAATACAATCTTCATTAGTGAGTCTAGTTTCCAATCGTACAACAATATACTCAGCTCTGTATTAAAAATACTCTGAAAACAACAGAAAGACGTAGCTGCCCACGACCCACCAATTTCCGATGCAGATCTTAAAAAACGATGGCACTCACCAGCTCAGTCACTCGATGCAGCGTCTGGCTTCATATGAAAGGTCTGGTTCAATTTTTAGTTCTATATGGCCAGGCACAGTCAGGAGGGGCTCCAGCACCACCACATCCCAGACTCTTTCTTCATTAAGATCAATGACACCGAGCACAAATATGTGACATTGTCGCACAACGCTGACAGTAGCAACCGTAAAAAATCCTCTTGAAATTAATAAAGGAAGTGCTAGAGGATTCAGCTAGGAGGAACCAGACTAGCACTGTGCCTGGTGTGAAGCTTCCTAAAATACCTAGAGAAAGTACTCCGGATGTCCCTGCCTTTTACCTCCATGCTCGAAGACACCCACAAGGTTACCTGGACAAGGACGAGCACTGGTATACCCATGATGTCATGAGCAAGAATTTCTTGGATACGCACATGCCAAAACTAAGTTGGGAAGCAGGACTTGGTGCTAGAAACCCCAGCCACAGCATACACTCAAGTGCAGTTCACATACTGAGCAACAATGGCCTCTCCACTCAAGAGATTAAGAGTGTAACTGGACACCGATCAGAAACCAAGTCTTCAAAACTACTGGTCGTCAAGCTTGGAAAATCAGAAGACATGGAGTTTGATAACTGGTGGTGGGCAACCTCCAGCAGCACAAAAAAAGCAAGTATAAGGAGTTCAAGCACGCCACCTGCAGTATCCAGCAACTCCGTGCAGGCAGAAACAGCAGCCAGCTCAGCCAGTTCTTCAGTTAATAACTTCAGCCCCCTGAACTGCACCTTCATTTCACCCGCCAGCTTTATAACATACAACAAGTAGTGGTCTTCCTTATTATCTTGGCCAGGCCTTCATCAGAATGTGTGACTACAAGGTTTCTGCGTTTATTTTCTTTCTCCCCCTCCCCCCCAAAAAAGGGATTTTTTTTCAAAACCCTAAAAAATACTTAATTAATTTGGTTTGTTACTTGAAAATTTAAAAACTTGTGTCAGATTGAGATTGTGCCCTCTGCTGAATTAACTGTTTATTAACTTTAACAGCTCTGTGAAACTCACCCTGTTGTACCCCAGTATGTATTTGAATGTCTCTATCGTAGCTCTCTCTCCCTTCCGAGAGACCATATTGAGACTTTCCAGTCTCTACTCATATTTTTTTATTTATTTATTAACTCTAGGATTAACACCTTTGAGCAGGAACTGCTCATTTACAAAGGTTCCATGACATAGTGTGGGTACACAAACAGAGTGAACATTAATACAAAAATTATACAGCGGTAGCACAGACGGTACAGCGAATGCAGGTTTGCAAATCATTATTCAAAATTCGAGACTACACATGTTGGGTAGGAGTAGAGCAAAGACCAGTGAGCAGACATGGAGAGAGTGGCTCAGACTAAGAACTGAGCAGTGCATAGGTAGGCTAAATGTGAAGGAGATTTGATGAGAACAGTGAGGAGGGTATTCCCAGGGGAGTGGGCAGGCTGGAGGCCATTGTCAAGGTGAGAGGAGGGAGTGAGAAGTGCATGGTTGGGTACTGCTAGTTAGGTAGGGGTAGGGACAGGGGAGCAAAAGTGCTGGTGTTGGAGGGGATAAGGTGGGGGTAGCAGCTGGAGGAGAAGGGGAGACAAAGAGGTGTACTAAGTAGCAGAGATTTATTGGAGAGGAGCAGGAAAGTCCGAAGTGCTAGGGGTGGTAGGAGCACTAGGTGAAACAGTCGCAGCTACTAGAAGAGGTGAGGTGTGCCCGGAGCAGCTGTTTGAAGGGGCCAATTTTGGAAGCAGTCAGGATATTCCAGCTGAGAGCATTGTACCAGTACGGAGCCCTGTAGGCAAATGATCCCTGTCCCATAGCGGTCCAACATCTGGGAACCTGGTAGGTTTGATTGCTAGTGTTTCGGGTATGCTGGGTGGTACAGTGCGTGTTTAGGAGCTTTTTGACACCTGGTGGCATGAGGCCTAGGTGTACCTTTTTTGTTAGCAGGCAGGTCTGATACTGGATCCTACAAAGGAGTGGGAGCCATCCAGACTGGGCATATAGCTCACAGGTGTGAGTAAGGCGGGCAGCTCCAATGAGTAGTCTACAGGCTTTGTTTAGTGCCACTGTTACCCATCGAAGGGCAGTAGGTGGGGCAGAGCCATAGATGGCAAGACCATAGTCAATGATGGAGGTGACTGAGCTGTGGATTGCCAGACGCAGAGCATCTGAAGTCATACAATGCTTGTGCCTATGTAGTGTAACCCCCCTGCAAATGGGGGTTCCCAAAAGACTTCCAGGAGCTTGCTTGAATGCTCCAAGCCTGAATGGTGTTTGGCGTTTAAGCCATTTATCAGTGAGTGTTTTTAGAACCTCTGGTACTGTCTTTAAGAGCTGTCTGCTTGCAGACATAATTAGTTTGTATGGGGGACTGTGTGTTCTTTGATTGAGTACCACTCGAGCTGCTGCCAATTCACTTCATTTTGCAGTCACTAGGAGTGCAAAGGGAACCTATCTGAAAGATGTAACTGTTTGCCAGAAATTATTTAGAGTAATAATGAAATTACAGTTTGTCTAACCTGCTTTCTTTGCAGTCAGAACTGTGTCTGCTAGTTCCCATTCTAGTTTTGAACTGCTGAACTGGACCAATCAGTGTGGGGTAAGCTAGCTCTAAAATGGTGCCTTGGACGAATCAGAACTTGGACTCATAATCTGAGCCAGCCACAAGAGGATTGTATGGGCAGTGACTCTGGAGATGTAGTTTAGACTTCAGCACCTTTTGGACCAACAGCAGCAGTCTATTGTGGTGACAGCCAATCCAGTCAAGAACTGGGAGGAACTCAAAGGAAGTGCCCGGTTTTGTCGGGTTGGAGTTCAGTTGAGCTTTGGCAGTGAAGAAGGAAGGAGCCCTGTGCTTTTCAGTGCAGTTTTAGTCAAAAACGTGTATAAGGCCCAGAGTTCCGGTCTGCAGCTTGTGTAACAGCTTGTTAGGACTGAATCCATCCTGTGAAAAGAATCAAAGGATCTCTGAAGAGTAGAAACCAGGCTCACCCTGTAGAAGACTGGAGGAATTGCTGAAAATTGCACTCGGTCTGTCAGGAACTGAATCTGCTGTGTGTTCTCCGGTATTGTGCAGTAATTGCGATCGGGATACAGATGCAGCCTGCCTGGTATAGTGCTTTCTTTTATATGGATGTGTGAAGAGGTTTGTGTACCTCAAGTGAGCCCTGCTGACATTGAAGGACCCTATCTTATTTGGAGGTCGGAGTACTAATTCAGGGTCGCTCCTGTTGAATTGCCACATTAAATCCAAATGGAATTACTGTACTGCTGACTGTTTAATTCTCCTTTCTTCGTGTGAAAGGGCCCCTACCAGCTGCCACGGTTTGGACTAGCCACTAGGGCTTGGGTACCCAGGGACAGTAACTGATAGGGATAGGCCTGTGCACAGAGCCATAGGTAGATTATTAGAGTGATAAGCTAATTAACCTGATTTCCCTGTCCTTGTTATATCCCCTAAATAAATCAGAGCTGCTTGTTTCAGCAAAGTTATACTGCCTGAGGTATTTGTCTATGTTAAAGTACTGTACTGTGATTGTTGCACTGTATCTCATTTCACAGGAGGTCCCAGTGCGGAACCAGACCTGGGGAGTAGTGTATACTGTGAAGGTAATTCTGATATATTGTGTGGGCCACTAGTGGGAAGAAAGGGGGGTTGCAGTGTCCCAGAGGGCTGTGACCAAGTTAGTTTAACTATTGCAAACCCTGACCTCTGGGTGGAGGCACCCGCCATTGGATCCAGGCCCCTCAACCTGTTAGTGGCAAATCAGGCAGGGGTAGTAGCCCCTGGGATAGCGCCATCTAGGGGTTACAGTAGCATTCCAATTCGAATGTTTACGGCCTTGGCCACATTTTCGGTGTGTTGTGTATAAGAGAGGAAGCTATCCAATGTGATCCCAAGGTATTTGAAATGCTTGACCTGTTCGAGCTGGGCATCAGTGCCATTCCAGATGTTGAGGGAATGGGCTTTATGTTTGCTACTCACACTGCTGAAAAGCATAACCTTGATTTTGCTGAGGTTCAGGATCAATTTGTGGGCACTGAACCATTCTTCTACCCTCACAAAGTCAAGCTGTAGATGATGTTTAGTGAGGTTCGGGTCCTGGTGGCTGGTAAAGATGACAGCATTGTCTGCATATAGTAACATTCTCTAGTGACAGGCACTAGGGAGATTATTGATAAACAGACTAAACAGTAGCGGCCCCAGGATGGAACCCTGGGGGACGCCTGAGAGGACTGGCTTCTGATTCGAGGTGGTATTGGCAATCCAGACTTGTTGGAATCGGCCTACAAGATAACTCTCGAACCATTGCAGTGCTTCATTAGAGAGACCAATGGAGGAAAGCTGTTTGAGAAGAAGTGGGTGGCTGACAGTGTCGAAAACATGACCTGCCCTGCTGCCCCAAATAATTTCCGTTGGCATTCTCTGTCTGGTTTCTAACCCATCTCCTTCCTTTTACAGATGTGGGCTCCAGAACTGCACACAGTACTCCAGGTGTGGCTGAACCAGTGACCTGTAGCTGTACAGTGGCAGTACTACCTCTCTTCTGTGACAGGTGAAGGCTCTCCTTATGCATCCTAACATCCTGTTGTTCTTTCCCTATACTTTGCTGAATTGGGTAGTGTTTTTCGCTAATTACCACCCCCAGGTCATGTTCCTCCTTTGAGTGTGTCATCCTTACTCAATTGGTGCAATAATCTGTATGCAGATTTCTGCTGCCAGAGTGCATCAGTTTACATTTTTTGCATTGCATTTCAATTACCAAATGCTAGACAGCTTCTCCAGTCATTAGACATCCTTCTTTATGTTACTAATTCCCTCTTCCCTGTCCACTCTAATGCAGAGTCTAATGTTGTCTACAAACAGGCTCATCTTCCCCTGCAACCTCACCCTTACAGTATATCACTTATGTACATTTTAAAGAGTAGCAGCCCCAGGACAGACCTCTGAGGCACCACACTAGTTACCTCACTGGCCTCAAAGCATTTTGCATTCTCTGAACCATACTCTGAGTCCTGTAAACCAATTACTAATCTAGCTAGTTGGCCTGATGGAGGACAAATTGGCCCTGAGGTCTCATTATATGACTATCAGAGGCAATCTCCTGAAAAGAAGGCAGATTTTTTTTGTCCAGGGAGATTGCTGTGGCAAGGAGCAGACCAACTCAGTTCTTCCTCATGGTAGATGGACTATTACATCCTGCCTGTCTCCATGTGGGAGGAGCAGGTTCAAGCATGTGGTGCAGAGAGTTTGCTGTGCTCTTTGCTGACAAAGTATCCTCTATCAGAGAAGAGATCTCCAGCATCACTCATAAGGATTGCTGTTTTCATCCTGAGACTTGTCGGAGCACTCCTCCTGTGTGGGTTGAGTTCGATCCAGTTGGAGTGGAGGAGGTGTTGGAAATTGTCTCAAGGCTGCGACCAACACAGTGTGATTTGGACACAGGTCCAACCCGACTTTTGGTCAGATGTTTAGACCTGATTGGATCTGTGGTAGCTGAGATTGTCCGGAGTTCCTTGAGGAGTGGGGTCTTCTTATCAGCCTTAAAAGAGGCACTGGTTAGGCCCCTATTGAAGAAACCCTCATTGGACCCAGATTGTCTCAACAACTACAGACCAGTCTTTAACCTCCCATATTTAGGGAAGGTTATAGAAAAAGTGGTTGCCATCCAGCTCGAAGAACATCTTACCTCCTCCTTCACTTACGAGTCTTTCCAGTCTGGGTTTAGAGCTGGGCACAGTATGGAGATCGCCTTGGTGAAGGTGCTTAATGATCTCCTGATGGTGAGAGACAGGAGAGAGCGTACCATCTTGGTCCTCCTGGATCTCTCGGCAGTGTTTGACACCGTGGACCATGAGGTGCTGCTTGACAGACTGCAGTACTGGTGTGGCCTGTCTGGAAATGTCATCAAATACTTGACAGGCAGAGAGCAGAGGGTGATGATGGGGTTAGCCTCATCTAACCCAAAGCCTCTGCTTTGTGGCATTCTACAGGGATAGGCCTTGTCACCCTTGTTGTTCACGGTATGTATGCTGCTGTTGGGAGCCATTATTAGGCAGTATGGGCTGGGTTTTCATTGCTATGCTGATGATACCCAGCTATACTTGTCCTGTTCACCTAGTAACTAGATGGTAGCCTCCATATTTAACAACTGCCTGAGGAGATCCAGACTTGGATGAATCACAACTGGCTACAACTAACCCTGACAAGACTGAGGTGCTGGTGGTGGATCCAGGTCACGGGGGGGGGAATTTGGGAGACCCCTGGCCTTGTACTGGGAGGGGTCCCATTGACCCCCTCCACACAGGTGAAGGATCTGGGCGTAATCCTTGACAATGGCTTGACTTTGGATGCTCAGGTATCGGCCGTTGTTAAAAGCGGATTTTACCACATGAGGAATATTGCCCGGATCCGGGACCTTATACCATCTGAGGACCTGACCACGTTGGTACACGCTTTCATCACATCCAGGCTGGACTGTACCTAGGACTATCTGGAGGCAATCTCCACTGGCTGCAGCTGGTGTAGAGTGTAGTGGTGAGGATACTGACGGGCGAACGAAGGTGTGAGCATATTACACCTGTCCTCCGTGAACTGCACTGGCTGCCAGTTAGGTGGAGGATTGTCTTCAAGGTTGGATTACTGACCTATAAGGCCCTACACAAAAGGGGACCAGTCTACTTGCAAGATCTTCTCATACCTCATCATTCATCCTTGCTCTCCGTTGTGCTGAGTGTTGCCTCCTTAAGGTTCCCAGGGTTAGGCTACAGCATTTGGGTGACTGTGCTTTTTCTGTTGCCGCACCTACCCTGTGGAACTCACTGCCTAATCATCTTCGGGTGGCATCCTCGGTGTATGCCTTTAAAAAGGGTTTAAAGACTTTATTATTCAACCAGGCTTTTCATTTCTAAATATATTTTAATGATTATTTTAAATCATAATGATAGAGTTTAAGTTTATTGCTGTTAGCTCCATCTGGATCTGTTTTTGGTTTCTGATTGTTTGTGTGTGGTTTATACCGTGATTTTATTGTTAATGTGAAGTGCTCTGAGTCTCCATAATGGGGCACTATGGAAATAAGGTATCTATCTATCTATCTATCTATCTATCTAATCTATCTAGTTGACCTATGTGGCACTCAATCAAGGGCTATGCTGAAATCCAGGTACTGGATGTGGACTACCTGGCCTCTAGCCAATGTTTGTGTCACCAAATTGAAATAAAATCACTTAATAGTGCTCCCAGATTGATTTGGTATTTTCCCTGTAACTCCAGATAGTTTTCCTGTAGATTACATTATTTCCTATGGAAGCTGAATCACTGTATTTTCCTGTATAATCAATGCAAGTCTATGGGACCAATTTCTCTGTAGATCACCCCACTTCCCTGTACAATACAGGGTCCTCTAGATCTGAGAGCCCTGAAATAAGTTAATTTGACATGACCTGCTATTCATGAACCCAGGTTGATTCCAAGCCATAACCGCATTTACTTTCAGGAATTCAACTATCTGTTCCTCTGTGATTGCCTTTAGTAGCTTAACAGCTATCTCACTCACACCTCTCAATCCCTCAGCATTAAAATTTATAGCACTGACCTTCAAAATTCAGAGTAAATTGTCAGAATGTGTAACATTTCCTTATTTTAAAGAATAATCTATCTACAAATGTGAGTCCCATATATTTAGTGTTAAAACCTTTTTTTTATTGTGTTAGTTCAACAATTTAATAGTTTATATGTTAAGGGACAGCTCTAATATTATTAAGAACATCAGTAAACCTTTGAAGAGCAAGGGCAAATTTGAGTGTAAAACTCAGTGCTATGCGAAATTCATAGCAGTTGAGAGATATGATCACACATTGCTAAGATTTCACATTCATACAACGAGGGGTTTCTTGGAGGAGATGCAGCTCTTGTGCCCCCCCCCCACGTGAGTACCACAGCATAACGTAGGATGGCTGGCAGAGTTGGAATTACTCTGTATGAACTTTAAGAGCTACTGGGGCTAATGTCCCCAACTGAAGCAAGAACTACAGAGGCTCACATCACAGCTTTGAGGGCCAAGCACTGACAAGTCCCCCCAAGCTTGGTGCCCTGTTCAGGAACCCGTAGTTGTAGCCCCTCTACTTTAGGCGTGAACTTGTTCAGAAGATAATCTTGCCCATCTTTGACTACTGTGATGTAGTCTACGGTGCTGCTCCCAAGTCCTCCCTGGCTAGATTGGATACCGTCTTCAATTCCTTCTGCCATTTTGCCCTCGATGCTCCCTCTTGCACCCACCACTGTGATCTCTGTCGTGCCCTATCCTTCCCCTCTCTTACAAACAGATGACTCTCCCACTGCGCTAAATTCACCTCCAAGCACTGGCTGGGTGAACTCCCTTCCTACCTCTCCCCCTCATTAATAACACACCCCACTCCCTTAGAGCATCTGACTCCTGTACTCTGGCGGTCCCCCACAGAGTCACCTTCATCAGCCAATCCGGTTACTCGCACCGCCTCTCAAAATTGTGGAATTCCCTCCCCCTTCAAATTCATCACTCATCCTCCTACTACTCCATCAGTTTTGCCCTCAAAAACTTCTTTGCACCTAGCTGTTCCTGCTATGACCCTTCCTAACTCACCCCAAGCCCCTGACAAACCCTACCCCTCTTTAGTACTCATGCAATGCCCCTGCTGCAGCTCAACCTCCCACCTACCTAAAACCCAGCATTCCTCCCCTTCCCCCGATTTCCTCCTTTCAGACCTTCCATTGTTCTCTTACTGTGATTTCTCAATCATCCAAAGTTGTACCAAGGGCCTGTTCCTACCCTATCCTTACACCATTAACCCGACTCTTCCCTCCACTTCTCTGCATCCTGAAGGGCTGGGATTCAGCCTCTCTTCTCTCTCACCTTCACCGTCTCTTCTGGTCTTCCGAAGCCTATTCCCCCTTGCTGCCTACAACCGGCTTCCCTCCTATTGTACTCTACCTCTCGCTGCCACAACCTGCTCCCTTCCTGTCATGCTTGACCCCTGCCTTGTGCAGGCAGGGTCCTCAACATACTGAAGGGATCAGCCCCGGCAGCACTTTCTCTTCCTACCTCTCCCTTTGCGTCCTCCTTCTTCCTTCCCCTTCCACCCCCCCGCTTCTCTGCCTGCCGACATACCTATCTCTCTCTCACCTTCCCTTCTCCCTCTTACGTAGCCCTAGCTATGGCTGACCCCTAATCTCTGCTGCACCTGTAGTTAACTTGCACTTCTGTTATACCTTAGCCAACCTGTTCTGCCTGTGTTTACTCCTGACTAACTTTGCTAGATCAAACTACAACAATTCTATTCAGCCATTTTCTAGCTACACAGTTATGTGTCATTTAGTGTATGCCTAAATGTTATTTTGTGTTGTTGTATCTATCTAGTCCAAAAGCGGGGTAGTCTCTATCCAGTTCAAAACTGTTAGCATCCCGTTATTTCATTACTCCTATACAGTCTGCTCAAATTATTTGAATGTAATCTACTGTAAATTTATATTGTGTACCAAATCTCTGTAAACTATCCTCATGTTCCCCTACCCACCCTGGTTGCACTGGGAGAAGAGCAACTTGTTGCTCAGCGTACCATCCTGGTGAAACTTTTCAATAAATAAATAACTAAATAATTCTAATACTGATGATGGTTGGGACCAAATCAGAAACAAAACTGATTTCTGCAGCAAGTCAGAGCCCCCCAGTGGCTTCCCACACTAAGGGGTTTTGAATGCCTGATATCCAGATTTCGTACATTCCTGGGTAATCTGTCCTTCCCCTCTGACTAGACTATGGCCAGGCCAAAAGGAGAACTCTGCTCCAGAGGCAAGCAGGGTTTGACCAGGTGTGCGGTGGGGGTGGTCTGTACCAAGAGGACCCCGCCACCCCAGAACTCATAGATCTGGAGTGGGAGCTGGCTGACATGAGGACAAAAGGCAAGCACAAGAGGACAAAAATAGTAATCCATCCTCCCAGGTTAAACAGTGGAAGTCCTCAAACAGATCATGTGGTCATGCTTTGCCTGCTCAGTGGCTCCTTCTTGACATCCCCCCCCCAGCCAGAAGTACCAGGTGCTCCCCGATGGCCTAGAGCTTGCATTCCAGTTTCAGGAGTGAACTCTGGGAACCGGGATCTGGTGGGACTAGGGCTTGGGAGTGGTGTTAAGAGGTTCTGGCATCGTCGCAACCCCTTGCAGTGGGACAGGGAGCCAACTCCCTTGTGAGGGGTGGCAATCTTTCATACAGTGCTGTTCTGTATGGATCAACTGAGTCATCTCCTGACATCAGGTGCAGTAGAAGGGAGAAACTGGGGGTAAAATCCATGCTGCGCTCATGATGGTGGCTGGCTATCTCAGGCCCCACATCATGCGTTCCCAACCATCAAAGAGGTGGGGGCTAGTGAAGGTTGCGGATGGGGTGGTCATTATGGGATAAACCCCCAGGCTCAAGGACTAGGCAGATGGTGGTGGAGGATGAAAAGCTTGATAAAACAAATGGTCAGGAATGAGCTCAGGTCATAAGGGAGAGTTAGACTAAGCGTACCGGAGGATGCGCTCCTTCTCCAGGGAGGGAGGGTTGATGCCTTTGCTTCAGTGCTGCCACCTGGGGGAACACAGGTGGTAGCACAACAGAAGGCAGAGTGGAAGAGAGGATGTCAGCTGGGTGCCTGGCTGGCATGCTGTTTTGCATTCACACACAGGGGGTCCCTAGCATGCTAATGGACCCCCCACGAATCTGGGGTTTACCTAATGTCTTCCTGGGTAGGCTCCTCAATGCCCACTGTCTGGCCGGTGTCCTGTCTTTAAGTAATTCTGTTTATTTATTGTCAGTGTCAGTGGTTCAGCAGGTAGCACACTCGCCACTGAGGCCGGGAGATCAGAGGGCTGTGGGTTCAGTTCCCACATCTGGCACTTGGGTTAATATCCCAGTACTGACACTGTAGTGCAGCATGAGAGGGGTGCTGCACTTTTGAGGTGCTGTCTTTCGGATGAGATGTTAAACCGAGGTCCCATCTACCTGGATTGGCAGTAGTTCAGGTGGATGTTAAAAGATCCCATGGCACTTATCGAAAAGAGTTGGGGAGGTTTTTATTGATAAAAATAAATAATGTAAACAATATAAACAAAAACAGTTTCAGAAGAAAACATCAGTCAAACAAATAGTGCACAAACAAATACACATTACAATTGATCACAGCCAATGAACAGAAAAAATAAAAATAATAAAGAATAAACTTTTACGAAAGTCAAAACAGGTCCAACAAGTTTGAACTAAGGACTAAAGGCATTTAAGGAACAAATATACAAGAAAATACCCTGCTTATAAGTCATTATTCATAGATTCACCTTATTTAAACTTAATGAAGTGAAGAAAGCCTTTCCACCATTTAAGAAGAGTCCCTGACTCTACTCGTGATGCATCCTGAGTATAAATTAGCATAAGTTCCTTAACAATCATCAAACCAACACAGGAATAAGGCATTTTCTTTTGATAAAGAACCCATTGAACCCTAGCTTGCCATAAATAATATCGTAAAGACCCCAAAAATAAGGATGAAGTCCCATCATGAAACCCAGAGAAGTGAACCAGGTAACATCCTAGGATCAAAAATTCATAAGACATACCAGACAACCACTGAAAACCCCATAAATTCGCTAGATAAGCCCATAAACCTTTAGCGTATGTACAATATAGAAAAAAATGTTCCATCGATTCTTCCACATTAATGCATTCCAAATATGGGCACAGTCTTTCCTGTAATGCTTTATACTTAGCGTTGCCTCTAACATTTAATCGACCATAAAAAATCAGCCACTGGGTTTCCCATTGATTCTGAGGCATCCTATGGTTATTTAACTGAGCCAAAATAATAGAGTTCAGTGCAGAAGGACAGTTTTTAAAACCAGGCCCTGAGGGAAGTAATAGTGACATTAAATAGTGATAGAGCCCCTTCATACAGTGATTCAAGATTATTCCTTTCTGCATTTTCCATTTAAATAATTTCTGCGCTGCAGGCCTAAAATACAATGGGATATACAAGTGCTGATTTAATTTTGGGGCGAAATTATGCCAATTCTTAAAATATTTACCCATAGATTTTAAGATTAAAGAGTCTTCTGCCTTCAACTCTGTGACTAATCCAACCTTAATTGAATGTATAATGAATAAAGAATGGGCAAAGACTACTGGATCTATCATTCCCAGACCACCCGAAGTTTTTTTTAGATAAGTATAGCCTCGCTTCGCCGGATTTAATCGTTCCCCAGAGCATCTGAAAAAACAAGCTATACATTCTAGTCTCCAAAGGGACCAGGAGGGGGAAAATCATTGCCACATACTGCACACAGGGGAGAAGAAACTGTTTAATTACCTGAACGCGTTTTAATTTTGACAGTTTCCACTTTTTCCACCTTTGCACCTTAATCTCTACTTTTTGGAGAACAGCTTCCCAATTTTCACTTGGCATATTCTGGGGGCCAAATCTAATCCCCAAAATGTTAAGCGGATTCCTAGAAAAATGAATACCTGCTTGCCACACCTCATCCAAGCTAGATGCACCAATGAATAATCCCTTGATTTTACTTAAATTTAGTTTTGCATTTGAGACTTTAGCAAAGGCATTGAAAGCTGACAAGAAACCAGACACCGAAGTAATATCTTCCAAATAGAGAACTAAATCATCTGCATAGGCTTGTATCATTAACTGAGAATCCATCTGTACATTAACTGGGATACCCTGCCTTTTCTGTAAAAAATTCGCAGTTTGCAAAAAGGGGTCTAAGGCAAAAGTGTAAAGAAGAGGGCTAAGAGGGTACCCCTGATGAACACCTGTAAATAAATGGAACCTTCCGGCCTTACAACCCTTCAAAAATGGGAACACTCGTAGTGATCATACAATTTTTCTATTATCGTCACTATTTGTTGTGGAACCCCATAATGTGCAAGAGTGAGGAAAAGAAAGGGTAGATACACTCTGTCAAAAGCTTTGTCCAAATCTGCAGCAATCAAACACCGAGACGCTCCTACGTCAGTGAGATGTTGAATGACATCTCTTATCAACATAAGGGCAGCTTGCACCCATCTGTCTGGTAGGCCGCTAAATTGGTAAGGTGAAATAACCCCTCTGGCAAAGTTTTTCAACCGATTGTTTAAAATACAGGTAAAGATTTTGTAGTCTGAATTTAAAAGGGTGATTGGCCTCCAATTAGCAATATTCTGCTTATCCCCTGTTTTAAATATGTAAGTTAATAACCCTTCTGAAAAAGAAGAAAAAAATGACCACTTTGTCTAAAAAAAACTTAAATAAAATACACAAACACTGACTTAATTCTTCTGAAAAACATTTATACAAATTGTTTGACAGACCATCTATGCCGGGTGAAATGTTCATATTCAATTTACCAATTGTACTTAAAGTTTCTGCTTGCGAAATAGGGCCCCAAATCTACCCGATCTACTTGGGTGACAGGGACTACAATCTTGTTTAAATAGGAGGTCATGTCTGTTGTAGAAATTGATACTAGGGGATCAAGAGACCGAAAATGCCCCACTATAATGTCACAAAGTTGTGCCACAGAAGTAGCCAAAGAACCATCTGGTTTCTGTAGTACATCCATCGTCATGGAGTCCCTTAGCTGCTTACACATTTCAAAAGGATCCCCAATAGGTGATTTTTTTGTTCCATTGGTAAGGATGGCTTGCATAGTTTTACCTCTGTCATATGGAATTCTCTCATTTTCTTTTTTAAAATAGAGATTTGCTCAGAATAGTCTAATCTAGATGTGTAAGCTATGGACATAAGTCTTTGTAATTGCTGCCGAAGGCCTAAATAGTGCAGGAATTTATCATTTTTAGTTTTAACTCCCTGTGCTTTAAACCAGTTTTGTAAATTAGCTTTTGTTTCTAACCACCAGTTTCCTAGATCTGTATATAAAAAGGCTACCGATAATCTTGCTCTTAAAATATATTTAACCCCAGATTGTATATAAGGGAGTACCAGAGATGAGTTATTAAGTTTCCATCTAAGTTGTCTTTTGTCCAGAGAGACTGTCAGACAAAAAATACAGTGCAAAAAGGAATGATCCGAGAATTCACTAGGCAACATATGAAAAGATTCCACTTGCATGTTTGGTGAGACCAACATATGGTCAATTAAGGTGAAACTTTTCCCTTTTTTGAAAAGAAAAACTAGCCCCTGCCGAAAAAGAGGAGCTACAATTTAACAGACCAGCATCTTTGATAATTTTACCCAATGCATTAGAGTCACAATATGTTTTTTCTTCTTCTTTAGAACGAGAGGAGGCCGGAATGGGACAATTAAAGTCTCCCCCCCCATAGTACTCTAACAGAAGTTAACAGAAAGGGCTGTATAGCTTTTAGGCAATTTACCCTACCTGCTTTTGTTTGAGGGTTATAGATGTTAATGAACCGAAAACATAAGCCTTGCCACTTCCCATCCACAATCAACACCCTTCCCGGTATTAGGTCAATCAAATTGTGCAGTTGAAGGGCATATGAATTAAACACTATACCTATGCCATCAGCGGAATCTTCACCAAATGACCAAAAAGAAGGGCCCCAAACCCAATCCCTTTTTGAAAGATGTAAGCTGCTCCATAGAAAACATCCATGTCTCCTGTAAAACACACACAGAGAAACGTTGATCATGGATATAAGAAAAAATAGCTTGTCTCTTAACCATATTTAAAAGGCTATGCGTGTTCAAAGAACCCCAAACCAATTGCATGTCTAATCAATATTCACACCATTATTTTTTTCTCTTTTTCTTTTTTTTTCTTTATAGCTATCTACTGGCTGTGACCTAGTAGAAAAGGAGGATTTTTGTGAATCTGAATCCCCCATGTCCTGCTCAGTGTCACCCCATGGGGGAAAAAGGGCTGCATATGAATTACTAGTTTCCTGGGACACCACCTGAGAGGGGGGGTGTTTGGGGTGCAAGTTCCTAGAGGACCTTCTTTGGGGCAATATCGACAAAGGGCCAATTGCTGAAGGGTTAACACCTGCCCCCTCTGTGACCTCTTCTGTATAACAAACCGGGGAAAAATGTAAAGGATCAGGGGGACCCATGCTCACTTTGGGCAAAGTAACTACATCTGAGGCAGGCCTTTGCATATCCTTAACATTCGCCGAAATAGGTTTATTGTCAACCAAGATTATATCTTTCGACTGTCCTTCTAATGCAGTTTGTGTCCTAACTGGGGGAAGTTTTGCCTGTAAAGTAGCAGAAGGAAGAGGGAGACCAGCGGGAGGAAGGGGTGCCTGAACTATGGCTTCTTGTGTTTTCTGAATAAGTATATCAGAGTTAGAGCAAGAGGATTTATTCTTGGCAGCCCAGGGGCATACTTTAAACACATGACCCTTGCCTTCACACAAATCACAACAAGACTGATTATTACAAAACATGGTCAAATGGCCTACCTCCCCACAATTATCACAGTGAGGTTGGTCACAAACACTGGAAAGATGTGTCTTGGCTCCACACTTGTAGCATGCATGGGGTTGCCCACTATAAAAACATATGCCCCTATCCCTACCCAGCAGAAAGGAGTTAGGGATGTGCTCTATCCCAGTCTCTGATTGCCGAAGCTTAATTTTATACTTCCAACCCCCTGTCCAAAATTGTTCAGAGTCTAGAATGGGATCAGGCTCGCTCAACACCTCACGTTTTTTTTTTACCAAAAGGTGATGTCCTCTACCCGAACCCCTTCATTTCGAAACATGACAGTTACAAATTTGATCAGAGGTTTGGAAAGGGGGATAACAAAAAAAGGGGTCCACACCAGAGAAAACTTAGCCTGACCATACCTAACCCAGAATAGGTCTAAAGCATGTTGTGTACGAAAACTAATATCAAAATTATCCTCCCCTGAAATGTTTATAAAAGCATAAACATCATGCGGAGTAAAGTGCAATGAATCTTTCAACAGGGTTTTCCCCACGTAATATCTGTCAGGCCAAACTTCCAACCCTCCTTTATACCTCAGCATTACGCCTAGGAGCAGCTTCCCTATTGGAGTTAGAAAAAAGCTCAGACATCAATGGCTTGTGAGCTGGAGGTGGGGGGGGCAAACTAGCTATGTCATGACCCTCATGTAAGATCTACTGAGGTTTTTTATCCTGGCTCAAGGATACTGTGGGATAATTGTCAGAGCCTGGAATACCCAAGGCGGGATGCAAAACCTCTTTTTCAGCAGTTTGATGATGCTGATAATTCTTCCTTCTAGACTGCTGGCCAGCAGGTTTCCACTCTGGAGAGTGTTGTGAAAGAGACAAATCCGAGTCCCATGTTGGGTCAGGCTTCCATATACCCATTTCTGCCTGCTTCTAGCCCTCCTCGTGTAAAGCTTTCTGAGGAGACCAAGAGTCTTTGATGTCCTTGTCCTGTAACTGAGGGGGTTCAGTTACCCGAGAGTGACTGTCTGGAGTCAGAGTTCGCTTAGGTGCTGGTTTACTCGAAAATTAAAAGTCAGTAACCCCAAGTTGTGAATCCTTGGAAGATTGATAAGTCACTGAAGATAGAGCTGACATATTGTCCTGTTTTTGGTGTTTCAAAACAAAACCAGTTACTTTGTTCAGGGGAGCTGCCTCATTTTGAGCAAAAGTCCCGGAATCAATATGTTGACTGGTAATGGTAACAGCGCTTTGTTGAAGGTTTCCAGACATTGGGACAGGCTGTAGGCACTCGCTATCCCCAACGATAAAACTGCCAGCCTGTAAATCAGTTGAACTACCAACAGACATCTCCGGTTTAACATTAGGGATATGAGACTCCATATTCTGCCCCTTGGGACCAACAATACTCCTACGGTCTACCGGGGAATTGGCAATTAGCTCCCCACAGCTGTCACTAAGGCAAGCATTCAGAGGCTCGGCGCCAGACTGCAAAGCGTCAAAACATGATGAAGCAGTCGGTTTCACTAGCGTTTGTGCAGTGTCACCGTTTGTCAACAGCAATCCTCCTGTAATAAAGTTTAAAGAAGGCACAGTACCTGCAAGCCCAACAGCCTCTGATTCAAAAGCCGAAGTCCAGCCGACCCTAATCTCCGTCTCCATTCCTGATATTCCATGTCCATTTAAGGAAGCCTGCTTCTGTAGAACCCCGTCGTACCCCTCGGAACCTCCCGAGGGAGAAGCACTCTGTTTTGCGGTAGTTAAAGCTGAAACTACACTTTCCTAGCTCTGACGACCGTTCTGCCATCCGGAATTCACTTCTGTGGGCTCCAAAGACAAGGCTGAGCTAGCCGCATCAACTTCCCTCTCAGGTAGCGCTGTATTATTCAAACAAGGCAATTCTTTAACTGTTGAGGCTATTGTAGGCAGCGAAAGCTCCCAATTCACCACGGCATCCTAGAACTCTGTATCTGAATCTATTTCAGCCACAACCTTGGCTGGAGCCTCCGTGAGTTTCAGAGCAGGAGCTGAGGCTAGCTCTCCCACTCCACAGATGTCCTCCTCCTTCAGTAGTCCACTGCAAGTGGCCATCTTGGCAATGGCCTGTCCTCCTACTGGCAGCAATGCAGCAACCGAGTTGGGGAATTTCCCCGTTGTCCTGGCCAAATTTCCCTCATTCACTGAAAATACCACCAACAGCTTAATCTGGTTCAAGGTCAGTTGGCATTCATCTGTATCCCCCTCACCCGGATCGTGCCTGAAAATAGGCAGGATTGGTCAAGTGCACTTACCTGGTCAACAAAAACTAAATAAAGTAAAATAAATAAATTTGTGTGAGAGTGCCATATTAAGCCCCCTCACCTGTCCCTTTAAGAAAATAGCTAATCTGTGTTAAGCAAGTACTATGTGCTGGGTCCAAGAAATTTTGGACTTGTGTCCAGCAAGACAGTGCTCTATTTTGCTCCTCTTTGCAGTCACTACTAGCGTAGAGGAAGCCTATGTAGGAACTGTGCTTATTTACTGTTTGTACACTGTTATATTAGAGATAGAGAAGTTTGTTGAACCTGCTTTATTTGCAGCTCGTTCATTTGGATGGGACTCACCATGTTAAGTCTGGAGCTTCCAGTTAATGGACCAATAGAACCTCTGGGGACCTAAAATGGATCCAAGCCCCAGTGTTCTGTGGGAAGGAAATTCTGTAGTTTTGTAGTTTTTGAGTTGGTGCCTAAATAAACCTGGAGGGGGAGCCCTAACTGTGACTGACAGCTCTTTCAGCCAACCGAACCCCTGGATTTACAAGGGAAATGTGCAGTGTACCAAGGGACAGTGGATCAGTTAGAGTTGGAGGCTGAAGTGTGAACAGCTCGAGCTTTCAAGCAGCTGCTCCCTGAAGGAGCGTAGGGGAACTGGCTGGAAGAGGCCCAGCTTGCCTCCCTGCCACCTTTCTAATGCATCGAGACTGCCTATAGTAGACATCGGACCTGTCCGATTCCAGCCTGGAACTGTGGCAGAAGGATAGAAGAAGTTTATCAGTGCTACCTAGGATTTGGACTGAAGATTTGCTCCTGAAGTGGTTGGCCCAGCTTGTGTTCCTGATGTACCCAGATCAAAAGGTTTGCTCAGTAAAGCTGCTGAATTGTAGCCAGACTATGCCTGAACTGTATCCTGAGGGAGCGGTTTACTTTAAATGAGCTGAATGTATTACGTGGGTCGAGACCTGTTCACCCACAGCCAAACCTGTTATGCCAGCTGGAGGCTCACCAGCAGAAGATCATGAACTTTTCCAGACTGCTCATCCTGCCTGGACCTTGCCAATTCAGTTTAGACTGCTGCTTTTGCACCAGAGACTGTTAAGACAAAGAGACCAGCTCGGGGATCCAGCCCCTGTGCAGCAACACCACACAGGTTGGGGCCACCTGGAGGAAAGGCCACAAAGAGGAGGTGTGTCGTGTCGGCCCTGTTTCCCCATGCCCATCAGTCATCGTCACGAGGTCTCCATATTGCCTGCCTTGCAGCAGATTCCTGGTAGTGTGAGTACAATCAGGGTAGCTCCCTACAATGAGTGTTTAAATCATCTGTGGTACCATCTAATTGTTTTAATCTCTTGGGTTTACAAAGGACTGAGACAACCAGCTCAGATTACAAATAATCTGAGTGTTTTGCCTGTTAACTGCCTTTCTTTCCACCAAGGGCCCCAACATCAGCTGCAACACCGGCCATCCCCAGGCAACAACTCTGGCTAGCCAGATTTACCATCCTGGGTACCCAGTGTTGTGCAACTGTCAGCGTGGGACAAAAAGTGCATGCAATCACTGAACAGAGTCAGGGGCCAGATATTCAAAACCTAGCCCCAGGGCAAAATGAGCACTGCACGATGTGCTAAATTAGCTCGAAACCATTTTCATGCTATATTCAAAGGAACAGCCCCGGGGCTAAAGCTGCTGAATACAGCGTGCAAATGAAGCCATGCAAACAGGGCTGGGAGTGCAGTGCAATAATAGCCCCAGGGAAAATAAGACAGCTCTGAATATAACATCCAGAAACTGCAAGCCAAAATAGCAGCCCAGTGCACACAAATGTGGAGGAAGGTAAAGGTGAACTGAGTGGCTAATGTGTGTGCTAGCAAATAAGTGGATGCACTGAAGCTGCAAACAATAGTGCAGGCCAAATACTGCAGAACTGTGTTATGGTTCAGACAGATTTGCACGGCGCAAATACATTTGTGCAGCTTTTGCACATGGCTAAAATGTTTGCCTGGCGCTAGGATGTTTGCCCGGGGCAAAAATTTGCTATATTCAAAAGTGACATGCAAATGAGCCTACTTAGGCAGTCCATGGGCAAACATCCATATTAGCATCTCATTATGGCCTGATTGGCATGTAGATTGCCCAGCGTTATTGCAGGGTCCCACAGCTCCACCTGTAGGTCAGTCTGAAAGTGCAGGGGCAGGCTGGGACTGCTCACAGCTTCACCTGTAGATCAGTCTGGAAGAGCATGGTAGTAGCTGCAGGCTACGATTGTGCCCCAGGAGACTACACAGCACAGGTACAGGTGGTGGTGCTGCATGCAATAGTCAAACTGTAGTTCCTGCTACAGTGCATAGCGGACACTACAGTAACAAGGTGGCCAGTAGTGTGAGGGACACAGCAATGCCTATGGTGTGTAGGGCAGCAATGACTGCTGCACCCCACACAGTGACAGGCCCATCTGGCAGGTGTGTTGTGATAGTGGACATTACTGTCATGCTGTCATGTGCCCCACAGATGCTGAGCCACTGGCGTGGGATACTCACAGTGACATACACATGGCTGGCTGTGTGTGCTGTGGTGTCTGTACAGATGTGCTGTATGTGGCCCAGGGGGCACATACCATCAGACGGGCAAACTGGTTGTCGGGGTGTTCCCTACACTGGACCATTTGCACTGCGTGGATGGTCCAAGCCTTGTGGCAGCACCCAGTAGGTGGTGCAGCCTGGCTACCTGTACACCCTCCCATCAACACCCTCCATGCCCCCAGTGCTGCATATGTGTGCTGGATTGTGTTGGTGTACCCCAATGGGGGGACTGGAGGTGTGTGCTTTATGGACACACTGCCATGGTGTCCACTGGGCGCTGGGGCACCCAAAAATGACTGGCATGGTTGGGACCAGTGCTAGATGGTGGCAACATAGGAGGTGCCATCCATGGGCAGAATGTTTCTTCCATGTCTGGGTTCTTTCTATGTTTAATATTTACTGGTTAGGGTCAGTAAACCACCACTGTCAGAACCTCACAAACTCCATAATTCACTCTTGTGAATTATGAAGTTCCATAAACCACAGTTCTATGTCAGGCATGTGACAGGGTTGAATATGGCCTGTCCCAGTTGTTATGGAGAAGGAGTTTAAATGCAAGGATCTGTTCTATTCTCTCCTTTTCTGTCTCTTCTCTGTTTGGTTGCGCAACCAAATTTTCTTGTGACACCTAAGACTTGATCACCCCGACGATCTTGCAATTCTCTGCCTCTCATTATCTCTCTACCCTCACTTGCCGTTCTGTCTTTTCTCCCCGCTTGCAAATCTGTAGGAATAAAAATATGTGTGGATCATTTTGTGGAAATGTAATTGATACTGAGCTCCCTTTGTTTAAAACTGTATATAGTTATACTGTTGAAATGATTGCAAAAAGCTATTTGGAACACAAGGAGTTAACCTGTTTGCAAACTCTCTGAGAAGCTGTAAACAAGAGGTCAGTTCTGGGTCATAAGGTTCTTTTTGCTGCAGTAGTTGAAACTTACAAGAACACTGTGTGAGAAGCATGTTGTTTTCTTAACGAGCAGGGGTTGCAAATACTTATAAAAACAGCTGCAATTTCTTGCAACAGATAAACACAGAGACTGAGATTGGAAATTGAGAAGAAACACAAATGGATGTTCTCTTTTTTCTACTGCCATTGTAAATAGTTATTCAGAACAATTTTTATTTTTTTTTATTTTACTGTTATTAATAATAAAACTCTTGTTGCGAATTTTACAACTACTCCTGGTTTTCCTATACTTCCTGACCTGTGCCTTGATGAGAAGACAAAGTCACACAAAGCTGTGCAAAGTTGCGCAAACTCACTTTTGCGCAGTGCTAACCACCAGTAAATATAAAAAGTAAAACATGCGGAAGTCTGGGAACTTGCGTTTTATGCACACTCTTGGTGTGTAAGGCTCAGAGATGCACCTCTCGAGCTTCACCCTTGGGATTCATGGGGCATCACACACCTTGGGTGTGCATAGAATCTTTTTGTTAACTAGACTTCCCAATGCATTATTCTGTATTTTATCACCTTGATGTCTGGGTAAGCTCACTGGGCCAAGGCACATTGTCAGTAACCACCCAGAGCCACTACATGTGCGGCTGAGATGATACAGCATACACTAAATACAACTTAACACTAATTAACAACAACACACAATTCACAATGTGCAACACAGTGTCACATTGCAAACCATTTCTGCTGCAGGTGTTGTTTCATCTCAGTTCTATCAATGACAGGATGGTTGGCTTCTAAGCAATATTACTGCATTGTATTCCACAGTTTGTCTGCTTGTGCATGTGGAGTGGCCCAGGGTGGCTGACCGCCTACACTGCCTCCTCATTGGCTGCATACAGCCTTGTTCCCTGTTACTGCTGTCTCCACGCCCTCGTCCTTGGTTTGCCCAGAGGTTAAGACTACCTTTTTCTGGGTGGTAATTTGCACCGTGCAAAGTGTTGTGCAAAGTCGCGCAAACATGCTTTTCGCAGCACTAATGCACTGAATATAGCATAGCACCTGTATTCATCTACATGCCCCCTCTCTTTGTACATTGCATACATTATAACTTTGCCCAACACTAATGCAGTTTGCCTATGCTATTTGGCTTTTTGAATATAGGGGACCTGCGCAAATCCGCCACAAACGGCTTGTACCCAGCACAAAGTCTTGAATATCTGGTCCCAGATTTCTAATTGTTTAACTAGATTCACACCCCTTCCTTGTTCACTGCCCCTAAATATAAATCTGATTGTGTTTTTTCAAGTTTAACCAGGCTAGTGTGCATATTATTAGCTGGATTACAATATTAAGAGTGTGCTATCATACTGCTAACCTTATTTTACAGTGGATCTCCAGGGGAACTGATGCAAATTTAACCCGTGTGGTAAGTGTGAAGAGTTTGAGCATATTCTTACTGTTTCCTACTGACTGTGAATTCACTGCTGTGTCAGGTACTGGGCCACTAGGAAGGCGGGTGGGTGGTTATAGCTTCCCAGAGGGCTTTAGCACAGCAGATAGACACCCCCATACCATTTATCTGGGTGGAGGCACCTTATTAGTGAACCCAGGCCCCCCTCAACCTGTGCATAGCCATACAGGCAGGGGTAGTAGCCCTTGGAATAGCGCCACCTAGAGGTTACACTAATGTCCTAGTGGACTGGGAAGAAAATAGCAAATGGCCCCAGAACCCATAATGACAGCCCCCGGTATATCCAACCCCCCCCCCACCAAGGTGCCTCCTGTCGAGACACAATGACTCAAAGTTAAATTCCCCCTAACCAATCCATGCCTGGGAAAAAAACAAGGCGCCATAGAGAATGGCAACTCCAGGTAGGCGGTGGAGGGGGTTGGGTGTGCCATTAAAACTGCTGAGGGAGAGGGGCGCTGGAGACAGGAAGGGGGCATAAAAAAAAAAGACAAATTAAAAACAAAAGCAAACCCCAACAACATCCAGTTTTGCACTTATTTGGCAGTATTTGGGCTAGGCAGTGTTGCTTATCAAAGGACTTCATTTTCGAGTATATCAAGCCCCTGTCTTTTATACACACTTCATACTTACAAACCATCATATTACATGAAAGAAGAACGGCAACAGTTGTATGTTCACATGCATGTATCTGAGTGTGTGCGTCTTATTTTACTTCTTATGAAAGAGGAAGTCAATTCTCAGACAAGAGCTCATTCAGAACTAGCAACAAAGAACTGGAGAGCAGGTGACAAGTTGCAGTCCACTCTCATTTTCAAAACTTATTACAGCATTAACAAACATGAGAGCTAATTAGCCGTATGGGAGCTATTGGAGTCACCCCCACTGACACAGCAGGGTCCCAATAAATTAAAATGACATACAAATACTGAGCATTAGTAAAAGGCTTCCCACTATGTCAATGAATAACATTTTGTGTGTTCCTATAACCCTCGCCCCCGCCATACGCACATTAAACCCTCCACCACACCACCCATTAAATGGGACTGCGAGACACCACTGCGTGTTTTGTGAATAGTGCTAATGCCAGGTGGGCTTTAATTATTCCACGTCTCAAATGCAATCTGGCACTCATTATTGGCTTTGGAGCAGACGTAAACAGGTTCGAAACAGAAAAAAATCTGAACAAGCTTTTGTCAAGGAAAAGGTCAATCTACTGTTTGGAGTTAGAAATCCTATTATAGTTGAAAGGCTGAGGCCTGAGGCTCAGTGGGGTGGCCCAAGAAGGCTTCTCCAGTCCTGCCGAGACCTAAGTGCAGACAAACCAGCCCTCCATGGCATGCTTGTGTGTGCTCCTGCCTTCTGAGTGCCTGATCATCCTGTTTAGTTTTGTTCTGGTTGGGTGGTGGGCAGAGTCCTCCTGAGTGTGGACTCCATTGTCATCAGGCTAGACCTCATGCCTCATTTGAGGTCATCCTGGTTAGGGCTTGTGCACCAAAAAAGGAAAGTTCTCGAGAGTAGAGGTTTCTTCATCACTGGGATGTCTCCGGTGGCTCCTTTTGAGAATAGAAGTCTCCAACTTGAGACGGAAGGGAAAGCTCATCTCATGCCTCTTCCAATCAAAAGCACCGTGTGCTATATGCCATTCAAAGTGACATCCTCATGTAATACAGCACATAGTGAGTGATCCTCGTGTAATACAGCACATAGTGAGTGATCCTCGTGTAATACAGCACATAGTGAGTGATCCTCGTGTAATACAGCACATAGTGAGTGATCCTCGTGTAATACAGCACATAGTGAGTGATCCTCGTGTTCACTTTCATAAGACACAAGTAGGCCTGGAGGGATGGTGACCTAGGCCTTAGCTCCCCAGAGATTTTCTCCACTGGTATTTTTTTTCCCTCTCATCCATGCTGATATTCATAAACATTGGGTGACATACTCTTTAGCGCAGCAGTTCAAACACTCACTGCTTCATACAAAGACATGCTTCTAACATCCCCAGCTCAGCACTTCTAATGCTTGCTTACTGATCTACAACTATGGTTCTTAACACCCATAAATTAACAGATCTAGAGCCTGATATTTCATCCAAAGCTGCTGTTCTGATACCCACAGCTGCAGTGGGTTTAATGCCTGCTACAGAAATGCAAGCAGTGATCTGTCACCCTCAGCTTATAACATCTGGGCTATTTTTCAGTCTGGCTGTTTTTATGATCTTACAGTGTATAGCAGAACGTGGTTGTGTACAGAAATCCATACACATGAAAAAGTCGTTCTGCTGCACTAGTGATGTACCTAGTAATGCAGAACGACTTTTTGTTCTGCGTTAGTAGGCATGTCACAATGCAACTGCCCCCAACAGTGCTGTTCATAGGACAGGGGGCAGTTGACTTCTGGCATGCGTGAGCTGGACATACCAGAACTGCCTGTTCCCGTCAGCAAACACTTCGAGGGAACAATGAAAAAGTAAGCAATCTTTTATGTTTGGGCACCGTACACTGCAAAGAAAAGTGTATGGGAGCCCAAATACACAATCACGGTATTCTTTATACCTCGTGGTTTCCATGATGAAAGGGACCTCTTGAGCTTCACTCTCGAGGTCCTTGTCATCATAGAAATCACTCGGTATGAGAATACCATGATTGTGTATGGGCTCCCATACACTATCCTATACGTTTCCTTTATCCCAGGTTCCCACACTCAGGTACCTCACACATGGTGGAAGCATGCAATCAAACCACCAAGCAGCACATTGCGCAAGCGTCCGTACATCCTTATGGACTGCCCAAAGAACTGAAAGGCTGTGGTGTGTGAGTCAGTGGGATAGCCCACGAGTGTCTCCTCTCACTGAGACCACTATTTATGTCAGCCACAGCAGCCATCCAGGCTGGCTGCAGGACATTATTCCACGTCTCCATCTTCACCGTGTCTTCCTCGTTGTCTGTGTGACAGTACAGTGGGTGGGAGCTCTGGGTGCATCACAGTAAACAAAATGATACAGTAAAATACAATACCAGTACAAATAATAAATTAGCATTTCTACAAAGTTTATAATTCAACAATGATGTTAAGCAGCAACACCAGGCCCAAAACACAATGCAAATAAATGTGTTTTCTATGTATTTCTATATACAGAAAGAGAACAGAAGGTAAGCAGATATGACTTGGGAATACAGCAATACTTCTCACATAGGTTTATGGGACTGGTTGGAGGGCCTGTTTTTGATATGAGTATCGCCTTGCCTGTTCTTAGGAAGAGAGAACTGCAAATTGAAGACCTACTTTATTAATTATTTAAATAATAATGTTTTCAACTTACAATTCATCTCTTCTACAGAATCCAAGAGTATTACTTGCCTGGGCCTTTAGGTAGCTGTTTCCCCACTGACAACAAGGTTCTCAGGGCAGGGTATAGGAAACCCACTTTGATAAATACTTACCTTAGGGTCGATCATTCCCACCCTGCTCACCTTATCATGGGTATTCCGTCTAGGCTGCTCCAATGTTTGTGCAGGAACAGCTCTGATCCTGGTACTTTTGAGAAACAAGCTGCTGAACATAAGAACAGGTTTCTGAATCAATTATACAACTTAGAAGTGATTGAACAGGCGTATTTAATATCCCCAAATGTATTAATTTATTTATATTTGGTTTACCAGGAAAAGCTCAATTAAGTGGTGCTCATTTGCAAGGAGGTCCTGATTAGGACAGTAACAGTACAGAAAAAAATGCAGTGATTACAAAGGATGCAAGAAAAAAAGAGAGTACAAAATTTACAAGCAGTGGATACACTGGAATGTGGAATTACTGTACATAGAGCAGCAATGGAAAATAAATATAATACAACACATAGTTAAAAAAATAGCAACTTGTTACGAAAACAAATTGGTATAAATAATAGCAATCAAATTACACTGAGTAACAATGGAGACACTAGAGGCAAGAGCAACTATCAGTGCAGTGGGTGTCTACTGACAGGTCTACCCTCTATCCCAAAGAGAAAGTCATTAGTGAGTCCAACACTATGAATTTTGTGTTGGATTTTAATTCCATTTCTCTGTCTGTGGAGGACGTAGATAAACAGTATTGGTACGTTCTCAAAATTAATTTTTTCAACTCTGTTTCACTCTGATCGCCGACTGTCGGAGCCCCATCGGTTGACCCCTTGCCTAATCCTGTCCGGCCTCAAACCCCTCCAGCCTGAGGGCTGCTGTCCCATTCCTCAGTTCCACCCGTGACTCACCTGCAGTATTCCCCCCAAACCCGGTCATAGCCCCACCCCAGGGCAGGGCCGCCTTCTGCTTCACGTATAACATATCAGTGGAGCCTGGCAGGCGGAGGTGAGAGTGGAGGAATGCGGGACTCAGGAGGGCAAGGTCCAGTGGTGGATGTGATGACTGCAGGGCAACATCTTCCTTCTGGCCATTGGTTAGTTTCCTCTCACTTGTTATGTTACCCCCTCGGAGGGGCAGATGTGCAATGATGTCAGTGCGGCTCGGGCATGCTCCCACACCCAATCTGTGGACATCTACTGTCGCCTCCCCCCATGAGTGAGTGGCCCCAGCTGTTGTACACCCAGCCTTCTCTGGGAGTCGCTGATAGCCGGACAGCCAAATCCAACCCTCCCTGGAGGAGGAGAGCTGTTCATTGGATGCTCATCCAAATTCTCCTCGGCCAGCCTCAGCAACCCGAGCTTGCTCCCGACCCTGGGTCATCAATGTGGCATGAAATAAGGTGCACAGTGCCTCAGCCCTCTATGTCACTGAGCCGGCACATTCTCAAAACTAACCAGGATCTTGAGGATGTGGGCAGCCCTCCACCCAGGACTGTTTACCATAAAGGTCAAAGCATCAGAGACATACTTGTAAAGAGCCACTTTATATCTCTGGCTAAGAAAAACACCTTGTCCTGTCTGGTTTCTCTTCCTCCACCAGTAGGCTTTCATAGATTCCAGGCAAAATGAAGTTCATCCACTAATGGACTTTGATAAATGTTCATGGTTTGTTTATGAACGACCAAGTTTGTGAACTCTTCATCAACACGGTGTAACCCCCCTACAAATGGGGGTTCCCAAAAAGTCTTCCTTGAGTTTTCCTAAATGCTCACTGCCAGGCTGGTGTACTGCGTTCTAGCCGTTTAAATGTTATTGCTAGGGAGTGCCTGTAAAGCCTCTCTGTACTGTTTCTTTAAGAGCTGCCTGGTTTGCAGTTATAATTGCTCTGGGAAGGGGGCTGAGTGTTTCCATGCTTGAGTCCCGCCCAGGCCGCCTGATGATCGCTCCGCTTCTGCCATTGCTAATTGTGCAAAAGGAGCTCTGTTAGAAGATATAACTGTTTGCTGAAAATCTGTTAGAGTGACAATGATAATGTAGTTTGTCTAACCTGCCTTCTTTACAGCAAGGGTTTTTCTGTCTATCTCCACCACATTTGTCCTGAACTGCCGAACTGGACCAATCAGTACTGTTGGGATTCTAAAATGGAACCTGCCTACAGGGGCTGTGTGGGGCAAGACTTGTAGGAATTGTAGTTTTGAGACTTTGGTGCCAAAATGCAACTGAAGGGGGAGCCCTTGCTTTGGCTGACAGAAGGATCAGCCAACCGAACCTGTTGGATCAAAGGGAAATTCCCAAGCTGCCTGCAGAGAGAGAGAGAGAGAGAGAGAGAGAGACAGAACTAAGTTGGGTCTGGAGGAGTGAGCAGCTCGAGGAGCTGCTGCCCCATGGGGTAGCGTGGGGACTTGGCGGGAAGGCGGAGTCGATCTGCCTGCCTTCAGCTCTCCCACATGGGGAGATAAGAGAAGCCTCATCTCGGACTATGTTGCCAAACCATTCCTTGGTGCCCCGAGTTATGGGCGCGATGAACAGAGTCAGATCTCAGTTGGAAGTTGAAGAAGCAACAGCTCGAGACAGTCGAGCAGCCGTCTGCATAGTTCTCATGGGAGAACAGTGGAGAGGCCGGAGTTTTTGGCCTGTATGCCTGCCTGCTGTCCCTGAGAGGGAGGATAGAATTATTTCGGACTGAATCTGAGTTTTGTGAGAACGAAGCAAGCCACTGAATTAAGACCAGGCTCAACCTGAAGAAGATCGAAGATTTGCTGAATGCGATCAGCCTGTCAGGATTTCCAGCTACCTCTAAACTCCCGGTGTGTGCAGAGACTTTGTGATTGTGACTGGAGAGTGGTTTGCCTGGTATAGTAGAATCCCTTACATGTAAATGTGCTGTGTGTTGATAGTGGGTTGTGATTTGGCTCCCCACTGTGTGAATTGTGTTCTGCTTGCTGGAAGCTGTATCCAGCCCAAATGGACTGAATCTGCGTTCATCTCCATTCGGCCTGTGCCTTGCCACACTGGTCCTGCCAGACTACCCACTGCACAGAGAAAGCCATCGACGAGAGACCTGCCTGGGGATCAGCCCCCTGCTCCACGCTTGAACACGAATGACGCCTTGGCTAATCATGTGGGCCCTGCTTCTTCTGGCACTCCAGATCAGCCACCTGCAGTCTCGATTTTCGTCCAGCCTGTGTCCAGTTTTGGGTATCGTGAGTAACCATCAGGGTAGCTCCCTGCAACCACTGCTTAATCTAAGCGTGTCATCTGATTGTCTTGTTGTTCCTTTTCTTTCACGAACTGAGCCCTCTGGCTCCGGATTACAAATAGAGTGTATTGTGCATGTTGTTTTCTTCTATCACAGGGCCCCAACCAGCTGAGACGCCAGCCTACCCCGGGCAACGATCCTGGCTAGCCCACCTCTTCTCCACCTGGGTACTCCGAGTGTGTGACTGTTTAGGGACTCTGAAGTGCATGCATAACTATTTGATTGATAGAGCCTTTAAGCAAATCAACCAGATTACACCCCTCTCTTGTTCAAGTCCCCTCAATAAATCAGATCTAGCCCTTTTTGCATTTAACTTGACTGTGGTTCTAGTTTGTGCTCAAAGTACTGTACTGTTACTATTTGCTCTGCATAACCTTGTTTTACAGGGGGTCCCCAGGGTCGAGCCAGAGGAACCAGCCCTGGTGGTAAGTGCAAACAGTGTGGGTAATTACCTGGTGTACAAGGGGTATTGTGAAAGTGATTATTGTACAGTGTTACGGCCACTAGCAGGGAAAGAGGGGGGTTACAGTGTCCCGGAGGGCTGTGCCCAGGTTAGCTTGACCACTACCTACCCTGACCTCTGGGTGGAGGCACCCGTTTCAGAACTCAGGCTCCTTAACCTGCAACTAGCCAAGCAGGCAGGAGTAGTAGCCCTTGGGATAGCGCCACCTAGGGTTTACAACAGCATTCATGAAGCTGCTGAATCTTTAAAGGACTGTGTTGGATCGAGACAAATAATTTGCATAACTAATTTGCATATCAGGGTGCACTATTTCCCACTGCAAGAGTTATAAAGCACCACAGAATCAAAACATTTTCAGTTTAGGAGTGGGTATGTAATCCCCCTGTGGGGGCTTACCTTATTTGCTCCTGTTTCCCCGTGTCCCCCAGTTTTCTTCATTGCTGCCTGGCCTGAGTGTGTGTGGTCCCCTGAAGCCTCCATCTGGACCCTGCATTGTTTTGCAGTTCAGAATAGTCCGGAGGGGCCGGCCCACTGGCACAGCGGTAGGGTTACCGCTCACGGTGCCAGCGACCTGGGTTCGGGAATGGACTCGGGGAACTGGAGGGCCGGCCGGGGGGAGGAGGATCGAGTGCTCAGAGGCTGCTCTCCTCCTCCGGCTGGGGTGGGATGCAGGTCCCGCTGAGTTATCGCCACCTGGGTGACCACAGGTGGTGGTGCAGCAAGGACTGCCTGAAGCAGGGAGGGAGGACGTCTGCCGGGAGCCGGAGCGTTAGCACGCTGTGACGTGTATCACTCCTAGGCTCTCCTAGCGTGCAGGCATCCTATGGGGATGGGCGGAAAGAGGAAAATACCCTCCGGTGCTCCCTGTAGATGGAGCTTCAGGCCCCAATCCCAAGGCCCCTGCCGGCACAGATGACAGATCCCCGATGAAACTCAGTCGCTCGGGGTGGTGGAAAGGGGGGGCCCCGCCTCCTACCCACCTGGGGGGTCAAACCAAGGCAGCGTGGGGGGATGACCGCATCCATTGCCGACAGACGAGCAGGGACGCACAAGGCCATAGGAGACTCCCGAAGGTAAGGAAGCATTGGGGTGAGAAGGGGGTGTAAAAAGAAAGTATATAAAAAAAAAAGAATGGGCCGGAGGAGCAAAGCCGTGGAACCACCATGCTGCAGCTGCATGAATGTGAGAGTCGGAGATCCATGCATGCACGGTAGCTCATGTTAGTTTTCTTACCATGACTGAGGCAAAACAAAAGCCTCTTCAGTACCCCAGACCCCCAAAATCAGTTAGTCTGGGGCCAGAGACACAGAAGAGGCATAGGAGAAGCCACCCAATTATTTTGTTTAAGAGCACCAGTTGGCACTAAGAGAACTACCTCATAACTATTAATGAGGCGCTATTAATATTGATGAAGTTCCTACTGCGGGGGGGCAGTGTACATTGGCACTAGTGACAGGCTGGGACTTGAATTTAAATGTTGAGCTCTGCAGTAATTTTACAGGGCAAAGGGACTGCTTTAAGGCTGTGGGGAAATTAATAAATAACAAGCATTTGTCAATGCCGAATGTTTGCTTGCTGGCATTAGCATCGGAAGTGCAGGAGTTAGACAGATGCAGAACAGGAATGGCAGTGAAGTATTGAACTGATGCCAATCCCACCCTGCAGAGACGGACAGGCATTGGGGTGTACCTTTGGGTCATTGCCCATAATACTCATGCCATTTCACCTCACCCTACCCTGTAGACACCGACAAGTGTCAAGGTGTGCCTTGGGGTGTTTGGGCTTTACATTCACCCCATTCCATAAGGAAATATGCTGAAATGGGTGCAGTATAGGAGAATGGGGTGAACTTTGGGGCCAAAGAGTCCAAAGCACACCTCGATGCCTGTCACTGGCTGCAGGCTGGGGGTGGGGGTGGAATGCCATGAGCATTACTGTTGACAATCCCAAGTCACACCCTGGCGCCTGTCAGTCCTTACAGGGTGGGCGTTATAGGAAACCCCAACACCCTGGTGTTTTTTGGTATTTTCACTCCAAGTTTTCAACATGGGTGTTTTATGACCCCACTACATGAACAGTGACACTATCAGTTTATTAGCCGAAAGGTGATTTTGCTCAGCGACTGCGCCATTTGGCGCCACAGGTGCGAAAACACATATCGGGCATGATGTGAAAAATGACAGCTGTACTGTTCATGAGGAGGTGTAAAAAAATGGTAATGTTGAAAATCTGGAGTGAAAATGTATTTATTTTATTTTTGTTGACCGGGTAAGTACACTGGACAAATCCTGCCTATTTTCAGGCACGACCCGGGGGAGGGAGATACAGATGAATGCCAACTGACCTTGAACCAGATTAAGCTGTTGGCGGTATTTTTAGTGAATGAGGGAAATTTGGCCAGGACACCAGGGAAATTCCCCTACTCTTTTCGATAAGTGCCATGGGATCTTTAACATCCACTTGAACTACCACCAATCCAGGCAGATGGGACCTCGGTTTAACATCTCATCCGAAAGACGGCACCTCAGAAGTGCAGCACCCCTCACATGCTGCACTACAGTGTTAGTACTGGGATATTAACCCAAGTACCAGATGTGGGAACTGAACCCACAGCCCTCTGATCTCCTGGCCTCAGAGGCAAGTGTGCTACCTATTGAGCCACTGACACTGCTATAAAAAAAACTGGTGAAGTCACGAGCGTGTGTAGAAACTGCGCAACGCAGACCTGTAATGCAATTATTTTTGGGACTTTTTTACACCAGATTTTTATAATAGGCATTTTGGGACCTCCGCTCATGAACAGTGGCACTGTAATTTTCTTAATCTGTCCTGAATGTTGATTTTGCACAGCGACCACGCCCATTGTATGCCACAGGTGCAAAAACATGTTTTTGCAGGATGTGAAAAATTACAGCTGTACTGTTCATAAAGTGGTGTGCAAAAATGACAATGTTGAAAATCTGGAGTAAAAATATAAAAAATTGGCGATGTTATGAGCGTGCGTAGAAACTGCGCAATGCACGGTGGTAACGCAGCCATTTTTTGGAATTTGTTCACCAAATTTGCAACATTGGCTTTTTGGGACCTCTCCTTATGAACACTGTTACTGGGATTTTCTTAATCTGTTCTGAACATTGATTTCGCAGAGCGACCGCGCCATTGTGCGCCAGATGTGCAGAAACACATTTCTGGCAGTATGCAAAAATGACAGCTGTACTGTTCATAAGGAGGTGTGGAAAAATGGTAATGTTGCAAATCTAGGTAAAAATAATAAAATTCTCAAAATTCTGGTGCGTGGGAACGCTACATAATACTGTCGTCACACAGTCATTTTGGAATTTTTTCATCAAATTTGCAACATAGTCTTTTTGGTAACCCACCTCATGAACAGTGACATTGTCATTTTATTACTCATTCCCCGGTGGTGATTCCACACAGTGACCGCAAAATCACCTTTCGGGACTGAATAATGACATGACAGTGACCGAGTTCATGAGGTGGGGTCCCAAGAAACCCATGTTGAAAATGTGGTGCCAAAAGTCACAAAAATGGCCGCAATATCCACCTAAGTTGAAATGCCCCTATTTATGCCATTATACAGCTTACTGACCTGTCTTCAGTTCGCAGTCGGCTTTGAAAAGTGCAGATATGTTCCCACTCCACCGAAGATCGTTGGGTTCTGGAGGTAAGTATGGTGTGAGGGGGTGCGGGGAGGTGGGGTGTGCAGAGGGTGGGTGCGGGCTGGGGGAGGGGCTGCAATACAACAGACAGCAAGGGACCACTTTCTTGTTTACAGGTTAAAAAAAAAAAACAGCTTTGGGGAAGGTTTCCTTTTTCCCAGGTACATTTGGCATGCTGGGGTGGGCTCCCAGTGTGCCACCTGGGTGTTTTGGGGGGATTGGAGTCAACAGGGATTGGGCACCCCGTCGGCAAAGAAAACGGATCTGTGTTGGGGGGGCATGATGCCAGGGGGGACTGGGCACCCCCTCGGTAGACAAATTCAACTACAGGGGCATCATGCCAATGGGGACTGGTCTCCCCCATTGGCAAATGAACTGGGAAGGGGGCATGCCAACAGGGGGAATTGGACACCCCTGATGTTAGCTTTTTGCAGGACCATGAGAGGTGGACGGCGACACCCGCCACCCTGTTTATTGAAATGTTACGCAAGGCATGCCCTGCAGTGAGGAGATGCTCCCTCATTGCAGCGGTGAATTTCTTTCAAGCTGGTGGCACACTTCTGAGCTACTGTCATAGACAGCATGCTCATTCACTGATGTCACAGAGAGAAGCCCCAAAAAGCAGTAGCGGCATTGGCCACAACACTGACGCACCTCCACAACCTGCTACTCCAGCAAGCTGTCACAACATGCTTCTTGCGCATGCGCCCAAGCAAACATGAAAATGTTTATTCTGGCTGCACCAGAATGTAAAGATTGGGACTGTTGCTGGACTGTATATTAACTGTTTTCACAGCAGCCATGTTTGCAGCTTTTGACCTCAGCACAACCAATTGGAAAGCCAGGATCCTACAGAAGGACTTGTGGGACTGCGTAAAACACTGATGGGGAAAAATCAGGGGACAATCTTGGCGCCCATTTGAAGGACCAATCAGACATCGAAGGAGCCTAATGAATATTATTTTTTCAAAGGGACAATTGTTTCAGCCAATAGGGAGCTGCTTGGAGTGCCCAAAACCCAAGAGACATTTGATTCTGGTCTCACTTCTGCGGGAGCCCCTCCACCGGCAGGGGAGCTCTGGCCCCTTGCTAAGAAATGTGACTGCAAGGCTTGAGAATGGTTTACCTGGGGTGCCAGGTACCTGCCCTCCAGGATCTGTATTTGCCTTTCCACATTTGGAGGAATTTGTATAAAGGATCCTAAACTGCAACTTCAGCTGTGAGAGAGCTGATTCAAACTTGCAGCCTCAGCTGTGAGAGAGCTGATATGATCCTGCAACTGCAGCGGTGAGTGTACTGCCTAAGATGTTCCTGAAAGAGGAAGTCTGCTGTAAATTTCAAGTAAGAGTGAGACCTGCTTGGGGGCCATGTAGCCACTAGTTCCAGGATGTGCTTACTTCCGTGCTATTTCACCATGCATTGACTCATTACCAGAATAGGGTGGACATCTGTAAAAGAGCTAGTGTTACGTCCAATTCTATAACAATTAGCTGGGAGTCTCCCTGGAAGAGGAGCTCGCCTGCGACTGCCTGTGAGAAGTTGGAGAAATGGTTGTTTGATGGTCCAGGGCTACAATAATGGTCTGGGAGTCTTCCAGGGAGAGGAGCTTGCCAGTGATTGCCTATGAGAAGTTTGATGTCCTGCTTGGGGCTGCAGAGCCATGCCAGCCAAGAGGAACGATTTTCCTGTGTTTCAGCTTATGGAAGCTAAAGTGTAAAATACAATTATTGCAATGTGAGAAGCATCCCGTTGGTTGTGAGACTTGCCTAAATCTCCAGCATCTACTGCAAAGGTGAGAAGAGAGATCCTCCTTTGTTCCAAAGAGCAACTGAAAGGTCAAAAAAGCATTGCTCAATAGCATGGGACTGTTTTGTGGAAAAAGAAGTGTACCTTCTGTACGAGTTTAGTGGCCTTTGGTAAAGCCAATTTGATGTGCCTGAGTCTTATTGAGACTGTATTTCCAGTGGAAAATCAAATCCAGAGACTGTGCCCTGATGTGAAAGGGCCACGTCTGCTAAATTGGCAGATTGGCTGAAATGTTTAAGTGTAGCCAAATGTGACTGCATTCCAGAGAAAGATGAAGAAAGAGACTGCCTTAAACATCAGCTTTGGGAATCAGCCTGGTAGTCCTACTATCTAGGCACTGCCACTGCACCTTCCCCTGAGGGGTCATGCCTAGATATGGGGTCTGAGGCATGCCAGCCCAGGTCCCTGTGTTGTCTGCACCAGATGTGACTTCAGCTTTAACAAGATGCCTAACTGTTGTAGGAGCTGAGAGAAGTTTCCAGCCTGCTAAAGTTGCTTGGGGGGGGGGGGAACTCTGCAAGCCTTTGCTGCATTACCACAGCCAAGTTAAGTTCTACCAATTGTGTCTACCTCAGATTTACCATCTGCAAGTCTTGGGCTGTACTTGCAAGAGACTGACTGCTTAACTGTGATTACAGCAAATGTTGTTCTGTATTTGAGTGGACTGTAAATAGTTCATCAAGTGTTTGCCAAGTGCCGGCCCGGTGGCACTGAGGGTTGAGGCATTGGACGCCACACCTCATGCCACACCGGTGACCCAGGTTCGGGAACCAACATGGACCACCGGGGGTTGGCAGAGAAGGGAAAGGAAGGGATTGAGCATCCAGAGGACTGCTCTCCCTTCTTGGGGAAGGATCCAGGGGTATGCGCCACTCCTGGGTGGACCCTGATGGTAGTCGTGGGCAGTGCAAAAAGCTTGCAGAGCAAGCAGATGTGGGGGCAGAGCAGTGATGGACGTCGGCAGGTAGGTGCCACTGACATCATTGCACGTCCGCGCTCCAGGGGCAACCAGTAAGAGAAAAAACCCTCTTGGTCTAGGGAGGCGACAAGAGATCCAGTGGACTATGCCCACATCCCCAGCACCGGGCCACCTCCCCGATGGCTGGCTGAGTCCCTCACAGATGATCCCTCTAATCTCAGAAAGGCCACCAGGTAGGAGAGGCAGGCCCTCCCCCGGGGAGGGATCCAGGGGGCTGGAAAGTCCAGTTGGGGAGTGCTGGAGGGGAGGAGGCATCAGGTAGGGGAATAGAGGCGTCAGGCCGAGACACCACCTCCGAGATATGCCCTGACGATGGGTGCATAAAGAAAGTTCACACAAAAAAAAAGTGTTTGCCAGGTTCATCAGTAAAATAATGTTGCTGCTAAAGTTCTGGGTTTATCTGCCTAGCTACAGCATCGGGTTCTGCCAAGCAGTTAGTGCAACAATGACAACAGTTTAATTTCTAACTTAAAGTAAGCATGCCAATGCCAGTTAACCAGCTGCACCACTTCCAGGCTTGCAACGGTTTAGTACTGGGTACCCAGGGATAGAATTACGGGGTTCTTATCTGGACTGGGGACTGGTATCAGTTCAGAGTTTGTATTGTTACAAAGTCTAAGCAGCTAGCCAGTTAGTAAGTCTAACCTGATTCCATCAGAAGGTTGGTGGGGGTGGACACAGAAAAAATGGGTTTAAATTTAAAGGTGAAATGATTGTTAAATGTTGCCAGTCAATAGATGCCAAAATGAAAATGTTGCTTAACCTCTGCATCCAATTTTCCATTCCTAGCCTTACCCCTTGTAAATAAATTGTTGGTTAACTGTTTTTACAAAAAGGTCTTTTGAGCATATTCTTTGTACCCCATGTGAGCATATTATAAGCTTAAGTCAAACATTCCAAAGTACTGAAACATGCTTTTGTGTGTATGATAAGCCATGTGTGGAGTGACTATATGGGGCAGTGGGTAGGTACGGCATCCCAGAGGGTTGTACTTGCTTATTATCAGACCCACTTTGTAATGTTACTCTGGGTGGAGGCACCGCGCTATTTCTTTCTTTTTTTTTTTAACTTAGATTTATTGATTTCACAATGCAAAAGATACAAGTATGGCCCATAGGACAGTGCATTTTCATGATAAAAAACATAATCTGTGAAGAGACAGTATCTTTAACACTCCTAATTTGGTACATCATATGGAGGGTATCATTAATACATTAGTACATTCGAAGATAGGTTGTTACAAATGCTATTACAGGCATGAGTGAGGAAATTCTTCAATTAAACTGCCCTTTAGCATAAAAATTACACCCCTTATAATAGGTGCTACTTCCTCAACCTCCTACATCGGAGAAAAAAAGGAAACAGAAATGAACTCACTCATCCCCCCTGCACCATTCCATCGAATTGACCATAAATAAACATCTTTTTTAACAGAGCTTGTGAACAACTTCTAAGTCCCCACTACTGCAACTCTTGTAATTATTCTTAGGTCACAGAAACACTGGACCTTGAACTAGCAGACCAGGTAAACATTAAAAATGATCAGGCCAGACATACTTTTCCAGGGTTGCTAAACTGCGTCACAAAGGACAAATATGCATAGACTTTTCTCATCTAGTGCATCACAGTTACTGGTTTTAAGAAAAAATGTAGAGAGAGCAATTATATTAGAACAATTATATTAGAACAGCCCCAGTATACTAGGAGTGCGCAATAGTATGGAATCAGTGATTACTTTGTTAAATGTCCATGTCTGCATTAGTCCCTCATTCCAGCTTAACTTACTGGGCCCTCCGAAATTCAGGTATGTTCTTCCTCTTCAGACTCGCTGTCTGAGTCCCATGTGGAGTAATCCTGCTCGATCTTCACTAAGAGTTTATTGGCCTCCACTGGATCTGAAAAGTGGTAGATCTTCGCCCTGTAGGCAATCTTGAGACTCGCTGGCATCAGCAGGAAGTGATGAACCCCAAGCTAGCGCAGTTTTGATCGAATGCCATCAAAGGCCTTGCAGTGCTCCTTGTGACATAACTCGAGTCAGGGAATACATGAATAGAAATGTCCTGTCATTTACAGGGTCCCTGTTTACACGCCATAGCCAGTACATAGTCCCTTTCCTTCATGGAACTCAGAATGATCAGAACTGCTAGTGATGATGGGTGGGCAGAATCCACATGTAGTCGGGCCCCTCTGGCATTCACTCTGTAGGCCCGTAATACAGAAATTGGGGAATCCAGGTGCAAAAAATCAGGAAGCCACTGCTCAATAAAGCTGTCTAATGCATCCCCCTCTCTTCCTCTGGTATGTACAAAGTTCTAATATTGGACACCTGCGCCCCATTTTCTAAGGTTTCCAGATGTCGATGAAGCAGGGTATTCTCTTTGATCATACCAGTCATTGCCACCATCATCTTTTCTGCCATTTTACTTGACCCTTGAGCTGAGTCATCCATCTGTTGAAGTTTTGGTTTCTACCACTTTAATTCTGGAGGTAAAATCATCCATTTTTTATCAAGAGCTTGGATTGCTTTAAGCAACGCAGAGTTGGAGGGCTGAGTAGAAGTAATGCCCACAGGATCCTTTGCTTTATCGGGGCCTGCTTGGGAGTCTCTCTGCTTAGCTGCGTCTCCTCCCGTCGTTGTTTTTGGGTGACCCATCACTTAAACCTGACCAAAATATATATATTGCAATCCTCCAAAGTTCTGCAATCCAATGATAGCCTGTTATAGGAGTGAAAATCACTTTTAACAATGTAATTTGCCAACTGAAGGAATATCAGTGCAGAGCTGTGGTTGAGTGCATCCAGCTCAGCTGTTAGCCATGCCCCCCCACACTATTTATTTCTATCTTTGGGAAAGAACCCCCATTTATGTCAGAATAGTACCCAGGCCCCTCAACCTGATAAGTGACCACCCAGGCAGGGGCAGTAGCCCATTGGGATACGGCATCCAGGTTGCAAGTAATACATGTTCTACAATGTAATTGACTTGTTGAGCCCCCAAAGGGACAAACATACCATATTTTACAGTAATAGTAGAGAAAACAGTTCATATTTTAAGAGTTTCAGATTCTGCTCATAAAGATAACAATTGGGCCTTTCTATTTATTAAAGGAAGGTGAACCCCATGATTCTATTTGAAAGAAGAACAGAAAAAAATGTGTAACTGGTAAGTTACTAATTCTAACATACATGGAAAGAAGAGTCATTCATTAGAAAATGTTGAGTTTGTTAAAGAATTCAACTGTCACAGTTAATTGCTTAGGTTGTGTGATAAAACAATAAGGGCTGAACAAGTCGGCCTCGGATTTGTACACAGGGCAAAAATCTTTTGAGAATAGTGCTAAAATGGTGTTGAATGATGAAATAAACAATATAAAAGTTAAGGTATTTCTGGTCACACAAAATACTGACAGACTTTATCCATAAAAGTTCAGTGGAGTAATGTTATGAACTTTCATGGACCTGCCACGGGGCCAGGACTGCTGGCAAAGTTGCAGGTGTACTTCCCATTTGTTGGGGGGGTTGAAATGGACTTGGATCTGGGTATACCTGCTCATCACGGGTGTCTATATTCCATAGGCTGCCTGACCGACAATATTATTCATTCTTCTCTCCCCTCCTCCCTTGCAGCCATGTTCACCCCAGTTGACTGCCCCCAACTCCTCCGGTTCTCAACTTCAGCTCTGGTCACTGTCTCTAATTGCTCCATCAAAATGGGTGAACTTGCCTTCTCCGTCTATGCTCCCAAATTCTGGAACTCCCTTCTGTTTTCCCTTAGAAGTTCCAGTTCTCACCTTCCCTTCAAGCATGCACTCTTTAACTCTTTAATTACCTCACCTCCCTAAACACATGTAAATGTCTTTAGTTCATGTATTACACCTGTTTACTTGCCCTAGTTCATGGAACATACCTATTTACTTGCCGTTGCACTACTGTCCCCTTCCCTGTCCCATACCCTCGTCCTATGCCACCAGCACTGCTGTTATGCACTTACTGTATGTTACTGATCTCTGCAAGCTCTTTTTATCTCTTTTGTACCATAATGCTTATACTGTGTATGCCATCACTTTCATGCTAAGTAATTCTACTGTCAAGTAAGGTTGTTGATCTCTTCATGTACTGCATTGTATCAGCTCCTCCCTGTACTATTGTTTGTAACTTGTTTGAACTGTAATCTCTCGGGTCATGCCTGAAAATAGGCAATCCTGTCTAGTGCACATATCCGGTTACCAAAAGCAAATAATTAAATTACAGTACTCACAGTGATATTACACAAAGGGTATCAACTATCTACATGCCACCAATTATATTTACTGTAGTACCACTCCAAGTTGTTTTCGGTCACTAACAGTGCTTTATTGTTGGAAACTATCAGTTTTTGTATTGTAAACTAAAAGGTTCTGAAAATTCTGATAAGGCTTGAATAACTGTCTGCACTTTTTACGGCTTCTCAAAACCTTTCAGAACCTCAGATGCTTTTGTGGTTCTCCCATCCCTAGAATGTATATGAATTTCTGCTTCAGTGTACAGTATGTGAGGGACAGCATATTTCTGAGGGGTAAAATGAGGGATGTCCTCACTAACATGGGAGACTCAAGTGCTGTAACAGATTGCTTGCATCCATTATTTTTGGTTGTGCTCTGCATATGAAGCCAGAAGCTGCTGCACAAACTGTTAGCTAACATGGATTTATAACACTTGGCTCTACATAGTAATGACCTTGACGGAGAAAGAAGAAAACTGGCTTTTAGCAGAATGTTTAATCAAACTGCCTTTCCCAGCTTTGTTGTCCCATTTTGCAGCTTTATTTTTCTAATTTGTAGAAGCTATTCATTTACCAACCTTTCTTTGTAGAAGAAATGGTCAGACCTTTTCTGGTTGAGGTTTACATCACTTGGAAATCACAATGAAAAAAGGTCTGATGATGTTCTTATTTTGAGCCTCTTTATTGTAATTAACATATCATTTAATTCTAATTTATTCATTTAAAATTGATGACCAGGAAAGGCACACTTAGATAAGACTTGTTTCTAGGTGTGACCTGGGAAGAGTACAGTGAGGGCTGGATACAGTTGGTACAAAATGCTCCAGTTGATAAATATAGTGCAAATTAAAATGATATGGTGCAGGTAACAGTACAAGACTGACAAAATGAATATAGTTATAGTACAATTTATAATTAATAAAACATGGGTGATAGATACAAGGAGCAGAAAACAAGCAATGGTATTGAGTGGGATACATAAAAAACAGAGCTGGGCTACAAAGAGGGCTAAAACTGACAGGCAAAAAAGCAATGCAGGTGAACAGAACACAAGGAGAGTGCCAAGGGGCCTAAGAAGGTGAGGAGCAGGAACAGGAAGAATATTATTATATTTATACATGCACACATGCTCATAGACTGAGTAGAGGTGGTCCAGAAGAGGGCAACTAAAATGGTGCAGGGTCTGCACAAGAAGCCCTATGAGAAGAGAGTAAAGGACCTCAATATGTATACCCTGGAGGAAAGGAGGGAGAGGGAGGATATGATAGAAACTTTCAAAATAACTCATAAGTAGAAATAAGGTACAAGAGGGAAGCATTTTTCAGAAAAAAGATGTTCAAGAACAAGAGGTCCTGCTATGAAACTTGAAGGGGTAGACTCAGGGGGAAATGTGAGAAAGTTATTCACAGAAAGGGTGGTGGATGCACGGAACAGCCTCCCAGAGGTGGTGGTGGGGGCAACAACTGTGACAGAATTCAAGAGTGCATGGGATAGGCATAAGGGAACCTTAGTGGTTAGGAAAGGGTGGGTATAACTGGAGATCAAGTAGGGTCTGCAGTATTACAGTAGGTAGGGGAAATGGGCAGACTAGATGGGCCAAGCAGTCTTTATCTGCCATCGAAATCTATGCTTCTATGTTTCATGACCTAATTTGCACATTGAGACAGTTTTGTAGGGTTCAGTTCAAAATGTTGGGGTATGGGTAAAATTGGGACCGCCTGATGGACCGGACCCACAACGGTAAAAACTGGACTGGCTAGTTTGGTTGGACTGGGTGCAACTTGCACAGTCCAACTGTTCTGCTTTTTGCCATTTTAGTCTGTCTGACTAGCTGGTCCAGATTTCATGTTGGGTGATGGGTGTGGGTGAAATACGGACTGCCGGACTCGAACTGGACAAAAATGGTAAAGGTCATGTCCAGATCTGGTGATACAGATTTCATCCATATCCTCACCTAGATGAAATTCAGAACAGCCGGAACGGAACTCAACATGGTAAACACCAGACCAAATAGTTCCGCCGGAATAGCTAGGCCAAGTAAGTTGTATCATTTTGGTAAAGTCTGGATCTGTCAGTCTGGACTTTACTAAGTCTCAAAATGTTGTGATGGTCCAGGATTGAGAGTGTTCACAATTTTTTGAATCAGTTTGCCTACTGATAAATTTTCTCAGTGGCTGTGTTTAGTAAAAAGGATTTTTTTCATACGCATTTCGCCCTTCACTGACACTGCCCACCTCTGCAAGGCTACCTCTTAGCTCTATCTGCCACCCTTTTGTGTCACTTACTTGGTATCCAAGAGGGTCCACAAAGGACATTTCCTCACTCAAATCCATTTCCTCCATAGTGTGTTCCCCTGGGAGTGTTGACAGCCATGGCCCCTCTTGGCCTGTCTAATGTGTTGGAGGGCCAGTGAGCAGCAGGAGGCAGTGGAGCCTGAGAGTGCTGACGTCAAGCTGCTGCACATCAAAGATTTTCTACCTGGCTTTTCCCAGCCCTCAAGACATTGACAGCAGGGGTGCCTAGTGAACATGTGCACATAGTGTGTGCCCATGCAGGGCACCAGTCAGAATCCTCTCTCCTACTTGCTGCTCCCACTGCAGTACCACCTGTGGTTACACAGGTGGCAGTATATCAGAAGAACCAGTGCATCCTTCACTCTCCGGTGAAGAGTGTCCCCCGGGATGTTCATTCCCCTTCGCTGTGGTTGGCTTCTGATGATCCAGACTTGTTCCTGAACCTAGGTCACCAGTGACACTGTGGTCACAGCAAAATATGATCACTCCATTCACTTGCATTGAGCACATTTCTGGTATATAAACAATGCTGGAAGAGCACTGCAGCACTCACACTTAAATAGATTTTTTAAATAAACAGGCCTCATTGAAAGGCATTCATAGAGTCATACGAGTAGCCGGCAGATAAGGATTGCGTAGCCCACCTAGTCATTCAGTATAGAGACAAACTTTTCATACAAGAGACTATCCACCCAACCCCATGCATTAATTTAAAAGGACCAGAATTGGGCCATCCAATTGCCCAGTGGTAGCATGTTGCACTATCATACTGAAGAACTGGGTTTGGAAACGAGCCTCAGATGCTGGGAAATTGGTGGCCGAGATTGGGCAGTACTGCTGGTGGCAGTGTATTCCCAATAATGTGGGAGGTGCCATGCTTTTGCACCATTACTGATGCTGCTGCATGCTGATGAGGCCTCCACTGGTTGTGCACATGGTGCCATGGTGGGTGATGACAGCTGTGAGGGCAAGTGGGAGAAAATGTGGGGTGAAAACCCCACCACCATCATCAGGATGCTGGGTGCTGGAATTCTCAAGCTCTGTGCTGTGAGAATCTCACTGGAATTTGATGTGGGTGGTGTAGGGACAGTTAGACTAAGATAGGAAATATTTAATTATCATTAATAAGTTGGAGATAGTACCCAGGGTTTTTATTATTTTAGCATTATTATAATGCCTTCTCTAGATATAGTAATATGGAGGAATACATGAAGGAACATATTTATTTATTTAAAAAGTTTTACCAGGAAGGACATACTGAGCTGTAAAAAGCTAATTTCCAGATACATCTTGAGGGGCTGGGGAAGTGACATACAGTAAAACTTGACTACAATATGCAATGAATAAGATAATTAATATAAAACAATACTTACATGAATAGTAGGATACAATTGCTGGATTAGTCAGAAATAAACATGGTAATAAACATACATTAGCTATAGCCAAATTAACAGAAGAATTGAAACTAGATTTGGCACAAGCCGTGAACAAAAACCCAGATGAGATGGTGCCTAGAAGGGAAATTGTAGGGCTGAGGATGCCTGGTCGTGGTGTAGTCAAGGGCAGTTAAAGAAGTGAGTATAGAAGTCACAAAGGAGGGATTTAAAGGTGAAGAGTAGGAGAAAGAGTGGCTAGTAGGAGGAAGAGAAGACCAGAGCTTAAGGAACTGGAAGGAGAAAGCAGCGTGGCCGGCAGAAGATTTCACGTAAGGAAGGGTAAGGAATCTAGGGACAAACTTATGGAGGGAGTCAGTGGGGGCAGAGGTGGATGAAAGGAGGAAGGCAAGGTGGAGGGGAGCGAGCCTAGCCAGAATCTGAAAATAAAAGAAACAGTGTGAGATGTCTGGGTTCAAGGAAGGAAAAGGAGAGAGAAATAAAGGGAACTATAGTGATTGTGAAGGGGACAGTCTAATGCAAAGCAATAGAAAGAGGAGGTCCAATCTGACCAGAATAGACCTATGTGTAGCACTAAAGACAATGTCACAATATACAGAGAATTGTTTTCAAACTGATTTTCCTTTGTGCAGGAAGCAGAATGCATGCTTTATTCCTGGAAAGAACTCGAAGTTTTGGATAGAGCTTTAGGTGGATGGTATCCTCATGTACAGAGAAGTCAAGGTGCTTGCCAAAATCCCAAGATATTTAAAGGGGAGATGTCCTCTATCAATATGCCATCCAGAGTATGGAAGGGGGAGAAGATGGGCCAACCTCTTCCTGCTGGCAAAGGTCACAGACACTTTTTTCTCATATGGAAGGAATGGTAATTCATGTGCAGAGTGGCTATTATATGAACACAGTCTGCAGAGACAATTTAATTTAAAACCATACATATGGACAGACATGCCTAAGTGGAAAAGGAAGGAAAGAAAGAGTTAAACCTCCAAGAAACCAAAAAGCCTAGAAAAATAACTCAAGAAACAGTTTGTGTAGCGTCTGACCAGGGCCATCTGGGTCCTCCTCTCTCAACTCTCCAAAGGGGCTGGCCTGCCCATAGATTGGTGGGGGCACATGGTCTCCCCCACATTCTCATCCAAGTATTGTTTTCAGACTGTGAAAAACTGTAATTTAGGGTTGCTCCCCTTGACTATGTTTTAGCTGAGTGCCTCTCAGAAAATTTTCTTGGCATGATTTCCCTGCAAGCTGGACCACACAATCCCTGCTCACAGCAATCAATTAATCAATCAACCAATCAATCAAATGTTTATTTATCCAGGCGAACATCATTGAGCAAGCTCATTTGCAAGATAGACCTGGTTAAGTCCAGATTATATTACAAAACAAGCATCAATATTTACAGTGGGAATAAAAACACAGTGGAAGTGCAAATCAGGAAACACATGTACATAACATTACAGGTGATTCTAGAGCATCAATAAGACCAGTGAGCAGTGGGAACAGGCAGATCCACAAGAGATACAGTGATGGATATTGATACAGTAATTTTCATACAAAAAAAGGACAGGCTAGCCCCAGGTATTGCTATCAAGACAGACAGACAGGAATAAGTAATACAGCTTTTTCTTGACCGGTTCACAAATGAGTAAAGCAGGTGCAGTTATGATTGGAGGGAGCAGGATGCAGACAGCATGCTAGGCATTAATACTGCATCCCCAGGGAGTGCTTACATTGGGGCTGTGGGTAGCTGTATCACGGCGTACTGGAGGAAGGCGTGAGCAAGGTACTGGGCACGGGTGGAACAGCACCTACCGCATATTTAATCCAGGGCTAGGTGCTATCGCTAGTTGTCCAGGTTCAACATACCATTGGGCCATGGGAAGGTCACAGGACATGGATGGAATGGATATGCTGATGCTCCTGTGGCCAGTCACGGTCAACGATTCAAAGGGGGCTTAAACACTCATACTTTCAATAAAAACACTTTAGCCGTGTGGAAGGATTACATCGGACAGGGATGAAGTGGTTACAGCTGTATTAGCGGAGTATGGCAGACCATTCAATTTCTTTTTTCGCCGACATTGGAAGGATCGCCGAAGAGAACTGCAGGAGCCAATTGGGAGCATGGGCCACAAGGCGCACTCGATCCGATTGGTTGGCGGCCTTAGCGCTAATTTGCTGGAGAAGAGACCAGGCGAGTGGTCTCGGAAGGCGCTTTCGAAGGTGCAACCACCCAGGGGGTATAGATTTTGTGCTTTGGGTTCAGATGTCTCAGAAAGACTTACCTGTAATGCGCAAGAGGGGTACAGGGACAGTAAGTGATAAATACATACGGATTAATAAAACATGCACAAAATGACTTGGGGTATGGCAATAACATGGAACACAGTAATACCCCCCAATAAGGAAATATAAGGCAAGCGAGTTTCGCCCCACCCCAATTTGGGGGTTCACGTTAAGTGTCTTCCTGGGCCCCATTAATGCCCACTGCCAGGCAGACATCCTGCAGAGATAATAAATCCGTGGTTATTTGTTTAATCCTGTTGATTTGAGTGAGAGTGCCATGATGTGCCTCCGTGCCTGCCCCTTTAAGGCTATAGCAGTGTGTGTGCAGTAAATAGTCTGGGCAGGGTCTGAGTGTTTCAAAGCTCATGACTGGCTAGGCACCGTTCTATTTTGCTCCACTCTGTGGTCGATAGCGAAGCAGAGGGAGCTCTAGCTATTACTGTAAATGTTTATTTCTAATCTGCTGTTATATTTGAATTAGAGTGTTTGCTTTAACCTGCCTCCTCGCAGCTTATTCATCTAAATGGGAGCCACCATGTTTGGTCCAGGACTTCCAGGATTTGGACTAATTAGGACACAAGGGACTTCAAGGGGTCCTTAGTTCAAGTGCCTCATGGGAAGAAAAACTGTAGTTCTTGTAGTTTTACAGGTTGGCGCCTAAACTGACTAATGGGAGCACCAGAAAAGGAGCCGGAAATGAGAGAGGGAGATGAATGGAAGCAAGCAGGTAGTAAGAGTGGTGGAATCTTAGTGCTGGGGGACTCAATACTAAGAGGAGTCAGATGGGGTAGCAAGGGGGAGAGGCATAGTCGCATTTGGGTGGAGGCCATGCCAGGAATGACCACGGAAAGGGTGGGACAATCTGTTCTGAAATATGCTAGAAGGGTTAGGGACAAGCCTCATTTAATTACACATCTTGGGGCGAACGACCTGGCTGACAAGACAGTAGATATAGTCCAGAGGAGGTTTGAGGAACTAGGACAATTATGTGAGGGGGCAGGAAGATCAGTAACTTTTTCGGAGATACTTCCAGTGCCCAAGGCAAGCACAACAAGAAAGCTGAGAATAAAAGAATTTAATGGATGGCTAAGAACCTGGTGTTCTGCTAAAGGGCATGGGCTGTTGGGGGGTGGGGAGGGACCTGGGAGGACAGTAGTCTCTATGTCAAGGACAGACTACACTTGAGTGAGGAGGGAAAGAAAGTGTTGAAACAGAGGATGGAGGAGTACATAGAGGAAGTAGGGGGAATTTAAACTAGGAGCGGGGGGTGGCAATTGGGCAAGAGACATGCAGAGACCACAGGTTGGGAAACCATATGAGCTTACCCCCCATAACAGTGACAAAGGACAAATGGCAAGTACTATTGGTGATGCTAGTAAAGGAGGGCAGGATGGGAGGGGGGGAAAGGGTGGAAGGTGGTTACCCTTAATGCTAGGAGCCTTGGGAGGAAAACTGCAGAGTTACAGGTGCTCATGGCAGAGGGAGAGGTGGACATTGCAGCCATCACAGAAACATGGGCCACCCAAAACAATGACTGGGACCTGTCTGTACCAGGGTGCAGGTTATTTCGTAGGGACAGGGTGATTGGGAAAGGAGAGGTGTGGCACTATATGTGAAGGAAGGACTGAGGTGTGTAAGGGAGGAAGGGGAGGAGGGTAGTACTGAGTCACTTTGGATGCAAATCCAGGATTCCAAGGATAGGATTCTTAGAATGGGAGTGGTGTACAGGCAGCCATCTCAGACGGAGGAGAGTTAGACAGGGAACTAGCGGGACAGATCAGGAGGACCTGCAAGAAGGGTAGTGTGGTGATCGTGGGGGACTTCAACATGCCAGGAGTGGACTGGAGTACCCCAACAACCAGGAACAGAAGGGAGCAGGTACTACTGGATGCCTTCCAGGACAGCGTCCTGCTGCAAATGGTCAGTGAACCAACCAGGTTAGGGAATACCCTTGACCTTGTGCTGGCAAATGGGGACTTTGTGAGAGAAATTACAGTGGAGGAACCGCTGTCAGGGAGTGACCACCACTCAGTATGGCTCACATTGGATATGGGCAAGGAAGGAGTGGAATCTGGCACAAGAGTGCTGGACTTCAGGAGGGCCAACTTTGGGAGGATGGGGGAAGTGGTAAAAGGGTACCTGGCCAGAATTCAATCTAGTATGGACACTAAACAGAGGTGGGAGCTCATAAAGCAGGGGATAGTGGAGGCAACCAAAACCTGCTGCAAGGCCCAGAGCAAGAAGGCTAGGGCTAAGAAACCGAGCTGGTTGAGCAAGGAGGTCATGGAAGGTAAGGAGAAAAGAGCTGCCTTTAGGAGTACAGAAAACAGAGAGGGAAGACAGGAGGAGTACTTGGCGGAATCGAAGGAGGTGACAAGGGCAGTAAGGGAGCCAAGGCATCTACAGAACTCAGGCTGGCACAAGGCATTAAGAAGCGGGAGAAGGACTTCTTTAGGTACATCAGGGAGAAAAGGAGCTGTAAGGACCACATAGTAAGGATTAGGAAGGAGGGGGGTTGTGTGGAAGCAGGGTGCGATAAGGCAGAAGCACTAAATGAGTACTTCTGCTCAGTATTTACTAAAGAGAAAAGGTGGGTGACACCCAAGGGGGGAGAAATGGCAGAAACAGGGGGGGGGGCGGTGACAGATGGGGAAATTATGGAGGGCAGAGTTCAGTAGGGTTTGAAGGCACTGAGGGTGGATAAGGTGCCAGGCCCAGATGGCATCCACCCCAGGGTTCTGAAGGAGCTGGCAGAGGTCCTTGCAGGACCTTTGGCAGGCCTATTTAATGCCTCACTACATTTGGGGTGTGTATCTCAGGATTGGAGGATGGCTCATGTGGTGCCCCTCCACAAGAGTGGCCCCAAGGATGAACTGGGAAACTACAGACCAGTGAGCCTCACATCCATCATGGGTAAGCTAATGGAGACTATCCTGAAGGAGAGGCTGGTGGCCCTCCTAGAGGCCAACGGACTACAGGACAGCAGACAGCATGGCTTCATATGGGGCAGATCCTGCCAAACCAACTTGTTGGAGTTCTATGACTGGGAAACTAGGCAACTGGACAGGGGCCATGCAGTGGATGTCCTGCATCTGGACTTCAGTAAGGCATTTGACTCACTGCCGCATGGAAGGCTGAGAAGTAAGTTAGTAGGCACAGGGGCAGGTACAAAGCTGGTGAGATGGGTAGGGAACTGGCTTCAGGGAAGGCAACAGAGGGTGGTGGTGGGTGGGGAGCTCTCACACCCAAGGGTAGTGACAAGCGGTGTTCCACAGCTCTCAGTGTTGGGACCAGTGTTGTTTGGGATATTCACTGCAGACATATCACTGGACATCAAGAGCAAGATCAGTCTGTTTTCTGATGATACCAAGGTAGGAGCAGTGGTGGATGACCTAGGGGGATGGCAGGGATTGCAGGATGATCTGGCAAAGCTTGAAACCTGGTCAGACACCTGGCAACTGGGGTTTAATGCCAAAAAGTGCAAAGTGCTGCATTTTGGATGAAGAACCCAAGGAGGAGTTACCAGCTGGGGGGAGTGCAGCTAGCCCAGACAGAGGAGGAGAAGGATCTGTGGGTACTCATTACAGGGTCAATGAACAACTCGGCACAATGTAGGAAGGCAGCTGCAAAGGCCAACAAAATGCTGGGTTGTATTGCAAGGGGTATATCCTCAAGGAGGTGACTCTGCCACTGTATAGGTCATTAGTTAGACCGCACCTGGAGTACTGCGTGCAGTACTGGCGCCCGTATCTGAAGAGGGACATTAAGTTACAGGAGGGGGTGCAGCACAGGGCAACAAAGATGATCAAGGGGCTGGGGGACTTATCATACGAGAGGAGGCTGAGGGATTTGAACATGTACTCACTGGAGGAGAGGAGGGACAGGGGACATGATTGAAACCTTTAAGTACATGAAAGGAATAAACAAGACAGGTACAGAGGAGCTGTTCAAAGTAAGGAGGGAGGGACACCAGGGGCCATGATATGAGACTGGAGGGATGAAGGTTCAGGAGGAGATGAGGAGACACTTTTTACAGAGAGGTGGTGGCTGGGTGGAATCGTTACCTGCAGAAGTGGTACCCAGTAGAACAGTGGACTGCTTCAAAGGGGATGGGACAGGACAAGGGGAGGGTCAATGAGGGAAGGGTGGAAGGGAGGGGCAGCTGCAGAATAAGGGGTGCTAGCTGCACATTCGAGCAGACTTGCTAGACCTCTAGGCCTTTATCTGCTGGCAAATTTCATATGTTCGTATGTTCGTATTGACAGCTCCCATAGCCACCTGTATTGCTAGAAAACCAGACTAGCTCAAGAACTGTTAGAAAAAAAGAGTTCAGTTGCTGTTAGAGCTGAGAGAGTGAACAGCTCAAGCCATCGAGATGCAGCTCCAGAAAAGGAGCTGTGGAAATTTGGCAGGGAAAGGCCTGATTTGCACTCCTTTTTTTTGTAACTGGTCTTTATCCTCCGCGGTGGGTTGCTGCTATCCTCTGCCACCCTTACCTGTCTCAGGGTTTTTCGGGAGCTTCCGTGTGCTACGCACATCCTGGTGGAACTCCTGAGGCTTCATTGTGCGGTGACCCCCAATTTTCCACCTACATTTTTTCCCTCCTCTTCGGTTCTAGCCAGGGCCCCAGAAGTAGCATTGCACGTGTGTAGAGGCGCGCATTTGCACCACAGCTCCCCTCTGACCCCTTCTACCCTCCCGTGGTCTAATACCAAGCTTCTCGGAGGTGACACTGCCACCCAGCCTCCATTGGGTGGCAGCCAAGCACCGAGAGGCCCTCTTACTCCCTCCTGAGGAGAGCTGCCTGCCGACAACCTGCTCAACATCCTCTCCCTCCCCCCGCTGACCCCCAATGACCCAGGCTCATTCCTGAACCCAGGTCGCTGGCACGGCGTGAGTTGTGGTGTCCAGCGCCTCAACCCTCTGCGCAACCGGGCTGGCTGATTTGCCTTCCTGCCACTGTTTTCCAGTATTGGACTGCTTGATAGCAGTAATTGGACTAATCCAAAGCCAATCTTTGAACTGTGGCAGTTTGCCTGAGACTCTGAGAAGTACAGCTTGAGATATTGAACCTAGAGAAGCTCCTGTGAAGCGTTTGGCCCAAGAATTGTGTGAGAAACTGTTTTGTGAATTGAGAGGTTTGCTCAGTGAATTGACTGAAATAATGAACTGGCCTGAAACCGAATTGAAGAGGTAAAGAAGTGAATGCTGTTCTCGTTAAATGCGCTGAATGTTTATTGCATGTCAAGACCTACTGTTCAGGGACTCCTGCTTGCCAGAAAGGAGCCTTTTTCACTAGTGATGAACTGTCTGCCAGCAGGAGGTTTTCACCAGCAAACAAACTGAACTTTGCCAGAAGCGTTTATTCAGCCTTGGTTCTATGCCAAACTCGGCCCCAGCCATCTATTTCTGCACCAGTGACTGTTTTCTCGGAGAGTGACGAGATTGGGGATCCAGCCCCTGCGCAGCAAGAAATCGCAGGTTGCGGCCACCTGGAGGGAAAGGTCGTGAAGCAGAGGTGAGTCGTGTGTGCCCAGCTTCCCCATGCTCTTCAGTTTCCAGCAGCAGGTCTTCATATCGCCAGACCTTCTTCAACCAACTGGTGTCGTGAGTAAACTCAGGGTAGCTCCCTGCAACTTTTCTTTGCATCTTTCTACAGTACCATCTGATTGCTCCAGTGTGTTTCAGGGTTACAGAGGACTGAGCCAACCAGCCTCAGATACAAATAACCAAAGCTTTGCTTATGCGTGTTTAACTGCCTTTTCTTTCCATCAAGGGCCCCAACAACAGCTGCACCACTGGCCACCCCCAGGAACCGATTCTGGCCAGCCAGCATAACAGTCTGGGTACCCAGTGTTGTCAGGCTGTTTACTGAGGGACTAGAGTGCATGCATGCATGCATAGTAACCTGAATCAAATCAGTTAAAGTAATTATTCTTCTAGATTCATGCCCCCATCCTTTTTCATGTCCCCTTAAAAAACCTGATTTGCGGTTTCACATTTAAACTGGCTTATGAGCATATTCTTAGCTGGTGCGCAGTATTGAAAGTGCATGCTTGCTTTGCTAACATTGTCTTTCAAGGGGGTTCCAGGGAAGTTGCTGAAGACCAGTCCCTGGTGGTAAGTGCAAGGGGCGTGTGCATATCATTAATATTCATTGTTAACTGAGTGGTAACTACTGCAAAGGGTTATCTGTTATTATAAGGTATTTGGTCACTAGGTGGGTTTGTGGGTGGTTATAGCTTCCCAGAGGGCTATACCAGGTTAGGTAGATACCCCCACTATTATTACTCTGGGTGGAGGCACCATAATACTGAATCCAGCCCACTGAGCCTGTCGTCAAAAGTACAGGCAGGGGTTGTAACCTTAGAGAGAGTGCCGCCTAGGGGTTACATCTTGTGGTGTTTCTGCCCAGTTGTAATAGTGGGGTTCTCTACCTAACCTGGTATAGCCCTCTGGGAAGCTATTTGCAACAACACATTGTGGATCTTGTGTGTGAGTCAGCAAAGCATATAATGTTCTGAAACTGACATCAGCTTCTGAAAGGAATTTGCTTACATAACAACTTACTTGCGCTAGTATGAATCACATTAACCCATTACTGTCAAAAGTGGCTAGTCTGGCACAACCAGAACTGAAAGCGTAAACTCCAACTACTGAAAAGAGGGAAGGGTTGCATTTGGAAAAGGTTTCACTGTGAGTTTTGCCTAGGTCTGATAACTGCATGCATTGAACACTGGCTAACTGTCACTAAATCAAGGGACCAGGAGACGTGGTGTGCAGACAGCTACAGCCCTGGAAACAGTGCTGTCTCACAAACAAGCTTAGAGAAATGACTGTTACATGGAAACATAGAATCTAATGGCAGAAGGAGACTGATGGCCTGTCAAATCTGTCCATAGTTGGCACTACCTTACCACCTTGCCTGGTGCCATGGTGGGTTATTTTCATGCCCTCTTTCCCTTCTAGTTCCTCCGCCTTCCTGGGTCCCCCAAGTGGGACTATGAATCCCCTGGTCCTGTGCCACTTATGCTTGAAGCCATTAATGGTCCTTGCACCCACAGCCTCCACTGGTAATCTGTTCCAAGGCTCCATCACTCTTTCCGTAAAGTAAAACTTCCTCACATCGCTTTTGAATTTATGTTCCACTAATTTCTAATCATGCCCCTCATGGCTGCATCTCTATTTCTAACCAACACGTCCTCGCAATTTTCCCTATTTATGCCCCTTAAGTACTTATAAGTCTCCATCATGTCCCCACTCTCCCATGTGGCCTCCAGTGATTACATGTTCAGGGCCTTCACGTGCTCTTCGTATGAGTGTTGAACAAAGGCAGGTCACTGAGAATCTTTTTGAAAGACTTTTACATTTTATGAAAGAATCTCAAAGTCTAAGATCACCTATTTTATACCCACATGTACAGAATATATTGGGCAATGACCCTTGACGATGCCTCCTCTTGCTGACGATGCCTCCTCTTGCTGTGAATAGTCCCCCACACCCTACCTAAATTTACATCTCAAGCTTCTGGAACTAATGAGTATTGTACTGTATATCTACTTAATGACTGCACCACGCTACTGTAGTGCTGCTGTAACCCTACTAGCACTATGGAACTGAAACCTGCACTGTATTCTTTTTGTATAAGCAATCAATATAATCTTATTGTGTGTTCAAATGCTGTCATTGTATTAACAATCATTGTCGATCTGTGACTCTTGTACTCAATGTATTGTCATGTCTATTTGACTTGGAACCTTTGAAAAAGAGCCCTTCAGCTCAAAGGTTGTAATCCGAAACTGTAAAGAATACATAAATAAAATAAATGAAAAGACATATACAGTATTAAGGAGCTGACAGGAACTACAAACCTTGATACAGGTGAAAATGCTTTTCATCAAAAGTATGAATGATAAAGAAGTATAAACCACATAATCTGAAAGATCATGTTATTTATTTATTTGTTCATTTTTTTTTGTACTATCTTTTTACTTCCTGTGATGCTCCGGCGTCTGCCTCTCTTTTGGGCCCTCCTAGCATCTCCACTCCCCATCCATCCTCTACCCAAGCGCTGTCCTCATACCACATATCGTAGCCAGCCCTCTGAGTCGTTCCAGAGTAACCCATCTCCGGGCGGGTCCCTCTCCTCTGAGGGAGAAGGCACCGGGGAAGGGAGAAACCCCAGCACTCTATTTCCTTACTGACTCAGGGGTGCTGCTGTGGAGGAGCAGGCTCCCAGAGGTTCTGGAGGTGTGGAGAATGCAGAGGCCGTCATCCGATGGGTGCTGAAGTTGTTTTCTGGCTTTCCTGGTTGTCCCTCCTGCGCCACTGCTTAGTAGTGCCCCCGGTGGGCTACAGGAGCGGGGTTTCCCACCTGACCCACCCCAGGAGATGAGAGCAGTCCTCTGGATGCTCAATCCTCTCCTTCCCTGGCCAGCCCCCGATGACCTGAGTCTATTCCTGAACCCAGGTCACTGGCATGGTTCGAGGTGTGGCGTCCAGCGCCTCAGCCCTCTGCGCCACTGGGCTGGCCCTATTTGTTCATTTTTTTAAAAACTTTTACTGGGGAAGTACTGAGTTGGAAACAGCTCATATCCAGATGTGTCCTGGGGGAAGGGGAAATAGGGCATAATAGTGTATAAAAACATAAACACATCAAGCACATAGTAATCGCATTACTGTATAGTGATAATACTGGAGGTGCATAGTAATGACATGTGTTCCAATGTTAGATTAAAGATTCACTGACACCTCCAGAAGAAATTTTAAAAACATAATATTTGGACACAGAACAGCCTATATTTTCATGAGCTCTTTATTTCTTCTTGCCATTATTTAATACTGAGGCCATTTGTATGAAAACAGGATCTTTGCTCCTTGAGGGTTCATTAGCTCCTACTGCTTATTCCCAACCTGTTGTCATAATACTCTGCTCGTGACATCACAGTTATTTCCCTGACAACTGACTGTGATGTCACAACAAAGCATTTTGATATCAGGTAGGGAATATGCTATAGGGACAGATGAACTCTAAGGAATAAAGATCCTGTTTTGGGGGAACTCTTTTAGTAATAAATAAGAGGGAAGAGAAATCTTCAGATGGTAAATGACCTACATGCTTGCTTGTTTCTAAGTATCATGATTTCCACAGTTCTCCCCGAGGTGTCACCAGCTCTTTAAGATATTTGAACTTCTAAGAAGCAAAACATTAAAGCCTTTTCTATATCAGCCACTCACAGCCGTAAAGTATTATTTGACAGGTGACGTTACCCTCATGTATAGGCAACAAGTCTTCAATCATTTGATTGTAACAATGAAACAACCAATGGATGCCAAAAGGTTTCCAAGCTTAAGCTTGGTACTGGGACCAGTCCTGTTCAATGTCTTTGTAAGTGACATTGCAGAACAGCAGGAAGGGAAGGTATGCCTTTTTGCAGATGACACCAAAATCTGCAACAGGGTAGACACTGCAGAGGGAGTTGAGAGGGATGAGCAGAGACCTGAGAATTTAAGGAGTGGTCAGACATATGGCAATTGGGTTACTAGGCGGTTAAGACATGAGAAGGCCAAGGCCCATCGTGGATGTCTCCCACATATGTGTGGGTGTACTGTTGCTGTATTTTACCCTAATTAAGGTGCTTATCGAGTCTAGCATTGAAATTATTAAAATTCGTGACATCTATCACATGTTGAGGTAGACAGTTCCATAGCTTAGCAGCTCTTATGAGAAAGTAATTATCCCTTTTTTGGGTATTCACTCTTGGGATAACTAGTTAGAGCTTGTGGCTTCTCAGATTACCACCAACAGCTTAATCTGGTTCATGGTCAGTTGGCATTCATCTGTATCCCCCTTCCCCAGGTCGTGCCTGAAAATAGACAGGATTTGTCTAGTGCACTTACCCGGTCAACAAAAACTAAATAAAAATAAACAAATAAATAAATAAGTAAATAAATAAATAAATTATTGTCAACACCAGTCTCACATCCAGGGATCATTGTAAACATGTAGTACACACTGCAAACTCAATATTAAACATAATAATGCGTACCTTTACCAATAGAACTGAATCCTTTATAATTCCATTATATTGAAACTTTTAGGCCTTATTTGGACTATGGTACACCATTCTGGAGCCCCCATTACAAAAAAGATAAAGCATTGCTGGAATCGGTCCAGAAGAGAACAACAAAATTAATACCCAACCTAAGGCATGTATCCTATGAATGTCGATTACAAAAGACAGGTCTAGTCACACTGGAGGATAGGAGAAGAAGGAATGACATGCTGCAGTTCTACAAATTATTAAATGATGGGGAACTAACTAAACAATGTGGATTCAAGTACTTAAACAGAAATGCAAACCTTAGAAACCACAACAAGCAGATAATCATACCAAGGACCAATACATGTAAAAGAACTAACTTTTTCACAATCAGGACAGCTAAAATATGGAACCTGCTTCCACAGGAGGTGGTAAACTCAAACAACTTCACAGAATTCAAAAACAAATTAGATATACATCTCAACTGGAATTGGACTAACAATAACTGAGATACCCACTAGGAGTGGGAGACACACAAATGGGCTTATAGACCTCTAGTGTCTTTGCTAACAGAGTAAACCAAGTAAACACACCTCGGGTGTGTGAAAAGTCCTCATAACACACACCTGCACAGGCATTATTCTCTATTTTTCAAGCAAACTGACTATGCAAACTCAGCAAAAAATATGCACAGGGCTTGACCTTGATTCATCTCTAATATTTCATTTCATTTCATTTCATTTTTATTTCACGTAAAACCATTTAGGCAGTGCCTATTTTCAAACGATTTAGTGTCAGGGAGACAACAAAGGCAAGAGTAACAGAGATGGATGAAGAGCAAGTGTTACGGAATTTGATGTAGTACAGTTTCAGTGAGGGGCAGTAGACAGTACAATCTGAGCACTTTCCTTGATGCAGTTTAAAGGGAAAGGTCCATGATAAAACAAGCCCCCCCTCACTGTGAGGAAGGGCCGATTAGCACTATTACAAAAAGAGTAAATTTTTTACCTCCTTGGTGTTTTTATATATTAATAATTTATCTGATTAATCCTGCCTCTGTCTCTGTCGGCATTTCATGAAGCAACTCCATGAGTGACATGCCCACAACCACCTGCAGCTGTCCTGAAAATGATGTATCATATGGGGAACAGCTGTGGGTCCGTCCATTGGCTTATTGCATTGTTAGAGCTTCTAAAAGCGCCAGTTTGGAATGTACCTGTCTCTGTGCCATCCAGAAACCAGGTATAGGCTAGCAGCACGCTGGCAGTCTGTATCTGGTCTCGGGATATGGCATGAAATGAAGTACGCCAAGCAGCGCTTTAAAAGCTCTAATATAATAAGCTAATGGACAGACTCTGCAGCTACTCCCCACATGGTACTTCATTTTGGGACAACTGCAAGTGGTTATGGGCACGTCACTCATGGAGCTGTTTCATGAAATGCTGGCGGAGACAGAGGCATGATCAACCAGATAAATTATTACAAAAATAAAAACACCAAAGAGGTAAAATGTGTACTTTTTTGTAACAGTGCTAATCGGACCCTTCCTCACAGCGAGGGGGTGCCCGTTTGTCATGGACCTTTCCCTTTAAGTAGTTATGTCAGACAAACAGTTTACATTTTCCATTTACAGTAAAAGTGCTATAACAGAGAATAGGCTTATAGTGTAGAGGGATTCTGTCATCTAAAAGAATTTCAAGTCTCAGAAGGGGAAAGGAGGGAGAGCAGCATGGTCTTGAAGAGATTGGCCGAGGGACAAGTCTTTAGGGAGTCAGGTAGGTCATTCCATTGCATAGCTAATCTAAAAGAGAAACAAGATTGGCCTAATCTGGTTTTCCTCCTTGGGAGCCGTAGGCAACATTGTTCAACTCCTCGTGTGGAGTAATTGTTATCTACAGCAGTAAAAATTGACATTAGGCCAGAGGACAATTGATCATGCATGGCCTTGTGACCAAAGATAAGTGTGTGGTAGACCAACCTACTGTCAACGTCAAACCAGTTTAGTGACCTATAGAGGACACAGGTATTTGTGTCAGGTTTAAGGTCCAAGGCAAACTGGCATGCCCTATTGAGAAGATTCCTTAGTCTGGCTGGAACATTGTTACAGGCAGAACCATATACGGTAATCTTATAATCAACAATACTAGTTATGAGACTCTCCACAAGCTGCTTTCTTATTTCAGCAATAAGTTGTGTCTGCCTGTACAGCAGACCTAGCCTGTGATTAGCTGTTTTTATTATATGTCAACACGCGTATTGAATGTCATCCCACTATCTAATGTTATGCCAAGTTATTTGAATGTTAGTACTTTTTTGAGCTTGGAGTCTGAGTTAGTGACAATGGAGAGGGCAGGCATCTTGTTTAGCTTGCTCCTAGTACAAAACAGCATGCAAATGTTTTTCTGTGTATTCATGACAAGGGAGTTAGCAGTGAGCCAAGCCTGTACTGCATTAAAATCCAATTGCAGATTGTATTGAAGAGAGGGCAGGCATGAGTCATTTGTGAATAAGACAACATCATTCACGCACAGTAAAATGTGGGTGGATTTAGACTGCTGGAATGTCATTTACAAAAAGGTTGAATGGAAATGGCCCCAGAGCTGACCCATGGGGAACACCAACGTGACAGGCAAATCTTGGGACCGGATGCCCCGGCACTTTACTGCTTGGGTTCTTCCAGATAGGTAGCTCTTGAACCAGGCTACGGTGCCATTGGAGAGGCCCAAACATGTGAGCTTGTGACAGGAGAGTGTGGTTGTCATGTTTTTTTAAAGCTTAGACTCCATTTCTTTATGCCCTTTGCAACATCAGGTCAATGTTGCCACCTCCTCCCAATATAAAATACACCTTTCAGTGTATCTATTCCTCTCAAACCCTCCTTCCATTGTGGTAACCACCACACAGTCCCTGTGGGATCAACTACAGGAGAGGGTAAGCAACTCAATCCCTAGCCTACAAGGTGACCCACCAGCAAGGACAACCCTGACACTCGACTCCCTCCTCACTGTTTGCCAGTGGCTGTATGTGGTGAAGTCCAGCATCAGTGAGTCTCTGCTGTGGATGACCATGTTGTTTTAATCTACAGTGGTCTGTGGGGATTTATTTGCTCTGGAGGATTCGGAGCTGAGTGTCTAAATCTTACCCAGCATTTTTTTTTCAAGAGTAAACCTCCACTTCCTTGGTTTGTGTTACAGTATATTCTCTAGCTACTCCATACAGTTGCTCTTCATGTGTTCTGTACATGTCTTATGAATTACACAATTACGACTTCATACGTCAAGTTAAATCAAAGGCAGCCATTGTTGGCACTAGCCAATTCTTGTTTATTTAATTTTAGATCACCCTTTTTTTCCTGTATGGTAAGCATTCCTCTCAGCTGTCCCTGATTTTTAGGGATGTTCCTGATTTTGCCTTAACACTTTCCCCTGCCCCTCTTACCTTTGGTCTTTTTGTCACAGAACAGTAGAAATTTTAATCATAACATCATAACAGACAACAGTTTTACAGCTTAGTTCTCCATCGGAAAATGCTTTTATCACTAAACCACTTACTGTAATCACTTCATGAACTGATATTACCCTTTTTTAAAATGTGTCCCAGATTTTGGTCATGTGTCCCTGATTTTTGAGGCGGGGGGGTGAAAGGTATAGTGGTAAGACGCCCTTGTTCACCATTTTGAACCTACTTTAGAATATTTTTTTTAAAGATTTGAATTTAAAGAGGACAGGAAATGATTTCTAATTGGTAGCTGTTTATAATGTTCCAGTTTACAGCAATGATATCCATAAGCCTAAATGATCTATACGTAACTGTACCTGAATAAGAAGTGGTATGAAAAACTGTATTTTGCATTGTTTTGTTTTCATGGGCAGCATTCTGTTGCAGTTTTCTTCATGGAACCAGTGATCTGGAGTTTTAACTAGGTCACGGTTTGAGAAAAGAACTCTAAGCATGGTTCTGATAGGACAGTAGCTCATGTTTAGCTTTCTGAACTCAAACCGTGACATAGTAAGCACTCCAAATTACTGGTTCCAGGAAAAGAACTGTTCAGAATGTTGCTTGTAAAAAGAAAACAATTGAAACACAGTTTTTCACATCAATGTTTATTAAGGTACAGTTAAATATGGTTCATTTGGAGGCAAGTTTATTGTTTCTCTTACTAGGAGCATTGCGAACTGCTGCCAATTTGCACAGATTTCCTGTCCCTTTTAAGAGTGCTCCTTTTAATGTGGCTGTCTCCAGGTATTTTTTAGTATTCACAGATGTTTTCAAACACCCATAAAAGTGACCACCAAACATTGTAGTTCACGATAAACACAGCCATACAATCAAGCCACACAAAAGCAAGAGTACTGGACTTTAGGAGGGCTGACTTTGGGAAAATGAGAGAGTGCCTCAGAAAAGCACTAGCAAATAGGCAAGAAGGAGGGGTGGAGGAACAATGGGGAGTGATCAAAACAGCCATCACAGAGGCAACAAGCCTTTGTGTAAAGCAAATCAATAAAACACAATGAAGGAAAAAAATGCTATGGTTCTCAAAAGAGGTGGCAGGGAAGGTTAAGGAGAAAAGGACAGCATTCAGGAAATATAAGGAAACACAGAAGGAGCAGGACAGAGAACTTATCAGTTAAAGCAGAAAGAGGCTGGGAAGGCAGTCAGAATAGCAAAGGCCCAAACCGAGGAAAGGATAGCCAATTCTGTTAAGAAGGGGATAAGACCTTTTATAGGTACATTAGGGAGCGAAAAAGACCAAAGGAGGGATATTGAAGCTTAATAAAGGGGAGGGAATGTGGGTAGAGGGTGACAGTGAAAAAGCAGGGATACTGAACGAATATTTCTGCTCAATATTCACAAAGGAAGAGGAGGGGGAGTTACCTAAACCAAACAAGAGAAACACTCTGAAGACGAGGGTCGATACCAGTCCATTTACAGAAGAAAGGGTTCTGAAAGAACTAATAAAATTGAAGGTGGACAAAGCAATGGGGCCTGATGGGATTCCCAAGAATTCTAAAAGAACTAAGGGTAGAACTAGTGACACCACTGACTACTCTCTTTAACAAATCATGGGAGGATGGTGTGGTGCCCGAGGACTGGAGGAGGGCAGATGTGATTCCTCTTCACAAAAGTAGGAGCAGGACAGAGGCAGGAAACTACAGACCAGTTAGTTTGACCTCAGTGGTAAGGAAAAATGATGGAATCACTTCTGAAGGAAAGAATTGTTGAGTACCTAGAGGCCAGTGGGGCACAGGACCCAAGGCAACATGGATTCATGATGGGAAGGTCGTGTCAGATGAATCTAATAGATTTCTTTGACTGGGTGACCAAAGTAGTAGACCAGGGAGGGGTTGTGGACATGGCTTACCTAGATTTTAGCAAGGCATTTGATACAGTCCCACACAAAAGATTAATACACAAGATAGCCAGCCTTGGAGTGGGTCCCAAGGTGGTAGCCTGGATAAAAATGACTAGACAACAGGATGCAAAGGTAGTAGTAAATGGAGTACACAGTGAAGAAAGGAGGGTTACTAGCTGGGTACCGAGGGTTCAGTACTGGACTGGTCCTTTTAATGTCTTTATATGTGACATTGCAGAGGAACTGGAAGGAAAAGCATGCCTTTTGCAGATGACACAAAGATCTGCAACAGGGTTGATACACAAGATGGAGTGGAAAGGATGAGAAGGGACTTAGCAAGATTGGAGGAATGGTCAAATGTATGGCAGCTCAGATTCAATGCAAAGAAGTGCAAGGTAATGCACATGGAAACAAAACCAGGAAGCATACACAATGGGGGGTGAGATACTGACAACAGTAAAAATAGAAAGGGACCTGGGAGTAATTATATCAGATGACCTAAAGGTGGGCAAGCAATGTGAGAAGGCAGTAAGGAAGGCTGGAGGATACTGGGATGTATAGGAAGAGGCATCAATAGTAGAAGACAGGAAGTTGTTATCCCTCTGTACAGACAGTTGGTGAGACCCCATCTGGAGTACTGTGTGCAGTTCTGGAGACCCCATCTCCAAAAGACATAGACAGAGTGGAGGCTGTCCAGGAGGAGAGCACAAAATGGTGCAGGGTCTGCACCAGAAGACATATGAAAAAGACTAAAGGAGCTTAATATGTATACCCTTGAGGAAAGAAGGAGAGAGGGAACATGATAGAAACTTTCAAGTACCTCAAGGGAATCAACAAAGTCCAAGAGGATAGCATCTTCCAGAAAAGAGATGTGCAAGAACAAGGGGCACAATTTGAAGATAGAGGGGCGGCTCAGAGGTAATGTGAGGAAGTATTTTTTTCACAGAGAGGGTTGTGGATGCATGGAACAGCCTCCCTGAGGAGGTCGTGGAGTCAAGAACAGTGGGGGAATTTAAGAATGCATGGGACAGGCATAAGGCAGTCCTAGAGGGGGGTAGGAGGAAGTAAGCTGTTGGTTAACTAGGATCTGCAGCTTATCTGTTAGGTAGGAAAATGGGCAGACTAGGTGGGCCAAGCGGTCCTTATCTGCCATCAAGTTCTATGTTTCTATGTTTCTACATCCATCACCCCAGAAAGTGAGGGAGCAGTGTCTGTTGCATGATGTTTCAACTTAGGCAAAAAAAGGTAATGTTAAAATATGCGTGTTCAAAAACAGCTGAGAATTGTGCTGAAAACCTGGGGATAGTGATAGAAACATAGACAATGATGGTAGATAAAGGCCTAGATGCCCATCCAGTCTGCCCAAGCCTGTCTAATTTTAGGACTGTGTCCTTCTTGGTACTCCTTACCGCCCCCTTCCCATCTGTATACTTATTTGCTATTCCCATGTGCCTGTCCCATCCACTTTTGAACCCACCCAATTTTTTAGCTGCAAGGACCTCCTCTTGTCCCAGCCCACTGTCACTCTTTCTGCAAAAGTACTTCCTAAAATCCTTCTTGCAACACACACCCCCATCAGTTTCAGAGAGTTACACCGGTATTCCTGTTACCCCTCATTGTGAACAGCTTGCTGCTGTCCACTTTGTTCATTCTGTGGCAGAACTTGAAGGTCTCAATTATGTCACCCCTCATTCTCCTGTTCGCCAGTGTGTACATCTTTAGATCCTCCAAGTACTTCTCATAGGACCTACCCTGTGGTCCCTGTATTATTTTGGTGGGTTGTCTCTGTACCGCCTCCAGCTTGTCCCTGTCCTTCCTCAAGTGTGGTCTCCAAAATTGCACATAATACTCCCAAGTGATGGCAAACCGGGGGATCTATACAGGGGCTGTTTTACCTCTCTCCTTATGCTGGTGATCCCTCCCCATACACACCCCAGCATCTGCTTTGCCTTGCCTACAGCTCTACTACATTGAAACATTTCCTTCCTAGAAACATAGACGATGATGGCAGAAAAAGATCACAGGTCCATCTAGTCTGCGTGGAGTTCCCTATCTGCCTTGGGACCTATTGTCCATCCATGATTTTATCCTTCCCATTCCTCCTTCCTGCTCCCGTCACTACTGCTACCAAGCTGAGCAACTACCAAACCCTTTAGTCTGTCCCAGCCATGCTTAAAAACCATTTATGGTCTTGGTGCCCACCACCTCTTCTGGCTGACTGTTCCACAGTTCCACCACCATTTCCATAAAATAGAACTTCCTTACAACCCTTTTAAATCTTACCCCCACTGGCACTTGTAACCTCAGGTCCTTGACTCTGTATCATGCTAAATAGCTCCCCACAGTTTACCTTGTTTATTCCCTTCAGGAACTCGAAAGTCTCTGTCATGTTCCCTCTCTCGCCTGGTCCTCAGAGAGTACGTGTTCAGTGCTTTGAGATGATCGTCATAAGCTCTACACTGTTGTCCCTGAATCATCTTGGTCACCCTGTGTTGTGCCATCTCCAGCCTGTCCCTGTCCTTCTATAGGTGAGGGCTCCAGAACTGAACATAGTATTCCAGGTGCGGCTGAACCAGTGACTTATACAGAGGTAGAAGTACCTCCTTTTTCCTGCTGTCAGTACACCTTCCGATACACCCAAGCATCCTGCTAGCCTTACTAAAGGCCTTATTGCATTGACTAGCTTGGTTGTTTGAGAAAGTTACTAATGATTACTCCCAGGTCCATTTCCTCTGCCATTGTGCTCAGTTTAACCACTCCCATACAGTACTCTGTCCTGCTTTGTTCCTGCTAAGTGCATAACCTTGCATTTTTTGGCCTTGAATTTCAGCTGCCAAGCTTTAGACCACCTCTCTAGCATTTGTAAAACCCCTCTGCATCTCTCGGATCCTTTTGTCACTATCTACCCTACAGCAGAGCTTCATTTCGTCTTCCTGTTCTCCATTATTCACACCCTCAGGTCCCTTTCCTCTGATATGCTCTTCCCTGCCACCCCATTCATTCTATACTCCATTCTTTGGTTTCTTGCCCCTATGGGGCAGAAGCAAACCACACAAAGGTGAGGGTCCTGGACTTCATAGGTATCATAGGTGTATAGAAACTAGTATAGATGTAAGTCTGTAATGCTTACCAATTTAAGTTAGCATTAGTTAAGACAATATTTAATTGTATCAGTCATTGCTAAATCCAGGTTTAATTTGAAGGAGTCAGTACTAGGGCTATCTACCACTTTGGCCGGGAGATTATTCCAAGTTGGAACAGATCTTATGCTAAACCAATTTTTCCTTCTTAGAGTATGCCACGTACACAACAATAACTGTTTACTATGTCTTCGATTGCAAACTCTGTGTTCGGATTTAGCTAGGCCTAGTCCACAACCGAGGTCAGAATCCTTTAATGCACTGTAAATTAAGCACATATCTCCTCTCAGTCTTCTGTACTGGACTGTGTACATATTGAGGAGTTTCAGCCTTTCCTCATAGATTTTACATTCCATCCCCAAAATGGCTGGAGTGAATCTACGCTGAACCCTCTTGATTTTTAAGATGTCCTCTTTAATGAATGGGGACCACACTGGGACACGGTATTCCAAGTGTTGCCTAACCAAAGCAATGTACAAAGGGAGTAATACCTCCCTGGAGCAACTGGCTACGTGTCTAAGTATACAATTAAGGTTCTGATTTGCCCTGTTTATTTGAGTACTATAGTGGGTTCTAAATTTTAGATCAGGAGTAACGAGTATACCTAGGTATTTCTCTTGGGTGGTTTCATGTAAGGTTTCTGTCCCCAGTTTGTATTTGAAATGTTGATTACTTGAGCCTAAGTGCATAATTTGCATTTAGCATTATCCAGGACAAGCTTATTACTGCAAGACCAACTTGAAATTTTATCCAAAAAAGCCTGAAGGGCAGAGCTGGCATTTGTGTTATTTACTACAGTACCTATACGACAATCATCGGCAAATTTTAACATCCATATATTAGGGTTTTCAGTAGTAAGAGTGGAAACATATACATTAAAAAGACAGGGACCCAGAACAGACCCCTGTGGAACACCGCTAGAAACTGGTGCCCAATTTGAGTATTCACCATTTGTAATAACTCTTTGTTTCCTTCCTTCCAGCCATTTAGCAATCCAGTTTATAAGATTATTATTAAGTTTAAATGTCCTTAATATATCAAGAAGCTCAAGATGGGGTAGCATATCAAAGGCTTTTGCAAAATCCAAAAACACAAGGTCCACAGAGTTTCCTCGATCAATTTCACCTGTGACCTTATCATAGAAGGTTATTAAATTAGTTAAACAAGATCTAGATTTGGTGGATCCATGTTGAAGAGGGTCGGTTAGCTCATTTTGACACATATAATCCAGGATGAGATCTTTAATAATATTTTCTAAGATTTTCCCAATTAATGAAGTTAGGCTGATGGGCCTATAATTTTTGGGGTTATTTTTTTGGACCTTTCTTATGAATGGGTACTAGAGATGCTACTTTCCAGTCATGTGGAACTTCGCCTGAATCAAGAAATGCTGAAAAATATTAGTTAGAGGAAGATACATGGATTCAGAGAGTGCTTTTAACACCCTAGGATGAATTTTATCTGGACCAGGGGATTTATTTATATTAACTTGTTTTAACCTATCCAACACATCTTCAGGTTGAATGCTGAACTGTCCAGGTGTTGAAATCCCAAGTTTACCTGTTATACCATGTGTATTTTTATTGAACCCCATAGAAAAATATTGGTTCTATATATCCGCTGCCTCTTGGTTATTAGCTATGTTACCCGAGTTGGTGGAAAAGGGTCCTATAGTGTTTACCCTTCCCTTAACTTTGTTAACATGAGAGAAAAAAGCTATTTTGTTATTGTTTACCCTTGTTGCCAACTGCAGCTCAAAATGGGATTTTGCTTTTCTGATTTTGGTTTTAATATTTTTTAGCAACTCCCTGTATTTAGTATTTAAGTGGGTGAAACCCTGTTTTATTTGTTTGAACAATTAATTTTTCTTATTTATCAAACACTTTATTGTAGGGTTCATCCAACCAGGGGTATTGTAATATTTGGTGCCATTTTTTTTTTGAATATTATCTTTTATTACATTTTTTAATTTATTAATCATAAGGCCAAATTTAGATTCGACGGAAAGATTTATTAATAATTCAGGCCAGTCCCAATGGTCTAAGCTATTTTTGATGATGTTGAAGTTGGCTTTATTAAAATTTGGGATTTCGGTGACACTGGTAACTACTTGAGGTTTACCTCCTGAGACCAAAAAATAGACAGTATTATGGTCACTATTTCCCAATGGTGCATTTATGGTGATGTTAGACATGCAATGTGCAGAATTAGTTAACATAAGATCTAGTATGTTGTTATCCCTTGTAGCATGTTGAACCAATTGTTCAAACCCCATTTCATTAAATAAGTCCAAATAGAGACTATCAATTCTATTGGTTGCGGATGCCAAAGCCCAGATAATGCTAGGTAAATTAAAGTCACCCAGGATCTTGATGTTATTTGAGGGATCAAGGTCCCCAATATAACTTAATAGTTTAGCATCATTGTCAGGAGTCATAGAGGGTGGTCGATATACTAGGCCTTGGGTAAAAGGAGGACCCATGTAAGGAGATAGTTTAACCCAGAGGTCCTCTAGGTTGGTAGTGTCTCTGCGTATTTCCTCACTAACTATTGTTTCATGAATATATACGGCCATGCCATCACCTTTTCTGTGGTCCCTGCTTTTAGAGTAAACACTATAACCATGTGTGACTTTGTATTTTCTTGAAACTTGGCTTCCCAGCCAAATGCCCTTTGGGGTAACCCTTGCCTCAGTGTTTACGCACAGAGGTTCTTTGTCTTTTAAATGTTTTTTTATTTTAATGGGTTCACCACAATATATCCCAGGCACACTGCCTTAGGGGTAGCTGGTCCAGTCCACTGGGGTGTTAAACAGACAAGGCATACTGATGAGTCCTGGTAGGACGAAACACGTGTCTATGTCTTCTGTTAGCACCCTTTGCAAACTGTGTGAGAGGCCTTTCGGCACCATGCAATTCTGCTTAAAGTTGGACCAGCATAACATTCTGTGGTGATTTGCATATGCAGCCCATGATGCTTTGCATTGTGGGGGCATGTGTGACTTTGTATTTTCTTGAAACTTGGCTTCCCAGCCAAATGCCCTTTGGGGTAACCCTTGCCTCAGTGTTTACGCACAGAGGTTCTTTGTCTTTTAAATGTTTTTTTATTTTAATGGGTTCACCACAATATATCCCAGGCACACTGCCTTAGGGGTAGCTGGTCCAGTCCACTGAGGTGTTAAACAGACAAGGCATACTGATGAGTCCTGGTAGGACGAAACACGTGTCTATGTCTTCTGTTAGCACCCTTTGCAAACTGTGTAGAGAGGCCTTTGGCACCATGCAATTCTGCTTAAAGTTGGACCAGCATAACATTCTGTGGTGATTTGCATATGCAGCTCATGATGCTTTGCATTGTGGGGCATGTGTGACTTTGTATTTTCTTGAAACTTGGCTTCCAGCCAAATGCCCTTTAGGGTAACCCTTGCCTCAGTGTTTCGCACAGAGGTTCTTTGTCTTTAAATGTTTTTTTATTTTAATGGGTTCACCACAATATATCCCAGGCACACTGCCTTAGGGGTAGCTGGTCCAGTCCACTGGGGTGTTAAACAGACAAGGCATACTGATGAGTCCTGGTAGGATGAAACACGTGTCTATGTTTTCTGTTAGCACCCTTTGCAAACTGTGTGAGAGGCCTTTCGGCACCATGCAATTCTGCTTAAAGTTGGACCAGCATAACATTCTGTGGTGATTTGCATATGCAGCCCATGATGCTTTGCATTGTGGGGGCATGTGTGACTGTATTTTCTTGAAACTTGGCTTCCCAGCCAAATGCCCTTTGGGGTAACCCTTGCCTCAGTGTTTACGCACAGAGGTTCTTTGTCTTTTAAATGTTTTTTATTTTAATGGGTTCACTACAATATATCCCAGGCACACTGCCTTAGGGTAGCTGGTCCAGTCCACTGGGGTGTTAAACAGACAAGGCATACTGATGAGTCCTGGTAGGACAAAACACGTGTTTATGTCTTCTGTTAGCACCCTTTGCAAACTGTGTGAGAGGCCTTTCGGCACCATGCAATTCTGCTTAAAGTTGGACCAGCATAACATTCTGTGGTGATTTGCATATGCAGCCCATGATGCTTTGCATTGTGGGGGCATGTGTGACTTTGTATTCACTATAACCTTGGATATTTTCATCCCAGGGGTCATTTGCATCCCACCAGGTCTCTGTGACAAGGGCAATCTGGATGTTGTTGGTGACAAGTAAGAGTTTAAATTCATCAAACTTGTTAGTTAGACTTCTGGCATTTATTAATACCCCGTTCCAACCATAATGTTTGATTTTGAGAAAGCTGGCATTTATATTAATTGGGTTCCTGGAGATGCAGTGAGCAGCCCCCCCCCCACATTCCAGTTTAAATGGAATTTTATGACTTCATTAATTTTTTTCCCCATAACCCTGGTACCAAGGTGACTGAGGTGCAAACTATCCCCTTTGTAGAATGTTACATTTTTAAATGTGAAGGAATTGTCCATGAAACCTATGTTCTCGGCTAAGTAATATTGTCTAAGCCAGTTATTTAATTTTTGAACATGATCATTTTTATGTGACTGTTTCTCAATAGTGGGCAAGACACCTGACAGTATAATTTTACCTCCCTTGTTTTTGATCATCTTGACTATCTTTTCATAGTCTTCTTGAGTGTTATTCATAGTACATGAAGAAAGGTTATTTACCCCATGTAAGAGAACCAAGGGTTTGTTGGTGTTCTCATGTAAGCCATCCAATAAGACCACAATGTCTCTAGTCCTTACCCCAGGGAGTGAACTAACTGTAGTGTAAGCTTTATGCCCTTCACAAACTATGGTATCAACTCTGCTTAATAAACAGTCCCCTATAACTACAATATCTCTAGGTAAATCTGGGGTATTATCAGGTAGTTTAGATTCTGGGGGAACAGCTTGGGGAGGGTAAACAATATCTGGTGGTTTGATGATTTTTAAGTTGGGTTTTTTAGCAGATCCATCTGGATCTAGTGCTAAGGTTTCAAATTTGTTAGAGCAATGGGCTGTATGTCATGCTTATGCAAACCATAAGGGGTAGATGTACTGGGTTCCTGTATTAGCTTAGTGAGGGGGGACATGATTTTTAGATCATCTTTGTTCGCACATTTGGTATACGTTATGCTAGCTTCCCTAGCTGCTTCATCAATAAAGTTCTCCAGTGGTGTTATCTCTTCTTGAGTTTCTAGTCTTCTGTGCAGTTGATGAATCTCCTCCTGCAGTATAATAATTAATTTACATTTCTCTCATACAAATTTCTGATTTGGTACATCATCTGAGTACATTTTTACACTGGGAGCATGCTTTTTTCTTAGTGTTTTTACCTCTCTTCCCTTTTACCTGCGCCATTTTGTGTTTGAGTACCTTATCCAAACAGGAAATGGAGATAAGTAATTGATAGCTTAGTCACCGGTGTTGTCAACCACTATTATGTTGCCCAGATCCCTGTGTTCTCAGCGGACACAGCAGCCATGAGCAGATGCGCGTGTCTCCGCGCGCTGCACCACACGCCCCGCTCTGCTCACCCCACTTGCAGCAGGACTCGCTAAATAGCATAAACTACCCCAGAAGTGAATGGCAGGGGTCAGGAATATAGCGAGTGTGAATTAAGGTTTAAAAACATTTGTAAAATGCCTTAATGTCCTGTCTTAGTGAGTGCCTCTTACATAAAGACACCCTCAAAACCGTCAGGCTTAAGTAAAATAATAAATCAGCAGCTTGAGGAAATACTGCATGGCAGACTACAAGGCAGTCTCTCTTCCTGGATACTGAGGTGGTAGCAACCAGGGCTCGTGGTACACAATTATGACAGAGAGCTACAGTTACATACTGTATAAGTTTAATTTAAAGCACTCCCAGAGTTAACACACACACTTCCCAACTAATGTCTGCAGATGGTGCTTGTTCAGGGGAAATTATTTTACAAAGATTGGGAGAATGCCTCAGGGAAGTCGCGGTGGGGGGGAGGACTTAGATGGAGTGGAGAAACTGGGCAAAACTAAAAGCAGGGATAATGAGGGCAACAAAATTCTGCATCAGGGAAGTAAGTGAAAGCAAGAGAAAAAAAGAGACTGCTACAGTTCTCAAAAGAGGTGGTTCTGAAGGTAAAGGCCAAAAAAGTTAGCATTCAGGAGGTGTAAGGAGAAACAGAGGGAGGTGGATTGGGTGATGAAGCAGAAGGAGCAGGGATTACAGTGAGGAGCACAAAGGCACAAAATGGAGGAGAAAAAAGCACAGGCTGTAAAGAATGGGGATAAGACATTTTTTAAGTATGCAAGCAAAAGGAGAAAAAAAAAAGGAAGGGTTGTAAGGCTAAGGAGGGAAGGGGGTGGGGAAGTGTGTGGAAGGGGACCAGGAAAAAGCAGACATCTTGAATAAATACTTTTGTTCAGTGTTCATAGAGGAAGAGGAAGGCAAGGGTCCACAGAGTCATCGATGGTAGAGAGGTGGACACTAGTCCATTTACATTTTCATGGGTAGACTAGGTGGGCCATGCAGTCCTTATCTGCTGACTACTTCCATGAATCTATGAATCTATACAGAGGAGAGGTTCCTTAAGGAACTTGCAAATTTGAAAGTGGACAAGGCAATGGGACCAGACGTGATACATCCAAGGATATTAAGGAAGCTCAGAAAGGCACTAGCAGCACCTCTGACAGTCTTGTTCAATCACTCACTGGAGACAGTAGTAGTCCCAGAGGACTAGAGGAGGGCAGACATAGTCCCACTTCATAAAAGTGGCAGCAAAGAGGAGGGATGGCAATTACAGACCAGTCAGCCTGACTTCGGTGGTGTGGAAATTAATGGACTTACTACTGAAGGAAAGGATTGTGGAATACCTTGAATCCAGTGGCTTATAAGATCAGAAGCAGCATAGATTCATAAGGGAAAGGTCATGTCAAACAAATCTGATAGACTTCTTTGACTGGGTGACCAGGGACGTGGATCATGTTGGAGCGGTGAATGTGACGTACCTAGATTTCAGTAAGGCCTTTGACACCATTCGACATAGGAGACTCATAAATAAGCTGGGTAGCCTAGGAGTGGGTCCAAAGATGGTAAACTGGGTAAGAAATTAGTTGGGGGTAGGAGACAGAAAGTCATGGTAAGCTGAGTTCACTCCAAGGAAGGGAGGGTGACCAGCGGTGTGCCACAAGGATCTGTACTGGGAGCAGTCCTCTTTAATGTCTTTATTAGCAACATTGCAGAGGGACTAGCAGGGAATGTATGCCTTTTTGCCGATGACACAAAGATCTGTAATAGGGTTGATACTCCATGTGTTTGTAAAAAATGAAGTGGTATCTAAGAAAGCTTGAGGAGTGGTCAAGAGTTTGGCAACTAAATTTCAATGCAAAGAAGTGCATAATCATGCACTGGGGGTGCAGAAACATGGGGGAGGATTATAAATTGGGGGGAGTGGTACTGTTGACCACCAAACAAGAAAGAGACCTGGGGGTAATCAAAACTGATGACCTAAAAGTGGCCAGTGTGACAAGGCAATTGGGAGAGCCAGCAGGATGCTAGGGTGCATAGGGAGGGGTATCACCAGTAGAAAGAGGGAGGTGGTGATACCACTGTATAAATCACTGGTTAGGCCTCACCTAGAGTACTGTGACAAGTTCTGGAGACCACATCTCAGGAAAGACACAGACAGAGTTGAGGCAGTCCAGAGGACAGCAGCTAAAATGGTGCAGGATCTGCATCAAAAGCCCTATGAAGAGAGAGAATGAATGACCTCAACATGTATACCCTGGAGGAAGAAGAGATATGATAGAGACTTTCAAATACCTCATGGGTATGAATAAGGTTCATGAAAGAAGTCTTTTTCAGAGTAAAAGATGCTCAAGAACAAGGGGTCAGCTGGCCCAGTGGCACTGAGGATTGAGGCGCTGGAAGCCACACCTCGTGCCACGCTGGTGACCAGTGTTTGGGAATGAGCTTGGGATGCCAGGGTCAGCAGAGGAGGAGAAGGTTGCTGGGGTCGGCATTAGGGTGCCTCCCAGTGGTGGCTGGACAGTACTGAGCTAGCAGTCTGATTTGGAAGGGGAGGTGGAATGCAGCAGACATCGGGTACTGCGTGCATGGGAGTATGCACGCACCTACTTGGATGTCACTTCAAGTTCGCACCCGCTGTGGGAGGGCTAGGGGGTGGAACTCACCAGAACAAAGAAAAACCTCAAGGTGGTGGTAGGTGACAATGCATCCTGGCTCCCACACCCACCTCCGGACCCTGCCCATCTGTGTACTGATCCTCTGCCCACCGCACTGAAAAACCTGGATGAAATTAGATGTCTGGAGCACTGGAGGTGTGGTGGCCCTGCCTTGGGGGGGTACAAGCCAGGGGGTACTTTGCCAGGTAAGGTAGGTGTCAGCGGAGCTCCAGGAGGAGACCCAGGTTGGGGGGTATTTCAGGCTGAGCAGGAGATGCCTCTGGACAACATCCAAGAGAGGCTATCACCCCAGTGACAGGAGGGAAAAGGAATCATAAAAAAAAAAAAAAAAAAGAAGAACAAGGGGTCATGCTTTGAAGCTGGAGGGGTAGACTCAAGGGAGATGTAAGGAAGTACTTCTTCACAGAAAGAGTAGTGAATGCTTGGAACAACCTCCCAGCAGAAGTGGTGGGGGCAAAAACTGTAATGGGATTCAAGAAGGCATGGGATAGGCAAAAGGGAACCTTAGTGATAGGGAATGGGGGGGGGGGTTAAACCAGAGATCAAGTAGGGTCTGCGGTGTTACAGTAGGTAGGGAAAATGGACACACTAGGTGGGCCAGGTGGGCCTTATCTGATGGCAAACTCTATGTTTCTATGTGCATTACCTTGCACTTTTTGTGTGTTATGTTTCAACTGCCACACCCTCTACCACCTCTCCAGATTTTCTAGATCTTTTTTTATGGCCCTTATTCCCTCCTCACTGTCCATTCTTTCCGGGACCTTGGTGCCATCTGCAATGAAGCATATCTTTTGCTGAACCCCCTCCCCATATCACATATAAATATGTTAAAGAGAACCAGTTCAAGAACCAGTCCCTGGGATACCCAGCTTGTGACTTTCCTTTTTCCTGTTGGTACTCCATTTAGGACCTCCCACTAAACCTATTATTCACCCACCCCCTAGGTGGCCCAACTTCTTTAATCTCCCATGCAGGACAGAGTTGAAGGCTTTGCTGAAAACTATGTACAAGATATTAACTACCTGACCCTTATCCATGACCTTTCTCACCCAGTTGAAGAATTCAGTCAAGGTTATTTGGCACAACCTCCTCTCATATTCCAAGGAGTACGTCTGTTGTTAATTTAAATCTAAAGAAATTTCTAAAGAAGATTCAGAACAAGGAAAAGAGGAATTTTACCACACAGGAGAAATAGGTAGTCTAAAATAGAATGAGAAGATATAGGTGCAAACTTTTTAGTCAGGCAGTATAGTGCAGTGGTCTAAGGCTCTGAGCTGCAAATTTGGTGACGTCTAGCAAACTAGACCTGGGTTTGAATCCCACTTGCATACTGTGTGACCCTGAGCAGGTCACTTGTGCTCCCAGGTCGCTCCTGTAAAAAAGTGCTTAGCGTGCTATACCTGGTTAAACAACTAAATTAAAAAAAAAACAAAAAAACTTTACATTGTAATGGGCAATACTGCTTCAGGACAGCAGTTTATGTTAGAAAAAAAAAAAAAATCAGTCCATCCTGTCTGCTCTTACTTCAGAGGTGCAGTGTGATTACAAAGAGCCATTGCCACATTGTTTCTACCCAAAAAAAATCTTTGCAGAACAGTTTTTTTTAATTGTAACTCATTGGGGGGGGGGGGTATTCTCCCAAAAGTAGGGATTATCCATGCAAAGGTTCTTGTCCTGATCTCAAAGTCACATTGGCTGGGGTTGGGGGGCTTAAAACATGTAAATGCCACACATGAGTTTGCTATTACACAGTTCTTTCTCTAAGGGTTCAGTACGTTTGATTAATAAACATGGTTCTCCTTCCTGGATCTGGATCTGGGCTCAGCCTTAACATGTTCCTTCTGCACATGCTTTGTAAAACATTAGTTGGTACTTTAAGGAAAAATAGTTCAACCAGTTTAATGTTTATTGGATGTGCAAACAAACATTAGCAGTTGGGTTATATAAATTGGTAAGGGTATTCACGCTGCATTTTAAAGTTCTGTCTCTATTCATGGGGGGGGGGGCAAGCTGATCTTCCTGGTAATTCTGCTATTCGCCATCCCTGGAGGAGTTCTATTGTAATCCCACAACATAGCTTCTAGTCTTACCTCTAATGTATGATCTTTCACTCAGTAGCTTTCCCTTAGATCCATATAGCCACAGCTGGCTTGGAAATAACGAGTGGGTCTGGGATCCATAGCACCTTTGATTTCTACTTACTTGCCTCTTACTTTGGGAGTCTTGTGGCACACTGAGACTCTTACCCTCTGGTGGGACTATAAGTTGCATTTCTCTGTGGCATTATAAATTTCTCCCTTGGGAACTCTAGATCATTCCACTGGCATAAGGATGCCATGGAGATTTACCCTGCAGTACAGGAGTGTACATTCATTTTATCACTTGTCTGCACTTGAAAATTTCCTGGCCTCCTTCCTCTATTCCTCATCCTGACATGAACCCACATGGGAGCAAACATACTCCCATCTTCTTGGCCAGACCAGGGAGTGAGTGAATGAATACTGGTACTAGCAGAGGGTCTTTATAGGTCCATAGCCCATCCTATCTTAGTCTCTTAGTACCCTCCTAGGCATACGGTCATAGAAGATGCATGCCCCAGCATATCTTTCTTTGCACTTCTTTAGGGCTTGGGGCTCAAGGGGGAGATACCAGTGAAGGACTCCCAGGGGCTAGTGAACTCAGGGCCTCGTGCACACCCTCGGGTTGCGGGCCTTCCCAACCACATGGCTGCACAAGAACACCTCTAAAAGGCCTCATCCCAGCTGGCACTCCAGACTCCTCTTGACTCACCAACTCCTGGCACCAACTGCAATGTATGTCTCAGGCTCTTTATGTAATTTCCCACCACAGGGGGAACTTCAAGGCTAAACCAGTGACCTGAAACTGAGGGGAGTGGGTTACATGATGAATTAAGAATTACTGTGGATCAGAACAAAATCAAATTTTGTGTAGTGCATGGCTGATCACTTTTTTCCTAGGGAAACTGACATCACAGCCTTGTTGTACTGATGATGTGACGTCAGGAAGCTTTTACACCATCGATCTGATGTTAGATTGCTGACTTAAAGGAGACCCGATGTCAGACTGTGGCCACATGAAAATGAAATAAAAAAAGGGACTTTAACTTGTTTCTTTTGATCGCCTTTTACTATTTCCTTTTCCTTCCCGCTACAGATTTTTACCCCAACTGTCCACATGTTGGGGGCCTCATTCTCAGGCCCTCAGGCAACCACCCTGCCATGCCAGCCACTTATGCCACCACTGCAGTTACCTCCACAATCTCCCTCTTTGGCCTTTGGGGAGCGATCTGGCCAGGCAGTAAGGCAGAATGGGGGGAGGACCCCGAGTGTGCTAGTAGCCATCATACTGATGCTGGATAGGGTTCTCTCCCACCTCCCTGATGTTGGGCTAGTGCTGTGTTGGCCTCGCATGATGCAGCACACTTGTTTGCACCTCTAGCCCTTATGAGGGTTCCTGGGTTGGCACAGTTGGACATCACTCTCCCCTGGGCTGGATCATGCTGTGCTCGGCAGCACTCACTGACCCTGGCTGCTCTGATTCCAGCTCCCTGAGTCTACTACTGAATGCAGGTTGCTGGCACAGAGCATGCTTCCACTGGACTATCTGCAGTCCCTGGTTTTACTATTTCAATAAATGTATGATAGATTGAGTTTTAGTTATGGTTCATTTAGTCTTCTTGAATTAAAAGGCGCCAGCACTATATTTTTATTCACTACGTGTAGTTCTGGAATCTCTTATAATTTTAAGTGTGCCTTCTCGAGTTCTTTGAGCAATACAACTGTGAAGGGAAGCTGAGCTGTTTTGGCATTCGAAGGACTCGAGAAGGCACTCTTATAACCACAAGCAATGCTAAAACTGTACATATAAACATGTTTTAAATCATGTTAAAGACTTGTATTTTCCAAAAATGAAACATCAATTTAAAGTCAAGGGGGGGGGGCGGGATTTTTATCGAGCTGCGTACATTTCTCAGATGTGACTGCTGAAGTCTGTCCTGGGAGATATGAACTCTAGGAATGGTCACAAATAGGTCAAAATGTCTGTGAATAAGACGCAGACATTTGGACGCATTCATGTGAACACATCACACGTCCGAAATACTGACACAAGTACTGCATCCACTTGTTTAAAAATCCCCCCAAAGTGCTTTAGAAATGAAGTGAAACCCCTGTGATGGAAATGGACTATGCCAACTGAACTTGAAACTTCAGAATTCAGGAACTGTTTACATTAGAGACCCTCTTAAGGTTATGAGTGTGTTTGGAATGATTAGAAATGAACAATCACGATTGGCTACAAATGATGTCATGATTACACTATAAAACAAAACAAATGGTGCATTGGTGCTCAACAAAGGCGAGTTCCCATCTCAGGGGAACTGTGTGACATCATAGATCACTTGTATTTCGCGCTTATGGTGTATGATGTCACAAGGACCCCCTTGATTGGAACACTGCCTTGTTGTGCAGCATAGGTCAGCTATTATTCTATCCTGAGACATCTGCAGTGGGCACACACTTTTTGCCACCGTCAAAGGGATTATGGGTTTGTTTTCATTCACTCAGAACTGAAGTTTGTCAGACTTGCAAGGAGAGGTAGACACAACTTCAGATGCAATCATGAGATTGTTTTATTTATTCAAAGAAGTGCAAGTGTCATGACAGAATACACATAGATTGTAACATTGGAAGGACTGCAGTAGGAGGCTAAACTTGCAAGCGATTGCAGGAATTCAGAAATCTTTAAGGTTGCTATACTTGCACAGGTTTCAAGGTTATCAAACTCTATACCTTTTGTCAGATTCTAAATTCTATGAGACAGAAAAGATTCTAAGGCAATGGCAAACAGATCTCAGGCACTATGAGAATGGTAAAGAACTCTAAATGCTAAAACCCTGGCCAGGAGTGACTCAAATAATAGTCTGGTTAACCTTTGTTGCAGCTGTGAAGGATGACCTGCAGATAGACTCTGCAAGCAACAGAATTTGATGTAACCACGCTGTTTTGTCTTTTCCTCATCACTTGTGTAATCTCTCGGATCATGCCTGAAACTAGCCATTTTATTGTCTAGCGCACTTACTTGGTCAACAAAAACTAAATCAATAATAAACAAACAGGGTGCAGACAAGAAGATATTTCAGGGGACAAATGCACCAGAATGAACTGAAGAAAGACACCTCCAGGTGGGACATGACAACTTTACTTTCAAGAGAGGGGACCACCAGAGGATGCTCCTTGTTCCCCTAGTTTGAAGAATTCCAATGCCTGGGAAAGGTTGTGACAGACGGCTATGCCGAATGCTCTCCAAAGCTTCTGTATTAGTAGATAGGTTGTTGCAGACTGCTGATTGATGAAGAAAACTGCTTCCTTTCACTGGAGCCGCTGGGCATTGGTGGGGAGGTCGTGGCAGACTGCTGACCAGGGTCATACTGCACACACAAGGATTTGTAATACGGGGTTTCTTGAGCTTTCACGGCTCCTAGTCTTGTTGCTTTTGTTTCTCCTAGACTTGCCACTTTGGTTGCTTCTAGTCTTGCAGCTTTTGTCATTCCTGCCACAAGAAAAATCCCATCCCACTGCACGTTGGAGTCCTTAATTATTGTGCTGGAATGGTTCCTAGACTTTCTTCACTGCCTTAATGGGGTAGGGTTGTAGCAAAGATGAGTAGTTGAAAAGGCCTGGCCTTACTAACCTCTAACTCTAGCTGAGTTGACCTTCTCACTTGCAATCCACAAGGGTGTATGTTTAGATCAGTGGTACTCCACAGCTCGCCAGCTGCATACGGTTCTTCAAGATACAGTATAATTTACGGCTCTTTTAGCGGCTCTTTAATACTTAATTAGCTCCTTGTAACTTGTGGCTCTTTAACATACAAAACCCTAGTTACGAGCTGCATATGGAAAGGGAAATTGTGAGCAAGGCAAATGAGTCATCAGTCTAAATTAGCAAAGGAAAAGATGTCCTAAAATTTCCAATGCAGTATTGCATGAGTCACTAACACTTTACTTCATAACGGCAATTCTGCAAAAAAAATATTAAAAGTTCAAAATTTCTGAAAAAGTTAAGGAGCTGCATAAATAAGTTTGATAACTGGGAGCATTAAAATCAGAGTAGTTCTTCCAACACAATGTGGATTTTGGATTTAGCATATTTCGAGTTTTTAAAGCCCAAATTAAATGCTCTGCACAGTATCAAACATTATACAATGGCAAGAAAAAATCCTGGACTCTGATTGGTCAGTCTTGGGCTGGACCCGTGATGTTATCCCAGCACAAAATCACGGGTCTAGTGTCATCACTATGGCCGCTCTTCTTTTTTGCATCTCTTCTTAAGAAACACAAATATTTTTCCACACTAATAAAAACATTCTTTAAAATTATTTTTTTATTTTATATATGACAACGAGCCATTGTATAATAGCAATAATGCCCTCCAGGGTGTGTGTCGTTTGGGATAACGTCACACCTCAGTTGTTGGATGCACTCGGCCTGCGGCCTCGTGCCCAACCACCTGAGGCGTGACGTTATCCCAGCATGACACACACCCTATTGAGCATTATTGCTTAAATAATGGGGGGGAAAGTGTCAATGCCCAGCTCAGTTTCTCTTTGGAAGCCTAACTCAAAATAAGTACATGTTTTGCCTAGTACTAGAGGCCCCACCAGCAGAGGAGGTCCCACTGCGAAACTGATGCAGCTTTAATCTCCGGGGAAGGGGGGGAGAGCTACAGCGATCAGCTGTCTCATCAAACTGCTTGCAGATGATATTATTCATCAGTTTCTCTAACAAAGCCCCCAGCTATGAAATAAAACTACACGTTTATTAATGTTTAGTATTCTTTTCTTTTACTTTGAAGTGCGTTTGCCAAAATTTAGTATGACGTGTATGTTGTAGCTCCTTGGCTAATGCTGACTGCTCTTGTGGCTCCTGAGTCAGACTGAGCATTATTGGTTTAGACAGTTTCCTTCAGGTAGAGTACAGATTTGGCAGTTCATTTGCAGTAAGCACAGCATAGGATTAACAGTCTGTTTTTCAATTTAGGGCACCACACAATTTTGGCATTTTATTTGGGTATTGCATCAAATGAGCGAATGCATTTCAGCGACTCAATTTAAGCGATAGAAGAATAGCGCTTGTCATTTTAGTGAGTTGTGCTTAATAACGCATATAATGTCAGTGAGGGCGACTTGTGGTGGGACAGCAGTTACCCTGCAGTAGTAATTAGTGCGGTCTTGGTTATTAATAGTAAGGGGGGGTTCAGGGGCAAAAATATAAGATATGGGATTGTTGTCATTATTTTTTTATATACCGAAGTCGCTGTTTCGATGTTTGCTGATTTTGATATTCGCTATATTTGCTCGTGCTCATTTGTGTTTGCTCATATGGTTGGCGCCGGTTTTTTTTCTCACTCTTTTGATATGGAACCTTAATTTGCAGTTTGGGCCCAACACAGAATACATAGTTCAGTAGCAACAGGGCACAATGCAGAAGGCACTTCAGTTGCAATAGGGCACAACACAGGGCTGTCAGTTCATTTGCAGTAGGGCACCATAAAGAACTGGCAGTTCACTTGCAGTGGCACAGCATAGAATTGGCAGTTCATTTGCAATAGGGCACAACACAGGGCTGTCAGTTCATTTGTAATGAGGCTAGTGCCCAAGGGGTTGGTTTTAGTCACCCGATCCACCCTATGTAACTCCTCCTCCTCCTCCCTTTAGGCAGTCCCCCTGCTGGGTCCTGGCTGCCCCAAACTGGCTCCAAATGGAGCTTTTTCTTACCCGCCTTTGTGGGTGGTCCTAGAGGTGGGACATTCCCCACCCACCCATACGGCTTCAGCTACTGGCTTGGCACCACTCGACACGAGTTGCATTAAATAAAATAGAAAAAAATGTATTTGGAACAGTTCTTCATTTATTGCAAGGCTGCCCCATTGCTTTGCTCCACCCTCTGGGAACTCTGCTGTTACTTAAGTGAGCGGCTTCCGGCCTGGATCCCCACCTTCCTATTTATTTAAATAAAAGGCCTCTGGCCCGATGCTGCACCCTCCTGGTGGTTTCTTGTAGCTGGATCTACTCACCCCTTTGCAGTCTTGCCACTTGCCCTTGCACTGTCCAGCGCTTTGCACAGTACACAGTTTTAGAATTTAAATTCTCCTGGCAGTCAGCACCTGGCTTTAGTGCTGCCACTGACTCACCGCCCTGATCCAGGGTGAAGTACTGAGAAGGGAAGGTGGCTGCGTTAGTGGTGGCATTGGTGGGAGTGACTGCGGAGATGCTGTCATTGGTGGGAGTGGCTGCAGAGACGGGGAGGTGATCCTGGAGGCGGGACCACGATACTCCGCTTGATGCCCTCCCACGCTGCTCTTCTTCTGAATCCTGTGCTTGCTGCCAATGAGGGATGCTAACTTAAACCTTTTAAATTAACCAATAAAGGGGGCTATACAGTGCCCCCATTAGTACCTCTTCAATACTGCAACACTGGACCCGTAGAGGCTGCTGGGGCTCCTGATCAGAGGAGCAGAGCACAGGCCAAGCCAAAGTGACTTGCTTCAACCTCTCAGGTAAGCATGTGGTTCATCGCTCCCTGTCTCCTGCTGCCTCTTGGTCCTGCACACTCTCTCTTCTGTGGCTCCACCTCAGCTGCCAATGGTTCCCATGATTGTTCCCTTACGAGTTCCATTACTGAACCCCAGGCATGAAGCAGTAATGTGCCTCAAGATTTGAAAATTGTCCACACACTGGGCAGGGAGAGCAGTCCCAGCTTGTGGCCTGCTGTTACCTCATACTGCCTACTCGGCGGGGGTTGTCACAGAAGCAGGCAGCAGAACACAGGTTTTAAAAACAGCATTGCTCAGGATTTTGGCTTGAAAAAACAGGGAGCCCGGTGCTGCCAAGGATTGTGTTGCCATCACTGGGGCCCTGACTGTGGGCACAGGGCTCAAACTAGGTACTTATACCCTTTCTGTCTTGAGGCCATACCCTTTCTCCTGGGACCCCTGCCACACTGCCCTCCCACACCAGCCTGGGGGGTGTAGTGCACCAACTCTGGGGCACTACATATCTATCTATCTATCTATCTATCTATCTATCTATCTATCTATCTATCTATCTATTATATTTTAGCAATTGTTTTTCCTTACGATGTCCCAGCTGTGATACAACAAAAAAGCTTTAGACCAGTATCAAGTAAAACAAATGAACAAAACAAGCAAAACAAGAAAGCGAGGCCTACTGAGAGCTTTGAAAGCATATCAGGAGAGAAATAACAAATCAGAAAACAATTGGCAAAGTCAGCCTCCCTTTGCTTCCCACTTGTTTTCTTCCCTATAATCTGCCAGGGTAAATATCTCCAGAGTGTTGTTCCTCTTTCGGTGCGGGGAGATGAAGTATACCCAACTCCGTGCAGTTTAGCTACTGATTGATCCTCTCCGGCCTCACATCATTAATTTATTTCTTCCTTGGCACACAGAATAAAATAAAAAAAGCATGAGGACAGCACACACTGCCTTTACACATCAAGTGTGGAAGAGAACCCTTACACTCACACACACACATGCAGCACACAGCATTAATGCTAAGCCAAAACAGTGTATCATCCTTAACCTTGACAAATAACAAAGGCAGAAGATAAACTGAAAAGGTACTTTCTATTTCTATAGCGTCATTCATTAAACCACTTTGCTCTTCCATCTTCAAGTTTTGATTATGATCTTCCAATGTCTCTCCAAATAAATAACGCATTCTTAGCTTTCAGCAAAGCTTCCCTCTCTCTCTTTTTCAAAGTGCCCTGATTGTGTCTAGATTTCTTGAATGTGTGTTTTTGAACTTTATACATATTAATAAGCACTGTATAAGCGAGTTGAAAAAGTTGCAGAAGACAATTTCTAAAAGGGATTCAGTATTTTTCCCCCAGCACCCCTTACCTTAAAGGCTTGTTACTGGCATGGAGAGTAAAAGCAGTAGGGGTGGTGGTGTTGGGGTTGGGGGGGGCAACACTTTGATGTTTCTGATACTGACAAAGCTTTTAAGGCTAAACTGTAGCTGGAATGACTGACTGGGAAAGTCAAACTGCTTTCAAATAAAGCCTACAGCTTGGTACATTTCATTTAGCCAGAAGATCTGTTCAGAAACTGTTCTCGAAAGCATGGAAGGACCCCCCCACACACACATACCCAAGTCCCTCATTTTAAATCCTTTAAAAGCCTTTTCTGTAAAAGAATGAATGGTGGATGTCTGTGAGATGTGCAGATTGTTCCTGGAGTGAGGGGAACAGCATCTGACTCTCAAGTGGTGAAGTTGTGAACACTGGTATGAAGCTGTTCCCCATGAGTGGATTCTTTTTCTTATAAAATGGCAAGAACAAATACAGGAACCTTATCGGTTGACACCTGACCCTGCATTAATACACCAGTACTGAATGGTCAGGTCTCCAATTGGCTTTCTGTGCCCCTAAAAAAAATTTCTTTCACTTCAAATCCATTTAATAAGCACAATATTATACTTCAGGTTGTGCAAGAAAGTATTTGTGATTCACATCCTCAGGTATGAGAGGACACTCGGCCTTTGGCCTCAAAACTCACAAAAAGTATCCATCAAAAATACTTTACTACACACTGCATACTATACTATTGCTTTCTTATCCCATATGAACCTACCAGGGCAAGATTTTTTTTATTGGCCAGTGAAAATTGAAAGAAATAAACTGAAATGTTATATAAACGTCTGGTGAGTGAGCAGCCGTTATTTGTAGCATTGCATTGGCTTGAACGACTTATTACTGCCACACATTGTTCTTTATTCCATTATAGAAAATGGACTGCCTTGAACTAACCTGGAATAATATTTGACAAGAAAAGGCATGCTGATGTTTCCAGATGTGCCCCTGGGGTGGGTTACATGGACCTGTTTTTATTGACAGGGTGAATGTTGGCCAGGACACTGGGAAGCTCCACCGTTCTTCATGGATAAGTGCTATGGGATGTTTAACGTCTACCTGTACTGTGACCAGAGAGGGGCAGAAAGAACCTCTGTTTAGCATCTCATCTGAAGGATGGTACCTCAGCAGTGCACCTCCTCCCTTGTACTGCACTACAGTGCTGGTTATGGGTATTACCCCAAGTACCTTGTGTGGGGCTAGAACCCACAACCTTATAAACTCTTTATTTATAACTTCCATTTGTACAGTACATCAGGTCATATTTAGAGACAGAAGAAACAAAAACAATTTAAACCGATACAGTAGTGTTAAACTATACAGAAGATAAGCAGAGGAGGCAATAAACTGGGGTTGGGAGAAGCAAGTAATTATAAAGACAAGGACAGCACACAGTTTCATCCCTCAGCATAGCGATAGGGTGTTTCTCATCCCACCTTATCCTGCTGTAAGATTTCATTCGCCCTCAGTGGTGTCAGTGTGACTCTGTTGGTAGCATATCTGCTTTTTGGCCAGAAAGTCAAGGGTTCTAGTCTCATCCATTGCCTTGACTGCGCATTTTGTTATACCTGTTTCCATTACCACATTTTTTTTTTCACAGTTGTTCTTTGTATTGGCACTGTCCTCTCCCCCCCCCCCCCCGGATGCATTTAAAACCAAGCTGATACCAGCTCAGTATGTCTTTTCTGGTAAAACTTTTGAAACAAACAATAAAATATAATGGGATCTGGGCTTACACTGTTAATGCTAACACAAGAGTGCAGTATTAAGGGGTGCTGTACTGCTAGAGTGTGCCATCCTTCAGATGAGATGTTAAACCGAGGTCCCTTCTGTCCATTTCTGGTGCTGTCCTGGGAGTTGTCCATGTAGAAGTAAAAGAAGCCAAGGCACTTTTCATAAGAGACAGGGGCCTGATTCCAAGACGCATGTCGCAACTTGCGGGCGTATGCGAGTTGCAACATGCGCCACTACGCCAGGGACCCTGCGCCCTATTCCGCAACAGACAGGGTCCCCAGCACTTACATCCTGTGACTTGTGGCAACTGCAGGGTTGCTCCATGGGAACGGCACAATGGACCTGGGTGCCGCAAGCTGCAGACCGCAATGAACAGCCCCCCTGAGCCCCTCCACCCCGAAACAAGCCTGCAATCCCCTGGGGGCCATGGGGGGTAGACAGTGTGGCACAGGCATAAGGGGGACACACCAAAAATGGACCTGAGTGGTACCCAGTCTTGTGGGGGACAGCACTATGATGGGGGGGTCAATGGGGCATGGCTGTGTGCATTTTGTGGCACTGCGGGGGAACCATTGTTTTGCCAGGACGGGTGCCCCTTAGACCAGCTAATTGCTGGTCTAACCCCACAGTGGTGCAGTGTGTTCTTGAATGGCATAAGTGGGTTACGGCAGCCGCCCTTTCAGAATAGGGCACAGGTGCTGCCGTAACCCCCCCTTCCACCATGCCGATGGAGCTGTGGCCGGCAGAAGGCCCCATGGATGCAAGCCGCCGTGCCATGGCGCAGACCATGTCTTGGAATAGCTAAAGGAGTAATGCATGCCGCAAAGTGCAACTTGCACAATTGGGTTTGGCGTAAGTCACCTTGCGACATGCGTAACCCATTTTGGAATTGGACCCAGGGATTTTCCCCTGTAATCTGGTCAACATTCCCCTCCTCATAAAACTGGTTCAGGCAATTTTCCTAGGCTACATGAGGTTGTTGATACACAAAAAGACTGCCACTACATGTTAACAGTCACTTCGCTACTAGTCTCCCATTGCATGTGTGACAGAAACTGCCCCTTGGGTTATCTAAGCTTACGGGGCACTTTGGTTGGGGACTTCTAATTCTCTGCCACCATCTGTTTCAGTTTTTCAGTTTCAATGTTTATTTGTTCAAGAGAGAGAGATGTCATTACAACATTTTAAAATCAATACATAAAATGTTTTGGTATTTACATTTTACAAAATTTTTCTCCATTTTAGACATATAATAAAGAAAGAAAATAAAAAGACAATTAATTTAAAAGCAGTTTATACAATTTTTCCAGCGGCCATTCCTATTCCAATTTTCTGTTTGTTCATATTGCTTATATAAGACATGTTTTATAATGTCAGTATTGTAAGATCCCTTCCCTAATACACAGACGAATTACACCAGTCCATTATATTTGTATTATTACTGATCACTTTATTTTTGAGACATGTTTTATAGGTTAACACAAGGATGTCCTTCTATTTGCATTTTTGTCATTTACTTTTTTATGTCCTTATTCAGCAGTTTCCATATCATATAGTTGAAAAAGTTTTTCTATATTTATCATTCCTTGACAACATTTTGCTACTTCAGTGGCTTTTTTAGGCTCAAGGGGATGTAGCAGCATATACAGGGCATCTTCTAAGTATATGCATATAAGTGGATATATTTTTCTATGTATTTAATTCTCCACTTTGTATATAGTGGACAATTCAAAGTAATGTGTTGTAAAGTTTCTACATGTCCTCTTTTACATGGGCATTCATCATCAGGACTGTTCCCTATGTTTTTATTTTTTAATCTTAGATTCTCGCCTGTTTAAAGGAGATAATTCAAGACTTGCCAAGGTTATAAGTCTTTTATATTCTGGAGGAACTGGCATCATCAAATAACTTTCTAAATTATTGTGTTTTTTTTTTTTATTTATTGCATACCATTGAGACAGTTTCAGTTTTGATACCCTCTTCATTTGCTTGTCTATTCCATTTTGAAATAATCTTTGTTTAAATATTTTTTGATACTGTAATGGTATTACTATTTTAATTAAATACATAGACCAAAGTCTTTCATATCCAATTTGTTTTAATGTCTGAACAAGGAATGTTATACATGAGGAGCTCAATCCTTGTTGATGCCAGTTTGTTTTTCCAGAAGTGCCCATTTTGCAGACAAAGCTGTTTTGTCATTAATTATTCTCAGCCAGTATATTAATAGTCTAAGTATGGATATTATTTTAATAGGAATGTGTCCTAATTCTGCATTTACTGCACTACTGGCAGTTGAAGTAGGGACTTTCAATAGTGTCTTATAACACAAGTTATATGGGGTATCTATAATATCTGAGGCCTGATATCCCCGTACCTCTGCTCCATATAAAATTATCGGGTTTAATTTCATCTCTGCAGCCCATAACGTGGATTCAGTTGACCATCCTCCATGATTTGCGTTGAATTTTAATAAACCTTTACTATTTAATTTTACTTTCTTTTGCTGGTTCTTAATTTGAGATATCCAGTTCCCTATATAATACAAGGTGACCCCCAGATATGAAAATTGTTTCACTTGGTCAATTCATTTTTTATTCAAGTAACACTTACAGGTTTTTCCTTGACCCAAATACCAGAAGTTTGGTTTTGGATATATTAATATTTAAATTTAGATTTGTACATAAGGTTTCCAATTTATTTAATTTACGTTGTAGCCCTGGTAAGGTAAATGGTATTAGGGCTAAATTGTCAGCGTTTGCTCTGCCACCACCTGATTTTTACCAGGAATCAGGAAACTGCTCTTTGGCCCCCTGCTCAAGCTTAGGAAGGTCAACACAATAACTTTGGTAGAGTGCACTTTGGAAACAGACTGCAAACAGAGTCCAGTAGAAATAATAAAAATTACCTTGTCTATAAACCGGCAGTCACTGGTTCTATCAAAAATAGATTCTTTACTAGAAAATATTACAGGAATTTACAAACAAGATATATTTACAGTAAAAGAAAAGGATTACGCTTTTACTAAGAATATAAAATAAAGCAAATTAAACAGACATTTGATGGTTAGAAAAATCTGAGTTTCCCTCACCTAAAATTCTTTACCTGCCCTAGCTACAGAAGACACTTCCCCAGTCTGTGCTTCCTTACCAAGTTAGTTCCCTGTGGCAGAGAGAGAGAGAGAGAGAGAGAGAGAGACAGACAGACAGACAGACAGACAGACTAATCCACTCCCTCAGTGTATACCTTCTGGCTGTGGGGAGTGACTTCAGCCTTTGAGTGACAGTTCCCCACATTCCCCCACCCCACATGAGTGAGTGTGTGTGTGTGTGTGTGTGTGTGTGTGTGGCCGCACACCACTTCCTCACTATCTCTAGATGGTTTTACAACATGCACCTGGGTCCACTGTCTGACATGGGAACATATCCCAGGAAAAGACCCTCACGATGGCTTTATGACTTAATTGTCTTCTGCCTGCTATCTTGTCAATAATCTACCCATGAGAAAGTCAACAACAGAACCTGTAACAGAGGAATGATTTCCAAACTCACAGAAAAATAATCAATGCATCTGGTCACATATCCTGTCACATCCCCCCCTCCCAGGCAATGAAGGCATGTCTCTTTTGGATGATCCCCAAGAGACACTGCCATTCATGTAGGGACTGGGGGGTGCCTAAAGGAACATGCCATTCCCTTAGCCCTGCCTCAACAGTCCATTTGCAATGGCATTCTGCACCCTGCTCCAGTGCTGGATGGTCATGCTATAAGACTGTAGTATCAAACTCCAGTGCAATAATTTTGTATTTTGCCCACTAGTCCTATGGATCCATGTCAGGGGGTTATGATCTGTGACCACTGTGAACTCCTACCCATACAGATATGACTGCAGCACCTGAAAGGTCCACACTATCCCCAGACACTCTCATCTCGATTGTGGCATATGCCTCCTCTCTAGGCAGAAACTTCCAGCTTAGATACACTATGGGGTGCTCCTCCCCCTGTTGTGCAACCTGGCTCAGGACAGTGCCCAGCCCATGGTCCAAGGCATCCACTTGCACTATGAACTGAAGGTCATAATTAGGGCTAGCAAGCATGGATGGCCCACATAATGCATCCTTCAACTGTCAGAAGGCAGATTCACAGTCTTCTGTCCAGAGAACTTTCTTGGGTATTTTCCTTTTTGTTAGGTCTAGCAGGGGCTTGGCCACATAATTATAGTGAGGGACAAACTTCCTGTAGTACCCAGCTGTCCTCAGAAATGCCCTTACCTATTTCTTCATGGCAGGGGTGGACCAAGTCTAGATGGCATCAACCTTTGCAGGCTTTGGATGAATGCATTCACTGCCCACCCAGTGCCCAAGATGGGACACTTTGGCCATGTCTACTTGGTATTTTTCCACCTTAACTGTCAATCCTGAAGCCTTCAGATGGCAGAACACCTCCCTCATGTGCCTGATGTGATCCTCCCATGTCTGGCTGTAAATGGCTATGTCATCTATGTGCACCAGTGCATATTCACCTGCCCCAGCCAGAATGCAATCCATAAGCCGCTGGAGGGTTGGGATGCATTCTTCATCTCAAATGGCATTACTTGGAATTTGAATAGGCCAAATGGGGTGATAAAAGCAGACATTCCCCTGGCTGAAGGGGTTAGGGATACCTGCCCATAGCTCTTTGTTAGATCTACCATGGTCAGGAACTGGGCTCCCCCCAGATGCTCCAATGTCTCATCTGTTCTAGGCATGGGGTAGGCATCCAACTCCTTGCAGCTGTTGAGCTCTGGTAGTCAACACAGAACTGTGTGGTGCCATCCTTCTTGGGCATCAAGACCACTGGTAAAGCCCACGGGCTACTGGACTCCTGGATCACTCCAAGGGCCAGCATATTCCTGAGTTCCTCTTGCATGGTCTGCTTAACCCCCTCTAGCACCCTATGGGGGACTGCCTCAGTGGTACATGGGTCCCAATGTCCACATGGTGTTCATCCATCATGGTGTGTCCTGGTTTCCCCATGAACATATCCCCAAATGTTTGCAGCGCCCCCCCATCTCCTTTGCCTGGGCTGGTGTCAGCTGCCCTGAGAGGCTGATGTTATCCACTGAGGATCCCTCCCACACTTTGCCAAGGAGATCCACCAGGGGATCAGCCTCATGTCCCTCTTCTGGCATGCTGCACACAGTGAGGACCATTTCATCCCTATCATTATAGGGCCTTATCATGTTCACAAGGTATATCCTCAATCTGCACCTCGGTCATACCAGGTTTTCTGCCACTGTTGTGCAGTGGCTAAGTGCTCTTGGGTAAACCCCATGAACTCCTTATGCTGTGTCCTGAAATTCAGGACATACTCCAGAACAGATTCTCCTTGGGAGGCAAGGTCGCCTTCCCATTCATCCCTGATTAAATCTCGGGGCCCCCTCACCCTGTGACTGAACAGGAGCTCAAAGGGTGAGAACCCTGTGGACTCCTGTGGGACTTCCCTATATGCAAACAGGAGGTGAGGTAAATATTTGCCCCACTTCCTCTTGGGCTGGTGAGCAAATGTCTTGAGCATAGTTTTGAGGGTCCCATTGAAGTGCTCAACCAGGCCATTTGTCTTGGGGTGATAGGGTGAGGCACAGAGCAGTTTCACCCTGCACTTCCCCCACAGACCAATTATTAATGACAACGTGATATTCGTCCCCTGGTCTGACAAAATTTTCTGGGGAAGTCCCACTCAGCTAAAGATTCCCAGGAGCTCATCAGCCACTTTTTCCTGCTCAACGTAGGACATGGCCACTGCCTTGGAGTACCTGTTTGCATAGTCCATGACAACCAGTATGTATCTTTTGGCCATGTGACTTGGGGTACTCAAGGGCCCCACTGTGTCCATGGTTAACCTCCTAAAGGGTTCACCAGTGATAGGCAGGGGCACCAAAGCAGCCTTAACCTTGTCCCCAACCTTTCCCACCCTCTGGCACTGTGGAGAAGTCTGACAGTAATTTGCCACATCTGTGTTCATGCCTGGCCAAAAGCATAGAAACAGAAATTGACAGCAGATAAGTACCGCAAGGCCCATCCAGTCAATCCCTATGTTACTGTTCCATTAACCAGGATAGAGTACATATGCATGGAGGAGTTCGGTGGCACTAGCAGTTGTTGGCAAGCTGCCTTTTTGTGCAGTTAATACCCAGGTGGCCTGAAAAAGGGATGTCATGGGCCAGGGTCAAAAGCTACTTGTGGTAGTCCTCGGGGACTACAAGCTGTTGGACTACCTCTCCCTCTAGCCGCCTTTGAGGTGAACACTCCATGTACAACAGCCCATTCTCCCATTAAACTGACTGTTTGCTCCCCTGAGAGTCCTCAGCACTATCTGCTATCTCTCTTAGTTTCTGGAAAGTAGGATCAGCCAGCTGAGCTTTGCCAAGCTCCTCCCATCTGACACTCCCCAACTCCCCTTCAGAAGGGAATCTGCCCCTAGCTGATACCTCTTCTGTGTTTGTAGCTGGGACGCAGGTCTGCTACTCTTAGGTAGCCCCTCACCCACACTAGCTGCTCCCTCAACTGCTGAGAGATGGGTTAGCACATGATGTGTCACCCCCTCCTCACCCTCAGAAGCTTGCCCTTTTGCGTGACTATGGGTAGTAACACACACTGGGTATTTCCTGTGGTCAAAATCATTCCCCACGATTACATCCACATGGAGATCAGATACAACTCCCACCTTCTGTACCCCATGGCCACCCTCCCAGCTCAGGAAGTCCCAAACCACTGGCATTTGGACCACTGGACCCGTGACTCCCTGAATCTTGGAAAACTGCCCTGTCAGAATCTGTTCCATCTGGCTCAGATTCTGCCTCACCATGGAGATGGAGGTGCCAGAGTCCCTCAGTCCCTGTGTTACTGTTCCATTAACTAGGATAGGGTACATATGCATGGAGGAGTTTGGTGACACTACAGTGTGTGCACAGGCTGCTGTCTGCTGGGTACTGTCTTGATTACCCCTTCCCCCAGGCTTCCGCCCTTTGCTCAGGTTTTTAGGGCAGTCATAGGACAGATGCCCTGCTTTCTAGCAAATCCAGCATTTCTTTGCTCCTGGCTCCTTTTTCCCCTTAGGACTGGTGGGTTCTGTTTTGGGATCAGGTGCAGGCTGGTTCACTTTAGGCTACTATCCCTGGGTCCCCTTAAAAGCATGTGCTGCCCCACCCCCATTGTTCCTATGCTGTGCGGGTGGTCTACTGGCCACATACAAATTAGCACTTTCTGCTGCCTCCCTTGTGCAGTTGCATGTCTAGTAGTGATATGCGCAGGTCCTCAGGCATAATTTTAAGAAATTGTTCCCTTATGAATAAGTCTTTTATTTGCTCTACAGTCCTAGTTTTAGCCCCATCCAGTCAGCAGTCTAGACAGGTACACATTTGGACATGCAATTCTACATAGCTGTCTCCTTGGCCTTTTCTTAATTCTCTGAGTGTTTACCTATAAGAGTCAGGAGTCAGTTCGAAGCATTTCAATAACACCCTTTTAACTTTATCATAGTCCATACAATCCTTGTCATCCATTCTAGCAAATGCATGCAAAGCACGGCAGTAAGCAAAAGTGTAAGGTGGGTCATCCATGTAACCCAGTCCAATTTAAAGGGCACACATACCCTCTCAAACAACTCTAAAAAACAAATCAAAATCCCCCTCTCTTTATTGCGGAAACATTTTTGAATTAATTGTGGCTTTGTGGTCTGGACCGCCTACACCATTACTTATGGTTTGATGCAGTGTTTGCTGGTGCAGTTTCATTATCTCTTTCTCATGCTGTCGTTCTTTCTCTCTTTCTCTCTTTCTGCCCATTCCTTCTGTCTTTCCACCTACATCAGTATTTCATGCTGGCGAGCCTTGTCCCTTTCCTCCGCATCCAGCCTTGCTCTCTCCCTTTCAGCCTCAAGCCTTGCCATTTGCAGTTCAGCCTCCTTCAGTGCAAGCTCCATCCTCAGGAATTCCAGCTGATTCAGATCCTTTGCTGCACTGGCTCTTAGCTAAGGTTTGGGCTGCACTGCTCCACCAGCTCATGCCTTGAGGTGCCCCTCTGACTCAGCCACTATAACTTCAGTCTTGCTACCTTCATTATCTTCCTCAGCAACCACCTGCTTCCCAGGTGTTTGGCCATACACCTTTGAGATTGTCTGCCCCCCTTGCATTCAGTCATGCATCAACAGGGCATCCATGAGTCCATTCTCCATCAGGCCCTCTGAGACAATCCCCCTGTCTGCACACAGTTCATGAAGCTGCTGTAATTATATATGGAAAACAGCTCAAGTGTTTCCATTACTTAAGGCAGGTGATCCCATGGACCTCAATAATTATAGGCCCATCTCCATCTTACCAATACTATCCAAGATGCTTGAGAAGCTGGTAAACTCTCAGTTAACTGCCTACCTTGATACCAACAATCTCCTAAATCCAGCTCAATCTGGTTTAGATCTATACATAGCACCATCTCTGCACTAGCAAAAGTCACAAATGACTGGCAGACTGCCCTAGACAAAAGAATAATACCTGTGCTGTGTTTCTGGATCTAAGCAAAGCCTTTGACACTGTGGATCATGATCTTCTAATCACCTCACTAAACTCCATAGGCCTTGACTCACTCTCTATTAAATGGTTCAGATGCTATCTCTCTGGAAGGCTGCAACTGGTAAAGAATGATGGTGATCTATCTACCCTAAGCCACTCCTAAGAGGTGTACCGAAGGCTCCATCCTGGGTCCCATCCTTTTGCCATTTACATCAACAATATTGACTCAACTCTCTCTTTCTAATATCCACCTTTTGCAGATGACACTGTACTTTATGTGAGCGATCCCTCACCATCAAAAGCCTGTGAGTTCCTACAGTCTCAATTCTCCCTCCTCCAGCATAACCTATTAAAAAAGAAATTATTACTAAATGCTAAGAAAACCAAAGCTATGTTCTTTGCCCACAAGAACTGTTCTTCCACTATCCCATCATTCACCCTCCCACAACTCTCTACCATCCTTGGTGAAAATCTGGAATATGTTGACAAATTCAAATACCTAGGAGTATGGATAGACAATAAACTAGACTATACTACCCACGTTGAAGAGCTCCTGAAAAAGCTAAGACAAAACCTTGGTCTATTCTATAGAATCAAACACTACCTGACCAAAGATTCCAAACAAAGATTAATCCTTGCATCATTCATGTCCCTCATTGATTATGCTGACTTCCTCTATGGTCATTGCTCCTCTCCCATCTAAACAAACTAGACACCCTGTATCATTAGAGCTATTAGATTCATTACTGACCTTCCCTCTAGCACCCATCATTGCTCTCTCTACAATGCAGTCAGCTGGACATCCCTGCAACATAGAAGAAGAAAATGCTGCTACCTGGATCTACAAAGCTCTGACAAACAAACTCCCTTCCTACATCTCAGACTGCTTCACCAGATCACATCCAGGCCCTACACCTTGAGGATCAACAAACTGATCCTGCTGAAGATTCCTATCACCTGCACCCGGTATGGAAGAGCTGCAATCAGTTATTCCTGGCACTTATCTGGAATTCTATCCAAAGACATTGAAAATGGAAACACTGATCCCCTTACATCCTTCAAAAGCTGTACACCAGCTAATCCCAGATTCATTCAATTGCTTCCAGAAGGCCTAGTCCTCCACCCCCACCCCCCACACCCTCTCTCCCCCTTCTAAAGCTCCTCCCTATTCTTCTATCATTCCTCTGGTCCTTTCCACATCAAACCTCAAACATATATGCCCACCATGTACCATTATCCAAGCCTTATCCCTACCAGACTGTTTGTTTCTCACCTTTAATAGGTTTTTGGTTTACTGTCCTTTGCCTTGTATATATGTAAATAATTGTACATCTATCTCACTCATAAATGTTTGTATTTGTGCTAGTTCAATATCATGTTTTTGTATACACTCTGTAACCTTTTTTGTTATGACCACTCAGGTCCATCTTGTAAATGAGCTATGCTCAATGATGTTCGCCTGAATAAATAAAGATTTTGATTGATTGATTGATTGATTGAAATCTGCCATATGCTGGGGCACTCATCTTTTCTAACTATGCTGCACTAAGCTGTTTTCCAGAAACAAAAAAAAACAGTAGTAAACAATGTAACCTTTTGTATATCCTGTTTTGTGACTGTTAAGATATATTTATATTGGCACTCCTTCACTCTGTCTGCTAGGTAAGGCTTTTACCTCTTTCCTGTAGAGTTCCTGCCTCTACAGGAGAGCACACTGCACACAAATTCTAGCTTTAAATTTGTGCGCTGATCTGCACTGCACTACCACCAGTTGTGACAATGATTCCACCACTGCCATCAGTTGTGATGGAAACTGCCCCTTGGGCTGTCCCAGCTTATAGGCACTTTTGGTCAGGGACTTCTAATTCTCTGCCACCACCTGATTTTTACCAGGAATCAGGAAATTGTCCTTTTGCCCCCTGCTCAAGCTCAGGATGGTCAACTCAATAACTACTGGTAGAGATTAGAAGAGTGCACTTCAGAAATGGACTGCAAACAGAGTCCAGCAGTAATAATAAAAATGACCTTGTCAATAAACAGGCAGTCACTGGTTCCATCAAAAATAGATTCTTTACTAGAAAATACTACATGTATTTATAAACAGGATATATTTATAGTAAAACAAAAGGATTACACTTTTACTAAGAATATAAAATAACGCAAGTTAAACAGACAGTTGATGGTTAGAAAAATCTTGGCTTCCCTCACCTAAAACTCTTAACCTGTTTTAGCTACAGAAGACACTTCCCATAGGCTGTGCTTCCTAACCATACTAGTTCCCTGTGGCAGGGCTTCCCTTTCTTCAGGTGCTGGGTGTCCCAGAGAGGGAGACAGAGAGAGAGCCCAGCCCACTCCCTCAATTTATACCCTTCTGGTTGTGGGGAGTGACTTCACCCTTTGAGTAACACTTCACCACAGTCCCCCCACCCCACATGAGTGTGTGTGTGTATGCTACCTCCTCGCTATTTCTAGAAGGTTTTACGATATGCACCTGGGTCCATTGTCTGCCCATGGAACATATCCCAGGAAAAGACCCTCACAATGGCTTTGTGACTTCATTGTTTCCTGACTGCTGTCTTGTCAGTAATCTTCCCATGAGAAAGTCAGCAACAGAACCTGTAATAGAGGAATGATTTTCAAGCTAACAGAAAAAGAATAAATGAATCTGGTCACATCATAAACTAACAGAACAAGAATAAACGCATCTGGTCACATATCCTGTCACAGCATGCAAAACACTTTGGGAAACAATGTGCATGAAGAGTGCTCTGTACAGTAAGTGCAGCTTCTTCTGTAGCTTCTCCTTCTTCTCTGACTCAAAGTGTGAGTGAAGCAGCAAACACTGTAGTCAATCTCTTAAGTTGCTTTAGCTTCAATAGACCTCTCAAGCATTATCTCATTCATATGTGATTTAAAGAAAATACGGTAATTCTATAGCCAACAGTCTAAGCAGAGACCAATTATGGAGAAATTGCCATTAATGTTACAGTTTCTGAGTGAAAAGACGTAAATCTTCTTTTCCTCATTTAGCTAGCGAAACAGACGTCTGGAAATATTTCAGTCTTGCAGACTCAGTATTTTCCCCTCTCATACATGCAAACTTTAGTCATATCTTGGTCACAATCAAAATTAAAAGAACAAAATATTGTACTTACTTTTTCTGATCCTGTTGTGGGTGTCTTTGCAGTACATTCCACTTGAGCAGTGGTTATAACAAACTGGTTTTGATCTTCTCAACATTTTATCACTGTTAAGTATGCTTAGAAACATAGAAACATAGAAACATAGAATTTGACGGCAGATAAGGACCGCTTGGCCCACCCAGTCTGCCCATTTCCCTACCTACTGGATAAGCTGCAGATCCTAGTTAACCAGCAGCCTACTTCTTCCTACCCCCACCCCCCAGAACTGCCTTATGACTATCCCATGCATGCTTGAATTCCACCACTGATTTTGACTCCACAACCTCCTCCGGAAGGCCGTTCCATGCATCCACAACCCTCTCTGTAAAAAAATACTTCCTTAAATTACCTCTGAGCCGCCCCCCCTCTATCTTCAAATTGTGCCCTCTTGTTCTTGCACACCTCTTTTTTTGAAAGATGCTACCCTCTTGGACTTTGTTGATTCCCTTGAGGTACTTGAACGTTTCTATCATGTCCCCCCTCTCCCTTCTTTCCTCGAGGCTATACATATTAAGCTCCTTAAGTCTCTCTTCATATGTCTTCCGGTGCAGACCCTGCACCATTTTAGTTGCCCTCCTCTGGACAGCTTCCATCCTGTCTATGTCTTTGCGGAGATTGGGTCTCCAGAACTGCACACAGTACTCCAGATGGGGTCTCACCAGCTGTCTGTACAGAGGGATAATAACTTCCTGTTTTCTACTGGTGATGCCTCTCCCTATGCATCCCAGTATCCCCCCAGCCCTCCTTGCTGCCCTCTCACATTGCTTGCCCGTCTTTAGGTCATCTGATATGACTACCCCCAGGTCCCTTTCCATTTTTGTTGTTGTTAGTATCTCACCCCCCATTGTGTACTCTTCCCTGGGTTTTGTTTCCCAGGTGCATTACCTTACACTTCTTAGCATTGAATCTAAGCTGCCATACATTTGACCATTCCTCTAACCTTGCCAAATCCTTCTCATCCTTTCCACCCCACCCTGTGCATCAACTCTGTTGCAGATCTTAGTGTCATCTGCAAAGAGACATACTTTTCCTTCCAGTCCCTCTGCAATGTTGCTTATAAAGACATTGAAGAGGACCGGTCCTAATACTGAACCCTGCGGTACCCCACTAGTAACCCTCCTTTCTTCTGAGTGGACTCCATTTACTATTACTCTCTGTGTCCTATTCTCCAGCCAGTTCTTTACCCAGGCTGTCATCTTGGGACCCACTCCCAGGCTGGCTAACTTGTATATTAATCTTTTGTGTGGGACTGTGTCAAATGCCTTGCTAAAGTCTAGGTAGGCCATGTCCACAGCCCTCCCTGATCTACTACTTTGGTCACCCAGTCAAAGAAATCTATCAGATTCAGTCTGGCATGACCTTCCTGCTGTGAATCCATGCTGCCTAGGGTCCTGTGCCCTCTGGTCTCTAGATACTCGACAATTCTTTCCTTTAGAGTGATTCCATCATTTTCCCTATCACTGAGGTTAAACTAACAGGTCTATAGTTTCCTGCTTCTGCCTTGCTCCCACTTTTGTGAAAGGGAATCACATCTGCCCTCCTCCAGTCCTTGGGTACCACCCCATCCTCCCATGATTTGTTAAAAAGGGTAGTCAGTGGTGTCACTAGTTCTACCCTTAGTTCTTTTAGAATTCTGGGATGAATCCCATCAGGCCCCATTGCTTTGTCCACCTTCAGTTTTAAGAGTTCTTTCAGAACCCTTTGTTCTGTAAATAGGCCGGTATCAACTTCTGTATCCAGAGTGTTACTACTGTTTGTTTTATGTACCTCCCCCTCTTCCTTTGTAAATACTGAGCAAAAATATTTGTTTAGTATCTCTGCCTTTTCACAGTCTCCCTCTGCCCACCCTCCCTCCCCTTTATTAAGCCTCACTATCCCTCCCTTGGTCTTCCTTCGCTCCCTGATGTACCTATAAAGGTTTTCCCCCTTCTTAACTGAGTTGGCTATCTTTTCCTCGGTTTGGGCCTTTGCTGTTCTGACTGCCTTCCCAGCCTCCTTTTGCTTTAACTGATACAGTTCTCTGTCCTGCTCCTTCTGCGATTCCTTGTACTTCCTGAATGCTTTCTTTTCTCTTGAACCTTCACTGCCACTTCCTTTGAGAACCATAGTGGTTTCTTACATAATCTTGTTTTGTTTATTTGCTTCACACAAAGGCTCGAGTACCTCTGTGATGGCAGTTTTATTATTCCCATTGTTCTTCACCCCTCCTTCCTGCCCATTTGCTAGTGCGTTCCTAGGCACTCACCCATTTTGGCAAAGTCAGCCTCCTAAAGTCCAGTACTTTAGTCTTTGTATGGCTTGACTCTATTGCTGTGTTTATTGTGAACCATACTGTTCGATGGTCGCTAGTTCCCAGATGGCTACCCACTTCTACATCTGTAATCCTCCACCATCTCCATTTGAGAGAATCAAGTCTAATATTGCTCCCTCTCGAAAGTGGGCTCCAGTACTAGTTGTCTAAGGCATGCCCCCTGTAGGGCATCTAGAATAACCCCACTCTTCGAAGTGGCAGCTGCAACTGCACTCCAGTTAACATCTGGCTTATTCAGATCACCCATCAGCAATATCTCCCCTTTTTCTGCCATTCTAAGTATACTTTCTATCATTTCCCTGTCCATTTCCTCCCCCTGAGAAGGGGGTCTGTATACAACCCCTGTGCATATTGTGGTGCCATTGCCTGTCTCCAAATTTACCCACAGTGCTTCTTCTCCTCCCTGTGTACCTTTTTGTTCTGTTGCTTTTAAAGCAACTTAAGACCAATTATGGATGTTGCTTTAGTAATAAATGCAAAGTCTTCAACAGGCAGAGAGGGGGCATTCTGCAGGCCATCTTTAATGAGTTCTCTCGGGCTCTCAAAAGGCATCTGGAACCTCAGGAAGGCCCACAAACCTGAGATTTTTATAGTGAAATAAGATTTTCATACTCTCCATTTTCCTATGGATGGAAATACAGATCCTTGTATTAACTGCTGTCAAAGCATGCTGGGGCACTTTTGCTGTGGAATTCAGAGCAGATGGACTTCAAAGAAAAAAGGCCCTTTATCATCCTTGTTACTGTATTGGCCTTTAGCAGTAGTAATCTTGATAGCCAGAACTGATAGAAGATTTCTCTTTGACTCTGTCATGGCTCCACACAGATAGGCTAAGGCGGAACACTTACACCACCTTAACGCCTGAAGTGGATCCTTAAGAACTCTAGGTGACACCCCTGAGGGGAGACCCCAACTACTCTGTACAACTCCTGGTGTGAGACCCTATGGACTCTGAATTGTCCATTCCTTGCACTCTGTTCTCATCTCTGTCATCTGATATTCTGGACTAGTTCTCTAAATCTCTATCTCTCATCTTCCCTTCTGACTCTGGCCAAAGAGAAGGTGCTGAACTATCTTGTTTGGTGTCTCTTCAGACTCTGGCAGCCTCAGAATAGCATTTGCACTCCTCTCAGCTGAGACTTAGAGCTCAGCCCAGGCAAGACCAAGCTGATGCAAGCACCTCCCCTTTAATAAGGGGTGGGAGGGGCAGGCAGCAGCCAACAGCAACCCAGCTACTGAGCATATGCACAGGGCATGCACAATGATTCAGTTATCCAGGAGCATTCCCTGGTGAGGGCACCGGGGATGTAGCATCCCTTTCCTCCTAAAAGAACATCTAAGCATTCAGTAAGACCACCTTGCCTTTGACTGACTTACCTTAGACCCCCTTTGATGCCATAAGAGCACCCTGCTTATATTTCACCTAAACCTCACCCACGCCAGCTATTCTCTAAGGGTGATGCCAAGGCACCCTTCCCTTTGCTGGGCATACTTCATAACAAACACCTTCCCTGCTCTAACATAAAAACATATAGAATCTGACAGCAGATAAGGACAGCTTGACCCACCCTGTCTGTCCATTTTTTTCCTGCCTATACTGTCACTGCAGACCCTACCTGATCTCCAGCTCCCTCACTCCTTGCTTTCCACTAAGATTTCCTTGTGCCTATCCCATGCATGCTTGAAACCCATCATTATTTCCACCCCCAACACCTCCACTGAAAGGCTGTTCCAGGCATCCACCACTCTTTAAGTGAAGAAGTACTTCCTCACATCTCTCTTGAATTTACCCCCTTCTAGCTTCATTGCATGTCCCCTTGTTCTTGTGCATCTTTTCTTCTGAAAAAATGCTCCCCTCCTGTACCTTACTGACCTCCCCGTGAGGTAAGGAGGAATATAAGAATTGTGAACCAATATCAATTGACATCAACTGTCTATATTCTAATCTATATAAGTCTGCTTTGTATGCTGTTAATGAAAAAATACAAACAAAGACATAATTAAAAAAAATAGAAAAAAATCATCATGTTTGGAGGAGGCTTCCCTGTGACAGCAGGGCAAACATGACAGTTTTTTATTTTTTTGCATTTGTGATTAACTTAAAAAGTCAGTCATTAAGGAAAACCAAAAAGACATGTTTTTCAGCTTTTTTTTTCTGGTGTCTACACATGCATGGGTTTGGCAGTTTTTAAATACAGCTTTTAGGGTGGGACTGTTTTTATTGCCAGACAAATGAAAGAACCAGTTATGGGCCAATTAATAATGAATCCGAAAATTTCAGGTTTTAAACCTGTGTATTTTGTTTTTGTTATCTGCGTACAAAAAAGCATCTTAAAATGGAGTATGTTTCATGATTTGTATAATCTATAACTTAAAAATGATTGGACTGACTATTTTGAAAATTGCAATAAAGCTTAGCCTCTGGGACACTGAATGTGCATTACAATTTTCAAAACCCCAGGGGCCCGATATTCAGAAAGGCACGAAGCATGGTGCAAATGTTTGCGCTGCGCTTTGCAACTTCCCAGGGGTCCCGGGATGGTATATTCAGTTGGGCGCTACCTGAGTAAATATAGGGCCATGTCAGAGCAGTGCTAAGTCGGGTAGTGCTATCCCGACACGGGTCCCAAAGTTGGCCTCAGGAGCTGATAGCGCCAGAGTGCTATGAGCAATTTTCAAAGGTACCCATACAAATTAGCCTATTAGGCATGCAAGATGCTAAGGGGTCATTTGCATGCCCATTATGTACCCATTTGCATGGGTAATGGAGGCAGGTAGCACAGCCCCCCCCTGCCATCTATAATAACTGTAGCTATCCCTGCTGCTAGTGGTCCCCCCATCACAGGCCCCTACTGTAAATAAATAGAATCCCAGGTGGTAGTGGTCCTCCCTCCCATCGATCGCCAGCCCTGAAGTAAAAAGACAATCAATCAATCAATCAATCAAAACTTTATTTTTAAAAGGCACTTTTCTCCAACCAAAGCACCTGTACAATTTCATAAAACAATAAATAAACAAGATTTAAAATTATTATAAATCATTAAAAGCTATATTAAAAAGGTGAGTCTTCAAAGCTCCTTTAAAACTTAGGACAGTCGGACAATTTCGCACCTGACGGTAGAGAATTCCACAGGGTGGAGCCATAAAACTAAATGATCTAGCCCCTGAAGTTTTCAAACGAACCTAGGAATCTCCAGCAATCCCTCATCAGTGGATTGAGGGCGGAGGGACAGTAGGGCAAAGGAGCTCTTTCAGGTAAGTAGGTCCCTGGTCGTGTAGGGCTTTATAGGTCAGCAAACCGACCTTGAAGGTGAATCGCCAAACACTGGCAGCCAGTGCTGTCCGCGGAGCACAGGCATTATATGGCTGGATCTAGAAGATCCAGTCAATAACGTGGCCACCGCATTCTGCACAAGCTGCAGACGGCGAAGTTCAACCCCCGATAGCCCTAGGTAGAGGGAGTTGCAATAGTCAAGGCGGGAGGTAACGAAGGCGTGGATCAACATTGGAAGATCCTCTGGAGGAACCAGGTGCTTCACCCTGGCGATATTCCTCAGATGGAAAAAGGAAGTTTTGACCACCGCTGACACCTGGGATTTAAGCGTCAAGTGGTCGTCAATTATTACGCCAAGATTCCGCACCTGATCTGAGGTTGTCAGCTGAACGCCCCCAAGCCATAAGCCTGAGGGCGATCCATCCGGCAGACCCGCCTCACAGCGACCTTTATCCACGACTAACACCTCAGTTTTCTCCGGGTTTAACCTCAGCCAGCTCCCATTCATCCAGTCCTGGATTTCGGCAAGGCAGTTATTAAATACCGATAAGGCAGCATCCTGGTCGGGCACAAAAGACATATACAGCTGGGTATCATCTGCATAGCAATGAAAACCCAAACCGTATCGCTCTAATAATCGCCTCCCAACGGCAGCATATACACGCAAACAATATAGGCGCTTAAAATAGAACCCTGCGGTACCCCGCAGGATAGGGAGATTGATGCCGAAGAAAAGATTCCCGACACCACCCTCTGAGTCCTACCCTCGAGGTAAGATTGAAACCACCTGAGGACCATACCAGATAATCCACAGATGGACCGCAGACGCTCCAACAGCACACCATGGTCATCAGTGTCAAATGCTGCAGAGAGATCGAGAAATACCAAGATAGAACGGGTCCTACGATCTCTCGCTATTAGGAGGTCATTTAGTACCCGAACAAGTGCTGTCTCGGTACTATGCCTTTTCCTAAATCCTGACTGGAGAGAATCGTAAATATTGTTGTTGGTCAGATGATCATCCAACTGTACTGCGACCACCTTCTCAATAACTTTACCAACAAAGGGTAAGTTAGAGACTGGTCTGTAATTTGCTAGACAGTCTGGGTCTAAGGAGGATTTCTTTAAAAGAGGCTTAACTATAGCCTCTTTAAGGGGATCTGGAAAGATCCCCCTCTCTAAAGACTTCCAGACTATCAAAGCCAGGACTAGGCCGATTTTATCCACACAATCCACTAAAAGACGTGTAGGGCCAGGATCAAATCACAGTTGGTTGGTCTGGCGCTCGGATGACCATCACAATAATATCGATTGTGGGGAGGCTGAAGTCAGACCATACAAACTGAGTGTTCGACATCTCCGGCCGACCATCACCGCTCCCATTGGAGAGGGAAGGATGGACGTCTGATCTGATTTTGGCAACCTTATCTGCAAAGAAGAGAGCAAACTCCTCACACCGTTCTGGAGAAAAGGCTGTTCTGGGCTGAAGACAGGCTGGATTGCACAGTCTGTCCACAGTCCGAAAGAGCTGAGCTGGTCTATTCTGTGCAGCCGCTATCTCTCTGGACAGGAATTCTGCCTTCTTACAAGAGATTGCGGATTGATAGGCCATATAATGGTCCATCAAACTAAGTTTGTCATCATCCAGACCTGACTTCCGCCAACGCCTCTCCAGCCTTCGTCTAACCCTCCTCAACTCCCTCACGGTCTCATCAAACCATGGAGACCTGGTGAAGAGTGAGGAGGAGACGAACGCGAACAGGTGCAATTAGAGTCCAGGCCCCTGTCACCGCCTTTATTATAGGCATGTACCAGGTCACCTGGATCCAAGCAATCCATCGGTAGGCCCGATAGGTCCAGCACCGCCATCAGGTCATCCGGGGACACACCCCTTAAAGGGTGGTACCGTACCATCTCCGAAGGGGCTGACCTAATAGGGGTGGCCTCAAAACTGAACCTAATGGAGTGATGGTCAGACCATCCGAGTGGTTCCACCACCAAATCAGATATCCCCATCCCCAGAAGGAATACCAGGTCCAATGAGTGTCCACCAATATGAGTCGAGTAGGAAACAACCTGTGTGAAGCCCAGTGATACCATCAACTGGAGAAAGTCTTGACCAAAGCGTGAGAGTTCATCGTCGACCCAAGCATTGAAGTCCCCCAGAACCAACCATCTGGGGGACCCCAATGTCAGGTCGACAATGAAGTCTGCGACTTCCTGCAGGAAGACATTCTCGTCACCTGGTGGACGGTATACGAGAAGTATCCTGCACCCCACACCCTCACCTAAGACACATTCAAAGGATCTGGTGACTCCACGGTACCTCCACCAGGCCCAGTTCTGACTTAAAACATATGGCAACACCCCCGCCCCTACGATCCTGCCTCGGGCGGTGTATCACCGAGTACCCAGCTGGAACTGCTGCTGCTGCTAAAACTGGCCCAGCATTTCCATCCAGCCAGGTCTCGGTGATGCACGCCAGGTCAGATGACCCAACAAGATCGGCTATAATGGCCGTCTTGTTTTTGATAGACCTGGCATTACACAACACCGCTCGAGTAGGATGAGCCTCCGAGCATGACCGCCTTGCCTGCTGATCATAATCAGAACCCTTGGGTATGGACACCAAGCAGGGAAAACCCCTTTCCTGTGCCCATTTCACCCCAGGGCGTCTCCTTGACCTCACTAACCCTATCCGCCCGCTCCTTTCCATTCCCCCCCCAGGCCCGGCACCAACCCTCTTCCTCCCCCTCACAATCCCCAAAGCCCTACATCTTCTATAAACTCTGGGTGACGGTGGGGACAGGAAAAAGGACGAAGGTCCCTGAGCCTAGAGGGGGAGTAATACCCGACCGTCCTATTTTCATTCCGACACATAGTTAACACCACAATCCACAATAATAAACCCCACAAACTTATATAAAATTCTAAATAAAACTAAAACACAACACTCAAATATCAAAATATAAATACAACAATAAACAAAATTATACCCTATCAGTGTGTCAATATTTGTACTTTAAATTTATCAGAACATTTTATCCAACTACCCCCCACCCCCAGTGCTCTCACCACTGCGGGGGGGAAGGAGCTTTCCACCTATACAAAACCTCTAACATAAAATTGGCTTTTGTTTTTTTTTCTCGTTATCCTAAAACCAATATCCTCATTTACCCATGACGAACACAAAACAAGAGTTCAAAATCTTTTTATGTCCACACTTATGTGCTCTCACCACTTCAGCATGGGCCAAACTTTAATCAGTCTCTCTCACGAGACTGAAACAGTTATAAATGAACTCAATTTTAAGTTCTTCCAATAGTTCTCACAGCTGGCTAAAGCAGAAAAAATTCAGATATACTTCACCAGTTCGAGCAGTCCATACTACGGTCTACACAGTTCAACTTCCATCCAAAATTTCCCAGTGACCAGAGACCAAAACCAGAATCCTGCAGGCAGTAAGCAGACAAACATCAAATATACCTCTACTGCAGGTTCCAACTCCACCGACCCTCGCTGTGGAGGCAGGCAGGACCACCCTCGGTGGTACCCCTGACTCAACTAGGGAGCAGGAGTAACCCCACACGCCCTCCGGAGCAGAGGAAACCCATCACCCTGTCGACCAGGGAATCAGAACCCACAAATTTGTAGAGGAGATCAGTAGCAATTTTCACTGCCTGCTATCCTGCAGACCACTTCCTCTTCCAGCAGGTCCGCTCAAACTATGGAACCAGCAACCTCTCCTCCGGTCCGCCAAATTGTTCTCCGAGTTGAAACTGGTACTCTGTCACTACTCCACCGCTAATCGCTCCTCCTTTTCCCACGCTGTAGAGCCACGCCAGGTAGAGCAGCCACTAAACTTCCAGGGCCAGCCACTGAATCCTTGACAGAGCAACTGGAGACCAGCATCCAACAAAACAGCTCACAACGAGCAGCCCACGGAAAAACCAGACGCCAACCAGTCAGAAAGTCCACTCAGGCAAGTCTCTCTAGTCTTTCTTTGTGTTTATAAAAATGACTCAGTTTTTAAACGGCAAAACAACGAGAAAAAAAAAAATATTTAAAACAATAAATAATGAAATAATACAAAATATTAAACGATAACGAATAACGAAAGTAGTCCAAGCCAAAAGTCAAGAGCTCACAAACAACTAACAGACGGCAGCCCAGCATGGCCGCCATCTTCCCTCTCAAATACCTCATGGTAGTGGTGCCTCTCCCGCTAATCGCCAACCTGGAATTAAAAAAAAACAAAAAACTCCCTGGCATCCAGTGTTCCCCCTGTGCCACCAGGCACCCCCTACTCACCTGATCATTATCCACAGTGCCGCGGGTGCATACGGCGACTGTCACAGTGCTCCTCACAACTCCTCGACCAGCCACCGTATGTCCAGTCAGGGAGCACAACTCTTATTTATGAGACAATATAACATGCCCTGTCCACCTGGGGACTATCGACCTTTCTAGGTGTGGGACTGGGATTGTGCAGTGAGATTTCAGGAAACTGGGGAGGGGTCTTGGGCAGGCGGCATGCACAGTGGCTTTTGCTGAGGTGCTGTTGGTCTACGACTTGGGGGGGGGAGGAGGATAGGGTTTTTGCGCCAGATGTTTCAACTCATCATTGAAGGAATGGTTTAGAGAAGAGGGGTTTGGCTACATTGTGGACTGGGGACCAACCTGGAGGGGCAGGGACCTATACAGGGGTGATTGCCTGCATCCATTTGAGAAGGGAACAGCAGTCCTCAGTGCAGAGTTTAAACGTTACTTTGATGAAAATTTAAACTAGCTGGAGAGAGTGGAAGTAAAATAGGAGGCATAAACTGCCTCTCCCACACACACTAAAAGAGAAAAAGGGAGCACCAGCGGAGAGCATCACCAGGAACAGGACAAAGAAAATAGCACAGTGGTAGTAGACAGGGGAGGGAACAAAGTTGCAAAAAGAGGAGAGAAGAAGGCAGGCAAAGGGGAAAGGAGGAAGGGCCGTAGGGAAAATGTGAAAAAGGTGTGGAAGGCCATGTGTGCAAATACGAGTCTTGAAAATAAAATTCCAGACCGGGAGACCATCATGGTGGAGGCGGACCTGGATACTGTGGCCATTACTAAGTTCTGGTGCATGGGTAACCCCAACTGGGACATGGCCATACCAGGCTATACCCAGTTCAGGATGGATAGGGTGGGGCGGAAGGGAGGAGTAATGGTGTTGTTGTATGTATGGGAGGGCATCAAAGTGACAGAAAAGCAGGATAATTGGAGAAGGCACTGTGGGTCACCTTGGAGACAGGAGCTGCAGCCACTATTCGCATAGGGTGATCTACAGACCCCCAGTACAGGGGGAAGAACTTGATAAGGCATTGGGGAAGCAATTAGCACAATGGCAGAAAAAGGGAAGGTGGGGGACTCCAAGCTGCTGGATGTAGATTGGAGCCTCCCAGCCACAGCCTTGGCTAGAAGCAGGGACATCATAGACTCCCTGCAGGGGGAGTTTCTCTGACAACTAGTCAAGGAGCCCACTCATGATGGAGCAATGCTGGACATGGTGCTTGCTACCAGGGACAGCACTGAAGACATCAAGGTGGGAGTCCACCTGGGGACCAGTGATCACTATACAGTGTGGTTCAGCATAAATACGGCAGTGGAAGCAAACCACACAAGGACAAGGGTCCCAGATTTTAGGAGGGCAAATAAAGAAAAAAGTGGGTGAATGTCTCAGAGGTTACCTAATGGGGAGGGGGGGGGATAGCCAAGGTGGGATGGAGGAACAAGGGTACAACTTACAGGATGGCACAGTAAGGCAACAAACCTCTGTGCAAAAGAAATGAGCAAAAACAAAAGAAAAAAGAGATGTCTGTGGTTCTCAAGGGAAGTGGCTAAAAAGGTTAAGGCTAAAAGGGTTGCGTTCAGAAGGTACAAAAAGATGCAGGGGGAAGAGGACATGGAAGTGTGCCAGGGAAGCAGGGAAAGTGGTGAGGAGCACAAAGGCGCAAACTGAGGAAAGGCTAGCCAAAGGGATAATTAACGGGGACAAGATCTCTTTTTAGACCCATAAGTGAGACGAGGAAGACAAGAAAAGGGATTGTTAGGGTAAAAAGGGGCTTGGGGTGGGGGTGGGGGGCGGTGCAGAGGAGGATCCTGGAAAAGTAAATATTTCTTTTTAGTCTTTGTGATGGAAGGGGATGGGGATGGATCACACAAAGGTAGCAGGGACACATGGGTGGGGGAGGATGTAGACACAAGTTCATTTACAGAGGACGGAATACTGAAAGGACTTGCAAATCTGGAAGTGGACAAAACTATGTGACCAGATAGAATACACCCAAGGGTGTTGAGGGAACTCAGGGAATTACTGGCTGCACCCCTGACAGCCCTATTCAACAATTTACTGCAAACAGAAGTGGTTCCAGAGGACTGGAGGAGGGCAGATATAGTACTGTTTCATAAAAGCGGTAGTAGGGAGGTGGCTGGCAACTATAGACTGGTCAGTCTGGCATCAGCAGTTAGGAAGCTGATGGAGCCACTTCTGAAGGAAAGGAATGTGGAATATCTTGAATGCAGTGGGTTACAAGACCCAAGGCAGCATGGTTTATGGGGGGGTCATCATGTCAGATAAACCTGATAGAGCTCTTTGACTGGATAACCAGGGAAATAGATGAGGATCGGGAGGGGGACATGCCCTACTTAAACTTCAGCAAGGCCTTTGACACCGTACCACATAGAAGGCTCATTAGGAAACTGGGCAGTTTGGGAGTGGGTCCTAACGTATTAAAGTGGGTATGAAATTGGTTGATGGACAGATGACCGAGGGTGATGGTAAGTGGAGTTCAATCCAGGGAAGGGAGAGTGACGAGCAGGGTACCTTGGGTCTCAGTACTGGGTCCAGTCCTCTTTAATGTCTTTATAAGTGACATTGCAGAAAAGCTGGAGGGGAATGGATGCCTCTTTGCAGATGCCAAAATCTGCAATAGGGTGGACACCACAGAGAGGTAGAGAGAACATGCAGAGACCTGAAAAAACTAAGAAATGGGCTAGGTATGGCAGCTGTGTTTCAGTGTGAAAAAGTGCAAAATCGTGCACCCAAGGCATAGAAGCCCAGAGGCAGGGTATAATTGGGGTGGGGGGGGTATTGAGGGTCTTCAAACAGGAAAGAGACCTGGGGGTAATCATATCTGATAATCTCAAGGTGGCTAGGCAGTGCGACAAGGCAGTAGGTAGGGCCAGTGGGATGCTGGGGTGCATAGTGAGGGGTATCACCAGCAGAGAGAGGAAGGTGGTGTTGCCACTGTATAGATCACTGGTAAGATGCAACCTGGAGTACTGTGTCCAGTTCTGGAGACTACATCCCAAGAAGGACATATGGTGGAGACTGCCAAGAGGAGGGCAACTAAAATGGTGCAGTGGCTGCATCAGAAGTCCTATGAGGAGAGACTGAGGGATCTCAATGTGTACACCATGGAAGAGAGGAGGGAGAGAGGGGATATTACAGAGACCTATAAATACCTCACATGATTGAACATGGTACTGGAGAGGAGTGCTTTGCAGAGGAGAAGGTGCATGAGAACAAGTGGACATGCAATGAAGCTGGAAGGAGAATATTTAGGAGGGATGTGAGGAAGTACTTCTTCACTGAAAGAGTGGTGAATGCCTGAAATGGTCTTCCGCTGGAGGGAGTTGGGCCAAAAATGGTGGGGAGCTTCAAGCATGCATGGGATAGGTACAAGTGAATCTTAGCTGAGAAATGGGGGAGTAGCCGGAGATCAGGTAGGGTCTACTGTGACAGTATAGGTAGGAAAAAAAGGGGCAAACTGGGCAGTCCTTAACTGCTGACAAATTCTGTTTCTATGACTAAAACAATAAGAATCTGCCCACAACGCAAAGTAACAGTGCCCCAATCCAAAAGCCACACGATCTATAGCAAAACTCCCACAGAAAGAACCACTGCAATGATATCACACATACTGTTATTGCCTGCAAAGACAAACTAAGGCCAAGCTTCAGAAATCAAAGTAACATAGTCCCCTCCCCCACTGATATCATACAGTTTTTCACAGCCTGCAAAACCAAAGCGACAGGAACCTGCCTACAACACAAAGTAACACTGCCCCAGCACAAAACTCACATGAACCTGTAGCAAAAGTCCTATAGAAAGAGACAAATTAAGCAAACCTGTTCATTACAAATACCCGAAGCATTGACACAAGATCAGCTATTTAACAAAAACAGACAGTAACCCTGTAATTAAAATATGCCTTATGCATGCAATCCCACAAGCAATTACTTATTTATTTTATTTCGTTTTTGTTTACCGGGTAAGGTGCACTAGCCATAGCGATGACTATTTTCAGGCACGACCCGGGAGGTTACAGGACAGAACATTCGAAACAATAACAGTACAATCATTAACAGTACATAATTAGACAACTGGAATAAAGTGCAGGCAGAACAAAACAACAGGTATGGTTAGATACATAGCATTGTCTAAATAAAAATATAAGAAAGCAATACAATAAACAAGGTTGTAAGGGCAACATTCATGAACGAAAACTGGGTTAGATTATACACTGAAGACTATAATACTATAATAGTCATGCAGGATAGATATAGGAGAGTAGGAGAGTTAGGAATTGATAGGAGTGGGGATGCTAGATAAAGGAGGGTAGGGTAGAATAGAAAGTTGTGGAAAGGTTAGAGATGTGGACCAAATGTAACAAAGGTAGGGCGATAAGGTGACAGGAAGAAAGTGCCGAGCATATTTATTGGGGACAAATTCTGAAGACGTTAAGGGGTGCAGAGGTCAGAGAGAGATATAAGGGCTAAGGAGGTTTGAAGCAGGTGCAGGGATCAGCAAGATGGTCATGTAGCAATTTCTTGAGAGGCATGAGATGATGCTAGGCGTATAGTTAGGGTTGGGAGTGCCAGTGTTGTGGAGCATGATGGGAGAAAGCGCTAGCACCTTTGGAGGAGTTTTATCTGAGGATGTGGACAGGGGCATTGGCTGCCGAGCATAGACCATAGCTGGATGTCTGGTTTAGAAACAGTCCTGCAAGGGGCTTGGGTGTTTGTGTTCTGATGATGTTATCTACGATGATCGAGCCATATGCATAGGCTCTGGAGGCATGCGGAGAAAGACATCCCAGTTCAGAGTACAGGAGGCAGCGGTGTTTCATCTGCTGTGAGGAGGACGCAGAGCAACAGATGTTGTTGTAAGTGACATTCCCCCTTCCGAAAACTAGTTTTACCTGCAGAGGCATACGTTGCAACTCCGTAGGTGAGTGACGGGAGGAGTATGCCACGTGCTATGGCAAGCCTAGCTGAGGGGGTGAGCACATAGCTGGAACGGTAGGCAATACCAAGTTTCATGTTAACCAACTTGCAGATCTGCTGGATAAGGAGATCAAAAGTAAGAGACAGATCAAGTGTGATACCCCGATATTTAAAAGAGGGTACCACCCCGACAGATGAGCCATTTACAGTAGAGACACTGAATTTTGGTTGAGAGTGTTTGAGTTTAGTATTGGAGCCGAACAGCATGACTTGGGTCTTAGATACATTTAAGACAAATATATGGCTAAACAGCTACTGTTGAATTTGTTGAAAGCCCTGGGAGAGTCACTGGTTGATTTCAGCAATATTTTTAGCACTGGCGTACAGAACAATGTCATCGGCGTATAACAGGGAGGCAGTCTGGAGGAGGTTAGAGGTGATATTGTTTATAAAAATGGAGAAAAGCAAGGGACCAAGGATAGACCCTTGCGGCACGCCAGTGTTTATAGTTGCTATGTCTGACAAGGTGGTTATATTTAACTAATTGTGGCCTATCTGATAAGTAGCTGCCAAACCATGCAACGACATTTGGTAAGAAGCCTAGTGATCTAAGAGCAGCTATGAGGATGGGGTGGTTGACAAGGTCAAATGCTTTAGTCATGTCAATAAAAATTGCACCCATTAGAAAACCTGAGTCCATGGCCACTAGTGTATCAGTCGTAAACTTGAGTAATGCAGTGGTGGTACTATGACCCTTGCGAAAGCCATGTTGTGCAGTTATTAGAAGGTCATATTTCTGAAGAAAGTCAATGGTTTGAGTAGCTACAAGCTTCTCAAGAATTTTACTGAGGACTGATGGGATAGCTAGGGGTCTATAATTAGAGGGGTTTTTGTGGTCACCCTTTTTGAAGATCAGAGTAATCCTGGCTGACTTCCAGATGTCAGAAACATGGCTCTGGCACAGGGAGAGGGTAACAATCTTGGCTAGAGGTGCAACTATGTATGGGGCAATGAGTTTTAAAAGCTTAGGTTCAAGATTGTCGGACTCAGCTGCAGCGAACTTGGAGATGTTGTTAAGCAGTCCTAGTACATCCCGGCTTGAAACAGACTTAAAATGTAATTTGGGCCTGGAGAGATCAGGTTGGGTGGTTAGATTCGATTGGGCATGGAAGGAGGAGGTGTAATTGGTAAGGTCAGAAAATTGTGTATTGAAAAAGTTGGCAATGGTTAAGGGATTATTGCAGTGGATACCATTTAGAGATATGTCGGTCGGGTTGGGGGCCAGATTTGAACCAAGGAAGCACTTAAGATGGGACCAGAATTTTTGGGAATCCCCAAAGGATTTTGTTAATAGATCCTTGCAGTAGGCACTTTTAGCCCTTTTGATTTCCTTCTTATAGGAATTATGTAGGGCTCTGTAGGAATTTAGGTCAGCTGGTAGCCCTGAGCTTTTGTAATGGAGCCAACTTTTGTCTCTTTGGCACAGTTTGGAGAGAAGGTCAGACTTTAGCCAGTGGGTGTACCTATTCTTTACACAACAGGTTACAAGAGGGCAGTGTTTGTCCTGAAATGCAAGAAAGTGAGTCAGGAAGAGATTAAGAGTGGTCTGAGTGTCACTAGATTTAAAAAGGGGGGTCCAATCAATAGTGGCAATGCCCAGTAGGAAGGACTGTGAGTCGAGGTGCACGTAGTTTCGGAAAGTGATAAAACGAGGCTTTGTCAGGGATGGCCTAACCTTACCCCATATGCAAAAGATGGGGAAGTGGCCAGTGATGGCATCAGCTAGCGTGCCAGAGGAGAGAACATTTTCCGGGTGGTTGGTCATAACCCAGTCCAGCAGAGTACTAGAGTTAGAGTGCTGTGTAGTTCTGGTGGGGTCACTGATCATCTGGTGAAAGCTGAAGCTTTGAATCTTGGTTAGTAATGTGGGTTGAGAGTTACCCAACCAATTTAAGTTTATATCCCCAAGTATAAGTACCTCATTTCTCCCAGAAAGAAGAGAGGTCTGATCTAGCAGCTCATCAAGACCTTTTAAGTCGCTAGAAGGGGGAGGTTTTAAGCACACACAATATGTTGTTTTTTAGAGCTGAGAGTGAGAAGGACATGCAGCGCTTCACAGTGGACTAGGGAAGACGAGCAGATGGCAGAGAGATGGAGGTGATCTTTAAAATAGACAGCAGTACAACCCCCTCTTTTGGGAGGAGGTTTGTTGAATCTCAAGAGATTGTATGACGAAAGTGAGCATAGAGAGTCCGGGGTGGAAGGTTTGAGCCAGGTTTCAGTGAGGCAGATGATATCAGGCTTGTAGAGGGAGGTCCACGATTCCAATTCAGAGAAGATGTACACAAGACTCCTGATATTATGTTGCACTACAATAAGACCTTTGGCATTTGTAAGGGGACTAGGTATATTGTTAGCCAGTCCAGGGTTAGAATGAACATCTCCTTAGAGCAATAGGGCCAGTAGAAGGAGATACCAGAGTTTGCATCGCAAGAAGGGACATAAGGTATGAATATGCATGGGGTAGTATTTTAGGGCATAGGCAACCATGTGAATCCAGGACCTATTTAATAGTAGTGGAGTGGGGTCACATCGAAGGGTAGGCAGCAGGAGAAGGTTAGAGTATAAGTAGTCATGGGGCAGGTAATTAGGGATAGCTGAGGGGGCTTGAGGAACAATAAGCAGGGATAGGTGGAGCAAAGCAAGAGAGGGCACAAGAAAAAGCAGAAACATGTATGGTTTTATTATTAACAGACCTAGGTACTGCCTCGTTATGTAGGTGAAGTCAGGAGATGCCAGGAGGATAGAAATGAGAGATCAAACTGAGGGTAGAGCAGACCTTTTGACTCTTATAGTAGAGATTAACCTAGTTGAAAGGTTTTTAGAGTAGAAAGTGAGATGGTACAATATCTGAGCCAGAGACTGGGTAGTGAGTCTAGTGAGAAATAGAGCAAAAGTAGGTATTTCCAGATTAAGTAAAACTAGAGGGCACCCCTAAGAGGACTGACTATGGTAAGTGAGAAAAGTAATCAAAAGCAGATAGCTCAGAGCGAGATCGTAGAAAACTCAATTATCCCACATTAGTAGTCTTTAAAGAGACAGCTATATTTACCTGAAAAATGAAAAAAACGCACATGTTTAGAGAGGAAAGTGTCTGAACAAGAAATTTTGAATTTTAAAGAAAACGGCTAGATCTTGTGATAAAGGGAGAGGGATATCAAAGCCCAAGAAGGGAGCTGAGAGAGACTTGGTCAGTATCCCCCTGGTCTAGGTAAGCGGAAGATCTCACTTTTGGAAAGGAGTCAGAAACACTGAGGAAACAGGTTGCAAGCCAAGACCTGTTCGACACTGCCAGGTAGAGATAGAGAGGGGTTCCTACTGCTACACACCTGCGTCTGGTGCATTCTAATCCACACTGAAAAAATGTTGCCATCAAAGCTGCCCCACAGACTTGCCTCTTAAGAAAAAACAAATCTTTGCTAGTAAAACCATGCTGGTCACGTGTTTGTCCTGACATCTGTTGTCTGCCTCTTTAAGTAAATGCACCACCACTCTCCCAAACAGATTTCACTTTTTTTTCAGAATTAGAAATGCCACAGATTATTGTGATAATTAGTATGTTGAGATACTTTTTTAAAGAAATATTCATGATACTCAGAACTTAATGCTGTGACATCCCTAACATGACACTTGTTTGCTAGGGGTGGTCTGAGACAATAATGAAGAAGGGACTCACTGAGTCTGGACCAAATGACAAGAGGGGCATACTTTTTCCCCCTTTACAGCTCATTCTCCCTGTGACACAGATGAGTCATTTCCTCTCCATATCTACATCTGGGGCGATCAGATGATGGGGGTGTTCCACGAAATCGAAGTGCCCTTTTAAGGCAGTGTACAGAGGATATGGCACTCACTGCCATATCACAGAATGGAGTGCAGAGGAGGCAGCTCAGGGGAACTAGCTGGAAATGTGGCATCTAGACAGATCCACAACAATCAATACAGATTGGCCACAATTTAGGAATAAAAAAGTCTCACCTTCTATAAGTTGCAGGATAATGTGCTTGTTTTACTATGCAAACTTCACAGCAAACAGTGCTCACAGCAGAAGCTAATGCTTCATGCAATATTGTGTGCTTTTTTCAAGGCTAACATCATCAGAAGACTGTTGGTTTCAATACTCTTGTGATTTAAAGTGACAGTATCATGTTTTGAAAGGTGATATATACTGTAAATAGCCATCTGATAATTTGCCTATTACCATACATACAACCCTCTCATAACATACAGTCATCCCAATAATAAACACATAAAGACAACAATGGGTGCTTAGCCCTGGATACTTTGATGTATAGCGGGCGATCATTAATAAATACAATTTCATGTATCGCTTATAGTTGTGACTTACAATGAACACTTTAAGAAACACTATCTCTATAAAATAATTTAAAGCACTCCAAGAAACTCCGTTTCTCTAAAATAATTTCAAGCGACTTTGCCATCATAAAGAGGATACTGCTAGCTGATCAAATGTGGCAAGTGATACTTTTGTTAGTTCACCCCATTTTACACGCTCATTTTGTATGCTCGCTGTTTGAATTTAATCTGAATTTATATCAGAGGACTAGCAAGAATGTCAAACACCAGACATACTATTAAAGGAAAACTACACCCAAAACTTGAAAAAAATATGCTGTGCAGAGTGTTTTAATTTGTATGTGAAGTTCTAGTGTTTCCTTCCCTCTGACTGGTATTAGCAGTTTTTCCTAAATTAGCCTGCTAGCTTTAGGGTAGTTTTACGACCCCTGGAGATCTCCATATCAAATAGCTTTATTGCATTTCTTTGTCCTACAATGCACCTTGTTTCATGTGATGGTGATGTAGCAGAGCCCATAAATCCAGCAGAAAGCATTGCATTACAATCAGTTCACAACAATAGAGATGGCTATATTTTAAAATCTGTAGAATTCAGCTTGGTGACCACCCTCATCCTAAAGATTTTACTGTCCTGAAAAACGTTGCTGCTGGTAATTTTTGTGCAGCTTGTGCAGCTTTCAAGATATTTAGTTTGTTTGGCATGTGTGTGCTGAATGTTGGGTCTCTGTTACATCACAGTCACATGAGACAAGATGCACTGTGGGAATAAGAAATACAATTACGCTATCAGGTATGAAGATCCCCAGGGGTCGTAAAACTAGCATAAAGCTAGCAGGCTAATTTGGGAAAAACTCCTAATACCAGTCAGAGGGAAGGAAACACTAGAACTTCACATACAAATTAAAACACTCTGCACAACATATATTTTTTCAAGTTTTGGGTGTAGTTTTCCTTTAAGTAGCTGAAGCCATCAGAAATTACAATAAGCACCACTGAACTATACAGCTGCATTCCAACGTTATTTCAAGAATGGTGCAATGTGAAATGTTTTGTTCCACCCCAGATGTTCATGTGTCTTAAGTTTGAATTGCCAAAAGGCCTCCCTCCTTAACAACAAATTATTCACATCTCCACCTCTCAGCACTTCCCTATTTCAATGCCATGGAACTTAAACCTATGGCTTGACCCTTTTTTTTTTTTTCCATATGCATTTTTTTCCTTTTCGGGTTTTCTCCCGGCCATGGCATACACATGTGTGTACACGTGAGGCACATGCACACGCCAGGGTCCGGTGGCCCCTTCCGCCCCCGACTTCTGTTGCCACCTGTGCAACCAACATACACTGGACCTCCACCCGGTGGGAGCGGGACTATGGACGGGCAGGCATCCACCCTTTGGAGGGGAGAGTCATGGCTCAATCCCACTCCAGCCTTCCCCCCGAGCCAAGCACCCCAGTTATCTGAGGTCATTCCCGAACCTGGGTCGCCGGCGTAGCATGAGGCAAGACACCAGTGCCTCAGCCCTCTACGCTACCGGGCTGGCGTCTTGACACTTTTTTAACAATATACATGGCTAATGCATTCTATATTTTTTGTTTCTACCCATTGTATTTTTGTAGCACTGCTGCACTGTTCCGCTATTTGTATTATTGTACCCATGTTGCTGTTGTTCAACTGTTCTCTTTTTGTTGCACTCTCCCGGGTCATGCCTGAAAATAGTCATTTTATGGCTAGTGCACCTACCCGGTTAAAAAAAAACTAAATAAATAAATAAATAAATTCTCCTTCTCCTGTTTTGTGACTGATTTGAGATGTTCACCAAATCTTTCAATTTATGGCATGTTTTGTCAATATGAATGCGTTTACAATTACAAAGAGCCATGCATATCACCTTGGTCATATTGCAGTTAATGAATTTTCTTGTCTCAAATATTTGTACCCTATTTGGATTTGGAAATGTGTTACCGGTTTCCAAGCAAGTACAAAATTTACATACACCGAACCTATGTGTACCGGCTGGGAGTGGTCTTCTAGGCTGTGACCTAGGTGGAAAGTGCATGCTGTACACCTAGTGGTCAACCAAGTTGTAACCTCTCTGGTATGTCATTCTTGGCCTCTGTACTGTGTACTGTTCTGGTTCTGATTCCGATTGCAAGCTGATGTTCTACACTGCCAGGTAGAGAGACAGATAGTGAGAGAGGGGCTCCTACTGCTACATCATTGAATCTGGTACATTTTAATTAACCCTGATAATATGTTGCCTTGCAGACGTGCCTTTTCAGAAACAAAAAGTTTGAGCTAATAAAACTGTGTTGGTCGCGTCTGTCTTGGTTATGTTAACTCACTACCCTTCCTTACTCCCCCAAACCGATTTTCACCCTTATTCCTAAAGTTAGAAATGCCACAAATGATCGTGATAATTTTGTGATACTTTTCAAAGAAATACTATGATACTCAAAACTCAGTGTCATGACATCCCCAACGTGACACTTGTTTACTGGGGTGGTCTGAGACAGTAACGAAGAAAGGGCTTACTGAGCCCAGACTAAATGACAAGAGGGTCAAACTTTTTCCTCTTTACAGCCCATCCTCCCTGTGATACAGAGGAATCACTTCATCTTCATATCAGGGTGCAGGGATGATCAGATGATGGGGGTGTTCCGCAAAACCAAAATGCCCTTTTACGGCACTGTACAGGGGATATAGCACTCATTGTCATATCACACAATACCGACTGCTTAGTGTGAGTTAGGATGCAGATGTCCCATTGAATGCCTGGTCTTCAGTCCAGCTCTACTCATCTACCTGCATGACTCCTGCCCTTCTTGATCTGCAGGAAGGATATTGGCAGAGACAACCAACTGATGGGAATGCTACTAGTTCACCATTCAGTCAAGTGTGTGGAACATCACAGGACAGCTATTTATGAAAGACATGGAAGCCGACCAACTTTGAGGAGTATCCCTAATAGACACCTAAATCAATCACATAAAGGAATCCAAAAATACCAGAACACCTCAAGAGTACATATCATATTTAGTCACTAGTTTCATGCAAATCTAAATGTCCAAACTACCGCAGGGTCAGCATATGTACAATTTGCATGTTGCCCTACTTGTGCAGCTCTACTATCGAATGCCAATCCACACAGATGGCTGGAGTAGATGTGGAGGGTGTCACTCCCCAAGCATGGTAGGAGAGGGGGTTGAGGGGATGTAAGGCGCCGAAAAACAAGTATAAAAAAAAAAATGCCAATCCACACTAGAGGGCATGCCCAAGGATCAGCCACCTACCTCTGTGTGTGAAGAGCCTCAGACTGGCACAAGGGGTGGTCTCAGGAGGCAGAGCTATGCTAGACACTGGGCAAGAGGAAGTCTGGAACTGTAGGAGAGTGAATCCTCTGACTTGTGCAGAGCAGGAAATTGTAGGATACGGCAGTCTGCCAGAACTGTGGTATCCTCTTTTAAAAAAGATAAAAGATTTAAAATAAAATTGTGTTTTACATGCCTCCCAACCTTTTGTGCTGACACAGAGGGCTGGGGTTAACAGCTGGGGGAGGGGCAGTAGGGCCTGAAACAATCGGATAGCTGTGCGGCCATGGTGCATGCCAAACATATGGCAAGGGGCCCTTGTGTAGACTGCACATTTCCAGAGGAGTTGCAGTGCACAGATCATACTGAGGATGGCCACTAAGTAGCCATGCCCCAGTGGCCTGCAACTTGACCACCCACAAATACGTTTTCAGTAATAAAAAATGGAAAGTCTTGAAATTCAATTATTTGGGGAATGCTCTTTATTAGACTGATTCCAACTGTTATTATGTTTGCTTGCCAAAGGCTAGCAAACATATCTCGATCAGTCAGAGCTCTGTGATGTCTTTTTTTTTTTTGTTCTCTAAGCGGTCAGTCCCAAAAGGCTCTGAGTACTGTACATAATAAGCATAAAATCAAACACTAGTATTAAGAACACTTTAAAATAAGCAGAAGCAAAAACAATTAATCAGTGAATGCGTGTTGAAATAAATAAGTTTTCAAAGAGGTTGTAAAGAGCTGGCCTGGTGGCGCTGAGGGTTGAGGTGCTTGATGCCACACCTTGCGCCACACTGGCAACCCGGGTTTGGGAATGGACTCGGGAGGCCAGTGGCTGGTAGAGGAGGGAGATGATGGAGCATCCAGAGGACTGCTGTTCTTTCCCAGGGTGGGCTCCGGGGGGCTTACTCGGCTACCAGTGACCTCTGGTGGAGATCAGGGGTACTGATGATGCTGAGCCATACAAGAGGGCGGAATGGCGGGGAACGTCAGCGACTTAATCGTGTGGACATCATTGTATGTCTGCACTCCCGGGGGAAACTATACACAGAAAATTCCCTACCCACTGGATAGGTGACGGCACCTCCAGCACCCCTCCGCAACATGCCCAATGCCGGGCTTACCTTGCTGGCTCTCCTGATCCCCCCAGCTTGTCCTGGTTCTGGCGATGGGGTCCCGCTGGACCGGGTAGGCAGGGGAATATCTGTCTCTTATTTCCCAGCAGGCTGGCTTCAGGTGGGTGGTATGCGGAGGCAGCGAGTGAGGATGCTTGACAGAGTTCCAGGATGGTAGGCGCATAAATAAAATATGCAAAAAAAAAAAAAGAGTCTGTAAAGGCTTCCAATGTGTTGGCCATATGGATTTTCAAAGAGAGTGTTCCAAAGCAGTGGAGCAGCAACTCCCAAAGCTCTGTCACTAGATAGCTTTGGTCTTGATGGAGAGACAAGAAGCAGGCCCGCATTAGTGGAGTGGAGGGGGCAAACTGGGTAGTAGGGAGACAGGAGCTCTTTTAAGTACTCAGGACCTAAACCACATAGGGTCTTGTAAGTTAACAAGCAGATCTTGAAGGTGATGCGCCACCGCACAGGCAACCAGTGCAGCGCACAGAGGACTGACATGATATCTTCTCTCTGTGAGGAGCCCACAGTCATCTGGCCTGCAGCATTCTGGACCAGCTGCAGATGTCACATAAACCTCCAGATAACCCTAGATGAGTGTTACAACAGTCTAACACTGAAGTGGCAAAAGCATGGATGATCATTGCCAGGTCATCATGAGAAAGATATGGCTTGATCCTGCTGATATTCTGAAGATGATAAAAGCCAGATCAGACAATAGATGACACCTGCTGTTCTAGCATCAGTCTGCTGTCCGAAATGACTCCCAGGTTTTTTACTGCATCAGCTGCCAAGAGAGAGAGAGAGATCAGGTCGCCCATCAATGGGAGAGCCATACCATCCCCGGAAGCAATGCAGCAACGAGTTAGCTTGATCAATATGACCCTGTCTTGCCCATGCTGAGACACAAACAATTCAGAATCATTAAGTCATTGATCTCAGCCAACACTGGCTCAACACTGAAGCCGCAGCAGCAGCATCATCAGGGGAACAAGACAGGTACAGTTGAGTGTCATCTGCATAGCAGTGAAACCCAACTCTGTGCCATCTAATGGACTCCCCCAGTGGCAGCATGTATACAGAAAACAAAAGGGGGGCAAGGATTGAGCCTTGTGGGACTCCAAAGGACAACACATAGGCTCTCTGAGGTACAATTTACTAGGGCAACCTGATGTGTTCTTCACGTTAAGTAGGACTCAGTCCAGAGTAGAACTGCCAGAGAGTCCCACATAGTCCCTCAGGTGATCTAGAGGCACCCCATGGTCAACTGTGTCGTATGCTGATGATGGGTCCAAAAGCACAAGAATGGAACGTTGCCCTCAGTCCCTTGCTTGGAGGAGGTCATGAGTTACCCTGACGAGGGAAGTCTCGGTGTTATGCCAGGGCCAAAAACCCAACTGGAGAGGTTCATAGACAGAAAAAGATTCCAGACAGTTTCTCAGCTGCTCTGCCACCACCTAAACCTATTTCAGCTTCAAAAGACCTAATCCTTATTCCTCCCTGATTCTGCCCACTCTCCATTTCCCTTTGAAGAATGTGGCCAATCACAATGCTGGATATTGCAAGGTAGAAGTCAGTTTTCTTGTGCACCTTTCACTTTCTACAGCCAAATGCTTCCTGTGCACTTTACGCTGCTTAACTGGTACTGCACAGTGCTTGGTTTCTCTCTATCCTGGGAAGGGCAGAGATGTTACACAATGGCCACAGGTTCTACCTGTTTGTGCCCGCCACATCACCTATCCCACTCGATGGCACTTGTAGTGTCTGCTGCCCCCCCCCCAACACACACACACACACACACACACACACACACACACCGCAGCACCAGTTTTCTTAATTTGCTACTGAGCAGGAAGTACATTTCTACTGCTGCCTCACTTGTCACCCTCGGTGGAGCGGGGAGACAGCACTACCCTCAGTTGTCCATTCTCCAAGGAGCACAGTACAGCAGTTCAATGCTCAGTCACAAGTGTCGGGTCCCTGCAATAAAAAGAAACTGTTCATCATCATTTCACTTTTTCTTTTTAAACCCTAAATAAAATGAAAACTGTCCAGTGATGTCTTCTAATCCTTCGAGCCCCCAATCCCCCTCTAATAGTTGGCATCTGAGTGCAGTATTGGGGGTGCTGTACTGCTGGGGTGTGCCATCCTTCGGATGAGATGTTAAACCGAGGTCCCTTCTGCTCATCCTGGTGTTGTCCTGGTGGGTGTCGAGGTGGAAGTAAAAGACCCAGGGCACTCTTCGCAAAGAGTAGGGAACATTCCCAGTGTCCTGGCCAGCATTCCCCTTCCCATAAACCGGTTCATGCAATTATCCAGGCTGTGTGTGAGTGATGATGTGCGATATGGCCGCCACTACACATTCAGTCACTTTACTACCAGTCTAGCATTGCCTGTAACGTGCTTTGGGATACACTGTGTATGAAAAGCACTATATAAATGCTGATTCTTCTTCTTCTAAGCACCCAACGCCCACCCCATTCCCTCACTTACCTAACTAGGTCCCATGAGTAATTCTGTCTGCAGCCAGTGAAGATCTTCCCCCCACTGCTCCCAGCTGTAAAGTGTATGAAAAGAAGGCAAGTCTGGTTAATAGCTTTTTAACGCATTTTGAATTTCTACTCATAACTTTGTTTTTTTTTGTAACATTTTTGCCCCACACTTTCAACATAGCCTTTTTTACTCCACCTCATGAATAAGACAAGTATTACTTTTCAAATCCCATCCGAATCATGTTTTTGCAGTTGCTGCATGAAACTGTCTATCAGACAGGATATAAAAACATGTATCTGTCCTGAACATAAGGTGGGGTGATAAAAAGATTATGTTGAAAATTTGAGGTTAAAATCTCAAAAACCAATAAAGTTATAAAGAAACGTTGACATTTTTCAACACTGATTTATAACTTTCCTATTTTTTGAGATTTTGACTGCACATTTTCTACACAGCCATTTTTTATCCCACCTTATGAACATGACAGGTGTCATTTTTCAAACCTGTCCAAAACATTTATTTTTTACGGTGGCACAAAAGGAAATTTTCATAATTTCATAAGTGGCACCTGTCATATTTATAGGGTGGGATACAAGAAAGATTATACAGAAAATGCGGGGTCAAAATCTCAAAAAACAGCAAAGTTATGAAGAAACATTTCCATATTTTCAGTCTTTACTCAAAACATTTCAACTTTTTTACATTTTGAACCCACATTCTTGATATAGTTTTTTTTTTACCCCATCTCATTAACATCGAAGGTGTCATTTTCAAATCCCACTCCCAAACCTGTTTTTGCCGTCCTTCTGCAAAATTTTGTTCAGAGTGGGCTTTGATCAAAGACATCTGTCATGTTCATATGTTGGGGTAACAGAAGTACTATTGTGAAAATTCAGGCTGACAATCTAAGAAAAACAACAAAATTATGTGTGAACATCTTCATTTCCCACTCATGACAATTTCACTATTAAAACTCATGTCTTCTTTACTTTTAACTGCTATGCTACCTACGCACAACAACTACATGGCAAATACAAGCAAGCGAACATGATTGGGGTTGGTCCATACTTACTGTTTTTCTGGAAACCAGGAAATTGCTTTAATGTAAGGGCCTGCTAGATCCTGTATTCTGTAATACATTATTTATATTGCAGAGTAGTGACATACTAAGAAAGTGAAGAAGACTAATGCTTACCTGTAAAGGGAATAAACGACAGGGGCTTGCATACAGAAATCTCTTTATGTAGTGCCGGAAGGTATTGTTGTATGAGACAGGTGTTTCATGACTGCATATTTTACCATTTCATTATACATTATTATTTTCATTTCATTGGGGTTTTATGCCTTAAGATGTTTTTGTTGAAACCTATCTCCACATGCAGGCTGCAGTGTTTTCAGAGCAACACAACATAATTTTTCAGACAGTGTCAGACCTTCTCTGTGTTTATGAAAATTCTTCCCCTCATCTCCTCCTTGGGAGAAAGGCAGTGGTTTAAGAACATGAAACTCCTCAATTATGAAAATGTTTTTTGTGCCGCTCAGTTTATTCTTACATTTTCTCCATCCCTCTGAGGACTGAAACAGTGGTGCTGAGCAATTTAGAAAAATATAGGAAGGATATTCATTATTTCTTCTATGCCCCTGGCCATAAAAGAGAGAGTTTAATCTCAGGTCAATGTGTCTGTTTCAAAATCTGTGACTGTGACACAGTGCAACAGGGCAGTAGGTAGGGCAAACAGGATGCTTGGGTGCATAGGAAGAAGACCAGTAGTAGAAGCAAGGAGGGATCCTTCCCTTGGATAGGTCCCTGGTTTGGCTAGAACAGGAGTACTGTGTGATGCTCTGGAGCCCACAACTGCGGAAGGACTGTGATAGGATGCTGATTGTGCAGATTAAGGGCGACCAAAATAATTCAGGAGCTAAGGAAGAAATCATGTGAGGAAAGATTAGGGGACCATAATATATATACCCTGGAGACAAGGAGGGGAATTGGGGGGGATCTGATAGAAATGTACAGATATCTCCAAGGGATTATTTAGGTGAAATGCAATCAATCAAACTTTATTTAACCAGGCAGTTACATCGCTGAGCAAACTCATTTTCAAGATGGTCCTGGACACAAAGAACAGTTTGTTTACAGTAGACAACACATCATATTACAATAGGAGTCAATTGCAGGTTATTATAGTATACAAAGTCAGTATTTGGTTGTAGCAGAACATGTAAGGTAAGTGCAAGTACAGACATTTAGGCCCCGTCCACACTACACCACTCCGACCCCTTAATGGTTACAAACCATTACGGCTGGTGAGCGGTACAGTGTGTCCACACTGCGGGTGCCACGTGACTGTTACAGTCGCACCCAATCCCACCATACAGCTCGCATTGCGCTACGGGCACTGCTGGGGACCGTGCTCACGTGTCCACACTACAGCCGGTAACGGTACAGTGGCGGATCTGGTTCCATAACCATTGTTGAAACCACCTCACAAGTGGTTTCAACAACGGTTATGGAACTGCCTCCTGTAACATTACAGGTGTAAACGCAAACTGTTGCAGTAACGGCTTGGACCCCCTGTAATATTACAGAGGGGTGAATCCAGTGTAGTGTGGACAGGGCCTTAAAGTGCAGCATAACAGGTTGTAAATTGTAGAGTACAAAACAGGAGAGGAAGAAAAGACATCAAATCAAAATTTATTTATAAAGCGCTTTTCAATAAATCAAAGCGCTGATACAAAACAAGAGATAAAACATCAGCAATAATAAATAAAAACATAAGACAATGAAATAACCATAAAATAAACTAACCAAATGCCAGTGAAAGCAGATGACTTTTCAGGGATCTCTTAAATGATTCCACGGACAGGCACTCTCTAATCTGACAAGGTAGAGAATTCCAGAGGGTCAGGGCCATAAAAGAAAAGGCCCTTGCCCCAGATGATTTAGGACAAACCCTGGGAATCTCTAGCAATCCCTCGCCAGAGGAGCGGAGTGGGCGGAGAGGACGGTAGGGACAAAGGAGATCTTGCAGGTAGCCTGGTCCTTGACCGTGTAGGGTCTTGTAGGTCAGCAATGCGACCTTGAACGTGATTCTTTATCGCATTGGCAGCCAGTGCAGTTCGCGCAGCACAGGTGTGACATGACAAGTTCTTGGTAGCCCAGTCAGCAACCTAGCTGCCGCGTTCTGCACCAGCTGCAGGCGACGGAGATCTACCCCCGGCAACCCTAGATATAAAGCATTACAGTAACCAAGATGGGAAGAAACAAAACCGTGGACCAAGACAGGAAGGTCATCATGTGGAACAAGGTGTTTTATCCAGGCGATATTCCTCAGATGGTAAAAGGAAGATTTGACAGTGGCCGACACCTGCATCTTTAGTGTCAGTGCACTGTCAAAAATAACGCCCAGATTTCGCACCTGTTCAGAAGGTCTCAACTGGGTATCCCCTAATAAAAGACCAGAGGGGACCCCAGGAGTCAACTTCTTTGCATAATGACCCGGGTCAACGACTAATACCTCAGTCTTATCTGGATTTAACCTCAACCAGTTCTCACTCATCCAATCCTGAATCTCAGCGAGGCAGTTGTTAAAAACCGACACTGCAACCTTTTGTTCAGGTACAAAGGACATATAGAGCTGAGTATCATCTGCATAACAGTGACATAGAGGAGAGAAGGGATAAGAGGGTGTCAGACACATAGTGGGGGAGGGAGAACAAAGGGCAGCCTACTGGAGGAAGCCCCCAGCGAATGTAATTGGAGAGGGAGGAGGTATAGGGGGGAGGTGGTTACCCTAGAGGGATACTGGCTGACAGGAATGAATTGTTCACCCTAAGTCCCAACACAAACAAAAGGGGAAGGCCACTGAAACTGGCTGTGTGTGTGTGTGTGTATGTGTGTGTGTGTGTGTGTGTGTGTGAAAAATACTAAACAACAAACCCCAGCAGCCCTCTTTCAATGAAAGTGAAAAGTATTCACAAAATAATATGATAGTAGACCATGAACATTTATTTATAATCATAGCCCATGGTGTCCCCTGATGAAGCATCACCTTTACAACACGAAGCACTGGGGATTTTGTGCTGGTTACTGCTGTTCTGTTGGAATACGGTTATGAATAAATGTCGATAAGTAATTAAGTAAAAATTTATTTTTCAAGTGCCTGTTCCTTGGGGCTGAGTACTGTACAGCAATAACATATACAATACAGATTTAAAACACCAATAAAAAACATTCAGAATAAATATGTGCAAAAATCCAGTATGCCTAAAATAAAATCATATAGTTTGGGAGTGTCGCTTCAGGGGCTGATTACACCAAACTAAAATCCCCCTGAAACAAAAGGACTTCAGGCACCTTAAAGGTCTCCATTGAGGGAGCCTTCCAAAGAGATCCAGGAAGCTTCTTCCACAGGGCAGGTCTCGCGAGCGCCAATGCCTGGTCAAACGATTTAAGCCTTGCCCTGGGAACGGCAAAGAGGCCCACCTTGGAGGCACTGACTGGGTGGAATGTCTGATAAGGAGTCAGGCGGTCTCTCAGGTAGCCAGGACCCAATCAGGACCAATGGTGGTCTACTATCAAGTCATTTCAGGACTATGTTGCACTCCTATTGAAAGAGTGCAACCATGATTTGTTGTTTAGTATTCACTGTTTTTGGCTCTAGCACCCGTTCCACTCTGTGAGTGCATGGTTTTTGTGCCTCTAGGCAGAGGTTCAGGAGGGATGTCTGCAAGTACTTTTTCACTGATCAAGTAGTGGACAGTTGAAATGGACTGCTGAAGGAGGTGGTCAGAGTGAAAAAAGCACATGTATCCAAACAAGTGTGGGACAGACATAAGGGACTGATGTGCAAGATGGGGCACAAAGGATCGGAGGGGGGGAGGGAAGAAGATTGTCACTAAGGCCATTGCACAAGAAATAAGTAGCGTTTGTCAGACTGGATGGGCTATTTTCTGCTGTCACATTCTATGTTTCTAGTGTGGTGTGTGTTTAGCAGGAGGACATCAAAGGCATTCATCCTAGACCCAACACATATTGATGGTGGAGGAGTGATACTGTTAAAAAGAGGACTGACAGCTACTACTTACCTACACACTAATTGCATTACCTTTTCAAGTGGCAAAGGTGCTGACAAGGTAGGAAGCAGAGAATGGTGGTGGACTATCACCTTTTATGGTGGACAGATTTTCTGAGTTAAGTACCCCAGAATTGGTGCCGGGTCTGCCACTCTTCAACATATTTATAAGTGATCTGGAGAAGGGGGTCACCAGCAGGTTGCCAAACTTTGCAGACAACACTAAATGGGTGAATGGGTCACCCCCGAGCTTCGCAAACTAATGAGGGATACAGACCAAGTCAGAAAGTTGTACAGAAAACACAACCCCAACTCCTCCAAGACTTCAAAACCCGCAGAAACAGGTGCAAATCTTCCACAAGATCTGCTAAATCCTCCTTCATCCTGGAAAAACAATGTGCTGCCCAGGGGAACCATAAGAGGACCTGGAACATTTTTAACAACCTTATTGGTAAGGGAATTTCTGAAGAACATATTTGTCTCACCTCCGAAGGGACAACCACAACTCAGCCAAGCGAAATAGCCTCCGTTTTTAATAAATACTTTGGTGACCTGGACCAGTGCAAGCCCAGCTCCACTCCTACCCCATTTCAGGTACCTAACCCCTGGTGAAGTGGTCAAGTTAGTCAGAACAAATGACCCAAGACCATCCAAGGGTGCCGACAACATTGACTTCAGAGTTCTCCGTCTTGTCTGTGACTCCCTGGCCATCCCTCTTACTAACATCCTCAACCACTCTTTCTGCATGGGGTCCTTCCCAAAAGAATGGAAGTGCACCATTATTAAATCTCTTCACAAATCCGGTTCCAAAGATCTAGTAACCAACTACTGTCTCATCTCCCTCCTTGCCCCTCTCTCCAGAATTTTGGAGAAAGTGGTCCACAGGCGAACCACGGAATTCCTCTCCAAATACAACCTGCTTACAGAGGCCCAGCATAGGTTCCATGCTCGACACAATACCAGAATTGCCCTCATCAAGTTCACCCACTCCATAGACAAAGCTAACAATGAATGCCTCTACACCGGTGCTGCATTCGTAGACCTCACCAAAGCCTTCAACCTTGTTGATCATGAAGTCCTCCTCTGTACCTTGGCTGGCCTCCATTTCTCACCTGTGGTCTGTCTCTGGTTCAAGGATTACCTTATGGGCAGATCCCATCGCACCATTATTAGCAGTGTCCTCTCTGAATCCTGCCCCATCAAATACGGCATTCCCCCAAGGGTCCATCCTGGGCCCTCTTCTGTTCTCTCTGGTCATTAACTCCCTGCCTGACATCTGTACCTCCTCTGAACTCATTCTCTATGCTGATGATGCAGCCCTTTTCTGTCAGGACAAAACCCCCAATGCTCTGATTAAAAAACGCCAATTCGATTTCAGTAGATTTCACACCTGGCTCATGCCAAACGTCTTGCACTCAGCTCCAAAAAAACTAAGTTAATGGTTTTCTCCAGCCCCCGCAAACCCCTTCGCTTTGACCTCTTCCTCTATGACAACACTGGTAACTCCATTGAAAGAGTCAGTGAATTCAAGTACCTTGGCTTACTCCTGGATAGCCACTTCAATTTCGATGCTCACAGTACCCTCACAATCAAAAAAGCCCACCAACACCTCGGTATCCTCCACAGAACCAAGCATTACCTTAATAGGGAATTCAAATCCCTCTTGGTCTCCAGCTTCCTCCTTTCTGTCTTCAACTATTGTTCACTTGTCTCCTTCCCCTGCCTCTCCATCAAAAATTTCTCCAGACTTCAAAGCCCCTACCACAACGCTATCCGCTTTGTCTCTGGTCTCCCTAAACTCACACACCACTGTGACCTTTATAAGCTCATTAGTTGGCCCTCCCTTGAGGCCTGCCTCAACTGCAAGATGGACACCTTCTTCTTCAAACTCTCTTGTGGACTGCTCCCTGGTTGCCTTGCTTCTCTCTTCCAGACAGCCACCACCACCAGGACCACTAGTCCGTCCTCCACTCTCTCTTTCACTGTTCCTTGCTGCCGGACCACTCAAGGCCAGAAAACACTCTCCTTTGTGGGATCCAAGCTCTTCAACTCTCTCTTCCTCCGGAACTAAAACTCTGTCCCTTCATAAATGCCTTCAAACACAATATCAGGAGACATTTCTTCCTCATCTGCACCTGCTCGCAGCCCTACTCTGGCTCCCCTTCTGCATTCTTTTCCCCTCACCCTCTGGTTATCCACCTCTGGCACTTACCCTCTCTTTCTAGCACTTGTCGTATTGTTAATCCACTTAGGCTAGTTTCTAGATTGCACTTAAATTTTTTGTTTCCCACTGTTATAGTATATAATTGCTGAACTCTCACTGAATGCTTAATGTCACCTTGTATTTGTTAATTCACCAAGCCTAGTTCATGGTTTGCCCTTTAGTCTATATTATCCTGATTTTATGTACCATTTTATTAACCCTCGCTGTAAGTTAAATGTTTTAGCCTATGTCATGTCTCATGATTGTTGTGTGTAACTGGACGGTTGTGTAAACGGTCAGCAATGCTTACATGCCTTTCCAGTATAACCAAAAAAAATGAAATGATGAAATAAAATCAGCAAGAAGAGTGGAAATGGCAGTAGTGGTGGTGTGGAGGTGCCCTATGGCAGGAACTGCACATATTAAGGGCATAGGCTAAGAAATGGTGCAATGTACTATTCTTAGGGACAAGGAAGATGGGTCACAAAGACATGAGGAAACAAAAGCAGATGCACTCACCTCACAAGGAAAGAAAAAGGAATAGGCAAACACTGGTTATAAAAGGGATGTAAAAAATGTTTTAATAGCCATAAATTGATAAAGTGCTAAAGAGAGTGCAATACAAAACAAGCATTTGTCAATGCTGAATGTTCGTTGTGTACACTGGTGTCATGGGGGGAAGGGGATATTTGAAAATTGCTATATCTGTATTGCTTCCTTATGCCTATCCCATGCCTGTGTGAAGCCCTGCACTGTATTCATAGCCACCACTTCCTGAGGTAGGCTGTTCCATGCATCCACCACCCTTTCTGTGAAAAAGAATTTCCTCATATTCCCCCTTAATCGGCCTCCCTCTATTCTCATGCTGTGTCCTCTTGTACTGCTATTTTTCTTATATTTAAACATATTAGACTCTTTCACCTTGTTAATACCCTTAAGGTGTTGAATGTCTCAATCATATCACCTCTCCCTACTTTGCTCAAGGGTATACATATTGAGCTCTGTTAATCTGTCCTCATATGTCTTCTGATGCAGTCCCTGCACCATTTTGGTTGCCCTTCTCTGGACTGCCTCAATTTGGTTAATGTCCTTTTGAAGGTGTGGCCTCCAGTACTGCACGCAGTACTCCAGATGAGGCCTAACCAGTGTCTTGTAAAGAGGGATTATATATAGGATAGTGCATGGGGAACGGTTGACAACAGGGCTATTCTTTCACCGAGTTGGCACTATGGCGACAGATTACCTCGAGGCGCAGCTCGAGAGGTAATCCATTGTTAGTGCCAGCAGTGAAAGATGCCCATTGTCAACCTTCCCATGCACTTTTCTTTATAGTGTATGGTGGAGCGTCGGTTTTTGGGGAAAAAAAACAGTTACTAGAAGGAAAAAGAATTTACATTGTGAACGTTTTCACACTAACCATTAATACTGCCCCGATATTGCTGCTTTCACCATGTGTCCTGTCTATGGGTAGGCCCTAACTGTCAAATGCTGCAGGGACACAGTGTGACGTTCGCAGTACAGTAGAAAACATTCTGTTGTACTGCGAACGTCACTAGTGTGTGACTACAAGGTTTCGAAAACGATCGATTTCGGTGGAGAATGACGCTCCACCATACACTATTACCTCATTCTTACAACTTGTGATACCCCTACTAATACACCCTAACATCCCCCTAGCCTTACCTACTGCTTTAGAGGTCTGCTTGGATGATTTCAGGTCATCAGTGATGATGATGCTCAAGTCTCTTTCTTCCTTTGTGACTGCCAGCAACTCCCCTCCCAGTTTATAGGTGGCTTCAGGGTTTCTCTTCCCTATGTGCATGATCTTGCACTTCTTTGCATTAAACCCCAGTTGCCACTCTTCTGACCATTTTGCTAGTTTATCCAGATCTCTTCTCATTCTGCCCACCCCATCTGGATCATTACTCTGTTGCAGATCTTGGTGTCATCTGCAAACAGACAAGCCTTACCCTCTAGTCCATCTGCAAGGTCACTAATGAAGATATTGAAGAGGATTGGCCCCAGGACTGATCCCTGAGGTACCCCACTTGTGACTTGCATCTCTTCTGACTGTATACCATTTACCACCACTCTCTGTTTTCTGCCCGTCAACCAGTTTGCCACCCAGTTGACCAACTTCTGACCCACCCCAAGCCTACCCAGCTTATTTATCAATCTTCTATGTGGAACAGTGTCAAAAGCTTTGCTGAAGTCAAGGTAGGCGACATCAACTGCTCCCCCTTGGTCCAACACTCTGGTTACCTAGTCAAAGAAATCTATGAGATTAGTTTGACAGGACCTTCCTTTTGTAAACCCATGCTGTCTTGGATCCTGTGCCCCTATGGATTCCTGGTGTTGCATTATCCTTTCCTTAAGGAGTGCCTCCATAATCTTGTCCACTACTGAGGTAAGACTGACTGGTATGTAGTTCTCTGCCTCCTCCCTGCTACCACTCTTGTGGAGCGGGATCACATGAGCCCTTCTCCAGTCTTCTGGGACCTCTCCTGTGCTCAGAGACTCACTAAACAGTACTGCTAATGGCTCTGCTAATTCCACCCTTAGCTCCTTAAGTATCCTGGGATGTATGCCATCAGGTCCCATTGCCTTATCCACCCTGAGCTTAGCGAGCTCTTGTAGAACCCTTTCTTTTGTGAAGGAAGTAGTGCTCACCTCCCTCCCCCTGTGTCCATGGTGCTGAGCTGTGGGCCCTGCCCTACATTCTCTTCAGTAAATACTGAGCAAAAGTATCTACTTAGGATAGATGCATTTACAGGGTCCTCCTCCTCACATGCCCCCTTTTCTCCATTGAGCTTAGCAATACCCCCTCTGGACTTTCTCCTTTCACTAATGTATCTATAGAAAGTCTTGTCACCTTCTTTTACTGTTCGTGCTAGTGTTTCCTCAGTTTGCGACTTTGCCTGCCTTACTGCCTTCCCTGCTTCCCTTAGGGCAGTTTGGTACACCTTCCTATCTTCATCCCGTTGTGTTCCCTAATATTTCCTGAAGGCCAGCCTTTTGGCTCTGACCTTTTCTGCTACTGTATTTGAGAACCAGAGTGGTTTCCTTCTTCTTTTGTACTTCACTAACACAATGGGAAGTTGCTTCAAGTATTGCATCCTTAATGCTTGCCCACTTTGCCTGTACCCCCTCACCTGTGTTTCTTTTTGCCAGGGCTAGATTAACTCTGTTGGTCATCTTATCAAAGTCAGCTCCTCTGAAGTCCCATATTTTTGCCGTGGAATGGGATGATTTAGATGTAGTGGCCAAACTGAACCATACCAAGTGATGGTCACTGGCCCCCAGGTGACCTTCTATCTGGAGATCTGTGATCCCTTCCCTGTTAGTTAGTACTAGATCTAGGATAGCCCTGTCTCTTGTGGGTTGTTGTACCAGTTGTTTGAGGCCCTCCCCCTGCAGGGAATCCACCATGTGTCTAGTTCTGGCAGATGTTCCTGCTGGTATTGACCAATCTGTATCTGGCATGTTGAAGTCTCCCATTATCAGAACCTCCCCTTTAGCTGTCATGTTTTGTATATCTTCTAACAGTAATGTGTCTATGTCCTCCCTGGTCTGGGGGCCTGTAGACAACCCGGTTCTTATGGCTGTCCCATTTCCTGTTTCCAGGGTGACCCACAGTTCTTCTGGCTCCTGTGTGTATTCTGGAATTTCTGTAGCTTTGATATTTTCATTAACACACAGGGCCACCTCCACCCCCCTTTTGCACCTCGGTCTCTTCTGGAACAATACATAGCCAGGTACTGAGATCTCCCAAGTGTGGTTACTGGTAAACCACATCTTACTAATTGCTACTATGTCCAGTTTAGCCTCTGACATTATTGCCTGAAGGTCTGGGATCTTATTTCCCAGGCTGTGAGCATTTGTGTACATGATTTTCCATTGGCCAGATTTCGGTGTGTTAGTTGGGTGTGGTTTGGCATTTCCCCTGTGCATTGTATGGGGAGATAAACCTTTTTTTCTTACCTGGTGATGCAAATGAACTGCAAACTTGCTGAATCCCTGTTTGACTACTAGCTGAGGGGGGCAGGGGTGTTCTACCCATTCGACGTATGGGGTGCTGCACCCCTCTCCCCATTTGCTAGTTTAAATATTCTGCAAAGACGTCAAACTTCTCCCCCAATGCACTGACTCTCTCCTTAGTCAGATGTAGTCCATCAAATGTAAAGAACTTTCGCTCCCAGAACTGTTGCCAGTTCCCTACAAATCTGTGTCCTTTTTCCTGGCACCAGCCCTTGAGCTGCATGTTTAGCTCCCCTATCTCCCCTTCTCTGACCTTCCATCCATCTGCCCCCCTCTCCCAGACTGACAGGATCTCAGAGAAGGAGGTGCCAGACGAAATAGATGATAGTTTGTCACCCAGCCTGGTTAGGTGTTCCTTGGTCTCCACAACTGACTGGCTGGCGAGATCATTAGTCCCTATGTGTACCAGTACCTCTTTTCAATTTAAATCTCACTCTCTCTCTCTCTTGAACTAACAAAACAAAACATTGCTCTCTTTTTATAAAATGTTTTCCCTGGCAATTAAATTATGCATCATGTTCTCATTAAGCTGTACATTCTATTTTCATACAATGTAGCAAAACTTTTTTGCTGCCCTTCCTGTGAAGAGCCTGAAGAGTACATTTAGACTTGTTAACAGGTGCCACCAATTAATATATTCTGTTCAGAGCTGACTTCCTGCCGACAACTCTGTCAACAAATTTGTGAAGGTCAAACGTTTCTCAAGGTCAACCCCCGTGTTCCAAACTGCTAACTTTTCTAACAAACCGAAGTAGCTGTCTGCATTCATTTCACCAATATAATTATATACATTTACAAACTAGGGGATCCCAGTTTCACATACAGATTCACATATATTTTTCTAACCACAGAGAAGCAAGGGGAGAAAGAAAGAATAGAAACAGCAAGTGAAGCAAGGGAGATAATGAGGGAATTATGGGACCATCAGAGTGGCCAATTCCTAGGTGCCACAAGGAAAAGTTGATTGTGCAGACAGCCAAGAAACAGACAAGTCATAGAATTGTAACTCTCTTTGTGTAACAAATGGGTCAGCGTCTTAACCCAACCCTGTTACAGGTGTCCAAAAGGGCTACCCCCTTGCTCTGCCTTCTGGGTGGTCCCTTTCCTGGAGCCTTGCCTGCCCCTCATGGCCTCAGCCACTTGCCTTGCACCATTCAACACCTTTAAATTTGTTTTTAAAATAAAAGGAATCTTCTGGCGATCAGCACCTGTGCAGTGATGCTGCTGAGGAGGATTACTGGAGGCTGGTACTGCCAACTGAGGAGGGATGGAGGTGGGCAGTCCTGACACTGGCTCCTGCTGCCCTGCCCCTGATACTCCTTCTCCGCCCCGATGCTCCTTCACACTTCTACAGCCTCGTTTTGGTGCTACTCCCTTGCGTCTGGGCTAGAACTAGATGTGGCTCACTGAAGCCACCAATGAGGGACTACTTAACTGTACTTACATAAAAAAACAAACAAGGCAAAACAGAGCCCACACTGCGGCCATTGACCTGCTCCCAAACATGGACCACTGACTTGGGAACTGCCACACTAAACAGATGACCCACTGCCACCAATGAATTGGACTGAGGGGAAGCCCCAGGCAGAGCTGACAGGACCCACTTTAACTAGAGGTAAGCCTTCTTTTTTTGGTCTCTGTCACTCTCCATTCCTTCTCCCTCACCCGTTCTACTGCTGTCAGTGCTTCCTCTTCTCTAATGCTCAAGGTTCCAATGCTCGAACCCTGAGCTCGAGCCACAGTGGCTCCAAGTTTGAATCAAGCCCATGTACTAGGCTGGTACAGCAGTCCCAGAATGTGGCTCACCCATCTTTGTGCTGTCTGGGAGGGAATCCACAGATGCTGCAGGCAGTAAGACACCAAGGAAGAGAGACATAAAAAAAGTATGCATAAACAAAGCCCATGCTTCTGGCTAATGGATAGCAAAAAAGGGGGGGGGGATTCCTATTACAAGAGTACGGACTGTGGGCACAGGAGGATGGATTTTCAAAGGACCTGACATGGTCCAGAGACTACATTCCTGTATGCAGCTCCCTGGAGCAGGGAAAGAAACTTTCACACCTGCGAACATAGTATTTTCAACATTTTATGTGCACAAGTGGCATTTTCCTTTTTTCTGCAACTGCGCAAAAAAGGTTATGCCTGGTAATACCAGTTGTAGCATTTTTTTCACAGCTGCATGATAAAATATGCACAAGTTGCCATAAGTTATGGAAAAGGTTGCAAAAAGGTACCTGACAACAGACTTTTTTTGGCCCAACATGCATCTCCAGATGCACCTGTTCTGTCCAACAGAGTGATCATTAATCAGCGCCATGTTGCCATTGCATTTATGGCATTTCCTCTGTTTCGGCAGTTCCTCTGCCTTGTAGACACTCCACTGTGGAACCCAGTGTTGCATAAATTGATGCCGCAGAAAACAAGGTAACTGGCTCCATCTCTGGTATCAGCTTCGAGAGTTCTCCCTTACTGTGGCTAACCCCCAAAGTAGAATTGACTATATAGAATAACCATAATTGCACCATTATTACCTCTTTACAGGCATTAACATACATAAATACACGGTTTAACAGAGTTTAGCTTGGCCACCTGGCAATTAACAGCAAGTTACAGACATTAATGCTTGCAGGAGCATACCCCCAAGCTCCACCACCAGGGAGAGAAATACACTGAAATTCAAGCTAAGAATCTAGTTTCTACAGTCTGTAATCAGTGTAATCATTTCCGCAGTTTGCATTAAATGTAATATTTTTTGTAGTTGGGGGGGGCTTTGCCCCCAACTCCCCTGTTATTGCAGTCATAATCTGTGTAATCATTTCAGCATTCAGCGTAAAATGTAATACATTTTGTTTAGTTATTAGTTTAGTCTGCATTAAATGTAATATTACTTTTTGCAGTTGGGGGGGTCTTCCCCCCCATACGCCTCTCTTCTGCAATCGTAATCTATGTAATTGTTTCAGCATGTAATATTATTTTTGTTGTTAAGGGCTCTGCCCACACCTCGATATTGCAGTCATAATCAGTGTCATTTTTTTTTTAAATAACGCCATTATTGCAGTCTGCAGTAAATATTGTAAATGTAATAAATACTACTGCAATATTGCTGCAATCGGAATCTGTATTCTGTCCGAAGGCGTTTTCCTTGATTACCATGGTTACCAAGCATAAATATGTATCCTGTGTAATGGCGTTTTCAAAGATTGTTTTATGTTTAACCCTAAATGTTATTCACCAATATTTGTTTGCACTAACTTGAGTTGTAAGTTGGGCATGGACAGCTACTGTCTGATGCGGTGGGCGGAGATGGCTGCCGTCTGAAAGTGCCGTAATTATCCATGAGTGTATGAGGGATCCTTAATTCTCCGGTATCACCATATGCAGTTACCCTTCCTTAACCCAAGCTTGTCAGTTTGACTTTCAGACTTGCAACTTTAAAACATTTAAACCCTAAAATCCAACAAGTAAAAGCTTGAGCGTCTGAACTTTTCACCACTTGACTATTAGCTTTAGGATTTAGTTCATATGGGCAGTTTGCAGTGCCCCAAGCTCCTCCCTCACAGCCTTCAAGCCCAACCCCCAGTGGCTTTCCAGTATTTAAGAAAGGCTGGTGGACGGGGTGGATGGAGGAGCTTTTACTCCAGCCAGCAACAGTCCTCCTGAAAATCAGTTACAGAGCTAACTCCTCTCAATTACTGCTGTAACCTGCCCTATTGTTAGGGACCTCACCCTAATTTGACTATATACCCTTTCAATTCTTACCCTTCCACTGCCTATGGTGACATACCCAGTCACAGCCAAATCATCCCAGTAGCTGGCACCTTTGCCTTAGCTGAATTTTCAATGATATCACTAAATTAGAACTAGTGTCATTGCCACCCCCACGCAGTAAAGCAATACTACAGTGACTATTTCCGGGCGTTTTACCAAAATTGCCCTGTGTTTCGGCTAATTTGACAGCTGGCGCACCATTGCTGGCTCAGTTTTACCTCCAGCGACCTACTACATAACAATGGGCACCATCGTTCTCCTACTAGGCCTGCTCACGTTTACCCTTCTGGCTCAGACCACCCCCCATCCTGTGCCCCTGCCCTCCACCCCAAGCATTTCTCCTTAAGACACCCCCAAACAGCTCGGCCCCCTCCCACCTTGGACACCCCAACTCCTCTGCATCCACTACCTACCAACACCCCTGCTCCCTCTGCCCTTCTGGGCCCATCCTGGACCCACCTCTTCCTTGCCATTCCTACCCTCCATGCCTTACCCATCCCCTGCACCCCTACTATCAGGACCTCACATCGGCACCACACTAAGGGTCCTTGTCTCCACCACCCCCTAATTAGATTAATCACTCTGCTCTTACTGCTGTCTGAGAATCTACACCCAAACCCTGGACCTATGCCAACTAGCCCTCCCATACCCCACTCTGGAGTCAGTCTCCGCGTTGCATCACTGAACATATGCAGCCTTCTAAAGAAATCCACCGCACTCCTGTGCTGGGTTGTACAACACCAACCCGATATTATTGCGTTAGAAGAGACCTGGCTCTCCAAAACAACCCCTGACTCTATTATTTCCCTCCCTGGATACACCCTGTCCAGGGAAGACCGAGTTGGTAAACGTGGTAGTGGGTGTGCAATCTACATGCGGGACACCCTTATAAGCCATGTGCTCCCTGCCCCCAAGCTTGACTATGGCGCCCAAGCCCTCACTCTAAAAATTACCCCTGACCCAGCCAGGGGCCCACTCTTCCTCACGGTCTCCTACATACCCCCGAGGAACCAGAACCCAGCAGTCCAGTCTCTCATTGACTATCTCACCTCCCTACCACACAATGCCGAACAACTCATCCTCGGTTACCTTAATGTTAACTGGCTTGGTACCACTGCCTCCCATACCAGGGGCTCCTTCACTGCCCTGGATATGTCCCAGTTAGTCACCCAGCCCACTAGATTCAACCGCACAAGTGGCTCCAGCATCCTCCTAGATGTAATACTATCGAACCGCCCTCATAAAATCTGGGATTTCAACATCCTCCCCGACTCACTTAGTGATCACTCACCTGTCCTCTGTCACTGGTCATCCTCCATACCGAAACCTGTGTCCCAGGCCACCTTGCAGTGGTGCCTACACCCAGGGGTCTCAGAAAGCTAAAATTGCATCTAGCCCAGCTGGACTGGTCCCCCATCCATCACGCCCCGATACTGACTCTGCCCTAGACCTCTTCACCAATGCCTTCAGCAAGGCCTGTGACCTTTTCACCTCCCACACCAGAATCTGTATTAAAAACCAAAATGTCGCATGGATCTCCCCATCCCTTATCCAAAAACTTAAACATAAGAATAATCGTTGGCACACTGCTATCGAATCAGGCAAGCTGGCTGATAGACAAGCCTACAATGTGGCACGTAATCAGTGCACCTGGGCCATTAAATGGGCCAAGGCAGAGCACTATCAGACCACCCTTTCCACCTGGGGTTCCGCCCAAACTTTCTGGGACAGCATGAAAGAGCTTAATGGGAAGACCCGCTTCCCCCACCATCCCAGCTCTCCATTGATGGCACCGTCACTACAGACCCAACTTGCATAGCTGATTGCCTCAATACTACCTTCTCTGACCTAAGCTCTGTGCTTCCAAACAACTTTTTTGACCCAATCTCCACCTCTATCCCACCCTCCTTTCTACCTGCACACTATATCCCCCCATGTAGCCAGGCCGCACCTGCTAAAAGCCCTTGGTAGCAACAACCCCAGCTGTGACCCCCTAGACTCCAGGATCCTCCGCCTAGTCTTGGATGTCATCCTAGTTCCCCTTATAGACCTACTAAATCAGTCTCTATGCCTCGGTCAGTTTCCCAGTGCTTGGAAATCAGCGGAAATCACCTCTATACATAAGAGTGGAGATCGGTCTGCACCCAACTACCGGCCGATGTCTATCCTCCCCCCACTCTCTAAAGTCCTAGAAAAAATAGTGTCTATTCAACTCTCTGAGTACCTGGCCAAATATGACATAATGTGCCCAGAACAACATGGTTTCTGCCCAGGACACAGTACCACTACTCTTCTGGAGTTCTCTCGATACCTGCACTCTGCTCTTGACTCCGGCAACCTTGCCGGCGCAGTGTTCATAGACCTCTCCAAAGCTTTTGCCACTTTTTGTCACCTACTCCTGCTCAACGCCCTCCACCAACTTGACTTTTCCGCTGGTCCCCTTGCCTGGTTCTCCAGCTACCTCTCTGCTAGGTCTCAGCATGTGAAGATAAATGGCTCCCTGTCCAATACATGGCCCGTTCATTCCAGGGTACCCCAGGGCTCCATTCTGGGCCCCGTACTTTTCAGCCTCTACCTCAACACTCTCCCCAGCTCCTGCACAGGAAAAATGCACCTCTATGCCGATGATGCAGTTCTCTTTGCCTCCAACCCCGATCCCTCTTCTCTCCAGGTATCCCTCCAGCACACCTACAACCAAGCTGAAAAGTGGTTCCTTGACCACCGACTTGTCATTAACCTAAAGAAGACTAAGTCAATGCTCTTCTCCCATCACCAAAACAAGGTCAAGAATGCTCCCCTCTTTATTCTCCCCATCACTCTGCACCCGCTGGAGCAAGTGACCTCTTACAAAAAACTAGGCATCACTTTCGACTCGGCTCTCACCTTCCACACCCACATCTATGCCCTATCCTCCACCATAAATTCTCGGATAGGCCTACTATACCATCATAGAGATTGCCTCCTCCAAGTTGCCCTCCATCTGGCCATCACCTCTTCCGTCCTGTTGCTAGTGGACTATGGCTTGCCCATCTACACTGTGGCGGACAATGCTGCCTTGACTAAAATCCAGCTCTCAATCAATAAGGCCTGCAGGTTCCTGACCGGAGCCCCTAGCCAAACTCACACTTGCCTGCTTTATTCCACTGCCAACCTGCTCACCTTTGAGGAGCGCCTGCACTACCAGACCTGCCAACTTGCCAAAAAATCTCTTCTAGGGCTCTCCAACCCCGGGGTCTCTGCTTCCCTATGGCATGCATCCTTGTCTGTTGCCAACTGTAGCTCTGTCAAGGCCACCTTTCTGGTGCCCAGAACCAAGACCTCTCTAGCCCAGAGGTCCTTCCATTACCAAGCCCCTGCTTGGTTCAACTCCCTCCAACCCTGCATCATAGACATTGCCTTAATTGGTTCCTTCACAATCGCCCTCCGGAATCATCTCTTCGACGCTCGTTGCTGTAGATGCACCTAATTAATCCCACTGTGGGATCCTCCTGTCAGGCCTCCCTGACTTGACAACACCCTCTGGACAGCCTATCCTCTCCCCCTCCCTCCCACTCCACTCCCCTCCCCATCCCTACATCCACCATCTCCAGGTATTATCTAGTTATGTCCAGGGCTGTACCCCCAATGTAACCCTTGGGTACTTTGTACATGACTGTAACCTATTAGAAGTAACATTATTATGTAACCTATGTGTACTCTATGTTTAATGTTCTGTACCTGTACTGTTCTCACTGTTGTAACCACACTATGTAACTCTGTCTACCCCCTTCGATGAGGTGCCTTTGTAAAAGAGTTCATGACTCAAATGCTGTAAATCAGACTTTTCTAATAAATAAATAAATCCCAAACCAATAGCAAACTCACAAAAAATCAGTTGCAGAGTTAAATAAAGATTTAAGCTAATCCCAAACCAACAGCAAACTCACAAAAAATCAGTTACAGAGTTAGAGAAAACTTTAAGCTACTCCCAAACCAACAGCAAACTCACAACAAAAAAAATCAGTTACAGAGTTAAAGATTTAAGCTAATCCCAAATCAACCTCAAAACTCACCCTCCTACCTCTCTCCACAACAAGCAGAATACATTGTATGTCACACAAGGTCCCCCTGCATATTTCATTTCTGCAGTAAGGAAGAACATGTGGGATATGTGATTTTCCTCCTAATTTTGTATTATTTTTTAAATATAGCTCAGTTTGTGTGTTTATTCTGAGCAACAATGACATTGCACCTTTTCTTCCAGGTTGCTAAGGACGTCACTATGGACGCAGTGTGAGGACTTGTAGTTAATGTGTCGACATCCCCACTGATTGGTGGAGTTACCCAGTTTCAGAAAAATTCAGCAAAAAATGGCGGCAGCTGTAAGTGACACCCTGCAACTGAAAAGGTTGGGGAAAAGACACAGTAGTACTGTGCTAGTTTATTAGTTGCTTGGGTTTTTAAATTAATTTAAAATTATGTTTGGTGTTTGTGATTTTCTCTTCATGCTGTGAGGTGAAGCTGGCGAGAAGAAGCACAACCAGAGTGCACAGGGTTGCAAGCACGAGTAGAGACAGCAGGACTGCAGTTGCCGATGATGGATTATGAAAATGTAGAGGTACAGCAATATAGGTATCTCTTTATAAATAAATTGATTGTTGGAAAAGAACTTGTAGTGCAGCAAGGTAGAATTTTTTTTTTTTTGAGGTAGTGTGATCGAACTGGAAGTGCAACTTCAGGTAGGAAACAGAAGTGTGAGTTATGGTAGATGCTGTTTAGCAAGCTTTCTTTTTTAAACTAAAAATGAGACCCCCCCCCCCCAGAGAAATAGCATGTTATGTTAGTTTGAGGCAGACTGTGGCACTGATCGAGGGAGCAAAGATTGAGGTAGCGAGCAGCCAGGTGAGGAAGGGAGGAAGGGAATGGGTGGGGAACCGGTTAGGGTTACTACCTTTTATGAAGCCTAAAGTGGGACATTTCTTACTGAAACATGATTTTCAACAGGACAGTACGTAACCACAACCAATGCAGCAAACTTTATTTCTCTATGTAATCAGAATTAAGGCTAAGTATTGTAGTTTGTTTCTTGCTTCTATTATTTCTTATCATTTTAAGGTATTTTAGTTAAGGTATCATAGTTTTCTGCAACATTTAGTGGAACATTAGAAAATATTTTTACTACTGTAAGGTCAGGACATGTAAGTATTTTTCATGTTTTTTTTGCAGGACACAGCTGCCCAAATCAGCACTGCCCTGCGAAAAATCAGGAGAGGTGGTAACCCTAGAACCGGTGCAAAAGAGGAACTGACTGCCACCACCTCAATGACCAAAAAATGATATTCGATTCAAAACAAAAGAGCCGTCAATTGCTTCTCATTTGAAGATAGAAAATAATGTTAGTCTGAAGAGGAGAAGAGGTACGAAGTTCATTGGTCTTGTATTGTACAGCAGGTTTTTACATTCAAAATTGTGGCAGTTAGCTTATAAGTGCTTGTGCTGGAAGCAGTACCTGCAAGGGCTGGGGGAATTCGTGACATAGAAGCTACGTACATAAATGGAATGTGATGTAGTAACTGTGTACATGAATGAGTGATGACATAGTAACTGTACATAAATGAAATTTATGTACACAGTAACTCAGATAAACAGATTTATCAAGTGCTTGAGAGAGAATATCTATGCTATTTATATACAGGTGTAGTAGTGTATGTATATGTATACATATACACACACACTATATACATAATAATGCGTGTGTGTGTATATGTGCATGTATATGTATATACATACTTTATATATATTATATTCTCACTCTAGGTCTGACCACCCTCTAGATATGACAGATATTTGCCAGAATTTATCCTCACCAGCATTCCAGAAATAGATATAGATATAGAAATAGATATAGTTAAATGGACTTTTGCAACTTAGTGAGGAGCTTTGCTTGTGCAACTTTGTTGCTAGACTGAATGTATCTGAATGAATGTGTTGTTAGCTGTCATATAATTCCTCTAGGCTTAAGGTACCTTAGGAAGGAGCCCCAAGGATAGAGGCGTGCCACTGGAGGAGGAGAGGAGGATGTTGGGGCAAAGAAACAGTACTTCTGAATGAGGCAGGAAGGAGCTGACTTAAATAGCTGAGGCGGGGGGCATGGCTGGTTGCTCCCACCCATTGAATTGCAGGCATAGCCCTTGAATTTAATGGGCTTATGCAGCTTAGTGAGGAGCTATGCCTGTGCAACTTTGGTGATAGACTAAAGGTATTTGAATGAATGTGATGATGATTGTCATAGGTGAATAATTTGACCATTCGCACTCTCTGTTCCACGGGGAACTACCACCCTGTCAGGGTACTGTGACAGCAAAGGAACCCTCTTGAGGAGGGTTCCACCCTTAGAAGTGCCATGAGAACATAATTACTTTTGGATAAAGGTACCTTAGGAAGGAGCCCAAAAAAGTACTGAGCAGCAAGTAGTGACCACAGAGCCCGAATGAGGACAGATTGATGGCAACTAGTGATGACTGGAAAACAGAGACTGAACTGAGCAATGACTGACAGATAGCAGAACTGATAGCCAAAAAGGCATGACTTCTGTAAGGAGAGAGGGAATGGCAAAATGGCTAGAGGGAAAGGAAAGGGAACATTGTTTAACCAGGAGTAGCACACTAAACCGAAGCTTGTTTCCAGATGCAACCTGGGAGCACAAGGAAGTTAAATGACTAGCTCAGGATCACACAGTATGCACCAAGTTGGCTGTGGGATTCAAACTCAGGTCTCCAGATCTGCAGCTCAGAGCCTTAACTCACTGGGCTATACTACCTCCTTGAGGGCCACTATCCAATCACAACTCACAGCACAAACCTACCTGGGCAAACATTATACTAATATAACTGTATTACATTGTGGGCCACCTGTTGCAGAGACTACCTAACTTTTATGACCTTCGGCATGGGAGAGAGGGAAAAACCCTATGAGGGGAGAACCTCTGGGTCACCTTCCCTCCAGGCTTGGGACAAATTAGTGATGGCTCAGCTATTGCAATTTAGAGACCCAATTCAGGGGGAAGATTTTTAGAGGAAGGGCTCTCACCCTACCCCTCTAATAGGAAAGCTGTAGGAGTGCCGTGAGTTGATCTCTATAGCTAAAGGAGGATCCCCACAAAGGAGGCCCACCCACAAGGTAGGAGGGGGAGAGCAACAACCGCTGAAAGGTGCTCACCTGGCCTCCACGAGAGGAAGCCTAACCCTTGAGAGGTAAGGCATAGGAGTTGAGCCCTTGAGGGGCCTGAACTTGGAGCTGTTTGATCTTCACCCTTGAGGGGCAGAGGAAGGGAAGGAGGTGGAGACCAGGTGAACCTTAGGTGGCTGTAGGGGGGGACAGCTTTTGAAGGTGCTGCTAATGTGGTCTGCACAGCTAAAGGAGCCCCCATGGACTTGGAGGCCTCACCCTCTGGCAGCTTATGTCTTAAATGCTACATCAAGAGGTGCTATGGTGTCAATCTGCATGGCTGAAGCTTCCCCCAGAGTGCAGGAGATTCTCACCCGAAGGGCAGAAACAGAAGGACCCCACTCAAGTTGAGGGACCCACCCTCAAAATGTGGACTTCAAGGGGCAGAGCGAGAATGTCGGCTTAAAAGGCAGGAGCCCTGGAAGCCATGCTATGGTTGTGGCTGGCATGTATCTGAATGTAGGAGTAGTGAGAGGCCAATGGCGGAGCCTTACCACCATAGCTGGCATGCCTCTGAATGCAGATGTAGTGGGAGGCCGATAGCGAAGCTTGATGACCATAAGCACATGGAAGAAATGAAACATAGGAAGGCTGAATGACTGTTTAAGACATTGAATGACAACTAGGACATTAAAATGAGTCTGAATGAAACAAGCTTGGCCTGAATGATGAATGCATGCCAACCAGTTCCACAAGGGAGGTTAGTAGTACTTGCTGATGCATTGCAAGTCAGGTAGGCTGAGGCAGTAGAAACAACAAATGAAACTGCTAAGGAAAGCAGGAGAATGTGAGAACTGAAAACTAGGGAGCAGTAGCTGCTGAAGTGAACAACAGAACCCAGAAGGGCGTAGCTGCCTGGCTAGGGGCTAGGTGTAAACATTTAAGGATTGTAGCTGAACTGAGAGATTGCTAAAGGTGTGAAAAAAAAAACAGCAAAATGGGAGCCTGAATAGTACAAGTCAAAAGCAAATGATGAAGGCAGGATACTGGGAAAACTAGGAGGCCCAAGAAGAACCAAAAGAAAGGAACACAAGCTATAGGAGAACAGGAGTGCAGCAGGAATAGGTGACTGAGAGAAGCACAAACTGCACCCAGAAAGGTAGAAAGCAAAGTACTTGACCTAGAATATTGGAGAGGAACAAACTAAGCAGAAAGTCCAAAATCACAAAGGGAAGGTGGGAGACAAAGACTGGGAGAAAAGGGGGAGGGGACAGGGTCCCGACAGAGCCTCCGGCTGCACCAAAGAAACAGTGCTTCTGAGTGAGGCTGCAAAGAGTTGACTTAAATAGCTCAGGTAGGGGCATGGCTGGTTGCACCCACCCATCGAATTGCAGGCATAGCCCTTGAAATACAGATATAGATATAAAAATGTGCAGAGATCTTGTGAAACTCAAGGAGAAGTCAACATGAATGTTGGGATTCAATGTCAAAAAGCACAAAATCATACACTTGGGGCATAGGAACCCCAGTGCTGAGTATAAGATGGGGGGAAGGTACTAACAGTCACTAGACAGGAAAGGGACCTTGGGGTTATTATATCTGAGGACCTCAAGGTGGCAGAGCAAAATGACTAGGCATTGGGTAGGGCTAGTGGGATGCTGGGGTGCATTGGGAGGGGTATCTCCAGCAGGAGGAGGGAGGTGGTGTTGCCATTAGTATCGCTCGTTGGTGAAACCACACTCGGAGTACCATGTCCAGTTTTGGAGACCACACCTCAGAAAGGATATTGACAGGGTGAAGGTGGTAGAGAGGAGGGTAACAAAAATGGTACATAGTTTGCACAAGAATCTCTATGAGGCAGGGGTGTCATGCAGTCAGAAATTTTGGAGGGGCACAAAATGCAAATCTGTCTAGGGGGGGTCCGAGGGCATGCTCCCCGGGAAAATTTTGAAAAACAGAAGTCAAATGGTGCATTTTGATGACTTTCAGCAGGCCAGAAAGCTGTTCCCCAACAAGCTAAATTCCACAGTACTAATATAGGTTAGAGGAATGATCAAACACAAACCAAGCATTTCAGACATTCTAGCTTCTATGTGAAAAGTTTGAAAAATACAACTCACAGATATTTGCAGCACTTAGAAATATGCTGACTGGACATTAAATATATATTTTTAATATCACTAAGCTTCTTGGTACAATTTCTCCAAACAAGTTCACATTCCTCTGGGAATGTTACACAATTTGCTTTCATTTTTGACAGAAGAGGGTGGGCAGAGTCTTATACTTTCTGATTAGGCTTGAGAAGAGGGATGGATGCCAGATCTGCCATTACAGCCCCCTTATGATGCCCATTTTTGTAACACAGCATACCAGTTCTCAACTCAGGCCTCATGATCTGGGAAGGTAAAATATGCATGTTCTGCTTTCATGTATTTGACTCAATTGAGTTTGAGGACATGTAAACCTCAGAGAAAATGGAAGCATGGGATAGACAACCACTGAAATTATGAAAGACAACATCATGGGCACTTGATAACTCTTTCAGCACCAGCCCTCTGGCACAACACAAACTTACGTCTGTTATACACACAGCACACAGCTGAAAAAAATGCAGCCAGTAAGCAGGGAGAGTGCCTTGGCCAACAGCTCATTGGCTTACACTGCTCAAGAAAGTGATATCCAAGAACTATTGTAATAAGCACATAAAGCCTTCATAACTGCATTAAAAGTTTGGCTGCAAGTGCAGCATTGAGGGTTACATTTCTGGAGCCTAGACTGCTGTCATTTCAGTGATACACTACAAAATATGTAACCTGCAATAGGCATCTTTTCCAAAATCCCAGGAAGAAAAATGAGTGTGGCAGTGACGCACAATAGTTATCATTGCAAAAAGCTAACAGTAGGTGTACTGCAGCAAACTACTATGAATTAACGGATGCTACAGTCAGTGCTCAACTTTAGTGTTAGTTGTCTGTGTTACATCTGCAAGATCTCTCAACCTCTCTCTCTCTTTCTGGAACATAAAACTTCAGTTGAAAGTGGCACCTGGGAAAGCAGTTTGTTGAAAATACTATAAGCTCTAGCGATAAAAAAACAAAACAGCAGCAACATGGCACATCAGCAACAGAAAGGTGCTACTACTACATTACAGCACCTCTTTCTATGTGGAGAAAACTCAAGGGAAAAGACGTCTGTGGTTTATCGAAGCCTACTATAAGGTCTGTCTCGAGCTACCACCACACCGCCACCTTGGCTTTGTTTCTCCCGCTCCCTCCCTTTTTCTTTCTCTCACCCGGTTCACTCAGGACAGGTTACTACTGCTCAGAAGGCGAAGCCCTGCGATTTCTGCCTCTAGTCTGCACCCCCACTCGGTCGACTCGGACTCATCGACAGGGGAGAGGTGTGCTGCAATAGCGAGCAAGCGATACAGTCAATGATTTTATTATTCTATTTGAAAGGAGGTTATACTGACAGCCAATATAACCTCCTTTCAAATAGAATAATAAATCAGGAAACTGAGGTAAGATTGAAACTAACTAAGCAAAGCGGGGTGTGTGAGTGAGTGGCAGAGCCTGAACTTAGGTGAGTGCTACGACGGGCTACGCTTGGCCTGGTTGAGTAGATCAGTACAGTACCTAGTCTGCTCTGATACTGGGAGGTGGGCCTGGGGATGGGTTGGCACAGCATGGCAAAGCTGGGTGTCAAAAAACTGCTTCCTAGCCTTGATTCCATACCCTGAGTGAGGTACTGACCTTTCTTAAACTAGGAAGCAGCCAGGAACTTCAGTCTTCTTGTGGTCTGCTCTGGAGGAACACATCGACCAACCGCGATCTCCGTTCTTTCACTCGTCTCGACTCAAACAGAATGCCCGACTTTCAGGTCAGAGAACGGTGGGGTGCTCAACTGAATGGCGAGTTTTGGCGATGATGATGAACGAGAACCAATTTGCCACGTGAACTATTTCTTTGCACCTCGGCTGCGATTGGCTGCTGGCTGGCAGTTACCACCTGCACCAATCAACTGTCTGCTGCCGTCTGTCTGTCTCTCTCTCTCTTTGTTTTCACAGGCGCTCATCAGCTAAGCCCCGAAGCCAGTCACCAGCCCAGTGGAAACAAGTACCTTTTTTTTTTAAATGGTGGCTCCTAGTCTTCCCACACCTTACACCAATCGATTCGGAACCCCCACCTCCCATCCCCCATCAAAAAGACGATGAAAATACACCATTTTTTTTGGCCAGCGGGACAGTAAAAAAATAAAATACTAAATATATTTTGTTTTAATAGCCTTCACAACAATATTGGGGGGGGCACATGCCCCCTCGGGCCCTATGGGCATGACGCCACTGCTATGAGGAGAGATTAGGGATCTCAACATTTACACCCTTGAAGAGAGGCAAGAGAGAGAGAGAGAGAGAGAGACAGACAATATGGTAGAGACCTACAACAACCTCAAAAGGGTAAACAGGATGCAGATGGGTAGTCCCTTTCAAATGAGAATAAGCACCAGGACCAGGAGGCATGTAGTAATGCTGGGGGGTGGGGAGTTCAAGAGTGATGTGAGGAAATATTACTTCACTGAAAGGGTGGTAGATGCCTGGCTTAGACAGCCAGTGGAATTGATGGAAGCTGCAACAGTGGGGAGGGGGGCTTCAAGTTTGCATGGGATAGACATAGTGGTGTATTAGATACGAGGCAGCGAGACGAGAGGGTTACCAGAGACCAGATAGAGTCTGCACAGACAGAATAGGCAGGAACACCTGGGCAGATTGGGTGGTCCCAGCAGTCCTTTTGTGCCAACAAATTTCTGTGTTTCTCTGTTTCTGTATATGCATCAGGAGATCACAGTTTTAAATCCCAGCACAGCCATTTACTTGCTGTGTGTGCCACATATACTGTATATAGCCTTCCTGTGTTTGAGAGCTTAGGCAGAAGTAGTACCTCTCTATAACGAAGATGTTGCGTCTTGGTAGGTTAGTCAGCCCAGCAGCAGTATTGCCTGTGACCGGGGTTCGGGGGAGTGTGCCTGGGAGATTGGAAGGTCATCGGTGTGTGTGTGGGTGGGGGGGGGAGAATTGGACATCCCAGAGGATGCTCTTCTTCTCTGAAGAGGGCTGATGCCAGTCTCTGGAGTAACACTGCAAAATACTATGTACCTGACTGACACAGACATTGCAGACACCAAGCAGTAAAAAGACCAGAAAGTACTGATCAACAGAAACTTTAAATCGAGGCAGCAGTGTGACGCTGCAACTAACACAGCAAACAATATCATGGCATGCATTAAATTGCCCCTGACACCATTGGGAAAACTTTGAAAAATGTACGATTTAGACACAATCCAGTCTACATTTCTTTTATTGTCTATAATTACTTCTCTTTTTCTTTATTATGGAAGACAGCTACATAACTACAGGATCACAGTCTGTCACAGAGTGATGCTCTCCTAGAACTCAGTCTGTACTGCTACCAGTTTTCACAACCCTTCAGACACCTGACCGGTTACCTTGGTATGCCACCATCACTAAGCATGACTCTCACTGAGGCTATCTCTAGATCAGAATCACAGTGCAGTGCTCATTCCCAAAGGGCAAGCAACCCATCCCTTTTGTCACAGCTGAGAACATTTTACTTTAGACATGGTAACTTTGTATCCCATCTCTTCAAAAATAGATCACAGACTTTACAGTTTACCCCTGGTTATCCAAACCCAAAATGACCCAGTCACAGAAAACATGAAGTATAAAAAAAAATAACATTTAATACTCCATTATATTTACATATGTTACAGAATAAGGTACACTAAAGACTATGGGGATTTTTTTTTGCATAGAGGTTTTTATCCTCTGAGCATGTCACAGGCAGCTTCTCAGCCCTGTCCCTGTCCCCCTCACTCGGTGACTGCCCCCTTGGTCCACCAAGCCCCATATCCTCATGGATTGGCCCCCATGGCAGGGCTGGGAAGAGGAGGGACGTCCTCCCCCTACCCGGAGGCCCCGAGTTCAGATTTGTGGGTTGGTGAACCGGTGACAACACGGGCCGAGAGCAGACAGGCAAGGCTTCATGGAGCCTGCAACTGCCATTTTCCTGTTTTCTACCATTACATCCTGGGGCCTCAGCAACACAGATGCACATATGCATGGAGGTGCACGTTTGCTCCGGAACCAGCAACCTCATCCACCTAGCCAGCCCAGTGCCAACCCCACATTTGCCTGACGCTACCACCGAGCCTCCACTCAGTGGCAGCCAAGAGCCGGGAAGACCTTACCTCCCCAATCAGGGAGAGGAGAGCTGCCTAGCGGCCGCTCTGTCCCCTCCCAGCCCCCCCAGATGACCCCTGGTGGCCTGAGCTCATTCCCGAACCCGGATCGCTGGCATGGGAGAGCAAAGGCACTTGAAATGTCTCAGTCCTCTGTGCCACTGGGCTGCCTCTGTACAAAGGACATTTTACACAAAAGGCTAATCATAGGTGAGTTCTGTGTAGCTTGGACCACAGAAGAATGTAATTTTCAGTTTCTACCTGACCTCCCACCTCAGCTGAAATACTTCATACAGGCATAAATGATAATAAATATAAAAGAAACACACACACACAGATATATTGCAAGTTATCACACTGCTTCCTAGGCTTTATCTTCTCTGGCGGCTTTTCTACACGTGACATCATAATCTCATTTATGACATCATAATTATCGCCTCAGTGAAAGACTATCATGTCTTAAACAGAACTGTGATGTAAGATGTAGACAAGCAGCCAGAGCAGATAGGGCAGAGATCCTGTTTTCCAGCAAATGTCCCTAGTAATGAAAAAATAATTTATTTGGAAAATGTTTCACCAGAAAAGACAACATGAGCTGTAAACAGCTCGTTTCCAGAAGCGTCCTGTGTGGGGTACAAGAATTGGGAGAACAGGCAAATACATAGCAATACAAGTACAATTACTAAAACAAAACAGTGTAGTACAATTACAGAGCAGAAATAGCCCAGACTAACCAGCCAGGATAAACAAAACCATGTTTGGATATAACGTACATTGCAACAACCCAAGAACAGGTGATCCAGTAGGGAAAAGGTTAGAGGATGGATAACACATTTGAAGTGCTAGAAGTAGTAGGCTGAGCGCACAATTTGAAGTGCTTTTGTATACCCAAGGGAGGGCAGAAAAAGAGGAGACAGAAGGGAGGCAGGGAGGAGGAGTGGAATGTGGCGGGTGACTGGAGGGGAGGAGAGGGATAAGGAATAGAGAGGCTGAAGAAAATAGGGGTAAACTAGGAATGGAAAAAGGGAGAGCATCAGTGGGAGGGGGAGAGGGGGGAAGGACAGCAGTAGAGTGTTGAAACAGCACAGTAGGTTGTGGTAGGTAGTAGAGTCAAAATGGCACTGTAGGTTATGGTAGGGGGTGGGAGGAGGGGTATAACAGGTGGTAGCATGTGAGGAAGTAATCAGAGGAAGGGTTCAGTTAGAAGACAGGTGGTAAGTCAGGGGTAGAGGAGTATGGAATAGTGCGCAAGGGTGGGGAGGGTTGCGAAGGGGGGCAAGAATAGGTGCAGTTAGGGAAATAGAAATTATGAAGGGCTAAGAAGATTGAAAATGGGGAAGAGGAAAGTCTGATAAAAGGTGGCAGTGAGTTCCAAAGCTGTGGGCAGTGGTAGGAGAAAGCTTCCTGCCCTATGGAGGTAGAGCAATGAGGAATAGCTAGAGTGCATGTGTCCGTGGATCTGAGAGGGCAGGAGGAGGGAGGTGGAGCAGAAAGCAAGGAGGAGAGGTAAGAGGGGAGAGTCCCAAACCAGAATTTAGAGGTGAACTTGGTGCAGTGAGAGAGATGCTTTCACGCAAGGGAGAGGAAAGCTAGAGAATGATAAAAGGTACAGTGATGTGTACGGAAGGGGGAATCAAGAGCAAAGTGACAGAAAGCACTGAAGAGAGTATCCAACCTGGTAAGGGAAGACTTAGGAGCAGCACTGCAGACTATGTCGCAATAGTCAAAAATAGGGAGTATCATTTTCTGAACAAGATCACACTTAACCAGTAGTGGTAAGGCACTACGGTTCCTGTAAAGGGCGCTGAGCTTGGGGTGCAGTTTTTTCAGGATGGCATCGATATGTACAGAAAAGTTAAGGTGTTGGTCAAGCCAGACACCCAGGTATTTGAAAGAGGTGGTGTCCTCTAGTGTTGTCCCGTCAAGGGTGTGGAAGGAGGGAAGGGACAGCAACCTAAAGAGTCTCTGCCTAGTGTCAGTGGTCATGGAGACTGTCTTCTTGGTGTTGAGGAAGAGTTGATGCAAGCTTAGCCAGCACTGAACATTATTAAAGCCAAGCTGTAGTCTGGAAGTCACATTGGAGGGAGATTGGCCAGAGGTGAACAAGACCGTGACGTCAGCATACATATGGCTAGAGGATGAGGAGCATCCTGATGGTAGATCATTTAGAAAAATTGAGAATAAGAGGCCAAGTATGGAGCCTTGAGCCACATCAGTAGAGATGGGTAGTGGAGGGGACGTAGAGTTAGCTATTTTTAACAGACTGAGTTCTACCTACCGGGTAGGCTCTGAATCAGTTGCAGACAGACAGAGACAAGCCAGCTGACAAGAGAGTTTTGAGGAGGAGGGAGTGGCAGACTGTGTCGAAAGCCTTGGCAAGGTCGACAAAGATAGCAGAAGTAATGTGACCTCTATCCATGGCAGAATGGATAGAGTCAGTGAGTCTAAGTTGGGAAGTGGCTGTGGAGTGATTCTTCCGAAAACCAGATTGGAAGGGAATGAAGAAGGAAGAGTCGTCAAGAAAGGAGGAGAGTTGGGAGAGAACAAGGTGTTCCTGAAGTTTAGCCAGGGTGAGCAGAAGCAAGATGGGGCAGTAATTTCCAAGAGATGAGAGATCACCTCCCTTTGGTAGGGGGAGAACTGTAGCATGTTTCCAGGCATCAGGGATAGTCGCAGTGTGGAAAGCAGGTTGAGGAGATCAGTGAGAGGAAAGGGAAATAGTAGGAGCAGATAGGTACAGCAGCTTAGGGTCAAGGCCATTGGGGGAGCTGCCCTTAGTTGAGTTGATAGACAGCAGTGCCTTCAAGGTGTCATTGGGAGAGATGGGTGAAAAGGCAAAACTCTCCGCTAATTTGTGGTGTTGGGAGGAATCGAGGGAGGGAAGATGTTGGGTGGGGTGGGATGGGATGGAGGTTAACAGGGTGGAGGCACAGGATGTTAAAGTAGGAATTGAATTCCGCTGCTACTGTAGGATGGTCAGCAATGAGTTGGTTGTTTATTTTGGGCAGTGGGGATGGGGGTTTAGTCTGGGGAGAAAAAAGTGAGTGAACTACTTTCCAAAACTTTGATGGGTTGTTTATGTTAATATTAAAGGTAGATTGGAAATATTCCACTTTAGCCAGGCGGATGACTTTGATACAGGAATTTCAAAGTGTCCAGTAGATAGTGTAGTCATGAGGGAGTTTGGAGAATTTGTGGGTTTTCCATGCTTTATCACACGCTTGTTGACAGGCCTGGAGTTCAGGGATTACTACCTTGCATTCTAACTTGCTTCAAGGGAGCATGTTTGTTCCAGACATTGATGAAATTATCTTTGAAATAAGCCAGGGCATGATCGATAGTTTTGGCTGAGGAAATAGGGGCCCAGTCAACGTAAGTTAAGTAATCATGCAGAGGGGCACGGTCTAATGTTTTGTAAGAGGGGATCGTTAGTAGTTTGTGGGGTGCCTTAGGTCTGTATACCTTCCTAGCTATGTAGATCATATGATGATCGCTAAGAGCATCTGGCAGTAGGCCCAACTGGATTACCCTGTGAGGATGGGAGGTGAGAGCCCAGTCTATGAGAGTGTGGTTATGGGATTTGTGGTTTAGGCGAGTATGTTCTGTGATTAATTGGGACAGGTTAAGGGCAGCTATTTCAGTCAGTCTTATCTAGGGTGGGTGACAACCAGTTCAGGTTTTAGATCCCCTAACAGATAGAGCTCACCTGAGGAGGTAAGGGACCCAATAGTGGTGATTAGTTCAGTGGCTACAGATTGGTGTAGACCAGGATGGCAATAGGCTCCTGCAACAAATATTGGTACAGAAAGGGGTAGAAATGGTCTAATGATGAGGGCTTCATAGGCATTAGGGTCAGTGGTAGATAGAACAGTAGTGGTTTGGAGAGAGGAGGAGGAGGAGTAGATAGTTATGCCCCCACTCCTACCAGTGCGATCCTGGCGGGTGATGGCATGTCCAGGAATTGTGATAGAAGCATCAGGGATTTTGTTTGTTAGCCAGGTCTCTGATACAATGAGGATGTCTGGATTGAGGGATCCTACAAGTGGGAGTATCAAATCAAGTTTAGGGAGGAGACTGCGAATGTTAAGGTGGAGGATTTTTAGTCCACAGGGGAGTGAAATTGGGGTTGGAGCAGAGGCTGAGGAGAGAGGAATGGAAGAGGTAGGGGCCTTGCCAAGTGTTGGACCCGGGTTGGGATTTATGTCTCCTGCCGAGAGGAGTAAAAGAGAGATAATGATGAAATGCAGCTTGGTACTCTTGAACCAAAGTTTTTTAGATGGTTTAGGGGAGCAAAGTGAAAAACTGAAGGTGGAGAGCTAAAATTTAAGGATGCACAGTAAAGTGAAGAAGTAAGGTAAAGACATGAGTGGGGCAGAAGGCCGTATAGAGAAATGGGTCCATGTATGATAAAAAGGTGTTGGAGTTCCTGCTTGGTTGAAGCAGGGGGTTAATAGGGTTTGCAAGGGAATTATGGTGGGGAGTGGAAATATTTAGCAACCGAAGGGACAGAAGAGAGACGAGGGTGAAAAATATGAGGAAGAGGCGCGGGGGAGAGATACAGAAAGAGATCATGTTCTACGAGCAGCCTTATTGCCAATATTCTGTTATCCTGTCTGTAGGAATGTCCTATATACCTTTTTAAACTTGTGACTTTATATTGTATGTATATGTTTTGGAGCCCTGTTGCACGCTGCAATCAGGAAGAGAGTCTGAGCACATAGCAACAGTTGCTAGGTGTACTCAGCGCTAGTAGCAACATCTACAGAGGGGCTTTATTTAAAGTGTTTATTTTATTTTGGGCACTGTGTAAAAGAGCTACAGACACTTACAAGTGTCTGCACAGTGTAAACCACAGCTTTTTAATACATTTGGGGCATACAATTAAGTGAGGGTGTTGCGACCTCAGCAGTTCACTTCCGGATCATGCTAGGGTACTTCAGCAAGCCCTGCAGCGAGCAGGGCGAGCTCGGGAAGGGTGCGCGCTTGCATGAGCAGAGACGCGTGCAGAGACATGTGCGTCTGCGTGTGTTGCGAGGGGTGAGAGGAAATACCAGAAACTTGGTCAGATCTGTGACTGCATTGTGTGTGATAAAGTATAGAGCTTATTGCTTACCAGTAAAGGAAAAAATGGATTTTAACACTTTATTTGGGGGAAAACACGGGTCTCAATGTGTATCATGCGAAATGTACTTGTTTTCTGAGATACCTATCCTAGAAAATACATTTATTTGTTTAAAATGTAGACAAAATGTCGGCATGCTTGCAGAAATAGCAACTTTTGGTACCCGTTTACAAGCCCTTGAATTTAGTCAAAAAAAAACATGGCAACCAGGATCAATGAAAGAGATGGTGGTAAATCACAGTCACCAAGAAGGAACAATGAAGATGGTGTTCCAAACCACCTTAGTAAGCACCCAAGCACTTCCAACCTTCATCAAACCTTACTACATCAAGTTAGGGGTAACTCAAAGAGTAAGACTTCAGCCAAAACGAGAACTAGAATAGAGGAAACTGAGGAGATAAATGATGAAAACTGATACACAGTTCAGGATACAAGACAAGTAAAAAAAAAGGAAGAAAGGCAGAAGGTTTTATGTTACCCTTGTTAAATAATTTTGATACACTGCTCCAGTTAACAGAGGAAGATCAAATTATTGACCATATTCCCCTTCCTCTAACCACATCTCCTATCCAGGTTACTCGTGCTCAGCCTACTTTTAGCCCCCCCTTGGGGATTTTATTAGTATTGAACTGCCCCAGGTCATTTTCCATAACAATAATACCGTCCCAAATTGTTTAAATCCTAGTATTAGTAGCAATAATAATGAAACGGTACCCCTTTTGGATATCACATTCAACACTGATACTATTCAAAAGGAACCCCACCGGTCATTCCTCTTTAAAATAATACTGTTTCAATTTGCTCTCTGGAACTACTTTCTAGTGCTGATAAAAAAGACAATGGATTAGTACCCCGTTTGGACATCCCTTCTTTTTCTGATACTACACTAAATGAAACCAACACTTCAAGTTCTAATACATTGCCTGATCAAATATACATCCTGGGAGACTCCATAACTAGATTCACTGATAGATTCACCACTAGGGGAAATAAAGAAAACATTACAAGTTGCAGCTATAGTGGTGCACAAATTAAGGATTTGGCTAATATGTTCCCCAGTATATTCAAAAACATTACAAACCCAAAAACAGCTGTATTACACGTTGGGACCAATGACATTGGGAAACAAGAAATTGAAAATATAAAAGATATGGAGGATGCAGTCCAAACTTTACGTTCACTTAATTTGACTTTGATTATTTCGGAAGTTCTACCAGTTCCAAGAGCAAGTAGTTATAGAACCAAAAAATTAAAAAAATACAATAACTGGCTAAGTAGATGGTGCCTTACAAATAATATTAAATGTTTAACTACATGGGAAACATTTCAGGGAAGGGATGACCTATATAGCTATGACAGACTACATTTAACAAGAAAGGCACAAGAATTTTAGGATGCATTATTCATAATAGCATCAAAAATACAATACCAACAAAAAACTAAATGATTGGGGGAAAAGGGAGATTAACCAAAATAAATCTTCAAAATTCATTCATAAACAAACAAAACATGATTTGACCTTCCTCCTTACAAATGCAAGAAGTAAGTCTCCACATGACAAAATTGGATGAGTTGGAGATTCTACTTCATAACGATAATATAGATATTGCTGCAATTACCAAGCCATGGTGAGGAGACAAATCTAGCTGGAATATGAATATTACTGGTTATAATACAGTACATAAAAACAGATCCCAGAAAAGAGGAGGAGGATTTTTTTTTCATAAAAAACAATATAAATTATAAGTCAATCAGTGAAACTGGTGAAGAAATACATACTGAAATCTTATGGATTGAAATTATAAGAGAGAAATTAACTAAATTGACTGTAGGACTCTGTTACAGACCACCAGGAATCAAAGGAACTGAACACTTAGCTTTACTAAATAATCTAAGTTTAAAATGTAATAATTCAGACATATTACTTCTAGGTGATTTTAATTTTCCAGGGATTGACTGGGAAAATGGTACCACCAAAAATACAATGGAAAATGCATTCCTGGACTTATGTACCATTTATGATTTAACTCAGATAATAAGTACTCCAACAAGAAAAAAACAATATATTGGATCTGGTATTAATAGATGACCCCCAATTAGTCAGTAATATCACAATTCAAAATCCACTGTCAAACAGTGATCATTGTGTAATAACATTCGAAATAACAACTCAAATTAAACGCATCACAGGTAAAACCACCTTTAAGGATTATGGAAGGGAAAATTTTGATCTTATAAATAAAGAACTAATAGCATGGAATTGGGAAAATAATACTACATCCCCAGATGAGTTTTGGAAACTATTGGTAAATAAATTACTTTCAGTAGAACATAAGTATGTCCCAGATAAGACAGGTTACAATAACCGAGGAAAACTACCTATCTGGGTCACTCCAACCATACGTTACTTAATTAATAAAAAGAGGAGAGCGTACAGAGCATTAAAAAGATATAATAACGGATACAACAATGCTAAATATAGGGAAATACTTAAAAAATGTAAGGTAGAAATAATGAAAGAAAAGAAGAAAATTGAATTCAGATTAGCACACATCAATGATGGAGGTAAAAGCTTTTATTCATATATAAACAATAGAAAACAAACAACCAAAACCATTGGCCCCCTAGTTATAAATGATAATACCATCCAGTCGCCCCATGAAATGGCCCAAAAATTTTTTTTTTTTGGGTGTTATTTTTCCTCCTCAGAGTTCTGGCTACAACCCCCCCTCCGCACTGCGTCATTCCCCCGGTGCCATCCTCCGGGCATGAGACCCCCTCCCTTCCGCACCCCGCGACTTACCCTTCACGGCAGGGTGGTGAGGAGCGACTCGACCCACCACAACGGATCCATGCCAGGGAGGCGTCCTCCAGGAATGGCACCAGGGAACGATGCCGTGCAGCCGGACACCCATTTTTTCTTGATTTTCTCCGACGGGAGGTGGCGGCAATGCGCAGCGACTGAGTGCGACGCCTGCAGCGCACAGTCAAGCATCTGCCATGTCCGCCTCCCCTTGTCTTACGGCTAGGTGCTGCTGATCCCCAGCCTCCGCTAGAGGTCAGACAAGCACCGGCCAACTGAATCCCCCCACCTCGGAGATGGAGAGCAGTCCTCTGGACGCTCAATCCATCTCCGCCCTGCTGACCCCTGGCAACCTGTGCCCGTTCCCGAACACTGGTCACCGGCGTGGCGCGAGGTGTGGCGTCCAGCGCCTCAACCCTCAGCACCACCGGGCCGGCTAATGGCCCAAGAATTTAATAAATATTTTTGTTCAGTTTTCAGTCCTACCCAAAATATTCATACTGATAATGAGAGCGAAAAAACCCAAACTGACTATGATTTACCTGAAATAAGTAAACATGAAATTTAGAATAAACTAGATTCAATTAAAATAAACAAATCCCCAGGGCCGTATAATCTTCATCCACAGTTGTTGAAAGAAATAGCTTCCTGGTTGATTGATCCCCTATATATATTGTTTAATAGGTCCCTAAGTACTGAGCAAATACCAAATGACTGGAAGACCGCATTAATAACTCCAATACATAAAAAGGGTAATAAGAGTGACATATCAAATTACAGGCCAATTAGTTTGACCAGTGTATTGGGTAAAATCTTCAAGGGTATTTTAAAAGATAGAATAGAAGAAGATCTAATGCAAAAACAGCTTGTGGATCCAAATCAGCATGGCTTTAGAAAGAAAAGATCATGCTTAACTTTCTACGAGAAAGTGAGCAACTTCCTTTACAAAAAAATACCAGTAGACATATTATATCTGGACTTCTGTAAAGCATTCAATAAAGTGCCACATTATACCCTGATAAATAAAATGGAAAAAATTGGGATGCATCTGATAATAGTTAACTGGGTAAAAGAGTGGTTAAGAAACCGTACACAAGTAGTACATATAAGAGGCTACACCTCGACCCCTGGAACAGTTACTAGTGTAGTGCCTCAAGGGTCTGTGCTGGGACCTATCTTGTTTAATATAGTTGTGTCAGATATGACAGTCAATCTTAAAAATATGGCAATTAAATTTGTAGATGACACAAAGATTGCAGCCAGCATTGGCTCATCAGAGGAAATTGCTGACTTTAAAAATGATCTTCGGGAACTCTAACATTGGTCCAATCTAAATAGTATGGAATTTAATACTAGCAAATGTGTCATCATGCATTTGGGAGAAAATAATCCAAATATGTGTTATAGGTTAAAAGATTCCGATTTGATATCATTAAGTGAAGTAAAGGATTTGGGTGTTATAATTAAAGCAGACCTTACTTTCTCCACTCATTGTAACTATATTAAAAATCGAGCAAAGACAATTATAAGCTGTATCAAAAGATCCTTTGTCACTAGAAATAGGGCAAGTATTCTCCCTCTGTACAGAACATATGTGCACCCCCACTTAGACTACTGTTCACCACTATGGAATCCGCATCTTAGACGTGACATAAATGCATTGGAGGGTGTGCAGCGTAGAATCACTAAAATGATTGATGGTTTGCAGAATAAAGAATACGGGGAACGACTTGGGGAGTTGGGGTTATACTCACTGGAAACTAGAAGAACTAGGGGTGATCTTCTCCTGATGTTTAATATAATAAAAGACAAGGAACTCATGACCCTATTGGGAATGACTCTGAATAAGAGGGAATGTAACCTCAGAAGTCATAAATTCCAATTATCCCTAACTTTCCCCAGATTAGACATCAAACGTTCTTTTTTTACTCAGAGAATAATTTCAATTTGGAATGGGTTACCTAAAGCATTGTTAGATACAGAAAATGCTGAAACTTTCAAGATTAATTTACATAAATATTAAATATGGTATAAAGACATCTAATAATTTGGAGATGCACTTATATGGGCCATGGCCTTCTGTGTCATCTAATACTCTTAGTATGTAACTTAGTATGTTTCCTGGTTTAGAGAATGGCTTGGGGGGGGCTGGGTCACAGAGGTGCAGAACTCGGAAAAACAAGAAGGGCAATAGAAGGGCAATAGATGGGCTTAATCTGGGAGCTGGGTCACAGACGTAGAGAGGAGGAGGAAGAAAGAATAAGGATGAGAACTGCAAAACAAAAAGAAATATAAGATGAATTACATCTAAATATTAAGTTTTTTTTCAAGTTGTCACAATGGCATCGGGAGCGCTTTCAGATAAACTTTGCAGAAAGGTCAAGAGACATCACAATGCCCTTACACAAATCTATTGATCTTTTGTTAAACCCCATCTCAAGTTCAGTGTGCAGTCATGTTTTCAATATCTGAAAGATATATATATAAACATATAATATATATTTTCTTTTACATATAGATGTTTGACCCTCAAGCCTCCTCCTTCTGCTGCTTTTCAGGCCCTTGGCAGCCACCTCCAGCATCAAAAACTGCTTCTCCCAATGTTGAAGCCAGGAGGATCTGCACATGATGGGGCCTGAGGGAGCCGGCAACCATTTTTATATGGCTCAAACCCCATTTTGGGGGTCTTTTCTTCCTTCCCCTCTAAGTCCCGCCCACCTCCCTGGATGTCAAGCTATGCTTCTGGTGGCCTTAAACATCACAGTGGGATGGGCACGCCTCATGAGGGAGAAAGCACTACAGCTCACTGTCAGGGGTCTCTGTGAAGCCAGAACTCACAGGTCTTCCCAGGATGGCTCACACTGCACTCAGCAGCACTCTCCAGCCATGATCACTCTGGCTTCAGCTCCTCAAGTCTGCTCCTGAACTGGGGTCACCAGCATGGAAGCTCAAAAACAGTCATCCCAGGACAAACCAACCACACAAATCAAAAAATCTTAATTCCAAGTTCATGAATTTTATTATCTTCACATGCAGGTCCTCACAGCCTGGCCCAACGTTTTGTCCTACTTGAGCTTCTTCAGGGCATCAGGGCCTTGTCAGTGTTTTGCTCAAATGAATTTATCTTTTTTCTTTATGCAGGTGAACAGTACATAGTACTCAGTCTCTTTAGACCCAAAGGAATTGTATATCTCAAAATTACATCACTTTCTGTCCATTAGTTCATTGTAAGTAAGGATCACTGATTTCTTATATAACATCTGCTAAGACAAGCAGTCATTTTTCTATTTGTCTAATTCTGGTCTCACTCTGCAAAGCATTCTGCATAATGGCAGCATCTCCTCCTGAAAAGATTGAGTGCTATGTACTGTTCACCTGCATAAAGGAAAAGGAAAAATTCATAAGAACAAAACACTGACAAGGCTCATACCCTGAAGAAGCCCATTTAGGGTGAAACGTTGGGCCAGGCTGTGAAGGCCTGCATGTGAAGATAATAAAATTACTGAACTTGGAAATAAGACGTTTTGATTTGTGTGGCTTGTTTGCCCTGCTGAAACAACTGTTTTGGGGCATCTACTATGTCTGCCAGCTCCAAGAACTACCTAGACACTTAAAGATTGTTTGTGAAGGGCACCCATCTGTGCATCTGGTTTTTCATCAGCAGCATGGACGCGCAGTTTGCTTCTACTGGGGCCCCCTCTAAGGAAGGATATTGACATGATGGAGAATGTACAGAGGAGAATTTCCAAGTTGGTTGACTGCTTCAAAAATATGTGGTATGAAGACTGACTGACAGAACTGGGACTTTTCTATGTCAAGGAGTTGATTCTGGGGTGACACAATTGCAGTATTCAAGTATTTAAAAGAGATGACACTATCAAAGTGTAGCTCTTCAAAATTCTTAACGAGGAAAGGACAAGACACTCAATGTCTCTGAAGGGAAGAAGCTTCAATGAAGCATCAGGAAGAAGTACTCCATAGAATGAGTGGTGACCACCTGGAATAGGGGGTCAGAGCATGTGGTATCAGCTGATACTGTAATAACCTTCAAGTTCATATTCGACAAGTAATTTGAGGAAAAAGGGTTGAATGGATATTCCCACTGAGCAGGAGGGAATGCTATGGACTGCTGGTTTTCTTTCCTGGCCTGTACTGTATGTATGTGTGTACAGTATGTATGCATATGTGTAAGAATTTATGTATGTATATAGTAACATATATATAGTAAAACAGTAATTCAAGGTTGGAAGGGACTGTAGATTCATTATGTTTGCCCCCTCTCCCATTCACAAACAGGTGATGTATTAAGCATACTGTGCAAACATGTACTAATGTATAGGGATTCCCTGCGCACACTGCTATGCCAGGTACCTGTTGATTCCCTTGGGAAGCAGAAATTTGTCCAGACTTACCTTAGAGGTTTATACTGTCCTAATGTTCACTGACTCTTCTGGCAAGCTGTTTCATAGGTTTTACCCTCTCTGGGAGAAAACATGCCTCCTAGTTGTACCCCTTAATTTACCACTCCTGAGCTTCAGGGTGTGGCCCTACATCCTGCTTCATGATACCAAGTCAAGCATCTCTGACTATTCAGTCTTGTCAATAAATACCCTTGAGTATGCAAAAGACTGAGATCATGTACCCTCTCTGCCCCTTTTGTCCAGGATGAGCATGTTATGAGCCTCCAAGTCCCTCTTTATGGCTTTTACCACCCATTTGACTACTTATTTTGGTGGCCCTGTGTTCCACCATCTTGAATTCCTCAATATTCCCTTTGTAGTCAGAAGACCAAAACTGCCCACAGTACTCCAGGTGGGGACTGACCAAGGCCTTGTAAAGTGGCAGGATTACATTCCATGCTGTGCTGGTCAACCTCTTTGTGATGCACCCCAGCATTCTGCTGGCCTTCTTTTTAATGACTGTGCCTGGATTGTCATGCTCAGTCGCTTGTTTTTCAATAGTCTCAGGTCCTTTCCTCTTTGAAAAAAGCAAGAGGAGCTCCAAACAGTGTGTAGCTCCTACCTCTGCTTTTCCTCCTCAACTGTAGCCCCTTGAATTTTGCTATGTTGAATATGAATTGTCAAGGAGTCAGGCCAATCACCCAGCTTAAGGTCCTCCTGATGTTTGTCCCCAGCCTTAGTAGAGTTACCACCCCTAACTAGTTTAATGGCATGCACCCCAAGCAGTCTGCTGGAGACTCCAGCTTCCAGGTCATTAATGATGTTGAAGAGCACTGACCCTCAGCACCAATCTCTGGGGGATGCTGCTGAGAACTCTTCTCCACTAGGAGTAGTGCTGGGCCACCACTGTCCTCTGCGTCCTTCCCCCAAGCCAGTTAACAATCCACCTTGTGTAGGTCTCGTGTATACCATACTGGTTTACTCTGCTCAGATGTTTGTCAGGCGCCACAGTATTTAAGGCCTTGCTGAAGTCCACGTGGTCTATGCCCGTGGCCCTACTCCTGTCCATCTCCCTGACCAACACCTCGAAGGTGATCAGCTTGGTTCTGCATGATCTAACACTTATAAATTCATGCTTTGAGGAGGCAAGAACTTTGGACTCAACCAAGTGCTCATTTATTCTGTCCATGATAGTGGCTTCCAGGCCCTTTCCCAGTCCTGATGCGCTTGAACATGGAGACCACATTGGCAGCATCCACCTGAGCCTGATTGCTGACTATCATTCATTCATTTTGTAGTTGTTCTATTACACTGTCTTTGCACAACACTGGAAATGATTTTTGTGTTTAATTTTATTGTCTATGTTTTTGATTCTTGATTGTTGTTTCCTAACTCCTCTCTTCCATGGTCACACTTGGATACTTTTCCTGGCCCAATTAAGTAAATGAACTGTGTCTGAATACTATGTTTTTTTTTTTATATAGCATTTGCTCCTCGTGGCCACCTATGCCTGTCATCAGGCACCCCCTCCTGCCCCAACTCCATCATCCTCTACCCAGCCAGGGATCAACGAGGAGTGGGATTTGAGGGCATCGGGGGCGGTCACATTCGGCCATGGGAGACACAGGTATTTCTGTGGTTTTCTCCCATCCCATCTGAACAGCAGCATGCACAGATGAGTGCATGTATGTGGAGGTGCGCATGCTCTCCTGAAAACCGCATGCTCCTTCCACCCTTCCAACAATCGTCAGCCCCCCAGACCTCCCTTGCTCTGACATCCGACCTCCACTGGGTGTCAGCCAAGAGCGAGGAGACTCACCTCCCTGAACTGGGAGGTGACAGCAGCCCAGCGGGTGCCACAATCATCTCCCAACCCCCCCCCGCCGACCTTCTGGCTGCCTGAGCTCAGTGCTCTGAACATGGGTCACTGCTGTGGCGCGAGGTATGGCATCCAGTGCCTCAACCCTCATTGCCACCAGGCCAGCCTGATTTTTATATTTCTAAACATTTTCTTGGATATCAGTGAATGGGGTACCAGGTAATGTTAGTAGGCACGCCTTCTCTCAGAGGATGGTGAACATATGAGGCAACCTACCAACAGAGACAGTGGACATGAAGACAGTATGTAGGCCTTCAAGACAAGCTGGGGCACATTTCTGCTTACCTAGGGAATCACTGGATACACTGTGAAATTTGTGTGTGTGGGGGGGACATCCCTATAAATTTATACATGCTTGCACATATTATATATTCATCACTGCTTATGAAGCAAAAGAGTTGGGGAGGACATGATGGACCTAGAGCCCCTTCCAACCTAAAATTGCTGTTACTATATATGTTACTAGCATTGCCGATCTTCCTCCAATCCTCCCCAGCTTTAGTGATGCAAAGTTGTCCCTGCGACCAGTTCTCTTTACTTTCCACCAGCTGACCTTCAAATCTCTTCATCCTTCGCAGAGCTATGTACTTGAAATAAGTCTGAAGCCTTTCTCGAAATCTTTTGTTCAGAATATCTGCCTGGTTGATCTTTCAGTATAAACCATTTATCATCAGTTCAGTGACAGAACCATACTGTAACCCAGCCATTGAAACCAGTCTCCTTCAGAGAAAGGATAAATAAAACCCTTTGGAGATGTTATAGATACTTCATTCCATCATTTAGAGTTTATTTTATTTACAAATATTTAGGTTTAAAACAAATGACTTTGCAGAAAACATCTTGGTTTCATACTAATAAAAACAGATGCCTTGCCAGTGGCTACTTATTATACAGAAAACAGATGTGTCTGTCTGTGCTGTATCCACAGAGCTTCTTTGGATGCTTTGTGCTTTTAAAAGGGCAGATATGAAAGAAGTTGTGAAGTCACTTTCAGGTGTGAACTTTGCAAAACTTTCCATCTTGGAAAAAAAAACTCAGTACTTCCCACAGTCTTCCTGACTCAAACATGAGGACTCTGGCTTCTTGTAGTATAACGTTCTTATAAATGAAAGGAGGGCTGCCTGATGGACAAATAGTAGGCAGTGTGGCTTTCTGAATATGTGCTGATGATCTTATTCAGGTGCCCAGGACGTCACGTAGCACAGTAACAAAGGATTTGTCAGTGAAAATAGTAATTATTTTTTCCACACTATTAGAAACGTGCAAAATTAGCAGTGTCTGTAACAACAGCAGGCTCACTCATACACGTCTACAGTGGCTTCGGCTTCCGAGGGAGGGCAAGGGAGCTTCTGCTTAAAGTTCCAGGCTGCATGCTGTAATAACATTGTCAAAATCACACACAACTGGTATGATCCAAACTTCTAATGCAAGAAAAAAAACTAAACAAAACTACCCCCTCGTACCTGCGGATATGCCGACCTATGCAATGACGAACACGCCTCTGTGCTTACGCAGTAACGTCAGTAGACGTCATCATCGGACACTCTGGTGTTGGAAGTTTGGATCCTACCAGTTTTTTGTGATGCTGACAACGCTATTACAGCAGGAAGCCTAGAACTTTAGGCCCTGGACACACTGGGGAACTTAAAACTGTTTAAGTGCCTTAAAACAGTTTAAATCCCCCTAGCACTGTTTTTATTTTTTATTTATTTTATTTAAACAGCAGTTTGGAAAACCTTTGAGCCATAGGCTCATTTACAAAGGTACCTTGTCACAGTAAGACAAACCAAAATACACAGTATTTCTGTTTGTAGACAGACTACAAGCCCCTTAAAACGTTTTAACAAAAGTGTTTTTAAACCCAGCTAGATACCTAGTCTTAAAACCATTTTTGAAAACGTTTTAGAGCTAGCATGGTTTTACTTACAGGTGTGTCCAGGAGTAAAAGTGTTTTAAGCTGTAATGGTTTAACTAAGGCCCTGTACACACTGGCAACTGATTATAAAACGTTATTAAAATCATTTTATCAATCGGTACCTAGCATGGTTGTCAGAGCGTCCACATTGCATTCCGACAACCGTGCTAGGAGAAGCGGGTTCCCAGGCATGACTGCGGCACCAAGTGTAAGCATTATGGGTACCGCAGTGTGCCGCAATGCATGATGGGATACCCGTGAATGGGACCGAAAGCGATCGGGGAAAAAAAAGCACATAATCGGAACCGGTGCTTCAAGGGCTACTAGGCAATACCGGTATCACTTTTTCAATCCTGTTGTTTAAAAAAATAATTTTCCCATAGGACAGGTTGCCTTAACCCGTATTACAGCACGGCTTGCGTACACACTGCTGTTAACACGGGTTAAGGCAACCGTGTTTATCTAAAACCGTGCTAAAGACCACCTCTTTAGCAGGGTTTTAGCATGGTTTTAGAACACGGTTGTAACACGATTTTAACCGTGTTACAGTGTGAACACAAACCGTGTTCCAGGAGCTTAAAATGGTTTAAGGCAGTTAAACTGTTTTAAGCTCTCTAGTGTGTACAGGGCCTAAAACAGTTCTAGCTGCAGTGTGTCCAGGCAAGCACAGTTCTGTGTGTTGGACTTCACAAAAATAGTTACAAGGAGAACAGGTTTAACACTAGCAGTGTGGCCGCACTAAACCGTTTTCAAAAATGGTTACAGAGTAGTGTGGCTGCACTGAAATGGTTTATCTAAACTGGTTTTAAAAATGGTTTTCAAAAACAGTTCTGTAGTGTGTCCAGGGCCTTAATCGGGAGCTCACTTGCTCTTCCTCACAAACCGAAGCCGCTGTATATGTATGTATGCTGTGTCGAAAACCTGCTCTAGTTTTAGAATCTGCATAGTTTGCACTCACTTTGCTGTAATAGTTTGGAATAAATGAATTTCATGAATAAGGTAAGACTCGTTGTGTTGACCCTCCTCTGCAGAGCAGGGAACTGTTTTTGCACTGTGAATTTAGTAGCACTTCGAGGTATGTGTACTCAGTTGTTTGTGAGTCCCCACTAACTTGCTTGCCACAGAATAGCATAGAATTGTGCTGGAAAGTATTTGGGGCTCATCGTGCCTGCTCTTCCAGATGCGTGGCAGTAACAATACCCCAGTTTGAGTTCTGACACAAATCCAAGATGGAGATTCAAACCCCGGCATCTCCACAAAGATTAATGTTCAATGGAACAGGTTGCCTAGTGAGGTGGTAGGGGCAGAAGCAGTGAGTGACATGATTTAAAGGGCCATTGTCAACCCCCTTAGGCCGCAAAAGTGTTTCTAGTTTGAAAAACCATTTTATGTTTGCTCATAGTCTGTAAAGCTTGCTGATGTAGCTGGTTGCTTGATTCTGATTCCGTTTTTCTTTTTAAAGTGAAAACAAACTACCCACCATACTGACGTTAGGACATCAAAACATGCTTGTTCACATTCCTTGATCAACTTCCACTGCATCTTTCCTGGTCTTGGGAACACCCACATACAATCTAGCCACTCATGATGCAGTGAGATGAGAGGAGATTATTACATCGTGAGTGGCTGCACTGTTTGGGGTGTTCATAATGCTAGTTAAGGTTGCAGTAAGAACTGATCAAGGATTTGAAACAAAACAATGTTGTTTATATTACACCATTACCATACATTTCAGTTCTACTAAGAAAGAAAGCAGAGAAAACAAATGTCAACATCAGTGAATTTTAGAGAAGGTAAGCGATCATTAAAAGTGGGTTCTGATCTAGAAATGTTATGATGCTAAGATGGTTGATGGTGTCCCTTTAAGTATTTGTGGGACAAGCACATGGGTATCATTAAAAAGGAAGAATTAACCAGAGGTTGGGGTCCACATAGGGCCCTTTTCACCACATAGGGCAGGTAGAGTTACAGCACCTTAGATGGGCCTTGTGGTCTTTTTCTGCCAATAAAATCTATGATTCAAGCTGAACTGCCAAAATGTTACCCTTATTTATGCTGTGTGATCCTCCGTGCTGTCATCCCTCAGAAAATGTGTCTAGTAGAGCTGTGTATGGAGCTGATTTTTGGTGTTTGTGTCGCCATTATTTATATTTGTGTTTGTATTTGTTTTTCTGGTGTTTGTATTTGTGTCTCCGGTATTTGTAATTGTGTTGGTATTTGCATCTGTAGTTGTGTCTCTGGCATTTACGTCAGTATTTCTGTTTGTGTCTCTGGTATTTGTATCTGGCTTTGTGTCTCTGGCATTTACGTCTGGATTTCTGTTTGTGTCTCTGGTATTTGTATCTGGATTTGTGGTTCTGGTATTTGCTTTTGTGTCTGGTATTTGTATTTGTTTGTGCGTTCATGTATACTAAATATATATCTTTTTTATTTCAAACTTCTTTCAGTCTTTTTTCTGTTATTGATAATGGGACACAAAACCAAAGGGATTGAGTGTTATCAGTAAAATTGGTAGATTTGTGACAAATTATGCATTAATGTAATGAACAATAGTAGTCATGTGTTTGTTGTTGAACCACAACTCGGATCTAATGAATACTTCATGTGGTCTAGCACATTTAAGAGTAATATTTGTAAACAGTGCAGTATATGTGTGTGTGTGTTTGTCCAAAACAGCATGTGTGTTGCGCAGTCCTAGTGCCCGGTCCTTCTTCAAAAGCCTGATCAGTGCCAGTTTTCAGTAGCTCACTCAGTATGCTCTTCCGCATGTTGATCAACCTCTGTGTGAAGTAATTCTTTTTTAGCGTTTCCTTTTATCCTGTTCCCCTCAGTTTGCATGCATGCCCTCTAGTTCTACTTGCATTCGCAAGCTCTAACAGTTGTGTACTGTATGCGCTACTTTATCCCTTTTAGTATTCAGAATGCTGTGATTATGTCTGTTTTGTTTTTTATGCCTCCTCCTCTCAGATGGTCCTCCATCAGAGAAGCACCCCAGCCCGTCACTCCAACGTCCAACGGGACTTAATCTGCCAGCTATGCTGGAGAATGGATTCAGTTTGGGCTGGCATGCCCAGCTTGTTGGGTGTGGGGCCTGCGGGTGTGTCACCTCATCCTGCTACCAGTGGGATTTTTCTTTGTTCTGTCCCCCAGGGAGGTGAGATGTGCGGTGATGTAATGGTTTACACTACGCGCTGCCAGGCGATGTGTACTGACATCTGCCAGCCTCCTAACCTTCCTGGCCCTGGCTGCCTTTTCCCCAGCTTCCACCAGGGGCCAGCAAGCATCGTGTTCTGTCCACCCCCCCCCCCCGGAGGAGGATAGAAGTCTTATGGATGCTCAGTCCCTTCCCCACCCCGGCCAGCCCTCGACTCCCTGGATTCACTTCTGTACCTGGGTCTTCAGCATCGCATAACATAGAATCGTAGAAGCACAGACTTTGACGGCAGATAAGGACTACTTGGCCCACCTAGTCTGCCCATTTCCCTACCTATTAGATAAGCTGCAGATCCTAGTTAACCAACAGCCTACTTCTTTCTACCCTCCACCAGAATTGCCTTATGTCTGTCCCATGCATTCTTGAATTCCCCCACTGTTTTTAACCCCACAGCCTCCTCAGGGAGGCCGTTCCATGTATCCACCACTCTTTCTGTGAAAAAATACTTCCTCACATTGCCCCTGAGCCGTCCCCCCCTAGCTTCAAATTGTACCCCTTTTTCTTCTCTTTTTCTGAAAGATGCTGCCCTCTTGGACCCTCATTGGAATGGCTGAATTCAGCACAGTACACGAGAGGGCAGTCAGTAGGCATTTGGGGGCCAGTGGTAAACACTCTAGTAGATGTGAGATCAGGGGTTAATAGATGGGCTGATGGAGAGCCTGACCCACTGGGGAATGGAGGGAAAAACAAAGTAAAAGTAAAACAAAAACAAGTAAATGCAAAAAAAGCAGAGAGGGTGTAGCAGAAGAAACATTTTGAATGTTTGCATTGAAAGGAGTGACAAAAACGGACAGCAGTCTATAAGCAGCCATGACCTTGCTCAGCTACAGTGGTGCTCAGTGATAGATTGTGTTCTGTCACAACATGATAATCAGTAAAGTACAGCTGCATAAGAACTTACTGTAACAGTAGATCTTCGAGAGTATCTCTTGCAGCAAGTCATAACACATGGAACATCAGCCGCAGGCATCATTTTCTCCAGATAACTTCTCAGCAGTCGACCCTGGGACCATTGTTCTCAACCTCCTGTCTCATAAATCAGGGACAAGGCTTAAAAAAATCAGGGACCAAGGACCAAAATCAGGGACACATCTTCAAAATTAGAGATATCCACCCAGAAAGCTGGTAGAATATTCAGCTTAGTGCAAAATGCATTTTCTAAAAAAGAACAAGTCTGTAACCTTAATGCTTGACTTTGTTTTGTGCTTACAGTCCCCACTGTTGAGCCATGGAAACACAAATTTTAGGAGGGACAGAGTAAAATTTTGAGGCAAAATCAGGGATGTCCCTGAAAATCAGGGACACTTGAGAGGTATGCCTGGGACCTCCCCCCCAATGTTACCACGTGGTGTCTGCATGGCATGTATAAACGGGAGAGGTCCCAGCTGCTCCTCAGTTCTTTTCCATCCTAGCGACCGAATGAGAAACCATTTCTCTGGCCTCCGATGGGCACCGAGGAAGGAAATAAGGCAGCAGCTCATGGAGTTGTAAAAGGAAAGGCACTAGGAACCCTTCTGAATTAACAGCAAGGGGGAAGGTGGGCGGGGCTGCATGACCTGCTGCAAGAGATATTCTTGAAGATCTACTGTTATGGTAAATTATTACGCAACTGTACTATCTTCTTTGAGACCATCTCTTGCAGCAGGTCATAACACATGGTAAGATTCCCAAGCAGTTATTATGCCTAGGGGGTAGTACTCTCTGAATGACAGGAAAGGGTGGGAAGGTGTAAAAGAATCTTCCTGTCCAAGAAAGAGATAACACATCCCACCACACAGTTCCCGGACCTCGCTGGAGAGAGCAATAAAGGGGCAGTTTTGTGGAGAGGCAATTAGGTCCAACTTCGGTCAGTCCCGTTGGTGGAAGACATTGTTTAGAGTGAGAGTTTCCACTGGTGGGCTCATGCAGTGGATCTGCCTAGTGCATCCACCAGGGTGTTTGACACCCCGGGGCTGTGGACCGCCAGAAAATGGATATTTCTCTGGAGCACCCAGTACCAGACCCTCATCGATTCTCTGCTGAGAGGGTATGAATGGGTGCCTCCTTGCTTGTTTTGGCAGTGAACTACCACTGAATTGTCTGATTTCACCTGAAAGCAACTGGGGATAAGGAGAGTCTTGAATGCCTGTAAGGCATAGAGGACTGCCCTCATCTCCAGGACATTGATGTGGAGGTGGGCCTCCAGTGGTGTCCAGGATCTTTGGGACTGGATGTGCAGGAGATGAGCACCCCACCATGTCAAGGAGGCATCTGTAGTCCAAATGAGACATGGGACAGGAGAATAAAATGGTATGCCACACATGAAGTAGTCCCTGGACTTCCATGATTGTAGAGTTCGAAGAGCCAGGGAAGACATAAGGACTAGGGCATTGAAAGCATCCTCCTTCTGGTTCCATTAGACTCTCAGGGACCACTGAAGGACCCTAATATTCAACCTGGCATTGGTGGTCATTGGTATTGTGGCTGCCAAATGTCCCAAGAGGCGCAGGTAATCTCATGCCAAGACCTATCTGCTGGACTCTAGGCTGTGCACCAAAGCAATCAGAGAATCTGCCCAAGCCCTGGGAAAATATGCTATCCCCAAAGAGACATCTAACATGGTTCCAGTATATAGGAGGCATTGCGCTGGGCCCATTTTAGACTTAGGATAGTTTACCACTATCCCCACCTGGGTGAACCACTGCAGAGTTCGAGAAGGTGTAGACAACAGCCTTTAGCAAGAAGACACTTTCAGGAGCCAGTCGTCCAGGTAGGGAAAGACATAGAGGCCTTCCCTGCGGAGGGCCGCTGCGACTGCCACTAGGCATTTTGTGAATACCCTCGGGGCCGAGGAAAGGCCAAATGGAAGGGCTCTGAACTGGTAAAGATGGCCCTGAAACAAAAAACGGAGAAACCGTCTGTGAGCAGGGTGCATCAGGATATGGAGGTACACATCCTTCATATCGAGAGAGCAGAGCCAATCTCCCTTATTCAGCAAGGGGAGAAGTGTTGGGAGAGACATTATGCTGAACTTTTGGTATTTGATATAGAGGTTGAGACACATTAGATACAAAATGGGGCATAAGTCCCACGTCCATTTGGGAACCAGGAAAAAATGGGTGTAAAACCCCATACCCTTCTGTGGAAGGGGAACTGGTTCGATGGCTCTTTTTGGAGCAAAGTGTCGATTCTTATCCCAGGAGTCCTTTAGCATCAGTAACATCTTGCACTTAGCTGGCTAGGTGCAGTTGCCCCGGAGGTGTGCCTTTAAGAGATTTTTTAAAGAACGTAGGGTTAGCCAGTCAAAAGACAGGAGGGGGTGAGAACTGAGTGAGAGCTGTTGACTGCTTCAGAATTTTTTCTCCGCTGGACTGAGCATATTGCCTCTGAGGTGTCTCCCAACGTTCCTTGTTGAAAGCCTTCTAGTGCTTATCTGGGTAAAGTTTCCCTCATAAATCTTTTCCTTTAATGTGCTGAGTGACAACTTTTACTTTTTCATTAGCGCTTCACAAATTTTTTATTTTTAGCACGACGGCGCTATTTAGACTTTATTTTTACTGTGACTATTTACTTTAAGACCTAAGTTTATCACGGGTGTTTATTTTCGACGGTTTCCTTCATTTTTGACTAATTTCTTGTGGGAACCGTCGAATTGGGGACAGTTGCCTTGTTTTTTACCTCAGACCTCATGGGGTTTACTGTGAGGCACCTGCAGTAGATTTCAAATTTAAACAGTGCCTGGGGGTTTTCTCTCTGGATTGGCAATTACGAGGAAATCTTTTTGTTATATTACTGGACCTTGGTATCATCTGTGTCAGGACTGTCCATAAGGGTCCAGCAGCCACCTGTGTGCAGTTGAGTATTACTGGTTTTCTGTTAGGATTGGCACTGGTATAGATCCCAGTTTTACTACCAAAAAAAAAAGGCACTGGTAATAGATAGAGTTTATTAATTGGGGCAGGACTGGCCGGTGGCATTTTCACAGAAACCTGCACTCAGTTCATAGGTCCAGAACTGGTTTGCTTTGCTTAAATTGGTGAACATAGCAGACAAACTTTTGATAATTATGGCTGAGGATAAATCAAAGGTTTCTGACGAGGGGCCATTCAAAAATACTAATACCAAAAGCAGAGGTGCTGAGAAACCCTCCAGGTCCTAGTCAAAAAATAAAGCTTCTAAAGATGAAGTTCCTCACAAATTGAAAAATAATAAGAGTGACGACAAAAGGAAGCTTGATCAAATCTCTGATGAAGTGGCTAAAAAGAAACTCTGTCAAGACATATATGCTCCCATTGCTCCTGGGAAAGCCAATAGTGAGACAACAGGCAGTTTAAAGCATTCAGAAAAAACAAAGCACTTACAAACTGTGCAGGTTCTTCCATCAGCGCAAGATATGGAAAATCATGGCAACTGTTTCAGACCCTTCAGAAGATGGGTCCTCTGTTTACTGGGGCTGGCAAGCACTCTTCCACAGTTCTCTGTTGTGTAGACTGTGAGGGTGACACAGATGATGATCAATTCTATGATGCCCCATACATGGATTTTGAGGGCCTTGAGCCCCAGGAGTCCCCGGACCCTCACTTGGGGATCCCTGGGTGACCACGAGGATCCTTCCTCTATGTTTTCATTTATACAAAATATGCTGGATACCCTGGACCTCCCTACACAGGATCCCAACCAGGATGTTGATGAAGACGAAGATTATAGGGAGATGAAGAGTCTTTCATCCTCAAAGACCCTGGTCGGTCCTATCTATAATTTATTTATTTATTTAACAGACTTTAGGATTACCTTTGAGTCAGGGACTCATTTACAAAGGCTCTGCGTCAGAAAAACAAACGTAAACACAATACATATAGACACAGAAAGGCAGCTAAAGGTTACAGTTTTTTTAGTTATACAACATTGCAGAATCAAGATCAGCTATACATCGCATTGAACCTGTTACCGAGAGCTGTATTTTGCAGTTTTCAAGAGAACAATAAGTTTGCTGATAGAAGGAGGGAGTAACAGGTTTGATATTTGCAGTGAAGTAGAGAATTAGACAGATACCTTGTGAGTGCAGCCAAAGGAGGCCTTGTTAATAGGTAATATTTGGTTGCCGAATCGGTAGGAGCTCAGTGGCGGGGTGGTCCCATAGGATGATAGATAGATGACCCAGCACTAGCTGGTACATTGGCAGCGCCGTGAAGCGAGAATTTGCTCTTTGAGGGCTGACTTGAAAGGTCCTAATTTGGAGATGGAGCAGACGTCAGAGGGGAGTTCATTGTACCAGGCTATGGCCCTGTGTGGGAATGACCTTTGGGCTAAGGAGGTTCTAACCCTCGGGATGGACCACACCTGTTGGTTGGCAGTGCGGGTGTTCACTGAGGCGTGGGAGGATAGGAGAGAGGCAGAAACCCCCAAAGGGGTAAGCCCCAGGTGTATTTTCTTTGTGAAGAGGCATGTTTGATAAAATAGCCTTTCATCCAGGGTAAAGAGATTTGTCAGGGCATATAGGGTACAGGTATGGGTACGCGTGTCTGCCCCGGTGAGGAGTCTGCATGCTTTGTTTATTGCAAGGTGGATTTTGTTAAGGGCTCTGTGGTCAGCAGCCGAGTAGATAGTGAGCCCATAATCGACTAGGACTGAGGAGGTAACAGCCAGATTAAGGGCTTCCGGAGGTAGGCAATCCTTGTGCCGATACAATAGGCCTATATGGACATTTATGGCTGATGATAGAGTGTCAATGTGTGAATGGAAGGAGAGGCTGGAATTAAATGTAAGGCCCAAGTATTTATATGTATGGACCTGTTCTAGAGGAAGGAGAGAGTGGGAGAGGATTGTTAGCTGCGCATTCTTGGCCTTATTCTGTCAATGGGCAAAGAGCATAGTCTTTGTCTTTTTTATATTGACCACAAGTCTTTGGTCTATGAACCAGTTTTCAATCTGGTTAAATGCGTGTTGAAGGGAGGACTGCAATACTGTGGGATCTGGGTGTGAAGCAAAAAGAACCATGTCGTCCGCATAGAGTAGTAGGTTGCCGGAGCAGGAATTGGGCAAGGTGTTTAGGTAGATGCTGAATAATAGAGGGCCGAGGATGGAGCCCTGAGAAACCCCAGAGCAGAGTGGCAGGGTGGTTGAGAGGGTGTTGTTTATTTTGACACATTGTGATTTGGCTGTGAGGTAACTGGTAAACCAGGAGACGGGTCCTTGAGACAGACCCATGTGGTGGAGTGTACTTAAGAGTAAGGGGTGGGAGACTGTATCAAAGGCCTTTGACAAGTCGATGAAGACAGCTCTAGCTAGGTGTTTTCTATCCAGGGCAGAGTGAACAAAATTAGAGAACTAAGTGAGAGCCGTAGTTGTACTGTGTCCAGATCTGAAGCATGCTGCTCCCTGCAAAGTAGGTTTTGAGCAAATAGATACTCAGTGAGTTGGGTGGCTATCATTTTTTCGAGGGTTTTTGAGAATGGATATGGAATGTAGTTATTGGAGGAGGTGCTGTCACTACTCTTCAGTATTGGGGTGGCTGTTGCAATCTTCCAGGCTGCTAGGAACTGCCCCAGACTTAGGGAGCGGTTAATCAGGTCAGTCTGTGGGGAGAGGACTGTATCTAGTACTAGATGTAGGATTCTCATATCAAAAGAATCTTTGCAATAACAAGAGCCACTGAGTGCTTTCATGAGAAAAGGCCTTGCCTCATTCATAGAGATCACCCTGAGATGGAAGGGGGATGCTGGGTGTTTAGGGACGGGGTTGCAGGAGTGAGGTTGAAGAAGTTATTTGGGAGTATTGCACTAAGGTCAGAGAATGATAAGTTGAGGCAGTTGGCAAGGGCCAGTGGATCGGTGGTAGGGACATAGTTGACAGTTAGTGGGGGGGAGCTGGTATTTGCCATTGAGTTCCTTGATATTGTCCCAGAACAACCGAGCATTCCCCAAGGGGGAGACAAGGGTCATTTTGTAGTAGCCATGGCGCAAGTGCATCTGTTATGAGCCGCTTTATAGGCTTGCCTGTCCGCTTGCGTGTCGGATGCGACTGCTTTATGCCAGAGATCATCTCTGTGCTTCAGCTGTTGGAGCAGTGCAGGAGTGACCCAGGGGGCATTACGTTTCTTGGATTGCACTTTTGCTAGTGGGGCATAGATGTCACATGCTCTATTAGAAGAACAGGTGAAATAATCAAGGGCTTCATCTATGGTAGGGGCCCTGGAGATGGGGGATCAGTCTCATTGAGTTAAGTATTTTCTTAGTTTTGTGAGGCCTTCGGGTCGGAGATGACACCGGGCAGTATAGTTTGGTTTGGGTTTCTGCTGAAGACACGACCAGGAAAAGAGGATTGGTGAGTGATCGCTTAGGGAGTCTGGAAGGACCACCAGGTCAGAGATTCCGTGGGGACGGTTGGTGAGGAGAAGGTCAATCAGGGTGCTAGAGCCATTAGTGAGGTTCACCATACCATGAAGCCAGAAGGTTTTGTACCTCCATTTCCAAAAATGGTATCTGTGATGGTAACAGAGGTCTTGACACCTGGGTATGTTTGAGGTCTGGCAGCTGCTTGAACTGTAATGACAGACCCTTCTCCACTATCTCCAGCACCCACTTGTCCGACGTGATGAGGGACCAGTGCTGAAGATAGTGAGAGAGTCTACCTCCAACCGGAAACGGGGAGGCGACCTGGACACTCACATCAGGACTTAGACTGAGAGGCAGGTGGCTGGGTAGAGGTGGATCTTCTTTGGCCCATTCTGCCCCTGCCTCTGAAAGAACCCCTGTACTGGCTAAAGTCAGATTGGGGATAGGGACTGTAAGGCCTGGGAAAAAACTTCTGCCCCTACCTCCCCAGGACGGGATCTCTGAGGGGTGGCAGGTTTAGGCTTGGATGAATGACTCTGCCAGGAGGCCTTGTACTCTTCGACCTTTTTACAAGCAGTGGAGAGGGTCCCCACCCACGAGAAGGGCAAGGGTCTCTACTCCAGGTATTTTCAGACACAAAAGAAAACTGGGGAGTGGCAACCTATCTTAGATCTCAGATATTTAAACAAACATCTGAAAAAACCCAAATTCAAAATGGTCACTCTGTCACTGGTCATACAGTCTTTACAGCAGGGTGACTGGCTAGCCTCCCTCGACTTAAAGGACGCCTACTTTCACATACCCCATACCCATAAGGAGATCTCACAGGAAGTTTCTCAGGTTCAAACTTCCTTTGGGCCACTATCAGTCCACCGCAATGCCCTTTGGTCTGTCCTCGGCCCCAAGAGTCTTTACCAAGTGTCTCACAGTGGTAGCAGCACATCTCAGGAGACTGGATGTTGCTCTCTACCACTATCTGGATGACTGGCTCATAGTAGGAAAGTCTTCTTGCCAAGTCAAGGAATCTCTTTCCCTCACAGAATGCACTCTGGAGTCTCTAGGTTTCCTGGTAAATCTCAAGAAGTCTCACCCGGAACCCACCCAGCTGCTCACCTTCATAGGGGCCCAGCTGGACACTTGGAAGGGATATGCTTTCCTCCCACAGGAAAGAATTCAGAGTTTCCTTTCAGTGGCAGATTCTTTCGCCCAGGGACAGCCAAGACCAGCCAGACATTTCCTCAAATTTCTGGGACATATGGCCTCTATGACTGCAGTAGTCCCAGGGGTCAGGTACAGGATGAGACTCCTGCAAGCCCACCTCAGAGCTTGCTGGTCTCAGAGAAGCAACAAATTTTCAAAGTTAATACCGGTGTCAGAGCAATTCCTCCAAAATTTGCTGTGGTGGAAGGACCCTGCAGATTTGCAGGCAGGGTTCCATTTCAAGTTCCTCTTCCCACAAAGGTGATCACCACAGATGCCTACCTGTTGGGCTGGGAAGCTCATCTAGACTGTGCCTCAGTAAGCGGCAACTGGACTCCCAAAGGGTCACTGTTGCACATAAATCTTTTAGAACTCAGAGCAGTCTTACCAGCTCTCAAAGCTTTCGCTCCCAGCATAGAAGGGCAGGCGGTTCAGTTCGAATGGACAGCGCCACTGCAATGTTCTACTTAAACAAGCAGGGTGGTACCAGATCAGGAATACTCTGTTTGGAAGCTCTGAAGCTCTGGTCTCTAGCATTCTCCTCGGGAGTCAACCTCTCAGCTATTCACCTCCCAGGCAAAGTCAGTACTCTGGCGGATGCTCTAAGCCGCATCAGTCAAGGTCAGAGCGAATGGACACTGAACAAGCAAGTACTAGCCACAGTGTTCAGGCAGTGGGGCACACCAGACGTGGATCTGTTTGCTTCTCTTCTCAATTTTCAGCTTTCTCAGTACTGTTCATTCATTTTTATTAAATGGGTTAGACCATTGAGTAAAACTCATTTAAAATGATGACCCTTGGTTAGACAAAAATAAAGTTACAACAATTACAGTAAATACAAACATACAATATATAGCATACCAGATACATACAATTACATACAATAATTACAATGCTATAACCAGATAGCCACAGCAAGCCTTAGTTTGAGCAAAAAATGAGCAAAAATGAATCCTCAGTACTGTTGCAGGCCCCCAGTTCCGGGAACACTTCCTCTGGATGCCCTGATCCTGGACTGGTCAGGGGGGTTCCTATACGCATTTTCTCCCTTTCCCCTGATATTCAGGGTTTTGCTGAAACTCAGGCAGCAGCCTGCATCCATGATCCTAGTGGCTCCGGACTGGCCCAGACAAGCCTGCCTGGTAACCTCTCCTTCTCTCAGTGTCCTGCAACAGGCCCATTCGCCTGCCTCCAACTCACTCCCTGCTGACCCTTCCTCAGACAGGAGTGCAGTACCCAGATGTACACTCTCTTCACCTCATAGCCTGGTTCTTGAGGAGTTAGAGTTTCCATCCTCACAGTACTCTGAACAGTTCCTTAAGATACTGAGGATGGCTAAAAAACAGACCACTAAGAAGACTTATGCAGCCAAATGGAAAAGGTTTTCCCTCTGGTGCAGAAGCGAAAAGGGCGAACCCCTATCAGCTTCAGATCCTCAGCTGCTAGACTACCTGGTACACCTGCAGGCGTCAGGCTTGAAACCATCTTCACTCAAGCTACTCCTGGTGGTAATTTCAGCCTACCTTTCGGTGTGAAAGAAGAAATCAGTTTTTTTCCCACTACATTTTTAAACAGTTTTTCAAAGGCCTCTTGCACCTCCAGCCTCCAGCCAGGGAGCCTGTTCCTCCTTGGAGCCTGAACCTTTGCGTAGATGGGCTCATGAATCCACCTTTCGAGCCTATGTCCATGGCCCACATCAAGTTTGTAACTTGGAAGAGCATCTTCCTGGTAGCCATTGTGTCTGCCAGGAGGATTTCAGAGCTACAGGCCCTGTGCACTGAGCTGAATTACATCATCCCCACAACAATAAAGTTGAGCTCAGAACAAATAGGAAATTTCTGCCAAAGGTGGTTTCAGAGTTTCAGTTGAACCAATTCATTACTCCGCCTGTCTTCTTTAGTGAGCCATCTACTCCTGGTGAGCAAAAGCTCCACAGCTTGGATGTCAAACGAGCCATCTTTCACTACCCGGAGCATACTAGACAGTCCAGAGGCTCTTCCACTCAGTTGTTCCTCACCTACGGGGATGTAGGCAGAGGAAGACCAGCTACCAAGAGAACTATTTCTCATTGGGTGGTCTCTTGTATTATATTCTGCTATAAGAAAGCTGGTCAACAACCTCCAGTGGGGCTCAGGGCCCATTCCACCAGGGGCACTGCAGCCTCGCTTGCAGCAGCAAGGGACATTCCCCTACTGGATGTCTGCAAAGTAGCTACCTGGAAATCTGTGCACACCTTTGTGAAACACTACAGTTTGGATGTGCAGACCAGATCTGATGCCAAATTTGGCAGGGCAGTTCTGCAAAACCTCTTTCCTAAGTAAGTTCTCTGCCCGCCTCCCACTTGGTAGTGCTTGGTAGTCTGCAAAAAGTTACTGATTCTAAAGGACTCTTGGGGTAAGAAGAAAAAATTACTCACCACAGTAATCTTCTTTCTTCCATGGGGTCCTTTAGCATTAGTAAGCTCCCACCCTTCCTTCCCGGTTCACCTGTTGGAGAAGGGCTCTTACGTCCCCTTTTACCAAATTTGGCGTTTGTTATGGAGTTTTTACCTCATGTTGCTGTTTCTAGTTCCACTTTTGGACATTTGCATGTTTTTTGAATCCTGTTAATTCTTTTTCGGGGCATTTGCCCTCATTTTTCCTTTAAAAAAATTCTGAAGCAGTCAACAGCTTTCACTTAGTTCACAGCCCCTCCTATCTTTTGATTGGCTAGCCCTACATTTTTTAAAAAATCTCTTAAAGGCACACCTCCAGGGCAATTGCACCTAGCCAGCTAAGTGCAAGATGTTACTGATGCTAAAGGACCCCATGGAAGAAAGATTACTGCGGTGAGTAACTTTTTTCTTTCATTCCTTAAGACCAATGCTTGGTCTAGGGGGTAATAAGAGACCCTTGGTGGCAAAGCAAGGGTATCTCTGTGAACTCCAGTGTGTGTCCTGACTCGATCAATTGTAGGAGCCACAGGTCGGGGGAGATGGCTTGCCACCCTTGTAGGTGCAGGGAAGACCTGTCCTCGATGGCTGTGGGAAGGGTCTCTGGTCCTACGACCAGAGAAAGACCTGCAGGCCAAAGCCTGGCCCTGCTGGGGAGCAGCAGGGACATAACAGATGTTTTTGGAGTATTTCTAGGACCAGGAATGTCAACTGAGGCTTTCGCTTATTGGCAGGTGGTCTTTGAGCATTGGGACGTGCCCATTGGGGGCGGCCCCTGGAAGACCCCCTGAAGGCCGGTTATGCTTTTGGGCAATACAGGGTCCAGACTGATTGAAGGGTATGACCCAAGTCCTGCAAATCCTTCTACATTTCTTGTGTTTGTGGACCAAACAGCTGATCACCCTTAAAAGGAGCGTTTAGGATAGATTGCCACACATCATGTGAAAGTCCTGACACTCGGAGCCAGGCGGGATGTCTGAGACAAACACCTGCCGAGGACGGACAGGCCGCAGTATCAGTGACATCATAGGTGGCCCTAAGCAGGTGGTGGCACACCACCACCACCACCGTTGACATCTTGACAGGCAGATCCTCCTGGGTAGAACCCTTAGGGAGGAACTGGACCGTTGCCTGGGAGGCTTTTAGGATTTCCTCCTGATATTTCAGGAGGTTTCCCATGGCAGTATAGTGCAGTGGTTTAAGGCTCTGAGCTGCAAATCTGGTGACATTCAGCAGACCAGACCTGGGTTTGAATCCCACAGCTTCCACTTACATACTGTGTGACCCTGAGCAAGTCACTTAACTTCCCTGTGCTTCCCAGGTCACGCCTGTAAAAATGCTTTCAGCTTAGTGTGCTACTCCTGGTTGAACAACTAAAAAAAAAATTAAATAATTAAGCATACAGAGAGACATATTAGCCAAGGCATAAACCCTTTTCCTCATTTCATCACATTTCTTGGATTCCTTATCAGGGGGTTGACTACTCATGTGCTGAGGTCTTTAGGACTGATCATGAGCGACATTGATCACCACAGAGTCCGTCTAAGGCGGAGACATGAAGTAGGGGTGGTCCACCGGGGCCTGATAAATCATATCAGCCTTACGAGGATTGGAGGGAATTTTGAAAGGTTGCTTCCAAGCAGCCCAAATAGCCTTTTCAAAGGCATCCACCAAAGGGGGGACAACCAGAGTGGGGCATCCCGGTACACCTAAATACTGTGCCAACTTCTTTTTTGAAGCATCTTGTTCAGTGCTATGGAACAAAAACGTTTTCTGGAGATGTATCATAATGTTTGAAAACATGGGATCAACGGGCGGAGAACATGGGAGTTCAAGGGTCGGTTCACCATGAACTGATGAGGTGGCTGAGGAGGACTGAGGGGAATTTTTCTGGTCCATACTGTCCTCATTCTCTAGGTCAGTCAAATCCCATTCCTGCAGGAAAGGATTGTCCATGTTGATATCCTGAGGGTGAAAACCCAGGGAGATGGGGAAGAGCTGGCCATCCTCTGGGCCAAAGAAGGCAGAGAGGGAGCAGAGACCAGAGCCGACCCATCAGTAGGGTGGCGAGGGGTCTGTGTAAGGTCTAGAATAGTATTTACTGGAGCCGGGACATCAATCATTGCCATCTGCCCAGCGGAAGTAGCCGGGGTAGCATGGACTGAATGAATAGGAATCACTGACGATATCGAAGAAGGCAGTGGAACCAAGCAAGCAGCCGTCAATGAGGAGTGTGTAATGGACCCCAGGATCATTGATGAGGGCACTAAAATAGAGCCCAATGTGGTAAGGCCAGTCATCAATGAGAGGATCATCGGGCCAGAAGCCATCGTCAGCGGACGATGGATAGAAACCACAGAGGGGGGAGGTAGCGATGGTAGCTGCAATATCACCCCACAATATCACCCCAGGACCCACTGTTGACAGTGAAGCCATTGATGAGGGAAGAGAGAAGCCTACAAACGTCGACGGTGCAGAAGACGATGTAACAGTGGCCACCTTCTCAGTACTTACCTTTCTGGCAGTGATCGGGACACTTGTCATCGATGACAAGGGCTCAACAGAAACTTGCTTCATTTTGCTGGCATGTTTCTTACCAGGAGCCTGTCCCGTTGATGAGGAGGGCTCACTTGCAGAGTGGTGAGACCCCAAGGAGGACGTTGAAGACTCCCTGGGCTTGAAGCATTGCTGCTGCTCCAAAAGGGAAACCTTTTACTTCATGAGGAACTCATGAAGCTGCTGAAGCCTTCAACGTTTTGTGGCCTTGTTGAACCGCTTGCAGAGGATACAATCCCTTGTGTCATGTTCAGGACCAAGGCACCGAACACAGACGTTGTGGAGGTCCTCTATAGCAATTTTCTGACCACAAGTACACTTTTGGAATAAGGGATACAGAGACATCATTAGAAAAAACAATTTAGAATGAATGTTTGGTTGGTAGAACTCTTTGTCAACAACTGATAGAGGTCCAAAGGAGTACTTGTTGCATGCAGGTCGCAGTTGAAAAGAACTCAGGAGTAGCTGGGACCTCCCCCTTTTATACATGCTGTGCAGACACCATGTGGTATCGTTTGGGGGGAGGTCCCAGGGTCGACTGCTGAGAAGTCATCCGGAGCAAATGATGCCTGAGGCTGATATCCTATGTGTTATGACCTGCTGCAAGAGATTATCTTGAAGATCTCCAGCTAATGATGACTAATCCAGTCAACGTGTTGCATTTCAAACAATAGCAATTCCTAGTGACATAACTAGCTGAGAGTAGATCGAAAGGATTGTGATAATAATATCACAATACCTTTAGTTATTGTAGAGTCTATCACTAAGCACCACAGTAGTTCAATTACTCTTAACAGTCACTGAGATGCAGTGTATCGAAATGTCCACTACATGGTGCTAAACATGCTATAACCATAGAATCTTTTATATTTAAAACTAATGGGGTTATCATGTGATCCCATCCAGTCATTTGCATAATAGCTACATTATTTTCTTAATAGCTCCGTACAGACTGTATAGGCCACTTGCATTTGGCAGCGTGAATACCACATTCTGTATGTGATGACACCTCTAGTGTTTTTTTTTTCTTTTACAGAGGTTTTCCTCCCTGGCCACCTGCATCATTACAAAGGGATATACCCTGATCCCTGCGATGTACCCCATCAGGCCTGCAACCTCTGGTTCCCCTGGACCCAAGTAACCCACCGGGTACACCCACAGCTTACCCTCCATGTCAGGGGGCTTGGGGGGTGACTGCACTCCCCCTGTGACAGTCTGCATCCAGTGCCTGCAGGCACTGGGTTCCAAAGGAGTCCCAAAGCCCCGATATCATGTAGACAGTGATTTTTTTTCCCTGTGTTTCGTCCCTACCACCTCCCCCGACATGAGCCTAGCCTGGGGATTCAGATGCACACAGCTGACCCTATGGCAGGAACAAGCTCCCTGGCCCAGCTGCAGGGGTTGCTGTTATACTGGTGCTCCCTGTTGACCCTGCCCAGCTGAAGCGCACGGCCACCAAGCAATTGCTTCAGCCTGACCTACCTCCTGATGGGGTGACCTGAGCTCGCTCTTGAATTTCGGTTGTGTGCATGGCTGTGCGATGCGCTGCTGCTGGCCTATAGGGGCAGCACACTCTTAGTTTTTAATGTGTAAAGATTCCTATGCCTGTAACATAAGAAAGCAGATACTGAATATGAATGAGTCTGACTGCTGTTCCTGCAAATGTACACTGATGAATGATATTTGTATTTACTGTGTTTATTTATTTGGTAACTGAGTAGGTACACTGGACCAGGTGTTGATCAATTCTCAGGCATGGCCAGATGACAATTTACCGATTTGCTTGATGTGGTCTACTTCAAGTTTTTCTTTAATGTTATTGTTTATTTTCGGAGGATAACCCAACAGAGTGAGACCATCCTATTTTTTTATTATCCTGTTATTACCCAGTTTTAAAGTTGGGGGGCGAAAGCATAGGCAGGTCAAGGGATTTTTTTTCCAGTCACAGTGAGCTAGAGACTGTGGTGGGATTTGAACCTGGGGATCTCCCGTGTTAGCCACAAAACCCCACTGCCTTTCCAGGCACATTGTCCACATCTTCACAACCATAGGGCCCAGACTCAATTTTCTCTAGCGATCTGAACACTGTTTCAGTGCTGGCATAAGGAAGCAGGTAGTCTCCCACTTTCTGCTCCCAACCAGGGACAGCCTTAGGGTATGTGGTACCCTAAGCAAACTTGCCAAGGGTGCCTGCTTGAATTTTTTTTTTTTATCTTCACCCTTCCCCCCAAGAAAGATAACATTCCTAATGGCAGTTTATTTCCTTCAAAAACAACAAACTTAATGATTTACCTGTTCTCCATGATGTGGACTTCTGACATTAGTGCTGAATGTGCAGTTTTGTTGATATTAATTTAATTTTCAGATAGTCTGTGACTGGTTCTACCCTGTGTCGTTGCCAAGATAAGCAACTGCGACAAGTTACGCAGCCTTTACAAACAATGTCTAACAGAATGTTGGCTGTCATGATAAAGGATATCATTGCATAGTTTGTATTAAAAAAGCTAATTGCAAATGAACCCATAAAAAGATTATTAATGTGGTGAACATTTATTTTTTATGCACTGCCAGTAGCATGCACAGTATTTTTTGTTTTGGTTTTGTTTTAAAACAAAGAACCCAGTAGTACAGGGGGTTACAGAGTGGTCATGTGGAATGAATATAAATTGGTGTTACCCATGGGCTAAAAAGGAACTCCTATCAGCTTGGTAAGACAGATATTTAAAGAGCTAGTGCACTGCATAAAGGTAATAGTTTTTGAAAGCAGTCAACCTTAACTTATTATTTCTGAAGTACTTTTTCTTTTCATTTTGTTTAATTAGCAGATTGTTTACCTGATGTTAGGAGGTGTGATGTGTGGGGCAGTCCTCTGCCTGACAGCTGATATATCTATCTCTGTGCCCCTCCACCACCACTTCACTGGCATTGTGACCTGGTTGGTAGGGACTTGTTTTAAGCCATTGGTAGTACTCTCTGAAGGCAGTGGCTAGAACCAAGTCTCAGCCAATCAGGACACAGGGATTTCTTTGCCCATTTTATATATTGTTTGAAGAGGTGGTGGAACTGAGTACCTGTGGGCTCCTGCCCATTTTAACCCCAAATAGATTACTCTGTCTGACGTAATAGACCAAGGTTCTCACCTTCACCACATACCTAGTAAATGCATTTCATTCAGATTGTGTAAAAAAACTGCAAGGACATCATCTCCCTTTGGTGCACCCACTCTTTGTAATCAGGGATCCCAGCTCAGCAAGTGCTGAAGGAAGGAATGGTGAACTGAAATCCTACCTCAGGGAAGGGGGTTTTCAAAACAAGTGCTGAACAGCTGAAAACTACTTTTGGTAAGTTATTCTTATTTATGTCAGCCAAAAGAAACACACACTCACACAAATACTATTTTCGTAAACACTCAAACTGCAAATTGCTATCTATTTATTTCCTCCACCCATGGCCGTAGCCACAGGAGCTGCTCCCTGCCCTCTCAAGGGCCGAAAACAGGTACACCTGCTGAACTGATACAGTGCCCCCCCCCAGCTGTAAATTTTAAATTTGGTACCATTTCTCAGATCTTTGTCTGAGCCTGAGCATTGACTCCATCCTTGAACCTAGGAGCTGTGAGGTCACCTGCAATCCCTAACTTAGCAACTCAATATTTAATAATTAGTTTTTATTCCCCCTCCTTAAGCAGCTTTCTAAATCAAGCTAGCTGCATACCTCTCAGCTGTCCCTGATTTTCAGGGATGTCCCTGATTTGGCCTCAAAATTTTCCTCTGTCCCTCGTAAAATTTGTATGTTTGTGACAGAACAATGGGGATTAATAAAATGTCAACATTCAAGTTACAGACTTGTTCTTCAGAAAATGCATCTTAACACAAATGCCTTTATTCTATCAGCTTTCTGAGTGAATAGTACCAGTTTTTAAGACATGTTCCTGATTTGGGGTCTTTGTCCCTGATTTTTTTTAAGCCTTGTCCCTAATTCACTAGGCAAGAGGTATGGCTAGCTGTGCACTGGTGGACCTTTGTGCCAGAGTTTGTTCTCACTCAATTTTTCACCACACTACCCTCCCCCTTCTCTGACAGTTTATTATTATTATAGTCTCTGTCCAGGAACTCCTCCCACTGGAATCCCACAGTCAGCTGGTTTTCTATTCCCTGAAACCACACCCTCCCTTCCTAAGGAGATCAAACCTAAATCACTATTTCTCCCCCTCTTTTCAGCTTCAAACCCAGCCCCTGGGTAATCTCTGACATCTCCTCCACAAGGCTCTAAGACACTCTCCCCCTGGCATATTCAAACCTGGGACCTCTTGCACCAAAGTCAGTAACACTATCACTACTCCACAGTGGCAGTCACTCTCACCGAACTTCAGCTATTGCCCTTGTCTTTCACTATAAGCATGGAACCATGGGCACTCACACTCCCTTGCTATGTCTTCTTACCCTTACCCTCCTGGTTCAAACCTCCCCCCCGACCTGAGCTCCCACCCACTACATCAGGCACCTCACCCCCAAGTTACCTCGGTATGACCCAGCCCCCCCACCTTGAACTCACTCCTAACTCCCCAGCACCCACCCCCTGCCTACAGCCCCGCTCCCTCTGCCCTCCTGGGCCCACACTGGACCCACCTCTTCCCTGCCATACCCACCTTTCATGCTCTACCTATCCCCTGCACCTTTACCACCAGGTTCAAGCCCAGGCGCCAAACCATGGCTCCCTGCCACCGCCGTCCCCTAATCAGAATAATCACATTGCTACTCTTACTGTCTGGGAATGTACACCCCAATCCTGGACCTTTATCTGCCAGCCCACCCAAATCCTGTACCACTACCGGTCTCCGCCTTGCATCCCTTAACATATGTAGCCTCCTAAAGAAAACTGCCGCTCTCCAGTGCTGGGTCACCCAGCATCAACCTGATATTCTTGCTCTGGTAGAGACTTGGCTTTCTAAGTCCACCCCTGACTCTGCTATCTCCCTCCCTGGACACACCTTATTCAGGGAAGACCGCGTGGGCAAACATGGTGGTGGGTACGCTATATTCATGCGGAACACCCTAATAGGTCATGCACTCCCTGCTCTCAAACTTGACTATGGCGCCCAAGCCCTCATGCTAAAAGTTATCCCTGACGCCGCCAGAGGCCCTCTTTTCCTTACTGTCTCTTACATACCTCCAAGGAACCAGAACTCAGCAGTCCAGTCCCTCATCGACTACCTCACATCCCTCCCGCACAAAGACGAGCAAGTCATCCTTGGTGATCTTAATGTTAATTGGCTTGCTTCTGCCACCTCCCAAACCAGGGACTCCTTCGCTGCCCTGGATATGTCCTAATTAGTCTCACAGCCCACCAGGTTCAACTGATCCAGTGGAACCAACACCTTCCTAGACATTATCTTATCAAACCGCCCCTTTAAAATCAGAGACATCACTGTCCTCCCTGACTCACTTAGTGATCATTCCCCAGACATCTGTATCTGGTCATCCTCCTCTCCAAAACCAGTGTCCCAGGCTACACTGCGCCGGCGGCTATGCCCTGGTGGCCTAAAAAAGTTGAAACAGCACCTAGCCCAGCTTGACTGGTCCCCTATCCAACATGCCCCAGATATCGACTCAACTCTCCACCTATTCATAAGTGCCTTCTGCAAGGCCTGTGACCTCTTCACCCCCCCACCAGAATCTGTACAAAGAAACGCAACATCCCCTGGATCACCCCTTCCCTCATCCAGAAACTTAAGAATAGGGATAATCTCTGGTGAGTCGCTATAGATTCAAGCAATCCATCTGACAGACAAGCCTACAATGCAGAGTGCATTAAGTGCACCTGGGCCATCAGACAGGCCAAGATGGAGCACTACCAGGCCACCCTAACCTCCACCTGTGGCTCAGCCAGGACCTTCTGGGATAGCATGAAAGAACTAAATGGGAAGACCCGTTCCCCTCCACCATCTCAACACACCATCAATGGCGCTACCTCCTCTGATCCACTACCGATAGTTGAGTGCCTCAACACCACTTTTTCTGATCTAAGCTCTGTCCTCCCCAGCAGCTTTTTTGATCCAATCCCCTCCTCACTCCCCCCCTGCCCTGCATCGCCCTCCTTTCTACCTGTGCACCCTATCCCCCCATGAAGCCAGGCCGCACCTGCTAAAAGCCCTTGGTAGTAATAACCCCAGCAGTGACCCCCTTGACTCCAGGATCCTCCACCTGGTCCTGGATGTTGTCCTAGTCCCCCTGACGGACCTACTCAACCGGTCCCTATGCCTTGGACAGTTCCCCAGTGCATGGAAAACTGTTGAAATCACTCCAATACACAAGACCGGTGATTGATCCACCCCTAGCAACTATCGGCCAATCTCCATCCTCTCCCCACTCTCCAAAGCTCTTGAAAAAATTGTGTCTATCCAACTATCTGAGTACTTGGCTAAGTATGACATTATGTGCCTGGAGCAGCACGGCTTCCACTCAGGACACAGTATAACCACTGCTTTTCTGGAGTTCTCCCAATACCTGCGCTCTACTCTCGACCCTGGCAACTTGGCCAGTGCAGTGTTCGTTGACCTCTCTAAGGCCTTTGACATTGTCTGTCACCCCTTCCTACTTGACTCTCTCAACCATTCTTTGCTGGTCCCCTTGCCTGGTTTTCCAGCTACCTCTCTGCTAGATCCCAGCATGTAAAGATCAACGGCTCCCTCTCCAACATTCAACCTGTTGGCTCTGGGGTCCCACAGGGCTCAATCCTGGGTCCCATTCTCTTCAGTCTTTACCTCAACACTTTCCCCAGCTCCTGCAATAGCAAGATGCACCTCTATGCAGATTATGCGGTTCTTTTTGCCTCACACCCGTATCCTTTCATTCTCCAATCATCCCTTCAACTTGCCTACAGCCAAACAGAAAGGTGGATTCTAGATCACAGACTAGTCATAAGCCTTAAGAAAACCAAATCAATGCTCTTTTCTCACCACCAAAATAAAGCTAGTCATGCCCCCCTCCTGATTACCCCCAACTCTCAGCTCCCATTAGAGCAACTGCCCACATACAAATACCTAGGCATCACTTTTGATACTGCCCTCACCTTCCACACCCACATTAATGCTCTTTCCTCCACCATAAACTCTTGGATTGACCTACTTTACCTCCATAGGGATTGCCTGCCCCTCGCTGCCCTCTGGCTGGCCATCACCTCCTCCGTCCTGTCCCTAGTGGACTATGGCTTACCCATCTATGCTGCAGCTGATAACACCGCCCTCTCTAAAATCCAGCTGTCCATCAATAAGGCCTGTAGGCTCCTGACTGGAGCCTCCAGCTGCACTCACACCTGCCTGCTCTATTCCTCCACCAACCTGCTCAAATTCGAGGAATGTCTGCAGTATCAGACTTGCCTTCTTGCTAAGAAATCCCTGCTCAAACTCTCCCCCCCCTCGGAGTCTCTGCCTCCCTAACACGGTCATCCTCATCAGTTTCCACCTGCAGCTCTGTTAAAGCCATCTTCAAAGTGCCCAGAACCAAGACCTCCCTTGTCCAGAGGTCCTTCTTTTATCGAGCCCTTGCCCGGTTCAACTCCCTCTCTACCTGCATCACCAACACTGCTAAACTTGGTCCCTTCAAAACCGCTCTCCGGAACCATCTCTTTAATGTTCAGTGCTATAGGTGCAACTAACCCTGCCCCCCCCCCAATCCTACTGCAGGACCTTTCCCTGCCTGGCCCCATAATCTTGACAATGTCCCCAGGACTGCTGATCCATTTTTCCCCCTACCTCTTTTTACCTACCCCCTTAGGTTTATACAAGGATGTATTCCACTGCAACTCCAGAGAAATTGTACATCTTTCATTGTAAACCTATATTTTATACCAACATGTAACTAAGTGTATTCTGTGTTCAATGTCTGCACCTGTAATGTTGTTCAATGTTGTATCTGCACAATGTTCTGTTGTCTTGCCCTCCCTGCGACGAGGTGCCTTTTTAAATGAGTACCTGATTCAAAGGTTGTAAATCCGACTTGTACAAATAAATAAACCAAATAAATAAATTTGTTTGGTTTTTGACACCCAGGCAAGTGCACTAGGCAATAATATTGTAAACCCCCCCCCTTTAAGAATGGCTTATGCTCCCATTTTAGACACCCCTTTCTCCCTCCTACCCCCCACCCCGTGCTAGGTAGTATTGTAGTGTTCTGGGGATACTGGGTGCTGGGCACCTCACGGTGGCAGCAGAGAGTAGGTTTAGGGAGTATATAAGGGAACAGACATGAAGTTTCGGGGCCTTTCCAGCCCGGGCATTAGGCCTGGACTAGAGAGGGGTGGCTGGAGGAGCACTGTTAGGTGGGAAAGTAAGGGAGCTCGGCGGTCTGGGTGGGCCAATGGGGCCCCCCCCCAAAATGAAGACGGGACGGCCTTCTAAGCATTGTGGTCGATGAGGAGCTGGGGGAAATGGAGCTCTGTGGGGGAAGTGTGGTTAGCCAGGTCCTGCGTCATTGGGGGCAGGGAAAGTAGGTGGCTATACAAGGCCAGGACAGGTAGGTGCCCTCAGAGACCCCTCTAAAAGTAGAACCCTGGGCCATCAGGGCTGTGGGGGCAGTGGCAGGGTCCCTACTGGAGGGAAGCCGGTAGCAGTGGTTCTCCCTTGTACCGGGTTGGCAGGGACACCTGGGAGGGGGGGGACCTTCACCCAAATATGGGGCCTGCTTGGAGGGGCAGTTCCTGGGGTGCCGGTACATTGACGGCCGGGTGGGTCACAGGCTGCAATGGCAGGCCTTGGAGGGCAGCCCTCTGCTGGAGCTTTTTACAAGCTCAGGAGGTGCTGAAGGGGATGTGGGCCTGGCAGGGATTCCCCGTTAGAGGAACAGCAGAAATTGGAGCAACTTCAGGGACATTTGTGTGTGCAGGCAGGCTGGAACTTACATCCTGCCCTTGGTGGGTCTGAGGGGCTCAGGGGGCTTCAGAGATGGTAGATGTGCAGAGTGGAGTTCCTGGTCCAGTGTGCTGGCATTCAGGGAGAATCCAGATCCTTTGGGTGAAGGTAGAGTGTACGGGTGATTGAAGACGACAGTAAGGTAGGCCACAACCTTTTTCCTGCCTTGTATGGAGTACATTGTTTCTCGGTGGTTTAGCGTTTGAGGTAACTCCCCCTTTAGGCCCCTGGACCATCTGCGAAAGAATGTAAGCCCATTTAAGAAGGGCTTATGCTCATATTTTAGGCACCTCTTTCCTCCTCCTACCCCCCCCCCAGAGGTTGGGAATATTGTAGTGCTCTGGGGGATATTGGCTGTTGGGTGCCTCACGGTGGCGGCAGAGAATAGTTTAGGGATTATGAGGCCAAGACAGGTAGGATCCCTTAGAGACCCCAGTAAAGGTAGAACCCTGGGGCATCAGGGTTGTGGGGGCAGTGACAGGGTCCCCACAGGAGGGAAGCCGGTAGCAGTGGTTCTCCCTTGTACCGGGGTTGAGGGTGGCCTGGGAGCAGAGGGAGCTGGGGGGGGGGCCCTTCATCCAAATATGGGGCCTGCTTGGAGTGGCATGTCCTGGGGTACCAGTACACTGATGACCGGGTGGGTCACAGGTCATAATGTCAGGCCTTGGAGGCCAACCCTCGGCTGGAGCTTAATGCAAGCCCAGGAGGTGCTGAAGGGGATGTGGGCCTGGCAGGGATTTCCCGTTAGAAGAACAGCAGAAATCGGAGCAGCTTTGGAGCTGTTTGTGTGTGAAGGCAGGCTGTTCAGAGGGACCTTGGGGGGTGGCAGTGCCCAGGATTCCCCCCAGTGGCAGGACAACCAGAAACAAGGGGCTAGAGTACTGGAGCAGGGTCGGGTTTTGGGGCCACTGCACCAGTGGAGTGGGTAAGATAAGAGGCTGAGCAAAGTGAGGAGGCACGTGCTGAACTAGCACCAGTGCAGAGCCAAGCTTAAAGGGGGTTACGGGGCCTGGGTTGTCAGGAAAAATCCTGATACCCCCTGTGGCATGGGCCAGCACCAGGGGTGCAGGTGGGGGAAGCAGCCTGCTTTCCCATGCCAGAATAAGGGTGGTGACCAGTGCCATTGAGAGTGGTAACCCAAGAATAGGGCAGAAAACGTTTGGCTTACCAGATCCAGAGTGCCAGGAGATTGAAGGGATCTGAGTTCGAGAGGTCTTGGGTAAAGCATCCAAGGTAGAGAGAGTAGAAAAATCCTTGCTTGTCACTGCCTTAAAATCCGCCATTTCAGCTGACTTAAATGTCCAGCCAGTATATTTGCAAAATGTTTTCATTTAGCCCCATGGAGCTGTTTTATTTGAATGAAGTGTGTGACCCCTGCACTGCTGAAATCATTTGTTGTGCAGGAGCTGAATAAAGAAGCTAGTTGGGAGAAGAGTAGTTCTTATCCCAGGAGTCCTTTAGCATCAGTAACTTTATGCACTTAGCTGGCTAGGTGCAATTGCCCCGGAGGTGTGCCTTTAAGAGATTTTTTAAAGAGTGTAAGGCTAGCCAATCAAAAGACAGGAGGGGGTGTGAACTGAGTGAGAGCTGTTGCTGCTTCAGAATTTTTTCTCCGTTGGACTGAACATATTGCCTCTGAGGTGTCTCCCAACTTTCCTTGGTGACAGCCTCCTAGTGCTTATCTGGGTAATGTTTTCCTCATAAATCTTTTCCTTTAGTGTGCTGAGTGACAACTTTTACTTTTTCATTAATGCTTCGCAGATTTTTTATTTTTAGCATGATGGCGTATTTAGACTTTATTTTTACCGCGACTATTTACTTTAAGGCCTAATTTTATCACGGGTGTTTATTTTCGACGGTTTCCTTTCATTCTTGACTAATTTCTTGTGGGAACTGTCGAATTGGGGACAGTTGCCTTGTTTTTTACCTCAGACCTCGCGGTGTTTACTGCGAGGCACCTGCAGTAGATTTCAAATGTAAACAGTGCCTGGGGGTTTTCTCTTCTAGATTGGCAATTACGAGGAAACTTTTTTATTATATTACTGGACCTTGGTATCATCTGTGTCAGGACTGTCCTTAAGGGTCCAGCAGCCACCTGTGCGCAGTTGAGTATTACTGGTTTTCTATTAAGACTGGCACTGGTATAGATCCCAGTTTTACAACCCCCAAAAAAAGGCATTGGTAATAGACAGAGTTTATTAACTGGGGCAGGACTGGCTGGTGGCATTTTCACAGAAACCTGCACTCAGTTCATAGGTCCAGAACTGGTTTGCTTTGCTTAAATTGGCGAACGAGCAGACAAACCTTTGATAATTATGGCTGAGGATAAATCAAAGGTTTCCGACGAGGGGCCAATCAAAATACTAATACCAAAAGCAGAGGTGCTGAGGAACCCTCCAGATCCCAGTCAAAAAATAAAGCTTCCAAACATGAAGTTCCTCACAAATTTAAAAATAATAAGAGTGACGAAAAAAGGAAGCTTGATCAAGCCTCTGATGAAGTGGCTAAAAGGAAACTCTGTCAAGACGGATATGCTCCCGTTGCTCCTGGGAAAGCCGATAGTGAGACAACAGGCAGCTTAAAGCATTCAGAAAAAACAAAGCACTTGCAAACTGCGCAGGTTCTTCCATCAGTGCAAGATACGGAAAAAGCATGGCAACTGTTTCAGACCCTTCAAAAGATGGGTCCTCTATTTAATGGGGCTGGCAAGAACTCTTCCACAGTTCTCTGTTCTGTAGACTGTGAGGGTGACGCAGATGATGGTCAATTCTATGATGCCCCATACGTGGATTTTTTTTTTAAACTTTATTTTTATTATATTTTTATGTATACATACATATTATAGTTCCATAACCAGGACACATACATCATATATTTATCTCTTGGAGAGCACACACTTCTCCTTAATATTAGGATATACAAGCATCCCAGAAATTATGATACCACATGGAGGGGTTAGCTTAACATTTGATCTAAAGGTAATATGTAACATTTTAAACTGTGGGGATAAGTCCATGAGCAGTATGACTAATTTTACTTTGCTCAAGTCCCATTAAGATTCCAAGAATATACGCCCTAACAGAGGGCTAATGGCGTCATACTATTTAACTTTAAGTATGAAATCCATCATTTGAATATACAGGCAAGCAATTTCTCATTAGAAAAAACTTTAACATCAACTCTGGAGAATATTTAATATAGTAGATAATATTAACATCTCCCAGTTAGCTAAAAAGTTGGTGTATTTTAACATAAACCCGACTGTAAATTGTCCCACTTAAAACAACACGCTCAATTCGAGCTCTAGAAAAGCTAAAAGACTAGAAAGGGACTTCCAGTATCTGGCTAAATAGCCCTTTATACATAACTGTTGTGGTAAACATTAAAACAGCCTCTCAGAGTTCAGTACTTATGTAGTTCAGTCCTCATCGTCCTCTTGCGATTCAGGATCTGCTCCTTCTCGTTCTGGGTTTCGGTTGCAAGTACTCACAAAGCGGGAGGCCCATTTCCCCGCTTCTGTTGGGTCAGAGAAAACCCACACCTTCCATTGTGCACTATCCGAAGCCTTGCTGGAAAAACCACTGAATGAATGATCTTCGCTTCCCATAGGATCTTTTGCACCCCATTGAACTTTTTACAACGAAGCCGGGTCGCATAACTCAGGTCAGGAAACAAGTACACATTCCGATCATCTTGAGTAAGCGGTCTGGCCTGTTTGGCAAGTCTCAGGATTTTATCTCTAGTACCCTCTCCATTGGAAACCAAAAGTAGGGTACGTGGGTTTTCAGTGTCTTCTTTATAGCCTCTGGGCGTAATCCAGTATGCTTTTTGTAGGTTTAGATTCAAGTTCTGTTTGTCCGAAGTCAATTTAGCACTCAGCCATTCCCTCAAGAACGTAAGAGGGTGATCACCCTCTATTCCCTCAGGCAAACCTAAAATTCTTAAATGTGTGGAGCGGGCTTGATTTTCTAATGTTTTGAGCCTTGCCCGCAGATGGTGATTCTCTTTCAGCATTAAGGTAGTTGCCGTTGCAGCCGATTCTGCCTGTCGCTTTACTTCCCGAACCTCCTGTTGAATCCCCTCCACCAGGATGTCGAAGATGAAGATTATAGGGGGATGAAGGGTCTTTCATCCTCAAAGACCCTGGTCGTCCCTATCTATAATGCATTTAGAAAAAATACCATGAAGGTACTTAAACACCCCTCTCCAGTACTCGGGGTTGATAAGCGGCTTGAGAGAAAATATAAATTGTCTAAAAATGGTACCGAGTTCCTGTCAGCACATCCTAACAACGAGAGTATAGCGCAGCAGACAGCTTATGAGAAAGCTGGTGTCTCCTTGTCGTCCTCTCCCCTTGACAAGGATTCCAAGAAAATTGACTTTATGGCAAAGAAAATGTATGCCACAGCTTCCCTGCTTCTCAGGCTTTCTTCTTACATGGCATTCACAGCCAAATATCAGAAATCCCTTTGGAAATCTGTCCAGGCTGTCGCCCGCAATGGATCAGATTCTATGGTGCAGGAGCTGGTGGATACATCAAAAACTGCCTTGGAAGCTACTATTTACCAATTCCAAGTGGCGGATGACAATAATGATGCAGCCTCTAGGGTGATGGCCCATGCCATATCTCTGAGACGCTTCGCCTGGCTTAGAACAACCAGTCTGACAACAGACACTCAGAACAAGGCCATGGATTTTCCCTGTGATCAAAATATGTTGTTTGATTACAGAACCACTGACTGCATGAAAAAGGTCGATGAGTACAAGGCCTCCTGGCAGAGTCATTCATCCAAGCCTAAACCCACCACACCTCAGAGATCCCGTCCCTGGGGCGGTAGGGGCAGAAGTTTTTTTCCCAGGCCTTACAGTCCCTATCCCCAGTCTGACTTTAGCCAGTACAGGGGGTCTTTCAGAGGCAGGGGCAGAACGGGCCAAAGAAGATCCACCTCTACCCAGCCACCTGCCTCTTAGTCTAAGTCCTGATGTGAGTGTCCAGGTTGCCTCCCCGTTTCCGGTTGGAGGCAGACTCTGTCACTATCTTCAGCACTGGTCCCTCATCACGTCGGACAAGTGGGTACTGAAGATAGTGGAGAAGGGTCTGTCATTACAGTTCAAGCAGCTGCCAGACCTCAAACATACCCAGGTGTCAAGACCTCTGTTACCATCACAGATACTGCTGTTGGAAATGGAGGTACAAAACCTTCTGGCTTTACGAGCAGTGGAGAGGGTCCCCACCCACGAGAAGGGCAAGCGCCTCTACTCCAGGTATTTTCTGACACAAAAGAAAACTGGGGAGTGGCAACCTATCTTAGATCTCAGATATTTAAACAAACATCTGAAAAAACCCAAATTCAAAATGGTCACTCTGTCACTGGTCATACAGTCCTTACAGCAGGGCGAATGGCTAGCCTCCCTCGACTTAAAGGACACCTACTTCCACATACCCACAAGGAGATCTCACAGGAAGTTTCTCAGGTTCAAACTTCCTTTGGGTCACTATCAGTTCACTGCAATGCCCTTCGGTCTGTCTTCTGCCCCAAGAGTCTTTACCAAGTGTCTTGCAGTGGTAGCAGCACATCTCAGGAGACTGGATGTCGCTGTCTACCCCTATCTGGATGACTGGCTCATAGTAGGAAAGTCTCCTTGCCAAGTCAAGGAATCTCTTTCCCTCACAGAACGCACTCTGGAGTCTCTAGGTTTCCTGGTAAATCTCAAGAAGTCTCACCCGGAACCCACCCAGCTGCTCACCTTTATAGGGGCCCAGCTGGACACTCGGAAGGGATATGCTTTTGTCCCACAGGAAAGAATTCAGTTTCCTTTCAGTGGCAGATTCTTTCACCCAGGGACAGCCAAGACCAGCCAGACATTTCCTCAAACTTCTAGGACATAGGGCCTCTATGACTGCAGTAGTCCCAGGGGTCAGGTACAGGATGAGACTCCTGCAAGCCTACCTCAGAGCTCGCTGGTCTCAGAGAAGCAACAAATTTTCAAAGTTAATATCGGTGTCAGAGAAATTCCTCCTAAATTTGCTGTGGTGGAGGACCCTGCAAATTTGCAGGCAGGGGTTCCATTTCAAGCTCCTCTTCCCACAAAGGTGATCACCACAGATGCCTCCCTGTTGGGCTGGGGAGTTCATCTAGGCTGTGCCTCAGTAAGCGGCAACTGGACTCCCAAAGAGTCACAGTTGCACATAAATCTTTTAGAACTCAGAGTAGTCTTACTAGCTCTCAAAGCTTTTGCTCCAAGCATAGAAGGGCTGGTGGTTAAAATTCGAACGGACAGCACCACTGCAATGTTCTACATAAACAAGTAGGGTGGTACCAGATCAGGAATGCTCTGTTTAGATGCTCTGAAGCTCTGGTCTCTAGCATTCTCCCTGGGAGTCCGCCTCTCATCTATTCACCTCCCAGGCAAAGTCAATACTCTGGTGGATGCTGTAAGCCGCATCAGTCAAGGTCAGAGTGAATGGACACTGAACAAGCAAGTACTAGCCACAGTATTCAGGCAGTGGGGCACACCAGACGTGGATCTGTTTGCTTCTCCTCTCAATTTTCAGCTTCCTCAGTACTGTTGCAGGCCCCCAGTTCCAGGAACACTTCCTCTGGATGCCCTGATCTTGGACAGGTCAGTGAGGCATTTCCTCCCTTTCCCCTGATATTCAGGGTTTTGCTGAAACTCAGGCAGCAGCCTGCATCCATGATCCTAGTGGCTCTGGACTAGCCCAGGTAAGCCTGGTACCCTCTCCTTCTTCTCTTAATGTCCTGCAACAGCCCCATTCACCTGCTTCCAACTCACTCCTTGCTGACCCTTCCTTAGACAGGAGTGCAATACCCAGACGTACACTCTCTTCACCTCAAAGCCTGGTTCTTGCGGAGTTAGAATTTCTGTCCTCACAGTACTCTGAACAGGTCCTTAAGATACTGAGGATGGCTAAAAAACCGAACACTAAGAAGACTTATGCAGCCAAATGGAAAAGGTTTTCCCTTTGGTGTAGAAGCAAAAAGGTCGAACCCCTATCAGCTTCAGACCCTCAGCTGCCAGACTACCTGGTATACCTACAGGTGTCAGGCTTGAAACCATCTTCACTCAAGCTACATCTGGTGGCAATTTCAGCCTACCTTTCAGTGGGAAAGAAGAAATCATTTTTTTCCCCCATGACATTTTTAAACAGTTTTTCAAAGGCCTCTTGCACCTCCAGCCTCCAACCAGGGAGCCTGTTCCTCCTTGGAGCCTGAACCTTTGCATAGATGGGCTCATGAATCCACCTTTCGAGCCTATGTCCACTGCCCACAACAAGTTTGTAACTTGGAAGACCATCTTCCTGGTAGCCATTAGTCTGCCAGGAGGATTTCAGAGCTACAGGCTCTGTGCACTGAGCTGAATTACATCATCCCCACAACGATAAAGTTGAGCTCAGGACAAATAGGAAATTTCTGTCAAAGGTGGTTTCAGAGTTTCACTTGAACCAATCCATTACTCTGCCTGCCTTTTTTACTGAGCCATCTACTCCTGGTGAGCAAAAGCTCCACAGCTTGGATGTCAAAAGAGCCATCTTTCACTACCTAGAGCATACTAGACAGTCCAGAGGCTCTTTCACTCAGTTGTTCCTCACCTATGGGGATGTAGGCAGAGGAAGACCAGATACCAAGAGAACTATTTCTCATTGGTTGGTCTCTTGTATTAGATTCTGCTATGAGAAAGCTGATCAACAACCTCCAGTGGGGCTCAGGTACCATTCTACCAGTGGCACTGCAGCCTCGCTTGCAGCAGCAAGGGACATTCCCCTACTGGATATCTGCAAATCAGCTACCTGGAAATCTGTGCAAACCTTTGTGAAACACTACAGTTTGGATGTTCAGACCAGATCTGATGCCAGATTTGGCAGGGCAGTTCTACAGAGCTTCTTTCCTAAGTAGGTTCTCTGCCCGCCTCCCACTTGGTATGCTTGGTAGTCTGCAAAAAGTTACTGATGCTAAAGGACTCCTGGGGTAAGAAGAAAAAATTACCGCAGTAATCTTCTTTCTTCCATGTGGTCCTTTAGCATCAGTAAGCTCCCACCTTTCCTCCCCGGTTCACCTGTTGGAGAAGGGCTCTTACGTCACCTTTTACCAAACTTGTCGTTTGTTATTGATGAGTTTTCACATCGTGTTGCTGTTTCTGTTTCCACCTTTGGACATTTGCATGTTTTTTTGAATTCTGTTAATTCTTTTTCGGGGCATTTGCCCTCATTTTTCCTTTAAAAAAAATTCTGAAGCAGTCAATAGCTTTCACTCAGTTCACACCCCCGCCTGTCTTTTGATTGGCTAGCCCTATGCTCTTTAAAAAATCTCTTAAAGGCACACCTCCAGAGCAATTGGACCTAGCCAGCTAAGTGCAAGACGTTACTGGTGCTAAAGGACCCCATGGAAGAAAGAAGATTACTACGGTGAGTAATTTTTTCTTCCCAGTGCTTTATTTAAACTGGGGCTAATGAAATGAAATCCTGCTTATTTCCCTTTTCTTTCAGCTAAATTAATTGGTCATAAGTTGCATTCCAGGTGAAACTTACATCCTGCTCTTTGCAGGGTCGAAGGGCTCGGGGCTTCAGAGATGGTAGATGTGCAGAGTGGAGTTTCTGGTCCGGTGTGCTGGCATTCGGGGAGAGTCCAGATCCTTTGGGTGAAGGTAGAGTGCATAGGTGATTGAAGGTGACAATAAGGTAGGCCACAACCTTTTTCCTGCCTTGTATGGAGTGCATTATTTCTCGGTGGCTTAGCGCTTGAGGTAAGTCCCCCACAGGCACCCCCCGGATCATCTGCGAAAGAACGTATGCCCCTAGATGGGGCCAGGGGGGGTTACAGTATGCCTAGTTATGATGAGATCATGTTACCATTCCCTACCATTCATTGCCTGCTGGAAGAAGCACAGGAATAAAGACTGCTTACCATTCTCACAACAAACCCTTTGTTTTAAATAATGTAATAATAACATTTATTTATATAGCACAATTCAGTGCTTATCAAAGCGCTGTACAGTAAAATATTTTTATTTTATTGAAATCTAGGATTACAAATACCTTTGAGCAGGAACTGCTCGCTTACAAAGGTTCCATGTTGAAGGAATGGGGGTTATACTTACGTACAAAGGTCGACATAATAATACACAGTTAAACAATAAAAAGAAGCAAGAGACTGAGGCATAGGAAATTCCAGCAATTCAAAATGTGCCAAATGTTAGGTAGCATGACATACCAGCCAAGGGCAATCTTAGAAATAAGCGCTGCAGGTGAGAGGGAGGGGGTATGCAGGCAGGAAGGCCATTGTCAGAGGGTAGAAGGTGAGGGTAAGAGCTCTAGAGGGGAGGGATAAAAGTCAGGAAATGGCCGTTGGGGGGAAGGGAGAGGGGCAAGGGGGTGGGCAGGTGAGGCAGATAGAAGGGGGGCTATATAAAAATAGAGATAAAACAATAAAATACAGAGCAAATACTTTAAAATGATATACAACCACGGCATTCACATGGTTAATCTCTGAAGGCATGACTGAACAAATAGGTTTTTAAAGCTGTCTTAAAGCTCCCCAAGGTCAGGCACTCTCTAATCCGGTGAGGTAGAGAGTTCCACGGGGTCTGGGCTGCATACATAAGTGCTCTAGCACCAGAAGTTTTCAATCTAACCCTGGGAAGCTGTAGCAATCCCTCATCAGCTGAACGGAGGGGTTGGAGGGGGTGGTAAGTAACCAGGAGCTCTTGCAGATAGCCAGGACCCAATCTGTGTAGGGCCCTGTAGGTCAGTAAACTGACCTTGAAGGTGCTCTGCCACTGAACAGGCAGCCAGTGCATTTCGCGCAATACAGGAGTGACATGGCTGGCCCAAGAAGTCCCCGTCAGTAACCTAGCGCAGCATTCTGCACCAGCTGCAAGCGGCGGATATCAACCCCGGAAAGCCCTAGGTAGAGGGAGTTACAGTCATCAGTGCGAGAGGTCACAAAGGCGTGGATCAGCGTTGGAAGGTAGTGAGACGAACAAGGTGCTTAATCCGAGCGATGTTCCTCAGATGGTAGAAAGAGGACTTGACTACTGCCAACACCTGCATATGCAGTGCTAGCCCCTTGTCAAATATCACCCCCAGATTCCACACCTGAATGAGGGAATGAGCTGGTTATCTCCAAGTTAAAGCTCCGAGGCAGACCGTACCCCCGCCCTCTCTATCCCATGACCCGGATCCACCACCAACACCTCAGTCTTATCGGGATTCAACCTTAACCAGCCGGCCCACATCCAGTCCTGGAGTTCTGCAAGGCAGCTATTAAAGATGGAGACTGCACTATCCTGGTCAGGTGCAAAAGACAGGTAGAGCTGGATGTCATCTGCATAACAGTGAAACCTCAGCCCATACTGTCTCACTATGTCCCCCAACGGCAGTGGATACACCGCAAACAACATAGGGGCAGCACAGAGCCCTGAGGAACCCCACATGGCAGTGAGAATGAGGCCGAGGAATAAATCCCCAACACCACTCTCTGAGTTCTGCCAGTGAAAAAAGATCTAACCAACTGAGGACCGTACCTGACAGGCCACAGAGGTCCCTCAGGCTCTGGAGCAGCCTCACATGGTCCATGGTGTCAAAGGCTGAAGAGAGGTCAAGAAGGACCTAAATTGAACAGCACTTCTAATCTCTGGCAATCAGGAGATCATTGAGCACCCAAACCAGAGCAGTCTCAGTACTATCCCTCTTCTGAAAACTGGACTGGAGGAGATCGTAGATGTCGTGGATGGTCAAATGGTTCTCCAGCTGAAGAGCAACAACTTTCTTTGTCATCTTCCCAATAAAGGGAAGGTTAGAGATTGGCCTGTAGTTGGCAGGGCAGTTAGGGTCCAGAGAAGATTTTTTAAGGAGAGGTGTGACCACCGCCTCCTTCAGGGAGTTCAGAAACTCACCTAACTCTAAAGAGCACCAAACTGTCTCTGCCAGGACAGAGCCGATGATATCCACACACCCCAAAATGAGGCATGTAGGGCCCGGATCAAGACTACAGCACGTAGGCCGCATACCCTGGACAATCCTCACGACATTGGAGATCGCCGGCTGGTCAAAGTGAACCCAAGAAAACCGAGGCATAGTAACCATACACCGACCACCGTAAACCCCCATACAGCCTGCTGAATGGATCTCTGCCCTAATAGCGGACACTTTATTGGCAAAGAATTGAGCCAGCAAACTTGTCACACTTATCTTGTGAAAATGCTCTCCAAACCTGAAGACAGGCTGGATTGCACAGCCTGTTCACAGTTCAAAAGAGCTGAGCTGGTCGATTCTGAGACACAGCAATCTCCCTGGACAGGAACTCTGCCTTCTTATGGGAGATTGTTGATTGATAGACTCAATAATGTTCCTTCAATCTGAGGCAGTCGGCATCCAGGGCAGATCTCCGCCAGCACCGCTCTAGCCTTCGCCCCACTTGCCTCAGCTCCCTCATGGTCCCATCAAATCAAGGGGACTGGGGGCGAACAGTGAGGCGGCGAACTCTGATGGGAGCAAATAAGAGTCCAGAGTGCCCACCAGAGCCTTATCTTAGACTAGGACTAGGCTGTCTGGGCCCTCGCTGGCATCCGGAAATCCCAATAGGTCTAGAACCGCCAAAAGACCAGCAGGAGTAACATCCCTCAAAGGGCAGTATCTGACCATCTCCACAGAGGCAGACCTATAGGGGGGAGTACGGAAATTGAACCTTACAGTGTGATGGTCAGACCATCCAGCTGGTTCCACCACCAAGTCAGAGACTTCCATCCCCAGGTGGAAGACCAGGTCGAGTGAGTGACCATGATCATGGGTTACAGGGGCAACATCCTGTGTGGAGCCCGACATGTTCATGAGTTGAAGGAAGTCCTGACCAAATTGCGAGAGTTCATCGTCGATCCAGGAGTTGAAGTCACCCAGCACCATCAACCTGGGCAACTCCAACACCATGTCCGCGACTTCCTGCAGGAACACTTTCTCACCCCTGGGTGGACGGTGGATGAGAATGATCCTGTACCCCACACCTGCAGCCACAGTACACTCAAACGATGTGGGAACCTCAACTGGAACTTCTGTAAGGCCCAATTCCGTTCTAAAACAGATAGCTACACCCCTGTCCCTGTGGTCCACTCTCGAGTAGTGTATCACTGAGAACCCGGAAGGAATAGCCGCCTTCAAAATTGGACCGGCATTTTCATCCAGCCAGGTCTCGGTGATGCAAGCCAGGTCTACTGTTCCAACAAGATCAGCAGTAATAGCTGTCTTGTTTTTTATAGATTTGGCATTGCAGAACACCACTCGAGATGGATGAGGCTCTGGAGCCGACCGGGCTACTGGCCCTGAAATACAAAACATGACAGTTCTCTCTGACCTTATATCACAAGCACACTGCTGAAGTGACAGTTTACACAAAATGGGGACACACTTTTCAGAGCTTATACATTTTGATCACACATACCTCAAAAAGTTACTGAGATTCACTGACTTCTTGCCCCTGCCCACGTGTCTGTCATCGTCGAAGCAAGTGAGGGATTTAGAACAGAGATGTAATCAATTATTTTAAGCAGTGTGAGCATAGGCAGTCGTTATCCAGCACTCATAAAGGCAATGTTGTAGAGTAGTTACAGCATAATATCCCAGGTTTAAATCCCACAGGGTTAGTCATTGTTTTGCTGTGTCACTTCACTTGTTTTCCATATGCTTGCACAGTAGTATGTCCTTGCAGCTGTATATTTATTGTATAGAAGCAGGACCCTACTCTAAATGAGATGATGCATCTCCAAAATGTGAACCTGTGGCCCAACATTTTAATTAAATATACACTTTTCCAGATATGATTACCCAGTTCTTCAGTTCATTGAAAGCATCAGAAATACAGTAGATTATAGTAACCTTTCACAGCACTGCACTCTGACCAGTAGGTTAGAATCCTGACCTCACTGACAATAAAATGTTGCATCTCAGTGGGGCTCCCCTCTCTAAATAAACTGTATAACATTTAATGGCCCCACTGGTAGCCTAATGGGAAGGTTGTGTTTGAGAATACAGTGGGAACCTATACTTTCATTTTTTGGTCTGTGGTAACCAGGTAAGGCCCAAGTGCCTGTTTTCAGGGGTGACCTGGGAGCACTGGGCCGGTTTAGTGACATGCTCAGAGTCACACAGTATGCAAGCAAGTGGAGGTTGTGGGAATCAAACTTAGGTCTGCGGGATGTATCAAGTTCATTTATAGCTCATTACTCTAACCTCTAGGCTATACTGCCAGCCCTGATTACATATTGCATTCTTACACTTCATATAGTCAGTTTTATGCCTTAGGGGTACACATCCAAATACTGTCACTCATGCCACCCACAGTGGATACAATGTATGTTATTTATTCTGTTTACAAAAGCACAGAACTAGAACCTCCAAGAAGCCATGAACATCCCAGGAGAATATTTGAAAAATATGATATTTTGATCACATTCAACATATAATGTAGATATTTCCTGTATTAACTGTTTTCCTTATTCATTAAGAAGAATATTTGCCTGACAGCAGGATTCTCTGTCACTTGAAGTCTGGGGGAACCCATCAACTTTGATGTAGGATTTGAACATACATGGCCGTGGTCTGGGGACCAAAGTCCTGATTACACATTGCATTCTTTCACTTCATATAGTCAGTTTTATGCTTTTTGGGGGTACAAATACAGTTTACACTATTCACAGAAGCAGTCCTTGTCTATTTGACTCCTGTAACTGAGTCTGACTTTACTTTCACTCCTGCATCTGAGTTTCCCTAGGTGCCCCATCCATTTCCACCACTGGTCATTCATTGTTCAGCTGCTCTGGCTACTTGTTGACAAGGCAGCTTGAGTCATCCTGATAATATCTACAGCATCATACTCAGAGAATTATCATGCCATTTGTAAGTTGTAGACAAGCAGCAAGACCAGATAAAGAACATGTGGCGGAGGTCTTGTTTTCACGAAAATGTTGCAAGTAATAAAGCAACAAAGAATAATGAGCCCTTTGCACTAACAGGCGGGTTATACGTGCCTGAAGTGCGTACTCCACCCGCTTACCTTCACGGCTCCGGACAGGCGCTGGGCTCATGGCATGCACGACCGTGTTGCCTCTCCATGGCCACGCCCCCTCAGAGTGCAGGGTCATGTGGTTGGTAGGGGCGGAGCAGCGGACCTGGGCAGGCATCCAATTGGATGCCGTACCGGGTCCCTCAGTGGATCCCTTGTGCCCATGTGGTGGGTGTACAGACATGGGGACTGCCACATACTGCGGCAACAGCAGACCGCACACCAGGCACTCACCTGAGATACTGTCCCAGCCCTCCCCTGCAGCCTAGTGGGCTGGGGTGGCATGGAGGGCCATAGCCCAGTACTGCCGAGCCTGTGGATGGGGGACTCAGGCGCGTACTGGGTTATGCCAGGTTCTGGCAGGTGTAGCTGGCAACCCATGCACCTGGCACTACGCGGCTTAGTGAAGGCCACGTAGTGCAGGCACACCCCCAGCGTGGTGTTTACCGATCAGCCAGGGAGGCGGGTGTGCAAGTGCCATGTGCACCCTTAGTGAATGCCGCCGGGGGTCCGCGGGATCCCCGATGCGCGGCCTTCACATGTAGGGTTGCCTACATGCCTCGGATATGCGGCGCATACTCAACCTTGTTGTTTGTGCTCAGGGCCCATTAAGCATATTAAATAAAAACTACATTGTGTGTGCTGATTGAACTGTTTGCAAAGTTTTCCCTATGGTGTCAAAGGGTCTGTAAAGCAGTTTGTTACATCCAGGGGGTCTGCTAAGCGCCTGCACTGCCAGATGCCACACTCACTTTGCTGCCCCACTTAGCCCATGCGTTGACTGCCATGTCAGCCCACAGACCCACACACAGACTCAAAGCAACTGCCAACTAGCAGTAAATAATAGCGAACGCTAAGCCAAGCAACAAGATACAATCAGCTGGGCATATATACTCAGTGTGTGTGTGTGTGTGTGTGTGTGTTCTCTCCAGGCCTGGTTGTCTTCTTTTTTGACTATTTCATGAGAGTCTGAGATGGACAAACACTGGTCACTGTTTGGGGCAAGACAAGTCCAGACTTCCGAACCACAGCACAGCGTCCTGACCTGTAAGTGACCTAGGCAGCCAGCCAGCCAGGCAGTAAAACTCAAAAGGTCACTGTGAAAATTTACTGTACTGACCTATGCCCTGACCTGCACCACAGCAAAACAGTCTAGCTTCAGTTCCCCAACTCCTCCTCAAATGCCTGCCTGGGTAATGTTCTGCTGGCTGTCTGTGCCTCAGTTCTTGCTGTTGCCCACCCAAAGTGATTAATGGCTCCTGTACCCATCTCTGCATGCACTGATGCACCCACTGTCTGCACTAATCGGCCATTCTAGTTCCAGAGTCAAAGGAATGATGAGTGTTAGGCACATGGAAGGTAGGAGGGGCGGCTTGCACTGTGCACACAGCTGTGAGTTGGAATGTCGTGCTGCAGACACCCCTTCCCCCCCAAGACAATAAATTTGGCAATGTTAGTTGTCCAGGTTAATGTAAAAAAAAAAACAAAAAAAAAAAACCACCATCATAAACTGAGGTCTTTTACGGCACCCCCCCATTATATAATGCTCTAGGCAGATGCCTAGTTCACCTATCCTTAAGGCTGGCCCTGCTCCCAACCATTGACTACAGAGACATCATGTACTGTTGTGCAGACAAAACCACTGTGCTGCCCCTGGATGATTTTCACAACAACCTGTGAAGGTTCATCTTCTCCTTTGGATATTCTACCCATCCTTGTCTGCTGTGTGACCAGGTTAACTTTTCAAGTCCCTCAAGCAGGTGTGACTACCACTGACTTTGTTTGTTGTACAGCTGTGAATCCAGGAAAAGGCCCCGATTATCTCCTTTCCACCTCATACTGTCAGGCACTGCTTACCCACTCCATTCAACAGCATCACTTTCCTTATTATGTTTGCTTGCACGCATGTGCAAGAAACATAGTGCCATCATCCGAGTTTTCCAGAGGTGTGTCAGCCTCTTCCAATTCAGTCAGTGTGTTTCCAGGTGCGGTCACAGTGCACCAATCACTGCTCCAGCTGTCTATGACAGCTGAAAATGCAGTGGCATACAGTTGAAAGGGAGAGCTCCGCTTCAGTGAGCAGAGCTCCCCCCTCCACACACACACACACACACACACACACACACGTGCGCATGCACACTGCTTGCACATGCGCCTTCCCCTTCCCCCCCACACTGTACAGCCGATGGGGTTGCTCACTCCCCCATTGGCTCCACGCCCAAAAGCATCCAGGTGCCGCTGAGGCCACTAGCGTGGCAAAATGTTTATGGCCGACAGGGTGCCCAATCCCCCGTTGGCTGCATGCCCCCAAAGCATCTAGGTGCCACGCTGAGCCTACCCCAGCGTGGCAAGATGATATTATGGCCGGCAGGGGTGCCCCATCCCCCGTTGGCTCCTTTCCCCCACCAACATCCTTCCAGCTGCCACGCTGGGAGCCCACCCCAGCGTGGCAAACGTCCCTTGTTGTCTTAGCAACTAAAAAAACCTGTAAATACAAAAACTGTCCCTCGGTGCGTCTCCCTGCCCCCCTCCCACAACCCGCACCCACCCACTGTGCACCCTGCCTCCCCACACCCCCCTCACCCCATACTTACGTCCGGAGCTCGGTGCGACGATCTTCGGCGGACCGGGAACACGTCTGCACTCTTCAAAGCCGACCGCGAACTGAGGAAATGCTGGTAAGCTGTATAATGGGATAGATAGGGTTTTTTCAACTTTATTGCATATCTCAGGCATTTTTTGGAATTTTTGCACCAAATTTTCAACATGGGGTTTTTGGGACCCCTTCTCATGAATGCTGTCACTGTCATGGCGTTACTCGGCCGAAGGGTGATTTTGCAGCCACTGTGAAAATCACCTTTCGGAATGATTAATGAAATGACACTGCCAGTGTTCATAAAGTGGGCTCTCAAAAGTCTATTTTGAAAATTTGGTGAAAATTCTAAAACGACTGTTTCTGATGTGCGTTGCGCAGTTCCTCGCAGCTCGTAAGTTTGCAATTTCAATATTTTCACTCCAGATTAACATTGCCATTTTACCACACCTTCTTCATGAGCAGTACAGCTGTCATTTTTTCACATCTCACCCAAAATGTGTTTCCGCCTGTAGCGATAATGGCACAGTCAGTGTGCGAAATCAATGTATGGGACACATTAAGAAAATCACAGTGACACTGTTCATGAGCAGATGTCTTAAAATGGCTATGTTGAAAATTTGGTGAAAAAATTCCTAAAAATGACTGTTTTATGAGCGTGCGTTGCACAGTTCCTATGCACGGTCATAAGTTTGCGAAATTTCAATATTTTCACTCCAGATTTTCAACATTGCCATTTTACCACACCTCCTTATGAGCAGTACAGCTGTCATTTTTCACATCTCACCCAAAACTTGTTTCCGTCCATGTAGTGCACAATGGCGCAGGCGGTGTGCGAAATCAATGTACGGGACACATTAAGAAAATCACAGTGACACTGTTCATGAGCAGAAGTCTTAAAATGGCTATTTTGAAAATCTGGTGAAAAAATTCCTAAAAATGACTGTTTTACGAGCGTGTGTTGCAGAGTTCCTACACACGCTCGTAAGTTCGCAAATTTTCAATATTTTCACTCCAGATTTTCAACATTGCCATTTTACGGCACCTCCTTATGAGCAGTACAGTTGTCATTTTTCACCTCTCGCCCACAACATGTTTCTGCCCATGTAGTGCACAATGGCGCAGTCGGTGTGCGAAATCAATGTATGGGACACGTTAAGAAAATCACAGTGACACTGGTCATGAGCAGAAGTGTTAAAATGGCTATGTTGAAAATTTGATAAAAATTCCCAAAAATGACTGTTTTAGGAGCGCACGTTGCGCAGTTCCTACACGTGCTGGCAAGTTTACGAATTTTCAATATTTTCACACCAGATTTTCAACAGTGCCATTTTACCACACTTCCTTATGAGCAGTACAGCTACCATTTTTCACATCTCACCCAAAATGTGTTTCCGCACATGTAGCGCACAATGGTACAGTCGGTGTGCGAAAACAATGTTTGGGACAGATTAAGAAAATCACAGTGACACTGGTCATGAGCAGAGGTCTTAAAATGGCTATGTTGAAAATTTGGTGACAAACTCCATAAAATGACTGTGTTCACGGTGAGCATTGCAGTTTCCACACACCTTCAGTAAGTTCATGAATTTGTAATATTTTCAGTCCAGATTTTCACCTGTGGCATTTTTCCACACCTCCTTATGAACAGTACAGCTGTCATTTTCCACAACATGGCCGAAATGTGTTTTCACACTTTCAGCACAGAAATGCGTGGTCGCTGTGGGAAATCATTGTTCGGGACAGATAAAGAAAATCACACTGACACTGTTCATGATCGGAGGTCCCAAAATGCCTGTGTTAACAATCTGCTGTAAAAAATCCCCAAACTAGTTACATTACAGGTGTGCGTTGCACAGTTTCTATGCACGCTCGTGACTTCACCAGCTTTTTTAAGATTTTCACAGCAGATTTTCAACATTGCCATTTTTTACACCTCCCCATGAACAGTGCCGCTGTCATTTTTCACATCCTGTTCGGAATGTGTTTTTGCACCTGTGGTGCCAAATGCCATAGTCACTGTGCAAAAGCAGTTTTCCTAACAAACTGATATTGTTACTGTTCATGAGGTGGGGGTCACAAAAAAAACATGTTGAAAATTTGGAGTGAAAATACCAACGAATGCCTGAGGCATTAGGGTTTCCGACCATAACGCCCCACCCTGTAGAGAATGACAGGCATCAGGGGTGTGACTTGGGATCCTTGTCTGTCATGCTCATATCATTCCACCCCCACCCACACCCTGCAGCCAGTGAGAGGCATCAAGGTGTGCCTCGGACTCTTTGGGCCCAAACTTCACCCCATTCTCCTATACCGCACCCATCTCACCGTATTTCCTGATGGAATGGTGTGCGCATTAGGGTCAAAGACCCCAAGGCACACCATGACACTTGTCAGTGTCTGCAGGGTAGAGTGTGGTGAAATGGCATGGCCGTTATGCCTGACGACCCAAAGGCACACCCCAATGCCTGTCAGTATCTGCAGGGTGGTGGTGGGGTTGGTTTCAGTTCAATACTTTGCTGCCATTCCTATTATGCAGCTCTGTAACTTCTACACTACCAATGCCAATGCCAGCAAGCAAACATTCGGCATTGACAAATGCTTGTTTATTTATTGAAATCTTCCACTGAGTAACACGTCACTTGTTTCCCGCTGTGACCTGGAGGGAATTCTCAATTCCCAGGGTGAAGCCTGAATTTGGTAGAAAGGCCTTTGTATTTCAGCACCAGATACTTCTCCCCTCCACGACTGCAACTAGCATGCAAGTGTTTAGTGTTTCCTGCCACCTTAGGACTCCCTGTATTTGTTCTGACCCAGAATCCCTATCTTCCTCAACCAGGATCATGTTACATCACAGTGCTCATGCCCTTTGTTTGCTGTGACCCCTTCCCCATTTTTTTTAGCTTGCTTTGATTACTGTTTGGATGTACTTACCTTCACAGTTTTTCTTTCCAGTGTATATTTTAGCCTGTAAGTATTCACACTACTGCCATTCTCCCTGGGACCCCATGAAAAGAAGTTGCTGCATCTCATGGGGTTATCCCAGTTTGGGTCATTTAAAAAAAGAACCAGTCACATCTTTTTTTTTTTTTGTCAGATGAAGTTTATTCAGCATTTTTATAACAACTCCAGTACATACACAAACATTCATTCTGACAAAAACAGAACAGGCAGTTACTGTACAGAACCAGAAAGGTCTCACATCTTTTTTTTTTTTTACCAATTATTTTACCAGGTGAGACACACTAAGCTGAAAGCTTGTTTGCAGGTGCAACCTGGGAGCACAAGGAAGTTAAGTGATTTGCTCAGGGTCACACAGTATGCATGTGGGGGTTGTGGGATTTAAACCCAGGTCTCTAGATTTGTAGCTCAGAGCCTTATACCACTGCGCCATACTGCCTCCTTTAACAGTCCTCCTTTTTTATAGTTTAGAAGTCCAAGCATCTGAGGATACTGGGTTTAAGCATTGGCTTACCCTTTAATCCTCAGAACTTGTGCAGAAAGGTGGAAGGAATGAAAGAAATAAGGAATGACAACTTTGGATTTTTTTTTTTAGGTAAGCATGACACAGTGCCTTTTGTTTGGTACTTCCAACTGAATATGACTTCCTGACTTAACTAGAATGGGTGAGTCCGAGGTACACTACCCATTTAAAACAGTCCAGAACTCCCCTGTGTAATAGCAGACTTCACACAGAGACTGTCTGCAGTGGTGTCAGTAACAATGGGCTCTGTGTAAATCCTCTTCACCACAGCGGTCAAATTTCTACTGTTCTCGTATTCTTTTGCTGATTATTCTGGTACCTCGGTCAGCTAACGTTGTCAATTGGATGCATCTGTTGAAGACAAAAACTATACACAAGGGACCTACAAATGAGAAGGCTAGCATTACATTTTTAGCATGAAGCCAGACTTAAGATGTAAATAAATGGTAGCATGTAGAAATGGCATTTTAGGATGACGAAGGCATCTTTCCATTATTCCCAGGATTTTTTTGTGTGACATGAACTCTGATATGAATTACAATTAAAGGAAGGGAAGGGCTTGGATAACTCATGAATTTAGATAAATAGTGTTTTCTTCTTTGTCTGCTGGCTAAAGGGAAAAAAAACTGTGTTTGATATATATTTTTTTGTGAATAGCTGCGTTTGCAGAATGGCTGATTTTCTTTGCTTCTCCTTCCTCCAGGTGCTCGAAGTAGACATTTTTCAAAATGTGATATTGCTTATGATGACCTGCAGACTTTTCTGTTTATGTGTTCTCTAGGCAGGCTGGCGGGCACTCCTAGTCATTTCACTCTCTGCTGATTCTGTCAGCCAAGTTGCTGATTACTGATAGCTCCTTTGGGTGAGAGAGGGGGTGGCTTAACATCTTGGTTGGTGTTTTATCTGAGAGAGAACAACATTCATGTAGGGGGTCCCATAGCAAGGTTTTGAGAGATTCCCATCATATGATGCAGTGCAACAAGGGCAAATTACAAGAGTCTGAAGGGTTTACCAGCAGCCTGTGTTTCTAACTCTGACATGGACAGTTGCATAAAAATCAGCATTGGTTCCAGTAGAACTCAGTTACATGACATTCGGAAAAGCTTGAATTTGAAGGACACAGTCCACAAAAGACTGAGGAGGACTTTCACACCCATGTACAGAATCTGCATGTGTGCAAACGTCTGGTTCTGCCTTGACCCAGTCTGTGCCACTACACAGGCAGCAGGGCTGGATAGGGTTTGGGGTGGGAACACACATCCATCTGAACCATTAAAGGTTTTTGAGTGCTGTGGGGGGGGGGACAGTGGGCAGCAGTTTTACGCAATGGAGCAGGCAGCAGTAACATCTGCCTGCCTTCCTCATAAAAGTCCCCTGGCTCCCCAACCCTTCTTTTGGTCAGTTGTGCCCCATAGCTTGCTGCCTCTAACCTGCTGAGCTGGCATTGAAAGCTAGGGGGCTGTCTCCAAAAACACAAGAATAAAAACACACTTCTTTAGAGATGGGATATGGCAGTCCTTGGAGGACTGTTGTATTCAGCTATCCCCTATACCATGCAGAGCAGAGGCACCTCTTGAGCATCAGCCTGGACATTCCATTCAATATGTGATGTCCGGCCCGCTCCATCCACTGAGATTCCTACCCCCCCCCCGTGTTCCTATCTGCATGATTACTGGCGTGTCTGGGAATTATGAAGGCCACCACTTGTGCGGCATTCCGTCAGTATAGAGCTTAGAAGCTTCTACACTTTTGGTACATATCTGGTCCATCTTTGTGGAGGAGGCCTTAAGTTATCCATTCTTATTGCTGAGGGTATTTACATAAGAACCAGGAGCCTTGCCTCTTTAGTGTATTTCCAACAAATTAAAGAGGTACCAACCTATTCAAGGGACAATCCTTAAGGTAAAGGAGGGCCACGAACCATCTACGATAGACGGCAAAAAGTGAGGACTGAGTTGCTTTATGCTAGACCTTCAAGGTCACCTGTATACTGGACAAGAAATTGATAAAAAGGGAGACAGCCCCATGGGATGGCATGCAGATATTTTTCTGTGGGACTGTGGGTGCTCAGCTCTCATTTCGTGGTGAACACAGGCTGAACAGCCAATCTGGGGTGAGAGAGGTTTGGTGTTGTACACAATAATCTGAATGACGTAAATTATTTAAACAATTTAAAGGGTTAAGGCAAGCAATAAAATAGCTTTTGATATTAAATTTCAGATGAAGGGAAATGGTATATTCCTAAATCAATTTGATTATAGTAAAGAAACTGAAAAGGAGAAAAATCTGACATCTCTAATATTAGCTTGGATAAAAAGATATTAATCACAAGAAAAATACTGGATCTGGCACCACTGACAGGGGTTATATGGCATATAACCACAATGCAGAAGTATATATAAATGTGCCCACAGAAACATTTGGGAGTTTAAGGGAATGGGTAATTTTTCGAGATTGTAAATAATGAAATATTGAGACAGAAAAGTTTCTGGTACATGAAGTCAGTTAAATTTATTATTCTTTTTGAGTCCAGATTATAAAAATCTATATATGAAAGTAACAAAACACTGTCCATAAAGGGACACAGCATAAAATTCAGGTATAGCAGGATACAGCTTAATATAATATGCATTAAAATTTTTGTGCACTATGTGTGCTCTTTTTATTTGTAATTTTATCTCAAAATTGGGCTCGGGTGCAGTTTTTGCTAGATGGAGGAGATTATGACATCATCCAATGAGATTTCAGCATCTAACAAATTCTTGTTTGATGACGTCTGTGATCTCTCTAGGCACTGCAACTATTAGTACCAGTTGTAGGAGGAGTGGCAAGGGGGGGGGCTTTGCCCCTGAAGCTAACTAGTGTGTGTGTGTGTGTGTGTGTGTGTGTGTGGGCACAGCCCCTCGAGCTGGCTCCATTCACGTTAGCGCCCGAGATATGAAATCTCGTCCACCATTTTTCCTGTCTGGCAGAAACTGTAGCTGCTCCCAAAATGGTATACAAATGTATTTCTCTTTTTTCATTTGTAGAAGTAAGTCCCCTGAAGAAGCCCTGTTTCTGGGGCAAAACACTGTGGCAGATGATAAACTGTGTAAGACAGAGGAACTAGCATGTGAAGGTTGCTTTTTTAAGCTTTTTTTTTTTAAAAGTGGTTGAGCTCCCCACCCTCATTTTTCATTCGAGTGTATCCCCTGCATCCTCCCAGGGTTTAACAGTGATCTTCACCAGTGCCCCCAGATCCCTTTTCTGGGATCTCCGCTACTCTTTTGGGCATCTCCATGGAAGCTGCCAGATGACTGGGCATTGAGTTGAGTTGTGCTCGAAAGCTGGATATATTGACAGCTACGAGGTATGAGGCCCTTTCCATCTTAGACACCCTGGCACTCTTCTTGCATGCACTCTAAGCTCTGCCAGCTGGACTAGTCAGAGGCACAGCCAATCAGTAGGCCTGACTTTCTAGTAACCAACTCTCCCCCACCCTCTAGTGGCAGAAGAGTGTTGTTATAGTCATTCATTTATTTGCTTATTTATTTTTTTAACATTTTGACTAGCAAAGGCGAGTTGCAATACCTTGTATCCAGGTGCATCCTGGAGGTGTTTTGTTGGTGAAGGGGTACATGGGCCTGTTCTGTTGAATGGGAATGTTGGCCAGGACACAGAGAAAAATCCCATAATCATATGAAAAGTGCCACTGGATCTGTAACCAGAGATGGGCAGTAAGAACCTCAGTTTAATATCTCATGAGACTGATGGCACGGCACCTCAGCAGTGCAGCACCCTCTAGTGCTGCACTACAGGGGCAATACTGGGTATATTAACCCAAAGTTCTTGGTGTTGGACTAGAACCCACACTATTCCAATCCTCCAGCACCTCACTGGAGATGGGAAGTGGTTCCAGAGGAATAGAGGAGTGCTGATGTGGTCTTCTGCACAAGAGCAGCAGCAGGGAAGAGGCTTGTAATTACAGACCAGTGAGTCTCACATCAGTAGTGGGGAAGTTAGTAGAGTCTCTGCTGAAGGTGCGAGATGGAGTACATGGAGACACGTGGGCTGCAGGACCGCTGGCAACATGGCTTAATGGGGGGGCAGGTCATGTCAAACAAATCTCATAGATTTCTTTGGCTGGGTAATGAGCGAAGTGGGTCAGGAGAGGGCAGTGGATGTGGCCTATCTGGATTTCAGTAAGGCCTCTGATACTGTTCCACAAAGGTGGCTTATAAAGAAACTTAGTAATCTGGGGTTGGGGGGAGACAGTGGTGCGCTGGGTATCAAGGTGGTTGAATGACAGGAGGCAGAGGATAGTGGTAAATGGCAGACACTTGGAGGATAGGAGAGTGAACAGTGGAGTACCACTGGAATCAGTACTGGGCCCTGTCCTCTTCAGTGTCTTAATTAGTGATACTTCAGAGGAACTGGAGGGAAAGGTGTATCTCTTTGCGGATGACACAAAAATCTGCAAGAGGGTGGACATCAAGGAGGAGGTTGAGACAATGCAGAGATCTGGGGAAACTATAGTCATAGTCTAGGAAGTGGCAGCTGGGTTTCAATGCTAGAAAGTGCAAAGTCATGCACCCAAGGCGGAAAGAACCCGGGAGCTGTGTATAACATGGGGGGGAGGTACTTACAGTTACCAAGCAGAAAAGGAACCTTTGGGTAATCATATCTGATACTCTCAAGGTGGCAGGGAAAGTATGACTGTGCAGCAAGCAAGGTGAGAAGGATGCTGGGGTGGGCACATAGGGAAGGGCATCTCTAGCAGGAGAAGGCAGGTGGCGTTGCCTCTATATCGCTCACTTGTGAGACCCCACCTGGAGTACTGTGTCCAGTTCTAGAGGCCACACCTCTGCCAGGACATCGACAGGTTGGACGTGGTCCAGAGGAGTGCTACTAAAATGGTGCGAGGGTTGCACAAGAAACCATATGAGAAGAGGCTGCAGGAGCTCAACATGTACCCTCTAGAGGAGAGGAAAGGAGATCAAGGGGGGCATCAGTCACATGTATAAGTATCTCATGGGGTTGAACAAAATGCAGGAGGGGTGTGTCTTAAATATGAGGAGACACACCACAACCCAACACGAGGGCATGCCATGATGCTTGAGGGGAGAAGTTTTAGAGGGATGTGACAAAAATACTTCCTTACAGAAAGGGTGGTGGACACCTGGAACAGCCTGCCTGAGGAGGTGGTGGAGGCAAAGACAGTAGGGAGCTTCAAGCATGTGTGGCATAGGCACATAGTTATAATAAGTAGAGGTAAGGGAGGAGGAAGGGAGAGCTGTGACCAAATAGAGTCCAGGGTGAAGTGTTAGGCAGGGAAAATAGGGCAGACTAGATGGGCCTACCGGTCCTTTTCTTTGCACTTTATCTTTTTATTGATATTTTCAAATATAAAACATACATTCAATATGTCTGGAAGGCATCCTCCATGTAAAGGAACAGAAATTCACTTTGTCAATAACAGTATATAGGATTAAAAAATAGAGAAGTCACAGTTCTTAGACTGAGCTTAGGCCTTAAACCAAAACAGGTTTGCAGGTGGATAATAAATGAGTTAAATCGAGTTAGGTAACTATTGATTCAAAAAAGTCCACCATATGTAAAAATGGATGCTCATAAATGCCTTAGGTTGGATTTTTTAGTAAATTGCATAAAGTGATAAATATAGATAGTATCTATGTAGGAAGGTGGTGGCAAAGGTCAATAAGATGCTGGGGTGCATAGCGAGGGACATCACCTTAAGGGGTGAGAAGGTGATTCTGCCACTGTACAGGACACTGGTGAAGCCACACGTGAAATACTGTATGCAGTTCTGGTGCCCCTTCTTAAAATAGGGACATCAGGCTGCTGGAGGGGGTGCAGAGAAAGGTGACCAGGATGCTAAGTGGGATGAGGGAAAGCACATATGAGGAGAGATTACAGAGGCTAAACATGTACTCCTTGGAGGACAGAAGGGACAGAGGAGACATGATTGAGACCTTCAAATACTTGAAGGGCATAAACAGAGTTCACCAGGTGGGTCTGTTCAAGGAAGGGATCACAAGAGGGCATACCCAGAAATTGGAGAGGGGAGGTTCAGGAGGGAGATGAGGAGGTACTTTCTCACAGAGAGGGTGGTGGCACCATGGATTGCTTTGCCTGCGGAACTGATAGTACAAACATCAGTAGGAGGATTTAAGAGGGGTGGGACAGAGTCAAGGGAAAAGTCAGAATGGGGAAGGAGGGGGAGGGAGGAGGTAACACAGACGATGTATTCAAGTGGAAAGATAGGGGGTTCAGTGGGCAGTATCAGTATTCAAAACTGAGAGCTGCATACTCTAGCAGACTTGATAGACCATGAGGCCTCTATCTGCTGGCATCTTCATATGTTTGTATATAAGAATACAGTAAATGCTCAGCAATAGGAGGATGTGAGCAAATGTAACATATAAAGGGAAAGTAATAGACAACAGAGAAATGAGAGTAAGAGGACTGAGGAGAGAGGGAAGAGAGAGAGATATCTGTGAGTGGGAACAATGATGCCCCTACTTTAAAGTCGGTGTGAGAAGAAAAACTTGAATAACCATAAATAAGGGTCTAAAAGAGCCAGAAGTGTCGATATTTATTTATTTATTTTTTGAAATTGTTTCACCAGGAGAAGCACACTGAGCAAGAACTGCTCGTCTCTCGATATACTTGAAATAATCCCGCCAGTATCTATCATATACAGTGAGTCGGTCATGGATGACATGGGATAGTCAGTCTAGGATGCGTACTGAGAAAGACTTTGAAGGAACTCTTAAAGGGTTGGAACAAGGGCTGTTTTCCAGTTCATGAGAACCAGATGCTTAACAAGGAGAGATAGTATGTTTAGCCATCTAAAATGTGCGTGTGAAAGGGTAGAGTTACTTGAGGTGAAGATGCCTAACAGAAAGAGTTTAGGGTCTAAAGGAATTCTTTGTCTGATTACTCTGGTAGCAAATAAATAAACTTTGTACCACAGCTTATTGATGGGAGTACATGACCATAGAATGTGAAGTAAATCTCCATTGTATGAGTTGCAGCGCCAACAATTATTATTGTTTAATAGTCCCATGCGATGTAGTACAGAGGGAGTTCTGTACCATAAGTGTAGGACTTTAATTTGTATTAAGAAACTACGGACATCTTTGAATGTATTGTGAGACAGATGCCAGCAATTACGTCATTGTGCATCCATGATATTATAGTTAAGTAGAACACTCCATTTATTTTTGGCTGGTATAGATTGGTCAGGTAAATTATCTATGATGTCTCTGTAGGTGGAGCTATTCCATTTTGTTGACAAGTTAGTCCTATGCGAAATGTGTTGATCTTGTAGAGTATGTTTAGTCACATAACGAGAAAGAGAGTTATAAGCAGCCCAGATTTGTAGGTATTTCCAGAAGTCTTGTTTAGGGATCTTTCAGATACTCTGTAGGTCTGAGAATGTTTGAGAGTTAGTGAATTCTGGTCCAGGATGTCTCATAAGAAAAAAATACCTTTGTTTCTCCAGGTACTGCAGAAAATTGGTTGATTCTCTAGGACTATTATTGGGTTACCCCAGAGGGGGCATACAGCCAGGGGGTTGGGTTAGAATTTAAGAATTTGTGAATTAGCTTCCAGTAAAGAACAGAGGCTGATATAGTTGGATGCGATTTTAACTTGGAGGGAAGAGGATTAAAGATGAAGAAAGTTGGAACTTCTCCAGGGCACAGTGCAGATTCCACTGCAACCCATAGCAGGGAATGAGGTGAGGGTTTCTGACACCATTTAATGATTTGAGTAGTTCGGAAGGCCCACAAATAGGCTTTGAACCTGGGGAGTCCAAATCCTCCTTTTTTCCATTGTGCACTAAGTTTGGTACGGTTGAATGTCGGTGGCTTCCCGTCCCATATAAAGTTGCCAATTTGTTGATTTAAAAAAAAAAGAAGATGGTAAGGTTAAGGGACTATTGGCAAACAGGTAAAGAATCTTGGGTGAGATGGACATCTTGATGGCAACTATTTTTCCCATGAAAGTAAGGTTAAGAAGTTTCCACTTATCAAGGATAGTCTTGATGTTATCAGTTAAGGGATTAAAATTGGTGTCTCAGGGTTTTTCCAGATTTCAAGTTATTTTGATTTCTAGGTATGTAATGCCTTGTGGTGTCCAGTGAAATCTGAGGGGTAGGTTCATGGAAGGTTTACAGTGGTCATTAAGGGATAATCTTTCTGATTTTCCATAATTCAGAGCAAGGCCTAAAATGTTATTATATTTGTTAAGTAAATCAACCAGTGGGGGTCCAGCCTCATTTAGGATTTCGAGTAATATTAAGAGGTCATCCGTGTAAGAGAGAAAAACATATCTAGAACTGCCAGTAGGGATGCCCTTAATGTCTGCGGATTGATGTAAACTGGCAGTCAGGTGTTCCATGGCTAAAATGAATAGAGGTGGTGACAGAGGACATCCTTGTATGGTTCCTCTTGCCAGTTGAAAGGGAGAGGAGAGAGCAAAGTTAGTAAGAATTTTTGCCATGGGGTGGTGTATAATAATTTGATCCAGGAACAGAAGGTATGAGAGAAACCAAAATGAGATAAAACTTGGTAAAGGTAGTCCCAATTTAAGGAATCTAAGGCCTTTTCAAAATCAATGGCTATAGCAGCCTCTGATGATTTAAGGGATTTGGCTGTATAGATTAAATTAAATAGGGAGCATAAATGGTCAGCACCAGATCTAGTTTTAACAAACCCAGCTTGCGAACAGTGAGTTAACTTGGGGATCAGGGATTCAAGTCGAGATGTTAGAAGTTTAGCAAATATCTTCCCATCTGTATTTAATAAAGAAATTGGTCTGTAACACACAGGGAGTGAGGGGTCTTTGTCTTTCTTAGGAATTAAGATTATAATTGCTTTGGTACATGTTGGGGGGAGTTAGCCATTATTGGTAGCTTCTTGAAAAACATTAAAGAGAAGCGGGAAGCGGGCAGAGAGTAGTTTATAAAAATCTACGGGAACTCCATCTCCCTCTGGGACTTACCAGATTTCAAGGAGGACATAGCTTTTTGAATTTCTTGAAGAGAAAAGGGTTTGTCTAGGGTATTCATTTCAGAAGTGGAAAGGTGAGGTAGATGCAAGCTTTTTAGGAACTGCTGTATTTGTAAGGTAGGTTATGGGTTTAGATTTGAGTATAATGTCTGGAAAAAGGATTTCATAATGAGATTTATAGAGGGGTTATTGGAGTGAATTATACCTTGAGAATCTTTTAGACTTAAAATGTGTTGCTCCATTTGTTATGCTTTAAGCTGGTAAGAAAGAAGCTTCCCATTTTTATCATCACCTTGCACCCAGTATTTGTGTTTAAGTTTGAACAAAGCTAACTCGGTTTTACAAGAGATTAATTCATTTATTTTGATTGTAAGCTGAAGAATTTAGAGATAGAGCTGAGAGCAATGATTGTAATTATTAGACTTAAAGTACAGATTCTCTTTAGATTTAAGAGATTTTTCCCATCTCAGCCAATTGTTGCTCTCTTAATTCTTTCCTGTGGCAGCATAGCTAATAATTTTCCCACAGATTGTGGCTTTTAAGGCTTCCCATATGGTGCACATAGATGTGTCGGAAGCTTTATTGTGAGAGAGGAATTCTTAAATCTGTGATTTAACCATAGGTAGAAAGTCAAGATCTTTGAGAAGAAGAGGATCCAGATGCCAGAAAGAAGATTTAGGTGGTGAAGGACCCCACAAAAGTTGCCATTTGACTGGGGAATGGTCTGAGATTATTATGGATAAGATAGACGATTCAGTAGTATTCTCAGTTATAGCAGGGGAGGCTAACCAGTAGTCAATTCTACTGTATGTCTTGTGTAGCGAGGAGTAGAAGGTAAAATCTTGGTCACGAGGGTGAAAGAGACACCAAACATCAGCTAAACCAAAATCTTTCATTAGTAGTGAAAGAACTTTAATTCTTCTGGGGTGAGTATCTACGGACATGTTACTTCTGTCTATACTGGCTTCTAGAGCTAGGTTGAGATCACCCCCAAGAATTATTGGGGTATTGTCAGTATTGAAAGATAATATCTGTTGAGCTAGGTTATGGAAGAACTCCGGAAAGTCGGAGTTGGGTGCATAGGCATTAACGAGCAAGAGGGGACTGGAAGGGGTATTTAATTTAACCATTACCCATCTGCCTTCTGTATCAGAAATGGAATTTATAAGAGACCATTTAAGATTTTTATGAATGAGTATAGCTACTACTCATTGTTTGGAAGTGAAGGGTGAGTCATAAATTTGATGATCAAGTCTTTTTTTTTTTTTTTGCTTTATCTGTTTCTCTCCCCTGCTACCCTTACCTACCTCTCCTTCAGGCCAATTGCCACAAGGACTCTCACCTCTCCTGACACTGCTGCCAATCTCGACCCCACATTGCAGTCACCTCAGGGTAACCTGAAGTGATCCTTTGTCGTCTCCTCTTCTGAGGAGAAATGGCCTAGGCATTGGCCCTGGGTGCTGCTGCGGCTGGGTCAGCTGTCGCGGAGCTCGGGGAGGCACTGGTCTGGGCGGTCGTCATCCGCTAGGAGGAGAAGACGCCATTTTTCTAGTTTTTCCCTCCGATTCTCCTGCATGCGTCACAACTGAGCTTACCCTGGTCTCCACCAGGGGCTGCTACAGAGCGACATCATTCCCCAACCTACCCCAGGAGAGGAGAGCAGCCCTCTGGACACTCAATCCTGCTCCTTCCCCTGCCAGCCCTCTGGCGCCAGAGTCCATTCCCAAACCCGGTTCACCAGCGTGGTGCAAGGTAAGGTTCCAGCGCCTCAGCCCTCTGTGCCACCGGGCCAGCCATCCAGTCTTTTTTAAGTCTGTTGACATTCTGTGCTAATAATTTAGTTTCTTGACGGAAAGCAATATGTGCCTTATGTTTTTTTGAGATATGAAAGTATTTGCTTTCGCTTACAGGGAGAGTTAAGTCCCTTCACATTCCATGTATATAAAAGTAGGTCATTTGTGTCATTACTAAAAAAGGGAAACAATTGTTGGAATGGTGAGAGATATAGAAATAAACTAGAGGATGATCCAAAATGTGAAAGAAAGAAAGAAACAATACTTGTATATGAGGAGAGTGGCAGGTTCATTCAAGTTGATAAAGTAAGGTATGTGGAGTATGGGTAGCACAGATATCTTTCTATGATTAGGATAGTTAAAAGAGAGAGAGACATTAATTATCAACAACACTATTTAACACACTAAGAAGAAAGAGAAAACCTTTTTAAGGGTGCGGTGAGATATGAGTCAGCTAACTTGCTGTGAGACTCTCTTACCACACTCTAGGGCACCAAAAATTGGAAAATACCCAAATGGACCAAATGTAACTGTCGGTCTGGTCCTAGGTCTAAACCTGATAGTATTAATAGAACAAATATTCCTAACAAGCTTAATTGGAAATTAGCTATACCATGTAGAAACAGGGAGCTGTAATAACCTCAGCTTAATACAAAAGCTAATATGTCAGGAGAAAGAGATACAGCAAATCACCAGAATTTATTTGTTAAAATGAGTAGTTTCAGTGTTAATAGATATGCCCTGCCTCATATTGGCTCCCTGCATTGGCATGGTCCCATACCACCTCTACCCTCTCCTACACTTCCTCCCTCACCCTACTACCCTTCCCCCTAGTGGCTTGCTGCTCTGGCTTGGCCACTCGCTGTTTTCCAACCTCCCCCACTCCCCCCACAGCCTCTTCCTTGACAAAGTCCATGACTGCTGCAACTCTCTCTCACCTCACCTCACCACCCTCCCCGACCTACTACCACCTTACCCCCTCTCTAACCTCCTTTTTCCCTACCTCCATCTATTCTCTCCGCTAACTACTATATACGCAAACCGAGGGTATCTTACCCTCTATTGTTATGACTTGTATGTACAAACCTGCTTGTTTAAACTGCTTTAATTATTGTCCATGTTTTATACTCTGTGTTGTCTAATCTTTTGTAATACTGTCTTCCTTCCCACTGACGCGGAACCTTTTTAAACGAGCTCCCTGCTCAAAGGTGTTAATCCTAGTTATTAATAAATAAATAATAAAAAAAAAAATATGCCAACTTCTTATAACAGGGAGTCAGTAATCACTATGCGAGATACCAGTGTTGCCTTAAAAAAAGATAAAAGATCAAGGGAACCGGGTACTTTAGTAGTTGTAATTGTGTGGTGAGAAATTAACATTAATTACTACATTAAGCATAACTCTAAGCAGGATTCCCAGACTAAATACCACAGTTTAGTTGAAAATAATGCTTCAGGATGGAAACATTTGAAATGGAATAGTGGTAAAAAGGGGTACGATATTAAAGGCCCTACAACTGAGCCAGATATAAAAGAGGAATATATAAAGAGTGTCCAGCTCCGGTAGTAACTGTGGACAAAGGGTAATCTATAAATGGAGGCTAATTCCCTTTACTCAAAAATTGCCTATATAAATAATGCATGGGGTGACTGAGTCTAATGAATGGGCCCAGTGAGCCCCAAATCAGCAGGGCAAACACAACAGGGAGTCCCCTTTAGTATTTATAGGCTTCGAGTAAAATAGGGTGCAAGAAGGGAATGAAGGTTAGAAGCCCTTTGCGACAGTACACCGAAAATAGCCAATACCTATAATAACTGATATTGACTCCATACTATAAAAAAGAAAAATAGGAGAGTAGTTGAGTGTAGGGGAGGAAATACAATAAGATGTACTTCGGCAGTGGTTTATGTGAGCTTATCATCAAGAGAGGGGGAAAAAATATATTGCCTTATAGCTTTATATTGCAGGGTTACCATATTATATGTAACAATCGGGCTAGATACTAATTACAGAAGCATATCTATACATCCTGAAGTTATAATCATAATGGCTGCCCAGATTAGAATGTAATAAGGAATGTCAAATTAAAGAGCATGCCAGATGTTTATTTATTTATTTTATTTTATTTATTTATCAAGTCTAGGATTACAAATACCTTTGAGCCAAGGCTCTTTTACAAAGGTCCCACGTCAGAGAAATACAAATTATGGGGAACATCAAGACAGACATTACAGCAATGTGGACATTGCAAACAGAGTACAGATTCATACAATTCAAGGGTAGCATTGTAAGTAAGGCAGCCAGCGGCATTTGTCAGAGAAAATAGACAACAGATATGAAGTGCCAGAGTCATAGGGAGAGGGAAGGTGGGGGGGAGAAGGAATGTAGGTAGGGTGGAGAGAGGGTGAAAAGTGCAGCATTGGGTATACCAAGATGTGAGGGTAGAATCCAGTGAGGAGGGAAGGGGGGACCACTAGACCAGGCAGGGAAGTGGAGAAACAAGGTTAAGTTGGGCAGTCACAAGAGCTGTTGGTAGTGAGATAGTCCCGGAGCCTAGTTTTAAACATACCAATTGTTGGGGCAGAGGAGTTGGTCCTGTAGTAGAATTAATTACCAAGATAGTTACCCAGATATTAGACTATAGGAGGAATTAATAAAGTACCAGTGTTCCTTTGAAGGCATAAGCCAATAGGCTATCTAGTACAGTATATGATATTAATTTAAGCCAACCACGATGTACAGCGTTACACGTTCACAACCTGCTGGGAGTGAAGGTATCAGGGTTGTAAAGACTGTACAGCACGTGGCTCGGCAAAAAAAAAATACTGCCTCTCCATCTTTCAGTATCCTGGATATAACTTTTCAGGATAGAGCAAATATGCCTGCATACAACCTGCAAAAGAGAAATCATGTCACCATCAGTTTGTGGATGTTATTTGAGTCGGGGTTTTTACCCTTCATTTTTGCTCTGCGCTTCTTCTTAGACGGCTCTGATGTCTTAAGAGGGGAGCTTGCAACAACTTCTGCCCAGAAGGAGTTGGCTGAAATGCTACCCTGGCGCGCTTAGCAAAAGTTAGAGGGGAGATCATCTACAGTTTGTAGAGATATGTCCTCCTGCGAGGAGTGCGTATGTTCCGCCAGGAGGGCGAACTTATTGCTTAATTGAATGGAGAGGTTGACTTGCGAGTGAGAGGCTGAAGACTGGGAGGATCTAGGAGGATCTTCAGTAGGGCAGCAAGAATGGCCAGATGAGCGAGGGACAGATAGAAGCTTTTCTTGCAGCCGACTGGATTGTCTAGGAATAGGAGTGGCCTTGGTGATGCTACTTGGGGTTACAAAACCTGTGGGACTTCCTTCACTCTCCTGTACAGCAGTGTCTTCCCTCCGAGTGGGCACCAAAATGCTTGTCAGATTCTCCTCCTTGGCATAGCTTTCTGAGGTAGGATTACACCGTGAAATGCCCAGTTAATTGGCTAAGGCATATTGAAATCCTTAAAAGAGGATTTGAAAAAGAGGCGCAGTGTTGACGGACAGCCCAAAGCAAATTTAATGCCTCTTTGGTGTAATATCTGTTTTAGTGGGTTATAAGCTTTCCTTCTGGTGGTCAGTTCTTTTGAGAAGTCTCTGTATATGAGGATCTTGTATTCTTGCCACATTAATACCCCAACTTCCCTGGCACTCTTTAATAGTAACTCTGTATGCGCGTAGTGCACAAATCGGGCTGTGGTGGGCCTAGGCCGCTGGTCTTGACTTGGCCTGGGACCTAGAGTACGGTGGGATCGTTTGATGGTTAATACTAGCTGAGGAGGTAATTTTAACATTGCTGGCAATACATGTAGTAAGAGAGCAGTTGTGTCTCCCAACTCCGAACCTTCGGGGAAACCAAAAAAACGCAAGTTGTTCCTTTGGTTGCAGGTTTCAATATCGTCAGTTTTGGCTTGCAGGGACTTTATGGCGTGATCTTGATTATGGACTGTGGCTTGAAGGTCATGAATGGAGGTCGAGTTGTGAGTGGTTGTGTTCTCGTTGGCAGCAACTCTTTGGCCAAAAGATTTGCGCATGGCTGCATTCTGGTGAGTGGAGACTTTTAAATCATTTATATCAGCCATTAATTTGGAAAACATCACCTACAGTCTGGTGATTGAGTTGGATTAAGAATGGGGATCAGCCATAGCATTGATTGCTGAGGCCTAATATGATGCAGTGCAGTGTTGAGGAGCTGAATAAGGTTATGAAGGGTCAAAATGACTTACAAATTGTATAAAGCAGGGTAGTTGCAGGATGATATCAGGTGTTGGCACCAAAACAACTGGCTGGTGAAGGCTGGATGAGGTTTGATTACAGGATTTCCTGCAGGGAGACTAAGCTATGCTGCCATCTTCTGCCTGGTCAGACTACACCCTAACCACATTTTATGTTTCTGTGTTTCTACAACTGAGGCTTATTTTGAAGCTGAAGTCATAATGCCATGATTGTGACACCACTGTAGTTTCCACAGAAACAGGATGTGATGTCACGATAATAGCTGGCTGCTGCTGGGTTGTAGAGCCTGCCTTATCATGGTGCGAACTGTGCACTTGCACAGGGCCCCAAGGGCAGAGGGGATCCCAAAAAGGTCTCAGCAGTCCAGTTGGTCTCCTTTCTTCCTAGTCCTCTATGTTTCAGTTCAAGTAATGTGCAGAAATGAAACAAAACTAGCTGAAAAATGAAGATATAGGGAGGCCACGGTAGAGATGAGGATGTTCCTTGAGGGCTTTGTGACTTCTGATATGGGGTCCCAGCGAAGAGGTTCATATGGGGCCCTGGGATAGCTAGGGCCATCGCTGGTTGCAAATAAAGCCCATTGAAGGTGCTCATTTCAGTAGGGCCCACCTCCGCCCCCAGCTCTATATACCACTCTTGCTGAACTAGAGCTCCTCCTGGAGACAGCTGTGGCTTGGGTCTGTCACCCCCCAAGTCCTGCCAAATAGAGAATTCCTGTGGAGTGACGAGATTGGTTGGCAACATAAACTAGTAGATTGGGGTGGCAGATAGTGACCCCAACTGGAGTCATCCTTTAAGTGAAATTATGTAGGGAAGAAGCGGGTATGACAGGCCATCAGGGGATAAATGCAAATACCCCCACCCCCCACACACACACACACACACACACACACACACACACACAACATAAGCAGCCAGGAATGAATAGTACATTAATATGTAGTTTTTGCACATTCTTCTATAATAACCCTTTCCTAAGAAAGGAGTGGGTTGTTATTAAAGTGTCCCTCAAAGCACTGGGTGCAGTGCATCAGTTGCTTTGTTCCCTAGCAGGAGGAGCTGAAGCCTAGGAGTAGAGGGATAAAGAGGAAGTTTTGGCAAGAGGGGTGTTGTTCCATGGAGAGTTAGTTTGCGGGATCAGAGGAGATGGCATCTGTACCAGTGCCACTGCAAAGGTCTGGCCCTGGGGGCTAGGAGGGGGGCCCACCGGCCTTGGCTCAGAGGTAGGGTGTTAAAGTCAGAGTGGCATGGAACACCCTTGGCAGGATCTTTTTGTCCATAACAGCCTGCGGCAGAAGGATTGGAGACTGGGCTGTTCTGGGGGTTCTGGTGGGGGTCTTGGCAGGGATTTGGTGACCATGCAATTGCTGAGATAGATCGGTCGAGAGCCCTTTGGAAGGGGGGTGAAAGACAGTGGTTACTGGGTACAGGTGCACCTTCGCATTGGGGGACTAAACTGTAGATTCCCCAAGTGTCCAGGTCACCCTCTTGGGTTCTGTCTGGTGGGATTTTTGGGTATCCTGTCCTGGGTTTGGAGGCCTCTGGGCAGATAGCATGGGTGGGCACTGAGGGGGGTATGGATGACTGGGTACAAGATGGCAATAGTGAGTTCTTGGGTGGGCATCCCTTGAAGGGATGTGCATTAACAGCTTTCAGGCCTGGAGGGTTCTCTGAAGATGTCAAGGTAAGTATTATAAGGAGCTGTGACCTAGCTGGAATTAAAGGAATCATCATTAACGGGGACTTTGGAGGAGGTAACCACCTGAGGTGGCAGCTAAAGGTAAACAGTATGTATCTTATCCCATAAGAATGGCTTGAGGCTTGTTTGGGTGATACTGCCCATAACAGGATGCCAGAACAAGAGCTAGGCATGGTATCTGTATGAGTCTCTGACTGGGGTAACAGTGGTTCCCATAGTGATAGAAAAAGTGCATAGGTTGCCCAAGAGAAAGTAAGTGATGGGAGAGTCCCTTTTAAGGATAAGTGACATGTGACTGTGTTCTCCAAAAGCACTCAAGTGGATTATGGCCCACGTTCTAATGAATTATGATGAGGGCACAAAATGAATTGTGAAGTACATGATATGAAGTATCCTTGCACCCGTCTCCCCCAAGTAAAAAGGACCACATATGAACTATCAGTCTGGTGTGGAGAGTGATTATGTGTGACATTTTAACTGTTTTTGAGACTTAAAGTAAATGGAAGAAGGCTGTGTATGCTTAAAGTGTTTTATAAGGTGACTCCCAGTGAGCCAGAACATCAAGATACCCCTAGACACAGGAGTTGTCCTGGGCCATGTCCACCCATCTGGGCAGATGAGACACTCAACAGGAAGGGTGGGAGGGGGTCCCTTCAGTTCCTTCTCAGGCAGGAGGTGCAGCAGAGTGTATGACCCCTGTCCTTTCCTGTGGTTAAGGGCACAAGATGGTACTTCTCGTCCAGACAAGGGTGGAGCCCCATGCCTTCCACTTAGGATGGGCACTGCTGCCTCACAATTAGTTGATTGCAGCCTGTTTCCAATTATGGGGTCCAGTGGGTGCTACTTCCCACAAGACAGGTGTGCAGTGGCATTCTCCTCAGGCAGGACGAGATACTACCCCAGGGGGGCTACGTATGCCTGCGCGTGGCATTTGTGCAAGGTGGTTACATTACATTAAATACTGAAACCAGCTTATGGGTCACATTATCTCTCACACCAGTCCTGCTGCATACACCTCCCCAGCATCGCATTGATAGGTCATAGTGACCCTTCTTTTGCCTGACCTCAAGTGGTACTTTGACAGATACAGATTCTTGACAGACCCCTGTCCCTCATTACGTAAATTCATTGTACAAACCAATACCATAAATTTGTCAAAGGCTTCGCTACTCACTCAGGTACCTGTCGACTTCTGGAGCTCCTCATGGAGGTGGACTCACAGCTGTTCTTCTCTTTGGCTCCTACTGGAAGTGAATCCGCATGGATCCCAGGCAACTTTCTTTAAGCAGAGGCCCACCAGTACTCCTTGACACCTTTCTGGTTGGGCTGGATGGAGTGACTCCCACTGTGGTAAGGTTACACAGATCCTCTTCTCCTGTGGCTTCCTTTGACCAGAGGGGGGCCTCTCCACACCCTCGGAATGGAAAGGAGAGACAGTGATCCCTCAGCAGCTTCTCCTTCTCTTCCTGTCTCAGACGGTGGTTTCACTCTGGAACTCTTCTGTGTTCCCACCTGGGACCAGGCCATCTTTCTAAGCTCAGCTGGCCTCCTCCTTTGTAGGAAAAGGGGATGGACAAGGCAATGAATATTCAAGATGTCAAAAATGCAAATGCACAGTCACTCTGTCTCCTAACTGAGGCCCAGCAGGAGACAACTCTCAGGGACTGAATTAACACTTTGAGTGCTCCCTGGTAACCTACCTCAAGCTGGGAGAAGAGAGAGGCTGGTTATGGTATGTTACAGTATATTACAGATGGTAATTCTACTGCACCTGCTCATCTCTAATATCAAGGAACTTTGTCTTTAACGCACATGAAAATGGGTAGAGGAAATTTGTTTTTAAGAGTGTCAACAACATATGGTCAAAATGTCACAGAACATCCATCAGTTACTCAGGGAGTGAAGAATGACTGTGAAGCAGATTGCAGGTTTTGAGATGCTCTTAGATGTCAAGAAAGGGAAACCTGCAATTGGAAGCGACCGATATGGCAATGAAACAACAGGGACTGGAAGTGCCACTGATTAGTTAGCCAGGGAATAAAGCAGAGCTGGTATTGAGGGAATCTGTGTCTGGGGGGTTCCTGAATTGGAGAGTAGCTATTCAGGGCCGAGCAAAGTCTGCAGAAGAAAGCTTTTGAACAGTTGTACACAGTTAAAACTAATTACAGTCCATAAAGTCTGGTAACAAGCATTCTGGCAGGCTACAGCATTCAGATATGAGCACCACCTCCCAGGGGTACACCTTACCTGCCAGTCTCATGGAACAGGTTGACAGATTCATCTCTTCAGAATTCTGCTTGCTTCCTTCAGTGCCTCTGTCACCCAGATACTAATCTCTCCCCAAAAAAACATTTCCAGGCATGCGTGCCGGATTCTAGTAACTTAAATACTTGTTTCAGATGCAGGCTTTTAGCATGATGTGTGACTGACAATACACCAGACAGGGGACCACAAACAACTTACTGGAGGTCTGCAACTGGTCCACAATCCACAAGTTGTGCACTAGTGCCGTAGAAGGAGGTATAATAGTCTATGCACGTCACTGTGGTAACCTCTGCATTGCTACTTAAAAAATGAAAAGGAAGCGAGAGATGCCCGTCACAGTTGAGAGGAAGGCTTATCACACTCCAAAGCAGGTCAGAAGGGAGATGAACATAACAAATGCATTAAATTTCAATTTTTTTCTTTTTTTTTTTTTACAGTTTAGTTACCCAGGGTAGCCCAGCTGAAATGCAATATCTTGTTTACAGAGACTTTCAGTTTCTGCCCAATTTTATAGCTCAAAGAGACTAAAGCACAGGAAGGTCAGGTGATGTGCCCAAGGTCACATCCTGTGTCAATGACTGTGGTGGGATTTGAACCTATGACTACCTGGCTCTGGTTTTTGTGCTCTAACCACTAGAAATCTACATATCCAGTTAACTGAGAAATTGATTAAATCAATCAATCACTCAGTCAGACCACACTGCCTTCCATTTACCCCCAAATGAGAAGATCTAGTGTAGCATTAAAGGAGTAATGCACCTAGAATTTGTAGGAACATATGTTGTGCAGAGTATTTTGATTTGTGTATGAAGTCCTAGTGTGTCGTCCGCTCTGTCTGCTATTAGGAGTTTTTCCTAAATTAGCCTGCTAGCTTTATGGTAGTTTTACAACCCTTGGGGATCTCCATCTCAGCAAGTGTATTGCCTTTCTTGTTCCTACAATGCATCCTGTCTCATGTGACAGTGATGTAGCCAGGACCATAGATTCAGTAGCAAGCACTGCTTTAAAATCAGTTCGCAACAACAGGGGATGACTATATTTAAAAAAAAACTATGCAGCGTTCAGCTTGGTGACTACCCTCTTTGTAAAGGTCTTTCTTTGTGAACAATTGTGTCACTGGTTGTCTATGTGTAACTTGTACGGATTTCAAGATATTTACATTTGCTTAGCATGTCTACTAGAGTGTTCTCTCATAGAGAGAGAGAGAGAAAAAAAGTGTCTGCTGTTTGCAAGCGCATCTGCACACATGCCAAATAAATCTAAATATTTTGAAAACTGTACAAGCTACACAAAAACAACAAGCAGCAAAGTTGTTCAGGACAAAAAGATTTTTACAATGAGGGTAACTAAGTTAAACTCCTTACAGTTTTTAAAATATTTGCCATCTGAAGTAGGAAATTTGGTAAAATCATGGAAATTTGGTTAATTAGATGGCTATATTTTAAAAACCATACAGAGTTCAGCTTAGTAACTACCCTCATTGTAGAGGTCATTTTTGTTGTGAACAGCTTTGCTACTGCTGGTTTTTGTGTAGCTTGTAAAGTGTTCAAGATATTTAGATTTGTTTGAAATGTGTACAAATGTGCATAGAATTCTGCACAGTGTCTTAAGAATGTCATAGCAAAGCTGCCAGGAGTCCCATCACCAACATTCTGAATTCAGAATAGAGCAGACTTAAAGAGATTCACTAAGATTAGTGCTGGCAACTGCGTAAATGGTGACTTACCTCTACTGGAGTCTGTGCAGGTACAGATGTCCCCCCAAAATGCAGCCTTTTAAAAGTTGTGACCTTCGTAAAATTGTTTAAACCGGGTCCGATGGACTTCCTGTTTTTGTGTGTGGCCAGCTCCTTCCCGCTCACTGGGCGTGATGGCGAGATGCCAGTGACATCGGTATATTCAATGGGTGGCAGCTTTGAAAGGATTATTAGCATAATGCCCACTTCTAATCAAACGGCATTGGTCAACTACCAAGGCCCTTGGTAGTCGACCGGTGCCCACGTTTCATTAGCAAGTGTCCATTATGCTAATAAAAATCTTTTCAAAAGCTGCCACCCATTGAATATAATGGGGTGCATGCCCCACTCTCACTGGCATCTCGTCATCACGCCACTCAGCGTGGGGGCAGAGCTGGCAGCACACAAAAAAATGGGAAGTCCGTCAGACGAGGTTTAAAGAATTTTACGGAGGTCACAACTTTTAAAAGGCTGCATTTGGGGAGGGGCATCTTTACCTGCACAGACTCCGGTGGCGGTAAGTCACTGTTTACACAGTGGTAGGGGCACTGCAAGAAATGTTGGTGAATCCCTTTACGCAGTAAGGGATGGCAGGATGTGTGTTATTAAAAGAAACCACACTGGAAAGGGGTGCTCATGATAAGATTCAAAGATAACAGTATGGTAAAATCAGTTACTCATCACCTCTATTAAAAAAGCACCAATCTGGTTTAAACAGTTTTAGTAAAAAGTATTTACTTAATTTTGTGTCATAGAAACCCCCTCGACTGGTGGCAGTCCATGTTTTTTTTTTTTTATGGTATGAAATAAAGTAAATACTTTTTGCTAAAACTGTTTAACTTGGAATGGTGCTTTTTTAAAGGAGGTGGCGAGGGCCTGATTTTACCATATTGTTAGCATTAAAAGGAATCTTCTGTATACACAGCTTTCTGATAGTGGACAGTTCCTCTACCAAACTGCATCAGAAATGCATCACAAGCACGTCAGCTGCTCTACACATCATGGACATAAAGCATCACAAAACCTGGAAAATGCTGAAACAGCATCGCTGGTTGCACCAGCTTGGTGGCATTCTGCACCTAAGTCCTGCTTGGTGTTGCTGAGCAGTAGCATGCTGGGGTTCGATTCCACCTGCCACCTGTGCACATTTTGCAACCATAGCCCTTCACCTACACTGTCCCATTGTGGGATGATCCATGACTGCGAGGGGTTGGAATAATAAATAAGCAAGAATGGAGTTGCTCGACAGAAGGTGTGGTGATGTTGGCATGATTGGAGGAACCAGCCCCAAACCAGATTTCCAGCTCTGTTGAATACCTCTCCCCTACAGGCACTAAATTAAGTGCCATATTTAGGTAAATGAAAGGAAGCCTGGAAGCCTTTTTACAGAGTACATGAGTACCAGCAGTCCCAACAAGTAGTTTGGCTTTTTAACTGCTTCCAAGTTGAAAGTGAATGCCATCAATAAACCTCATGGTGCAGTGTGGGCAAGCTTAAGGATACACCAGTGAGGACTACCAGTAATTTCCTGGTCACTGGGATCTGACTTTGTTTTTTTCAAATATATTGAAGCCTTTCCCTGGCTACTACTACAAACTACCTGCCAGCACAATACTTCAATATGCAGCTTACCGTGATTGGCAAACCAGTGGTCTGGGAACAGCAGAGTGGAGCTTCACAGTTTTCTTTTCTGTATCCTGCTTTCACTAACAGGATATATATATATAAAAATACACTTTCACTAGTGGGATGACATAACCAGGGAACAAAGACACAGACTAATGGGGGTGGAAGGGGTGGAGCTAAAGCAGCACACTACCACAGGTACAGCGATACTTTGCCTCAAAAGAAGAAAAAATAGAACTGTAGTCATTTTTATAGAATTACTTCACATTTTTCTTTGTAATCCTACAAAAATGACACAGCCCATTTTCTAAGCACAGTTATACCCTCCAGGGTGGGTGGTATGAGCAATACCAGACCTTCCAGGGGCTGTAAGGCCCTCCGCCTGCAGCATTGGGCCTCATTACGCCCCGAGCGGTCCGATATTGCCCAATACCACCCACCCTGTCTGGTAGTATTGCTTGCATAACCTCACATTTCACCTGAACTATGTATTTTTTTTTTTTACAAATAAAAACCCATTTTTTAAGTGGAATAACACACTCCAAGGTGTGTGATCATAAAGGAATAATGACTTCTCAGATGGTTGCGGTACTTGGCTATGCCTTGTGCCCATCAACCACCCAAGGCTTGCATTATTCCTTTAGAATCGCACATGCTGTTATGTGTTATCCATTACATACTACACATTTATATGTTGTCATGTTGAGAGATGTGCATTCCGCATTAACGATATTCAAGCTACGTACACATTATGCATTTATATTTTGAACCAGTTTCTAAAGGGTGGATCTTTTCGGTTCTAATTTTAAAACTGGCCAGATTTTAAGGGGAGAATGGGGGGGGGGGGGTGTTCATCTTTTAAGAACCAGTACTGTCCTTACCAGTGACTTACCATGAGCCTGCAATCTCCAAAGTCCTCCACCCCATGCTTTGCCTCGTGTCATACAACTGCCACTACTGTTTTACTGAAAGACATGCTTTAGAGCGACTTTGGCATCTTATTGTCAGGATTAAAAAGCATGTCTTGGCCGGCCCGATGGCACTGAGGGTTGAGGCGCTGGAGGCACACCTTGTGCCACACCGGCGACCAGGGTTCGGGAGCGAGCTCGGGTTGTTGGGGACGGGGGTAGGATTGAGCATCCCAGGGACTGCTCTACTTACCCGGGTTGGGGGACTTGCATGAGCCGGTGCACTGGCGGCCTCTGGTGGTGGCTGGTGGCAATCATAGTGCATGGCTGGAGAACGCAGGGATTGGAGCTGCAGCAGACGTCCTTTGGGGTGCGCGGGAGTGTGCACTTGCTGAGCTGGACATCATTGCATGTCCAAGCTCAAAGGAGTAAACTACAAAATATCCTCTATCGGTGGGGAGGCGATGGCGATCACCACCAGTAGCTGAGGCCACACATCCAGCGGCGTCTGTTCCCCATATCTCCCCTGAGGATTCTGGGACCTCTCCATGGGGCCGGGAGAGCCCGGAATCCTGAACCCGAAGAAGTCTATGTTGGTCGGTTCAGGCTGGCGATGGGGCTGAGGAGCTGTGTGTGTGGGACCCTGAGAGATGCCCTGAAGGTAGGGCGAACAAATAAAGTCCACAAAAAAACAAAAAAAAAAGCATGTCTTGAAATCAAACCAACTGAATTTATTAATTGTTGTACACAATAGGGATCATGGGAAAAAGTCCATTTTAAGGAACTTGAAACTTGAGTGTCCTAGATATACCTTTCTAAATGTAGTTTTCATTCTTTATCTTTGGTGGATGTGCTGAGTTAAAGGGACAGTGTCAACCCCCTTAATCTGCTAAGTGTCTCTAGGTTAAAAAACACATGATTGCTTACATTCTGCAGAGATTTCTTATGTAGCTGGTACTTTGAGTCCCATTCCTGTTTTCTTTATAAAAGGGAAAAATAGGCTGACCACAACGCTGGTGTTACCATACAAAAATGTGTTTACAGTCCTCGATAAACTTCCACTGCATGTTTCCTGGACTTGGAAACATGACCTAACCCAGTCTAGCCACTCATGATTCAATGGGAGGAGAGGAGACTATTGCATCAAAAGTGACTGCACTGCTTGAGGCTGTTCATAATGTTTAGAAAGTATGCAGTAAGAGTAGACCTAGGATCTGAAACAAAACAAGATTGGGTATAATTACGTAATTAGCATGCATTTTAGTTTCACTAAGACCGGAAGCACATATAACAACCAGCAGCATCAGTGAATTTTAGAGAAGGTAAACAGTCACAAAATGTGAGTTTTCAACCAGAAATAATATGATGCAAAAAGGGTTTATTTATTTATATATTTATGTATGTCTTTGGTAACCGGGTAAGTGGACTGATTCATGAGGACCAATTTCAGCCACGATCCGGGCCTCAAGTGATGAAGCATCCTTCAGGTACCGGATGCCCAAACTATGGAACTCCCTCCCTACCGTCATACGGCATATGCCCCAGGCAATGCATTTCAGCTCTCTCATCAATTTGCATTTCATGTCATCATGTGCCTGTGGGTAGTCTGAGACAAAAACAATAAAAGTGAACTGGGGAGTCCTACTATTAGTGCATATACTCTCCCATGCAGTGGTTTTAGACCCTACCGCATGGTTGTACTGCCTGAAATTTTGTTCGCTGCTCCTTATTGTCATGCACTTCTCTTCATTCTACTGGATGCGCTTTGCTGTGATTAATCTGCTCTGTATATACTGCTTCTGTATAACTTGTATATTCCTGCTGAATTCATGTACAATATTACCCTGTGCTCATTACATGTATGGTTTGTTCTGTTGCCTGATGTGTATGTACTGTTCCCTATGCCCCCTTCCCCCAGGACGCACCTGGAATTGAGCACTAGTGCTCAGTGTGTCTTCTTGGTAAAACTTTTAAATAAATAAATAAACAACAATGAGGCAGCAAGGTGGACACATTTGTGGTTATACAAAAAGTGCATATCCAAGCAGTAGGACAATTACATGTGAGGACAGTGAAACAATCTGGATACAGAGAAGTAGAGATTGGGTAACAATATGTAGGCATAGTTCTACAGAGCAAAAAAAGTATGTACAAAATACACAGAAAAAGGCTTATTTACAATAGTTGAGTTGTAGCTCATTTAAACAGAGGTGTTAAGAAACATGAGACTATAATATAGCAGTTAATCTTGTCAGAGACAGCCCTGATTAACCCTGGGGAAATATGATAGCAAGGACAACGAACAAAAATACATAAGTGTAAATCAGGACTAGAGGGCAGGGATGGAGGCTGACGAGTTAAGGTATGAGGTAGAGGCAGTACAGAGAAGCAGTGCAGTATGGGGGCTAGGGTGGTACTTGGGCTGAGACATGGCCTCGAAAACAGTTGCAGGAGGGTTCAGTCAGGAGTCAGGCTCATAGGTTATTTTTGAGGAGCATGTGCGAGGGGGAGGAGCGGATTGTTAGTGGGAGCCTGTTCCAGAGGGAGGAGGCTGACACAGAGAAGGCTTTACTGCCCATGGCAGAAAGGGTGCGTGAGACATCTAGAGAAAGAGTGGAGGAAGACCTGAGGGTTCTAGGCGCAACCTTGTCTATGAGTAAAGAGGTGAGAGGGGACAGGTGGCAATTCCTAAGAGAGTTATCAATGAGGCAGCCCATGGCAAATTGGAAACGTCCCTGGAGGTTTGGCCACCCTAAGGATTTGTAGAGTGCACAGTGGTGAGCAGAGTAGGGTGCTTGGAGAACAAAGCGGCAGATGGAGTTGTACGTAGTAATGAGGCGATAGTGAGGCAAGGAGGCAGCAGTGAAGGAGTAGACAGGGGAGCTGTAGTCAAGTAGAGGGAGGAGGTTACCTTGCGCTATGGTCAGGCGGGCATCTGAAGACAGGAATAGTTTGGTTCTGTAGGCTGCCCTAAGTTTTTGGTGAATTTTGCTTATGGTGTTTGTTATATGTTCGCTGAATGTTAGGGAGGAATCTAGTGTCACCCCTAGGTATTTGAAGGAGGAGACTGTGTCAAGCGGTGGACCAGCTGGGTAGGGTATGAGTAGGGATGTGTTTGACTTGGCAACCTTGGCAAGAAAGGGCTTTGAGCCAAACAGCATGGCTTTGTTTTGTTTTTTCCATTCACAAGCAGTTTCCTGGAGAGTTACCTGTCATGGGCAGCGCCATAGTTGATAGTTAAGGTAGATGAAGTTTTCTTTAGGGTTTTGTCACTGTGGTACAGCACCAAATCATCAGCATAGAGGAGTGCATTGCAGTTTAAGTTTTCAGAGGGGAGAGCATTAACGAACATTGAGAAGAGCAGTGGGCCAAGTATGGAGCCCTGTGGTACTCCAGTGCATGTGGGTAGAGATGCAGAGGGCACCTTTCTGATCAGAACAGATTGGGACCTATTGGACAGGTAGCTGTGGAACCACGTAGCAGTGTCTGGTGAGCAACTGAAGTGGCACAAGGTGGAGAGAAGGAGGTGATGGTCCACTAGGTCAAAGGCCTTTGATAGGTCTACAAATACTGCACCTGTGGCCTTGACTATGTTTCTCAGGACATGGTTGGAAAAAAGGGTGAGGGCGGCGGTGGTGGTGCTATGATGTTTGTGGAAACCATGCTGGAGCGGACACAGAAGGTTATATTTTTCCAGATGCTCGGACAGCTGATGGTGGATAATTTTTTCCAGTAGTTTGTTGAGATGAGGGAGGAGGGAGATGGGTCTGTAGTTTTCTGGGGCGGGGGGGTCACCGGCTTTGTAGATGCGTACCACATGTGCATGTTTCCATGTGTTAGGCACTGTGGATGTTGAGAGAGCAAGGTTGAACATAAAGGTCAAGGGTTTGACGATGGCTGGGGAGATGAGTTTCGGAAATGTTGGGTATAGTCAATTGCTTCCAGGGTTGCCTCATGCAGGGAGAGTCTTTAGTAGTTTGATGGTTACACTGTGGCTGATGGCCCTAAAGTAGAATAACAGAGGAGTATAACCATCTGCTAATGCCTGGGAGTTGCAGGGGAGGTTTGCCTGATTAGTGGGAGGCTGGGGGGGCAGCTTATTTAGGTGTGGGGTAAGGTCAGTGAACGTAGTATTGAAAAGATCTACAACTTTTAAAGGATCGGAGATGGACCTGAGGCTGATGTAAGCTGTGTAATTTGCTTATTGAATTTGGGATTTAGGAGGGACCCAATGGTTGCCCAGAAGTCACGGGGGTTGCCGAGGGCATTTTTTTGCTGGTTGATGTAGTGTTTATTTTTTAGTGTTCTGGCTGTCTTCTTGCAATAGTTTCACAGCTGTCTGTAGGCATTCCATAATTGAGGGGAGGGAGACTCTTCATGGAGCTTCCATGTATTGTCCCTTTCCTTCATTTTTGCAAGTAATTCTTTGGACAGCCAGCAAGTACATCCACATCTGACTCTTCTGGTGGTGGTGGGGAACAGTTTATGCTATAAAGCACGAAGGGTGTCCATTAGATAAAATACAGCAGAAGAGACATTGCACTGCTGGTATAGGGTAGTCCAGTTTATGGACCTTGCTTTCTTAAGGACCGAGGCCGGGTCATGGCAATTAGACCTCCTGAAAGACAGGAGTTTGGGGGGTGGGCACTTGGTTTTGGTGGTCAGTATGATATAAGTGGGGGACTGGTCACTTATTGAGTCCGCCATGGTGCCAGCCTGGAGGACTTTGTCAGCTCGATTTGTGACAATCCAGAATAGAATGGTTTTGTGAGCAGGGATTATGTCTGGTAGGAGAGGAAATGATTTGCCCCAGGTTGTGCAACTTTAGCAGTGTTGCCTGGTCAGAGGCAGGAGAAGTTACCCAATTAATGTTAAAGTCTCAGAGTAAAATTGAGTCTCTCTGGGGGTAGCAGGCACTAGCACATCCAGGAAATTCTCTAGGTCCTGGAGATTCCCCGTGGGGAGGTTATAGCAGCAGCCTAGTAAAGCTTTTTTGCTATCCCCAGGGATAACTCCACGAGTATCCACTCACTCGGGGAGGTAGAGGCAGAGCAGCTTATAGAGGTGGTGGTGATGTGGTCCTCGGCATACAGGGCAACACCTCTACCTCATTTTCTACCTGGTCCTGTCAAAAAAGGGAGTAACCCTGGAGTAAGTATGAAGCATCATCATGATGGTTCTTGAGCCAGGTCTCAGAGACTCCTAGTGCATGCAGTTTGTATAGGGATACCCAGCTCTCGATCTCAGAGAAGTTAGCTGGGAGGCTTCGAACATCCATGTGAGCAACATTTAGGCTGAATTGACTTGCCCAGGTGACATTTGAGTGGTCAGTGTGCACATTCAGGGGGCCTGGGTTCCTTTCTACATCGCCAGCAAGTAGAAGGAGAGAAAGCAAAGGCCCAGCTAGAGGTGGATCCAGTGGGGACTGGATGTGAAGAGAGTGGACAAACAGTCCAAGAAGGCGTCACTCATGATTAGATAAGAGCCCTAGTAAGTTTATACCCATAGATGTGGGAACATGCCTGAGCACTTTAGCTGCAGGTTCAGTAGGTGAGGGAGTCTCAATGAATGTGAGGAGGTTTTGTTGATCAGCTGCCAGGGTACAGGCACAGAAATCAATAAAAAGTAGCAAGCCTGACATCGAGGTTGAGACAAGTAGGATGGTAAATAGTTTCATGTTTGCTGATAGGGCTTGCATCAAATGGAAGTGGTGGTTATGCCCAGAAATGAACCGTCACCAATGGTGGTGGGGGTTGTGCCCAGGAGGAGGGGCAAAGGTACATTTAACAGGGGCCTGGGAGGGGTTGGGGGAGGTGGGAAAATAAGAGAGCAAGCAGTCCGGGAAGATAAGCTCAGAAAGCAGGGCTAGAGAGGTGCTCCTAACAGTGCGTCCAGGGAGCTTGTTTTGACCAGTCCGGAGACCAGGAAGTAAAACGCCACACCAATCTGTGTTTAGGCACTAGAAAGACTGAAAGCAGCCATACCTGGGTGATTGGATCCATGCTTTGTTTCCAGGAGGGTGGACTTGTGTAGAGCAGTAGTTCCGGTGGCGGTGACTGTAGGAGTGGCTGTTAAGCGCCACTCGTCGGAGCCTCGGTGGAGCAGCGGGGATCCTGGTGGGGGAAATAGTACGGGGTTAGATATAGGGCTAAGCAGGTAGGCTAAGAGTGGGTTGGGCGACTGACGGAAGCCTTTCAGGGGGGGGGATAGAGATATCAAAATCAAAAGAGTAGCAATTTAGTTAGTAATTGTAGATGGGGAGGGGGTGGTTGTGGAAAACAAAGAAGGGATTAGGCCGAGGGTGTGTGCAGAGAAGTAGGACAACAGAGAGAGGGGGTTGGGTGTGAGTTCACTGTCAGTGAGCTCAGAGGTGGGTGGAGGTAAGCAGGAATTACCATAGGGAGAAAGCAAGTGAGGGCCCCTTTGGAAAATTCTGCAGCAGGAAACAGTCTGGCTAGTTTTAAAAAGATAAGCTCAGCAAACACATTTAAAAATTGAAAGAAAGGTTTCGGCTAACTGTGCATATTTTAAGTAGGCATGAACAGTCTGGCTAGTATTCAGTAGATTAGCTCAGCAAGCACATTCAAAATTAAAGAGAGGCTACGAATAACTGTGAAATATTTAAGTATTAAGTTCTTGAGCATATAGCAGTCTCAGCAAGCACTTTTCTTAACTAAACAGTCAGGTTCCAACACAGAAATACCCCCAGAAGAATGCCCCCCCCTCCGAGTCCCAAGTCCAGGGAGCGAGCAGTCCGGGAAGATAAGCCCAGAAAGCAGAGCTAGCCAGGCACTTCAATCAGTGCATCCAGGGAGCTTGTTTTGACCAATCCGGAGACTGGGAAGTAAAGCGCTGCACCAATCAGCATTTAGGCATTAGAAAGACTGAAAGCGGCCGTACCTGGGTGATTGGATCCGCACTTCAGTTCCAGAAGGGTGGGCTTGTGTAGTGCAGTAGCTCTGGTGGCGGTGGCCATTCAGCACCGCCCATCGGAGCCTCAGTGGAGCAGCAGGGATCCTGGGTAATTGGATCCGCGCTCCGGTTCGAGGAGGATGGGCTTGTGTAGTGCAGTAGCTCCGGTGGTGGCAGTCATAGGAACGGCCAGTGAGTGCTGCCCGTCGGAGCCTCGTTAAAGCAGCGGGGATCCTGGGTGATTGGATCCGTGCTTCACTTCCAGGAGGATGGGCTTGTGTAGCGCAGTAGCTCTGGTGGCGGCGGTTATAGGAGCAGCAGTTGAGCACTGTCCGTCAAAGCCTCGATGGAGTAGCGGGGATCCTGGGTGATTGGATCTGCACTTCAGTTCCAGGAGGGTAGGCTTGTGTAGCACAGTAGCTCTGGTGGCGACGGCTGTAGGAGTGGCCGTTGAGCGTCATCTGTTGGAGCCGTGGTGGAGCAGCGGGTATTCTGGGTTGACAGTATCCCTTTAAAATACTTCATTTTATGCCATGGCATGTCTCACCCAGATTTAATTGCCAAAACCAGCTCTAATCCAGCTCAGTCCATCTTTACTCACTCGACAGAATTAAACAGCTTGCACAATGGGAGATATGCACTACTGTGGGCTGGGTATGTTAGAGAGGTGTGTAGCCTAATTAGGGCTGGGAGAGGGTTATGATTTATTTTCAAAATAAATTTACACTGTCCAAAACAATTACTATTTAACATTGGTTTAGATTGTTGTGATTTTTTAGCACTAGAGATAGGACTTAAATTTGGAAAACTGCTATTGTTATTTGGCAGATATAGATGTCCTACATTTTCTAAGTGTAGATATATAGATATGAGTAGTGATCATGATACAATATATTGTATCAGGGGAAGATCCAGAGCCCCTACCCAAACAAAATGTGTTACTTATCGGTCAGTTAAAAATTTTGATTACCTGACATTTGCAAAAGATTTAGATAATATAAACTGGGAGAGATTGAAATTAACTCCTGATATAGACCTCAAATGGAATTACTTTGTTTCAGAAATAATGAAGGTGTATAACCTGCACATGTCAGTAAAAACAAGGAAAATCAAAAATAAAGCTTTTTTTCAGTTTAATGTTTATTAAACTGTTTCTGTTAAACAATAAAATACCTTTGTACAGAATTACATAATGATAAATCACAAAATGTATTAAGGAGGGTTCCATGCACGTTACAATATAAATAGATTAGTCATCAAGTTTGACAAAGCCATACAGTTTAATTTTACAAAGATTTTTCTGTAGTAAGGAGTCAATCCAATAACTGCATTAAAACGAGTATTAAAGCATTCTGATATTGTTTAAAACAAAAATTAATAGTAAACTAAACAACAGGTATCTATTCATCATTATATACTTCCTGTAGAGCAGTAGGTTAGGAACACTCCCCACATATCCAAAAACGACATAATTTTTATCAGTCATTGAGTAACAGATCCTTTCATTATTTGTAACCCCTTCCAGAGAATTTAGGCATTGTTGCAAAGAAGGCATAGTTATTTCCTTCCAGTTTTTCAGGAGAAGTCTTTGAAAGGCTAATGCTGCTAACATGACCCATACTTTCTTTAATGTTGGTATGTCTTCTAACATGCTAACATCACCAATGAAATAAATATCAGCAGAGAAAGCGAGATGGGGAGACCGAGTATGGTTTGACACAAGGCACAAATTTGTTTCCAGTGATCCAGTACCCCTGTGCAGAACCACAGCAAATGTGCTGGCCCTGTATCAGGCATCTCATATCTCCAACAGTAGTCACTAGAGCTCAGCCCTAGGTTAAACAACTGTCTGGGGGCGTAATAATAATAATAATGTGAAATTCTGAACTGTATTAGTCTCCCTGGACCTCTTTGGATGATTTAGAAGCACTTCCCCACACCTTGTTCCAAGCTGAAGCTGGGATCACTCGTCCTAAATCTTCTTGCCATTTAAGTCTAGCATGCTCTGTCAGAGAGTCCTCTGCCTCATTTAACAATTTGTAAATTAAAATAAAACCTTTAGGAAGGTAAGTTAACTTCGACAATGTGTCCCACTGCAAAGTATGGGGAAGCAAATGGGGTCTAAGAATGTACTAAAGAGAAAACTCCTTATTTGTAAATATATACAGAAATCACCCTTATTTAACTGAAATTTATTTCTGAGATTCTTAAAGGAGGATAATCCATTATCAATATCTAATGAATCACCCAGTACTTTAATACCTTTACTTCTCCAACCTGTGTCCTTTAGAACTTTATTATTAGGAGTAATTAAGGGGTTCCTCCAGAGAGGCATACATTTTAAAGGCACAAATTTGATCTTTTTGAGACAATGAAACGTTTTACATACTAGTATTGAAATTTGAAGCAATGGATGGTTTGTGAGGTGAGAAGGGGCAACGACAAAAAATAAGTTGGACAGGTCTAGGGGGCAACTAATTATTTTTCTGTCTTAACCCACAAGGGCGTATCAGCTTTATCATTCCAGAGAAACCAAGTGGATGCTTGTTTAAGCTTATATGCCCAGAAGTACCCTTGCCACCACGGCAGTGCTAACCCCCCATTACCCAGTGTAGCTCTAAGTTTAGCCTTGGACAATGTAGGAGGCTTTCCATCCCACAGGAAGATAGAGATAAGTCTGTTGAATTTATTGAACCACATCATAGGGATGTTTGCTGCAGAGTTGTTCATAAAACAACCTAGGAGCAAAGATTATTTTTAATGAATTAATTTTATCCCATAGCAATAGATGTAGTTTAGACCATCTGTCTAGATCCGACTCCTGTTAGTCTCACTGTGTTTAAGACCTTATACTCAAAATACATTACAGAAGCCTGCAACTGCTTCCAATGATCCTAGCTTACTTACACCCCCCTTCCACATCCTCCCTGCTTTTCCCATCGTCCTTCCTTCTTGTATCAGTGCATAACTTGTCCCTGAGCCACCTACTTATCTACCGCCCTAAATCTCACCCTCCCTCCCTCACTCACCTATTCCTTGTTTACCCACAGCATCTCATTCCTTCGCTTCCTAGTATTATCCTGGTTCCAGACCCCCCCCCCCACTGGCTGCCCACTTCTCCTGACACATGTCTCCCCCTTGATACGCCTGGGTCTTTTTTAAACTGACTATGTATGTCTCTTCGCTTGTAGCATCCACTTCAACTAATCTCTTCACTGGACTATAATGCCTTTACCTTACAGGAATACTAAACATCCAAATGTATTTTTACTTACCCTGTCTGTTGCAGGCCGACCTGTACTGTTGTACTCTTGCATCTACTGTCTATTTGTCTGTATATAAATGCATTGTTACTTGACTTGTGTAATGCAGGTCCACCTTGTAAATGAGCTTGCTCAATGGTGTTCGCCTGGATAAATAACGAATTTGATTGATTGATTGATTGATTGACTTGAGCGCATCAATTATTCTAGACATATTAAAATCTAAGATCTTCCCTACAGAATTAAAGAAATTAATCCCCAAGTAAGTTAAACCATCAATAGGCCATTTAACATATAGCATGGTGTCTACTTTGATTTTTTCTGAGTTTGAGTCACAGAGCATCAAACACTCTGTTTTAGAGCAATTAACATAAAGGCTTACTATTTTTCTAAAGTTCTGTAACATTTCTTTGAAATTCAGCAAAGAAAAGGCTGGCTGGGTGAGAGTTACAAGAATGTTGTCTGCAAAGGCAAGGACTTTATTAACATATTTTCCTGTTTGTATCCCACACATTCTATTAGACTGCATTATTCTTTTGATAAGAGGTTCTATGGTAAGAATAAAAAGAAATGGAGAGAGGGCAACCCTGCTTAGAACCTCTATGCGAGTGGAAGGGAGAAGACCTGAGACCATTTGTAATTATATATCCTCTGGGGCATGCATATAGTGTTTGTACCCAGGAAATTATGTTAGGCCCCAAAACATTCATTTTAAGAACATTCATGGGATAAAGCTATGTCCAGTGAGATAGCTGTTGAGGGATATTTTTGGTTTTGTGATGTCTGGGCTGACCACAAAATCGGGATGAGCCTGTGGAAATTATCAGCAGCCTGTCTGCCTTGCAGAAAGCCTATTTGCTTCTTCCCCACAAGTTTGTTCAGAATTTTAGAGAGTCTGACAGCTAGTACTTTTGCTATTATTTTGTAATCAAAATTCAGGAGGGATACAGGCCTGTAACTCCCACACTTGAGCGAGTCTTTCCCTTTCTTAGCCAATAAGCATATATAGGCTTCTTTCATAGAATTTGCGAGATACCTATTCTTAAAAGAATTTTGAAGGTCCTTTAAAAGATAGGGAGCAATTATGCTGTTTTGGTACTTCTAAAATTCTCCAGACAACCCGTCCGGGCCTGGAGTTTTGTCTTTGAGAGCACTTGCAATTACTTCTGAAATCTCCTGTAGAGTTAGGGACCTATCTGAATGTTGACTATTATATAAGGACAATGAGGGAAGATTAACTTTTTTAAGAAAATCCTCTATGTGGCCTTTCTGCACTGAGCCTTGAGATTTGTATAATTTTTCATAGAAGTCCTTTAAGCAACCATTAGTTTTCCTCACATTATGTGTAACTTCTCCTGTTTTAAGTCTGATACCACTAATATTATTCTGATTCCGCATTTTCTGCAATCTATAGGCTAAAAGTATACTGGCCTTTTCCCCTGTTTCCCAATACTTTTGTTTAACTCTAAAAAGGGCAGACTCAATTTTGCTGGTGTAAATTGTATTGCTATCATACTTTAGTCCCATAGCTTTATAAAGTAGGTCTTTTTTATTTGGAGGATTTCCTTTTAAATCTGATAGAGTGCGGCTCAGTTCCTTTTCTAAGGAGTGTAGCTGTTTGAGTTTTTCTTTCTTTTTAAGTGGCAAATCCTATGATGACCCCCCCCCCAAATAAAGGCCTTATAGGCATCCCATGCAATTTTACCTGCTACCTCCCCATTACACTTATTTTTGAAATAATCAGACATTTCTTTCTTTACCCAAGTCTGAAAATTCTTATCTTGTAGCAAAGAAGAATTAAATCTCCAGACTGCAGACCTGCTTGCCTTATTTTCAAACCACACTGAGCTTTTCAGCAGGGAATGGTCCGAAATAAGGATATTCTCATAGCTTATATGACTAACTTCATTACAGAGACTTAATGACATAAATAAGTAATCTAGCCTGCTTAATGTACCATGGCATGCTGAAACAAAAGAATAGTCTCTCCCTTGAGGGTGTATTAGCCTCCAAGTGTCCATTAGTTCTAAGTCTCTAAGTGCCAGGTGGGGCCCTTTTTGTGCTGCACTTAAACTTCCAAGGTTAGGGCAGTGAGATTTGTCCAAAATGGGGTCCATAACCACATTAAAGTCACCTCTCAAAATAATCTCATAATTTCCAATATTAGCCAGAGCATAAGCAATTGTTTGGAAAAAATTCTTTTTGCTGTGAATTTGGGGCATAAACATTGCATAATGCTATGTTTTTCCCATAAATATTGCCCATCAAAATCTGGTACCTGCCTTTCAGATCAGTAAAATGATTACGTTTCACAAAGTTCAGGCCCTTCCTGACTAGAATTGCTACACCTCGCTTCTTTGAAGAAAAGCATGAGTGACTTACAGTAGCTACCCAATTGCGAGCAAGTTTTTCCACCTCCTGAGGAACTAAATGAGTTTCCTGGAGAAAAGCTATGTCCACTTTGTGCTTGTTTAAGTGATTTAGTACCCTGTATCTTTTTATTGGTGATCGTAATCCCTGAACATTCCATGAAGCAATACAATAAAAAATAAAGCTGCCCTCTTGTTTACCACCTCATTGTGGAAATTAAAAAAAGTGAAAAATCTAGCATGGGACAGGGAACATAAGACGAGGTTGACTAAAGATTGGGAAATCTACAGGAAGTTAAGAAATGCTTATGTAACCTCAATCAGAGATGGCAGAAGATCATTTTATGCTGCACAAATTGATGACACGGCTGGTGACCCAAAAAGATTGTGGTCTATAATAAAAGAAATAAAAGGGCAATCAAAAAAGATGACTAATATGCACTTCTTTGAGACAACTGGTAGCACTGATGTTGAGTCCGTAGCTGACAAATTTAACAGGTAGTTTGTAGAGGCAGGGAACTTTGTTGGCAACTCTGACCCTACTCTGGGTATCCTTGGAGGTCAGGAAGGAGAGGAAGAGGTCCCATTGTTCACATCTGGGAAGATAGAGGTATTTGAAGTAATGGAACTTTTGCTGGAATTGAAAATCAACAACAGTAGTGGACATGATGGATTAGCTCCCTCACTTATAAACTATTCTGCACCCCAGATTGCCGAACCACTTACTTATCTGTTCAGCTGGTTTTTGTCTGAGGGGGTGGTCCCAGGGGAGTGGAAATTGGCCAGGGTTATCCCCATTTTTAAGGGGGGGCAGCCCTGGCCAATTAACCAATTATCACCCTATCTCTTTACTGTCACACTCTGCTGAGATATTTGAAAAATTATTGGCTAGGCAGTTAACTGATTTTTTTTGCATAAAAATAATCTTCTTGATAAGTATCAATCAGGATTCCGTAAAACTCATGGTATGGTGGTCTCCATGGCGAGGGTCCTGGATGATGACAAAGCTACAGTATGGACTCAGAACAGTTGACTGGGGCCAACATTGTTGGCCTCTCCAGGTCCTTCCACATGGTTGCCCATCAAATCCTTTTAAATATCCTTGCAGAAACAGGAGTTGCTAGAATGGCCCTGAAATAGTTTTGTTCATACTTTCAATCTAGGATGCAACTTAACTGCCATAAATGGCAAAGAATCTGCATCACTACCAGTAGTCCATAGAGTCCCACAGGGCTCGTTCCTAGTACCATTATTGTTTCTGATAAATCTAAAAGGTCCAGGAGAAAGTGTGCTAGATATGGCATGTCATTTATATGCTGATGATACAATACTATATGTTGCTGCACTGTCTTTGGCTGAGGTTCAAAGTAAACTTCAGATTAGTTTTAACGATCTCCAGGTCTATTTCGGAAGATCTAAACTTAAAATGAACACAAGTAAAACTAAATGTATGTTGTTTGGAACCTCAGCTAAAGTCAGGAGTGGTAGAGATCTGATTATCCTAGATGCAGAGGGGGCACGCTTGGAACAGGTAGATTCCAATCACCAGGTCCCCCCTGGTATAACTGTGTGTCATTGGGGGAACTATTTTACATGGCTTGTGCCACAGCGTTGGTGCAAGCTGCTATAAAGTGAGGAAAATGTCACAACTGCACCAACCCTTGTAAAATTGGGCTATGTTGGGACAAAGTGGTTTGGCACAGTTGTGCCAAACACTGCACTTGACACAGGGTTTGACGCAAGCTATACGTCAACCTTCTAAAAGTGGGCCCAAAGAATTTGCCGGCAGATAAGGACCGCTTGGCTCACCCAGTCTGTCCATTTTTTCCTACCTACAGTACTGTATCTCCACAGACCCTACTTGATCTCCAGCTCTTTCTCCCTACCCTCCATTCCTTTCCACTAAGATTCCTTATGCCTAGCCAATGCATTCTTGAACCCCCATCTCTGTTTTTGCCCTCACCACCTCAGCTGGTAGGCTCTTCCAAGAATCCGACACTGTCTGTGAAGAAGTACTTTGTCGCATCTCTTTCTGATCTACCCCATCCAACTTCACAGTGTGTCCCCTTGTTCTTGAGCACCTTTGTTATGAAAAATATTTCCCTCCTGTACCTTACGTACGTACCCCCGTGAGGTATTTAATAGTCTCCATCATATCCTTCCTCTCCCTCCTTTCTTCCGGGGTGTACATATTGAGTTCCTTTAGTCTCTCCACATAAAGATTTTGATGCAGACCCCACACCATTTTAGTTGCCCTCGTCTGGACCCCCTGTACTCTGTCTATGTCCTCCTTGAGAACTGTATGCAGTATTCCAGGTGAGGTCTTACCAGTTAGCTATACAGAGACAATACCACCCACCTCTTTCTGTTAGTGATACCCCTCCCTATGTACTCCAGCATCCCACTAGCCCTCAAAACTGCCTAGTTGCACTGCCTGGCCACCTTTAGCTCATCAGAGATGTGTACTCCCATGTCTTTCTCTCCTGCTATCCCATAGTGACACATCCTGATTTGCCTGGGCTGTAAAACGTAGAACCACAACTGACCCAAATTCATTTACCCCTTAGGCTGCCAACAGAATCAGAACGCATAATAATTCTGGACTGATATATCAGTCCATGGCACAGCAAGGGTTAAATTAAGGCTATTTAAGTACCTAAAGGAAAGTGTAAGGATACCTACTGCACTGCAGTATATGTTTATAGGGGGCTGGGATAGTGTCATATACTATAGCTGTAAGAGTGTTTTAAGGGTGTTAGAACTGTAAAGTGAAGATGAGAGTTTCTGGTGCTTTAAGGATGCATGATAGAACACTCTGACAGTTGCAAGGGACTGCCACAGGGCCAGCCTCTCAGTGCAGTGTAGTGGTATGCTACAGCCCCTCAACACCGGCATCCTGAGTTTGGGTATGAGCTTAGTCCATCGAGGGGCAGTCAGGGGAAGGGAATGGAACATCCCAGTGGACACGCTCTTCTCCTCCTCCTCCAAGGGGAAGGGCTACTTGTCCCACTGTGATACAAGAAGGAGGGGAGATCCCTCTTGATGTTGGTGTGACAGCATGTACCATGTATATGTGTCTACCATGGCATTCAAATGGAGGCATCCAGTGGGCAGGGAGAAAAATGAAGTAAATCCCTGATACAGCCATAGAATGATTGCTGTTGCAACACTCCTGGACCCCTGCACCTCTCTTGTGCATGTGGAGTCTTGATACAGAAAATCGGAGGCTTGCCCTTACTCTCTGTCCTGTCCAGGGGTTAAAATGGATAAATGACTGAGTGGCAGCAGTTAAGAGGGTGATGGACACCAGGTGGTGGCCAAGAAGAGAGCCTGATATGGGCCTGACCAGAGTCTAGGAAGATGAATAGAAGGGGAAAAAAAGACTGTCCAGGTGACCTATAAACAAATTAAAATATGTTTAAAGTGTAAAAGCATTCTTTTTAAATTATAAATGAAATGGACAGGCTGTCTGTCCCATCAGCACAGCAGTAAGGCTACTACTCACGATGCCAGTAATGTAGATTCTGGCTTGAACTTAGGTTACAGGGTCTGGCAGGGAGGAGAAGGACTGAGCATTTCAGAGAACACTGTCCTCTTCCAGCCTCCCCCAGGCCACACACTGGTTTTCTTGGCACCTCCTCCATCTGGATTGTGGTGGGAGTTGAGGAGCTCTGATGCCCCTGCTATGAGGGATAGCCATGGATGATAAGGAGTTGCAGGTTAAGTCCAGGATAAGCTGGGAAACGGGGCTGGGGAGGCTGGCAAGAAGGGGGACCTGGTCAGCCACACGAGAGAAACAGAAAACACAAAAAGGAAAAAAAGACAACCCCAGTCCTCAACACCTCCTCCATCTGGAATGTGGTGGGAAGTATACCATCAAAATAGCAAAATTTTGACAGCGAAAGCCGTTACAGTGACAGTTTTGATGGAATTTGAAATTGTCGTTGCAATGGTTCCGATGGCGAAATTTCTCTGCTTTCGCCAGTGTATAGCCTCCTTTGATTAAACTCCAACTTGGAGGTTGTTATCTAGAAAATTGTGTGTGTGTGAGGGGTACAGCCCCCTGGAAAAAAACAGTCAGTATCTGACAGGCAAAATTTTGCCTGTCGACACTGTGGATGTTGCCGTGATGCATTTCGACAACTTTGTTGTCAATGCAGCTTGGTGGAACCATGGTGTGAGTAGAGAGGGAAAAGTGGAAATAGAGGAGGCAGGAACCTACTGACCAGTAAGCCTGACCTCGGTGGTGGGCAAGGTTATGGAAACCCTGCTTAAGGAAAGGATTGGGGAAAACCTTATTATCAGTGGACTGCAGGATCTGAGGCAGCATGGGTTCACGGTGGGGGGGGGGATGTCTTGCCAGACATATTTGTTTTTTGACAGGGTCACCAGGGAGGTGAATCAGGGAGTAGCAGTGGATAAAGCCTACCTAGAGTTCAGTAAGGCATTTGACTCTGTTCTACAATGAAGACTTTTAAACAAACTGGGCAGCCTGGGAGTGGGTCCACAGATAGTCAAATGGGTACAAAGTTGGCCACGTAACAGAACTCGGGGGGGGGGGTAAGGGTATTCACTCAGAAGAAGGCAAAGTAACCAGTGGGGTGCCATAGGGGTCAGTACCGGGACCGGTCCTCTTCAATGTCTTTATTAGTGACATCGCAGAGGGGCTGGAAGGAAAGGTATGTCTGTTCACGGATGACAGAAAAATGTGGGAGTGGGGGAGAATGGAGGACAATTTAAAAAGGCTGAAAGACTGGTTAAGGGTTTGGCAACTGAGATTCGATGACAAGAAGTGTAAAATAATGCACATCAGGCACAGAAACCCAAGGGCATGGTATCAGTTAGGAGGGGAAGTGTTAATGACCACAGATCAGGAAAGGGATCTGGGTGTCATAATATCTGATGACCTGAAGGTAGCAAAGCAGTGTGATAAGGCAGTGAGAAAGGATAGTAGGATGCTGGGTTGCATAGGGAGGGGTACCACCAGCAGAAAAAAGGAGATAGTTATACCCCTGTATAGATCTATGGTGAGATCCCACCTGGAGTACTGTGTCCAGTTCTGGAGGCCCCATCTCAAGAAGGACATAGAGAGGGGGGGAAGGTGGTGCAGAGAAGAGCAACCAAGATGGTGCATGGCCTGTGTTGGAGGCCATATGAGGAGAGACTCATGGACTTAAATAGGTACACGCTGCAAGAGAGGAGAAAGGAGAGATATGATAGAAACATTCAAATACCTCAAAAGTATCAATAAGGTACAGAAGGGAGGCATATTGCACAGATTATGTTCAAGAAGAAGGGGGCATGATATGAAGCTGGAAGGGGGAAGACTTAAAGGGGATGTAAGGAAATACTTCTTTACAGAAAAGGTAGTGGATGCCTGGAACAGACTCCCAGCAGAGGTGTGGGAACTGAAACAGTAGTGGGTTTCAAACTTGCATTGAATATAGGCACGGGGGAACTTAGTAACAGGGTAGGGGGTGGAGGTAAGGCCATAGATCCCTTATGGTCTATGGTGGCACAGTAGGTAGGGACTTCAGGGCAGACTAGGTAGGCCAGGAGGTCCTTTTCTGCCTACAGATTCTGTGTTTCTATTTCAAAAGTAGAACATGCCACTTTTTCACTTTTTTTAAGGTTATAAGAGGTCCTCAGATGCTGCCAAATCCTGTATGCTGATTGGACGAATCAGCATGGATGATTTATAACAGAGCAAATGTCTTGCTGGACTGAAGGTTTTCTTTCTTTTGTATGTTCATTCGCTTTTCAAAAAAAAATTTGAGTGGTTTGAAAGGCAAATATTCAGTTAGCATATAATTAATATGCAAATGTATTCAAATTATCAGGTCTACGATAAGCTTTAAGACTAGAACCATTGAGTACCTTTTTGTACTCTAATTGATGTAGAACCAGTGAAGGTTCACCCATGACCCCTGGCATTCACACAGCAGAGTTGTTACAGCAGCTACCTCTGAAGGTGCACTATCACACAGAAGCGTAGATGTTAGCAGAGAAAGCCCCACGATATATCAAGTCAGCGCTGCCCTACCTATCTAATGTTAATTTTATGAGGGCCCTAGTGACTCATCACTTCCTCATTTCCCTTTTTGCCACTGTCTTCACTGGCCACATATGCCTATCCCACCCATGCGTAAATGCAATGCAGTGATTTTGCACTACCTTCCTTGGCAGACTGTTTCACTCCTCTGGCACCCTTTACATTAACAAATGTTTTCTGACGTCCCTTTTAAATCTTTCCCCCTGCCAGTTTCATTGAGTTACCCTGGTGCTGGTGTTCCACTCCATATAAACAATCACTCAGTAGCACTGGGAGAGAATAAAAGATGAAACTGAGCAAATTTGCTGAATTGGTTTCTGGAGTTTCTCCAGCAAATACTTTATATCGCCAGGTGGAAGATTTAGGGTCCGTAAAACTCTACCTTTGATTGCTTTTTTTTTTCCCCTTGCTGGGTGACCATTGGTTCCTACAGTCTGCAATGCTTTTTCTATTATATTTTTTCACTTTACCCAGGTCAGTGGAAATAAATTCTGCCAAATAAAAATGCAAGGCTATTTAGCATTATGACATCAATACTGTGGAGAAAACATGCTGATGACACATGATACTGCAAAAAATAATGGTCGCACTTTATGTGAACAGAAATTGCCCAACTATTTGGTATATGAGAAACCTAACAGTGGTGTTACATATCAGTTCTTTCCTGTTACTTAATTACATGGTACTAGTGAACAATTATTTTAACATTAGTGTAAGTTAACACTGATCATTCAACAACAGCTGGAAATGAAGCAAACTGATTGGCTGACTCATCTTCTAAAGTATTATGTTAACAGCTAAAACCCCTCACGTACAATGATGCAATTGGAATTTAAACTCTGAAGACATTAATTAAAACTTTGAGCTTAATAATAGCATTAAGGCATTCCAGTGAATGAATTACCTTTAGTAATTTAACCCCCATAAAGCCCACCACTCCTAGCGTAGACGTTTAACTCATGCTAACCCAAACCCCATGGCACCATCATAGTGTGTAAGAATAACTCATGCTGCACAATACCCCATGACACTCCTTGTAGTGTGTAAGATTAATTCACACTAATCCAACCTCCATGACACCCCCATAGTGTGTAAGTATAACTCATGCTACCCAGTACCCCATGACACACATACGAACATCCGAAATTGCTGGCAGAGAAAGGCCCACAGGTCTATCAAGTCTGCCTGATTGTGCAGCTCTTAGTTTCATATCACTACAGCCGCCCCACTCCCACCCTAACTCTTCCTTCCTTCCTTCCTTCTTCCTCTTTCCTGGTCCTTCCCCCCCCCCTTGGTGTTTTTGTCTGTACTAATCCTGTCCTTGACTCTATCCCAACCCTGCTTAAAACTATCCACTGTCCTTTGAGCTATTAACTCCTCCGGCTGTGCGTTCCAACCCACCACCACTCTCTCTGTGAAGTAATGCCTCCTCATCTCCCTCCTAAACCTTCCTCCTTCCAACTTCAGACTGTGCCCCCAGTGACCCTTCCCCTCGTTAAGTGAACAATCCTCCTTCCCTGACTTTGTTTATGCCTTTCAAGTACTTAAAGGTCTCTATCATGTTCCCTATTTCCCTTCTGTCTTCCAGTGAGTACATGTTGAGCTCCTTCAACCTTTCTTCATATGGCAGCACCCCTAGTCCCATGATCATTTTTGTAGCCCTACGCTGCACCACCTCCAGTAATCTCCCATCCTTTTTGAGGCATGGGCACCAGTACTGTACACAGTACTGCAAGTATGGCCTCACCAGTGATCTATACAATGACAGGATGACCTTCCCCTTTCGAGAGGTGATCCCTCTGGCAATGCACCCCAGCATTCTATTTGCCCTTGCTGCTGCCCTCCTACACTGTGCTGATATCCCTAGTGACTATTACCCCCTGGTCTCTTTCCTCCTTAGCCAGTAGCTGTTCCTGGGATTTCTGGCTCCAAGGTGCATAACCTTGCACTTCTTAGCGTTAAACCCCAACTGCCACTCCCTAGACCAGTAGTGTGTAAGATTAACTCACACTAATCCATTCCCCATGACACCCCCATAATGTCTGAGATTAACTCGCACTAATCTAACCCCATGACACCCGCATAGTGTGTAATAATAATAGTAACAATAAGTTTTATTTGTTAAGCGCAATTCACAAATATCAAAGCGCTGTACAAAACACACCAAACTCTAAAATATTATATAGAAAATAAAAATATTAAAACTTTGTAAAATAGTCAAGCAGTATACCGAATCAGAGTAATCCAAATCAGAAATCGAGAAAAGCACATAAATACAGATGTTTTTTTAAAGCAGTTTTGAAACTCTCCACTGTCTGGCAGTCTTGTATCCAATGAGGTAGAGAATTCCACAGGGTAGGGGCAGCATAAGCAAAAGCTCAAGCTCCAGAGATCTTCAAACGCACCCTGGGAATCTCTAGCAATCCTTCATCGGTTGAGCAGAGTGGTTGGAAGGGCAGTGGGATTTCAGAAGCTCTTGCAGGTAACTAGGACCCTGAACCAACTTTAAAAGTGATCCACCACTGAGCTGTCAGCCAGTGCAGAGAATGCAGCACAGGAGAAATATGGCTGGATTGAGTTGACCCAGAAAATAACCTGACCGCATCATTCTGCACTAGCTGCAAGTGGTGGATATCAACCCCAGGAAGCCCCAGGTACAGGGAGTTACAGTAGTTAAGGCGCGAGATCACAAAAGTGTGGACCAGGGTTGGAAGATCGTCAGACAGAGCAAGGTGTTTAATCCGGGTGATATTCCTCAGGTGGTAAAATGAGGACTCGACCACAGCTGACGCCTGTGAATGAAGCATCAGCCCATCATCGAGCATCCCCCAGATTCCAAAACTGTTCAGAGGACTACAGCTGGGAGCCCCCAAGCCAAAGCCCAGCAGACCACCCAGTGGCCGACCCCTCTATCTGGTGACCCAGTTTCACCACTAACACCTCCGTCTTGTCAGAGTTTAACATTAACCAACTGGAATTCATCCAGTCTTGGATTTCAGTGAGACAGTTGGAAAAGACTGAGAGCGCACTATCCTGGTCGGGCACAAAAGACAGGTACAGCTGAGTATCATCTGCATAACAATGAAAACTCGGTCCATACCATCTCATAATGTCTCCTAATGGTAGCATGTACACCATGAACAACATGAGGGACAACACTGAACCCTGCGGAACCCCACATGGCAGGGTAAAAGAGTCAGAGGAAAAATTCCCCGATACTTCCCTCTGCGACCTGCCAGTTTGAAAAGAATGAAACCATCTGAGGACTGTACCTGACAGGCCACAGATGACCCGCAGGTGATCAAGAAGCACCCCATGGTCCACGGTGTCAAAAGCTGATGAGAGATCCTGAAGGACCAAGATGGAACAGCGCTTCTAATCTCTAGCCATCAGGAGATCATTGAGTACCCAAACCAAAGCAGTCTCAGTACTAGGTCTCTTATGAAAACCAGACTGGAGAGGATCATTGATAGCATGGATAGTAAGATGGTTCTCCAGCTGTTGTGCAACAACTTTATCAATAACCTTCCCTATAAAGGGAAGGTTAGAGATAGGTCTGTAGTTTGCAGGAGAATCTGGGTCAAGAGATGGCTTCTTGAGAAGGTGGGTTACCACAGCCTCCTTCATGGAGCTGGGAAACTCCCCCAACTCCAATGAGTACCAGATTAACTCTACTAGAATCGTGGCCAATCACATCAACACACCCTATTTAAAGGAGAGTAGGGACAGGGTCTAAACTACAGCTAGTTGGCTGCATACCCCAGAGAAGCCACATGATATCCTCAATCTCTGGTCGGTCAAACTCAACCTAACAGAACAGAGGAGTCGCAACCCCGCTCTGACCAGCTGTAACCCCCATAGAGCGTGATAGGTGAATCTCCGACCTGATGTCGGCAACCTTTTCAGCAAAGAAGTGAGCAGACTCATCATACTCAGTTTGTGAAAAGGCTTTTTGAACTCATAGAAAGGCTGGATTGCACAGTCTGTCTACCGTTTGGAACAGCTGAGCTGGTTGGTTCTGTGCTGCAATAATCTTCCTGGACAGGAACTCTGCCTTCTTACGAGAGATTGTTGACTGATGGTCTCTATAATGTTCCATCAGTCTAAGCCTGTTGGTATCCAGGCTGGACCTATGCCAGGCATGCTCTAACCTTCGATCCACTTCTTCAGCTCTCTCAAATTCCCATCAAACCATGGGGACTGGGGGCGGAGAGCAAGCAGGTGAACACGGAAAGGAGGGAGGGTATCCAGAGCTCCCACCACTGCTTGGTTAAAAGCCTGAAGTAGGTACTCTGGACCCTCGCTGGCCTCCGGCATTCCCTATAAGTCCAACACCACCAGAAGGCCTTCAGGGGTCAAGCCCCGTAATGGGCGGTATTGGACCATCTCCACAAGGACAGGCCTATAAGGGGGAACCAGAAAATTTAACCTTATGATGTGGTGGTCAGACCATCCAACTGGTTCCACCACCAAGTTGGAGGTCTCCAACCCCAGGAGAAAGACCAGGTCCAGTGAGTGATCGTGATTATGTGTCGCAGAGGAAACTATCGGTGTGAAGCCCAAAGAACTTATAAGTCGGAGGAAATCTTGCCCAAACTGTGAGAGCTCATCATCGATCCAGGCATTGAAATCCCCCAGTACCATCAACCTGGGGGATTCCAGCACCGTATCGATGATGAAGTCCGCGTCTTGCTGCAAAAACTGGTTTGTGCTTCCTGGTGGTCAGTAGATGAAAATGATTTTGCACCCCACACCTGCGGCCACGGTACACTCAAAAGATATGGTGCCCTCAACTGGCACATCAACAAGACCCAATTCAGATTTAAAAGAAATTGCTACACCCCCACCCCTGAGACCCGACCTAGCATGGTAGATCACCGAGAAACCATCTGGAATTGCTGATTCCAAAATGGGACCTGCATTTTTATCCAGCCAGGTCTCAGTGATGCAAGCCAAATCAGATGACCCAACATGATCAGCTATAATAGCTGACTAGTTTTTAATAGGTCTGGCATTGCATAACACCATGCGGGTTGGGTGAAAACCTGGAGCAGTTCGAGATACAGGCCCACTAATAATGGAGCCCTTGGGTATGGGCACTAAACAAGGAGAACCTTGTTCAGTGCTTCATTTCGCCTCAGGGCATCTTCTGGTTCCCACTACCCCAATCAGGCCACCCAGCTCCCCCCCTGCTCCCTGGTCCCCCACCCCTTCTCCTCCTCCCCACTATTCCAACAGCCCTACAGTGGCTATAAACTGCCGCAGATGGGGGGGCAGTTAAAAGGGCGGAGGTCCCGGAGCTCAGAGGGGGGAGTAGTGCCTGACTGGGAGAGCCTCCACCAAACACATCCTGATAACCACAGCAGCACCAAATAAGCCAACCAGCTAGCCCTAGAAACAAAAGACCCCACAATAAATAATTATTCCCAAAATAAACCCACACTTTCACAAACCCCAAATAAAAACTCACCTCGTTAAAATCTAAAAAATTATATAAAAATAAAATGTCAAGAAATAAACAGTCAAATCCCCCTCCACAAAAAACCCAAAACCAATAATAACCAAAAACCCAGCGACACAGCAATAACATGAAAATTTAAATACAATCTTATGGCAGAATGCAAATTCACAGGTTAAAGAGAAAAGTCACCATGAGTCTCTCAGATCAGATTTTATGGAGATTAACCCACGCTAACCCAACCCCCATGACACCCGCACTGTGTTGTGAAATTGACTCATGCTAACCCAATTCTCATGACAATCATCCCTGTAGTGTATAAGATTAACTCATGCTGACCCAACCCCCATGACACCCACACCCTGTTGTGTATAAGACTGACTCATGCTAACCCAATTTCCATGACAATCATCCCTATAGTGTATATGATTAACTCATGCCAACCCAACCTCCATGACACCCGCACTGTGTTGTAAAATTGACTCATGCTTACCCAATTCCCATGACAATAACCCTTATAGTGTATTTTATTAACTCACGCTAACCCAACCCCCATGACACCCACACCCTGTTGTGTGTAAAACTGACTCATGTTAACCCAGTTCCCATGACAATCATCCCGATAGTGTATAAGATTAACTCACGCTAACCCAACCCCCATGACACCCACACCCTGTTGTGTGTAAGACTGACTCATGCTAACCCAATTTCCATGACAAACATCCCTACTGTGTATATGCTTAACTCATGCTAACCCAACCCCCATGACACTCACCCCACTGTAGTGTGCAAGATTTTGTTTCTGATTTTAAAAGCCGCACATTAGGGAGAGTAGAGGGGTAGAGCCACCTAAAGCTTCCTCTCATCCCTCTTTCACTTAGCACCTAGATAAGACAGCTAAGTGGGAGGTACTTGTGACCTGTGAAAACACAGTCAGGTTTTCCCCAGAGGCATTTTAAGTCTCTTTCTGCTAGGGGCCCTCCACGCTAAGAACCACAGTGCAAAGGACTTCAGGAAAGTCTGCCAGGGAGAGTCAGCCAGAAGAGGGAGCCAGGAACTCTGCATATTATGTCACAGGTAAAACTGCTTAAAACAAGCATTTGTCAATGCTGAAAGTTCATCGTATGCACTGGTACCATTTGGGCAGGGGGGGGGTTACGAGCTGGTATTGGCAAATTTCAACACGAGTTCATAACTTCATTGTTTTTTAATATTTTTACACCACATTTTCAACACAGTCATCTTATTATGCCACCTCATGAAGAAAGGAAGAGTACAATTTCAACTCCTGTCTGAAAGGTACTTTCATGCAGTGGCTGCGAAATCACCTTTCGGGATGCAAAAAAAAATTTGACCAGGATCTGGAAAATGGCAGCTGTCACATTCATGAGGTGCAGTGAAGAGATGGCTATGATGAAAATTTGGGGTCAAAATATTATTTGTTAATATTTTCACACCAAATTTTCAATGTAGCATTCTTATGATCCTACCTCATGAAAAGTACCAGTGTCATTTTGTTCACTCATCCTGAAAGGTGATTTCGCAGAACCACCACGCCATTCTGCACCACAGGTGCGAAAACATGTTTCAGGCAGGATATGAAAAATGACAGCTATACTGTTCATAAGGAGGTGTGAAATAATGGCAATTTTGAAAATCTGGAGTGAAAATATTAAAAACTGGCGAAGTTAGAGGCCTGCGTAGAAACTGCGCAATGCATGCTAGTAATGCAGTCATTTTTTTGGAAATTTTCAGTAGATTTGCAACATGGGCTTTTTTGGGACCCCACCTCATGACCAGTGGCACTGTCATTTCATGAATCGGTCCCAAAAGGTGATTCCGCATAGCGACTGCGAAATCACCTTTCAGGACTGAGTAATGAAATGACAGTGACAGTGTTCAGGAGGTGGGGTCCCAAGAACCCCATGTTGAAAATTTGGGGCCAAAATTCCTACAAATGGCTGAGATATCAATCTAAGTTGAAACCCCCCTCGTTGATTCCCATTATATGGAACGAGGGTGTGGGGAGGACAGCAGCAGTGGGAGGGAGAGGGAGGGATTGATTTGCTGGTGGGGGCCTCGAACTGAGCGAGGTGTGGGAGGATAGCAACAGTGGGAGGCGGGAGGGAGTGATTTGCTGGTGGGGCAGAAGTGCTCGACAGGAATGGAGGGAGGACAGGAGCAGTGGGCAGGCTCAGCACGCTCAAGACCAGGCAAGGCCGCAGTGTGGAACGCAACCAGGGAAGTCAACGTAATGCAGGTCTTTTTACACCAAAGGCTGCAACAAAGGCATGGTCAGACACAGGTGAACCATTTCCCATGAGAATGGGGAAGGGGGAAGCTGACTGGGCAAGGGGGTCAAAAAGGCAGTTTATAACCTTCCAAAATTTAGTTGGGGAATTTAGGTTTGACTGGAGTCTGGCTTTGAAATACTGTGATTTAGCTGGCTGGACAACCTTAGTGCAATTGCTCCTCAGAGCCCTGTAGAAGATGTGGTCAGAGGAGGAGCAGGATAATTTGTAATGGGCCCAAGCACAGCCCCAGGACGTACACAAGTCTATAATAGCTAAGGTAATCCTGGGATGTTTTTGCTCTGAGTTTCCTGAAGGGGGTGTACCTGTCCCAGACAGTGGAAAATTTGGAATGAAAAAGAGCAAGGGCAGCATCGATATCTGAGGCAGAGAATATGTCAGACCAGTCAGTAGCAGATAGGTCATTCAGTAGAACGCTGATATTTAGAGACCGGAGAAACCTAGCCCATCAAATAGGTAGGAAAATGGGCTGACTGGGTGGGCCAAGCGGTCCTTATCTGCTGTCAAAGCCTATGTTTCTAGCCCAGATATAGTTAGGTAGCGAAGGGGTGGGGCTTCGGGTTTTTCTGATGCAGAAAGTCATACAGTGGTCAATAAAGGCATCTAGCAAGATACCAACAGCCACGATGCAGTGGGGGTGGGAGGTTAGAACCCTGTCCAATAGGGAATAGTTAGCAGAGTGAGTATTGAGCCGGGTGGGTTCTGAAATAACTTGTGTCAAATTAAGTGACTCAATCTTGTGAATGGTGGGTCTGGAGGTTGGGCAAATCCAATTGATATTGAAGTTCCTGAGGAGGATGAGTTCATCTGTGGAGGGAAAAGAATCAATGGTGGAAAGAGAGTCTACCAGGGACGAGTGAGAAATCTTAGGAGAGGTGTAAAGAACTTCAATGAAAGTGGGTACTGAGAACAGGGAGAGTTTGACTAAAAGATATTCGAGGGAGGAGGGAATAACCTCCTTGCTGGCCACAGTGCATGTCAAACTCTGGCGAATTCAAATGGCCGCTCTTCCGCCACATTTACCCCTATTCTGTCCGAAAAGATGGTAATCAGGAAGTGATAGGTTATGGTTGGGAATCCTGTCGGAGATCCAAGATGTGATACATAGGACATCAGGGGAGTGTAATTACAGCCAAACTGAGAGGAGATCTAGTTTTAGTAGCAGGCTCCTAGCATTTAGATGGAAGACTCTGAGGCCGTTGGAGGCGGTGGAGAGGGAATGGAGGGGGTCTTGAATTGGACTCCATGTTACCAGACAGGAGGAATAGGAGAATGAGAAGCATGAGGTGGGGCTTCTTACCCTTGGAGTGGGAAGGAGAGCAAGGCAAGGAGGGGTGGCAAGGGAAAAGAAAGACATGGTGGAGGAACTCCAGGTTAAGGATGGGGGATGGCAGGAAACCAGGGTGAATAGGAAGCAAGGAAGAGAAAAAGGAAGGCAGAGCATGGGGAGGGTGGAAAGGAGGATGAGCGAAAATCAGTTGGATGGAGGAAGGGCGAAGAGGGGGAGGGAGAGGGAGGAGAGGTGGAAGGAGGGTTGGGGGGAAATGGAGCAAGCAGAATAGGGCCAGGAACATTATAGCTGAAGGGGAGAGGAAGGTTACTGGCTATACAGAGACTGCTGTGATTGAACAAAAACAGTGGTAATCAGAACACCACTATAGTAAAGAACACCAAAACAGGCTAGTAAACGGCAATGCAACAATATTAAATGGAAAAGCATATGAGGTAAATAAACTAAGGTAATGAAGCAAAACTGCAAAGCAAATAAGTAGCAACACAGGTGAAGCAGTAGGCTGCAAGATAAAACAGCACATTACATGCAGCAGTTGAGCAGCGAGGACAAGGTTCAATAAGCAGCAGACAGCAGTTCAGTAAAACTGGTAAAAGTGACACAGCTGTAAAGCGCCAGTAATGAGCACAGAGGGATAAATGGCAAGCTGGAGTATGCCAAGTCTTGGGAACTGTGGCAGGTAGGAGTAAGCAGAGGGAGCCTAAGAGTAGCACACCATAACTGGATGTACAGTCATCTAGTAGCAGGGTAGTCGAGTAGTGCCCAGGTTTGCAGTGAGGTAGGAATCAGGTGGAATGTGAGGGGAGCAGAGTGAGAGGCTAATGGCCGACCTCAGGCTGACTCCTCAATGTCCTTAGTGCTATGGTTCTTTTGCCAGAAAAGTACACGGTTAGATGAGCGCTACATTTATAGCGCCAGTCAAGAGAGCACTAGTCCGTATAGCGCTACCAGGGACGATTTACAGTGGTAGCCATATGCGCTCCACTGGTCACTGTCCATGGTACTGCTATACGGACAAGGCCAAGGGCAGCAGTATCCAGGAGCCTAGCTGAGCTGCTCCCAAGGTGTGGAGGACTGGGGCATAGAGCAGCTTGGCCAGGCAACAGTGGAGACCAGGGTTCTAACCCTGATCTTCAAAACGTTTTGCAGAATGGGACTTTAACACTGGTGTGAGGGGCCGTGGAAACAGTATTCCACGGCCCACATATTTTCTTGCCCGTGATCCGCTCCCCGGAGTGAGAATCCTTATCGGGTGTGTGGGGTTTAGCCCCTGCGTTAGGGGCAGGGTGCAGAGCCCTCAAAAGAAATATCGGAGCTATTTTTCGCGCCTTCTTGCCAACAGCATTCATGTCAGTGCTATTCTGGCCCAGTGTCATGCAGAAAAGGCTGCTGCACGGAAGGGCCGCTTGTGCTGTTCTAGAGAAGAAGGGAGGAGAGGGATGTCCCGCCCTCAGACACACCCATTGGTGGATCAGGCTGCCGGTGAACAAAGGCAGTCAGGGTTCCACTCAGGTGAAAGTCTGGTAGCAGGGGGGAGGAAGAACGAAAGATGGTAGGCAGGCTTCCTCCAAAAGCCGATGTCCTGGAGAGCTGCAGGTGAAGGTATGTGTGAAGCTAGGTGGATAGGCTACAGTTGAAAATCTCACTGATCCTCTATTGTCCCTCCCTCAAACCCACCTAACTGGTGGATCAGGCTGCCGGTGAACAAAGGCAATCGGGGCTCAGTTCAGGTGAAAGTCTGGTGGCATGGGTGAGGGAGAACAAAAGATGTTAGGCAGGATCCCTCTGAAAACCCTAGTGTCCTAGATAGCAGCAGGTGAAGGTATGTGAAAATAGTGGCTCCATTCCCCATCTCCGGGGCGACCCACAGTAACTCTGCCTCCCCCTGTATTTGCTGTATCTCCCTTGCTTTTAAGCTTTCTCTCCCATAAAGCACCACACCCCCTCTTTTCATTCCCACCTGGTCCTCCCTGAACGGAATATAGCCTGTTATGGCCATGTCTATCCCAGTCATGGTCTTCAGTGCACCATGACTCGGTAATGGCCACAATATCCAGGTCAGCCTCTGCCTTGATGGCCTCTAGGTCTGGAATCTTATTTCCTAGATTTCTAGCATTGCACACATGGTCTTCCAGATTTTGTTTCCACTCTGCTTGTTGCCCCCCCCTTCTTTTTTCCTTTTTGCCCTCCCTTCTTCCTCCCTCTCTTTTTAATGCTCCCGTTGCCTTCCCCCTTTATCTCTACCAACCTGCTTCCTTTATTAATTTGTACCCTGGGGGAGTCATCTCCCCTTAGGTTCTCCTTACTCTCTACTTCAGCCTGGGGGGTGGGGCAGTTTCTGCCTCCCTGATTCCTTTCACTCCCCCCCCCCCGGCTAGTTTAAATGCTCATTGAAGTAACATTTAAATCATCCACTGAGGACTGTGGTTCCCCTCCTGGATGGACACAGGCCATCTCCCCTTCATAGGTCCCTATCCTCCCAGGGGGTTCCCCAGTCCCCAATGTAGCTATCTTCCTGTCTGCACCATTCCTTCAGCCATGAGTTGAAGCTCCTGATATGGAGGTCCCTTTCCTTTCCCTTGTTGTAGACAGGCAGCACCTCAGCAAAAGCCACTGAGCGAGCTACCTGTGTAAGACCCATCCCCAGCTCCTTAAAGTCCCCCTGCACTATCCCCAGCCCAGTCCCTAGCCAGGTCATTAGTCCCATGTGAACAGTGACATCCAGCTCTCCCTCCCTCCCATCCTGCTGCCTTGGCGATCCTCAGGATCTACTTCCCATCCCTCTGGGTGGGCACCTAACCTGCCTCTTCCTACTCCCTTTCCTATTCCCAAGTCTATCCCCCCTCACAATCAAGTCCCCCACCAGAAGTTGCTTCCTCCTGCTCTGTGGTCCCCTACCACCCTCCTTAGGTCTCCACTGTGGAGGGCCCCCACATCCTCACTGGTCACCACAGCTGGTGCCGCCTTCCTGCAGTCCCACCCTGCCAGAGTGGCGCAGGGATTATTGGTTAAGGAATGTGCCTCTGTCCCTCCCCAACCCTTCCAGAGCCACCATAGTCCAGTCATTCCTCCTCCCTGGTATCCTCTGAGGAAACAGTGACAGACTTGGTGGCCCTGGATGGGGGAAGAGGTGTCCCAAATCCTACCAACTCAGCCTGGAGCTTAGCGACCTCCTCCCTCAGCCCAGAGAGGTGTGTGCAGATAAGGCAGCATCACAGTCTCCAGAAGGTATCTCTGAAACTGCCACTTCACAGCCACTGCACTGCACCACTCCCAGCATTCTCAACTTTTATTCTCCCTGTGTTGCCTGGAAATGCTTTTGTACCCTTACTGCTGAGAGGGTGTTTCTACTTTTCCCCTTTTCTGTTTGTGTTCCCTTTGCCTTGTTTAAATCATGTTCTACTCCCACCCCAGACTGATGTTGCTCCTGTTCCCAGTTTTGGCCTACCTTTGTCTTTTTCCCCTTGCCAGCAGTGACTGTTACACAGTAGTGAACAGGTGCATTGCCTTAGTTGACCGGCAGCATCCTCCGCTTCTCTGCTTCCTTCTGCTGACGCCTGCCATTGCCTACAACATCAGGTGCCCTGTTCCACTCCTTTGCTGTTCCATTCCACTCCTTTGCTGTTCCCATAGCTGTGTGCTGGATTACCTCATGCTAACACAACCCCCCATGACACCCCCATAGTGTATAAGATCAACTCATGTAACCCAACCCCCATGACACCCACCCCCAGAATGTGAAAGATTAACTCATGCTAACACAACCTCCATGACACCCCATAGTCTGTAAGATTAACTCATGATAACCCAACCCCCATGACACCCACCCCTGTAGTGTATAAGATTACTTATGCTAATTCAACTCCCATGGAACCCCCCCATAATGTGTAAGATTAACTCTTGTTAACCCTACCCCATGACACCCACTCCCCATCGTGTATACAATTAACTGTGTAGGGCGGCTAGCTGCATAATCGAGCAGACTTGATAGACCTGTTGGCCTTTATTTGCTGGCCAGTATATGTTCATGACCCAACCCCGTGACACCAACCCCTCCATAGTGTATAAAATTTACGAATGCTAACCCAGCCCCTATGACACCCTCACAGAGTGCCTTCATGCAGTCATCTTACTTAATTATTTTTTTATTATAAATTTGTTAACTGGGTCAGGACACTGGGCAAAAGAGCCCTTTTTCAGGACCGCCTCGAACATCATAGAAACATGGAAACATAGACTTTGGCGGCAGATAAGGACTGCTTGGCCCACTCAGTCTGCCCGTTTCCCTACCTACTGGATAAACTGCAGATCCTAGTTAACTGACAGCCTACTTCTTCCTATCCCCCACCAAAATTCCCTTATGTCTGTCCCATGCATTCTTGAATTCCCCCACTGTTTTTGACCCCACAACCTCCTCAGGAAGGCCGTTCCATTCGTCCACCACCCTCTCCATGAAAAAATACTTCCTCATGTGGCTCCTGAGCCTCTATCTTCAAATTGTGCCTCCTTATTCTTGCACGTCTCTTTTTCTGAAAGATGCTACCCCCTTGGACTTTGTTGATTCCCTTGAGGTACTTGAAAGTTTCTGTCATATCCTCCCTCTTCCTCCTTTCCTCAAGGGTATACATATTAAGATCCTTTAGTCTCTCTTCATATGGCTTCTGGTGCAGACCCTGTACCATTTTAGTTGCCCTCCTCTGGACTGCCTCCTTTCTGTCTATGTCCTTGTGGAGATGGGGTTTCCAGAACTGCTCACGGTACTCCAGATGGGGTCTCACCAACTGTCTATACAGAGGGATAACAACTTCCTGTTTTCTACTGGTGATGCCTCTCCCAATACATCCCTGTATCCCCCCAGCCTTCCTTACTGCCTTCTCACATTGCTTGCTTACCTTTAGGTCATCTGATATGACTACCCCAGGTCGCTTTCCATTTTTCTTGTTAGTACCTCCCCCACCCACCACTGTGTACTCTTTTCCTGGGTTTGTTTCCCAGGTGCATTACTTGCACTTCTTTGCATTGAATCTAAGCTGCCATACTTTTGACATTCATCCATCACTTGCCAAGTCCCTTCTCATCTTTTCCACCCCCCTTGTGTATCAACCCTATTGCAGATCTTTGTGTCATCTGCAAAGAGGCATACTTTTCCCTCCAGTCTCTCTCTGCAATGTCACTTATAAAGACATTAAAATGGACCGGTCCCAGTACCAAACCCTGCGGTACCCTGCTAGTAACCCCCCTCTCTTTGGAATGGACTCCATTTACTATTACTTTCTGCATCCTGTTGTCTAGCCAATTTTTTACCCTGGCTACCACCCTGGGACGCACTCCCAGGCTGGCTAATTTGTTTATTAATCTTTTGTGTGGGACTGTGTCAAATGCCTTGCTAAAGTCTAGGTAGGCATGTCCACAGCCCCTCCCTGGTCTACTACTTTGGTCACTCAGTCAAATCAATTAGATGTGTCATACATGATCAGTACACATAGGCATACAAACAATTGATACATACAATGCAATTATACAGTTATACAATAGAACATAAAATATTACAATGACAAACATTTAAAGACAACAAATAACTTTTAAACTGTGCTTTAAAATGATGGTTTGCAGTTGGGCAAATGAGGGTGGGGGGGGGAGCAATGGATAGACTCCTTAGAGGAAAGTAAGGGAATAATAGTGGACTCAGTTATACTCTCAGAGCAGCTGACACCTACACAGGTGACACAGATGGGGGGATGCTGCACTCCACCAGCACCTCGTTCTCAGCAAAATCAGGGAGCACCACACTTGCAGACCACCAGGTGGACACAAGGACGCAGGCACCACTGAAGCAGCATGCCTTTAAAGTCCCTTACAGCGTGAAATGCCACATGAAGGAGGAACTTAAGGAGATGCTGGATCTCTGGGTCATCCATAAATACAGCAGTTCTTGGGCCTCCCCTGTCATGCTTATTCCTAGAAAGGATGGGATGACATGGTTTGTGTGGAATATTAGAAGCATATAGAGAATAATGGCTGGGCTACTGTGTGCAAACAGCCTGTGCTGCCACAAAGGGGTTCTGATTCTGTTGGACCTCGAGAGTGAAGCTCAAGAGGTCCTATGGAATCAGAGCCCCGAGGTGGCAGACAGGCTGAGTTAAGCACAATGCCTAATATTTTATAGTGTGTGGAGACCCCTTGTTCAAAAACTCTAGCATTAAAACAAACATACTCATTTGTGGTTTTATGTTTGGTCTGCTTATTTTGTTGCTCGTCAAGGGATTTCAAGCGCTCCTCAGCCACCTTGAAAAAAAACGCTGCCGCCATCCTGTCACAGTATTGACTGTTTGAATACTGAGATGTGTGCACGGTGGTTTTTCCATTACTGGAAGTGCTGTCTCATGCACTTTGAAAAACAGCCAAGATGTTGTTGTACCACAGTGTGGTGTAACTGCATCCCATGAACTTTGAACTGTGATACAACAACATTTTGACTGTGATGGATTTCAGTGTGGAACAAGGGGTCTCCGTACACTATTACGCTATTAGTGTCCAATGCATATCCCACGTCTCTGAATGATACATTCCTGGAGAAATTGGGGGGGGGGGCAAAGTACCTAATAACTATTGACTTAGTACCTAACAACTGTTGACTTGACAAAAATTTATTGGCAGGTAAATTTAACTACTTAAACAAGGAAGAGGTCAACAATTATCACTCCGTTTGGCTGTTTGATTTTCTGGTCATGCCATTCAGAATGAAAAATGCACTAGCTACCTTTCAAAGTCTTGTTGACTGAGTGTTTGTTGTTGGGGGGTAGTCGAAGGTGATTTTGTCATGGATTACATGTATGATGTTGCTATATTTAGTCAGACCTGGGAGAATCTGACAACATGTAAAGGAGATTCTCAGAAGACTGAAGGCTGCAAAGCTTACAGTCAAAGCTGAGAAGTGCAGGTTGGCATGGCAAAGGGATCATACTTTGGACACCACGTGAGTAGGGTGTGGGGACACATCTGGCCTGAACCCACAAGGTAGAGTTTTTACAATGATGGCATCGGCCCATAAACAAGAAATGGGTGCAAGCATTTTTGGGGACTGATGGATATTACAGGATATTTGTGACTAATTTTAGTATAATTGCTGCCCCCCTCGTTGATTTAACTAGAAAACGAATGCCAGACAGAGTGCAGAGGACAAAATGTTGTGACAAGGCCTTCTGTCAACCAAAGCAGGTCCTACATCAGGCTTCAGTGCTAACCAGAAATAAAAGAGTATATATGCACACCAAACCACAAAGTCCAAACGTTGAGGTGCAAAATGTATTTTTTTTATTAAAGTTCATACAATGGAAAAAATGAAAAACTGCACTTACATCTCAATACCAGGAGACACGAGAGGGCCTCAAAATGTAAGGCTTTGACAGAAGGCGATAGTTGGCTGCAACTGCCAACATTTTATACTGTTAGAATCATATTTTTTTTTCAGATCAGTTCAGTCAATTAATTGAATCCTTCTCAAAGAGAAACATGTTTAAATAGTGTAAAAAATGTTGGAATAAACGAGGTGTGAGATACTCAAGAAACACACACAAAAATCCATCACCAAACAGTTATAAACAATAGTGAGGTAAAAACAAGAAGCAGTTTATAGGTAAAGGTCATATGTACTAAGATTGGATTAAAACAGGTAAATATAACACTTATACAAAGTCATTCAGGTAGGTTACATAATTATACAGTATAATATATTATCTGCAGCCTACAAATACTCTACTACTAAAACAAATGCCTGATATAATAGAAATTGCCTTAAAAAATTGAACAAGACAAATAGACTAATTCAACTAATTCAGGCGGGTAGGAAGGGAAGGAAAAGGGGAAGGGAATGTGTGGGCCCCCCTGACAGATTTCTAATGAATACACAAACATGACATGAAACATGACTAACAGCCCCCTACTGAATATCTCTGATATTACTTTGTTGTTTTTCCCTCCTGGCTGTGATAAACTTCCTAAATTTCTCTGTTAGCCCACATTGAAACAACTATGTAACCTGTTTTTTGTTATCTCATGTTACTATGTAATATGCTGTTTTTCTTTCCTTCTGTATCTTAAGTACTGTCCCCTGTGCAATGTATGTATGTATGACGTAGAATCTTTGTAAATGAGTCTCTGACTCAAAGGTCTTTCTAAATATTCAAATAAATAAAAAAAAAAAAAAAAAAAAAAAGACATTATTAATGCAAGGCATCCAAAGGAGTATCAACACGGATTATAATATTACGATTTAATACAATATAGTAACCGTCCATCAATTTTTTTGAATGGAGATGGCCAGTTATTATTTGCCGTAATAACCAACCTGTTATTACAACATTCACATGCTCACTGAACACAGCTGCTAACTTGAGACACTCTCGAGCACTGTGTTCAGTTAGAAATCACTGTATGACCGTCGGCCCTTAAAGTCAGTTCTCTCTCTTTTTTTTTTTTATTGTAGTCTTTGGTAACCAGGTATGGCCCACTAGGCACAAGTGCCTATTTTCAGGGGTGACCTGGGGGCACTGGGTGGTTAAGTGACTGGCTCAGATTCACACAGTATGCAAGTGGAGGTTGGGAGAATCAAACCCAGGTCTGGTCTGCTGGCTATACCAAGCTCGTTCATAGCTCGTTACTCTAACCTGTAGGCTATACTGTGAGCCCAAGTAGTGCTTTCCACTTCATATCTATAAAAAGCAACTAACTTTCCCATCAGAACATGTCCTGTTTGCTCACACTCACTACCCAAGTGTAAGCGGTTCCTGAGAAAAATGAAAAAAAAAAAAAGGGAAACAGCAGTGCAGTTCTCTTTGGGAGTGTTTGTTACCTCACCACAACTCATTTATTTAGACAGGAACAGGCTTGATTTAGTGACTACTGCCCCTTCCCACAAAAGCATGGATCAGGGTCAGGAAAGCAGCAAGCACTTTCTAAACTATTGCCGGGGTGGGGGTGGGGCAGCTCGGAAGGGGGATACTAAGAAAAAGACAGCCAAAGGTCAGGTTAACTTACATTGTGGGGGTTGATGGCCAGAAGTGATATAATAGAGAAGTAAATGCTAATCCACAGGGGTGGGTGGGAAGAGGGGGGAATGGAATGGAGCATTAGAGCCCCCACGGAAATAGCAACACACTGTTCACTATACAGTACTGCTCTAGGTAGCCAAATACAGTTGTGTTGATGCTCAGTGTGGCTGTGAATATTTTGATTTTATTTTATTTAAAACTTTGTTACCCGGTTAAAAAAGCACTGGGCCACGTTGCCCTTTTACAGGCTTGACCCGGGAAAGACAAAAAACACACAATCAATACTGCAATGTAAGCAGGCAGGCCCAGTAAGAAACTTCACAACATAAGAAACATACAGTGCTAAACAGTACTATAATCCTAAAACAGATTATATTTTATCTATGGTACATAATAAAAGTATGAATGGTGAGCTAATAAAAGTACTTTATGTGCATTTACAGGTTGACACGGAATATAAGTGTCTTTTTAACAGTGTTTTAAAAGGGTTAAGCCTTTCAGTATTTCTAAGTTCATCCGATAAATTATTCCAACTTTCTGTTGCACTGTACTTAAAGGATTTTTGGTTTTTTGAGGTTTTACAAGGTGGAATTTCCAAAGAAACGGAAGTACAAGATCTAAGCTGTGTACAGTTTGTTCTTTGATTGAAAAACAGTTTCATTGGGTTGTATACAGTACTGTAAAGTGATTTGTGCACAAAACATGACATCCTCAGGGTATCTCTTTGGTCCAAACGTAACCATCCCAACCTATTATATAGATTGTAATGATGTTTCCTTTGTCTGGCCCTTTATATATATATATATATATATATATGAGACAATTGCTGAGAATATTTGTTAGAATTTAACTAAAGATTTTCTGTTGACAAGCGTAATAAACTCCTGTAGAAAATTTGACCTCCTAAGCCCTGTCTTGACACAAGCAGCATTGAGGTGGGTTTGGAGCAGGAGGGTAGACAGACCTATAAACGTAAACATTAATAAAAAAAAAAACAGTGAGAATGCATCAAAATACTTATCTAAACCCCATTAGAAAACTAGATTGAGTAAATACTGTGTTCCAGAATCTGTTATGATTTTAGTGGAGCTTGGACCAACTACAGTAAACAAAACATTTCTGACATAGCATAAGCACAGACATAGTAAAGACATGAAGACTACAATAAGAGAGGTCAAATATATGAAACATGACAGTTTTCTTTGAGATTATATATTACACTAAATATTGTAATGGCTGTAGTAAGTCTAAACTAATATTTTAGAAACTGCACTATATTACTAGACATTTTTAGCTATTAAAATATAAACAAAATCACATGCAAACAAACCCGAAGCAAGAATCTATAGCAGTCAGCATGAAGTACAGTCAAATGGAATATTATCTAGTTTGTCATTTAGGCCGTTGGGATTCACTGAATTTAATTCAAATATCCAATGAGTCTCTGCTTGTAAAAGGGTCATATTTCTATCACGCCTTCTCTGCCTGGAATGTATGCGTTGTAGTACTCTAAATTTAACTTGCGACACATCACATCGATGGTATACTCTGAAATGCTGTCCTAAAGCTGAATTATCAGTACCATTTCTGATTGATCTAATATGCTCCTGTAAGTGCAATTTCAGTTTCCTAGTTGTGCAACCCACGCAAGTCTTAAGGCATGGGCACCAGGCTACATACAGTATGTAATTTGTATAACAAGTTATACTGTAAATGTTTTGACAAAGACTTTTTTTCTGTATCCCAGGGTCTACGAATTCTGTTCCTGTCACAAGTACTTTGCATGCAGTACAGCTGAGACATCACAAGAAATCTTCCAGTACTAACCAGCTCAGACTATGGTCTAAATTTAAAAGTGTTTATTGATGTACTGAATTGTAGGGTGGGGCAATACTCGGCCTTGTCAGTTTAAAAGGGCACGAGCACCCTACAGTTTACTTGAACCAGAAAAGTTTGCCAAGGGAAGTTGCATATGGCACTATTGAGAAGAAATATTTAAGTGTAGTTTGGGTATTGCAGAAGCTGCAACCTTACTTGTATGGTAGGGAATTTATGGTGGTCATAGATCATAACCCACTGGCATGGCTATGTAACCCGGACGCTAACAAGAATGCTGTTTGCGCGGTGCCTCCACCCAGAGTGATCTTTAAGTGGGTTTGATGTTAAACTAGCACAACCCTCTGGGAAGTTGTACCTACCCACAGCCCCAACCGGTGGTCGCACACATGGAGTAACATACAACACCTTGCTTAACATTCAAAGTTACAATTTATGGTGAGGGCTAATAATATGCTCACAGTTACCACTCTTACTAACTGGGTCTGAACTTCCTGGATATACCCTGTGCACCTGTAATTAAAGATTTGCAGTGACCACAATATATCTTGTACGTTCTCCCCGTAACACAGCACTCAGTAATAATATGCTCAGAATCAATTTAACATTCAAACAACAGACTGATTTATTTGGGGATTTAAACAAGGGAATGGGATGTAAATCAAGATTATGACTGAAGCAATGCTTTTGTGTTAGAGGAACATTCAAATACATTTTATCCCTTGGACAGTTCCAATTGCTGCTATCTGGGTACCCAGGATTCACGTGATTGCAGGCCTGAGCATTGCCGCTGGTTGGCCGATGTTGCAGCTGGTTGGGGCTCTTAGACAAAAAATGATTATTAATGTGTGCTCTGCCTTTGGCTGCTGTAACATTCACAAGTACCTTTAAACTTGGGGCAATTGTAATCCTCAAGCCCGATGGCCTGCAAAGAATTTAAACCACAACAAGAACTTGGAAAAGAAATTAGAAGATAAACTCTTTTATTTTTGTGTTGCAGGGCCAGAGCCCTGTTGTACTCACTGAAACAGAACCTCGGGATCTGGGAGGATTTCCAGGCTGGTTCCTTTCGAGAAATTGCTCTTGGGTTGTTGGCTGCAGGCTGCAGGTCCCTTTCTTTGTGATAGGGACCAGGACACAGGGATTATGGCTTGCACGACTCGCCCCTGCATCAATGCCTTTCCCCCAAGGGTGGCCGCAACCCGTGATGATCTACTTTGCAGGAGTTGACCCCCCCAAACAAGTCTGTCAGCAGCTTTTGTAGAAAAGGCAGCATCAGTCTCTCAGAATAGTTGTTTGGTATCACAAACGTTAAACTTTGGAACAGTCTCAGATAGACCGCACAGCTTAACTCACTTGCAACTTGCAGTCCTGGGAATGCAAGCTGGCAAAACAGAAAGGCAGGTCTCCTCCTTTAGCAAACAGGCTGGAGACAGTTCTGGTGGCCCCATGCTTCAGTTCTAGGCCACAGACTTTGATGCAAACTGGACTCTCGCCGACACACAGCATGAGGATCTTTCAAGTACTCTGACCCCCTTTCAGTCTGGATGTTTTAGCTGTGAAGGAATCGCTCCTCTTCTCCCTCTGGAGACTTTTAGATCGGTCTGCTGCACTTGGCAGTTCCAGATGATACAAGCAGAAGTTCAGGCCGAGGAGAAGCAAAGCAGGCCTCTCTCCAAATTCCCCGTGCTGTGAATAGAGCCTCCTCCCAGAACAGAAGCCTGAGCCAGACTGACTGTTCAGCTGTTTCTCTCAACTGAAGGAAAAAGGAATTCTGTAATCTGGTTGGCTGCCCAATCTGTCAGTCACAGTTTAAGCATCCTGATGATCTGGAATGGGTGCCAAGCACACAATCCACAGTTTCTCCGAGCAGCCATAGTAAAAGGACCCATTAGGATCCCTTGAGTTCCGATTGGCCCAGAAACGGGGTCATAGTATCATCATGGCAGCTGCAGGAGTAGAATGCACACAGTCTCAACATTAAAGTTCATTTTACACATAACAGTTTAACTTTAGGAATAAACAATCACAGCATTCAGTAGGGCTGTATCTACACATATAAGCGACTGTACAGTGGAACTTATTGGGGTGCTGCCCGGCTGTTCGCCAGCTTTGTTCTTCCTGGACCCAGCACAGGCCATACACCATATACACAGAGTTGCTTCTCTTAAAGGCACAGCGCGGCGGCAGTAACTTGCACACTTGTGCAGGAACCAGGACTACAGCAACACTTTACATCTGTTTAGACAACAAAGGAATTTTTCCTGGGTAGTTGATGGTACCAGAGTGTAAACACTTGCTTAGCATGTATTCTGTTTTAAAAACAAATGGTCCAACTATCTGTGTAAGTGTACTGAAGGTAAAATTCATTTTGGTTTGTAAGAACTAGTTATTCCATATGATTGAGAAAACAAATGTGTAATTAGACAGAGTCTGATTGAGCTTAAAGAAGTCTAGGTGTAAGAAACAGAGTGTGTGTGTGTGTGTGTGTGTGTGTGTGTGTGTGTGTGTGTGTGAGACCTATCTGTAGTAGTACAAACTGGCTGATGTGAGAGAGACATTTAGTTTAGTTGCCGTACTGGTCCTTGTAAGAACATAATCCAGAAGCAAATAGTTTGATACCTTTTATTGGAGCAACATACTTGGTTGGTCTGAAAGCTTAGGCACTTTGTTCTTTTTATAACATCTGTGTTGGTCTAATAAAAGATATGAAACCATTTGCTTCTGGATCCGACATCTTTAGAAACTCCTAAAGGCAGCAGACCCGGAAAGGTATCATTTGTTATTTTTCACCTAGGTTAGTACCTAACATGAGGAAAGCTAAGTTCTGAATTTCTGTATGATCACCGTTCTCTCTTGCATATTTTTTCCTGTAAACACTTTTGTTTCAATCCTTGCCAGTATGACTGACTGGTGGTGAACCTCTGAGGCAGCCATCATTTTGAAGGGACATACCACGCAATTGCAGAAACAGTATCCTTTCTGAAAGAAGACGTAATTTGGGTAAAGCTGATAAGACAAACCCACACTCCACCTGGGATTCAAGCAGTCAGCCTGAGTTTGGTACAGGGGGACAGATGACTGGGCTCAAAGGGACCAGATGTCTGGGGTGTGCTACCTTTGCCGAGAGCTGAGCGTGGGTGCAGTACACTGTATTGGATGAACCAGGGTAGAGGTCTGCGGCAACCAGGGGCGAGAGAGGTGCTGATCTGGATGTGGGAAGGGCGTTTGTCACAGTGAGCACATTTAAAAAAATAGGCAAACTCAGTTTTATTTTATAGTGTTAGAAGTGATTAACTAGTCCATTGCAATCCCTTCTAGAACAAGCTGGTGTGTGAGTGTGGTGGAATTACTACTGACTGCAAGCTAACACAATCCTGTGTTTCGGCATGGAGGGAGCTGTGCAACATTCAACAGAGGGAGAAAAAATGCCAGCAGGTTTGTTTTGGCAGCAGGTGTGTGAATGTTGTGATTTATAACAAGGGTGTCTGGTAATCAGGTTTTGATTAATTCTACAATCAGTGTTTTAAAGCATGGTCAGGTCATGGCTTCTAATCATTATGTTTTCTAGAGTCTCTCTTGACTTTTTATAATCTGTATTAACTATGTAGAGTCCTTTGGGGATCTTTGTTTCCCCCTTGAAGAGATTAACGAAATAGAGTATGCAACTGTAATGTGCTTGATTATTTTGTCACTGTGGTCATGCTGTCATGGTGTACATGATTTGTTGTAAAGCAGAAAACATAAGGTTGAAAAAAAAAACAGGAAACTGGGTAGTATACTTTTTTATTAATTGTTTATGCCTCCTGGTCTGGAGCAACCCTATCTGGATGGCAAATATCCAGCCTCATAATGCCACCGACCAGGAACTTACTCTTTTGAACCCTTCTGGCTTGCCCCCAAGGGTAAGGCTCGCTGGGCCTGCCACTGCCCAGTGAGGTAGTGGTTCACCTTGTCTAGAGACCTCCCAAGGTGAAGATGGCCAGTCGGAACCAGTGCCCAAGCGTGCCACCAGCATCCCACTGTGTTCCAGGAGTACTTCCGTGTTCTGGTCCCAGCCCCTACAGCCATCCACATACAAGAGGCTCCAAGTGTGTGCATGCTGAAGCACGCCATCATGGAGCCCAGCAGATATCTAACACTCCCACAGAGGACTCCTGCTGCATTATCACCTATGGTCACCCAGGTAACACTGTAACAGTGGGGTCTTGCAAACCCTCCCTCCAGAGGAGGAGGAGGAGGAGGAGAGAATCCTATGAGATGCTCAGTCTTCCTCACCCTGGTCAGCCACCAACAACCCAAGCTCATTCCTGAGCCTGAGTCACCTGCATTGCAAATGGTAGCACTACCGCTGCACTGATGGGCTGGCCTCTGGGTAGTATACTTGATGTCAGGAGCATTAAGAAGTAACAGCAGAAGGCATACTAAATATAAAGAATAATGTATGGGCACCCATACACAACCAGCCTGTGTTTCCATCGAGGGGCTGAAATACCAGTGTATGGACCTTGAGAGTGAAGCTCTAGCGGTTCATGCTGGTGTCTCAGCCCCGAGATGGAAATAAGAGGTGAGTTGTATAGGGGTGCCCATATTTCATTTATTATACTGTATGGTTAAAAAAAACAACACTGCTGGCATTTTTTTCAGTCGCACAACAATGCTGAGGTACAGTGAGCAGAGAAAGTGAGCCAGGCAGTGGGAGTCAGCTTGAGGGAATGGCAGCTGCAGTTAATGATAGAATGTGCACAATAAAGGTTTTAGAATTTGCACAACACCTTAAGAATGTGCATAACAGCTTTAGAATGGGCACAACAACTTTAGAATTTTCACAACAGGGTTTTTGAGCTGCTTGAATTCTGTGCACAATAAGCCCTAACCATACACTATAAATATATAGCATACCATGATTAATTGAATTGAAGGCATTTTATTTAGTAAGAAAGCTTAAGAACTGAAGGTTAAGGGGCTGCCAGATAACCCAGTGGGTAGGGCATTATGATCCCATTCGGGTAACCTGGGTTTGGGAGTGAACTTGGGGAGTTGCTGCGTTGTGATGTATGTTCCTGATGGGGAGGTGGGGATAGGCGGGGAGAACAGGCAAAAACACTGGCCCAGAAAGCCATAAGTGATGGCATCTCTGTGCGCTACCTCCTGCACAACACCTAAACCTCCTTGGCGGGCCGTCTGCTATCTAGCCTCTGGTGCCCAGTAATGGCTTTGCAGCATGCTTCTTCCTCTGTCTTTTCACTTCCACATGGGGTGGGGCCCCCAGGGAGGGATAGAAAGCACTGGAGGGGACAAACTTGGACAAGGCAGTGGATGCTGCTGGTGAGTGGGAGTCCGGCTGGCAGAGGAGTGACACAGTGCTGGGCCTGAAACAGTGAAGCTCTTGGGGGGCTGAAGATGGCATACATACAATAACTGAGAAATGAGGTTCCGAAAATTAAGTATTTCTGACCTGTGCTTTTGTGCTGGAATAATGCATGGTCACGTGATCACATCTGACCAATCACAGGTCTTGGTTTCTCTTACCCATTTTATAAGTAAGCAATAATACCCAACCGGGTGGGTGGTATTGGGCTATACCGGACCACCCAGCGGCGTAATGAGGACCAATGCCGCAGGCGGAGGGCCTTATACCTCCTGGAAGGTCCAGTATAGCCCATACCGCCCACACTGGAGGGTATTATTGCGCTTAGAAAATGGGTTATAGGTCACATTTTTGTATTATGGTTAAAAAAATCAAAAAGAATAAAAAAAAAAAAAAATAGTAAACAACTATTGAAAATGACTTTACATGCAAACTAGTCCCTCTACTGGTATACTTGCCAGTAAGGGCACTGATGAGTTTGACAGCCTTTATTTTTTCCTGGTTGATTTCTTCAGCAATCCCTCCCCCTCCCCCCGCAGGAAGTTCTGAGTGGTGAGCAAACATCAGCACCATTACGTATATCATACTTGAGTTTATGGCAAAAGTTTGATTTCTGGTCAGTTCAGATCAGTAACGGACAGTAAGGAAAAAAATCTGTGACACAAGACCCAGAAGTAACAAAGTATGGAACGGAGAAAAAATCTGAAAAATTGTAGTGCACAAAGGTTACTTTATTTTTTAGAACAAACTAACAAAGAAATAAAAAAAAATATTATACTTGGTTTGTTGTTACTGATGGTGGTATTGCTGTTACGATCGGGACCAGGAGAATGTTGTAGCGTGGCTGAGTGAGCGTGCTTGCACTGTATTGAGAGGGCTGATGGAGCAGTTCATTTTTGCGTTTAAATGGTAAACCGCAGCTGGGGGTGGAAATGTAAATATAGCATTGACTCTGAAGTTGGGGATGGGGACGGCTGCCAGACTCGCTAGGCTGGTGCTCAATAAGGAGGCTGTATTTTAATGGTACGATCGCCATGTTAGGCAGCTTGGCTGGTTTTCCAGAATGCTTCTTCCAAATGTAAGGTGTTAGGTGTGACTGTTAAACTAAAAAAAGACAGCCTGATTTTTATGATTTCTTTTCCCCTCTCTGCCAAAATACTCAGTAAAACTTTTAACTAAAAAAAAGATATGTGGCTGATACACACATTGTTTGAATCCGATGGCTGCTGTGGTGCTAAGGGCATTGTAGCGAGTGAGCAAAAGTGTTTAGCAAAGAGCAAGGCTAACAGTGCTTTCAACCCGGTGGCTGTTGCGGTGCAGAAATTAGTAGCCCAGTGTCACTGATTTTCCATTTTAAGTTGTGTGTGTTTGTTTTTTAACGAAACTTGAACCACTCTGTTTCCCGGCTCAGTTTACAAAACTGATGGGGGGATGGCATGGCAAGCTGCGTGTCTCTGACTAGCACTGAGTACGCGATGGCTAGCACTATTACTGGTCAATATTGAAAATATTTTTTTTTAAGTTAATATTACAGAACATTGATGGAATGAATTTACTGCAGTTTAATTTTGACCATGGTATTCTATGCTAAAACAGGCTGACTGATTGTTTTAAAGGGAGTCGTGGGGGGGGGGGGTTCTGCCTGTTGTTAAGAAAAACAAGGGGGTAATATCGAAATGAACATTCTGTTGGCGCAAGCATTTTGGAACATAATCAACCAACAGAGACAGAGACTCATTATTTCTCGGTCTCTGCTGCCTGATACCGGACCAGCTGGTTGGTGGCTTTAGCCAATCAGCTTTAAGCATTTTCACAACCCAGTTTCTAATTTCTAATTATTTTTTATCCAGACCTTTATGATGATTTTTTTTAAATAATTATTATTGTGACAAAATTATTTTTGTATACCAAGGAGTCAGCATTCCTGTTTTTAGCTAAGACTAAAATATCATACGGCTGTTTCCCATGGAATTTTGTGGCTGTCAAAGCTGTGGTGTTTTTTTGTATGGTCCACCACTAAAAGACCCCTTACATTCTCTGTGGTCTGACAGCCCCTTCGGTTGCTGCTGGTGCTGCTGGTGAAACTGGAAAGCACAGTCCCAACTCGACCCAAGTGAGGTGAGTGGAAGGCAGCCTGTGGGTAGGGGAGCCGCAGGTGGAAGGGGGAAGAGCAGGCAAGAGCGGGACAGTCTGTGGAGGGGCCGCGGTCTGTTGTGGCATGGTGTGAGGCCCAAGGTAGTTTTCTGGAGCCCCAGTACTGATTAGAGGTGCGGTGTATCAACAGCTCAGATTTTGGGAGCGGGCTAGTCTGTGGAGGAATCGTGTGGTGTATAGGAGCGGCAAGAAGGACACGTGGCTTGCTTCTTTTTTCTTGTATTGCTCCCCTATTATTTGTTGCTGTGGCCTTTATTGCATGGCTGACTGGGAGAGAGAATGCATGGGTTCTCTGTGGCTGCAGGGCAGATCGAGTGAGCAGTATACAGGAGCCGAGCTGCCTCCGGGGGCGCTTGCAGGAGGGCCACTGAATAAATGGAGTACCTGGCGTGATGTAATATGTTTACTTTTTATTTATTTATTTGCTGTGCAGTTCTTGAGCAGCTGAATAACGGTTTGGCAGCAGGAGTCATCATGGAGCTCCGTGTTGCTGAGTGGGCAAAGCTATATTTTCATGGCTCCAGGTTGTACTTCGAGAGGCAGGAGGGTTGCGACGTAAGTGGTCCCACGAGGCATCTAAGAGCCTCTTTTAACAGAGGCAAACAGTCCATTAATGTGTTGTATTTATTGATTTTTTCTGTCGGAGCTGCGATTCTCAGTGGAAGAGGTACCGTGGCGGCAGCTAAGGGATTTTTTGTAATAGGCAGATAGTTCTGGACAGCTTGCTGCCATGAGGTAAGGCTGCGGCGGGGGGTGCAGGTACAGCTTTGCGGTGGTCAGGGTTGGATAAATTAATTGCAGACAGTGCTTCCATTCAACAGCAGTGTTCAATAGTTTTCTTTTGACAGTCTCAGTACAATAGGTCATTCATTTTTTTTTTTCAGTAGCATTCAGAAAATTCAAGCATACTTGGGTGATGACTTAGGGTAACCAGCAACGCAGACAAGCGAGATGGGGTCTGGACAGAAGAAGGGCCGCATTCTCCACCACGTGTGGCTTTTTTTTGTATGGTCCACCACTAAAAGACCCCTTACCTTCTCAGTGGTCTGCCAGCCCCTTCGGTTGCTGCTGGTGCTGCTGGTGAGGACCCCATCTGGAGCGTGCGAATAACTAGTTAGATGCATAAAATAAAGAACAAGGCAGGTTTATTCAGTTCAGTAGATGTTCTCTTCATGAGGACAAGCCCCACACTGGCTATTCTCTGACTGACAGACCAACATGGCACTGCCAGGCAGTGCAACAATTAGATACATGCAGTTCTAAGTGTTCTTAAAAAGACAGCAGCTAAACATTAAGCCCCGTGCTTAATGTGTGCTTCACAAAGCTCAGGGCGAAGGCAGTAGAGTGACGAAAATGAAAGTTAATGATACACGTCAAATAATTTTGTAAAATAATGAGCATTTTGTTATAAACACACAGCAGTAACAATGACATAGAGCACATTTTAAATTTCCAATTATTTTTATGTATTACATATTAATGCCTTATTAATACTTAATTGCATGGTACATCAGTGAAGCAACCCCCAGTGTATCGTATGTTATTAAGATGAGCCATGCAATAACAAACTCCAGGGAATACAAGTGTTGTTTTACTGTTCTGCCTTGTAATTAGCTTCTTTATGTTCATTCTACTAAGGTTCGTACTAAGATAAAGAGAGCTGAAGAATGTTATAGTGCCCATTCAAACTGCTTCTTTGCGTCTCAGTAGCAATAGTTCAGCTTTACCTCCCAGTAATAAACTGTCCATGTTATCCTTGAAGCGTTTCTTTGTCTCATAACACACCACATATTCCATTACTCCATTCCACAAACCAACCTCCCTCTGAGATAAGAAAAACTTTCTTTTTTCTGTTTTGAAGGATTTTGGTTTAATTTGTAAACTGTTTCCCTTGTGCATTGATTTTTACATTTCAGTTTGAGGCCAAGTTTTTCAAATAGTTGACAATGCAAAAGCATCTTAAAGAAATTGACTGTCCCCAACCCCCCAAGTCTGCTTGTTTCTAAAGTCACTAGGTTCAGCTTGTTTAGTCTATTATTTATTTATTTGTATTTCGGATGTCACCTTTGAGCTGAGGGCTCTTTTACAAAGGTTCCACGTCAAGGCAATAAGGACAATAAGGTACAAAACATATCATGATCATTACAATGGAACTTACAAAAAAAAAAGACAAATAAGGTTACAATAATAGCAGCCAAAGGCATTGTCAAGGAATTGTGTTGCGAGTTAATTATACAGTACTAGTCATAGGCGGCTCAGTGACGCTTTGTTAGGAGTGGGTTAGTGGGAAAAGAGAAAGAAGAGTGGTGGTGAGGGGTGGTATGGGAGAGAGAGAGAGGGAGGAGGGGAGAAATGGGGAGGGCATTGCATTGGGTATGTGGTAGATGGGAAACAGCAAGGGAGGAGGAAAGGGGGGATAAAAAAGAAAAGGAGACAGATTCATCCTATACCCAGTAATGGGGGGGGTAGGAGAGGAGGAGGAGGAGCTGAGGCAGTGAGGAGGGATGCTTGAGGGTAGTATGCCTGGAAGGGATTATAAGAAGTAATTACAGAAGGCACTAGCCACGAGGTGTTGACGCAGTTTACACTTAAAAGTACCAATCGTGGCAACGTTGGAGATTTCTGTAGGTAGCAAGCTGAACCAGGTGGAGGCTCTGACAAGGTAAGAACGCTGAGCTTGAGAGGTCTGACAGCGAGGTATTGTAAAGGTTAGACTGTCCGATCTTCTAGTTAGGCGGCGGACGTACTGCGGGGTCAATATTGATTGGACTCCAGGGAGCATAAGGCCCAATTATGTCTTCTTAGCTAGGATGCAGGTCTGGTACTTTAGCCTGCCAGATAGCTGGAGCCAGTTAGCCTGCTCGTAAATGTCACATGTGTGAGAAAGGCGGGCAGCTGAAATAAGGAGTCTACATGCCTTATTAAGGGCTACAGCTATGCGCCGGAGTGCAGTATCAGTAGCGGATCCATAGATAATGAGCCCGTAGTCAATAGTTGAGATAACAGAGCTCTGGATAGCGAGGTTCAAGGCTTCAGCCGTTAGGCAATGTTTATGCGTGTATAGTAGTCCTATACGGGAGTTCACAGTTTTAGCGATACTGTCAATGTGTTTGGTATTGTATGAGAGATCCTGCATTCCACAGATCATTTTAGTTGCCTTGTGCTGGACTCGCTCTATTCTTTGAACGTCTCTCCTTAGTTATGCTGCCCAGAACTGTGATCAGTAATCCAGACGCGGCCTAGCATAGCATCAATATAATGAAATTATCTTTTCACTTTTTTTTTTATATCTACAGGTTTTCCCCTATTTTGCCCCAGCCATCCCCTTTGGACTGTTCCCCAGCCCCATCACCTGGCTTCTCCAGGGCTTACCTTTCCCTCCATTGTCCTATGCCACAGGACTCCCTGGGGGGGGGGGTGCCTGATTGTCAGTGCAGGACCTGCAAGGGGTTAGGCTTCATCCTGTGGTTGAGGATTTTTTTTTCATCATTTTTGCCCGGGCCCACCTTGTGTGCAGTGGAGCTCTGTCTCTGTGGAAACACCCCAGCACCCTGCGTGTGAAGTCCCTCTCCCTGTGTGGTCCTGCTGGGCTACCACCCAGACACCTCCAGGTGGCAGGCAAACAGCATGATGCACGTCTCCCATCTGCAAGGGAGAAGAGTTGTCAGAGGGGGCCCTCAATCCTCCCTCTTCTGGCCAACCCCCGAGCAAACCGCGTCCATTCCCAAGCCTTAGCCACCAGCATGGCAGGAGGTGCGGTGCCCAGCACCTCAGATCTCTACGCCACTGAGCAGGCTAACTTTTTGCTTCTACTGCAAATACTTCTAATGTAGCCCAGTACCCTACTGGCTGATGCTGTGTGAGGTGTGAAGCACAAGTTCCCCTTGTTCACTTCACATTTCACTCCATTATACCACCTAAACCCATGCTCAAATTGTCAATAGTTTTCTCTTTGTATAACTAGGACCCAATTGGCCTGCTGTACCTTTCTGTATAAGAGAGGTAGTAGGCAAACTAAAATACAAAAGAGTGAATTTATTTAAACAAAAGAGTGAACCCTTTTAAGTAAAACTGCAAATATTGTGAAAATGGCTGAAATGAAAATCATGTGTCAAACCGACTCAACTCTTTTGTAAGGAAACTTAAATACTCAAAATCTCCTGTGATACGTTCTTTAAATTGAGTCACTGCTTCAGCAGGCAACTAAGCATGGATTGACTACTATGGTTCTTTGCTTGTGCAGTGTATAGTAGTATTGTGCTTCACAATTTGGATTGGATGAGGAAGCTGAGTAGTCAGCAGCTCAGTACTTTACTGTTGGCGAGATGATTGCTGTAAGTTGGTTGGACTGCAGTAATCGGTAAGCTGCTGGTACGAACATGTGGCATTTCTTGTTCTGTCCCCAAAGAGGGCTGTGACAGGAAAGGGGGATAGAACCATGTGTTCTTTTAATCATTTATTCTTTCCTGAATATGCATCTGCTTCAGGTAAAGATGGTTACCAGATCACATGATCAAGTAGTATATGACAGTTTATGTCAGCCTGGGTGGAGGGACTGATGTTTCTGTGGGAAAGCTAACAGGAAGGTTAGGGTGGGGGCAATAAAGCAATAACCCCAGAAGGGAGTCCTTCCTTGAGATGTTCCCATGTTGGACAAAGGACCCAGGTGCATGTCATAATGTTAGCAAGGAGGTACTGAAGGGTGGACACACACACATGGCTAGGACAGCACGAAACTGTTATTCAAAGGGAATGAGACAACTCCCCACAGGAGTAAGGAAAAAAATTGAGGGGCTGTAGGAAAGCTCTTCCTCTTGAACTTGAAACATCTGAAACGCCAGAGATCTGCAGCTTGAGGTCTGGTAAGTCAGCTTAAGGAACAGTGTTTTCTTCAGACAGCAGCAGGTAAACTAATAGCTTTTTTTTAAAGTGAGACTAGCTTAGATTCTTCTGTCTGCAACCTGTCTTGTATAACTTCCATTTATTTTAATTTCTAGTAAACTGTAATCCTTTTGACTGACTGCACATAAATCCTGTGGTAAATACTTGTAGTCTTTTTGTAAAGCTTCTGTTTTTATAGGATCAGTGACTGCTTTTTTTATTTAAAAGTGTAATTCTGCTATTTCTGCTGGACTCTGCAGTCTGTCTATGAAAGGGCACTCTACCCACAGTTATTGCATTGACATTTTTGACCTCGTGCAAAAGAGGAGGTAAGAAACAGGTTTTTCTGGGTCCTGTTGGTAAAACCCCACAGTGGCGGCAGTGAACTTGAAGCCCCTGGTGAGGGATTTGTGTCACAGGGACCACCGCACTTTAAGGTACCAATTGCAAAGAAACCCTCTTGAGGAAGGTTCACCCCAGAGATGCTGCAGGGCAGTAAGTACCTTTGGCTTAAGGTACTTTAGGGAAGAGACCAACAGTCAGAGCTAAAGGTGTAGACAGAACAGTCAGAATATCAACTTCCACTAAGACTACTGGAAAGATCATGGATTTAAATGAACCAGATGAAGAAATTAATAAGTGAACAACCACCTAATGAAAAGTCCCTCATCTGAGATTCCAACTCAACTAGCGGAAACAGAAATTAACTAACCTGTGAACTAACTAAATATTTTACGACCTTCATCATGGAGAAGAGGAAACCCCCCTTGTAGAGGAACCCTCTGGGACTCTTAAGGCATTAGGCTGCCATCTGTCCAGGCATGATGCAATATTATTAAACCTCAAGCATACCGCTGAACCTATGAGATGCCACTGAAGCAAGATACAAAGAAGACAAATGGAACCTGACAACTCAAATACAGCTTGAGTTTTGGAACAATCAAAGGAAGGGAATGGATGTGGCAAATATTAGAGTATATATTAACTCACACCATCCTTCTAACAGGATGATCATCCTTGAAGGTATCAGAGAGCTGATATTGTATGACTAAAGAGATCTTAAGTTGAAGGCCTTGCCCTTTGAGAAAGGAGGGCCAGCTCTCTTAAAAAAGGATGATTAGCCTTCTGGGTGAAGCTGGACTCTGCTATGGAGGAATGACTGACCTCTGGGCTGTAGGGAGGTCTAAACCTCGGTTGATGTCACAGAGTTGCAGTTATATAACCAAAGAATCCCCTGGGCATGAGGGCCTCATTCCTGAGTAAGTAGCTGAGGTACTTGGTCCCACGAAAGGGGATTGGGTAGAGATTGGGCATAACCATAGCCAAGTTTGGTGGTTAATTCAGTGTCAAGCAGTAACAAGTAGGTTAAATGTCTCCTGAGTTTAAAAGACTGAGGGTTTCACACAGTTGAAGTCAAATAACTAATGGAACCCCCACAAAGGGTTTCACACCTGCAGACTATACATGGGCTACAGGATGATCTTGGCTACTACTTGGACTACAGGACATCTCAGGCTAGACCTAAGGACTACAACTCAGAATGAGAAATCTGATTACCATTGAGTCCTAATAATATAGGCCCTCAATCTAAACTCTAAAAAAACTAGGCTCTAAGCTGAACCCAGGAGCAGTGATGATTGTGCTAGGTGAGAAAGTGCATAGGGAGGATAGAAAGAGAACTTGTTATTGTATGAGGTGATGGACACATTAATGTACTGGTCTAGATAGGGCAGAGGCTTGGATCTGGAGGGTATATGCCTGAAACAGATACTTCCAACCTGGCAGCCCCAATACTCTCCTCTGAGGAACAAGGCTAATGTGTATAAGAAGGAGCCAAGCTCTTGAGATGCTCAACACATTGAAGTATGAAGTCTTAGAGGGTGAGAGCATACTGGTCCCTCCGGTAGGCAGTTGTGAGAGTGAATACCTAGTCATTGTTTGTGTGCATGACTGTCAGTGGGGTGAGTGCCCAATGTTTTGGGGGCATTTGCCCATTTCTCATTGGGGTGGATGCCCAAGCATTATTGAGGCATATGCCAGATGGGAGTCAGTAAATATGAAATATGAGTGGCCAAACAAAGGCCCCAAAACACCAGGAGTGGAGTACTCCCACAGCACGAGGAATATTGGGATGAACTCCCAAAGATGGATGCCTGACGCTATCAGAAGGGCAGGCAGGACAGGCAAAGCCGAGGTAAGGAAGGAGTGGCCAGGGTTGAGGCAAGCCAGGGAACAGATATAGCTTCAGTGGGTGGCAAGCAGAGATGTTGGTGGGGAAGAAAAAGCACTGAAGCCAGCAAAGAACGAGTAGCAAAAGGGTCACAAAGAACACAGTCCAGTGGAAGAGCCAAGCAAGGAGCAAAGATGGCCCCATAAGTGGGCTGGTAAGCAATGCAACAGGCAAGCTCTTGAATATGCATGAGCAGTGTCTCTGCACTATACAAGCACAGCCTTGCACTACAAACCACCACCAGGTGTCACATTCCTGTATGCGGTGGTACAGCAGCAATGCTAGCAACAACAGCCAGTACAGCATTATGTACAGCTTTCTGAATCTAGGGCATTATCTTGTTTGCCATTTTCTTAATCAGTCCATAACAGCGGTGCAGTAAATAATGCGTACCATAGGGTAGTTAGAACTTTGTCTTTTCAGCGAAATCACGTTAACGGCTATTTCAGCATTCCGTAGAGTGTGTCATTAGAACTGGAGAAGCTTCATGCACATTTTTTAGATGCTTCAAACCTGTATGTATCTTCATTAAAACATGTAGTTTCAGCATTGATGTAAATAATGTAAAATACAGCATATCCTTTAGAAGGCTGTGAAGACTTTTTTTTTAACTCACATGTTTATTAATGATACACTTCGCAAAACAGCATAATTCATACAGGACATTTACAAATCACGTAATTCGTCAGAGAAGGCAAATCACTAATGCTAAGGCACAGTGCTAGTCACAGAAATGTTCCCTCTTACTGCAGCATGCTTTAAGGTACCTCAGGCGAATTGAATTAACTTCCTATTAAAAGCAATGGAGTTGCTTCAGTAGGCACTGCCTCCCTTGCTGCAGCATTTCACAGCAATGGGAAACATTTTTGTATCTGGCACTGTATGAAGGCATTTAAAAAAAAATGTCATATGTCATATAAGAGGATTTACCCTCTGAAGTCTAAATATTGCTTCTTGGGATACAGTAGCATTTCTGTCTTGATTTTATATCAAAATCTATAAATGGAAAATTGAAAACTAAAACGTAAACCAAGGTAAAATTTTTTTCCGTAAGAAGCAATTCTCTTGTGATCCTCCTTAATGAGTCTCTATAGGCTTTAGAAAACAATAAAATAACATACCTATCAACCACTTAAGGCCATACAATGAAATAATTGGTCAAAACCCAATGAGAGTTAGCTAGCACAACACGGCTGGGAATTTGTCTTGTAGGGGAATATGGGTGCTTTCAGATCTAGTTCCTCTACAGAGAAGTGGGCTGTAAAGACTTAACGCCATTCACTTGCATAATCAGTTTTAGGCACCAGCAACTACTATGGTCTATGGGGCTCCCCTGCATATGGGATGCAAGCCACTACTAACATGGAGCCACAGTTATTTGTCAGTTAAATATGCAGACAATGTTGGCTGAGAAAACAAATATTGGTCCATCCAGTCTGCCCTGTTATACTCGATGCAACCCTGTGATCTATTGTCTAGACGGGGTAATGCCCTCGCTTCCCCCATCCCCTACCTTACTGCTACCCCCCTGGTTAACTATTATTCCTTTAACTCTGTGCCAGCTATGCTTTAAACCATTGATGGTTTTTGTGTCCACCACTTCAGTTGGTAGGCTGTTTCATGACTCTCTGTAAAGTAAAACTTTCTCAGTTCTCTCCTGAATCTCTTCCATCAGCTTCCACTCATGCTCATATGTTTTTGACTCACCACACCTATTGGATAGTTTCTCACAGTTTACCTTATTCATTCCTGTCAAGAACTTGTTGGACTCTACCATGTCTCTCTTTCCCTTCTAGCCTCCAGTGAGAACATGTCCAGTGCCGTGAGCTATTCCTCATAGGATCTGCCCTGTAGGACCTAAATCTTTTGGGTTACCCTGTGCTGCATCATCTCCAGCTTGTCTTTGCCTTTCCTCAAGTGGGGACCCCATAACTGTGCACAGTATTCCAGATGTGACCTCACTAGTGTTCTGCAGAGAGGCACTATTACCTCTTTCCTCCTGTTGCATTGACTGGATTGTTTTAGGGAGTCACTTATAATAATTCCTATGTCCCTTTCCTCAAAAGTAGTTTCCATCATAACCCCTTCCATACACTATTCCATATGGGGTTCTTGTTAAGCCTCCAGCACCTTGCGGCACAAATGGGAAGTGGCGTACAACAATGTCTGCCAACAGGGTTGCAGTGTCAGTGGCTCAGTAGGTAGCACACTCGCCTCTGAGGCCGGGAGATCAGAGGGCTGTGGGTTCAGTTCCCACATCTGGCACTTGGGTTAATATCCCAGTACTGACACTGCAGTGCAGCATGAGAGGGGTGCTGTACTTCTGAGATGCCGTCTTTCAGATGAGACATTAAACCGAGGTCCCATCTGCCTGGATTGGTGGTAGTTCAGGTGGATATTAAAGATCCCATGGCACTTCTCGAAAAGAGTAGGGGAATTTCCCTGGTGTCCTGGCCAAATTTCCCTCATTCACTAAAAAAAAAAAAAAAAAAAATACCACCAACAGCTTAATCTGGTTCAATTTCAGTTGCTTACCATCTGTATCCTTCCCCTGGTTGCCCCTGAAAAAGAGACTTCTAGGCCCAGTGGGCTTACCGAGTCAACAAAATTCAACAAAAAAACTATTTGCTCTTGGGTGCAGCCGCCTAACCCACCACTGCACGCCACACAGTACTCTAGGCTGGCCATCCCCAGCAGCCTTCATGGACCGAAGCCTAGGAAGAATTATTCACAGGACAATGCAGGATCAGCTACCCTTCTCCTTAGCCTCCCACTTAGTACCTTGTAAAACCCTGTATTCCCTAAGATCCTCAGATCACCAACAACTGTCCGTCCCTAGATCTGGGACCAAATGTGGCAAAATGGCTTTCTTCTCAGTTGCCCCTAAAGTATGGAACAGAATTGCACCAAACCTGTGCCAGCGCCAAGTCCCCAACTCTTTCCGCTGTCATCTCCGCTCCTACCAGCTCCAATGTTCCCAACGCACCTGCCCTAATCTCTGAATGCAGCTCCATAACTACCATTGTTACTTTATCACTAAGATCGACAGGTTATGTTTAATTTGCCTGTGTCATCACCCTATTGAATGTATTACCTAATGTTTGTATTTCTGTACCTATTATCGTATTGTATGGCACTTACAGTTCTACTATGTGTTGTCTCTTGTAAACTACATTACTCTGCCTTATATGTACTGTACTACCGCTACCTTGTAAACTCCTGGGTTGTGCCTGAAAATAGCCAAATGTATGCCTAGCATGCCCCACCAGCTAAACATAAACTAAATAAATAATGAGCATCACCTGTAACTTTTTGGCATTAAATTTCCACTGCCAGATTTTAGACCATCTCTGTGACCTTTGCAGGTCTCTCTGCATCTCCCTAACCTCCTCCTTACTGTCTACCCTGCCACAGAGCTTAGTGTCATCTGTGACAAGACACATCTTGCCCTGGATTCCTTCTCCTTTGTCACTGATGAGCATGTTGAAAGGGACCGGTCCCAGGACTAACCCTTGTGGCACCCCTCTTGTGACCTCCATCTACCTTGACTTGACCCCATTTACCACCATTCACTGCTATCATCCCCCAGCCAACTTCCCACCCATCTTACTGAGTCCTTCGCTGTATGCAGATCCTCTAATTTCTTCAGTAATCTTCTGTGTGGCACCGAGTCAAATGCCTTGCTGACGTCAAAGTAGAGTAAATCCACTGATTATCCCTTATCCACTGCCCTAGTTACCCAGTCAAAGAATATAACGAGGCAGTTCTGACAAGACTTCCCTGTCACAAACCCAAGCTGTGTATTATCCTGGAGCCTATTTCTCTCCAGGAAGTCCACTAGGTCCACCTAGATTTTGATCTCCATCTGTTTAACACAGCTTAATAGATTTCATAGATGTATTCAAGCAGATAGACTTGCATCCATAAAGCTTGCCCTTTATACCTAACATCAAAACTTAATTTTCATATCTCCACAATGAAGGTCCAAATTATTTTTAAATCTGTTCATGCTCCCACTATCTATACTGCCCTAGGTAAGGCATTGCAAGGAGTAACCACCCTCTGGCTGTACCAGTGTTTACGTATGTTATATTTCCATTTAGGTTGTATTAGTTGTTTGTTATGCCTTCTAATACCATATTCGTCCATTCTTGGGTAAACACCCAACTCTGCAGTAGTCAGAATCACCAATTGCCTTATATAAGAGGCACATATCCCCTCTAAACCTTCTATAATGTAATGAGTATAGGTTTAGAGACATTAATCTAGATGGGTATGATAATGTCTTCATCCCCTGAATAGATTTAGTAAATCTTCTCTGTACAGATTCATTTTTGTTGATATCCTCCCTATTTTGAGGAGACCATACCTGTATGGCATACTCTAGATGGGGTCTGACCAGAGCTACATATAGTGGTATCAACACTTTAGCTTCCCTACTAGCAGTGTATCGTAGAATACAATTTAGATTTTGATTTGCCTTTTTTATCTGGAATCTACAGTGTGTACTGAACTTGAAGTCAGGACACATTATGATTCCAAGATCTTTTTCTTCAGTGGTGCCAGTGAGAGGTATATTATCAAGTGTATAGTTGTGTTTGTTCTTTTTACCCATATGCATGATTTTGCATTTGGCAGTGTTCAGAACTAATTTATTAATATTAGTCCAGTCAGAAATTTTATTTATCATGTTCTGTAGTTCCAGTACCCCCTTGTGAGTGTTCACAACAGCTCTGATCCTACAGTCATCAGCAAATTTACATAACCATACCCTTGAATTATCTGATTGTAGGGTGGCTATGTATATATATTGAACAGACAAGGTCCCAAAACGGAACCTTGTGGGACTCCTCCGTAAATAGTTGACCAATTAGACAAAGTTCCTTTAATAGTTACCCTCTGTTGTCTCCCTTGTAGCCATGCTGAAACCCAGTTACAAATATTAGGGTTCAATTGGATCTTCTCTAACAATATTAATAACTCAACATGTGGTAATTTATCAAAGGCCTTTTCGAAGTCTAAATAGACCACATCAACTGAATTACCCTGATCTAACTCTCTATTTGCTTTTTTCATAGAAGGCCAAAAGGTTTGTCTGACAAGAGTTGGCCTTAGTGAACCCATGTTGGGAATGGTCCAACAAGCTGTTTGTCTCTAGATGCCCTAGGATATAATCCTTTATAACCCCTTCAAGAATCTTTCCCATTAATGAAGTCAGACTTATTGGTCTGAAATTTTCTGGTTTTGTTCTGACTTCTTTTTTAAGAATGGGGACAACTATAGCATGTTTCCAGTCTTTTGGCACTAACCCTTGATCTAAGGGAGTCTGGAACACATATGCAAGGGAGGAGGCCAGTACATCAGCCAGTCCTTTTAATATTCTGGGATGTACATCGTCAGGGCCAGGGGTCTTGGAAATATCTAGGTTGGATAACCTGTCACAAATATCATTGGTTTCTACAATAACTTCTCCAGGACTTGAACTATATTTACCGAGATGCATATTTTGATTACCAGTGTTGAATACTAAACAAAAGTAATTGTTCTGAATATCGGCCATCTCTACAACAGAAGCTTCAAGTCCAGAAGTATTTGTGAAGGGTCCTATCATGTTGTTTTCTTTCTTTTTGTTATTAATATATGAATAAAATGAGTTTTTGCAATCCCTGGTTTTAACAGCAAGTGTCAATTCAAAATACGCTTTAGCTCTTTTGATTTTGTTCTTTGTCTGTTTCAGGCATTCTCTGTATAGTCTGTGGTTTAAGGGTGATCCATAACTTTTGTATTTATTGAACAATCTATTCTTTTTATTTAATAATTTTTTGATGGATCTGTTCATCCATATGGGCGCGTTCCTTTTTGGTCCAGTACAGTCTGAGATGTTGCCAATTTTTTATTCACAATGGCGATGTTGATGCGAAGTGTGTAACTACGCCCTTCGTAAAGCTTTGCATAATTTTCTAACTTCACACTAACTTTGCAGGGTGTTATTTTTTTTCAAATAGAAAACCCTTTTCAGAAACAAAAGGAACATCCACACCTTCGGGTTATTGGCACCCCACGACCATCACGCCATATGTTTTTTTCCCCCCATAAAGCTTTTTATTCTTCTTTGGCAAACTGGGCAACTAGTCAGCCTTATCCCCATGCACTATGACTGCCTCATACTTCTCTCTGGTCAGGGGTTCAGTTTCCCAACATATTTCCCCCACAGTAGGGCTGGGGACAGCCTCCCCGAGCACATATCCAAAATTTGTTCAAGAGTGGAGCAGCTGGGTGGGTTGCAGAGACACGGGCAAGGCCCCAGTCTCCATTTTTCCACTTTTCTGGTCCCTACCTATGCTGAAGCACCAGGATGTGTGTGCTGAGGCACACTCGTCCTGCATTGCTGCAGCCCCTTCCTTTGAGTTGCTTGAGTCTGCACTGCCACCAGGCCTCTAGCAGGTGGCAGAAATGGAATGAGATGGCTGTGTACCGCTCCCTCTGAGAGAAGAGGAGTCCCTTGGATGCTCAGTCCTCTCCCATTCTGTGTATCCCTGGTAACCTGTGCTCATTCCCAAACACTGGTCACCTGCATGGCGGGAGGTAAGGTGCTCAACGCCTTAGCCCTCCACTCAGCAAGGCTGACACCATATGGTATGTTAATATATCCAGCTAAGGACATAAGAAATAGTGACCACTCACCCAGATTTTATTTTTAAATGTGTGTGTATTGCTGTATAGATCGTATATAACACCCACACATCACCTATGTTTCAGGGTGAAACTCCTTCCCAAGTGTGGACTGGGGTACCTAGTAAAATATAATAAAATATTCTAACATTTGCTATATAATTTACAATAAATTTCTCACCTGAATATCATAAAGTGAATAGGGCAATGCTGAAAAGTGAAACAAAATGCATTGTTCAGTTTACTGTCCGTATGTAATGTTATATTTCCTTGGGCTGCACCGGCACTTTCTTCCCACATTGCACTGTTCACTTTTCTGTGTCTGTTCTCTTATATGATATATACTACAAATCTCAGTAAATAAAATAAAATATGACAGACCTTATATAATATATACTATAAATACTGGTAAAAAAAAAACAAACAAAATGCATTGTTTTGTATGCTGCCCTTGCGTCAAACAAATCTATAGGCGTATACGTAATTTATACCACACATTACACAGTTCACGTTTCTGTGCAAGTCCCCCTTAAATATTAATTATGGCAATGATGTATATACTCCCTCAACCTTCTGTAACCATTTTCCTCAGAAGTGTTGCAAATATTTACAAAAAATCCCACTGCAGACTCTAATGCTGCTTTTGTTAATACATCTCCCACCCAACCCCCACTGTCCCACCACTTACCCCCATACCCTGTGAAGTTTCATAATAAAATGTTGATGATATCAACATTGCCCTCCCCCACCCGCAAAACCAATTTCCACAACTTCCCACATCACTGTCCCAGTTGTTTCTTGAAAGAACCCTTCCCCTTTCACACCCTTCTGCTAATAAATATCCCCCTCAACTCCAAAGCCCCTAAACCCCAATTTCAGATATATGCTATAGTTGCTGTAAACACTGCTAGTATTATATGTGCACCCTCTGCAAAGCCCGCAAAAAACAAGTTCCCCCACTTCCCCCTCCCCATCCCGGTTGTTTCTTAAAAGAAACCCTTCTCCTTTCTCTCCCTCTTGCTAATAAATACCTCGTGCTGTGCCCCAGAGTCCTCGCGCCCAGTGGCAGGTGTAGTTGCTGTTGTAATAACCTGTAAAGAAGAGAACCATCCTGTAGCAGAGTGAGTGTCTTCGCTCTTCAGTGTCTAAAATCGGCATGAATGGTGAACGACTTCTGTCCTAGCAGCAATACCTGACTGGCTGGTTATCCCAATGTCCCACCCTCCTCCCCCATCCCAAATCCAGTAAATAATGCAATCCCCTGTCCTCTTCCCTCTGTCAGCACACTAATCCCCCCTCCTCCCCCCCTGCACCACACTTTTTAGTATTGTATAATCCCAAAGTGGGCAACTGGCACAGCTCGTCCACCTCCATGGCTGGCAGCCATCTTCCTCAATGAAGAGTGCTTGTTTGCATTAAACAAATGAAGTCCCTAATATCCCCACATCCCCCTGCCCTGGCAGCATGCTAATCCCACCCTGCTTCCCCACACTCAGTTATGATGTCCAAAGATTACTGGTACAACCCTCCCTCCTCCACAGCTTGTTGTCTTCAGAATGCATGAAAGCACTCATACCTTTGCTGAGTCTCTATTTGTAATACAAGCTGATTAGCTGGTTTAACCCTTGCATGGGGGTTTATCTTTAAGGCTTTCTGCATTTGCACATCAAAGATGCCAGATGCCATTGATGGAGACGATGCATCAGCACTCACGACTGAATCAGGAATCCCCCGATAGGTGTCCAAACCAAACCGAACATGTAGATGCATCTGCATGGGCAGGATTGGTTTGGGGCCTGAAGCATTATTTGCAAGCAGAATTTTGTGTACATAAGAACATTTTGGGAAGCCTGCCTGTGGACTACAAATTCAGCAGCCATCTTTGTCACCTCTGACCTGAAATGGCATGAGGACATGGTCAAAGGGTGACTGGGCAGTCAATCCATCTCCAAAGCCTGGGGAAAGAGCCACAAAGGCTTACTGACTTGTAGTTCACTTACTTAATTCAGGTGCCCTGCTGGAATGTGAGTGACAGCTGTAACAGCCAATTAGGATCTGTAGGGACTGTTCGAAAACTCAGTCTGTCTGAGGCAGTCTGAGTCTTCTAAGAGAAAAGACCAGCAGCAACACCAACGATAGACTGCAACAACTTTTTAAATCACCAAAATAGACTTGTAATTCTAGCTTCACAAGCAGAGAAGCAATATCCACTCTTAAAAGCGTCAAGGAAGTTGGTCATACACTGAAAGCAGACTTTTATACCATAATAGTTGTAAAGTGACTGTGTAATGAAAGAAAAGTAACAAAACAGTTCATAATCAAAATAATAAATAAAACATTTATCCCAGCAGCAGCTATTCAACTAGCAAATAAAAGTAATTAGAAATATTGTGTGAGCTAAAAATCCATACATGAAATACTTAAATGTACTCAGATTGCATGCATTCAACAGACTGGCTTGAGATGTAGTACATATTTAACATCATATAGAGGAAACACAGAAAATAAAGGCCTTCAATTGCTAATATCCATAACCGGTACCTGCAACTATATGTCATATTAGTAATAGAGGTTCAGTAGGAGCATCAGTGTGCATCAATTACGAGGTGAGAATTCCAGCTTGCGACCACAAAACAGATTTTTTTTTTAAAAAGTAGACATGAACAAGAGTGTTTCAAAAAGAAAATATATTCAAAGAAAATACATACCCGAAGGTCAAAAAGGTATAGCCAAACCAGAAAACAAGGGGAGCCGCTTTTCTTTCTTTAGAGCTCCAGTCTGCGTCTGCCTAGATCTGCTGTCAGTGTGAGACCATGAAGTGCGCAGGACTGCTGTACTGCTGGAAGAGACAGACCATGCATTTGCCAGAGTGAAAGTGAAGAAAGAGAGAAGCAGACTTCTGCTGAGAAAAAAAGAAAGAGGCAGCAGAATGCTAGATCAGTGTGAACTGAAGCTGAAGTCTGCAACTGTGAATTGAGAGACTTTGCTGTGCTGCAGCTCAAAGTGCTAATTGTGACTACAGCTTTGTGTTTGTGAAGTTGCCCAGCCAGTGCCACTGCTTGGTGCCATCATGACACACTTGGGAATGGATGCCATTGCCAGGATATGGTATGTTGGTCAGATGCATTTTTAGTTTCACAGACCGAACTGTTTGTGTCAGAGAAAGATCGTTCGCTAAGTGCGCGGAGGTCAGAGAACTGACTGGGACCAGAGAAAACAGCTGTTTCATCAGTCAGTACTAGAGGCCTTAGGAGAGAGAAGTGAAACCAGCCAGAGAGGGACTTGCAGCAAATGTACCGCTACCCCCATTCTTCGAGAGAGATCCCCTGGTCTGGGAGAACCGTGAGTAAATCGGGGCTCGCCCTGCATCACCCCTTGTCATAATTGTTAGGAAATCATTTAATGGACTAGGCCATCTAGCTGGGAATTACAAATACCCACTTGGGTTAAAGAGCATTTGGGTTTTGAGTTCGTTTGCCACAAAGCATAGCTCGGTTAATTTCTTTAAGTGCACCGCTGCCAGCCAACCATATGGAGTGTCTTCGGGCCTACAGTACACTGCTTCCATAGCTGGGTACCCAGTGAAGCACAGGGAGCTCCCTAGTAATAATTATCGCTAATAACTAAAGGGTTATACAATGGTATCAGTGGGGAAAGGGCAGTGCCCACTGCCCACCAGTAAAGCTGGGCAGAACAGCAGTGTACACTGTGTGGTTTGAGGGGTGGGCTACCGTATTTTGGGTTGAGCCTGGATAGGCACTGGAAGCATAACCCCAACTGTATATATTATGTGGATGCACCTGGAAAGGGGACCAAGGAGCAGCCCAGTGTTAATGTAGGTGGGGCCTGGACTGGCACTGAAGAACCAGCCAGGGTCTATGTCATACTATCTAATTTCTAACTCCCACACCCCCTTTTCCATTTTGGCACCTAATCTTTTCCCTAAATAAAGCCCTTGTTAGTTTGCTTGCAATTTATTTCAGTGCATATTATTTTAAATTGATAATCTGCATGCCTTTTGTACACTGTGATTGCACTGAGCTGATTCACGAGTGTGTTGTTCCTGTACTTCATCCTAGGGGGTGGTACTATACCTAAACTTTTTTTTCTGGGTGAAGACACAGCACTATGTCTTTCTAACTGTGGATACAAACTCTCCAACCAGGAGTTTAATGGACCCAAGCCCCTCAACCTTGTTGAACCCACAAGGCAGGGGTAGGTATTGCAATGTCACCAGCAACCTATGGCATCACTTATTCGTTTTGTAAAAACATTTTTTTTTTACCTTCAGTTTAGGAATTAGGATTTTCGGACTGCAGTTCTGAAAATCCTAAATCTAAAAAAGGATTGTAGCCAAACAATTTTTATTCACTGGTTCAGCAGGCAGCTAAGTATGCAACAAGTGAGACAGTTGATGCTTGGATTGTTATGGTGCACGCTTGTGCAATGTAATATGGTGCCTGTGCAACAGAGCAGATAAGGTTGCTGAAAGCTGTTGGTAAATGAGTACTGGCAGTAACTTGATTGGATTCAAGACTCTGTGGACTTTCATGCTCTCAGTTCTCAAGGAACTACCACTCTTTTCGGGGTATGGTGGCATACAAAACCACCTTTAGAGGTGCCACAGGACAGCAAGTCCTTTGGCTAAAGTACATTAGGGAACAAGCCCAGTGGTCAAAGGTGGTATACACACCCCACAGCGACAAGTCGACAGCGACCAACACTACAGTGACAACAGTGCCAGGTCGCTGTAGTGTCGGTGCTGGACCCCGGCACTGTTTTCTGGGGGGACTTGCACCCCCTCCCCGAATCAGCTCTGACTTGGAGTTGATTATTTTAATTGGGGGGATGCGAGGGGGGGCAGACCCCCCAAAGAAAACATGGGAGGCAGTGACCACCTTTATGCCGACTGCAAATGTAGTCAACATAAAGGTTTCGCTGTAACGTCGGTCGATAAAATTTTTGTTGACCTGGCGTCATAGATACGGTCAAAGGTGTAGGCATGAACAGAACTGTCTGAATATCAACTTCTACTAAAGATAGAGGGATGGCCATGACTCTGAATGACCAGCGAAAGGGAGGAAAGAGCACTATGCACATCCAAACTTGTTCAGTCCCATTGTGAAGCTCAATTGGAGTGAAGTGTTGGGGCATGTTGGTGTAGTTGCCAGATTGTAATCATGAGCTTAAAACACAAAATATTGCTTTACATTTTCTTCTGCACTGTTTGCACAAGTTGGCATATTAGTGTTGCTATTTATGACATCCTGTAGGTGACACACCTGTAGAAGATCAAATATGTCATCAGACTGCAGTTTTATGTTTAATGTGCACTTCATCTGTGTATTATTCAGTGTGCTTTGTTTTCACTAGTGTGTCTGTCTGGATACCAAAATAACAGGAAGTGGTGCCTAGCCAGAACCGGGAGAATCCTGCAGGCAAGCAGATGCAGAGAGAGAGAGTGAGCCAGCCACAGCAAGCACCACTAAATCAGAGCAGGACTGGGTGGGAGCAAGGGCCAGGCAGCAAGAGAGCAGAACGGCCCTCCACAGCACAATCCTGTGGCAAGCAGCAAGTGGGGGGCAAGGGAGAGCAATATTCAAAATGATCCCACCAGCAGCCCAAAGGCAACAGGCAGCAAGTGGAGGAGGTGGTGGGCCCACAACATCCAGAGGAACCAGAGAACCAGAACTATGAAGCATCTGGAGTAGGAAAACCCCATGAGCACCAGAGCCAACAACAGCTGGGCTACAGGGGCCCCAGCAGAGGTAAAGCAACTGCTACCCACAGGGTGAACAGAAAGCAGCAAGCCAGATGCCAGATGCCAGATGGGATGACATCAGCATGGAGGAGGCAGAGAAAAAATGGCAAGAAAGTGAGGACAGAGTTGCTGCAAAAGAGGCCACCGTAATGCTGATAGGGGACAGAGCAGAAAGGTAGCCAAAGACAAACAGGATAGTGGCCTGAGGAACGGGGCAGGAAAACTGGAAATTGGGAACAGCAGGGGCTGCCAAACAGCCAGCAGAGAAAGCACCAACAAAGAGCTGGGTGCCCCGGGCATCAGTCACCCAGTAAGATAAGGGGAGAATGAGTAGGGTGGGCAGTCACACTCGGCCCCACTGAACCTCAGGCTTCACCTTGCAAGCTGCCATTTGGAGCATCCCTAGTTATTTAGTAGTATTCTATACTGCTGCATTTATTAATCTCAAAAACTGCTGCTGTAATTACTTGTACTTATCTGGTTGTTTGTCCTGTGTGTTTGTACAGTATCTAACTTTCTGCCATGTACTTCCTCCCTTGGGTCCCCATGGAAATGAGTTTCTGCATCTCATGAAATTGTCATAGTGAGCAGATTACATGTAAGTAAAAAAAACCTCTGGACGTCGAAAGGAACAGTCTTTTGTTCACTTGCTTTCTGAGTTGGTCTTTACTCTGTACTGCTTTGCTGGGGGGAGGGTGGTCTGTAGTCAGAGTATCTGTCCCAAATGGAGTGCAGGTTACTCTCTTTTTTTTGGCAACTTCAAGAAAAAAATGGGGTACCAAACTGCCAGATACATTAGCGAGAGCCCCAGGCGTCAGAGCCCAAACTGAGTGGGAGAACAATACCAACTGCTACTGGCAAGAATAGAACAGCTGAACCTCAGGAGACCAAACTCAAAACCAGCTGGAATGAGGGCAGGGCCTGGCCACAAAGCATCCTGCTGTTTAAGTCGTTATAACATAATTAAAAGCTGCAGTAGGCTGGGGACCTAATTATGGAATGGTTGTTCGGACAAAGCCTGATTTATACTGCATAAACAAATAAAATTCCACACTTTGGCTTTTAGCATTGTTTCTCTGCTTTTGAAGCCAAAATGTATGGTTTTAGTTGGGCAAAGTATAAAGGTGCCCTCGTCATATCTGTTCCCCTCCATCTGGGTTTAAAAAGGCCTTTTTGTTTTTCTTTTTTTTTACTTGATTTTTAATTTTTTATCACCCTGTACTGTCCTGCCAGCTCCCATGTGGATGGCCTTTCCTATCCCAGCCACCCATTACCTCTGGGACTTACCTGATACTCCCACAACGTGCCTCTTATGGTGGGGTTGTGGGGACTTATCCCCTCTTAGGCAGGATTTAGTGTGGTGCCCAGTCAGTAGTGCCAGAACTGCAGGAAGGCCATCCTTCATCCTACTCCAGTAGGAAGTTTTTCCTCTGTTTCTGCCTGAGGAACATCGACGTGCTATGATGCAGGCATCCATTGATGTTCATAACCCTTTTGGGCCTCTTGTCTGCCATGACACCTAGCACCTGCTAGGTGCAAGGCATCTTATGAGGGGTGAAACCCACCCACTCTTGGAGAGAAGAGCAGGCCTCCGAATGCTCAATCCTCTCCTCCTGGCTGACCTGTAGCAACCTGAGTTCACTCCCAAATGTGGGTCACTGGCGTGGCAGGCGGTAGCTCTACCACTGTGTCACTGGGCTGGCCTGTTTTGTTATTGTTTAAAGTACAGGTTTCATTTTTATTTAAACATTGTATTTGTAGATTTTTACAATGTCTCATTCATACTAAGAAGAAAAAGATACAAATACTTTACATACATTACCCAGGCGCCCTCCTTCCATTGCCAGCTCCCCTGTTCCCATCAGTATATCCTATAATCTTTGCCCCCTCACACATCCCCTGCCCCTCTCCATAATCTGCCCCCCCAGAACCAGCAACTCTGCTCCTATCTTTGCCATTCAGCCCCCATCCCCCTCCACCCCAAAGCTTGCTTTAAACACCCATCCTTTGCCCCCTCCATTATCTGTCCTTTTCCCAGTACCTACTCCCTGCCTACTATTTCAAGAGAACTCCCCTGTCCTTCCTCTCTGCCCAAGGTTAGGTAAATTTATTTGTATAGCGCCCAATCCTAGAGGTTCTGGGCACCTTACAGAAATCAAAACCGGCAGGGAGGGCAACAATGACATATAAATAAAGCTGTAAAGGGTTGTACAATAAAATGTAAAATTCAAGTAAAAATAAACATTAATAAATAATAATAATAAATGCACGCATAAAAATAGCTACATTAGTCCGGAAATGCCTGTTTGAAAAGGTAGATTATCAGACCCCTCTTGAACGCCTCCACTGAAGGGGACTCCCTTAGCAAGCTGGGGACCGAATTCCAGAGGGCCGGGCTGGCAGCCTCGAACACTCGATCACCCAAGGTTTTCAGCCTGGCTCATAGAACCACAAGGAGACCTCTGGTGGAGGAACGGAGGGAGCAGACCAGAATGGTAGGTAGCCAGTGCCTGAGCCATATAGGGCCTTATAGGTGAGCAAGCCCACCTTGAAGATGATCCTCCACCTGACAGGCAACCAGTGCAGATCACACAGGACCGGGGCCACATGACATGATCTTGACAGACCTGTCAGTAACCTGGTCACTGCGTTCTGCACCAGCTGCAGTCAGTGGAAGTTCCCTCCACTGATCTGGAAGTACAGAGCATTACAGTAGTCTAACCTGGAAGTAACAAAGGCTTACGCTACTGATGGCAAGTCCCCAGGCAGAACTAGGGGATCAATCTGGGTGACATTCCTTAAGTGGTAAAAAACACTTTGGACAACAGATGAAACCTGAGCATCAAGTGTCAACTTGTCATCCAGGAAGACGCCCAGATTTCTCACCCTAGGGGAAGTCATCAATGGGGTGGCTCCTAAGACCAATCCTGTTGCCACCCCGGAGGCACTCCCATCACGCCAGTGACCAGGCTCGATCACGAGAACCTCCATCTTGTCAGGATTCAACCTCAACCAGTTGGAGGATATCAATCAATCAATCAAATCTTTATTTGACCAGGCAATCATCATTGAGCAAAACTCATTTTCAAGATGGACCTGGATAGCTTCGAGACCAGTGTGCAATACAATTAAGACATCAAAGTTCACAATAGTTACAGTTTTCAGAAAGTGTGTCATCTAGAAAGCGGTAGTATTAGTGAGCACAATGCATTTTGGTAAATGAAGACAGTATATACACAAGAACCAGCACAAGAAACATAAGCATATTTACAGGCATATCACAGCAGATGTCCACAACATATCTCCAGCAATCAAAAATAATTAGTAGGACTAGGGAAGCATAGCAGGTGAAAAGGGGGAATAGTACTTTAAGGACAGAAATGAAGGTTGGAGGGGGAGGATGAAAAAAAAAGGTGTAAGGGCAGTAAGGGTGTGGAGCATTAAGGGGGGAGGGACTGAGGTGCTGAGACAAGGGATATAAGTTTCAGCAACCATAGAGTGCTGTTCCTGCCTAATTAGTGGTAGGTAGGGCAAACAAGCATGACTGTGGGAATTAAAAGTGTTTAGGTATCAAGCACAGAGGCCAAAGATAAGGTATTTAGGAGCTAAGGGTGAGAAGATGGATGGGAACAGATGGGCAGGAGTGGAAGCAATGAAGTCAGATAGGATATAGAAGTGTACTACCTATGGCAAAATGGGAAGACTAGGGGTGAGGAGAGCATTTGCAGGATTCCTTATATGAATAAGCATATGGAGTTTTGAAGACAGGTTGGTAGGAATGATGAGTTTCAGTGTTTTTTGCAACTTGTTCCATAGAACTTGCAGCACATAACTTATGGTGGCCCTACCAAAACGTATTTTTACCTTTGGTACTTTCAGAGAGATATAGGCAGTACTTCTTAATGCATAGTTACCTACCAAACTTAGCGGGAGGCAGTCAGACATGTACTGTGGCAGTTTTTTGGTAATCGCTCTATAAGTCCAAAGTGCAGCGTTTCTTTGACGTCTGTAAGGTAGGGAAGTCCACCCCACAGCCGCATATAGGGAACAGTGGTGTGTTGAGGAGGGGAGACCAGTGATAAACCTTAGTGCTCTATGGTAGAGTGTATCAAGCTTGGTTAGCATTGCAGTGGGGCACTGGCTATAGAGGAAGTCCGCATAATCTAGCAGTGAAAGGAAGGTAGTTTGGACCAACTTCATCTTGGCATCTTTAGTGAGAAGGTGTTTGATCCTAAAAAACAGTCCAAGTCTCTGTCTTAGTTTTTTTGTCAGTTCCTCAATATGGTAGGTGAAGGATAGTCGATTGTCAATCCAGACTCCCAGGTATTTTAAATTTGTTACATATTCTAATGGTTCGCCAAGTAATGTAGTAATCAGTGGAAAAGATCCAGTAGTGGTTGTGTTTGAAGCCTGAATAAAGGGCAAGAATAGCATTGTTTTCATTTTTTAGCATTTAAAAGCAGCTTTTGTTTTATGAGCTGAATCTGCAGCTGGTTGAAGTCAGATTGGAGGTCACAGTATGCAGCTTCAGGTGTTGATCCAGTCCTGGATCTTGGCCAGGCAATTATTCAGCACTTCCACAGCATCATTTGTGCCAGGGGCAAAGGACATATACAGCTAGGTATCAACTGCATTGCAGTGAAAACCCAGACTGTAACATCTAATGAACTCTCCCAGTGGAAGCATGTACACTGTGGACAACATTGGCGACAGGACTGAACCTTGAGGAACTCCACATGGCAAGAGCGTTGGAGAGTAGGAGAAATTCCCCATTACCACCTGTTGCTTTTTGCCAGAGAGATAGGACTCAAACCAGTTGATGACAGTATTGGCGAGTCTGCAATACTCTCTAAGGTGATCCAACAGCCCAGTGTGGTCCACGGTATCAAATGCTGATGAGAGATCAAGGAGAACAAGAATTGATTGATCTCCTCTAGCTCTTGCTCTGAGGAGGTCATTTTGCACCCAAACTGGACTGAAATGGCTCACAGATGTCAAAGGCCATGAGGAGCACCTTGAGCTGCAGCACCACTATTTTCTCAGCAACTTTCCCTAAAAATGGGAGGTTGGAGATAGGTCGATAATTTGCCAGGACATCAGGGTCAAGTGATGGTTTCTTGAGAAGGAGCCTCACCAATGTCTCTTTCAAGGCATCAGGAAAATTCCCCTCTGAGAGCAAGGATCGGATTATCCTGGCAAACACCAGACCAACAGTATTGGTGCATCTCACTAGGAGACAGGTTGGGACCAAGTCGATTTTGCAAAACGTGGGCCGCAGCTTCAAGGTCACCCTGACAACCTTAGCCACCTCCACTGCTCTAAACTCCTCCCAGACAACAGGAATGCTCATGTCCCTCCCAGGCTGACCACCGCAGAGTTGACCTTGCTTCACTGGGGAGATCCCGGATCAGATAGACGTCACCCTGTCAGAGAAGAAATTAGCAAACTCATTGCACTGTGCAACTGAAAATGCTTTTTTTGGCTGCAGACAGACTGGATGCAATCATCTGTCCACAGTCTGAAAAAAATGAGCTTGTCTGTTCCTCCCTGTGGCAATCTCTCTGGACAGGAACTCTGCCTTCTTATGGGTGACTGCTGCTTGATACTCATGATTGTGAGCTCTCAAGGCCAGTCTGTCCACCTCTTACTGGATCCTCTTCCAGCAATGCTCCAATTTCTGACCCATGATCTTCATCTCCTAGAGAGCCCCATCAAACCACAGGGGTCTCAAGTGAGAAGATCTGGATTATATATAGACCGGTGCAATGGCATCAAGTGCCTCAGAGATGGACTTATTCTAGACAGCCACCACCTTACCCGCATCAGTTGCTCATACAGTACTCACACCAGTCAAGTCTACTACTGCCAGAAGGCCCTCTGGGGACAGTCCCCTTAAAGGGCGATAGCTGACCATCTCAACAGGGGAGGGACTATCAGCTGGGGCCCCAAACAAGAACTTTGCCATGCAATGATTGGATCAAGTGATCCACTCAGTCCTGAGGTTCATGACCTCAAGCCCCAGTGAGAATACCAAGTCCAGAGTGTGTCCATGGTGATGGGTCACAGAGGCAGCTGCTTATGCCAAGCCCAGAGATGTCATCAACCGGAGAAGGTCATATCCAAAATGTGAGGATTGTTGTCATCGACTCAGGCATTGAAGTCCCCTAGAATTAACCATCTGGGGGACTCCAACACCCTGTCGATGATGAAATCCACAACCTCCTGCAGGAAATCCCCACCCCCACCCCGGAGGGTAGCAAACAAGGAGAATCCTGCAACCCACACCTGGACTCCCATGCACCACCACACATTCAAAGGATGAGGTAGAACCCACTGGGTGCGTAGTAAAGTGCAAGCTGAATCTAAAGCAAATGGCCACACCCCCACCCCTGTGTTCCTTCCTTGGGCAGTGCACTACAGAATACCCGGTGGGGACAGCCCTACTCCCCCATCTCCATCACCAGCTGCTCTGGCACCACCACCACCATCCACACATGGTAACCCCACATTACCTGGTCTTGGGCCCTAATTTCTGCCTCCCACTGCAGTCACCTCCTTAGTTGAATTTGTCTGCTGCAGCAGGACCTGGATCTTGTGCTACACCACAGGTCAGAGAAGGGAGACTGGAGTTGCTAGATGCCAGGGGTAACTTGGAATAGGACTTTTATAACCTATATTTAGACACAGAAGGACATCAGGACTGGGGTACTCTTGGTTACAGCTTTTCTTTATCAACTTTTTTTGTTTCCATTGTGCTTCTCTCTTGAGGGTGCCATGCCCCAGCTCCTGTCCAGAGTCTCCTCCTAGTCGCTTTATTTCCTTCAGCCACAGCTCCTTGAACTGGTACCGGCTTAGCCATTTCTAGCTGATGTTTTTTCAGCATACTCGGGGTGGGGTACAGGATAAATTTCAGAAGGGGTGAGGGGGTGTAAATTTTGGAGGGGTAACAGAAACATACAGGTTGATGGCAGAAAAGGACCCCCCCAGCTCATTCAGTCTGCACGTTTTTCCTTGCCTAATATAAAACCGCAGACCCTACATGGTCATCAGCCCTTACCCTCCTGCCCCCTACCTGTGGTTTCTCTAGACCCTGTTCGAGCTCCAGCTTTCCTTCCCTACCAGTTTTGGTGATACCCATGTGCCTATCCCATGCTTTATTAAATCCAGTAACTGTTTTATCCCCCACCACTTCTGCTGGGAGGCTGTTCCAGGGGTCCACCACCCTTTCCATGAAGAAATACTTTTTCCTGTTCCGTCCGATCCTGTCCCCCTTCAGCTTCATATTGTGTCCTCTAGTCTTTGGACATCTTTTTCTTTGAAGGATGCTCCCTTCCTGTACTTTGTTTATCCCCTTGTGGTATGTAAATGTCTCGATCATATCTCCCCTCTCTCTTGATCTCCAGGGAGTACAGATCTAAATCCTTCAGCCTCTCTTCATAGGGCTTCTGATGCAGGTACTGCACCATTTTGGTCACCCTCCTTTGTACCCCTTCTATCCTGTCTATTTCCTTGTGAAGATGAGGCCTCCAAAACTGCACACCCTACTCAAGGTGGGGTCTCACCAGAGATTTTTATAGGGGCATTATCACCTCCCTTTGCCTGCTGGTTATATCCTTCCCTATGCAGCCCAACATATGATTTGCCTTTCCTACTGCCTTATCACATTATTTTTCCACCTTTAGGTCATCCGATATAATAATTCCCAGGTCCCTCTCCTGACTTGTTATGGTGACCCCCCCCAGTTCATACTTGGCCTGGGGGTTACCAAGTCCTACGTGCATGATTCTGCACTTCTTCACACTGAATTTCAACTGCCAAGTTTCTGACCATTCCTCCAACTTCCCTAAGTCTTCCTTCATTATTTCCATCCCCTCTGGGGTGTCCACCCTATTGCAGATTTTTGTATCATCTGCAAATAGGCACAGCTTCCCTTCCAATCAATCCTCAATATCACCACTGTAGATATTAAAGAGGACTGGATCCAATACCGACCCCTGTGGCACCCCACTTGTCACTCTGCCCTCCCCTGAGTGAACCCAATTTACTAAAATCTTCTGGCTTCTACTGCTAAGCTAGCTTTCCACCCATTTTGTTATTTTACAACTCACTCCAATACTACTTAGTTTTTTCACCAACCTCCTGTGTGGGACAGTGTCGAAAGCTATGCTCAAGTCCAGATAGGCCACATCAACCACCCCTCCCTGGTCCACCACCCTTGTCACCCAGTCAGAAAACTCAATTAGGTTCATCTAGCAGGGCCTCCCCTCAGTGAATCCATGTTGTCTGTGGTCCCAGAGACACTGGCTGTAAGATATTCACCAGTTCTCTCTTTTAGGAGTGACTCCATTACCTTTTCTGCCACTGAGGTCAGGCTGACTGGCTGATAATCACTTGCCTCTTCCCTACTACCACTCTTGTGGAGAGGTACCATGTCTGCCCTCTTCCAGTCCCCTGGAACCTCCCTGATGTCTAATGACAGGCTGAATAGTGATGCCAATGGTGCAGCCAGCACCTCCCTGAGCTCCCTTAGTCCCTTAGTACTGCGTTGGAACCAATTGCCTTGTCTACCCTAACCCGGACAGTTCTTTAAGGACCCTTTCTTCTGTGAACAGACAAGTGTCCATCTCCCTACCCTTTATGCCCTTTTTATGTTACACCAGACCATTACCTTCCCTCTCCTCTGTGAACACTGAAAAGAAGTAAGTGTTCAGCAAGTCTGCCTTCTGGTGACCTCCTCCTCTATTGGAACTCCCTCCCCTTCCCTTACCAGTCTCACTATCCCTGATTGGGACTTCCTTTTCTCACTGATGTATCTAAAGAAAGTTTTATCCATTTCCTTTATTTTTTTATTTAGGAAGGGGAGGGTGGTGAAAGTTTTAGGGATCTTGAAGAAGCACATTTTGAGAGTCAAAAGGTTCATATTTTGGGAGAGGTGAAGGATGCACATCTCAGAACTGGTGAAGGGTCAAGTCCAGCTGCAGAGACAGCAGCTGGTGGAGGCCGTGTGGCAGCACAACAGGAGCGCATGAGAGGCGGAGATGTAGCGTGATATTTTTGGCACACATGTTCTGATGCTACAGCCCAGAGGGAGAAAATAGAGGAAAAAAGATGCTGGGCTGCCCATGGCTGGCACCCCTGCAGGGTCTCCCACAACTGACACAGCAGCCACTCACCCATCGTGGTTCTGAGCAAGTAGTGGATAACAGGTTAGTCCACAAGAAGGCTGGTGAAGAGGATGGAGGGGTGCGTTCGGGGAGACCGAAGGGGAGGAAAAACTACAGACTTGAAAAAGAACTGGTGAAAGGCAAAGTATCAATAGGGGTGAGATGCACAATTTTTAGAAAAGGTGCAACATTTTAGATGGAATAAAGGCTGCAAATTTTGGACTGAGTGCAAATTTTAGGAGGGGTAAATGGTGCAGGGTACAAATTAGAGTAGGAGCATGGGGCATACATTTTGTGAGGGGCTATGGGCAACATTGGGAGAGGCAAGAGTTGCGATTCTTAGAAGAGAGTATGGATCCTCATTTTAAATTCCAGTTCACCACTATCTTAGGTTTATTTTGTAAACTTCATTTTAAGCATCAGGCAAACAATCTGTCCATTTTTATTATGTTGCTTGCACGCATGTGCAAGAAACATAGTGCCATCATCGGAGATTTCGGAGGTGTGTCACCTCCTCCTCCAATTCAGTCAGTGAGCTGGCAGTCGGCCTGTAAGCCAATGCATTTTGGAGCTGTCTATGACACTGCTCAAAATGCAGTGCTGCCAGTTGAGGGAGCTACGCTTCCAGTGAGCACCGATAGCGTACATCCCCCACGCATGAGCGTGCGCCCGCACGTCCTGTGTAGCTGATGGGGTGCCCAATCCCGCTGGCTGAGCTGCTGTCGTCCCCTCCCCTGCAGCTGATGCCATGCTGGGAGCTCACCCCAGCGTGGCAGTCACTTCTTTGGCCGACGGGGGTACCCAATCCCCCGTCGGCTGAATGGCCCCCATCTTATGCCACACTGGGAGCCCACCCAGCGTGGCAAACGGTCCCACGACATCTTTTTATTGTTTTAAACCTGTAAAACAAAACGGTCCCACGGCGCATCTCCCAACCCCCTTCCACAACCTGCACCCACCCACTGCGCACCCAGCCTCCCCACACCCTCACCCCACACTTACCTCCGGACTTTGGCGCATGATCTTCGTGGACCGGGAACACGCCTGCACTCTTCAAAGCCGACCGCTAACTGAGGAAATGCTGGTAAGCTGTATAATGGGCTAGATAGGAAGGGTTCAACTTTATTGCATATCTCAGAGTTTGGGATTTTGCCAATTTCACATGGGTTTTAGGATCCTTCATGATCGATGTCATTGTCATGGATACTGTCCAAAGGGTGATTTCGCGCAGTGACTGCGAAATCACCCTTTGGGCCTGAATACCACCATGACAGTGACATCATTCATGAGAAGGGGTCCCAAAACCCCATGTTGAAAAATTCGGTCCAAAATTCCAAAAATGACTGTTTTAAGAGCGCATGCTATGCAGTTCCTACGCAGGCTCGTAGTTTCGCGAAATTTCAATATTTTCACTCCAGATTTTCAACATTGCCATTTTACCACACCTTCTTATGAGTAGTATAGTTGTCATTTTTCACATCTCACCCAAAATGTGTTTCTGCCTTGTAGCGCAGAATGGCGCAGTTGATGTGCGAAATCAATGTATGGGACAAATTAAGAAAATCACAGTGACACTGTTCATGAGCAGAGGTCTTAAAATGGCTATGTTGAAAATTTGGTGAAAAATTCTAAAATGATCTGTTTTATTTAGCGTATGCTATGCAGTTCCTACGCAGGCCTCAAGTTCACAAATTTTCAATATTTCTACCCAGATTTTCAACATTGCCATTTTACCACACCTCCTCATGAGCAGTACAGCTGTCATTTTTCACATCCTGCTCAAAACATGTTTCGGCCCATGTAGCGCACAATGGCGCAGTCAGTGTGTGAACTCAGTGTATGAGACACATTAAGAAAATCACAGTGTCACTGTTCATGAGCAGAGATCTTAAAATGGCAATGTTGAAAATTTGGTGAAAGAATTCCTAAAAATGACTGATTTACAAGTGTGCGTTGCACAGTTCCCACGGACACTCGTAGGTTTGCGAATTTTCAATATTTCCACTCCAGATTTTCAACATTGCCATTTTACCACACCTTCTTATGAGCAGTACAGCTGTCATTTTTCACATCCTGCCCAAAACGTGTTTCTGCCCATGTAGCGCACAATGGCGCAGTCGATGTGCAAACTCAACGTATGGGACACATTAACAAAATCACACTGACACTGTTCATGAGCAGAGGTCTTAAAATGGCTATGTTGAACATTTCGTGAAAAATTTCCTAACAATGACTGTTTTACGAAGCGTGCGTTGCGCAGTTCCTACGCACGCTCGTAAGTTCGCAAATTTTCAATATTTGCACTCCAATGACTTCCAAATACCTAAACAGCACATAGAAGCAAGCAACATTCGGCATTGACAAATGCTTGTTTTAAACACAGAATTGTTCCCATTTTTCTCTCCAGTCCCCATCCACCTCCAGCCCCCCTGCCTTCCCACCTGCCGAGGCTTGAAGTTCCAGATCTCACCATCACTAGAACCGTTCAGCCCATGTACCATCAAGTGGGGAATTGGGCTGGTGTTGATGCTTGTGTGTCCTCCCCAAGGAGGCCCCTCCCTTTCGTCAACACAGTGGCTCAGATAAGCCAAGTGGGTTTCTTGCAGAACAGCTCCCTTCCCCTTGTGGGTTACCAGGTGGCAACTTTTCTGCAAGATCCACCCCTGAGTGCGAGCACATCCTTCTGCCTGCTTCTCCTGCTGAGGTTTGGATTATGTTTTTTTTTTTATTTTATTTATGGATTTTGCTTAAAAATATGTAAACAGTTGATACCTCGAAGTAGACATCAGTACAGTCTGACAGGATCTGCTAGTATAGTGTGACATCTCTCTGCATCGTCATACCTTGCAAGAGTTACCACAGAAGGAGAATGAATACAGATGCTTTTCAACAATCTATAGTTTTAACATTGATGCCTTATGCTATGTACAGCATTGTCTGGCAAGAAATAATTCTATTTAATAACTGCATAATAAATTGGAACCTATTACAGTTGCATAGTGCCAGATACACATATCTTTCAAAGTGTAAGAAAATAAATTTCAGGGCTTATAAAGCCCTCCTACCCCCATCAGTTTCATCCACAGACCATATTGGCCTTTTAGGTGAGCATTTTACACTACCGCTGTGCCCCTGAAACTTAAAGTAGAGAACTTTGCTCAAAATAGCAGGCAAAGAACTTAAAACAATTTTGTTTGTATATTTATTTTAGCTTTTTGTCAACTAGAAAAGGAGGGCTAGCCAATTCTATCTATGTTCAGCCTTTTCCCAGAGGAGGGGGGAGATGCAGATGGTAACCAACTGAAATTGAACCAGATTAAGCTGTTGATGGTATTTTTAGTGAATGGGAGAAATTTAGCCAGGACACTGAGGAAATCCTCCTACTCTTTTGAGAAGTTTCATGGAATTTTTTATATCCACCTGAGCAGGCAGAGGGGGCCTTGGTTTATTATCTCATCCAGAAGAAAGCACTTCAGGAATGCGGCATCTCTATCATGATGCATTACAGCATCAGTATTAGGATTTCACTCCATATGCCTGGTGTGGGGCTTGAACCCATAGCCTTCTGATCTTCTGGCTTCTGAGGTGACTGTGCAGCCTGCTGAGCCACTGACACGTGGCGTGATTTTTAACATTATTTTACCCACACATTGCTCTTATGGCTAGATTATCCTCCCCAAGAGACTGTAGAGTGCTACATGAAAGAGGCCCCACAGGAAAATTCACTCTCTCTTCCCAAGTCTTCCTAGTGTATAAAGATGCTTTACATATATTATGTTTTTCCCTTCAGGACTACTCATATCACAAACCCCTTAACATAGGATACCATAACCCAGCATGTAAAATTGCCGCCTAAACTGTGTATTCAGTGTGTAAGCCCCCAGATCTGGGGCTTTACCTGCTGCTCCTTCATTTCCTCTGGACAGCATCTTCACCATCCTGTCCCCCAAAACTGTTGGGAGGGGGGACTGGCAAACCTGTAGGGCACTCACTTCTGCAGCCCTGAACCCTGGTGGGATTTTAACCAGGGATCCACGTCCAATTTCCGTGGCCAGCACTGTATATCCTCCCTATGCTCAGGCCCCTCCAGTTTCTCCTGGGTCTGAGGCAGGGGGCAGAAAGATCAGTGCTAGCAGCTTTGGTGTTCCTTGAGCCCAGGAGATACAGCGGGCCAGGGAACGGGACAAGGAAGAGTGCAGCTACAATGTCAGCTGCTGCACATGTGCAGTGTGCCCAAAACAGAGCTGAAGCTCTGATGTCTACTTTGGGCAGTGTGCGCCCACTTCAGGTGAAGAGCCTGGCTCCAGGGTAGGAAGTGGAGCCAAGATCCAACAGCAGCTGTGCCACTGGGCACATTCTAAAAAGGTTTACCAGCCCTGGGCAGGAAGCGGATGGGGAACAGAGAAACCGGAAATATACATGCGCACTAGAGGGAGAGTAGCACAGATGCCCACCTCCCACAGAGCAGAGCACCACACTTCAAAATGGGCTCAGTGCTGAGCTACTTAAGCACACCCCTGGCCCCGGGACAGTAAGCGGGGTCAGGACATGCTGGAACCAACAGAGGGTAACCATAAATAAAGTGGCAGAACTCTGCCAACGTTTGCAGCTGAGTGTAAACGAAGATGGAACCACCATGAGTGACTAGATTGCAGAGCACTATGGGAAGGGTTCATAGGTTGTATCGACTTTGCCCACAAATCTCGACCAATAGGAGCCAACTTGTGCCAGAGACAGTTTACCTGTGAACAAGCCTGGCCACTCAGGCATTGAGTTTCAGCACAGATAAAAGGTGCTGATTTCAAAGATCATGGCAGTTCAGTCAGACAGCCCTGAGAGTGACTGTGTGTCAGGGTGTGGGCCAGTGTACCACTGTCTGTCCAAGCACTGCAGGCCTACCCTTACCGAATGTATCACAATGGCAACACAGCGGTGGGCTACAAAATGTGCAATGGTACCACCCAGTGGTACCCTGATATTACAATGGTAGTTTACATTTCAATTTTTCTTGCTGCAGTGGTAGAACAGTGGTACAATGGTATCACAGTGGAACTGAAACAAATCCACTGTGATACCAAAACCCTAATGGTGGTACAGTGGTAATCATAGTGGTATTGCAATGGCAAACCAATGGTATTACAGTGGTATTCCAAAGAAATTATTCTGCGGGTAGCAAACTGAAAGTGTTTGGGATCCCAAGGAAAGCGTTTGTGTGAAGAAAAGAAGTTTTCATCAAAACTAGTTTAAAGGCAAGTTGGAGCTGGGGGTTTTCTGGCCTCCCACAGATCGTTCCCCTCTGCGGGCTGAGCTCCTTCAGCATCTCCAGTCCACAAAGGTACTTGCCTTGTTCCACGTCCCCAGCCTCAGCAAAGCAAGAACAGAGATAGAAAAGTGAAGTGTGGAGAAGCCAACAGCAAGCCTCAGGAAGCCAGTGCCCCAGCCAGGAGCAACTGCATCCAGTCAGCTTGTCCGAGCACCCTAAAGTAGAGGTATCGCTCGAGGCATGAAAGCCATGAGTAACTCCCAGGGTTTGACCCTGCAACTTGGGACAGTTTGTTGTGCCAGAAACTGAGGAAGAAGTCCTGGGCAAGACTGTGCCACTGCGAGAGGCCCAGGCTGAAGATCCGTGGAGACCAGCAGGCCACACACCTCAGTGGATTACAGATAAGGGCCCCTTTTTCACTTGTTTACCAGTTTAAAGTTTATGCACTGCAGCAGCTGTGCTTTAAAAAGTATTTTACCTCCTGCATTCTTAAGCACACCACTGAGCGACCACCGTCGAATGGGAAGAACACCCCTCCCCCCTCAGCTAGTGGTCAAACAGGAATTCAGCGTGTTTGCCGTTCATTTGCATCACCAGGTAAGAAAAAAGGTTTGTCTCCCCATACGATGCACAGGGGTAATGCCAAACTTCACCCAACAACTAACACACCAAAATCTGGCCAATGGAAAATCATGTACACAAATGCTCACAGCCTGGGAAATAAGATCCCAGACCTGCAGACAATAATGTCAGAGGCTAAACTGGACATAGTAGCATTAGTGAGACGTGGTTTACCAGTAACCACACTTGGGAGACTTCAGTACCTGGCTATGTATTGTTCAGAAGAGACTGAGGTGCAAAAAGGGGGGAGGAGGGCCCTGTATGTTAATGAAAATATCAAAGCTACAGAAATTCAGAATACACATAAGGAGCCAGAAGAACTGTGGGTCACCCTGGAAAGGAAATGGGACAGCCATAAGAACTGGGGTTGTCTACAGGCCCCCAGACCAGAGGGAGGACATAGACACATTACTGTTAGAAGATATACAAAACATGACAGCTAAAGGGAGGTTCTGATAATGGGAGACTTCAACATGCCAGATACAGATTGGTCAATACCAGCAGGAACATCTGCCAGAACTAGACTCATAGTGGATTCCTGCAGGAGGGCCTCAAACAACTGGTACAGCAACCCACAAGAGACAGGGCTATCTAGATCTAGTACTGACTAACAAAGAAGGATCACAGATCTCCAGGTAGAAGGTCACCTGGGGCCAGTGACCATCACATGGTATGGTTCAATTTGGCTACTACATCTAAATCATCCCATTCCAAGGCAAAAATATGGGACTTCAGAGGAGCTGACTTTGATAAGATGGCCAACAGAGTTAAGCTAGCCCTGGCAAAAAGAAATACAGGTGAGGGGGTACAGGCAAAGTGGGCAAGCATTAAGGATATAATACTTGAAGCAACATCCCATTGTGTTAGACAGAAAAGGAAGTGCAAAGAAGAAGGAAACCACTTTGGTTCTCAAATACAGTAGCAGAAAGGTCAGAGCCAAAGGCTGGCCTTCAGGAAATATAAGGGAACACAGCGGATGAAGATAGGGAGGCATACCAAACTGCCCTAAGGGAAGCAGGTAAGGCAGTAAGGCAGGCAAAGTCCCAAACTGAGGAAACACTAGCATGAACAGTAAAGAAGGTGACAAGACTTTCTATAGATACATTAGTGAAGGAGAAAGTCCAGAGGGGTATTGCTAAGCTTAATGGAGAAAAGGGAGCATGTGAGAGGAGGACCCTGTAAAGGCATCTATCCTAAATAGATACTTTTGCTCAGTATTTACTGAAGAGAAGGTAGGGCAGGGCCCACAGCTCAACATCATGGACACAGGGGAGGAGGTGAGACACTACTCCCTTCACAAAGAAAGGGTCCTACAAGAGCTTGCTAAGCTCAGGGTGGATAAGGCAATGGGACCTGATGGCATACATCCCAGGGTACTTAAGGAGCTAAAGGAGGAACTAGCAGAGCCATTAGCAGAATTGTTTAGTGAGTCTCTGAGCACAGGAGAGGTCCCAGAAGACTGGAGAAGGGCTTATGTGATCCCGCCTCCACAAGAGTGGTAGCAGGGAGGAGGCGGGAACTACAGACCGTCAGTCTCTTACCTCAGTAGTGGGCAAGATTATGGAGGCACTCCTTAAGGAAAGGATAGTGCAACACCTGAATCCATAGGGGCACAGGATCCAAGACAGCATGGGTTTACAAAGGAAGGTCCTGTCAAACTAATCTCATAGATTTCTTTGACTGGGTAACCAGTGGTGGACCAAGGGGGAGCAGTTGATGTCAGCCTACCTTGACTTCAGCAAAGCTTTTGACACTGTTCCACATAGAAGATTGATAAATAAGCTAGGTAGGCTCGGGGTGGCAGAAGTTGGTCAACTGGGTGGCAAACTGGTTGACTGGCAGAAAACAGAGAGTGGTGGTAAATGGTATACAGTCAGAAGAGATGCAAGTCACAAGTGGGGTACCTCAGGGATCAGTCCTGGGGCCAGTCCTATTCAACATCTTCATTAGTGACCTCGAGATGGACTAGAGGGTAAGGTTTGTCTGTTTGCAGATGACACCAAGATCCGCAACAGAGTAGATGATCCAGATGGGGTGGGCAGAATGAGAAGAGATCTGGATAAACTAGCAGAATGGTCAGAAGAGTGGCAACTGGGATTTAATGCAAAGAAGTGCAAAATCATGCACATAGGAAGAGAAACCCTGAAGCCACTTATAGGCTGGGAGGGAGTTGCTAGCAGTCACAAAGGAAGAAAGAGACTTGGGCATCATCATCACTGATGACCTAAAATCATCCAAGCAGACCTCTAAAGCAGTAGGTAAGGCTAGGGGTGTTAGGGTGTATTAGTAGAGGTATCACAAGTCGTAAGAGGGAGGTAATAATCCTCTGTACAAGACATTGGTTAGGCCCCATCTGGAGTACTGCGTGCAGTATTGGAGGCCACACCTTCACAAGGACATTAACCAAATTGAGGCAGTCCAGAGAAGGCAACCAAAATGGTGCAGGGACTGCATCAGAAGACATATGAGGACAGATTAACGAGCTCAATATGTATACCCTTGAGCAAAGGAGGGAGAGAGGTGATATGATCGAGACATTTAAACACCTTAAGGGCATAAACAAGGTGAAAGAGTCTAACATGTTCAAATATAAGAAAAATAGCAGGACAGGAGGACACAGCATGAGATTAGAGGGAGGCCGATTAAGGGGGAATGTGAGGAAATTCTTTTTCACAGAAAGGGTGGTAGATGCATGGAATGGCTTACCACAAGAAGTGGTGGCTATGAATACAGTGCAGGGCTTCAAACAGGCATGGGATAGGCATAAGGGAGCAATACAAATGACTATGAATAGATAGGTCACTGACAGAGCAAAGGCCGATGGCACATTTATAAGGTAGAAAAAGAAATGGGCAGACTGGATGGGCCTTGCGGTCCTTATCTGCCATCAACTTCTATGTTTCTATGTTTCTATGAGCTCCACACTGCTAGCAGCATCAGTGTCCATAGTGTGGTAGCCAATGCAAGTTAAGAGAGCCTTCACCCATGACCATGGGGGGAATTAAGATGGGTGTTCCTGCACAGAAGTCTGAGAACTGCTTGGGGGAGATGATAGCCTAGTGTTTCAGCATCCGGGTTCCCCATATCACCATACCAGGTGGCCGCACCATTCCATGATAGGCCAGCACAGATCAGAGTGCAGCTATGTCTATATCTTCAATGTCCAACAACAGAGTCCAACTCTATAACTTCATGGATATACATGTAACAAATAAACACAGTCTGATTAGGCTATGTGTGGATCCACTGTTTATTAGAAGATAAATATCCAGCAGGGGATACTTCCCTCTGTCAGTGTTCTTCCTCCTGGTCCGACTGTGGAGCCAATTCTGCTGCTGCTCTGGCCACCTCAATTCTGCTGATCAGCTCATTAGTCTCCTCTGGTGTTGTGTAAAGATATGGTTTGCCCCTGTAGCTAACACAGAGTTTTGCAGGGAAGGTAAAGAAGTGTTGGATTTCCAGCAGTATCAATTGTTTCCTCACTGCATTAAAGGAGCTTTCCATTGGTGGGTCGTATAGCTTAAATCAGAGAACAGTCTAACAGGTGACCCTCTGACCCCAAGGGCCCCCCGATGCTTTGTGCTGTTAATGCTCTGTCCCTATCAATTGCTGACCCCAGAACTGTCAGTACAGTGTGAGGCAGGGGATCTGTACCCAGAGAGTGCCAAGGGTTGATGCAGTAATTCTTTAATATTTTGTCTGAGTCCTCCAGTTTGTTCCCCCACAGTTCCATTGTCTGCAAGAATGAATGTACTGTAAGTCCGAGCCGTCTGTGTCATCGGGTAATAGGAGTTAGTCACATATGTATCTCCTAAGCTCGATTTTCCAACTGTTCAAGTCACAGTTTGAGTGGTATGTTTTCATGGAACCAGGCCAGCTGCTGAGCTTTGAGCCCACTGTGCCATGCCGTAGGCTGCCGTGAGATCTGCTTAAGCTCCTTCATGTCCGAGTCCAGGTTCCCTAGTCTGCCATTAAAGGAGTCCACCATTTATCCAGTTCAGCCACTGTTTCACACAACATTTTCACCTTGTGTCTGTCACTAAGGTAGCCTCTGTGGGGGTGCATGGCGTAGCCAGGAGCTGAGATGGATGCCTGATATGAATGCTCTGTGAACATCGTCTCTGCATCTAAGCTATCCAGCAACAGAAGAATAACTTTCACCTTACAATCAACATAGAAGCAATTCAGAATGGCAACGATCCCAAAATCTGTTTGAAAATGGACACAGACAGAGTTTAAAACAGTCTCCAAAGGGAGTAAGGGTGATGGCCTTATCAAGCTGCAGAAATGCATGGGCGCGCGAGCCAAAGCAGGAGAACAACACAACTAGCCTTCTCCTAGCACGTCTGCTCCCTCAGCGCAGAAACAGACCCTGGAGCAGCTTATCTTCAAACTAAAAAACAAAGTTATGGCAGGCTTCCAAAACATAAATGGCCAACTCTTGCATCTACAAAATACTGTGAACAGGCTAGGAAAGATGGTAGAGAGCCATGGTAAAAGGATCGAGGAGCATGAGTCACAGTTGGGAGAGCAGGAAGATAGAACCAAGGAGATGACAGTGACCCTTCTCCAAGTCCCTCAAAACATTGATGTAACCCTCCAGGAGTTACACTAATATCCCTTCCAGAGTGTCTCTCCACCTCTAGGGTGATGCCAGTTTCTATGCCCTTGGAGGACTGGATCAGCTGGTCTGCCCTGACATTCCAAAGGGAAGGAGTCTGTGCTCTCTGCTGAAAGGGAGAGATTCTGCTGAGTCAGAGTGATGGGAAGCTGGTGCCTGGTTCACTGTGCCAGTTACTGCTGCCTGAAAGTTTCTCTTTAAAGTCTGGCGTTGAGTAAAAGTGCCATTTTTGGTGGAGGACACCGAACAAGGACCTCGGAAGGGGGTGCCCCTCTCCAGAAGGTGAGAGAATCATTTTTGGAGAACAGTTCAGAGGTCTGTCTGTGAGGAAATGTGTACCTAAGAGTGCTGTGGGCCATGAATCTGCGGTAATAGTTAATCTGTACTTGATGTACCGTACATTGTTTGGGTGGCACTCAGTAGTGCCCACCCTCCTCAAGATAAGGAATTGTCTCTGACAGGATACCAATTCCAGTCAGCCATGGCATGTTACCTCAGAAAGTGTGTGGTGTGGGACGTTCTGCCCGAAATGAAAAAGTGTGCTCCGTAGGCACCTTAGCCATGACCAGATGGGCTCAGAGTCTGCGACTGGAGAATTATAGTTAAGAGTGTGGAGAAAATATAGAAAGGATGTGCTTTGCAAAGGACAGAGTGGATCACTATGAAATCCTCACAGGATCAAATGACACCAAAATGCTGCCAGCCAAGATACCGTGAATTAGTCCTGTGGCTATTGCCTAAAGAAATGGGCTACCAAAAGCCCATTACGCTCCTGCTCAGGTTTCGGAGCAGGGAACCCTCAGAGAAAATGTTCTTCTTCTCGAGGCCAGGAAAATGTGAATAAAGTAGCCCACCGGGGTTGTGTCCCACCCAGAAGTGTCAAGGAAATATCATCTTACAGTGACTAAACTAATCAACTGTGACAGCTGGCAAAAGAGCAACACTAACAAGTGTAAAGAAAATAAAGGAGTCTGTTGTGTTTTAAAATAATCCCTGTTAGGACATTCAATTTGTTTATTTGTTTGTTTCTGGATTATAGTACCTTTGAGCCTGAGGCTCATTTACAGAGGTTCCATGTCGAAAGAGAAGTACAGTAAAATACAACATTATACAATACAATAATTAGCACCAGAGAGTTAACAAGGCTACAGTGTTATGACAGGCACTAAAGGGTAGACAATAAAAATACATTTCGGAATAAGTATAAAATTGGTGAACATGGAGCAGCCAACAAAGGCCTTGTTGTTTGAGAGTGAGGGGGAGAAAAAGAAATGGGGAAGGGGAATGTCAGGGGGGGATCAGGAAAAAAGGACAGGAGGTGAGAGGGGAGCCATGGGAGAGAACTGGTCTAGGGAGGCGTGGACAGTGGGGGGGGGGGATGAGAGTGGGGAGGATGGGGATGGTGGACAGGATACAGGTCTATGTTTACAAGGGGGTGGGATGGAGGACAGGATAAAGGTCTATGTTAACAAGTGGTAGGGAGAGAGGAGGTGGTGGGGCTACAGTAGCATATAGGGAGGGGTAGGGGTACAGAGAAATAGATGGTGGCCTTAGGCAATAGAGGCAACAGGGTGAGATTTCCCCATGATTGGAAATCACATCTGCTGAGTGCAGTAGGGTGTAGGCAGAGTTTATATGTGAAAGGGCCCAATTTGGGTACTGACAGGATAGTGGCTGGTTGGTCGTTTAGCCAGGAGTGTACCCAGTAAGCAAAAAAGCATTGTGCCTGCATAGTGCGGCAGAAAAGTATGAGAAGCACTTGTCTTGACATACCTTGGATTGTATGTGCGTTGATCGTTTGTTTAAGATTTTGTATTATGGGGGGGGGGGTTAATTCAAGACAGGCTTTTTTTTCGAGGAGGCAGGTGTGGTATTTTACTCATCCAATGAGGTTCAGCCAGTTTGTTTCTTCATATAGGTTGCAGGTATGGGTGAGACAGTGTGCACCCGTGATTAACCTGCAAGCTTTACTAAGGGCTAGGTTGATCCTTTTGAACGCAGTGTCCGTTGTCAAACTGTATGTTACTAGTCCATAGTCAATATTGGAGACTATGGAACTGCTGACCGCAAGTCGGAGGGCATCAGAGGTTAGGCAATGTCTGTGGCTGTATAGCAGACCGATCCTAGCATTTAGTGCTTTAGCAACTTGATCTATTTGGTTGGCATAGGACAGTGAGCTATCAAGGGTTATGCCTAGGTATCTGAAATACGGGACTGGCTCAAGTGTGTCTCCCCCACAAACTGTTACAGGTGGTAAGCCTCTGCAACTTGTGTTCTCTCACGAAGTAGCATCCAAAACCAAAGAGAAAAAAAAGGCTTTTACACAATTCAAGCAAACAAAATATGAAGCAGACATGGAAGAATACAAGAACAAATTAAAGGAGGCAGGGAAAGCTGTTAGAAGGGCAGAAGCACTGACGGAAGAGAAAATAGCACAGGGTATTAAAGAGGGAGATAAAACTTTCTATAGATACAGAAAAAGAAAACCCAAGGGAGGAATAGTCCAACTAGCAACCTAGGAAGGTAAGATGGCAGAGAGAAATGAGGACAAGGCAGAAGTGTTAAATGAGTTCTTTTGCTCTGTCTTCACCATACAAGACAGTGGCAAAAATCCCACACTGAGCAGGACAAAGGAAGATACTCAGGGAGCAGATACTAGCCCCTTCACAAGGGAGAGGGTCCTAAAAGAGCTTAATAAACTGAAAGTGGAAAAAGCCATGGGACCGGATGGCATACACCCTAGGATACTGAAGGAGCTCTGAGAGGATCTGGCCGCACCGCTGGCTGAGCTCTTCAGCAAGTCACTCACTAGACAGTGGGAAAATACCTCAGGACTGGAAACAGGCAACCATTGTGCCCTTACACAAGAGTATAAACAAGGAAGATGCAGGAAATTACTGTCCTGTCAGTTTGACCTCAGTTGTGGGGAAAATGATGGAGTCACTACTAAAAGAGAGGATAGTGGCGTACCTAACAGATACTGGAAAAATTGACCCAAAGCAACATGGCTTCACAGCAGGATGCTCTTGTCAAACCAACATGATTGACTTCTTCGACTGGGTCACCAGAACATTGGATCAGGGAGGGGCGGTGGACATTGTATACCTAGATTTCAGCAAGGCCTTTTACACTGTCCCTCACAGAAGGCTAGCCAACAAGCTGGAAAATATGGGAGTTGGCTAGAAGATGGTCAGCTGGATCAATAACTGGCTGAATGATAGGACGCAGAGAGTGCTAGTCAATGGATCATTGTCAAGGGAGGGTATGATGACCAGTGGCATCCCACAGGGATCGGTACTGGGACTGATCCAATTTAACATATTTACTGCAGACATAGTGAATGGACTAACAGGGAAGGTTTGCCTGTTTGCAGATGATAAACTCTGTAACAGAGCAGACAACATGGAAGCTGACCTTAGAAGGCTAGAGGATTGGTCCAGGGACTGGCAGTTACAATCTAACGGCAAAAAGTGTAAGGTAATGCACTTGGGAAAGAGGAACCCTGGAAAAAAGTACACAGTGAGAGGACATCAACTTGAGCAGACACAAACGGAGCTAGATCTTGACATAATCATCACTTACAAATTAAACGTAGGAAAACAATGTGAGAAAGCAGCACAGAAAGCAGGTGGCATCCTCGGATGTATAAGTAGAGGTATTTCTAGTAGAAACAGGGAGGTTATCATGCCCCTCCTTGGAGTACTGTGTTCAGTTCTGGAGACCTCGCCTCAAGAAGGACATTGACTATTTGGAAACGGTGCAGAGAAGGGTTACTAAAATGGTGATTGGACTACATCACAGGTCATGTGAAGCAAGACTTGGGGAGCTGAACCTATACCCCCTTGAGCTGAGAAGAAATAGAGGGGACATGATTGAAACATTTAAGTATGTGAGGGGATTTAACGCAGCTCAGACAGACAATTTATTTCAACAGAACACGGCAGCACGAACGAGAGGGCATGATATGAGACTGGTAGGAGGAAGGTTCAAAAGCAACCTCAGGAAGTACTTCTTTACAGAGAGAGTGATATACCCATGGAACAGCCTGCCCCAGGAGGTGGTAGCATCAAAGCAATCGGGGAGTTCAGACTCGCATGGGACAGACATAAAGGACAAGTTAATACAAAGGCTGCATAGGGAGGGGGGTAGTTTCTAGGGCAGACTAGATGGATTGCACAGTCCCCATCTGCCGATGCTTTTCATATGTTCTTATGTTGTGGGTGTTACCGAAAAGCATAGTTTTTTTTTTTTGTAGTTTATAAGGAGTTTGTGTTTTGGGAACCAGTCATCAACACATCTCCAGGAGACGTGGGTCTGGTTGTCTGGAGAAAATATCTGCATCATCCATGTAGAGTAAGATGTTGATGGAGCTTGCCTCAGGGAGGTTATTAAAGAACAGGCTAATGAGTAACAGACCTAGTATCGGGCCTTGAGGAACACCAGAGCAAACGGGTGACTGTCAGAGAGAACGCCATTTATTTTGACTTGTTGGGATCTGCCCTTCAGATAGCTACTGAACCAGCCTACGGTTTCGGGCGAAAGTCTAGTGGCAGAGAGTGAGTTTATTTTATTTATTTATTTATTTATTTAATTTATTTAGTGATTCGGAAAAGTCCTTTTCGCGCAAGCTTGTTTACAAAGGTTCCACATCATAGATTGCAAAACAAAGTACAATAGGAGAAAGCAAAGGTACATCATAACGAACAATACAGCTTGGATTCAGAACTTACAGGATAACTAAAACTTAGGTACAAGTTAAATAACAAGAAAACACTTTTTTTTTTGGGGGATAAGCAGCCAGAAAGGGCCTTGTCACTAGTTCAGAGGGGCGGGGATAGCTGGCAGTGGGGTGAAGAAAGGAGGTATGAGAGAGGTGTAGGTACTTCAGTGGAGGTGAAGGGTGGGGAAGAAGGGCGATAAGGTATAGAGAGAAATGGGGGTGAGGGAGGCTGAGCAAAGAAGACGTGCTAGAGTAAATGGTGGGGTGCGAGGTGGCATGGTCAGGCACCTTGCATTAGTAGTGACTGATAGGGAAACTCACGGGACTGAGAGTTGGGGAAGGGGGGAAGGTGGGGTGGCGGGTGCAGAAGGAGCATGATGCGAACTGATTTAGCAGAATATTGTGGTTTACTGTGTTGAAAGCTTTATTGAGGTCGATGTAAATTGCCCCCACTAAGTGGCCTCGATCAATTGCGTTATGAATGTAGCTGGTGAATTCGAGCAGGGCAGTGGTGGTACTGTATGCTTCACAGAAACCTTGCTGTTGTGGGCCCTGTATCTTGTATTTCTCTAGATACTCGGTAAGCTGATCTGACACAATCCTTTCCAATGCCTTCAAAAGGGGGGAAGGATTGAGATTGGGCGGTAGTTTGTATGGAGGGCACGATCATCATTTTTGAAGATGGGGTGAATACAGTTGCCTTCTGTTTCTCAGGGAACTGACCTTGGGTGGGGGAAAGATTGAGACGTTTAGTTAAGGGAGGACTTCTTCAAGAGTGAGGGTTAAAATCTTCAGGGCGAGAGAGTCACTGCTAACTCTTGACTTTCCAAGCACCTACTCCAAATATTTTCTGGCCTCTTGATTAGAGACTGTCCTAAAATAGAAGGGTGGAGGGTGGGCTTGATGTATGCCTTCTTTGTGCTCTGTGGTAGGAGGCGCTGGCACATTGAAGAAATCAGATGGTAGTATGCCACTTAGGTCTGAGAAGGCCAAGTTAAAAGTGTCGGTGATCACCTTGGAGTCCTAGGTGATTTCCCAATTTACAGAGAGCACAGATGGGGCTGACTTGCTGATCATGCCCATGAGGTTTCTCATATTTCCCCAAAAGTTTCTGCCATCCCCCCAGGAGTTAGCTTCTCTTGGAAGTGGCGGATCTTGGCAGAATGAATCTCCCTGGTGCAGGCATTCCTGGTGGTTTTGTACCATTGCCAATCTGCCTGTTTTCCAGTAGCCCAGGCACGATGCCACAGGTTGTCCCTGGTGGTCATAAGGGTAAGCAGGAGGGTGTTATCCAGGTGGTGTTTGCTCCCTTAATCTTTCATGTCCGGGGGGGGGGGTGGATATCGCAAGCTGTGTTAAACTGAGAAATAAAGTGCTCAAGGGTTTGGTCCACAACATAAGCTGCATCAATAGGGGACCCATCAGTTTGTCTAAGCCATGTCTTTAGGGGTTATGGATGTCCTTTTTTCAGAACCCTCTGCGTAATTGTTTTAGCGGGTACCTTCAGAGCCCTATGTGACCATAAACAGATGATGGGGGAGTGGTCGCTCATCGAGTTGGGCAGGACAGAGGTGTTGGCGATTCTTTCAGAGTGATTGGTTAGAATCCAGTCCAGCAGGGAGCTTGAGCCAGTCCTGTAATTGACCCTAGTGGGTGAGTCAACCAGTTGTGACATATTGATGGCGGAGATCGTGTCCTTAAAGGGAGCAGCCTCTGAGCCCAACCAGTTGACATTAAAGTCACCTAGCAGTACCACTTCATGGTTTTGGTGCATACTGGATATGTATTCAGTAATCTTATTGAAACCCAGTGCCTGTTCTCATGGGGGGATATAAACTGAGACAGCAGTGAGCGATTTACCAAATGGTCCAAGTGGTATCTTGACAGTGACAGTCTGAACATTTTTTCCAGTTTCCACTTGGGGTAGGGCATGGCCCTGTAGGGTGTCACTGAGGTAAACTGTGCAGTCCCGGCCCCGTTCCCCAACTCTATCTTGCCTGAAAAGGCAGTAGCCATTCAGGGTGATTGATGCATCTGGGACTTTACGTGTTAGCCAGGTCTCTACCACCGAGAGTGCACCTGGTTTGTGTTGGGTGACCCAGACCTGGAGCGCATCAGGTTTGGCCACTAAACTACAGATGTTGATGGAAGCTGATGGAAGCTAGCTGATGGAAGCTAGCTTTGAGGTGCTGTGGCTTTTTTCCTGTTCATTCAGTTGACGCCCTGGACCAGGGTTAGGGTGGATGTTGCCTGAGAGAAGCAGGGGCAGTATAGTTATCCTGATCAGATAATTTTTTGGTAGGGTTAGTGTAGTTTTTTGATTACATCTGCTGGCTTTCTTCCGCTTGTGTTGGCAGAGGGATAGAGTACGGTGGGGAATAAGGGATGGGGGGAGTGTGTAGGTTTTGGACAACACTGTTATGCAAGTTTAGGGAACATGAGTGCATGTCAGTACTATTGTACATAGTCCCTGGACCTGGCAGTGTTCCAGAGTTATGGGGGGGCTGTAATCTGTTGGCAGGAGACTGTTTCACTCAGTGGTAATTATCATGGTTGGTGGTGGCTATGATAACTGTGAGAAGGACTAAGGAGATGGGTTGTATATGAAGGGGTACTCATTATTTTCAGCAACTGAGGGCAACAGAGAGAAGCCCAGTGTGGTTGAGGTATGTACACAGGACTGTCCAAGTTTGAGGAGAGGTGGGTAAGGTAGCTACCACTAAGGCTGCTGGAGATGGGTAGGGGAGCTACCACTAAGGCTGCTGGAGAGAAGGGCAAAAAGATGGACTGATTGTTTGGGGCAGAAACAAACAACAACAAAAAAAAGAGGTCAGGGTTGGTCAAGGCAGGGAGCCCAGCTATCCACTAGCAGGGTTAATTGTGCTGTCCCAGAAGTAGGACACTAAGTCCCAAAATTAAAAATAAAAGGTAAGAAAGAGGGAAAAAAAAAAAATTTAAAAAATAGCCCCCAAATAAGAGAGTAGCTAAAGGGATTAGTGAGGTAGTCTGACGATGAAAGGAGAATTTGGTGTGCAGCAGTGCCCTCCAGAGAACAGAAACTATAACTTGCTAATGGGAACTGGACACTAAACAACCTGATGTAAGATAACTATGAGCACCTGGTCAGCAAAGAAGTTAGATCGCAGACTGCTTTAATCAGCTTTAACTAACATCGCAAATTGCTGTACCTAAAATGGGCTGAATAAAAGTTAATGCGCCTTCTGCATTAAAAGATTCAGCAAGGGGTTCAGAGGCTGCGGTGCGGCTGAAAGGAAAAAAGGCACCAGAAATTCAAGGTTGTAAAATTCAGTTGCAACCCGCTCCTTTTGGAGGTGTCCTTATCTGCTATGATTCCTGTACCTTGGAGGTTTGGTCCGGGAACAGGTGGATGTCTGGCTCCGGGAACCGCCAGGAGCTGTTAGATGCGTCAGTCAGGAGCCAGGTCAGGGGCTCGGGGTCCAATGCAGCAGTCGGGAGCCCAGTCAGGGGTTCTGGAGACAGCCTACAGGGAGAGAAAGGGTAGACGGATTAAGTATGAGGATACAAGAGAGAAAGTAAGGGAGGGCTATTACTTTACTACATCGGGGGGAGGGCTGTGGGCACAAAAGAAAAGTAAGTGAGGGCTTCATCAAGTAAATTGGAGGGAGGGCTGTGAGGAGGAAACAGCACAGGGTGGGGGTTGAGAACAAGAAAGAACAATTTCAGCAGCAGATGAATAACAGAGCTGAAAAGTGCATGTTAAAACACAACTAGAGAAACAAAGCAGGGTGGAATTAAACCCAAAATCAAAAGAAAAGAAAAATCAGCAGAAGTAAATATTTTAAAGCTGTAAAATCAATATATGCTTACAAAGAAAAAACTCAGTCTGCCTTAATTACATACAACCTGCTGTAAGATAACCATGAGCTGGCCAGCAAATACGTTAGATCGTAGACTGCTTTAATCAGCTTTAATTAATATTGCAAATTGCTGTACCTAAAATGGGCTGAATAAAAGTTAAAGCGCCTTCTGCATTAAAAGATTCAGCAAGGGATTCAGAGGCTGCGGGGTGGCTGAAAGGAAAATACATTGTGGTTTCCAGGTTATGCTAACCCTCTTTAATCTGCAGCCTAGCCAGCCCTGCCATGTGCCAGTGGATGCCCGGAGGTCACCTCAGTTCTCGGGAGGTCAAATAAGTCAGCTTTGATTGCTTCTGGATGTAGGACCCCTCCCTGGTGACTGTAACATCAATGAGATCCCTAGACAAGCTGGGAGGGGGAGGGGCCCACTGGGCCCACCCTACCTTTGAGAGTTTGCCTGGGATTTTGGGGTATCTTTTTGGGGTCTTTGGCATTGCAGAGGGTGGCAGGTGTGGTTTTGGAGTTGTGATAGCACTGAATGTGCCGCCTGAGGAGAAAAAAATGTCACCGAAGTTTAACCGTCTGGAAAGTTGATGGAAGTGGGAAGCATGAGCTGAGTGCACTGCAGAGAGCGAGAGAGAGAGAGAGAGAGAGAGGCAGCATAAAGAAGTGTGCAGCAAAATGTGACTTAGTGCAAAAATATGTGAATTAGAATGGTTAGGAGTTCTGTAATTGGTCCAATGTCATCATGGGGATGTGACTGTTGCTGAGTGGACTGAAAATGTGCATGTGGATCCATAGTGAAGACAGAGAAGGTGTGAGAGCCGGTCGTGGAGTCTCCGAGAGAAAAAAAAATCACACTGTTGTTTGTGCCAGTGTAAAGTAAACCCTGTGGGGTTTAAGCCACTGTTTTAATAGTTCTCCCCTTAAGTTGAGTCTGCAGCCTGTGGGAGCAATCAAATCCCAGTGGAGCGATCTGAATCAACATCACCGTGAGTGAGGGAAAGCAAGTTTTTGAGAGACTTTTCCAAGTGCAGATCTTGGTGAATGAAATGGAGCGAGTGCGAAGTCCCGGGGAAAAAGAAGCAGAACTGAAATAAAAAACTAGTTACTTGAGAATCATTGGAAATGAAAGCACGGTTGCAAGGTATCAGTAAAGGAGAGCTATAGGACAGAACAAAGAGGGAGAACGGGTGTGTGTGTGTGTGTGTGTGTGTGTGTGTGTGTGTGCGTGCGCATGCATGTGATCAAAAGACTGAAAGCTGCATTTGTTTGCTTTTACAGACTGGGAGCAGTAGCTGATTCTGGCAACTAGGAAAACTCAGTGGGGCACAATGACTGAATACCCAAAGAATACCAAGATTCAGATTCCTTTGGAGCTTTTCAAATGGCTTTCTGAAAGGAAGAAAACTGACAAAACAGAGACTGGTGCACCCCTGCAATACTTTAGGTGCTCCCATGCAGGAGAAGATGTTGCTCTTCTCCCCTCATGTGGCATGTGCAAAGACGAGAGATTCTTGGCCCACAGACGGGCCATGTGGCTGACTGCAGCCTCCAGACTGAACAGCTCGGCAGGTCTGAATCCACTGAATCAATGAGGGAGGCATGGGAAATACCCAAAATGAGTGCCCAGGCTGTAAAAGAAACTGAGCAGTACTGTTCAGCTGGGGACATTAGTGTTATGCATGTGGAGGTGGAGTGGGATGATGTACAGGTAACTGACCTGGGAGCAGGAAAAGAAGATGACATGGAGAAACTAGTAAAGAGTATCGAGTATAGTGTAAGAGTTGTTGGGAATGGTTGGAAAACTTAGGAAACATTAAGTGACCTCAAGCCCTAAGGAGGCCAGTGGGGAAAGATTCCTCACTGCCACTACTCCTTGCACGCAACCACTGAAAAGGCTTTTCAAGTTGGCACAGGAACCTCAGGTGAATCAGAGTTCATCACCCCCTCTTGCAGAGGAAGTTCTGACCAGAACCCCTGTGGTGTGACCTCTCTCTTTCCGAGCACCTAGCTGTGAATGTGCAACCAAAAGGGATTGGCCCATTTGGGCAAGATGTTCCCCCTGTTGCACATCAGTCGATTCCCCACAAGGCAAGGAAGATCCTTGGACTAACCCCAGAACCCCGTTGCCAGGGCAGGCCCACTATGAAGCTTCTCGAAAATGTACCCCCATCCATGCTGGCCTACAGAAATAATGTTTGGCCACCTCTGGGGAAAGCTCCTAGAACCCCAGTGAGGGTGCTGCCAGAATGGAGCCAAGGTGAACGGACCATATGGCATATTACCAAGAAAGACTTTCCAGAGCAAAATTATCCCTACACATCTGAATATGTGTGGGATTTAGAAGAAAGGAATCGGAAGGACCGGACCCGTCGGGCCATTGTTGATAAAGTTTGGAAGAAGAATGGGATCACATTTCAAAGTGATGAAGCCACAAAAAATGAAGCCCAATTGGTAGTTCAGACTATCCTGAGGGGGTGTCCAGGGGCTCACCCTGTTCAAACGCTATGCCCAAGTACATTATCCAGAGGGAAATGTAGTCCAGTGTAAAGCGACAGCCACAGAATGTGTGGGCAATCCTTGCACCAAGCCAGACCCCAAATATAATTACGCAATAAGGCATGACAGGGTGTGTGTTATCGTGTAATAATGTTACTCCTGGGGTGGGTTGAAGCATGAGGCGAAGCCGAGTGCTTCCACCACCCCTAGAGTGATGTTATTGCACAATAACACACACCCTGGAGTGCCTTATTACTATTATACAATGGCTCGATGTTATACAAAATAAAAAAATATTTAAAAAATGTTTTTAGTAGATTTTTAGTGAGTTTTTTAAGAGAAGAGGGGAAAAAAGCTAATGCTGCTCTATGATGACAGCAAGCAAAGCTAATGCTAGTCAATGACAGTGATGTTATACTGCAATATCATCACTGTCTCAGGCACACACTGACCAATCAGAAGCCAGGATTCTTGCTTGCCATTGTATAATTTTTAATATATTTATTGATCATCAGCCAGCTCAGTGGTGCAGAGATTCAGGTGACCCAGTCCTCTGCCAAGTTTAACCATCCTGCGAGGTGAAATGCCTACCCAGTGAGGCGACTCAGTTTGACGCGCCAGTGGTGTCGTGGCTGATGTCAGATTACTTCAAGAAACGTTCCAGCCTGTTGCTGCTGCTGTTGTTTCTTTGTTTTCTACACTCCCAGGCCATGCCAGTAAAGGGGGATCCTGGGTCTTTAAGACTTTTCAAAGTCTCGTCAAAGACCAAGCCCTCCCGGGATGAAGATCCCATTGTTCCACTACACCGGCTGTGCAGATCATGAAGAGCCAGTGGGGCTGCAGGTTGACGCCCCCTGTCATTAGACTGGTCATTTACATTTGCTTTTATTATTTATATGGGAGGCATGGCTTGGGGGTGTTGTTTGGGCAAATATGCCTCTTTGGTTTTATGACTTTGATAATCCCAGTGACAGTCACCCTGTGGTCCAGAGGCAGCTGCCCTGTGGGGTGTTTGAGAATTCAAAGGAACACTATTTCACACATTGACCCATTGGTATTTCCTATGGTTCTGAAAAAAAAAATGTCTGTGTTTACCAAATGGCACCATTTCATTTTGACCTTAAGAAAAATGGTTATATGGTCCATGTGTGTGGGGTGTTCGGTTTTCTTTTTCACAGGGTTCCAGTCATCGGATCCTAGCTCTGGGAGGTGCTACAGGTAAACAGTTTGCAGCAAAAAGGAAAATATTTGGGTACTGCGGACAGGGGGTGTCACTGGGAGTCAAATGTCAAGTAATGTATTAGATAGATAAAGAAATTGAACTAAGATGAAAAGAACAGGTATAGAGGTTGATATCATGTGATAATAGTGACCGAATATGGGTGACCATCAAAATGGCGACTCCTATTCTGTGATATTATCATGGGAGACCTGCAAGGATAGCAACTCATTGCTACTGCGAGGGTGACCAGAAAGGGATGATGGCGAGAGGAAGGGAAGGGATAGGGAAGAGGGTTAATACAGTGTGGTGTGCCTACTGCCACCTAGCCAGCCATGTGGTGTGGTGAGGGAGGCTAGTTCCAGCGCAGAAGGTACTGGGTTCAGGGCTGGGGATAGGGAGGGTTAGAATTTTGCTTCTGCCTGCAGGACTTAATTTTTTTTTACTTGCGGACTGTGCCCCTTCCCCGACATGCACCCACCTGGAGTTAGGAATCTAAAATCAGAGGGGTGCGGGGGGAAGAGCCCCCCATGCCCCCCCCCACAAAAACAAATTTTTTTGTGGATGTTGGGTTGCCGGCAAGTGTATAGTGGCAATTTACTTTTCGGCAATATACACTCTTGATAATAGCGATCGCCATTTCACGTTCACTGTTATCACATAGAACCATAGAGGTTAGAGTAGATATTCAGTAAAGTTAAGTCAGTAGAGTAAGACAGGTGCAGTAAATGTTTAGTGTTAGAAGGTAACGTAATGAGATAGTTGAAATGTAGCTAGAATGTTAGTAGTTCAGAGAGATGTACCACTGTGTACAGAGTAGAGTATTAGTCAGGTATGACTGTTGCATGCTTAGCGTATACTTAGGGTTGCAAGTTCAGTTCGACTTTAACTCCAAAAACATCGAAACCCAGCTGTTCACATGGGTGAGAACACCCACAAATGTTTTGCAGTTTTGTGCGAACTTTGGTGGCCATGATCACCTGACCGACCCCTCCCCCAACAGTCATGGATGCAGCACGGGAGATGGCAGCGCCAGACAGGCGTCAAAGGTGCCATTTTTGCTCTCAGTAATGATGATAGCAGTATGTTGTCTGCAGTGCAGCCCTAAGTGCAGCAACAGGTTGCGACTCAATCGATGATCGGTTAAAGTGGTTGGGCCAGGCCATGGTGGACGTAGAGAGAGGACCACAGCAGACTCAGAACAGCAGGGGGAAGAGATTACTAGAATGGAGGCATAATGCAAAATCATTCCCCAGCTCTCCATGCAAGCTGCCAGTAAGTGACACACCTGAGGTTGCGTGGGGGCCATATTTCCTTCTGGAGTGGCTGGCTTAGGTAACTAGGGGTGGGTTGAAATAGGAGCTGGAGGTGTTTGTCACTCAGCCCCCCCCAGCTGTCTTCGGCATCACTAAACTATACCTGGATTTCTTAGTAGGGTTGTTCAGCAACGTGTGCTTATTGCACCCAAATAAATGCGCTTAAGTTTATACACAGTCTTATTTTTTTATTGTCAATAGCTGTGTGTTTAACGTCTAAAAATGTTGCTTTGCATCTGATATTGGGACAATGATGCAGGTTTCTTGGGGGGGGGGGCATGCACCGAGGCCATGGTGGGGGGTGGATGAGAGCTTGGGGGTTGTTACAGATTTCACAGCACATTACTGCTTTGGTTCACCCCTCCCTACTTGTCCACACCAGGAGGCTATAGCCCAAATCCTGATGTGCCCCATTATGTGTGTGTGTGGCAGGGGATAGGGGAGAGAAGCACAGTATTCAGTGCTGTATCCTAGTTTCAATATGCCATGCCTGTTGATGAGAGATGATCCTGCTGTGTTTTAAAATAATCCCTGTTTGAACATTCAATCTGTAGTTTCCAAGTTATGCTACCCTCTTTAATCTGCAGCCTAGCCAGCCCTACTGTGTGCCAGTGGATGCCTGGATTTCACCCCAGTGCTCGGGAGGTCACGTAAGTAGTCTCTGATTGTTTCTGGATGTAGAACCCCTCCCAGGTGACTGTAACATCTATGAGACCCCAAGACATGCTGGGAAGGCCAACCCTATATTGAGGAGCTACAAAATACACTTGATGACCATGAGACTAGGGAAAGGTGAAACAACGTGAGGGCTGTTGGCCTACCTGAGGAGGAGGAGGGGTTAGATTCGTTAGCTTTCTGGCCCAGTGGCTACCAAAAGCTTTGGGACTCCTTGAGGGCACAGTACTTGAGGTCCAATGAGCCCACTGATCCCCGGGGGAAAGAAACAGGTGCCAACGAATGTCCTCGCCACTTTTTAATTACGTCCCTGCACTACCAGGATCGACAAACAGTCTTCCAAGCTGCCAGAAAAGAAAGCCCTATAAAATGAATAACAGTATGGTCAGCATCTTTCCAGACTATAGCCAGCATCTGTAGCAAGCCAGGCAAGAATTTTATGATGTTAAGAAATGCCTACACCAACTTAAATGGCACCTCGCCCACGTTTATCATTCTCACCTGATAATCTAGAGACCTGGGTACCTGCCTAAGTCCCTTACTGCACCTGACCTGGCATCATCTTTCCTGGACACAGAAATGGCAGTGAGGGAGGGCAGATCTTCCACCAGGTATCTGTCCTGAACAACACTACTGACTGAGGTGAGTGTGATGGGATGGGTGGCGTAAGGGGCTGCCACCCAGAATATCCTTTAGCAGTAAGATCATCTCAGCTCATATAGTTTGGAGTAAACTGAAGTGACAAAACTTACAGCTTAGCCTGGTTGTCTAAAGCCCTGGGGTAACAAGGAGAGCCAATTGTGAGACTTGGTATCTGGGCCCAAGCCCTGCACCTATACAGAGACTCATGGTGTGGAGGGATAGTCATTGTGGCAGGAAGAGGGTTGAAATCATGGCACCAGCTTGCAAAGGCTTCTAACCCCAACCGACACTATGGTAAGAGCACAAGTCCCCTCCTAAGGAATCTGTGTATCCCCCCAACAACTGTAACTAGCAGTACCTTTCGTTTTAGTACTCTGGCTAATAGCTTTATGGCAATTTTTCCTTTGGAAGTTCTTTGACTGCTTGAACATTTTCTTTTCACACACTGGATTACATTTAACTGTTCACGTTGCAAGTTTACAATATCCTTCACAGATGCTTGCTCCGTATTTCCAAGTGGAGTACTCAATTAAAACTAGTTTATTGTTAACAGTTTACCATTTAAAGTTGTAAGGTTTTTCTCATGTGAAGCTGGCCCGATTGTCCTCTCCTTGAGGTGTCTTTCTTTGGGGGAATGGCAAGTGCCTATGGAGGTAATGAGGCTGGGCCCACATGCCAGTCCGTCCATCACCAACACTCTAGCTGGTGCTTGGAATCATCAGTGTGGGCCCTTTAAGTCTCCGGGTTGTGACCATCCCCACTGGCAGGTTTTTCCTGAGCAATACATATTCAAAGCTGCTTCAAGCACAAGGCAAGGGGGGAGGGGAGTATTTTTGGGTGCAAGGGCAGACCCCAGAGACAAGTGGTCTGTGGAGTCCTAATGCTCTCTCACCTGCTCTGGGGGGGGGTGGCCCAGGTTTCAGAAGCATTTATGTGCACAACACCGTAGGACTATTGCCAGGACCCCATGGTACAGCCATGGGCTCTAGATGATCTCACTCCAGCTTGAACAATCGCAGACTTGAGTGGCTGTATAAAATAGAGTACTATGACCTGTGATTTTATAGAGAGAGGGTGATTCACACTGGCACCCTCCATGTAAGCTTCACCACACTAGGACCTGACCAGGAATTTCCCACAGCATTAGCAATCCAGGAGCAGAACTGGTCCCAATAATAGGAATGACCACAGGTAGTGGGGGACTGCTTAACCTCCCTTAAGCACTGTCTACGCTCCCGGAGGCTAAAATCTATTCCTACCTCATATCAGCACTACTGTGTGGCCGACCTGGCCACATAAGCTCAAATACTTTAGTACAACAAGGGCCTAGGCATCCAGATGCTAGAAGAATACCCTGGACATGCGTAAGCCGCAAGCTCATGCTCTTCCTCTTGCTGCTATCTGGGAATGTCCACCCTAATCCTGGACCACCTCTCCTTGATCTACGTCAGGGAAGTGCGCATCCCACTGCTGGGACCACCCCCATGCAGTCCATGTTAAAAGGAGCGCTGAGAATCATCTCACTTAATATAAATTGCCTCCTCCCTAAGCTCCCTCAGATCCAAGCATGGGTGGAACAGCTAAAACCAGACATTATTGCCTTCACTGAGACCTGGCTATCCCCTAAGAACACAGACACGTCTGTATCACTGGAAGGTTACAACTCTTTCTGTCAAGACAGGCTGTCCAAACAGGGTGGCAGCTGCATAGTCTATATCTGAAACGACATTAAAGTGCAGATGCTGGACTGCAGTCTGCACACAAGTGAGGTGCAAATCCTCCACCTCAAACTCACCATTGGACAACAAACAAAATACTATTGCTAACAATGGTCTACATACCCCCAGTGAAGCCGGTTGCATGGCTCAAACTCTTTGAGGAGAATCTGCAGCAGCTGGGGAAAAAATGGGAGCATGTAATTGTTGAGGATTTCAACATCAACTGGCACTCAAATAAGGAAACCGTAGCCAGAGACCTAATAGCCGGCCTCTACCTTACGCAGATGGTTACCCTTCCCACAAGGCAAAACTACAAAACAGGAAATCAGTACACTAATTGACAGGCTACTCTGCTCCAATCCTGATCACATATCAGATGTAATGGTTTTGCCTGATAGCCTCAGCAACCACTCGCCAGTCATGTGCACCTGGACAAACAAGTTCACAAAGTGCCCACCGAAGGTCACAACTCATCGTGTGCTGAGACCAGTGCTACTAAATGCCTTCAAACACCACTTATCCCTGACTGACTGGTCACCGCTGGACCATGCAACTGATGGCAACCTTGCCTTAGGGTTCCTCTGAAACTCTTTCACCCAGGCTTGCGACATCTTCACCCCTCTAAAAACAAAAAAAAAATCAAAGGAACCCACACTCCCTGGCTCAATACCACATTCCTAGATCAAAAGCGTGATAGAGACAACCTGTGGTACATAGCTAAGGCCACAGGAAAGTTGCATAATGTATCTGCATACAAAGCTGCAAGGAACTCCTGTACTAGGCTAATTCACTCGGCGAAAGCAAACTATTTCAAGGATCTCCTTAACAAAAGCTGGGGGTCCTCTAAAGGGTTTTGGAACACCCTAAAATCCCCAACTGGAAGGACTTCTAGGGTCCTATCCGACCTGATTACCACTGACGAAGGGTCTGTCCAGGAACCCTTACTGATTTCCAATGAGTTCAATGCCATGTTCTCTGATCTCTCAGGGGTGCTTCCTAGAGAGTTCCTAAACCCACAGAATAACCAGCTACACGGCAACACCATACTCTTCTCAGCAAGGGATGGGCTGCTGCCTTTCTGTTTCAGGCAAACCACAATATCCGAGACCATCAAGTGTGTAAAGTGGGTCTTTGGAAAGACCAGAATGAGAGTGATCTAATTGATATGAAGCTGGTTGCCCTAATGCTTGATGAGATAGCAGCCCCAATTAGTAAGGTACTTAATGCCTCTCTAAAATTGGGCATGTTCCCAGATGCATGGAAATCCACGCTGGTTATACCAGTTTTCAAATCAGATGATAAAACCCTCACCGCCAACTATAGGCCAATCGCAATCCTCCTGCCCCTCTCCAGAGTACTCAAGTGAATAGGCTCTGAACAGCTCACTGACTTCCTCGACAGGCACAAATTACTCTGCAACTATCAGCATGGTTTTTGCATAAAACACTCTACCGTCACCGCACTGGTGGATTACACCACCCAGCTCTATGACACCCTTGACCAAGGGATGGCAGTGGGGTCAGTTTTCATTGACCTCACAAAACTGTTTGACTCAGTTAACCACCAGCTATTACTAAATGCACTGCTCTCAATGGGATTGGCCCCAGATACAGTTACCTGGTTTCACAGTTATCTGTCACAAAGAACTCAACGAGTTAGAATCAGCGATTCACTCTCAGACCCAAAGGTAGTGGCCCTTGGAGTACCTCAAGGGTCCATACTTGGACCACTCCTTTTCAGCCTGTATATTAACCACCTCCCTGAAGCCTGCATGGCAAGCATTGTATTATATGCAGATGATGCCGTAATATCGGTGCCAGGCAGGGACCACCCAGCCATCACGGAAGGCTTACTCGATAGCTTCCACAAACTCGAAACCTGGTTCTGTCAACACAAACTGCTACTAAACCATAAAAAACAAACAAAAGCATACTGTTCATGGTTCCTCAGAACAAAAGGAATTTCTGCCCACTTGGAATTCAGAAACTTAAAGGTGACACACTAGAACAAGTCTTGTTTAAATATCTGGGTGTTTACCTAGACAACACTCCCAATTTCTCCTACCACATTGACCAAGTTGTCAAAACTGACAACATGAAACTGGGCATCCTCCATAGAAACAAGCACTCGATGACACCTGTGGCCCTCAAATTACTGTAGCCACAGGCAGCACTGTATTGTCATCCATTGACTATGGGTTACCAATATACATAGTAGGGTCAGACACTGCCCTAAGCAGGATACAAACACTTGTAAACAGGGCTTGTCATCTGGCACTTGGGGCAGACCACTGGACCTGTGTCCTCTACTCCGAGACTGGCTGGCTCCCTCTGCACTTAAGAGCCCAATACCAAACCTGCCTGATCGTAAAAAAAGCACAACTAGGCTTCATGCCAGAATCCCTATGTAGTCTGTTCAAGAAGGTAGAGCAAACAAAGCAAACCAGAAGCGCAGCAAAAGGTGGACTCCAAGTCCCTTTCAAATGCACATCATTGGCCCAGAAATCCATTACCTTTAAGGGCCCCAAATGGTTTAATGAACTACCCGACACGCTGACTGGAGGCACAAAGCTGAGCCATTTCAAAAGAGGACTACGGTCCCATCTAAACAGTGTATCAACCTGTAACTGTGCAAATAGTTGATCTACTGATCCTCTTGATTTACTCGCCTTTCTCTACTACCCCCTCTCCCACCTAATCCTAACATACATTGATTTACCACTCTCCTCCACCACCTTACCCCTCCTCATTTTTCCCTACCGGCACTGCCTCCTTTTTGACAACACCACTCTGGTTGCTTACCCCACCTCCCTTATCATCCCTCTGCCGTAACATCTCTATATTGCTGACATGTTATTTCCTACCTGGCTAGCCCTACCCTGCAACAAATGATGTAATGCACTTTATCTATTGTTAAGTTGTATCTGAAACTAACAAGTCTTGATGCCTACCCTGTGATCTCTGCTGTCTGTATTGTATTGTACTGTACTGTTTTGTCCTTGATTTGCAACCTTTGAAAATGAGTCTCTGACTCAAAGGTATTAATCCTAATCGAAATAAAAAATAAAAATGAAAATAAGGAAAGATGAGCGCTTGGGGGGTCTTCCAGAGTGCAGGGCAGTTTGCCCTTGGGAGGACGCTAAACCAGGAACTCAAGGGTGGGTTGGAGTTGAAGGACTTTGGGGAGGGAGGGTGGGACTGTTTACCTTGTTCTGGGGTGCTTGCAATTTTCAGGGTTTTTATTGTTGGGCGGGAAGGGGTGGGTGGGAGCAGTTCTGAGTGAGTTAATATTTAAGTTTGTTTCACAGATTTTATTTACAACCAGCAGGCAGTGTGGCAACTTCCATGACTTCATCTGGGGAGGCAAGGGTAGGAGGGCAAGGGATCCCTGATGTGGAGAACTCGCTTGCTAAGGTGTTATAATGGGTTCTCTATATGTTCTGTCATGGATCATTAGCGGCATGAAAACTGTAGTGAAGAGGAAAAAATATGGAGTTACATTAGAAGAGTGAAAGGGGACATTGTGTTCTTGTTAGAGACACATATGACTGGGGAGGAAACCCATTATCTGGGGCAGTCATGGTGGGCACCTTACTCATAGCCAATTTTGCGTTGAAGGTAAGAGGGTGGCCATATTGGTGTGCATCTCCCTAACAAGAACATACTACAGCAAATCTTGGACACACAGGGGTGATACCTAATTGCAGCCCTGGAGGTGGGAGGGGAGCAACTTACTTTGGCAGCGGTCTATGGATTGAATTTGTTTCAGCCCATACTTTTTCCATGGGCTAGCCCTAACCATGCCAGACTTTCCAGGTAGTATGGTGGTGGTGGGGATTTTAACACCCTCTGGACCCCATGCTCAACAGGTCAGACCCTCTCATATGACAGCCTTCTAAAAGCTTGGTGGCTTTAAGATGTATGGCGGAAGAAAGAAACTTAATAGAGGTTTCACGCTTTCTCCACCTGGTAGATTGTGAATAGTTTTTATTTTTCCATTCCCACTCCCTCTACACCCACACAGATGCAGTCTTTATCTCATCAGAGATCCTCCAGAGAGTAGAATCAGTGGAATATGGCCCCATCATTCACCCCAGTCATGCCCCCTTGCTGCTTCAGCTAGGCGGTGGAATCCTCTCCAAGCGGTGGAGACTTGACCCTTGGCTGCTGACAGATGGGGACTTCATTTTGCACATGACAAGAAGGGGGACACCTTGGCATCTCTGAGGTGGGAGGCCATGAAGGCTTATGTGTAGAGAGTGACCATTTCCTACGTGACTCACAAGGGCCGGCAGGAAACCCAGGCCCAAATAGATTTGGAGGCTAAGATCAAGTCTCTGGAAATTAAAAGAATTTGATGTTTCAGATAGACCCCATCAAGGTGATGGAGCTCCGGATGCTAAAAGGGAGGCTGAATTAAATGACTTCAGAGGTTAGGGAAACAACCCTATTTCTTGCTTAAGCAGGAGACCACTTTGAAAGAGATCAGGCCTGCAAGTGGTTACCTGGTGCTTAAAATCTAGGAAAGTAAACTGCTGTGTCAGTAGCATCAGCACAAGTCATTGGAAAGGTTTCCCACAAATTTTGCTTCGATATGTATAGCTCAGAGGTGGGGCTTCACCCCTCCTGAGACCTTTCTAGGTCCACTCCCCCTCCCATCTTGGTCTCCATTCAACAGGGAGGCCCCAGAAGCAACCCCTATAGGAGATGAGATGCACAGGGCACTGAAAATGATCTCTTCTGGGAAGGTGCTGGGAACCAATGACCTACCCAGTGAATTTTACAAAGACCTCTAGATGGAAATGGGAGGCCTCATGGAAGATATGGACCTAGAAGCATTGGGAGACTGGAGTATTACTCCCATCACGGAGCATAGTGACAATCACTGTCCTCCTGACGCCTGGCAAGGAGCCATCCCAGTGCAGCTCCTAAGCTCAGTATCACTCCTGAATGCAGACTGTAAGATAGTAGCAAAGATCTTGGCAGGCCAAGGCCTCGTGCCACACATCACCCCCCCCAGCATGCATTAATTCCCCAGTAGAAGCCTCCTTTGTTGGGCATTAATGCTTACATGTTTGTGTCTGTGTGTAGGGGGGTCGATGTAACCATGACAGCTAGCACTTGTCAGGCTTCAAATCATGCTAGTCACTCTCCTGTTTGTCCAGTGTCCTCACTCCTGAAGTTCTCGGGGGGTGGGGGTGGGGGTGCTGAACTACAGTCACTTCATGAACTGCTAATTAACTTTCTTTTGTAAATAGAAAAGCACTTGCCAGCAATGTCAGATTCATTGGAGCCTGCCAGTTCAGTGCAATAGTCTTTCCTCTCATTTTACCCGTTCCTTTCAAAACCAGCATCAATGCTACAAAACCCCAATCACTCAACTGCAAAGTCAAAGAAAATAATAGAATATTAACTTAAACTAAATTCACTAAAACTGACTTAATGTTAAATACGAACGGGGAAACCATTAGAACCACTGCAGGATTCTTCAAGCTAAGGATCCCACAGAAGGACAAACGTCCTCATATCACAAAGAAAAATCCTGAAACCAGTACAGGTGGAGGAGCTATTTTGTTGCAGAATACATACAAGATTTCAATACTGTATTTTTCAACATATAAATTAAATTGTTTTTGCACTTGTAAGAGACTGTGCCCCATTTTATAAGTGCAATAAGACATTCTGGGTGTGTGTATTACAAATTTCTAATGCACAACCAGGGGCTGAAGGCACGAGCTACATACCTGGCCGTGCATTAGAAATGTCTAATGCACACCCCCTCATGTCTTATTGCTAACTAATTCACTCAACCAGGGGTGTTTCATCAAGGGTAGACAAGCGAAACAGAACATCAAACGGACTCTGAATGTCTTGTGGAGATGGCTGGGGGGGGGGCACGCCAATAGGCTTGGTCTTCTGGCACAAGATGGGGAGAAGGTCTTTGACTGGGTCAAGTGGCCCTTCATGTTTGCAGTCCTGGAACACTTCAGATTAATTCCACGCTTCCAGTCCTGGATCACTGCCCTTTATCACATGCCAAAAGCCCAGATACTGATTAATGATCACCTCTCTAACCCTTTCCCCCTCAAGAGGGGTACCAGACAGGGCTGCCCTCTCCCCCTTAGTATATGACCTCACCATTGTACCCCTAATGGTGGCAATTAGGGAACATCAGGGAATCTTCAGCCTTCATCATGAGAGTACACACCACAAGGTGTTCCTTTTTCAGCTGATGTTTTTCTATTTTTGGCCATCCCCAGAAGGCCATTAAGTCAAGGTCCTCATGGACATTTTCTGTGCTTATGGCCCTATACCAGGCCACAAAATAAATTGCGCCAAGTGTGAGTGGCTCCCAAAGGGAATGGCAGCCCCTCCTGGTCTTGGGCATCTCATTACAACTGGCAACTAGTCTTAAATATCTAGTATCCAGCTACCGAGAAAGCTCTCCACAACAGTGTTCCTGGACTACAAACCCTTTCTTAGGCGCATTAAGGAGGACTGAAAAAGGTGAACTGGAAATCCCTCCCATTACCACTCACTGGTAGCATCAACACAGTCAAGAGGCGTATCCTTCCGCTTTGTATCTATTTCAGACCCTCCCAATCCACTTGCCCCGAAGTACTTTACATTCATAAAAGGATACCTGACTAATTTTCTATGGCAGGGCAGAAGGACAATAAGTAAACAACTCTTTGGTCCCCACTGGACAAGGGAGGCCTTGCGTTCCCTAATTTTTGAGTTGGGCATTCCAACTTGTATTCTTAAAAGATGCCGTGTGCGAGGTGCAAGACAGACCGGCATGGGTGACACTGGAGCTGGGGTTAATGGAGGGAGATGAGCTAGAGGAGCTGCTGGCACCATCCTAACCTTACAAAAACCATACACAAAGAACTCTGTACAGGTCTGGTGTACAGTCCATGACCAGACAGACCAGTCCACTAAGCTATCCCCAGAGGCAGAGCTGCTACCGCCCCAGCAGGCATGAGGTGGCGCCCCAAACCCAACTAAATATGCCCCCCAGGACTGGCAAGACTTGGAGACCTTTTCAAGAGAGGTAACCTGGCATCCTTTAGTGACCTAGCTGAGAGATTCACCTTCCCCCCACCTTTTTTGCTGACTTACAGGTGTGAACCAAGCTGGAAAGAACCCTGAGCACTCTCTCTCACCCCCCACTGACTTTTCCATGGAGGAAATCCTCAAAGATACTAAGGGCACTAAAAGGTGGGTTAGCAAATCAAAAACATACAGAGGCCAAACAGGTCTTACCTTCTCCATGAGATTTAATTATTCCTGACTGTTAGAAGAGCAAGAAGGCATATGTAGAAAACAAAACCTGTGCAAAATAAGCAGTTTGATAAAGAACAGGCTCACCATACACACTGACTTTAGCTTGGGAAGGAGGGCAAAATAGCTCCTGAATGGAATTGTAAGCTGCGTGTTGTAGCACTGCTGTCTACATCACAAAACAGCTGGTAGGATCCGAAATTTCAATGCCAGAGAAAACAACAAAACAAAGCTGTTCTTGACCTGCGGACATGCCAGCCTTTATAGCGGTGAACGTGCCTGCATGCTTTCGTATCTACATCAGTACATGTCATCATCAGAGCATAAAAGTGCCAGTATGTAGAGTGCTTAAAAAGCCATCTCTAAAACAGACAGGCAACAATAATTAATTAAATAGTGAAAGTGATTAGTGCAATAATATGAATCAAAGTAGCTAGTGCAAAGCACAGCCAAGAATCTGTACATATTTCAGATAAAACTCATTACCAGTCACTGACAGCAAGGGGAACCCAAAAGGAAAAGGGGATGGAAGAAGGGAAGAGAGGGGGAGTGACCACAACAAAGCTGCACAAAGAGCAACTCGAGTACTGTGGAGCAGAAAGTCACACAGTGTAACAATCAGAAAAAGCATTTGTCAGTGCTGAATGTTGTCTCGCTGGCATTGGTAGTGCAGGAGTTAGAGATGCATAATAGGAATGGCAATAAAGTATTGAACTGCCACCAAACCCACCCCCACCCTGCAGAGACTGACAGGCATTGGGGTGTGCCTTTGGGTCATCAGCTATAATGCTCATGCCATTTTACCTCACCCTACCCTGTAGACACTGACAGTGTCATGGTGTGCTTTGGGATCTTTGGGCCTTACACTTACCCCCTTCTATAAGGAAATACGCTGAGATGGGTGCAACATAGGAGAATGGGGTAAACACTCCAAAGCACACCTCGATGCCTGTCACTGGCTGCAGGGTGGGGGTGGAATGGTGTGAGCATTACAGACAGTGATCCCAGGTCACACCCCTGACGGCTGTCCACCTCTACATGGTGGGTTGTTACAGTTGGAAACCCTAACCTCGTAGGCGTTTGTTGGTATTTTCACTCCAAATTTTCAACAAAGGCTTTTTGTGACCCCACCTCATGAAGAGCGGCACAATCAGTGTGTTAGCTGAAAGGTGGTTTTGCACAGAGGCTATGCCATTTGGCGACACAGGGACGAAAACACATTTTGGGCAGGATGTGAAAAATGACAACTGCATTGTTCATTAGGAGGTGTAAAAAAATGGCAACGTTGAATATCTGGAGTGAAAATATGAGAAATTGGTGAAGTCATGAGCATGCATAGGAACTGCGCAACACACATCCGTAACCCAATTATTTTGGGAATTTTTTAGCCACGTTTTCAACATAGGCATTTTGGGACATCCCTTCATGAACAGTGGCGCTGTGATTTTGTTAATCTGTCCCAAAAGTTGATTTCCCACAGCGACCACGCCATTGTGCCCCACAAGTGCAGAAACACATTTTGGGCAGGCTGTGAAAAATGACAGCTGTACTGTTCATAAGGAGGTGTGTAAAAATGGCAGTGTTGAAAATCTGGCATGAAAATTTTGCAAATTTGCAAAGTTACAAGGGTGCGTGGAAACTGCGTAACGCACGCTTGTAACACAGTCATTTTATGGACTTTTGTCACCATATTTTCAACATAGGCATTTTAGGACCTCTGCTCATGAACAGTGTCACCATCATTTTCTCAAACTGTCCCGAAAACTGATTTCGCACAGCAACCGCGCTATTCTGCCCTGGATGTGTGAAAACACATTTCGGCCAGGATATGTAAAATGATAGCTGTACTGTTCATAAGGAGGTGTGGAAAAATGGCAATTTTGAAAATCTGGAGTGAAAATATTACAAATTAATGAAGTTACGAGTGTGTGTGGAAACTGCTCAATGCACGCTCGTAAAACAGTAATTTTTGGGATTTCACCAAATTTGCAGCATAGGCTTTTTGAGAGCCCACCTCATGAACAGTAGCACTGTCATTTCGTTAATCGGTCCTGAAAGGTTGCTCCTTGCAGTGACTGCGAAATCACCTTTTGGGACCAAATAATGCCATGGCAGTGACTGAATTCACGAGGAGGGGTCCCAAGAACCTCATGTTGAAAATTTGGTGCCAAAATTCCCAAAAATGCCCGAGATATGCACCAAAGTTGAAAAACCATATTTATGCCATTATACAGCTTACCGGCATTTCTTCAGTTCACGGTTGGCTTTGAAGAGTGCAGATGTGTTCCCGGTCCACCAAGATCCTCGTGCTGGACTCCAGAGGTAGTATGGGGTGAGGGGGTGTGGGGAGGCAGGGTGCGCAGAGGGTGGGCCGGGTTGGGGAGGAGCAGGACAGACTGTGAGGGACTGTTTTCTTCTTTTACAGGGAAACAAAAGAAAAACATTGTGGGACTTTTTACACAAGGGCACTTGGCACACTGGGTGGACTCCCAGCGTGCCACCTGAGTGATTGGGGGGCTAGCCGATGGGGTTGGGCACTCCCCATCGGCACATAGCGAGGGGGGGAGCAAGAGCCGAGGGGGATTGGGCACCCCCCTCAGCACAGAACAAATGGGGGGGTCATTATGCCGACGGGGAGTGGGCTCCCCCATTGGCACATGAACTGAGTGACGGCATGTCGACAGGGGGATTGGGCACCCCTGAAGTTGGCTTTCCGCGCTGCGGCAGTCAGTGCCGCCATGTTTCTTCATCAGGAAAGGCACATAGGGAGGGCGTGTTTTGGTGCCGCTGCATGATGAGCTTGGCTGTCATTGCAGCGGAACTTTTGTTTGATGTGCTCGCCACATTATGTATTCCTGGTGTGGTGCCTGCATCCTGGCTTATTGGGGAATGAAGGACGCAGCTACTGATGCGTGCCCTGCATTCGCCCAACAGTGACCGCACCTCCAAATCTGCCACTAATGCAATATGTTGGCTGGCGCACAAGCACGAGCCAACATAAAAACTGTGGGGCAGCAAGACACACAGTGAGTCAAAAGGAACGGTGGAGCAGAAAATCATACAGTCTCCCATCAGAGGAACAAGTGCAGAGGGAGCTAATCACTGAGGCCAAAGGGTGCCAAGGTATTAAGTTTTGAAATTCAAAATGCCTCCCTCTGATGTAGCTTCATAATGAGATCTCCTCCATGAATTCCAATGTCCCTTCTCTCAGTGCCAATGAATCGCAGGGTAGCCACTGATTGATGTCCTGTCTCCTGGTAATGACCACCATTGTGTATTCAGTATTGCCAGTGCAGATGGTGGTCTTGTTCTCCCTCACACATATCTTAAGCATCCTCTTAGTTGAACTCACATATCTGAGGCTGAAAGGTCAAGTCAAAAGATAAATTACCCCAGTGCTACTACAGTTAATAAACTACTGGAGAATTTCAAGTTTACATCTAGATTGTTGGTGGTTGCAAGTTTTTGTGTTCACTGTCCTTGAGGACGGATAAAGCTCCAGGACCAGACAGCATCCATCTGAGGGTTCTGAAGGAACTGGCAGATGTCCTGGCAACCCCATTGATGGAACTATTCAATTACTCCCTCCAATCAGGATGGGTCCCTCTGGATTGGAGGTTGGCACATGTAGTGCCCCGCCACACGAGCGGACCTTGGGATGATCCGGGAAACTACAGATCAGTTAGCCTGACATCCATAGTGGGGAAAATGTTGGAGGCCATCTTGAAAGAATGGATGGTGGAGTTCCTGGAGGTAAATGGTTTTCAGGATGAAAACCAACATGGGTTTGTCCGGAGGAAATTGTGTTAAACAAACCTGGCTGAATTCTTCGACTGGGTGACTAGGTCCCTGGATGGTGGAAAGACGGTTTATGTTCTATACCTGGACTTCAGCAAGGCTTTCGATTCGGTCCTGCATAAAAGGCTAATTTGGAAACTAAGGGGACTGGGGTGGGAGATAAGTTGGTGGAGTGGGTAGCAAATTGGCTTGGGGATAGATAACAGAAGGCGGCGGTAAGGGGTGAAGTCTGACTTCCAGGGAGGTCATCAGAGGGGTCCCACAAGGCTCAGTCCTGGGCCCTATTCTTTTTAATGTGCATGTTTCAGACATCAGGGAGGGAATAGGCTGTAAAATGAGCTTATTCACTGATGATACCAAATTGAGAGCGGTGGTGGATAGTGAGGAGGGAGGGAAGGAAGGCATCACAGGGTGACCTGCAAAAACTAGAGTATTGGGCCCACATGTGGCAGCTGGGGTTCAATGCACATAAATGCAGTGTTCTGCATCTCGGTAGTAGGAACCCTGAGTATATGTACCACTTTGGGGGGGGGGGGAGATGCAGCTGGATGTAACATCAATGGCAAAGGGCTTGGGGCTTATGATTGATGCTAAAGGGAACCAGTCGGAGCAATGCAGGAGGGCAATGGCCAAAGCAAACAAAATGCTTGGGTGTATAGATGGGGATAACGTCCAGGAGAAAGTAGGTCATACTTCCTCTGTATACCTCATTGGTGAGGCCACATCTGGAGTACTGTGGGCAGTTCTGGTGACCACACCTAAAAAAGGACATCACACTTCTGGAGAGGGTCCAGCGAAGGGCAACGAGGATGATCAGTGATATGGAGGAGTTGTCATATGAGGATAGACTCAGAGAGCTGAACATGTACTCCCTGAGGGCTAGGAGGGGTAGGGAGGATATGATAAAGACGTTCAAATACCTGAAGGGGTTCAACAGAGGGAACAGGGAGTGTTTGCTCAAGCTGAGGGAAGAGGGGACTACAGGAGGCCATAGTCTAAAGTTAGAAGGGGGGAGAAGGATCATTGCTTCACAGAGAGAGTGGTGGCACCCTGGAATGCTCTGCCAGATGATCTGGTAAAAATGGGAACAGTGAGGGGTTTCAAGAAGGGGTGGGACAGGCACAGGGGCACGGTATGGAGGAGGGGGCAAGGAGATTACCAGAGTAGTACAAGGAGGATTGGGGGGGCGACAAAATGGAGGGTAGTATAGCAGCCTAGGTGCATTACCAATGAGCTGCATCAAGCAGACAAGATAGGCTGATAGGCCTAATCTACTGGCAACTATTTATGTATGTATGTATCTACAGTTTAATCTGGTCTTCCATTTTTTAGACATGGGGGAATTCTCCCAAGTCAAAGAGCTCAGGGCTGATTCCAGTATTCTCATCTTCCAGATTGGGTTGGGGCTGTACTGCTGTGTCTGCATACACCCGGGCCATTGTTCAACCTTTTCTTACTGTGATATCTTGATCAGTTGCATAGGCATGTCCACTCACGGGCAGCACACTTGGTTTGACCAGCAGTCTTGCTGGCAATCCATGCTCTTGTGGGGCATCTATCATCAAGATCTGGTTCTCCATGTCTTGCTTTAATTTCATCATTCCACTAATGGTGCACTCTGCATTGGGGATAGGATGAGCTCTTCAGCCTTTAGACGCCAGACAATACCCAATACCAACAGGATCATTTCGGTCTTGTAGCCTCTTCTGCATCTCGTTCTGGTAGGCCCTTTTCATCAATCCATGTACTCTCAGTGCTCTTCCATTCTGTTACGCCTTTTGATCCTGACAGAGTCGGGCTAGGCATCCGTAACTTGCGCATTTTGTCCTATGCGGATAGGCACATGTCTTCTCACATCATCATTCCTGACTGTAGGCAGACCAGTGCCAATCTTTGAACTGCATCACCAACTCCAGCTACCATTGAAGGAAAAGCAATTCTGACTGTCAGGTAACCAAGATAGGGCTAGGACTTGTCACTCAACCACCACATACAGACCTTCCAAAGGTTTTAGCATACTGTTCTTAGCTAGCCAGTCCTTGAAAATGATAGTGACTTGTGAGCCAATGTTGAGAACAGCTCAGGTTGACACTCCATTGACTGTGATGGTGGTTTTGGTTGAAAGATCAACTAACTTGTCAAGGTGCTCTGGTAATCTCCTGCTGTTGTTTGACAGTGGACTTGGCTACTGAGGGTTTCACAGAAGGTTTGCAGCATCTTGTAGGTGGGACTCCAGTGTGCTCCCTTATTGGGCCCTGGGGAAGTTTCCCTGCTTCTGGATTCTTTTGAACAGTTTAGTGGTGACTCTCTGCAGATCTTCCTGTGACTGTCACTCTTTCTTCATGTATCCATCTTTCCCACACTTGAAGCAGAATGTACCCTCTCTGTACGGACTTGGTCTGGGGGGTTCATTAGATGGTGGCCTCTAGTCTCAGTTGCTTTACTTTTGAAGAAAGGGACCATGTGATCCACCTTGTCTGCCCAGATTGCCTACCCCACTATTCTTTTCTTCCTCCGAGATTACCACACTACTTGTCCCACGCTAGCTTAAAAGCAGTGATATGTGTTTGGGACTCTGACAGGAGCACTGACAGCAGCTTGTCCTAGCTCTGGGGTTCTCTCCCTCTGCCAGGCCATGGACTGTGTATTGTGTCTCATTATTGTATCTCTTTAGTTCAGTTACCAGACTGTGCAGTTCATTGACTTGTGTTTGGAGATCACAATCTACAGATGGTGTGTGCGGTTGCACTCCTACGCCCAACACAGAAAGGAGCAATTGCCAGCTGGCCCAGTGGCACTGAGGGTTGAGGCGCTGGACGCCACACCTTGCGCTAAGCCGGTGACCCGGGTTTGGGAACGACCTCAGGTCATTGGAGTGCCGGTGTGGGGGGGGAGAGGGTGGAGCAGGATTGAGCACGCCCACTGGCAGCTCTCCTCTCTCGAGGCGGTGAGGGTGGGTTGGTGCCCCCTGTATTTCCGCTACCACCAGGTGGAGGTCTGGTGGGTAGCATAGGTGTCGAAGGGGCAGCAAAAAAACTACGGGAGGTGGAAGGGGCTAAGCTGGCACTATGGAGTGTGTAGCATGGCTTCACACGCTTGCACGGCCATGTGCTGGGGCATTGGGGGGTCAGGGGAGAAAACCAAGTAAAATACCTATGTGTCCCCATCGCCAGTTGGGGGGAGGAGGCAACGGGGACCAAATAGCTATAGTAAAAAAAAAAAAAAAAAAGGGAACAATTGCTTTACTTTAAAGTTGGTTCTTTGGGCTCTTGCTCAGCCTTTATTGTCTCTAACCCCCTTAGAGCTGATAGCACACACTGTGGATTATCATCCAGTCATATTTTTGTGTTTATTGGGGCTTTCTCTCCCCAGTTGGGAGCTCCGTTAGACTGCCCCCCCCAGCAGAGCAGTGTCTCTTGCATATGCAGCTGACAGCTGCACTTGTATTAAAGGTGCAATGTCCATAAACTCATGAAGTCTCCTGTTCTCCCCTCCTAGTGTCCACTGATGCCGTAACTGGTGTCCTATGGGGCTGGAGCACCCGAGGGGAGGTCTCTTATGTTGGCCATGGGTTGCAGCGGTGAGATTTTCTGTGCTTGGATGGGCACCCTGAATGCCATGAGTCATTGTTTGAGCAGCTCTGTCAGCTCACACGTTCAAGGAGGCAGCTGCTCGAATGTGTGCACATGCTGTGCGAATGTTTCAAAACCACTGGGCAGATGGTGGCTACGCGATTCTAGCTCCTCTTGTTCTCCACCATGCTGCAGTCCCAGTGGCTGGAAAGAGTACAAAGATTGAATGGCAGGCAGGCCTTCGTGGTTGGGGCAGCAAGAAAGTCAGGTAAGTCCCTACCATTTAGGTGGGTTACATTCCTTATAGGTACAGAATCCCTGCTCTGAAAAATCTGACATGCCCCAGGCGATGACTGCATTCAATGTGGAGACACTCAGCTGAAAACTTTGTCGTACATTGATGATTTGCTGGTTGCAGTCTCCAACCCTGGCACTTCCTTGCCCACAGTTCTGTCCATTTTAAACAGCTTTAGGCAATTGTTTGGTCTGATGGTGAACTGGAACAAAACAGAAGTTCTTCCATTGAACAAATCCACACAGGAGATGCCAGTTAGGTATCTGGGTCCCCAATGGGTGCCATTACAACTCTCCTACCTGGGCATAGGTTTACTCCCAGATCTTAAAACTGTAGTGGGCCATAATTTACACTCTCTCCTTTTGGCTTTAGAAGCTGACTCCTATAGATGTAAACATTTTGCCTTAGTTTTGGGGGAAAAATAGCTGTCTATAAGATGATGGTCTTCCCAAAATTTTGTTCTGCCTTAACAGCCTGCCCATTCCAATCCTGAAGGCCAAATTCCAAAGACCCAAGAAACTCTTTGCCCCTTTCCAATGGGAAGGGAGCAAACCCAGATTTAGTATGTAGAAGTTGAGAGCCCCTGGTTAGTAAGAGGGGTGGGCCCTGCAGGCATATTATCAAGCCTCCGGTATTCAACGTAACTTCCACTGGTTTGGACACACATTTCGAAATTTTGCAGTTTAGTCATGAGCATGTCAATGCTACCTGACCCTGTTTTGGGTACTGGGAGGTCCCAATTCACAAAAGGATGTCTGGAGGCTGATTAGCTTACTCGCTATGGCAAGATGGCGGCCACTCTGGGCTGCTGTCTGCTTGGGCTTTAATGCCTAAGTGGCTTTTTCTTACAGCGATGCTCCTTAGAGTAATTTTCAAGAGAGAGTTTAGCTTGTAGTTGAATTACTGCAAAAGTTTGTGTGAGATTCTTGTGTTTAATTTTGTTTGTTGTTTTAGCTGTTTTTTAACGTAAGGGAAAAGTGTTAGGCAGGACCCTTAAAGTAAGGTAGATCAGGAGTTTTAGGTTTTCTTTTCTTTTAATTAAGGGTTAACTTGGATAAAAAGTCTGCTGCAGTTATCCTGCTAGTGGCTTGTTATTTATTTATTTATTTATTAATATCAGTCTAGGATTACAATACCTTTGAGCCGAGGCTCTTTTACAAAGGTTCCACGTCAGTGTGTGCAACAATCATCATTTTTAGTTACAAACATACAGTCACTGACTTACAGACTTGTAATAACCAGTACAAAGACTTGAGCTATGGAGCAAGACAAGGGGGTCGGTGGGGAGAAGTGAGGGTAGGAGATTGAGGGGGTAGGAGGTGCAGGGGGTAAGGGGGAGTACAGGAGGTGGTTGGGGGCAGGGGCAGGAGTGGAGATGCGGGAGGAGAGGTGGGCGAGGGCGGGAGACAGTGCAGTCAGGGGGTCTTGTCGAGGGAATATGACAGGTAAGGTGCTAGGGGTGCAAAGACTGATGGTAAGTGCTAGGTGCTGGGGCATGTGCAGCTGGAATGGTGGAAATGTTAAGATCGGCAATCGCAGGATACAAGCAGTGAGAGGTGCAGCTTGGACTTGAAGAGGCCGATTGTTGGAGCGGTCACTATGTCGCTGCCAGGAGAGTTGAGCCAGTTGGATGCCCGATAGGTGAATGATCTTTGTCCTTGGGTCGTGCAACATCGTAGGATATGTAGTAGATGGGAATTGGATCTCCTTGTAGTGACATTCCTATGTCTAGGCTTAAGGAGGGCACAGACACCAGATGGGGCAAGCCCCATTATAATTTTCTTGGCCGTGATGCAGGTTTGGTATTTTATGCGTTTGTCTAGTTGAAGCCATCCAGATTGAGAATAAAGGTCACATGTGTGGGTACAGCGATGTGAGCCAGTGATGAGACAACAGGCCTTATTCAGGGAGGTCACAATACATTTGAGAGCAGTGATAGTTGCAGACCCATATATGATAAGACCATAGTTTATGATGCTGACAATGGAGCTTTGGACGGCCACTGACAGTGCTTCTGGGGTTAGGTGTTTCCTGTGCCGGCATAATATGCCTAACCTCGCATTGGCAGACTTTGCAACATTGCTGATATGGACAGCGTATGAGAGGTGGGGATCCAGGGTGATGCCAAGGTACTTGAACGATTGTGTTTGCTCTAGGATGGCTCCTTGTTCGTTTGCAGTGGAGAGGTGGAGTTGTTTGTTTTTGTTGTGGGGGCTGCAGAAGACCACAGACTTGTTTTTTTCTGATTGAGAAGCAGTTTATAACTTAGGAACCAGGATTCGATGGAGGAGAAGGCCCGCTGAAGTTTATTTTGTAATTGGATTGGATCAGGGTCCGAGGTGAGGATCACAGCATCGTCGGCGTAGAGAATTATTTGTTCTGGGCAGCTGTCCGGTAGTGAGTTTAAGAATAGGCTGAAGAGGAGGGGTCCCAGAATGGAGCCCTGGGGGACTCCCAAGTGGACTGGTCTAGGGTCTTACAGTGTATCAGCGATTCTTACTGTTTGGGACTGTTCTTCAAGGTAGCTCTTAAACCAGCCAATGGTGTCGGTTGACAGCCCAGTGTTCTGAAGCTGGACAAGTAGGAGGCGGTGATTGATGGTGTCGAAGGCTTTAGGAAGTCAATGTAGATTGAGCCTAGTAGTTCACTGGAATCAAGTGCATTGTGGATTGCGCTGGTGAATTCAAGTAGGGCTGTGGAGGTGCTGTGACCTTTGCAGAACCTGTGTTGTTGCTTACACAGGATATTGTACGTATCCATGTATTCTGTGAGCTGGTCCAAGATGATGCGTTCTAGTGCCTTGGAGAGTGAGGGTAGTAGGGAGATAGGTCTGTAGTTGTTGTGGGCAGTTTTGTCACCACTTTTATGGATTGGGGTGACAGAGGCAGATTTCCATCTGTCCGGGAACTGGCTAAGGCTGAAGGAGAGGTTGAAAATTCTGGTCAGAGGACTAAGCACTTCATCAAGTGTGAGAGACAGGATTTTGAGATCGAGGGAGTCATTACTGAATCTTAATTTACCAAAGGCTTTGGTAACATATTTGCATACTTGGTGAGTCTTGACTGCTTTGAAGTAGAAGCAGGGGGAGTTGGTGGGAGTAGTGTGCATTGCAGACAGAGGGGCTTCACCATCTTTGAAGTAGTCCTGAGGTAGGGCAGCGCTGAGGTCGGTAAAGGATTTGTTAAAGGTATCCGCAATGGTTTTTGGGTTGAGGGTTGTGGTTCTGTTGATGTTGCGTATTGATGGGGCGGGGGGTTTGGGTGGATTCCCGGTGAGTTCCTTTATGTTCTTCCAGAATTCCCGACCATTGCCCCAGGAGTTTGTGAGGGCATGCTTATAGTAGGCAGACTTCATTTGCCGGATGGTTTTGGTGCAGTCATTGCAGGCACGTTTGTAGTTTTGGATGTTGTTTTGCCTTCCAGAGTTTCTGGCCAGCTCCCATAGGTGGTCACTTGTTTTTAGCATCCTGAGGAGGTCACCTGTGAGCCAAGGGTTACTGAGTGATTTGACTTTGCATTTCTTAATAGTAGCATACGTGTCACAGGCCACAGTGAAGATGTTTATGAAGTGGTCAAGGGCAGTGTTTACGTTGGTTGCATTGAAGATAGGGGACCAGTCTTGGTGGAGGAGGTGGGATTTGCGTCAAGAAAGGTGACCACTGGGTATAACCCTGCTGGTGATTGTTTTTGGTGGTTTTTTGATGAATTTATTTGACCAGGTGCAGCTAACAGAGGAGTGATCGCTGAGAGAGTCAGGGAGGACATTGGTGTTAGATATCCGCGATGGGCAACTGGTAAGGATCCAGTCCAAGAGTGTGCTGGTGCTGGTCCTGTAATTTTTCCTGGTTGGTGAGTCAACCATTTGTGTGAGGTTCGCCGCAACAACGGTATCCCTGTGTGCACCAGCATCAGCCGCAGGCCAGCTGATGTTGAAGTCGCCTAGGAGGATGGATTCAGTGTCTGGTTTGAGTGACTTTACAAAGTCAAGAACAGCTGTTAGACCAGTTCCCTCTTCTTTGGGAGGGATGTAGATGGTGGCAACAGTGAGGGTTTTGTTTTGGGCTCCGAGGAGGATTCTCACTGACAGTATCTGAGCAGTTGCGGGTTGGAGTGAGGTAATGATGTGGTGCCCTTGTATGGAGTCTTTTAGGTAGAAAGCACAGCCCCCGCCTCTTTTGGAGAGACGATCCAGCCTAAAAACGTTGTAGCCAGGAAGGCTAATTGCATGGTCCGGTACTGATGGCGTGAGCCAGGTTTCGACAACTGCCAGGATGTCAGGGCAGTGTTGGCTGGTGAAGGCCTGTAGGGCATCCATTTTAGGAAGGAGGCTGCAGATGTTGATTGATATGAATGAGAGGGCACCCGAAGGCTTGCTCAGATTAGTGGCTTTAGAGTAGAATGGGCTAGGATTTGGGTGCACGTTGCCTGACAGCATTAGGAGGAGGAGGAGGAGGACTAGCCTCAAGGAACTGCGGCGTATTTCTTTAAGGGAATATTTTCACCTGCTAGCATCTCGGGAAGTTGCCGAGCATCAACGGTAGTGGGTGAAGTAAGCATAGACAGGGGGGACCAGAGTGGAGGGCTAGGACCAGTGTGGGTGTAGGACAGTTTCATGGTGGCAGCATGGACCATGGGCAAGGGGCAGTGACCAGTGTGCAGCGTGCCCATGTGGAGGAAGGATGTAGGAATGTGGAAGCTGTGGGGGAGGGAGGGAAAGCAGGCTTTTGGGGCGTGCAGTAGGGGAGGAAGACAGGCAAGAAGAAATAGAATAGGGAGTAGAGAATGGTGGAGGCGCATAATTAAGGTAGGATTCAGGGTTCGGGAAATCTTACCCGGTTCGAGAGGATCTCGAGGGCGGGAAGGAAGGTATTTAGCAAGTAATGCAACTGTGTCTTTCAGAGGGTAGACTTTTTTTCCTTTTTTTTTAAATGAAAGAACAAGAATCCCTCTAGTGGCAGGTCTGTATAACCTGCTAATGAAAAACTAGCCACAAAAAAAACCAAAAAAACTTTTATTACACACTTGAAATGTGCTTAGTTCTATCTAAAATCTATTTGTAAAAAGTGCCAGGTGGCAAAAGCAGGGGAAAAGTCCTGGCCAATCTGAACGGGTTTGCTGGAAGCGCCTGTCGCCGTACCTTCCAAGGAGCTGCAATTTTAAAGTTGTAAAGGAGCCAACTGAAGTTTTCTGGGCACTCGCCTTAAGAAGCTTGGCGGGCTGAAAAAGAGAAAGTGCAGCTGGAGGTTCGGAATGCTGGTCTGATACCAGTGGCTGTGGCGTGACTGTAGGAGTAATTCCAGTAAGAAGGAAGATCCATCTCTTTTCTTCAGAGGCTGCCTCGTGGACTTAGTGGGGATGTGTTGTGAGGGGTGGCGGGTGAGCGGTGGGGGTAAACAGTGCGGCAGGAAGTGGGAGCTCCGCTGCCCCCCTGGATAACGTCGCCTGTCTCCCTTGTCCCAGATGAGCTTGGAACAGATTCTGGGCCTGAGAGAGAGGCGACCTGTCTGCATTTCATCTTTGGTGGAGCGAGCAACGCCTGCCTGGAGGACTCCTTCCTGAATCTGCTGAAAATCTATCTTGTTGACTTCTGCGGATTGCCTGCTTTTCAGACTTCACCTGTGTGAACTTGTGCAGCCTCTTCAGAAGGCCAGACTGAGAGCTGAAATCTGGTGAGGGCTTTTTCAGTCTGTTCGGAACTTCTGTGCTCTGTGGGGGAGAGTGCCTATTGTTAAATATCTTTGCGGTTGAATCAGCTCTGGTGAGAGGCGTGCTGCCTCATAAACTGCACCCCTCGAGGGGCTCCTTGGAACCTTAAAACTCTTCAAACTCGCTTTGGATGTGTATTTATTATATCTTTGGCTGTGGTGGTGTGAGCACCTCTGTCCCTTTCTGCATCAGAAGCGAACTGCCAGCCTTGGAAAGGCTTTGACTGTTGGACTGGGTAGTTGATTTCTACCAGTTTTAGACAGTTTGCACTTCTCAGAGTGACTGTTCTCTTTTGCTCCAACATTGGAATGTTCTGCAGCACATGTATTTATCAGTGTTCTCTCCCTTGTGATTATTTATTTTACTATTTTAGTTATTTTATTTTACTAAAGCAATTTTGCGATGACTAATATAAATATGTGGGGTGGTTTTTGAGAGTATTGGGTGGGTTAGAAGTTGTGTATGAATGTGTGAGTGATTGGTTGTGTGGGTGCGTAGTGTGGTTTGGTTTGGTTTGCCATGGCACTTTAACAACTTGTACTGTTGGGTTGCTTGAGGGACTGAATTGCCAGGTAAAGACGTGCTGATGTTGTGGCCCGCCCGTATCAACTATGCTGCTGCTCGGCTCTGGGACCTTTGCCCCTTTACTGACCTCCCAGTTCCAGCTACTGCAGGGAGGTCAGGATAATTAGGTGGCAGAGGGGTCATGGGCCGAGGGCAGCCGAGGAGGGGTGGTAAGCAGCATTGAGGCTGTTCGGTGCATGAGATGCCCAGGACACAAGCAAAGCCTTGGGAGAAGCCAGACGTGTTTGGTCTCCATGCCCAGGGTTATCACCAGACCGAGTAGGCAGGTAGATAGAGGGCGGACCGCATCCTCTGATCCTCTTCGGGTGGTGCTGTGCAGTACTAGGTCGATGGGGAACAAGACCGCTATTTTTGCTGACTTGATTTCCTTGGTTGACCTGGCTTGTGATGCTGGCCCAGTTCTTGAGGCTGCCATTCCCTCTGGGTACTCCTTAGTGCACTGATTGAGGAAGGGTCGCAGGGGTGGAAGAGTGGCCATCCTTTTTTGATCCAGTCTGGGCTTCTCGGTGCACTCAGTTGGCAGCACCCCATCTTTTGAGTGTGTCACTGTCCGTGGGAGTACAGGTGCAGGTTGCAGGAGTCTCCTCATTTACCACCCACCTGGGATGGGGGGAGAATTCCTACAGGAGGTAGCGGACTTCATCATTGACCAGGTGTTGGAGTCCCCCAGGTGCTTAATCTTAGGGGATTTCAATGCTTCAATCAACGATGAATCCTTGTGATTTGGTTATGACCTCCTCCAGCTGATGCAGTCACTGGGCCTGGCACAAGCAGTTGCTTCTGCTACCCACCAGCATGTCCACACACTCGATCTAGTGTTCCAGTTGGGTCTTGAGGTTGATAACCTCAAGACTGATCAGGTTGTTTAGTTTGATCATTACACTGTGGAGTTCACGTTTGGGGGTCACCCCCCCCCGAAAGTCCCTCCCCTGCAGAGATGGTCAGCTATCTCCCTTTAAGGGGCTTGTACCCAGAAGGATTGTTGGTGGTAGCTGATCTATCTAGGGTTGATGTGGCATGTGCAGTTGGTGCCAGAGAGGTGGTGGCCACCTGTAATAGAGTGGTCTCTGAAGCTGTGGACACCATTGCACCAGTTCGTATATGACACCGATCTTCTCACTTGAGAGCCCTTTGGTTTGATAGGGATCTCCAGGTGATGAAGATCAGGGATTGGAAGTTGGAGCTCTGCTGGCAGAAGACCCGGCTGGAGTCTGACAAGCTGGCCCTGCATGCTCACTACGCTGAGTACCAGCATAGGTGCCGGAACGGGGGGGGGGGCCCACTAGGGCTATGGTTCTACCACTTTTATAAGTGTCCTCATCAGTTTTTGCATTCATGGTAATGTATTAAATAGGGGAAAATTTACCCTTTACATTCTTGGCCCTACCACTTTTTAAACCGTTCTGGCACCAGTTAGTACCAGGGGCAATTTCCCATAAGAAGGCAGAATTCCTGTCCAGGGAAATTGCTGTGGGGAAGATCAGACCATCTCAGCTGTTTCAGACTGTAGACAGGCTTTTACATCCTGCCTGTCTGCAGCTGAAAAAAACCTTTTCATCCACTTTATGTGAAGAGTTTGCTCTGTTCTTCTCCGACAGAGTGTCGCCCATCCATTCAGGTATTCCGCCAAGTAGGCCATTGCCTAGCAGTGGCCAGACTGGGGGGAATAGAGGCACTTTGTGTGGGAAGAGTTTAGGCCAGTGGAAGTGTCCGAAGTGACTAAGGTGATCTTAGAGCTGAAGCACACTTTTTGTGAGCTGGACCCGGCCCCGACAAATTTCTTAATGGGATATGTTGAGTCTGTTGGCCCAGTGTTCACTGGGATTTCCAGGTGCTGAATGGCAGAAGAGTTTTCCCAGCTTCTCTGAAAGAAACACTGGTGAGGCTCCTCCTTAAGAAACTTTCCCTCAGCCCCGACGTCCTGGCGAATTACTGTCCTGTCTCCAACCTGCTTTTCTTGAGCAAAGTTGTTGAGAAGTTAGTGGCACAACAGCTCGAGGACTGCCTGGTGTCCTCGGACATTTAGGAGCAATTTCAGTCAGGTTTTTGGGCTAGACACAGCACTGAAACAGCTCTAGTGAGGGTGCATAATGATCTGCTCAGGGCTAGAGATAGAGGAGACAGGTCAGTTCTTGTACTCCTCGATCTCTCATCAGCCTTTGACACTGTGGATCACGCCATGTTATTGGATCGTCTCTCTGAGTTCTGTGGACTCGCCGGTACTGTCATCAGGTGGTTTGAGTCCTATCTCTTGGATAGGGTGCAGCGGGTTATGATGGGGAATTTCTCCTCCTCCCCAAGGCCTCTGTCTTGTGGAGTACCACAGGGCTCGACCCTGTCGCCGATATTATTCGCAGTGTATATGCTGCCCCTGGGCGAGATCATTCGACAGTACAGTGTGGCGTTTCACTGCTATGCAGATGACACCCAGCTGTATTTGTCATTTGTTCCCGGAACATTCAGAGCTGTTGATGTGCTTAACAACTGTCTGGCTAAAGTTAATGACTGGATGGCTTCCAGCTGGCTGAGACTCAACCCGGCTAAGATGGAGGTGCTGGTGATCGAGCCTGGTCACGGGCATGATGGGTTGTCTCATGAGGCTGACTCTGGTCTTGTACAGGGTTCGACCCTGTTGGTGGCTTCCCTGAGGGTGCAAAATCTGGGCATGATCTTTTATAGCAGATTGACTTTTGAAGATCAGGTGTTGTCTGTAGTCAGCAGTGGTTTTTACCTTCTGTGGAACATTGCCCGGGTTAAGCCCCTCGTTCCACCTGAGGATCTGCTGATGCTAGTACATGCCTTTGTTTCCACCAGACTCGACTACTGCAATGCTCTGTACTTTGGGATCATGGGAGGGACCCTCCGCCGACTACAGCTGGTGCAGAATGCAGCAGCCCGGTTGCTGATGGGTTTTTCAAGGTTCATTCATGTAATCCCAGTTCTGCGTGCCCTGCACTGGCTGCTGGTCAGGTGGAGGGTTCTTTTCAAGGTGGGTCTTCTCACCTTTAAGGCCCTATACAGACTGGGCCCTGGCTGCCTGTCAGAGCTCCTGACACTGGTGACCTCTGCTCGCTCCCTCCGCTCCTCCTTGAGGGGCCTCCTAGACATTCCCAGGGTTCGGCTCAGGATTTCTGGAGATTGTGCTTTCAGCATTTCTGGGCTGACCCTGTGGAACTTGCTCCCATCTACAGTCTGGGAGGCCCCCTCGGTAAAGGTGTTTAAGTGGAGGCTGAAGGCCCAGCTCTTTAACCTGGCATTTAATGACTACTGACTTACATCTTGTTTTTGTTCCGTCCCTGAATATGGCATCCTGAAAGCTTTTTAATTTGATTTATATTTTATTTATTTGTAATCGTATTAATGTAATCTTATTTTAATCATTTTATTGCCTGTCTCATCATATTTCTCTGTAAGGCACCCAGAGCCTCTGGGATTGGGCGCCGTATAAGTAGAATTTGTCTTACTTTGCCTTACTATACACTGTGAACATGCTTGTGAATGAATTAAAACCTCACAAAAGGAGTTACTGGCATCCTCCATTATTTGGTATTTTTCACTAGTTTGGTTTGTTATCCTGGAGTGCCTGGCTGTTCTGGGACATTTCCCATTTCACGAAGTAACCTGCTGCAGCGACTAAAACTCTGGCTTCTCCCTGCATCTCTATAAGCCAAATGACAAATTCTCCTTAAATGGAGATCCAACCCCCCCCTTTGCTGGGATAACATCACTGTTGAAGTGGCCAGCGACAGTCATGATGCAGAAGTTTTTCTTGCCATTGTATAATGCTGTTTCTACTGTTTTAATTCCTATGTAAAGCAGGAGGATGTGTATTCAGTGTGTAAAATGCATTCCTTGTACTGATGATGATATATTTTCCTTAATAAAAACAATTTTACTGAAAAGTAATGTAGGTGATTCAAAGAAGTTTGGGTGATATAAAATAATAAATTTAGCAACAAAAAGCTGCTAAAGGATGGAACACCAAAAAGCATGCCCTGCTTAGTGCTGTACTGGCCACACCTTCTCCTGTATTGTAGGTTGAAGACGCGAACCCTTGATACCCCAAGCAGAAGGTGGGTGCCTAAAGCAATACGCCTAAAAAGGGTTCCTTGTCCATTTTTAGGTATCAAACGATAGCTTCTGTCTTTTGTCATGTGCACTCTTTTGTGCAGATTTTAAAGATTAGTGTTACATATAATGTGTGTGATTTGGCTATGGTGAAGCTTGAATAGTGACATGCCAAACAGAACGCAGCACCATCTGAATCATTTGCTAGTCAGTAAAACACACACACAGATTTCCATACTCATGGTGTTTTGTCCTGAGTTGGAGACTTTTGACTGTATGTGTGTTTTCAGAAACCACATGAACTGAACAGTATTTACCTTCTTGAATCATTTACACATCTTACAGTACAAATTATTCTTTTTTCTGTAAGGCTCCTTTAGTAGTGGGGGGCCCTGCTTTACACCCCCATGGGGCTGCCATAGATGTTAATATTGGCTCCTGGGTTCTTTCCTTGCTTAACAGTAAGAGGTTCTTAGCCAAAGTAAATAGTATTGCATGCATGCATGTATCGTGCTTCCACCCAGAGAAATGTTACAGTGGATCACTGACTGTTCAGTACAACCCCCTGCAAGGCTGTACCTACCCACTTTCCTACGGTGGTCACTTTACTTACTGCTCTGGACACACAAACTGCAATTGTACTCCCAATTTGGGGAGATTACTAGCAAATGGGGGTCTAGCTCTGGGTGGCATTTCAGACCTACTCTTGTTTTGTCTTCTGAATGCCTTGCAAATGCCCTCTGAAAAACCCTGAGGACATCTGCACCCTTCAGTTTATTTCCTAAGCTCCTCCCTTCCCCTATCCCTTGTTCAAGTTCAAGTTCAAGTTTATTGCAGGAAAACTCCATTGAGCAAACTCATTCACAAGGAGGTCCTGTGACATATAGACTTACACAACATACATACATAAATAGTTAATAAACAATATATACACAAATGCAAGCATCACATAATACAAGCAAGATATACATACAGTGATACCACATGGGATTTGGAACCAAGAATGCCAGACTCAGGAGGGGCACTGACTGGTTTACAACTCCACCCCTACTGGTAGGAGGGGTTGTTATATATTTTCTGAATCTAGTTCCTTTATTTTCTTTATAACTATGCACATTAACATGACAACTGGATCCCTCCTATGTAGACTCCATGTACTCTGTCTGCCATTTTATACAGCCAGGGATAGATTCCTCATTCCTCATGTTGTCATGTGTGCTCTTTTACGTAGACTTTTTCCCATTATGTGTTTCTGCTCCTCATCCCCTGGTCTCTGTGGCATTCCCCTAGCCCTGACACTGACTTTCTCGTGGACTTTTGTTTGTTTTTATTTTTAACCAGAAAATGAACTGGGCACAGCCCTTTTTCAGTCATGCCTGACATTTAGACACCATTAATACATCTCATGAAAACAGATTCATACAATTAGATACAAAGATATAATTCAGTTAACATTGCAGGAAGAACGCATCAGTGTAGCACAACGAGAATTCAGCATTATTTTAAAGTGCTTTATACTATTAACTTTTTGAATTAGCATCGCTAAATTATTTAACAGCATAGGACCATACCAGGTAAATGAACGTTTAGTCATGGACAATTACAGGTCATCCAGCACTTGCCCAGCACTTACAGGTCATTCAGCGTGCGCCCAGAACCCCCCATGGTGATGGGTGGCCTGCCATACCAACTATCAAGTTCCTTCAGAGGCAGTTTTTCTCACAAGTTGCTGACTTGCCATGAAGCAGAAAATGCATGCATGCATGCATGCTCATAATCTCAGATGAAAATTCATCACTTTCTTATGCGTTCATGTGTACTACTGAGTCTCACACCAAGATGCAGAGCCTTCCGCACCCTGAAAGAGGAAAGCTATCTCTAGGATGCTCAGTCCTCCCTCCCTCCCCTGGGCAGCCCCCAATGAACTGTGCTTGTTTCTGAACCCAGATTGCTGGTGTCCTTTTGTACAGATTTAAAAAAAATATTGTTACATTTAGTGGACCATGTGCATGAATGGGCAGGAATTATGCGCCAGAGGTGCATATCCCGCCCGCATAGATCTGCATCTGCAGACAGGAGTGCACCCAGGGGTATGCACCACGGATGCGCACCTGTCCACAGCCCTGCCCCCCCAGCATGCAGGACCTTTGCAGGGTGGCCAGGATGGGGCTGAACCCAAGTGGGCATCCAATCGATGCTCGCCCTGGGCCAGCAGTGGATCCCATGCATTGTGCTGTGGCACGGTCTGGGTGTGAATGCCTACAACAGGCACCCGGGCCTGCACACCCATACCCAACTGTGCTGCCGTCTCCGGACCCCCCCCGCCACAATACAGGGCTCCACCACTGGTTGGCGGCAGCCCGAGTGTCACACTGTACAGGCATGTGGCGACCATCATGGCTCGTGGATGCCACAGCTGACTAGCCACAAGGTATTCCTCCTTGGCATTGACACCACCCCCAGCCCTGTACCTGCATGCCGGTGCCGCTCCATGGGATGGCCAGTGGCACAGCCCTCCACACACCTTGGCCGCTGGCCATCTGACTTACGCAGGCATGCATAGGCTGTGTGCACCTGTGTATGTCAGGCAGTTGGCAGCTGTGGTGGCGTGTGGAGGGCCGTGTCACTGGCTATCCCACAGAACGGCACTGGCATGCAGATATGGGGCTAGGGGGTGGTGTCGTTGCTGCAGGGGGCACAGGGGCACATCTGCATTTGGGGGCATCAGGGCACACAGTGGTGCAAGGGCAGCCTCGCCTGTGGAGGGGGGTGATACTGCCATGCTGTCTGGGGCAGGGGCACTGTCGGGTGGGGGGGCTGCAGTGTTGCTGCCAGGACGGGGGTGGCTCAGTGTGCTGGGGGGGCAGCGGTCTTGCCGCTCGGGCAAGGGGAGACCCTGTGGATGTGTGGGCTTGGCTGAATACTGCAATTATGGCAGGGTCCGCCATGGTGTAGCTGACAGTTCACTACACCCCCCCACAAGTACTCTACATGCTGCTGTGCATGGTACAAACTGCTGCCATGCCCTCTGCCCATCCCCGCATGTTGTAGTCCATGCAGTCCATGGATCAGGTGCATTGGGGGCTGGCTGTGGGCCCCATTCCATACTTCCCGTGCAGGGGGTGCAGTGGGTGCAGAGTGGCTATGCGTCGTAGTTGCGTGGTGTGTAGCCACTCCATGGGATAGTGCATAGGGCCCAATATGTGTGTGTGTGTGTGTGTTTTGACCGTGCTGAGGTCTGTGTAGTGTGATGGCAATCAGAATGTAGTACCAAGTTTGTTTAAGACTATTTACCACCCACACACATGCACCCGCATACCCAAGATCAGTGGTTAAATTGGAAATGCTTAGGTGGGGGAACTCTCACATAGAGACTTCTAGGTAGTGGAATTCTTCTATAGTAGTCAGTGGAGAAGGATGACAGAGGTGGTGGAATTGTAATTCAATTTTCTAAGAGGTGGTGGAACTGCATTCCTGTGGACTCCTACCCAAATTAACCCCTGCCCATGATCCTTTGTGCTTCTTTTAAGACTTTTGACTGTGTGTGTTTTTACAGAAACCATGCCCAGCCATGCAAACTTCACATTCACTGTGCCAATGCAAAAAATTAAAGCCAACGTCAAGTAGTGAAAAATACATATTTTTATTAACAAAAAAACTATTTAAAAGACAAAGAACCTCTGTGTGCAAGCACTGAGGCAATGGTTACCCCAAAGGACATTTGGCCAGGAAGCCAAGTTTCAAAGAAATACAAAATCACACATGCCCCCACAATGCAAAGCATCATGGGCTGCATATGCAAATCAAATCACCACAGAATATTATGCTGGTTCAACTTTAAGCAAAAATTAATGGTGCCGAAAGGCCTCTCACACAGTTTGCAAAGGGTGCCAACAGAAGACATAGACATGTGTTTCATCCTACCAGGACTCATCAGTATGCCTCGTCTGTTTGATACCCCAGTGGAATGAACCAGCTACCCTAAGATGGTCTATCTGGGTTATATTGTGGTATATTTTTATTATACTCACAATACAGCTGATGCTAAGGTGCTAGGCATATAACCAAAAGGTGAAGTCCCACAGCATGCCAGTAAACAACCTGATGGACCTCCTAAAGGAAAGAATTGGAGAATACCTCAAGACCACTGGATTGCGGGACCAGAGACAGCATGGGTTCACAGGGAGGAGGTCCTGTCAGGCCATATAGAGCTCTTTGACGAGGTGACCAGAGTAGTGGACCAGGACGGGCAGTGTGTGTTTGTTTGTTTATTTGTTTAACGGGTAAGCACACTGGAAATTAATTCCTTTTATAGGTGCGAACCAGAATGATAAACATACAAAACATTACATACATAGATTACATTTGACAATATGGTACAAATAAATAGGAATGAACATTCCACGTCTTAACATAATACAAAAAATCAGTTAAAAACGTTCACAGTTAAACAGAATATTGTAATGCTGTAACAAAGTTCTTGAAAAGGATTTATAACTCACCAATATCTTAGTCTGGGATGGTATTTCATTTCATATACTGGGTGCAATGTAAGAAAAGGCACGCTGATCACTAGATGTGCACATCAGGGGAGTTCTTAAAGAGACTTACCAGTCTCAACATTGGCACCTGCTAGATCGGTGTCTTACCCCTTTCAGATGTTGTTGCTGCTGAGATTATGTCCAATAATGCAAAAGATAAGAAATACTATCCCTTGTAAACTTAGCCTCACCGGGTCCTGAGGACTTCCTGGTTTCTGGGGTCGCCCATGCTCCATCCCGCACTCACTAAAGTTGTGACATGATGCTAGGGAGAATGTGGGGATGAGTGCCATTATAGTCAGTGGGGGTACCTACAGCAACAGGAACAATGCTGACTGTCGGCATTGCTCCCGGACGAAAATTCTTTTTTGCATGGGGCTTTGCCCCCGCACCCCATGCGGAAGCTGTACCCCCGCACCCCTATCTTAAATATACAACCCATGTTGGAGTTGTTTTGGGGTGGAGGCAGAACACCAGGAGTCGCGGTGCCGTTGTTCAGTGCAGCACCACAATGACCTGGTGATTCGGTGCTGTTTGCTGTGAAATTGTCGCTCTTGTGGGGTGATACCATTTTTTTATATTGTAATGAGCAGTTGGTGATAAAATGTGGGCACCGGTCGAATAACGTGGCCCAGAATTGTAAATTGGGTGAAAATCTGGCTTAGGAATAGGAGCCAAAGGGTGGTGGTAAACAGGGTACACTCTGGGGAGGGGAGGGTGACTAGTGGGGTACCACGGGAGTCCATATTGGGCCCTGTACCCTTCAATATCTATGTTAGTGACATGACAGTGGGACTGGGAGGGAGGGTATGCCTATTTTTTAGTTGACACAAAGATCTGCAACAGGGTGGACACACAGGGGTGTGTGGAAAGATGGCAGAAGACCTAAAAAAGTTAGGAGAGTGGTCAGAAAGGTGGCAGCTACAATTCAACACTAAGAAGCGCGAGGTTATGCACTTGGGACACAGGAACTGAAGGCAGAGCACACTCTGGGGGGAGAGGTACTAGAGGTCATAAGGCAAGAAAGAGACCTGGGAATTATCATCACCAGTGACCTGAAGGTGGTGAAGCAGTGTGAGAAGGCAATGGGAAAGGTAAGCCAAATGCTTGGGCGGCCGGCGCAGCAGTAGAGCTACCGTTTGCAATGCCGGTAACCCGGGTTCAGTAGTGAGCCAGGGTCGTTGGAGGGCTGGCTGGAGGAAGAAGGATTGTGCACTCGATGGGCTGCTCTCCATCTCTGGGAGGGGTGGGCAGCTCTCATCATTGCAGTACTGACACCACCTGGGTCAGCATGGGTGGTGCCAGTGCAGCAGAGGAGGCAGAATTCAGGGGAGGGGCAGACGTTGGCCAAGGGCTGGAGCAGAGGTGTGTCTCTGTGCACCTCCGACTTATTGGTCCTCACTGAGCACTGACATCTGCAGGGGGTTGGAGAACAAGGAAAAATACCCCCACATCCATGCCAGGAGACGGGTTGTGCATCAATGACTGGAGGGGCTGAGGGATACAGCTCCAGTTGCCTGCTCCCCCTGAAGTGTCAGAAGGAGGTAAGGGGAGGCCTCCTCCACCCCACCTGGGGGGGTTATCCAGAGATCATGTAGTACTCGGGAATGGAGCACTTATAGAAGCCAGTGTCCTCACGGTCCTACCAGCGTAGATGTGCGGCGCATTGAGGAACCCGAGAAAGGAGGTGGATGTGAGAGAGAGAGAGAGAGAGAGAGAGAGAAGCATAAACAATAAGTGAAAAAACAAAACAAATGCTTGGATGCATAGGGAGGGGTGTCACCAGCAGAAGGAGGGAAGTGGTACTACCCCTGTATACTTCATTGGTGAGGCCACACCTCGAGTACTGTGTGCAGTTCTGGAGGCCCCATCTTTGAAAGGACAGGGACAGAGTGGAAACAGTGCAGAGGAGGGCAACCAAAATGGTGCAGGGCCTGCATTGGGAGACCTATGAAGAGAGGATTAAGGAATTAAACTTGTACTTCCTGGAGGACAGGAGGAGGCAGGGTGATATGACTGAGACACTCAAATACCTCAGGATAATAAACAAGGTGAAGGAGGAGAGTATTTTCCAGAAAAAAAGATGTTCTAGGACTAGAGGTCACAGATCTACCAAGCTGTGGCAAAACACATTTTGCTGACCTCCTCCACAGTGACAAATTGTCACCGATATCCCCAACACTGCCTGGTCCCGACCACAATTGAACACACACCTTTTCAGTATTAATGCAGGGGGGAGCTATGTCCCCCGCACCCTCTGGACATAAGGATTCTCAACTCCGGGTGGCGGATGTCGGGGGTTGGGGGGCAGCTGACACCAGGTGTTGGTCCATCGATGCAACAACCAGTTCGACACTGTGGCTGTCGAATGGTTAGCTGTCGCTGTGCTGATTTCCCGGGGGGGGGGTCACAGTAACAATGGTGCATGAGAGGTCACAATATGAAATTGGAAGAGGGTAGGTTCAGGAGTAACGCGAGGAAGTTCTTCTTCATGGAAAGGGTGGTGGTCGATTGGAACAGCCTCTCAGTGGAGGTGATTGGGGCAAATACAGTCACAGGTTTTAAGCGTGCATGTGGTAAACACATGGGTATCTTGGAAAACAGAGGGGGTGGAAGATGGCCCCCAGTCGTGGCTTGGGTAGCACTATTAGGAGGGATTTTATGGGCAGACTAGGTGAGCCAAGAGGTCCTTATCTGCTGATAGAATCTATGGTGTTCTGCAGCCTCACAGCACTTTATCAAGGGTTAATATATTAATTAAAATGCGTTGCTTTTATCTGTCTCTGGAGTGTTACATCATCACGGCTCCCTTGTTCATTAAGTTAAAGTGATCTCATACCAAAGGTTTTTTGATAACATTCTGTGCAATATTAAAAACAATTATCACAAAGTCCATGCTATATATTGTGGTGAAAAGTCAGTTATATCTTTTCATGTTCAGACTCCCATGGTGGGATTCGAACCTGCATAAGTTTTCTTTTAGCAATGTCTCCAAATGATGCTTTTCTCCATGGACTTGGCTTCACCAGTAACATGGACGGCATTTACACAGTCAGGGGAGGTTTAAATATAAGATATAAAACAACAAACAGTTAAAAGATTTTTGTTCATTAAAAATCAGTCTCACTCAACTATATCAGTACAGCAATTATGTATAGTCAACCCAAGGTACCAGCTTATTTTGTAGACAAAGGCTCAGTGTACCAGTTATAAACAAGCATGTGTCAATGCCGAATGTTTGCTTGCTGGCATTGGCATTGGTAGTGTAGAAGTTACAGAGCTACATAATAGAAGTGGCAGTGAAGTATTAAACTGAAGCCCACCCCACCACCACCCTGCAGAGAGTGACAGGCATTGGGGTGTGCCTTTGGGTCATCAGGCATAACAGCCACGCCATTTCACCACACCCTACCCTGCAGACACTGACAAGTGTCACGGTGTGCCTTGGGGTCTTTGGCCCTTATGCGCACCCCATTCCATCAGGAAATATGGTGAGATGTGTGTGGTATAGGAGAATGGGGTGAACTTTGGGGCCGAAGAGTCCAAGGCATACCTCAGTGCCTCTCACTGGCTGCAGGGTGTGGAATGGTATGAGCATTACAGGCAAGAATCCCAAGTTACACCCCTGATGCCTGCCATTCTGTACAGGGTGGGGCGTTATGGATGGAAACCCTAACACCTCAGGCATTCGTTGGTATTTTCACTCCAAATTTTCAACATGGTTTTTTTGTGACCCCCACCTCATGAACGGGGGAATATCAGTTTGTTAGCCGAAAGCTGCTCATGCACAGTGACTACGGCATTTAGCACCACAGGTGCAAAACACATTCTGAACAGGATGTGAAAATGACAGCTGTACTGTTCATTGGGAGGTGTAAAAATGGCAATGTTGCAAATCTGCAGTAAAAATATAAAAAAACTGGTGAAGTCACGGGAGTGCATAGAAACTGTGCAACACACACCCATAATTTAATTAGTTTGGGGATTTTTTTACAGCAGATTGTCAACACAGGCATTTTGGGACCTCCGATCATGAACAGTGTCACTGTGATTTTCTTTATCTGTCCCGAACAATGATTTTCCACAGCGACCACGCATCTCTGTGCTGAAAGTGTGAAAACACATTTTGGCCATGTTGTGAAAAATGACAGCTGTACTATTCATAAGGAAGTGTGGAAAAATGCTACTGGTGAAAATCTGGACTAAAAATATTACAAAGTTATGAGCTTACGAGGGTGCGTGGAAACTGCGCAATGCTCACTTGTAACACACTCATTTTATGGACTTTTTTCACCAAATTTTCAACACAGCCATTTTAAGACCTCTGCTCATGAACAGTGTCACTGTGATTTTCTTAATGTGTCCCAAAAAATTGATTTCGCACACCGACTGCGCCATTGTGTGCTACATGGGCGGAAACACGTTTTGGGCAAGATGTAAAAAATGACTGCTGCACTGCTCATAAGGAAGTGTAATAAAATGGCAATGTTGAAAATCTGGAGTTAAAATATTGAAAATTAAATGAACTTACACGCGCGGCGTAGGAACTGCGCAACGCACGTAAAACAGTCAATTTTAGGATTTTTTCACCAAATTTTCAACATAGCCATTTTAAGACCTCTGCTCATGAAAAGTGTCACTATGATTTTCTTAATGTGTCCCATACATTGATTTCGCACAATCGACTGCGCATTGTGCGCCTAGATGGAACACATTTTGGGCAAATGTAAATGACAGCTGCACTGCTCATAAGGAAGTGTAATAAAATGGCAATGTTGAAAATCTGGAGTGAAAATATTGAAAATTTGCGAACTTACGAGGGTGCGTAGGAACTGCTCAACGCACGCTTGTAAAACAGTCATTTTTAGGAATTTTTCCACCAGATTTTCAAAATAGGCTTTTTGAGAGCCCACCGTATGAACAGTGGCAGTGTGGTTTCGTTACTCAGTCCCAAAAGGTGATTTCACGCAGTGACTGCGAAATCACCCTTCGGGGCCGATTAACGCCATGGCAGTGAGAGCATTCACGAGAAGGGGTCCCAAAAACCCCATGTTGAAAATTTGGTGCAAAAATTCCAAAAAATGCCTGAGATACGCTGCAAAGTTGAAAAAACCCTATCTATCCCATTATACAGCTTACCGACATTTCCTCAGTTCGCGGTAGGCTTTGATGAGTGCAGACGTATTCCCGGTCCACCGAAGATATTCACGCCCGGAGTCCAGAGGTAAGTATGGGGTGAGGGGGTGGGGAGGCGGAGGCGAGTGGGTGGGCGCTAATGGGGCAGACACACGAGGGACCGCTTTTATGCTTTCAGGTTTTTTAAAAAATGAGGACGACGGGATGTTTGCCATGCTGGGTGGGCTCCCAGCGTGGCACCCTGTACTCTAAATTAGTGGAGCCAACGGGATTGGGGTTAATCACGTTATGGGCTATGTAGCCACGCCTGTGGGCACCCAGCGTGGCATAAGGAACTCTGTTTTGGTGGGGAGGCGCAGCACAGACGACCGGGATTGGGCACCCCTGTCGGCTATACAGTGTGCATGGGGGCGAGTACTTGTATGCGTGCCTGTGTGTGTGTGTAGGGGAGCAAGGCATGAGCAGGCAATATCTTATCGCTGCTCACTGAAGCGTGGCTCCCCCTTTCAACTGTACACCACTGCATTTTGGAACTGTCATAGACAGCTCCAGCAGGCATTGGAGAACTGCGGTCGCGCCTGCAAACACACTGTCTGAATTGGAAGAGGGCTGCCACACCTCTGAAAACTTGGATGATGGCACTGTGTTTCTTGCACATGCGTGCAAGCAAACATAAAAAGCAAATATTTCAGACCTTTCATTTAACCCAAGGGCTTCCATTCCCCTCAGGGTGTACATCCAAAACGCCCCCAAAAAGTCTTCATCTAGGCTACTCACCCCCCCGGCTCCCATACTCACCTTTTCAATACCAGAAAACATGCAGTGACATGGGTTGTAAGGATGTTTTGTACATTTTCAGTGTTGATATCTCTGATATGCTCACCAACACATTGTTTAAATGGGTGTATAGTCTTCCCTCTAAAGTGGGCTCCACAGGTGTTTTCTGCACTACAGATTATACCTGCTGTTTGATTTCATATTCTTTTCCAGTTTTTATATTCACTGTGCACTTGCACAAGTACACATATTGTTATGAGAGTGAGTTTTGAGAGGTGTGTCACTGTCGGTCCAATGCATGGTTGGAAGTCTGCATGGGGCTCGTCAGTGTCAAACCGATCATCAGCCAGGCTGATCATGAAACTGTTCTGGCTTGCTGGGCAGAAACTTCATGTAGTTCAAAGGAAAGAGCCAGCCCAATCATAGGGTGGCTCTTCCCTTTGATCTGCCTAATGCCGACCAGCAAGCTCAGCTGATCACATTATGATCAGCCTGCTGTGGCCCCCCCCACCAGAGCTGCAGAGAGACGTGTTGTTAAAAATTAGCTTTATTTACAAAATGATAATCATTGCATACTGTGTTTTAAATTCTGACTCTTGCTTGACACTCGCTTTGAAAGACCTCTGCCTATATTTCTGAAAGACTGGCACAACTCTTGCGTATGACTGTGGGGCTCAGTGCACAAAAAGTAGATTGCGCTGTCAGAGATGTTCGGACTTGGTTCCCTCCAACTGACATCAGCACTGTGCTCAAATAACTCCTGCACTTACACACCAGGACCCACACAGCCATGAGAGCCCAAGTCAATCCTATTCGAATTCCTGGATCCAGATAGATCCTATAGAAATCTGTAATGGCCCGCCGCTTCACATACAAACCCAGAACTAGGACACGTTGTGCTGTACTAGTGGGCTGGCCCAAAGTCCTTCCTCGCTGACAATATCGGCACTACTACACCATGATCCTACTGATGGGAAACCCAGTCACTGATAGGTAGGAAGATACAGGGTGGTGTACCTGCTGGTACGGCTGTGTTGGCAGGCCTTGCAACGTTGTCAGCCCACCTGCCACCTGTCTCCAGGTGTCTACTATAATGACCCACCTATCAGCTGTTTTTCCATGTGTACTGTGCAAGGCCCACCCTCTCTCACATGTCCAGCACCGGGGAGCCCACCCCTGCTGCCACCAAACATGACACCGACACTGGGGTGCCCAATCTTAGAAAAACATCCTTCATAGTCTCTTTTTTTTTTTTAAATACACCCTGTAAAAAAGAAAACTGTCCGTCGATGTCTGTTGCCACATCTGCCATTACTCTCCCCGCACCTGACCCTCCCACTCTGCATCCACCACCCCACACTCCAACCCTTTACTTACCAACCGGGGGTCCAATTTTGTAATCCTCTGTGGATCAGAGACACGTCTTCACTCTTCAGTGCCATACCATGAACTGAGGAAATCAAGTATGTGGTTCAAAATATTTCAGTGGGTTTTGAACATGTCATAACTTGGTCATTTTTGAATATTTTTTCCCCAGATTTTCAATGTGGCTTTTTTGGGACCCCACATCATGAACAATAACAGTGAATTTATGTAAATCCATCCCAAAAAGTGATTTTGCAGTCACTGCATGGGTTCCATGTCATAATAGCGATTCCAAAACAGCGACCACTATTATGGCATGTGTAAATTGCCAAAAAGCATATTGGCGATATACAGTTCTTGGTGACCTCACTTCTAGGAACACTTAGTGTTTTTGAGAGCCCCCCCCCCGGCTTTGTCCCCACACCCTCCTGCTTTTAGATTACCAACTCTAGGGGGGTGCATGTAGAGGAGGGGCCAAAACTCGGTGCGGGTGAAAAAAATAAAATGGCAGCCACAAGCAGCAGTAAAATTATCTCCCCCAGTCCGGCCCAAACCCAGTGCCTACTGCACTGGAGCCAGCCACCCTCACCACCACACCACAGGGCTGGCTTGGCTGCAACAGGCTCTCCTCTATCTCCCTATCCCTTCCCTTTCAGTTGCTCCCCTCACTGTTCCATCGCTACCCTTGTAGGGTAGTGCATGATGATAGCGCTAAAAATGAGTTGCTGTTTTTGCAGTCGTTCATTTTTAATAGCTATCATCACTGGATACCCACTGCATGTAATTACCTTTCAGGACGGATCTGAAAATGTTCTCTGCTCTTGCTAATGAGGTGGGGTCGTAAGAAGGCTATGTTGAAATTTGGAGTTAAAAAAAAAAAAAAAAAACAGAGTTATGAGCCTACATTGAAATTTATGAATGCACGTTCATAACTTTGGTAACTTTCCATATTTTGACCCCAAATTTTTAACATAGCCATTGTTTCTACGTGTGTGTCTGTCGGGTCAGCCGGAACAGATGGCAGAGCAGACTCAGGAATATTGAAACCCAGCAGTAAGGACATAGCAAGTCGGTAGTCATTTTGGTGGGTACGGCTACTGAATTAGTTTTAATCATAACCTCCTGTATGGCTAGCCAGGGTTTCCTTATCTGCTATCAGTGTCCACCTACAGCGATACTAAACTAATCCTTCATGTTTAATAGCTCTACTAATAGATAAGTTACAGATAATTTACAGCTGTTTATGAACTTGCTGGTCATCACTGAGAGTAACTCAGGCAAACAGCATAAACACTGAATCCCGTGTATGAGGGACTACAGGTCAGAATACTTTATTGTGAATAGCACACAGTGTGTTTGTGTGCGTGTGTGTTTCTGTAACAAATAAAAACCCAGTAAGGGACAGTTGTGTGACTAGTGGTAAGGTTGTAGTCATGGGGGAACTGGGAGCTGTAACCTCTAAGAGCAAGGCAGTCTGCAGAACTGTACTGGTATTTTGTGCGTGCTTTATTGTGTTTTTTTTTAGTTTTAATTAACCCAGCAGGGCCTTTTTTAAGCTGCATACGCATATAAATCTTCTAAATATGTGATACAAAAGGACTCTATAAGCGTGATGCGGGAGAGAATTTCAGGTTTCCCATCACAAAAAGCCGACCTCAAGCAAGCGGAGCAACTGAGGAAGACGCGTTGGGGCCAGGAAATCTGCCACTTTAAGGTGCTTTAAAGATAGTGGCATTTTTCTAGTTCTTTCTGTGGTCATGGAACTAATGGGATATATATTCAAGTTTCTGCTTCGAGAGGGATCGATAATTCAGTGTAATAAATGCAAGATGTATTGTGAGTAACCTAGTTGTAAAGGTGATGGTTTGTTTTTCTGTAATAAATGCAAAGTTTACAGTGAACTAATAAATGAATTAACTAAGGCATACAACAAACTGACTGAGGCCATCAAATTTAACAAAATGGAGGGCTTTGTTAAAGACCTACAAAAAGAAAAAGCAAACTTATCTTATAATGTGGCAAGAAAAAGAGACAGATGAATTTGGTGAGGACAGTATGGAAAACAATATAGAGATTAGGAATAAAAGGGTAGGGAGGAAATCACAGTGAACATTGAAGGAGATTGGCACTTAATCTTCTTAAAGGAGCATATAAAAAGAGAAGAGCAGGCCAAGTAATTAATAACCCCATTCAATTTACTAATAGATAGGAAGCTTTGGCAACAGACAGCAATGTATCGGGGGGTAACAGCACGAGCGGCAGACAGAAGAAGCAGATAGTGGTTGTGGGTGACTCCATTATTAGATACTGTGATTCACATATCTGTGCTTCAGATAAGAAGAATAGAACCATGACATGCTTTCCAGGAGCAAATATTATGGATATAAGACAAAGAATGTCAGCTATCTTGAAACATAAAGAAAGGCACCCTGTTGTGGTAATTTATGTAGGCAGTAATAACGTCAGGTTTGATTGTGAAAAGGTTATTTGTGCAGAATTGATCGACTTGGAGAAAGATATTCTAAAAAATGATCCATCTCCCCAGTCTCAGTCAGAAGCCCTTATAAATCTCCTACCAAAGCCTGGAAATGACAGTAAACAATTGTTCAATCATTGTCCAGTATATTTGCTTTGAAGTTTATTGCAGAAATAACTCCATTGAGCAAGCTCATTCACAAGGAGGTCCTGAGGACATGTAACAGTTAAATATACAGAAAAGGCAACTTATATTCGAGTCGAATTCCAAAGATAAAGTATACGAGACATATAAAAAAAAAAAGCACACACACAAAAAATTTAGCAAATGTACAACTTGATAATAAAACATACCGACTGCATTGTAGTGAGAAGGGATAGCAACATTGAAGGACATGGAAATGAGTACATATGAAATGAGATAAAACAGAAGAGTGTGAGAAAGAGAGAGAGAGAGGAGAAGGACAGTCGATGGAGGTCCAGAAAAAGGGAGAACACAGTGTTTAGATAGCAAGGTGTGAATGAACCAGCATGGTGAAGATGAGGAGGGGGAAAGAAACGGGTATGCAGAAGGAATAGCGAGGGGAAGGGGGATATTGATTGTGATTGAGACAGTGGTTAAAAAAGACTAGTGGCAGCAACATGTTTCTTTCAGTTTGATTGCAGCAAAGGTTTTAAAGGAGGTGACAGAGACTAGGCCAGAGAATTTGAATATAGACTGAAGCTGATTCCAGGCAGCAGGAGATGGCACGTGTACCAAAAGAGGTACGAGTCCTAGGCACCTCTAAGAGGATATGGTTAGACTTCCTAAGGGAATAAAAACTGTGGGAGATGTGAACAAGGGAGGACAAATATTCTGGGAGTTTGTTCAAGAGGATTTTGTGTGTCCAGGTACCTGAATGGATCAGACGTCTGGTGGTGAGCGAGGTCCACCCAACAGCTGCACACAGATTGCAGTGATGAGTACGAAAGGGCGAATTGGTTATAAATTGAAGGGCACAGTGATAGAGGACATCCAGCTTTTTCAAATACACAGTGGGGCAGGAATTGTAGATTATGTCACCATAGTCAAATAAGGGCAGGAATGTAGCCTTCATGAGCCTGATTCTAGTCTCAGTTGGGAAAATGGACCTATTCCTAAAGAAAAAAACAATTCTAGACTTCAACTTACAAATCAGATAGTTAATGTGGGTGATGAAGGTGAGTTTATCTAGTTAAATGCCCAGGTATTTGAATTTGAGGACAAACTCGAGAGGTTCACCTAGGGAGGTAGAAATAAACTCATTAGGCGGGTGGATGGTGGAGGAGGAGGAGTTTTTCAGGGTAAAGAGCATTGCCTTCATTTTTTTGGCATTGAGAAGGAGTTTAGTGTTTACAAGGTTCTGTTCAAGCTGTACGAAATCAGCTTGTAACATATTTCGTACGTCGGATAAAGTTGAGCAAGAGGCGTACAGGACTGTGTTGTCAGCAAAAAAGTAGAGTTAGGATTTGGTGATGTTATAGTGAAGGTTGTTTATATAGAGGGAAAAAAGGATATGATCCAAGCAGAGCCTTGTGGAATACCCCTTGAAACTGGGGGGTTGAGAAAAGACCGTTAGCTTTAACTTTCTGGACCCTCTCTGACAGATAGCTGGTAAACCACCTGGCAGTGGAAGGAGTGACTCCAGTGTTAATGAGGCTGCTGCCAACTAGGTTATGATAGACAGTGTTGGATGCCTTGCTTAAGGTCCAAGAATATGGCACCTGTGGTCTTTTTAGAGTCCAAGGATGCAACCCAGTCATTGGTGACTTTGGCGAAGGCGGAGATAGTACTGTTTGGATTGGAACCCAGATTGCGCTGGGTTAAGGAGGGAGTAGGTTTCAAGATGGTATCTTAGTTGAGAGTAGATCAGCTTTTCAAATATTTTGGAGAGGATAGGAAAGATAGAGATGGGTCTATAATTGTTTATGTCACAGGGGTTGCCAGATTTAAATAAAGGGAGGATGTGTGCAGATTTCCAACAGGTTGGAACTGTGGCCGAGTCAATTGAAAGATTGACTATATGGAGGATTGGGGCAGTTAAATAGTAGTAGCCAGGTTTTAAGAAAAAAGGTCCCAGGCCATATTCTCCCTCACTTTTTCTGGTGTCTAAATTAATGAGCAGACCTTCAACCTCTTTGAAGGAGACCTGGCGCAATGGAAAGGGGTAGGGTGAAGGGAGAACCTCAGGGTTAGTCCTGTTCTGGGGGTGGTTCATAAGTCCAGTATAAGGGAATAAATCAAAGGCCAGACCAGCTGTGGTGAAATGCAAATTTAGCAGTTCTAGGATTTGGCTATTATTTTTGATAGTCTTACCTTGGACGAGGATCTTGGCTGGAATGGAGGGAAGAGCCTGCCGTCCCTCAATTGATTTTAGGGTTCTCCAGATTTTATGTGCATTTCCTTTGGCTTGCTCTAGGATGGAGATGTAAAAATCTGACTTGTCAGCATGTATACGTTTAACACAAGCGTTTCTAGCCACCCTGAAGGATTGCCAATCAGATGGATTCTTGGTTCACCTAGCACGGGACCAGAGTTTATCTCTATTTGTAAGAGAAGATTTAAGGTCTGGTGTAAATCAAGGATGAGAGGATTTACGTGTTCTAGATTTGACGAATGGGGCATGTTTGTTGGCCAGGGAAGTAAGATTGTTGTTTAGGATTGTGACAGTCTTGTCGATGGTTTTGGCTAGGTATAGGTTTTCCCAATGTAGATTATGTAGATCGGACAAGTAACTCAAAGTGTTACACTTGGGGAATGACCATTTAGTAACCAGTTTGGGGTGGTGCTGGCCCTTCGGTTGTGCTCTTACACAAAATACAGTCCCATGATCGCTCATGTCATTATGAAAAATGGTGGAGTGGAGAATTCTGTGAGGGTGACTAGATAATATGACATCAAGGAGGGAGTTATTGGTGCTGTTTGCGGTATTTAACCTGGTAGGCTCAGTGATGACTTGCGACAGGCCAAGCTCGTCACAAAGATGTTTTAGGCCGTTAGATTTAGAGGTGAGCCAGTCCACGTTTAAGTCCCCTAGGATGATGGTTTCATTATTAGTTGAGGAGGTTAAAGATTTAAGAATTGTGAGAATGTCAGTACCAAAAGCAGGGGGTCTGTAACAGCCAAAAATGGAGATACTATCCATGGAAGGAAGGTGAAGCTTAAGAGATATGATTTCATATTACTTAGATTTGGATGTACACCAGACGTCACTGATTTTGTACTTATCCTTAGAATATATGACCACCCCTCCCCCTCTAGATTCCCTGTCTGCCCTATACATCTTATAATCAGGAAGGAAGACTTGCTGGTCTGTGTTAAACTTTTTTAGCCATGTCTCAGTAATTATGATAAGGTTGGGTTCGGTGTGGGCAACCCATGCTTGTAACTGCACAGATTTCTTAGTTAGGCTGAGGATATTAACTGGCATCAATTTAAGTCCTGAGGCAGATGCAAAGTCAGTGGGAGAGGCTAGGAGTGAAAGAGGACCTGGATTGAGTTCCACATTGCCTGAGCATAGGAGGAGCAAGAGTAGCAGATTCGTAAGAAAGCACTTGACAGAATCTAGTTTTTTCTTCCTTTCAGAGGTCCCTTGTGTCAAGGACAGAGATGGTGGTTTTGGGGTTGAGGTGATGAAATTAAAGTCATAATAAAGTGCTTAATATTGATGCAAAGATATTAGCAAAAATGTTATCCCTAAGACTCCAAGCCTTTATCCCCATCTCATCAACCATCTTCTGACCGGCTTCGTAAAGGGCCAGACAGCAACGGACAACCTCCGAGCTCTGTTCAGTGCTATTTGGATAGGACAACAGCAACCAAAGCCATTGTGTCTTCAGTCCTCAGTGTTGACAGTGAGAAGGCATTTGATTCTATTGAATAGTCTTATCTGTCTCATACTATGACTGCCATAGGAGTAGGTCCGTCATTCATACAGTGGGTAAGGCTACTGTATACTAACTGAACAGCCTGCATTTTCACAAATGGCCTGGTGTCACACCCCTTCTCCCTGGCCAGAGGGACCAGGCAGGGATGACCTTTGTCCCTCTTCTCCCTGCTCATCATGGAACCCCTGCTCCATAAAATTAGACAACTCAACTTTATCGAAGGGTTGATATACAGTAGATAAGGCTACCCTGAAAATGCTGGCCTACTCTAACGACCTTCTTCTCACCCTCTCCAATCCAGAGACCTACCTCGCGTGTGTCACAAGTCTTCTGGACTCATTCACCACCATTTCGAGATTAAAGATTAACTGAGACAAAACGGAAGTCTTACCCTTAAACTCTTCCTGCCACCAGGATATGACTAGCAAATGGCAACTCAGGTGGTCCCCTAAATAAATTACTTATCTTGGCATGTCCATCATACAGGATATATGTCAGACTCTGGATATCAATCTGGACCCCTTACTGAAAGAGCTGATGATAGATTTCCTCTGGTGGAAAAAGATCAGTCTCACATTTGGGGGTAGAACTGCAGATTATAAAATCATGGCCTTCTCCAAACTCCTTGTTCGTATAAATAACCTCCCAGTCAACATCCCCAAAGAAAAGTTCTACGAGTATAGATAGAGAAACTTTTCCTTTCCTATCTCTGGGAAGGTGCCAGACCCCACTTCTTCCTTGCAAAAGTGAGAGCCTCAGGAGTAAAAGGCAGTTGGACCCTTCCTTGGCTCTGGGTTTTATCACCAGGTGGCTGGTGTCAAGCAGTTGCTCCCATGGCTGCTACCTGCCACTGAAGATGTTCCACTCTGGCTGCACCTGGAGTGAGCTAGCCAGTCTCCTCTTCCCTGGGCTATGATAATGTGTAGTGCACTAGGGCACTGGCTGGACTCTTCCTCCACATCCCAATTTGCTGCTACCACCTGGAAAACATTTACCCAAAAATATAGATGGTGTTACCAACTCAGTAGGGGTGTGGGAACCCCTTTGACATAATCAAAATATAACCCCATTATTTTGTCCCAACTGGGCAAACTAAGGGATATTCTTGGCAGGCCGTCTGTCCTTTTCTTCCACCCAAACCCTCAACACCTTTCAAAATCTTTGAAACAAATATAACCTACCAAAGTATGATTTCTGGAGATACCTCCAGCTCTGGTAAGCCATGAATCATAGAATTCAGGCCAATAATCCATTATCTGCAAGGTGCCTCCCATATACTACTACTCACTGGATAAGACATCCTTGAAGGAGGGGGTGGGGGCATATATACTTACCGTTTGTACAGCAGGGTACTCCACTGTTCAAAATGTCTTTGAGAAGAAGAATTGCAGACAGCCATACCTGAGGAATGCTGGGCATAAGTGGTGCATAATACACGCAAAGGTCTCTGTGATAACCAATATCCACTGATGCAAAAGAAAATCCTCCACTGATGGTATAGGACTCCAGTTATGCTCAGGAGGATGGGTCTCATGCGTGCAGACTCATACTGGTAGTGTCAAGCAGCCCCGGGTACTCTCTCATATATTTTATGGTACTGTCCAGCCATCCAGAGATATTGGTCCCATGTGATTGAAATCTGTGAGAGGGCCTTGGATCAACCCATACTAGCAGATCCCAGCCTATGGCTTCTGGGCTGGTAGGTTATATTTGTCTCAAAGATTTTGAAACTGGTGTAGGGGTAGGCGCAAAAATGATGACTGGGTTACAAGCTGGCTGAATGGGAGTCTACAACGGGTGGTGGTAGGAGGGAATCTCTCAACTCCAAGGCAGGTGATGAGCAGGGTGCCACAGGGCTCTGTGCTGGGACCACTATTATTTGGGCTCTTCATATCAGACATTGTGCACGGGGTGGTGAGCAAGGTAAGTCTCTTCGCAGACAACACCAAAATGGGAACAGTGGTGGATGGAGTGAAGGGATGGAAACAGCTGCAGGGGGACCTAAGCAAGCCAGAGGAGTGGTCAGAGAGGTGGCAGCTGGGGTTCAATGCAAAGAAGTGTAAGGTTATGCACATCGGGGTGAATAACCCAAGGAGAGAATACTGGCTGGGAGGGGTTAAGCTGGGGGTCACTGAGGAGGAGAAGGACCTAGGGGTAATGGTAACAGGGACCATGAACAACACTGCTCAGTGCAGGAGAGCAGCTACAAAAGTGAACAAAATGCTGGGGTGCATAGTGAGGGTTTTTTGTCCAGGCGAAGAGAGGTGATCTTGCCCCTCTACAGGTCGCTGGTAAGGCCGCACTTGGAGTATTGTATGCAGTTTTGGAGGTCATACCTGAAGTGTGATATCGGGCTACTGGAGGGGGTGCAGAGAAGGGCAATGAAGATGATATGTGGAATGGAGGGGAGAGACTATGAGAGCAGGCTGGGGCATCTGAATATGTACACCTTGGAGGATAGAAGGGACAGGGGAGACATGATCGAGACATTCAAGTATCTGAGGGGAATCAGTAAGGATGGGACAGATGGGGTCTTTAAGCTAAGGAGGGAGAGGGAGAGGGACACCAGGGGGCACAGGCTAAGAATAGAGGGGGAAGATTTAGGAAAGAAACAAGGAGACACTATTTCACGGAGATGGTGGTAGTAAAATGGAATGTGCTACTAGAATGAGTGGTATCATATAAATCTGTGAACAGCTTCAAAAGGGCATGGGACAGGGAACAGGGGAGAGTCAGGTTGGGGGAGGTGGGGGGCGGCAGTGGAATGACAAAGGGGAGAGGGTGGGGCAGCTGCAAACTAGGGGTGCTAGCTGCACACTCAAGCAGACTTAGACCAGGTCGTCTGTTTCTGCTGGCACTTTTGTATGGGCGATACCACTGTTTTGACTAGGTTCAGTAAAGTCGGACAAAGCTGGCTACTGCCTACTGCCCTAGATGCCAAACGTCAGCTGTTGTATAAGTGGAGAACAGATATTGCCCCCCCCCCATGAAAAAGGTCTGGCTTTTAGCCTTATTTAAGTTAGCTGGATATGACAGAAGGACACATTCCTCTTGGAACAGTATGCAAAGATGCCACCAGGTCTGGGATCCCTTTTTATCCATATATTCTGAAAGCCAAGTCCGGGGCAAAAGGGCCAACCTCCTTCCTCTCCCCCCTCCCTTGTCACAGTTGCTGCAGCCCTTTCCCTCTCCTAGACAGTGGGTTGAACCATGTGATGATTGGAAATAAACAAGTTGGCAGTTGATGTATAGATGCTATGGATTAGATACTGTTATAAATTGTTGTATATTAGGTTCTTATAGATTTACTGTGAACCTTTTTTACTGACACTCTGTTGTTCACTGTTGAAAAAGTTTGACTCATTTTTCTTCTTTATTTGTACTACAGATTTTGCCCTGTATTGTCCTGTACACATATTTTTGAAATTGACTCTGTTTCTTCAGTAAAAATTCTAATAAAAACCCTTTAACTCAAAACAGTTCTGTTTGTCTCTAAACCCTTATGTTTAAAATTCGTTAGTGTATCATTTGCTCTTTTTTCAAACATAACATCTATAATCCCTAGGCAGTGCTATTCTAAGGGCTACTACCTCTGCCTATATGGCAATACACAGGCTGAGGGGCCTGAGGTCTCTAATTAGGTGCCTCCACCCAGAGAAATGGTATTGGGGTTGCTTATCTGCTCTGGTATAGCCCTCTGGGATGCAGTAACCACCCACCAACCCTTTTAGTGGCCTAAGAAATAACACAGTGGTACATTCACAATTAAAAGGCAGCAGTAATAATATGCTCACACCCTTTTCACTTACCACCAGGGCTGGTCCCACTGCAACTGCTCTGGATACCCCTGGAAAATAAGATCAGTAATGCAACGATAAAACATTAACACTGTTACCCAACTAATAATATGCACACTAGCCAGGTTAAACGTGAAAAAAGACAATCAGGTTTATTTAGGGGCAGTGAACAAGGGAGGGGTGTGACTCTAAAGAATGATTAGCAATCTGATTTAAATCAGGATTGTCTGGCATGTACTTTAAGTTCCAACTTGACAGTTCAACAACCCTGGGTACCCAGAATGTCATGCAGGCTAGCCTGAAGTGTTGTCCGGGGTGGCCGGTGTTGCAGCTAATGTTGGGGCCCTTAAGGAAAGAAAAACAAGCATGCACACAACCCAATTATTTGTAATCAAAGCCGGATGGCTCAGTCCATTGCAAGAACCCAGTAAAAGAAACAATTAGATGGTACCACAATGATTTTTGCTTTCATTGCAGGAAGCTACCCTGATTTGTACTCACGCTACCAGGACCTGGCTGCAGTGCAGGCGAGATACTAAGGTTCATACTAAGGTTTGTCAGGAGCTAGAGAGATGTGAGGCACATAATTGCTCCTGGGTACTAATAATAACAAAAAGAGGTACCAGATATAATGAATTTGTCCAACCGAGTCTTGAAAATAGGCTTGGTACTACTAATGACCACGTCCTCAGATAAAGCATTCCATGGCTTAATAACACGTAATGTGTAAAAAAAATATTGCGAGGCATAAGATTGTATCTCCTTTGTTGTAACTGAAGCGGGTGGCCTCTAAAATTATACGTATCTTCCTTAAACTTGAGTCCTAACGTAGTTAATAAGTAGGAATCGTTGATGACATCAAATGTCAAAAGAAGATCCCCTCTTAGTCGTCTAGTAGAAAGAGACATCAGAGTTAGAGACCTAAGCCTGGTTTTGTATGGGACATTTCTCAACCCTCTCACTATTTATGTGAATCCACTTTGTACCTTTTCTAGCTGCAAAATATCCTTTTTCCTGAAGGGACACCATAATTGTGTTGAAAATCCAAGTGAGGGCGAACATATGCTCTATAGAGTGGCATCAGCACTTTGCTATCTCTTGATTTAATGTTCCTTTTTATAGACCAAATTATCTGGTTGGCTTTAAGGATAATCTCATTAATCTGAGATTTGGGGAGAAAGTCATCGGATACCAGGACCCCCAAATCTCTCTCTGTGTCCATACTAATTAACACTCTATTATCTAAAATATAAGCATGAGATGGATTATTTGACCCAAAGTGCAAAATTTTGCATTTAGTGTGATTCAATTTCATCCAGTAATCCATTTGGATATTTTATCTAGATCATTCTGAATGGACGATTTTGATCCAGATGAGCACATGGTCCACCATTTTTGATATCATCCACGTATTTAATAGTGTTGTAATGACAATTGGTTTTTACGTCAGCTATAAAAAGCTAAAAGAGACAGGGGGCCAAGTACAGAACCCTGAGGGACCCCACTTGAGACAATCCCCATACCTAAAAGCTGTCCATTAATTAGAACTATTTGTGTTCATTTGCTTAACCAATTAGCTACCCATTTGGCAAGAATGGGATTAACATTAAATAAATAAAGTTTGTGTAGCAAGGCCCAATGAGGGAGGAGATCAAAGGCCTGACTAAAGTCAATGTAAATAACATCATTAGGAAATTGATTATCTAATTGAAAACTGATGTCTTCGTAAGCACGTAATAAGTTAGTCAAACAACTTCTGCCCTTTTTGAAACCATGTTGCTCACTGTCAGTTTTGGCTAGAGTGGAACTAATCATATCCTTGATTCAACTTTCCAAGACCTTACACATGGGGGATGTTAGGCTAATTGGTCTTTAATTCTCCCAACGATTCCTTGGACCTTTTTTTGTAGATCGGAATTACATGCGCAGTTTTCCAACCTTCAGGAATATAGTTATAGTTAATACAGTGTTCATATAGTAATTTAAGGGGCAGAGATAAACTGTCAGCTAATAAAAACAAAAGGTGGCCAGGCAAGTCATCAGGAGATGCACTGATTTTCCCTTTAAGCTTGAGTAATTTAGCATGGACATCTGATTCAGAGATAGTAATAAAGCTACCCACGGAATCTGTAGTTACATTAGTTCTCTGATTATTTTGAAATCTATTACAGAAGTTGGTATCTAATAAATTGGCCATGTCAAGGGAGTTAGATATAAGGGCATCATTTACCTGAAGTGGGCTTACCTGACATGGAGATTTCCGAAGGGAATTAATATAGGCAAACAATGACTTGCTATTGTCCCTACGTGCATTTGAGGCTAGCCTAAGCTTCCAATTCTTTTTCTCTCTTCTAATACAATTTTTACATTTTTTTACATATGTAGATATGAACACCAGTTTATGCCAGTTTTGGATTTTAAATAGGCTGAGTAACGCTTATTTTTTCTTTTAATAAATTTAGTAATAGCCTTAGTCATCCATTTTGGTTTAGGTTGTGTAAATGTGGCTTTTAGCTTAGTTGGAACATGGCTGTTTCTAAGGTCAGTGAGTGTACTTAATAAAGTACTGAAAAACTCTCCAACACCTACAGTGTTATACATGGATGGCCAATCTACACTATCCAAACCAGTTATGATGGTTGGAATATCTGCTTTCTCATACATGTAAACCATAGATCTATTGGTTACCAAGTAGGGCACTTCTTGTATGACAAAACGTATAGAGCAGTGATCTCTATTACCAATTGGTGATGAAACTACACAATTCTTTAACATCAAGGATCTACTGTAAAAGACAAGATTGAGAAGATTTTTCCCCCGGGTAGGTTGTGTTACACCTTGCGTTAGGTTACACTGCTGACACATATCCACTAATTTCCTTCCAGAACTGGAAGCTGCCATACACTTGACCCAATCAATATCACCTAAGTTGAAATCTCCAGTTAAGATGATATCCCCCAGAGAACAAGCTAATTTGATTTCTTTAATAATGATATCAAGATGTTCAGTGGGAGCATTTGGGGGGCGATAACAGACACCCAGAATAATATGCTGATTTTTGTTTAACATTAATTTTATCCATATTGATTCTGAGGGACTGGCAGGAGTTTTGACCTTATTAGTAATTTCAACTGCCTGTAGGGAATTACTTAGGAAATTGGCAACACCATCTCCCTTTTTATTTTGCCTGTTGTAATTGTAAAACATATATCCAGGCAAAGAGAAGTTCCAGCTGAGTTTCTCATCTCCCCATGTTTCAGTTATTAGTATAATATCAATTTTGTCCGTTGTTAAAATGACCCTTAACTCATCTAATTTGCTGTGGAGGCTCCTGGCACTGAAATACAAACATTTTAAATTGTTAAATGGAGTATGTTTATCCAAGACCCTCTTGGGGGGAGGAACTAGTCACTCCCCTAAATCAAGCAGTTTAAATGTTTATTAATATGATTTAATATATGTTCACTCAATAGTTGGTTCCCCTTGTGGCTTAAATGTAGTCCTTTTCTACAGAACAGGTCAAATCTCCCTATACAATCTTCCCAATGGGTGATGCAGACTTGATTTTGCTTCAAACATCTCACCTGGAGATGTAGACTTTATGGTGGTGATCAAGGAGGCTGGAGGAAGCTGGGCCGACATGGCTCACCTCTGGCCTCTGGGTGGTCGCTACCTGCTCGATGGTGTTGGGCAGGGGGCCGAATCCCTAAGCCGGTCTTTCGCCGACATGGCGTCTGATGCAGGAGTAGCAGCCAAGGCTGAGATAGCAGGGCCCAGGCAGGATGAACAGTTCTGGAAAAGTTTGTGATCGTCTGCTGGTAAAGCCTCCAGCTGGCATAACAGGTTTTATTGTGGGGAACCAAATCCCAAACAATAAAACACATTCAGCACATTTAAATCACTAACTTCTTTAAACAACAGTTCAGATACAGTCCAGTTGCAGAGTCACAGCACTGTTCAAACCCTTCAATCCGAGTTTAATTCTCTCACAAACTGGGCCGATCTCTTCTGGAGCAAGTCTTCGGTCCAAATCACAAGTTGCAATGACACTTCTTCTTTTCTTCTGTCATAGTTCCAAGGCTGGAAATTGGATAGGTCCGACTTCTGAAATAGGCAGTTCAATTGCAGAAGAACATGGCAGGAAGGCCAGCTCAGTCTCTTTCCTCTGATTCCCCTATGCTCCTTCTGGGAACAGCTGCTTGAAAGCTCGAGCTGTTCACTCTTCCACCTCCAACTCTAACTGATCCACTGCTTCAGGCAGTTCTGGGCATTTCCCTTGTAATCCAAAAGGTTCGGTTGGCTGAAGGAACTGTCAGTCACAGTAAAGGCTCCCCCTCCAGATCCATCCGGGTGCCAACATTCAGAACTACAAAACTACAGAATTTCCTTCCCACAAGACCCCTGGGGACGGGATCCATTTTAAGTCCCCAGTGGCTCGATTGGTCCAAATACTGGAAGTCCAGGACCTAACATGGTGGCTCCCATCCAAATGTTTGAGCTGCAATAAAAGCAGGTTAGACAAACTTCTCTATCTTTACTATAACAGCAGATAAACAGTAAATAGACACAGTTCCAATATAGGCTCCCTCTGCGCAAGTAGCGACTGCAGAAAGGAGCAAAATAACACACTGTCTGGCCAGTTATAAGCTTTAAATCACTCAGATCCAGCCCAGACTAATTTCTAAACACAGATTAGCTATGCTTTTAAAGAGACAGCCACAGAGGCTCAATAGGGCACTCTCACACAAATAGAACCACTTAAGACAGGACACCAGCCTGACAGTGGGTATTAAGGAGCCCAGGAAGACATTATAGTGAACCTCAATTTGTAGGGGGGTTACATATCCTTGCTACAATTTCGCTGAATTCATAAGAACTGTAAATCATTCACAAGTGAAAAAAAACTGGTAAAGAATATGAAATTGAACAGTTAATTACTTGTGATACAGCAGGTATAATCTATACTGTAGAATGGTGCTGTGGAGCCTACTATATAGGAAAGACTATACATCCATTTAAACAATGAGTTGGTGAGAATATCAGAGATAGCAACACTGAAAATATACGAAACATATTTGCAGTACGTACTGAATTTACAAAACGCAATGGTGATCATCATTGGATGTTTACAGATATTGAAAAGCTGAGTATGGGACCTGAGGGGGTAACCTAGATTGCGCCTTTTTTAAAAAAAACAGGAGGCATTTTGGATGTACACCCTGGGGGATTGGAAGCTCTTGGGTTAAATTAAAGGTTTGAAATATCTGCTTTTTGGAGTTGGTGCATTGAGTCTCTATCTCCAAAATGAGCTGATACCTTGGGTTGACTATACACAATTGTTGTACTGATTTATTTAAGCAAGCCTTATTTTTAATGAACAAACATTTTTAAATAGTTTATTGTTCTATGTCTTATATTTAGACCTCCCCTAAGTGTGTTAATACTGTCCATGATACTGGTGAAGCCAAGTCTGTAGAGAAAAGCATCATTTGCAGACCTTGCTAAAAGAAAAGTTATGCAGGTTCAAACCCCACTATGGGAGTTTGAAGATGAAAAGATATGACAGACTTTTCTCCACAGTATACGAAAGACTCTCACATTTTTTTTGTGCGTGTGATAATTGTTTTAAATATTGCACAGAATGGTGTAAAGATTTTTGGAATGGGGTCACTTTAACTTAATGAACAAGGGGGGCTGTGAGGACATTACACTCCAGTGACAGATAAAAGCAACGCATTCTAATTGACATGTTAAATTATTTCACCTTGTTTTGCTCGCTGAGATAATAAACAGCCACAATAAAGCACAAGCAACTGTAGCTGCCCATCACCCATCCATATTGGATTTTGTTTAAACTGATGCTGGAATTCTGTTGGTTGTAATAAAGTGTTGTTTTTTTTTCCATTGCAAGGTTTCATCCTTTTCTTGAGACTGATTATGTGAAAACAGTGGTGCAGCTCTATGCTGCCACAGATTAGAACGTATACTCAGCCTGCACAGGCACCTGTAGGTAATGCTGAATATGGCAGCTTGTCCCCTATCGTATATCATCGCCGCAGCAATGGGAAAACAGCAAAGACCATCACAGCAACAGAACTGGCTGTTCACTTTGATGGTCCGCTGGTTTCCCGATGCTGCTGTCTCTGGGGAGTTTGCCCCCTCCCTGAATCAACTTCGATTCGGAGATGATAATCTATAGTGTTGGGGGGGGGGAGCAAAGCCTCCCCCGCAAACAAAACTTTTTTATACAGTGACGGCACGATGCCAGTTCTCGGCATTGTCCTCACTCAGGCATTCTGTATCTTATTCTTGTGGATTTTAGTAGGAAAAAAATTTAGATATTTTGCTAGTTAGCTTATCCCTAAACACAGACACTCTCACAGATTTAGAAACCCCTTATGCTTTTGAGATTTTTTTTATCGTATTTGTGTTTACAGAAACCACATAAATTGGACAATTTCTGTCTTCTGGTACTGTTTATGTATTGCACCCACTGAGTTTTTTGGCAAGCTGCCTTTGCTTCTCTTACCAGCTGCAATGTATGTCTAATAGATAGGTATGAAGGGTTTATACCAAGAGGCTCCATTGTAAATACTGCCTTTGTTCTCCGTGACTGGCAGTGATTACATGTGCTGATGGCTCACTGTTGTCCTCTGTTGGTGATCAAGCAAATTGCCATGCAGTATGGCCTTACGGTCGGGGAAATGGAATGAAAGAATGTAAGGCAAAATAAGAAAGATTACTTTAGCATTTCTTGGACCCTTTTGTATTCTGATTAACTGTGGTGCATGGACTCTAGCACAAATAGTATAGAATTTACATTTATGTTAGACACTTCCACTTCAGCTTACCCCCCCCCCCGCCAAGGATTTACATACCTACTGTAGGATGCTTTGCAGAGGGTTTTATGCTTTAGAATACATGCATACATATTGGAGAGTTATAACCCCCCAAAAAAATTAATTACCTCTCTTCTTGTGGTGCTTATGTAGTCTGCAAGCTGCTCTTTTTGCAAACTGCCTTTGCTTCTCATGTGTGTCACACCAACTGTAATGTGTCTGTAATAGATAGGTATGGCAGGTTTATACCAAGAGGATTCATTTTAAATTATGAAATGGGTAGTAATAATATTGGCTCCTGATTGGTTGAAAGCTCCTTTCAGCTGGGCCATTATCCCAGCACAATGGCCTGGCTGAAAGTACTCCCAGACAAATTGGCTGACCACTCGTGTTTGGAGCGCTCCGCTGTACTGACCATCACCCACTGCCCGCTTTAGATAATGAAGCACTTTTACAACAGCTGGGTTGCGGGGATGCAAATAAAAGTGACAGGGATTTGTTCATTACTTTTTGCCGCCAAAAGCACCTCACGGTAATTGCTCCCACTCTCCTCGCGATGTAAGAGGTCACATTAACGGCTCCTGCTTTCCCCACTAACTTGACAGGTACTTTTTTTTTTAGAATAATAAAAAAAAACAGACAAGCTAATCTTCACCCCGCTAGTCGCCTTCATCTCTGTCGGCTCTGTTTTGCACACCACATGTGATGTGAGACGCGCCGCAAAATTTTAACCATTTATTTTTTCTTTAAACAAACAAAAAAAGAGGAGTTAGCTGTAGAGCGTGGCAACTACCTGCCGCTCCCCTGATGTGACCAGGAACCATTAGCTAATAGAGATGAAGGCGACTGGGGGGTGTGTGACTAGATAGCTTGTCTGTTTATTTTTTATTATTAAAAAAAACAAAAGCACCTGTTAAGTTATCGGGAAGAGCGGGAGCCATTGATGTGACCTTGAATTTGAAGCCTTGACTGCTCAATAGTTACACCACGAACACTAAGAAAAAGAAACACTGTGTAAAACATTGACATCACCTGCTGGCAAAGTAGGGTCACAACACAGTGACCAAACAGGATTCTTTTTTTCTTTATAAAGATTTATTCAAACATTTCTGTATCTTTTTGGGGGAAATAAAATATAGATTTTTGTAAATATTGCTTTATTAATATAGTACTTCTCTGGTGGTGGAAGCACTTGGCTCTGCCTCATGCTTCAACCTGCCCCCCCATCATGCCTTATTGCTTAAATATAGTTTTCTGTGGTTGGTAGTGTTTACATGAGCTGATGGTGCACGTATTCCATGTAGTTGATCAAGCAAATTGACACTCAGTATGACCCCCCCCCATCCTGAAGATGTAACGGAGTAAAGGATGAAAAAAAGCATTGTGTGAATGAAGAGATTAGGGCAAAGTGATAAGGATAGCTTACAGGGACACTGTCAACACACTAGTCGTCAAAGTTTCTTGAGTTTAAAAAACACAACGTGTGATTGGTCACATTCTATAGAGACTGCTGGTATAGTTTGTAATTTGATTCTGATTCCTTTTTTCTTTTTGTAAATGAAAAACAGACTTCCAACCATACTGGTGTTACCACACCAAAAAACATGTTTGTTTACAGTCCTTGATCAACTCACACTGCATCATTCCTGGACTTGGGAACAACCCCAGTGCAGTCTTGCCACTCATGAAGCCGTGGAAGGAGAGGAGGCTATTGCTCCATGAGTAGCTGCGCTGTTTGGGGGCGTTCCATACGTTCAGGAAGTATGCAATAAGAGTAGATCAAGGATTTTTTAGCAAAACAAGGTTGGGTTTAATTACACTATAAGCATCCATTTCAGTTCTACTGAGAAAGATAGTGGATACATCAACTGGCAACATCAATGAAATTTAGGAAAGCAAAGAATCATAAAATGCGAGTTTACAACTAGAAATAATATGATGGAAAAAGGGTTGACAGTGTCCCTTTAACATCTCTCAGTTGCTTTGGCACTTTAATCAAATGCTTGTAGAGTGTGACCAATAAAATAACATGAAATACACATTTATACACTGCATTTCATATACTATATCCAAAATGATTTACAAGCAATTTATTTACACAGGATAGCCTAACGGAGATGTCGCATTTAATTTCCCTGTGGGGTATTGCTTCTATCTGTGTTGGCTTGTCACAACTTTGTGCCATTGGTATGCTGGTTTATTGTTTATTCGATTTACTTCTGCTCTGATGTCAGGTGTAGACCAGCAGCCAGAAGAAATGAAGCCTAGGGGACAATGATGCTGTTTTTATGTCAATGTAAATGGTTATTATCAACAAGAGCAAGCTAACTACAGAAAATGTATGGAACTTTTTTATTTATTTATGACTTTGATAACCGGGTGAGTGCACTGATCCCAGGGACCATTTTCATGCACGACTTGGGCCATAACACATGGCGCAGGGTGACAGAGAAGTACAAGGTAACAGTAATACACATGAAAGAAGATTTTGATGCAAGTAACAATAGTAAGCACAATATACAGGTTTGATGCATAAGTCCATTTGAGAACAATGACTACAAGGTTTCAGCATAAACTGATACATATTTGAAAAGGTTGTCTTTCTAATGCTTCCCCCATGAAGTCACGGGGTTGCTAACTTCCACATGGACAGCCACTTGGAGATGGACTGAATAGACCACAGTTTAATATCTCATCTAAAGGATGGCACCACCAAGAGTGCAACACCTCCCGAGTGCAGCGTGAGTATTAAGTAGTAGTCCAAATACCTGCTGTGGGGCTTGAACATATGAACAGCCAGTCTTCCTGGCCCAGATGGTAGAGTGGCAGCAACTGAGCTACTGAAACCGTAAATGCATAACTAACCTGGTTTATTGTTAACACATGTGGAGCCCATGTAACTGAGTGGGAGGATGGGGGGGGGACTAAATACAGCATAACTAAACTACTGCTGTTGTTGGCAGGCTTTTCCTCTGACTCAATAAGAAACAAAGTGTAGGTGCACTGGAGAAGGGGGAGGCAATAGTCTTCAGAGGAAATTATATCCCATTTATTTTTGAAGGTCACAAATAATCTGCTCTGCCAGGGTTCTACAGTTTCAACAATTACCCTGTAATTAAGGAATTAGTTCAGGGGACGTCACAGGAGCTGTCAGCTAAGACTGATTAGACTTGAGGCTGATACAAGTCTTTTAAAGCAGATTGCAGTTCTCTTTGGGCTATCAACAAGCGATGCGGGAGATTGTAGTGAAAGGAAATGCAGCAGTAGGAACGCTGTTTTGTCTTTTATTCTAACCTCTGATCAAATGCAAGGGCACGTTTTGAGTTTCTGAAAGTGGTTAAAAGTGTAAATGAGGTTATCTTTATTTATTTAGACACACACTTGCTAAGAAATTACAATTTATTAGCTGTTAGTATAGAATACCTCGTGAACTTAACTTCTGTTATTATTTCCTTGTTCCACCCCTTAATATTCCTGGCTGTTTTCCTCCCCTGGTGGTTACTTCTGGATACACGTCAGCAACTTATAATGTATGGGGGCCCTTATTATTGGCTGAAATCAAGCAGATTACAATCTTGTTATGCTATTGTTATGACATCACTCTGTTGTTAACCCTTCTTGAGTATGTCATAGCAATGGTATAACAAAACAGAATGCTCACAACATAGAGGATAGTGTATGGGCAACAGTGAACAACAACAGTGTTGTTCACTTCGAGAGGTTGTCATGACAACCGTTGAAACCTCGTGAGCGAAACTCGAGAGGTTTGAGGGTGTCATGACACCTCGAGAAGTGAACGGCACTGTTGTTGTTCACTGTTGCCCATACACTGTCTTTTATAGTGTATATGCAAAAACTGTATCCCGAAACAGCATTTGACTACCACCACTGTCGCACCGTGATGTCTATGACTCTCTGCCACTACCCCGTGTCCGTAAAATCATTCCACTCCTTACGGTTACTTCATCAGTTCTAAGAAGAAATGCAGCTGTCTTGCTGTATGCTGGCCATTATTTTAAAAAATGGCACTTACTGTAGGATTGTAACGTCCTGCTGTGCCATCGGTGAATTGCCCTGGACATTTTTCAGACGGCTCCGAACCGCAACTTGCGCATGCGCCACTCAATCTGAGCTGTGGTACCATCGATGTGACATGCTCACGATGGTACAACAACATCGTGACATTACTATAATGGTACAACAAGTCTAGGGAAAACTAGATTTTCAAAGACAACAACGTTCTAACATACACCATAGTGTTCTAACAAAACAGAATGCTCACAACAATCAATGTTCTGTAAAGTAATTCAGTAAAGTAATTCAATCTGTGATTACACACCCTTGGTAGCCCATACACTATAACATATAATGTATGGTCTTTGGTTAAGAGCTGCACTGAAAACACTTCTTAATGTTGCCATGACATCTGAAAACCTCTCGAGCTGCGCTGTCAAGGTTTACAACGATGTCATGGCAACCTCTCGAAGTGTTTACAGCGTGGTTATTAACCAAAGACCATACATTATCCTCTATATTGTGTATTATAGTGGCCAAGAGACTGCTTCGAGTTGAGTACTGGCCTATGTGTATCAGTCATAATCCAAGTGGTAACCTGCATCTAAGAAACAAGTCCCACCTTTATTTCAAGAGACGTGACCACTCATAGGAGCCTTTGCTCAGACAGCAATGACCAAGGATATTACAACATTGCAAGAAGTGTGAGGGAGAGGGTAAACTTAGAAAGGGCACCTAGGGCTTAAAATGGCAGTCATGGTGGGCTGAATTTTGAAAGGGTAGTTAATACGTGAAAGGCTTAAAGGGTGCAATTGTTAAAAATTGGGGTGGAGCATTCCCTATTAGCCTCGTGGTTCTGAAATCTCATGCCAGTGATGTCTAAGAAAGCTCTAAATGAGATCTTAGTTTGACCCTTGCAGAAAAGTGTAGTAACAATCCCATGGAGTAATACACCTCTGTATCATGGCAAGGTGGCCGGTCACATAGAAGACTACTTAAGGGGCTAGCCAGCTTGCCATTGTACAGAGTCCATGAGGTTATTACCAAGAACCCGTAATTTTCTGTCCATTTTTGTATGGCGTGTACTTACTAATGTCCTGTTTACTGATGTACAAGGAGAGGCTGCAAGACCTCAACATGTACACCCTGGAGACTAGAAGGAGAGATGGGACATGATAGAAGTATACAGATGCCTGTATGGGGCAAACAGGGTGGCTTGCAAATACATATTTTTCTTAAGTGTGACTACAGGTAGGTAGGGGAGTTCACTGAAACTGGTGGGGGCGGGGGAGATTCAGGAGGGATGTTCGCAAAGCCCTTTTACACTGAAAGAGTGGTGGGCAAGTGGAACAGACTGCCAGAGGAGGTGGTGTCAACCAAAACAGTGTGTGTATGGGGGGGGGGTCAAGGTAGGGTGGGACAGGCACATGGCCACAGTAAGAGGCTAAGGGGCAAAGATAAGAGAGAGAGATGGCCACCAGGGCTTACATAGGGCAGTTGGGGGGGCAGAGTGGATGGACCACAGGGCCTTTTTCTTCGGCCTTTTTCTATGTTTCGATGTTTATGGTGTTCAAACCTTGCTAAGACTTAAGAATATTTGTTACTAAAATTGCTGGCCTACAGTTGAACTATGACAGGCATTTAATGAAGACATGGGTTGTAAGTACATTTTCTGGACAAATATTAGGAAGAGTTAATGCAGGACATAAGGTCAATTTTAGGAGTAGAAATACAGTACACAGTTTACCAGAGTCTCTTTTCCTGGAAGTCTTTTTTACATAATAGATTGACTGAAGCAGAGGAATATCCATTTTCTATTCTGGTCAATGCAACAAAGAAATGTCGTATTTTGAAGGGGTTACAAAAATTCCCTCCAACCAGTGAGGAATGGAGGGGTATGGGAAACAAAATGTTTTAAACTGAAAGAGCTGACACCCTGTGAGATAACTGAAAGATGGTTTTTGGCAGATAACGAGCACTAGGTGGTGTTTTCCCGTGGAATGCATTAACTGAACCTGTTAAGCTGCTTGATTTTCTGATTGGTAGCAACACTTCGCTGTTTTTTGTTGGATGCTATTGCATTGCTTACTCATCACAACTGTCACGTCTCTCCTCCCCTCTCCACCTCTCCCCCCCCCCCCTTTCATTTTGCTACTTCGGCCTCTAGTGCTCCTTTTCATACCCCCTCTTTTGTAGCATAATTTGTTTCCACCTTCCCCCTCCATTAATTTACCTTCCTCCACTTCTGCACTTCTGCTTCCTGCCCTCTCGATAGCTAAATTGTGATGCTAAATTGTGATGCTCCCTGGAGGTCCTTCTCCACTTCTGTGGCACTCACTCCCCCCCACCCCTGCAGATGTAAATCCTTAAATTCTTGTACCTTAAGCTTATTATTACCCTTTGGTTTTGGAGTAATGTTATTAATTATGCTCCCCCTTCCTTTCCCTTCCCAAGGACTTAGCATTGTTTATTTAAATGTGAGGAGTTTATTTCCTAAGCTGGATCAGCTCAGGCTGTGGGTACTGCAGTACCTCTCTGATGTCCAGGTCACCACAGAATCCAGACCACAGCTTGGGTCTGTGAGGCTAACTTTGCAGTTCCTGGGTAAGCAGTCCATAGACAGGATTGTGGTGGAGGGGGGCAGTTTACGTTAATCCCAGTCTCACCTGTGATAGCACGCTCCAGTCCCTTGTCCCCGTCTCCCACAAACTGCTTCTGTGTAAACTCTCTTATGCCGCCTCACTCCCCATTTTTATGTTTGCTTGCACGTGCAGTGCACAAGAAACATATTACGGTTAGTAGAACATTGCAGAGGTGTGACAGTATTTGGCCAATCCAGCGAACACTTTCAGGGGCTCGTCCCTTGTCCACCAATCAACAGGGAAGCTGCCGATGATGGCAGTTTCAGAGCAAGCGCTGGACTTGAAAGAAATCTGACACTTCAATCTGGGGCAGTTTCGTCAACCCTGATTGCAGTGGCAGCTACCCCCCCCAACCAGGCACACAGTGGCGAAGAAGACTCCAGCCATGAACATTACAGTGCACAGCAATGTGCATGACTGGAGTTACAAGCAACCCATTTGCTCACTGTGCCTTTCATGGTGAAAAATATCAATAAATAAAGTTAATTAAACATAATAAATGAGCCGTGCTGTGGCTTTGCAGATTGGCAGCTCCTGCCGCCCACCACACAGTCCCTTGAAAGCTGACATCAGGGTGGCCAATCCCTGTGTCGGCAAGCCCCCAACCCCACCCAACTATTGTGGCACACTGGGAGCCCACCCCAGTGTGCCCAGATAAATGGGGTTTTTTTTACTTTCCAACACAAGAATGCTCACTCCCAGTGTCAGATGACTCTGCCCCCCAAGCCCGAACATATCTTTTGCTGACAACGGGGTGCCCAAACCCCATGTCTGCATACCCCCCAAGCCTGACTGGCACACTGGGAGTCCAAAGTAATTCTTTATTTTTTTTTCCAACACCAGGATGCTCACTCCCAGTGTTGGATGCACCCCCCCATGCCCCCTTTTTTCAGCAGACCTTGGGGTGCCCAGTTGATCCCCCCTCCACTATTCTGGCACACTGGGAGCCCACCCTAGTGTGCCAAAATCCATTTTGTAATATTTCACCTATAAATAAGAAAACATTCCCTCAAGGTATTTTTTTTAAACCTGAAAAAAAAAATGGTCCCTTGTCGCTCCCGCCAGCCCCTTCCCCCACAACCTGCACCCTCTCTCTGCGCACCCCACCTCCCAGCACCCCCTCACCCATGTTTATCTCTGGAGGTCGGGAGCAGTGATCTTCTGTGAACCGGGAACATGTCTTCACTCTTCAAAGACCAACTGGGAACTGAAGAAATGACTGTAAGCCCTATATTGGCAGTGAATGGGTGGGGATTAAATTTAGGTTGATATCTCAGTCAAGTTTTGGAGTTTTGGTCCCAAATTTTCAACATGGGGTTATTGGCACCCCGTCTCATGAACACTGACACTGTCATTTCATTTCTCAGTCTCGAAAGGTGATTTTGCAGTCGCTGCATGGAATCACCTTTTGGGACTGATTAATGAAACAACAGTGCCACTGTTCATGAGGTGGGGTCCCAAAGCCCATGCTGCAGGTTGGTGAAAACATTTCAAGAAATGACTGCGTTACAAGCGTGCATTGTGCAGTTTCTACGCACGTCGTAACTTCGCCAATTTTTAACATTTTCACTCCATATTTTAAACCCTGTAATTTTGTCAAACCTCCGTATGAACAGCATAGCTGTCATTTTTCATATCCTGCCCAAAACATGTTTTCACACCTGTGGCGCAGTTTGGCGCAGTTACTGTGCAAAATCAACTTTCGAGGTGGAGTAATGAAATGATAATATCATTGTTCATGAGGTGGGGTCCCAAAAAGCCCATGTTCAAAACTTGGTGAAAATATTCCACAAAATGATTGCATTACAGGTGTGTGTTGCAGAGTTTCTACGCATGCTTGTAACTTTGCCAGTTTTTTATATTTTCACTTCAGATTTTCAACATTGCCATTTTTTCACACCTCCTCCAGAACGGTAGAGCTGTCATTTTTCACATCCTGCCCAGAATGTGTTTTCGCACCTGTGGTGCTGAATGGCGCAGTCGCTATGTGAAATCACCTTTTGGGATTGAGTAATGAAATGATAGTGCCTCTGTTCATGAAGTGGGGTCCCAAAAAGCCCATGTTGAAAATTTGGAGCAAAAATAACAACAAATGCCCTGGGCATTAGGGTTTTCAACCGTAATGTCCGGCCCTGTAGAGACTGACAGGCGTCAGGGTGTGACATGGGGTCCTTGGCTGTAATGCTTAAGCTATTCCACCCCCACCCCCACCCTGCAGCCAGAGACAGGATTGAGGTATGCCTTGGGGTCTTCAGCCCTAACATTCAGCCCATTCTCCTATACTGCACCCATTTCAGCTTATTTCCTTATGTAATGGGGTGAGCATAAGTGCCGAAGACCCAAAGGCACGACACAACATCTATTGGTGTCTGCAGGGTGGGGTGAGGTGGAATGGCAAGAGTGTTATGCCTGACGGTGCAAAGGCACACCCTCAATGCCTGTCAGTCTCTGCAGGGTGGGGGTGAGGGTTGGCCCTTTTTCCTGCTTAGCCAGCTCCTTTGTGCAGCACAACCAAATGCTCCTGTTGTTTCCAAATAAGAAAACACAAGAAATGGTTATCATTCTATGGCTGGAGCTGGATCTAGGAAAAAAAAAAACTCCAGTCACAAAGCAAGCTTAGTGCTGGTTATTCTGGGTGACAGAGGCAGTCACTCCTATTATGCCATACAAGAAGGGTGCCAAAGTCTAAAGCACAAGGCCATATAATTTCTGCAAATGCTCGTGAGTTGCTTGGTCAGACACCTGAATACCTTATTTACGTTTCTATTTATATACAATCCAATTATTTCTTTCTCATTTATTTGTATTTTTTGTTTTACCAGGAAAGGCACCCTAGACTGTGATAGCTTGTTTGCAGGTGCATCATGTACGGTGGGTTATATGAACCTGTTTTATTGACAGGGAATGTTGGCCATGACACTGGGGGCACTCTACTAGGCTTCTTCGTAAGAAGATGGAAGAAATGGAATGTTCTCGAACATCATGTATAGGGGCTCTAGAATATCAGCAACACTTTCTCTTTGTCCCTGTGCAAATACATTTTGGGGGTCTTGTATTCTGGCATGGAAGGAACCTTTATTTGCACACGTTACATATCGGAGGTAGTACTGGGCTTATTTACTGGCAGTTGGAAGAAATTCCACAAGAGCACACGTTACCTTTGCTATTTGTAAACATCTTTTGTGGCAGACCAGATGTGCATTGATGACACAACAAAAACATACCGCTCCTGGGATTGTGCTGGAAATTGTCATCAGGCATTTGCGGAAGATATATTGCCAAGAACATGGTGTATTGCCTCCTAAATGTTTTCATAACATCAGGAATGGCTGAGGTTGACCCTCTTCAGGTGGTATGATGGCGTATGTTATAAGTTAATAATGACCAAGAGGTTCTTGGAGTCACAAAAGGGAGGGTTTTAGTGACGTCTGTTTTAGTTTTCACGGCTATTATTTTGGTTTTTCATTCTCATTTGTAGTATTTCGTATATGTTAGTGTAAACTAAGCATTATCGTTGTTGGTTTTCTAAAGTTGTAAGTATGTCGTGTACTGTTGATGAATTGTTTTAATTTTCATTCCGTTAAAAAAAAAATCCCCTACGCTGCTTCAATACATGCCATGGGATCTTTAACTGCCACCCAGAGAGTGACCAGAGATGGGCCAAAGAGACCCCAGTTTAATGTCTCATCTGAAGAATGGCACCTCAACAGTGCAGGCGCCCGCCCCCCACTGCACTGCAGTGTCAGTTATAGGTATTACCAAAGTACCTGGTGTGGGACTGGAACCTACAACCTTCCAATCTTCTGGCCCTAGAGATGAGTATGTCATCTACTGAACTACTGACACATATTTATATTTTGAATTTTATTTTTATATTTTGCAGTCAGTAGATCTTTTGTTTTGTTAGTTTCCCTCTGTGATTTCTTTTCGCAGGATTTCCAGAGTGGCAAGCGACTTACTAGTGCGCTCTTATTGTATCTCTCGTTTATTCCATGTTGCTGCCATTTTTGAGGACTTCAACAAGGCCTTTGATTTAGTGTAGCATGAATTATTGGTTAAATCTTTGTTTAATTTTAATTTTTCCAAACAGGTTTCTTGTTGGAGTATGAATTATTTACTACACAGATGTCAAAAAGTATCAATCCAAGGTTGTTTCTCTGAATCACTTTACATTAAATGTGGCATTCCCCAGGGTTCCATCCTGGGACCCCTTCTTTTTTTTCATTATTCCTAAATTCAGTTCCAGAATCCTGCAATTCATCTGAGGTATTACTTTATGCAGATGCTGCCATAATTTTTTAGTTCGGATTCTGACACACATGTTGTAGCAGTTGATTTGGTTCAGAAAAAAACTAAATTCATGATTTTCTCCAGTTTTAAGATGGAAAGGGACTCTGTCCTGTCATTGATTTGAATGGCAATACTATTGAAAATGTTGATAGTTCTAAGTATTTGGGAATAACATTAGACAGTTTCTTATCCATCGAATCACATGTCAAACCAACATTATTAAAATCAATCATCAAAGACTTGGGGCACAGTATTCAAAACCTTGCTCGTGAGCAAAGTTTGCACTGCCCAACAAATAACACTAGCCCAAAACACAGAGCAAGCAGTATTAAAAGGATTAGCCCACAGGCAAACACTGCTGATTATACAATGGCAAGAAAAAATCCTGGACTCTGATTGGTCAGTCTTGGGCTGGACCCGTGCTGTTATCCCAGTACAACATCACGGCTCTAGTCTCAGCCTCACTGTGAACCTGCAGATGAGCATTTGATGGAGCTTTTGATTGATTGTTTCATCTTCTCTTAAAAAACAAAAATATTTTTCCACACAAAAACATCTTTAAAATTATTTTTTTTATTCTGTATAACAACGAGCCATTGTATAATAGCAATAATGCCATCCAGGGTGTGTGTCATTTGGGATAATGTCACGCCTCAGTCTTTGGACGCACTTGGCCTGCTGCCTCGTGCCCAACCACCTGAGGCGTGACCTTATCCCAGCACGAAACACACCCTGTCGGGCATTATTGCTTAAATATGGCATGCAAATGGAGATGTGAAAAGAATAGCTCAGAGTGCAATGCAAAGATTGCCCAGTGTAACCCCTTGTTACCCGGGGTTACTAGAATCCCAGTAAGACCTAGTGGTAGGCAGGGAAGGCAGCTTGTGAAACTCCAGTTAGATGGGTTTCACACTGTCTCACTCTGTTCTCAGTCTCAGCTGAGACTGAGGGATGACATCACCAATAGAACTTTCGCAGCTGCATAAGCCACATTGGAATCTGCAGCAGAGGGAGTTAGATAGAACGTTGGGAGTTTTCAAAGAGTAGTAGTTCAATTCCAGTTTGCCTTCAGTAAGAAGGAGTCAGTGTCCAGTTTGTGTTGAGTAAGTGAAGGTGTGCTCAAGTGGTGGAGACCGCTGTTCGGGTCTCAGTGCCACCTCCCTCTGGGGGGGGGGGGATGTAAAGATCCCCATTTAGATTCCTGGGGCAATCCCCTTAATTCTGCCAAGAGGAAGAAAAGCTGCCATTTCAGTTCAGCCTTTGTTTTGGAAAGGTGAAAGATTTGTGATTCGCCTGTGGAGCACCTGCAACTAAAGGGTGAGTGTTTGCTCTAACATGAGAGGGCAAAAAATGTGTTTTCTTCACCCTGGGGCATGTGAGGGAATCTAGGAATTGAGCTACATTTTGGGAAGCCTATAGGACTAGGCCAAACAAGTGGAGTAGTGTCAAATGCTAGAGTGCTGTGTGAATTCAAGTAATATGTAGAGGAGATGCACCAGTTCATCTACCTTTTAATCTACATTCAGAAGTTTCAGTTTTCCAGAGAAATGGCCGGGTATGGGCTGTGGGAGCTGGAGGTGGGCAAATCCCCCATCTTTAGTAATCAGGTCCACCTCTACGGATTTCTCCTGTGGTCGCTACTTTACCTCATGCACTTGGCCAGTGATGAGGGAAGTACCCAGATGTGGGGTTGCAAAAGGGAAAATCTCTCTAGGAGTCGCAGACTCTAAGTGGTGTGGGGAGCCACAACAACTGTAAAGAAGAATTCTCTTTGTGAGATGGGGAGTCATAACAAGTAAGGAAGAAATCTCTCTAGGAGTCGCAGACTCTAAGTGGTGTGGGGAGCCACGACAGGATAATTGGTTCATTCTTCCAATGGACCGTGGATCAAGTGGCCGGCAGGGGAGCCGGGCCAGTCGGACTGTGTACCCAAAGCGCGTGCAAGTACGGGCTGTGTGCCTGGTGGGTCCAGAGCCTGAAAACAGTATAATTGGTTCATTCTTCCAGTGGACCGTGTTGTAGTCTCTAATCTGCATTACCAGGAAATGTAGTCCCATGGGGGTCCGTCTATGCTTTGTTTTGTTCAGTTAGTATGTGAATAAAAGCCACACTGAAGAATCCCATTCCTGGTTCTGGACATTACAGTTATTGCTTCCTGTGTTCGGATTTACTTGGGTGCCCCTGTGCAGAGTAGCCAAACCTAGGTCCCCCTGTGCCGAGTAACCTCATCCTCCCCGAACCCAGGTCCCCACCAGGAACTGCTGTCAGCTTCAACAGCAGGCCACCTGTCGTTTTGGCAAAAAGGCAGGGGTGAGGGGTTACACCAGCACAGAAGACAGCTCTGAACAGAGCAAATAGGCAATGCAAACAGGTACATCATGACCTCATTGCATTTGTGCAGTGCAATACACGATATGGAAATGCAAAACCATTTAGCACAGTGGGCAAATTTGCTATATTCAACCAGGCTATGCAAATAAGCCTCATTGGGCAGTCAGTGGGCAAAACAACCCATTAGCATGGCATTATAGACAGGTATGCATACATTTACATGTTGAAATTGCTCGGGCTGTTTAAAGGGGACCAGAGCCCCACCTGCATAGCAACACTGGAACTGCAACCAGAACACTGCAGGAGAAAAATGTCTTCACAGAAAACAACATCCACAGGCACAGGTAGGTGCTCTGTATGCCATACATATAGTAAAATCTGTTGATTGGGGGGTGGGGGAACATCACAGTGCAGGAACTTGGGTTGCTAGTAGTGTGGCAGGAAATATATTACAACAATGTGTGTTACCTAACCTAGGAAGCTGCTGTGAAAGAATATCCTGCCCCAGCTGTCAGGTGTGTCCCAACAGTGTGCATCACTCTCACACTCTCTGTCCACATAAACCCATGTGCCAGTAGCACGGACTTTAACTGACAACACACACATTGCTGGACTGGATGACAAGGTCCCTGTACGTGTATGCTGTATGCAATCATGTTTTGTGGGGGGAACCACGTTAATGCCACATGCACCTGCACGGCACAGCCAGCACTTATTGGCACCATGGTGTCAGGTACTGTCCCTGCGTTGGCCTTTTTGTTCATCTTATATGTGCAGTGCAGGACATCATTCATGGTAGTGGGCTGCAACTGAACATCAACACCACAGGCCTGTATGACACACATGTGTTGCCCCCACATCTGTGAGGGTAGCTTCTGTGCTTCTGGCATGTTGCTGCCTGTCCACTGCATGACATTGGTTGGGTTGTATGTGTCATGTACGCACCAACATTTGTGTGGTGCTCCATGTTGGCCATTCGTGGAACAGTAGTGGCCTATAACTGGCTGGCAGTGGGCATTGTCTGACCCCATGAACATAGGTACATGGTACAACACACACACACACACACACACACACACACACACACACACACACACACACACACACACACACCAGGCACTGACCACTGTCTCATAACCTTCTCCAACAGGTACCTCTGGTTGCAGAGACAGACTGTGGGCACACAAATTCTCCTGCAAGGAGCCTAAAACTCTGGCTGAGGCATACAAAGCCAGGGAGTCCATGCTGACACAAAGCCATGTCACAGATGCTGCTGTCAGGCAAGTGTGGGAGGAGATCACTGCAGCAGTCAGTGCCGTCGGTGGCCAGGGTCTGCCACTGGATGTGGTGCGCAAGCGCTTTACAGACCTTTGATGCCATGTCAAAGAAAATATGGCTGCATGGCACCATGCACAATGTGCAACCGGTGGTGGACAGTGGTCATCGGTGGTTGCAAGACCATTTTACCCTGCAGGGGAGGTGGTGGCTTCCACACTGTGGCCAGTGGATGTGGCAGGGGTCCCGGGGGGGGCTTTGAGTCCCAGGTTGTGTCTTTTCAGACATGTAAATACATGGCTAGGGCACATCTTTGGGTGCATGAGTACACATGTAGATCCTGTAGGTGTTGGGGCATACTGCAGTCATGATTATAGTGCTCATGTTATGTGCTTTCCTTGGCCCAGTGTGCTCTGTGACATGGGCTTCTGCTGTGTTTACTGGGTGTCCAACACAGCTGGTTCTGCCACAGACAACCAGATAGGTACTTCCTTGCACATAGATACCCTTGCATTTGCCTGTTCACATAGGGTGTGTGTCACATCTGCCAAGGTGATTGCCATGTGTGTTAGTGCATGCTGCCACTTGTGCTGTGTGTGCAACTGTGAGTGGTGGTGGTGTGCATGTGTGTGGCGTGTGTGGGATACATTGTTAGTGGATACTGTTATGCATGCTTATGCATGCAAGACCTAACATCTATGGGTAGCTGTGTGGCGAGTATAGGTGCTGTGTGGTTTGTGCTTTAGTCACCAGTTGCATAATGACCGTGGCCGACAGAGACTGGACCACTGGGGCATGCATAAGAAATCACTGGGACTTGACTAATGTGTAGTGAGTGACACACTGACAGTGCACTCCTGTCTCTACAGTGTGGGATACATCATTTAGGGAGGAGGAGGAGGCTGGGCCATTCACTGATGTGTACCCCCCAGAGGCAATGCCAAAGGAGGAGGAGGACCCACTGATCTTGTTTGTGGAGCATTTGGAAGACAGAAATGAGGACACATATGTGCCAATACATCAATACCTAGCTGCCGGGGGGTCTCACGAACCCTGACACCCTCACTTCTCTGTCCAGCCAGTGGTGTCCTACAGTACAGACACACCTGCTGACAGTCACACCCCTGGGAGTGGGATTGTGTTGCCGGGGACAGCAATGTCCCAGGGGACAACCACCACCACCACCACCACTGGGGTGACCTCCACGTCCTCCACCTCGCACACCACCTGCCATGCACAACAGTCAGATGTAGGCAGCCATCAGGATACCCCACCATCTCACGCCTGTCATGTGCATGTTGCCACATCTGCCGAGGCCCTGCCACCTCTGCCACCCACCCCAGATGTGGTGCATGCACTCCCCATTAAATGCTCATGCCAAACAGCACGTACTATCCAATAGGACAGCATACCCTGAGACAGACTCCTTCTGACTTTCAGCAGCTGGTGCAGTCTGCCATAGAGTTGCAGTCAGCCACACAATGTGAGCGGTGGCAACCCCATGGCACACAATGACCCAATGGAGTGGCAGGTTGGGGTGAGGCAGTACACCAGCACAACTGTCTTCCATGGGCACTCCCCGAGTCCCTGGGTGCGACCTGGACATTCCATCATCCAGCTGAGGCATGCACAGGCCAGGGTAAGTTCATCCCCACGGACATCACCCTTCCCCTCACTATAGCCCATAACCCCTACAGACAGTGGTTGCCAACGCCAGTCCCTGTGCACACATGATAGACAGAAAGCTTGAGTTTGGAGGTCACCTCTGCCTTTCCCACTCATCCCCTGCCCCCTTCCCATGTCCTGGTTTTGTTTTCACAGGCATCCCCACCACGCCTAGCCCTGTCCCACCTGCTGCACACAAGGGTGACCGTCTGCAGTCCCCTCCTCCCCCATGTCCTGTTACATTAGGAACAGCATGTGAGTGTTGAATGCAGCCATTTCTGCTTTGGCTGCAGTGTCACTGCCTGCCTCTATGGTTTGCCTGGAGTACGTCAGCCTTTTTATAGGTGGCATTTGCGTCATGCAAACATGTTGTGCAAACTCACTTTGCGCTGCGCTAACGCACTGAATATAGCATAGTGCCTGTACTCATGTCCATTCCCCTCTCTTTGCCTGGAGCATACATTATCTATTTGCCCAGCACTATTCCATTTTGCCCACACTAATCAGGCTTTTGAATATAGCGTGAATGCACAAACAGCCTGCAAGGCATGGGCAATCTGTTTACCCACCGCCTAAAGTTTTGAATATTGGACCCCTGGTATGTTGTTTATGGCTAAGAATTTCCTTATTCCAGAGATGTGTAGATTGTTGGCCCATAGTCTGCTACTTTCAGTCCTGGATTATGGGCTTCCAATACATGCTGCAACAAACGCTGTAAATATGGCAAAAGTCTGGACTGTATACAATAGTATTTGTAAGTTATTACAAATCTTCCTAGAACCACTCATCATTGTTTGTACACAGCTGCTGGTTGTCTCTCCCTAGAAGATAGGTATAAATTTTGTTATGGTGTTTTTGTACACAAGGATGTTTTGCACCACCTTCTTGATACAGTGTCTGGCATGTTTTGCATGTCTAGTGATTGCCATGAAATTAGAACCAGGAATACTAATTTTTTTATAATTCCATTTAAAAAATCTTCCTCTCAGAGATCACTTTTATTCAGGCCCCACAATTTTATGACACACTACCTAATGAACATATTAACTTTTCTACTATTACAATGTTTAATGTTTATATAACAACTGGCTTTGCCTTTTTCCTATGGGGAAACCGTGTTGTAATTTGCCGTTATAAAGGAGTGTTTATAATGGCAAACATGCGCATGGTTTCCTTTTCTCTGAGCATGCCACACTGCAGCGTTTCCCTTTGGACCGCTGGCTGCATGGTTTTTCCCCCAGAAGACTGAACCACCACTTGGACTCAGTAGTAAGTGTGAATTTTAAACAGAAGATCTACAAGGGGACGTTTTTACTACCGACATAATTTTTCTTTTAAATAGATAGAAAACGGTACCACGAGTAGTGGACCCCGAGCAGAAATCTAACTGGGTTGGGGCCACTCAGGAACCTCCATTCATTTTTTTATAATTGCTGTGGCGAAAAATGCAAACCCAGAAATTATATCAAATAAAATATGGGACCATGTGTGTAAACCCGAAGTTTACACACCCCTGGAGTTAAATGCTTTTACTAAACTCCTCGAGCTTCGCTCTTGGGGTTTATGTAGCATCTAACCCCTTGTGTGTGAAGTTCTTGTTACACACACCAATCCACACATAATTCTATATGTTACACACACCGACCCATACTTTATTCTATATGTTACACACACTGATCCACACTTAATTCTATATGTTACACACACTGACCCATACTTTATTCTATATGTCACACACATTGACCCATACTTTATTCTATATGTTACACACACCGACCCATACTTTATTCTATATGTTACACACACTGACCCATACTTTATTCTATATGTTACACACACACCGGCCCATACTTTATTCTATATGTTACACACATTGACCCATATTTTATTCTATATGTTACACACCCCGATCCATACTTTATTCTATATGTTACACACACTGACCCATATTTTATTCTATATGTTACACACACTGACCCTTACTTTATTCTGTATGTTACATACACTGACCCATACTTTATTCTATATGTTACACACATTGACCCATATTTTATTCTATATGTTACACACACCGATCCATACTTTATTCTATATGTTACACACACTGACCCATATTTTATTCTATATGTTACACACACTGACCCTTACTTTATTCTGTATGTTACATACACTGACCCATACTTTATTCTGTATGTTACACACCCTGACCCATACTTTATTCTGTATGTTACACACACCGACCCATATTTTATTCTGTATGTATTGTTTGTATTATCTTGTTGCTAATGAAAATGGGCAATTACACTCATTAGCTTACAAGTATAAAAAGTAAATGCAATTAAATGAACTATTCTGTTTATATTCCTTTTTCATATCTCATTTCCTTTAAGTGCAATACTCTACCTGCTCCTATCCACTTAATATTTAAACAGAATCAACTATGTGGAACAAAAACCTTTCTGACTTCCCCTCCTACACTGTCACCTGCTCTCACCCCCTTTCCAGTTCAGTCTCTCCTGAGAAGCACAGAGAAAAAAAACCTATACCTAAAACCACCACAAACAGGGTAAAAGAGGTAGGGAATGTTCAGGATAAGATTGTTAAAGGGGAAACTCCTTTAAGCTCAGAAAGTGCAGCATTTGCTGCAGTAATGCCTGATTAGAGCTTTTAGCAGTAAAACTGTTTTTTTATCTGTATCTGCTGCATTCCGAGTTTAGTTCTGAACAGTTGTGCCATCCATAACGTCTGAAGAGCCACCTGCAGCCGTGTCATGCACCCAGGCAGATTCTGCCACATGGTTTATGCTAATGAGGGCTCCCAACTAATGGCAAAATTTGGTAGCCGTCATTAGCATAACATGCATGTCAGAAGCTACCCTGGGTGTGCGAGTGGCTCTCCAGACATTGTGGATGGTGCGACTCTTTCAAACTAAACTCAGAATGCAGCAAGTACATAAAAAATAGTTTAATGCTACAAGCCCTAATCAGGTGTTACTGCAGCAGCTGCTGCACATTCTGGGCTTATATAAGTTTCCCTTTAAAGGTAGTTATAATAGTAAAATACTTCAGATAGAACACCAATAGCTTAACTGCTGAAGCTGCTTCACTGGCACTGCCTCTGCCGAATACTTCTTAAAGGGGGAAATTTATGAACAATGTCTATAATACTTTGAAAGTACATGAAGATATCTTTTAAATGAGGTATAGAGCTCCTCTGAACCTAACTGCAATCCAGAGATATCGATGATTATGTCTGTCCCATATTGATACCACATTGCCACCATTTTTAGAACTTTGTTATGTCAGTAATGATCAAGCTGTGCTTGACTATAATGTGGTAATTCAATTCCAGCACTTGTCAGTGACATCAGAAGGTTCTAAAAATGGTGGCAGAGTGTCATATCAGTGTGGGGCGGACATAATCATCGATATATCTGGATTGCTGCCAGCTACTGGTAAGCCCAATACCTAATTTAAAAGATCTTTTCATGGACTTTCAAACTATGATAGGCAGGCTTCTTGAATGTCCCCTGTTAATATCAATACTCCTTCCCAGGATAACATAGATGGCATACCTTTTCAAATAATAATTTAAAACCCAATAATATTACCAGATCACTGTATGATCACTACTTCAGTGTGTATGATGAGTCACCACACTGATCAGACACAGACCACTCAGATCAGGCCACCATCAATGTAGCACTCTAATCCTTTTATATCAATATTTAAGAGACAACTGTAGCTAACTGCCTTGGTAGCTTGACATAGGTTGGGGATTTACCAAAAAACAATGGAAAAAATCTTGACAACCATAAAAATGGTTTGCAAAGAAGTCAAATCTTGGTTCACTCAGTTCAAAATTATTCAAATAATTACTGGATGCCAGATAAGATGGTTAAAGTGGGAATTAGTGCTGTTTCATAAGTTTCATAAGTTAGTTCAAGCAGTGAGACTTACGTCCATTATGCTTGCCTGTTTGTGCTAAAATTTAGTAGTTTTGTAAAAGAGATGTTTGTCTAAGCTTGTTTTAAATATATCAATGCTCGAGCTACCCACAATACTTGCAGGTAAGTTGTTCCATGCTGGCACCCCCCTTACAGTAAACCAGTTCTTCCTTTTATTTGTATTCCCTTAGGCAATACAAATTGCAACTTATGTTTTCTGGTGCTACAGCGTCCTGTGTTATAGGTCATTTTAAGTCTGCTCTTAATATATTGTCATGTGATATATTGTACATCATGCAGAGGTCTCCCTTAGTCTTCTATAGTGCAGTGAGTATAAATTTAACTTAGTTAATCTCTCCTCGTAGAGTGAAGTTTTTTAGTCCGAATACTGATCTAGTGCTTGACGCTGCACACCTCCACTCTCTCAATGTCCTCCTCTACGCTGTGGGGACCACAACTGTACACAATACTCCAAGTGAGGCCTCACACAGGGCCTGGTACAAGGGCATGATAACATTATGGTGTCTACTAGAAATGTGCCTCAAAATGCAATTCAAAATCTGATTAGCTTTTTTAACTTGTTGATTGCAGTGTGAATTGAACTTTAAATCTGATGTAATTTTAATGCCCAAGTCCCGCTCTTCAGATGTTGTTAATAAGGTGTTGTTCCCTATATTGTATGAATGATTGTTGTTTGTTCTACCTAAGTGCATAATTTTACATTTGGAGATGTTAAGTTCCAATTTGCTAGTTTTTGTCCACTCATAAACTTCATTTATAGCTTGTTTTAAGGATAACGAATCAACCATAGTAGACACTGTGACGCCTAGTCTGCAATCATCTGTAAATTTTGAAATCCATATAGAAGGATTGCTAAGGTGTAAGGATGAAATATATATATTAAAAAGACACGGGCCCAGGACCGAGCCCTGTGGCACCCCGCTAGTCACGGCGGACCACTTGGACATCATGCCCCTTACCACCACCCTCTGCCTCCTGTTGGTCAGCCAATTAGCTATCCATTTCACAATGTTGTGGTGAATGCCAATTTTAGCCAGATTTTATATTAGTTCTGTATATGGTAGCTTATCAAAAGCCTTAGCAAAATCCATGAAGACCACATCCACTGGTCTCCCCTGGTCCAATTCTGAGTTAACATTTTCATAAAAGGACAGTAAATTTGTTTGGCATGATTTAGATTTAATAAATCCATGCTGCACAGGATCAGATAAATTGTTTGATGGGATATAATCAGTAACAATTTCCTTTAAAATGCCCTCCATGACTTTGCCCAACAATGATGTTAAGCTATGGGTCTAAAATTAGCTGGATCAGATCTAGATCCCTTTTTGTGAAGGGGTACAATCAAAGCATTCTTCCAGGTTTGAGGAACCTCAGCTCTATCTAAAGATGATTGATATAAAAAGCTCAAAGGCTCAGCTAGTTGATCTGCAAGTTCCCGTAGAATTTTAGGGTGAATATTGTCTGGGCCTGGAGATTTATTGATGTCTAATTTAGTCAGTCTGCATTTTACCTCAGCAGGTGTTATTTTAATAGCCCCAGGTGACAGTGTATACTTATTAACAATTGCAGATGTATTACCAGGATTAAAAACCGAACCAAAATAGTCACTTTGTGTATTTACTAACTCCTGTTCATTTAGCATAACTCCATTGTTATCATTAAAGGGTCCTATTATTGATTGTTGATTTTTTTTGCTATTTATGTATGAAAAAAAAGATTTTTTATTGTCTTTAATCCTGTTGGCTAGAGTGAACTCAATTTGTGCTTTTGCTTTTTTAATTGTTAATTTAACCAATTTGTCGCATTCCTTTTACGCTATGTAATTTTTATGGATTTTTTCTTTCATATATTTTTTAAATAGTTTATCCTTGCGGTTAATTATATGTTTTATTTGCCTGTTTAACCAAATTGGACTAGTTTTTGCTCCACTCGTTTTAGGTTTAGTAATTGGAATATATTGGGCTATTAATTCATTAAGCTTGTTTAGGATTATATTCCACATATCATCTGTATTCTTCCCTTACAGAGCCTTATACCAATCCCAAGCTGCCAATTCCTGTCTGATATGAGAAAAAATGGGTTTAGCCAAGTTTAATTTAATAGCTCCTTCAGATTTATAGTTTTTTGTTTTGTCTAATGTCCCAACTAAGCAATAGACTTTTGAGTGATCACTGTTGCCCAGAGGGGGAAGAATCTGCACATTACTAGTTAATTCACTTGTGTTTGTTAATATGAGGTCTAATATTTTGTCACCTCTAGTGTTCTCATGAACTAATTGCACCAGAACTAGCTGGTCGAATGCATCTAGGTACAATTGTTCGATTTTGTTACCTGCTTTAGTTAGCTGCCAGTCTATATTAGGAAGATTGAAGTCTCCAAACAAAATTAAGTTATCATCTGGGTTCAATTTGTTAAGTAAATCCAAAAAAATAACATCATTATTGTATGAGTTAGATGGCGGTCTATAAAGTAGGCCAATTATAATTTTAGGGCCGATAGAGGGAATTAACTTAAGCCATATGGTTTCTGCTTCGCCGCTTTCATAGGGCAGTTGTATACTGTTTATGCTATTATGTACATAAATTGCAACACCCCAACCCACTGTTAATACTTGATGGATCTGTAATAGGGAAAAGGGTACCCTGCATCACACAATGTGGCAATATCGGCTACCAAGAATATTTGTAAAATAAACAATGAGGTTGGGCTACAACATCCTTGAAGGCAAAGAGAATTGCCACGATACTGGAGAAGTTAACTACTTTATTTTATTGACAAAATAAAAGGAATAGCACCCCCTTACAGTCACCTAACATTTCACGTCAATACCTTGCATTTTATCAAAGACCTTTAATAAAGTATGATGTAGTAACATGAAACGTAAGCAGGGCCCCTGGTGTTCTGCGGCAGAATTTTCTGATTTCTGCAGTAGGGCTCCTTGACTTCTGCGGCATGATTTATTCATTTCTCTGGCAGAATGCAGTCTTGTCATTGCTAAATATGATGTGATGTCATCGACGACATCATATGCTGAGCATAGAGGAGGGCCTTCAGGATAAATGAGGTGGGAAAGAAAGCCTATCACTATGGAAAAACAGTATATTTATATGAAAATTCACCAAAAACAATTAATTTTGTGGCACTATATATATTCTGCGGCATGATGCAAATTCTGCGGCAAATTCCTCAACCGCAGAACCTCAGAATTCCAGGGGCCTTGAACATAAGGGGGGTTGCTACTCCTTGTATTTTGTTACTAAAACATTTAACTGCTCCAATATTGTGGGAACTCTCTTTTCCTTTGAGAATGTTTTAGCCCAAAGTCATTGTTTGTTTTGAGTATACTGGTGCACTGTGGCACTGTCCACAGTTCCTGAGCTGCCTCACAGCTGTTCTACAAAAATATTTGTCCATAACAATAGATGGGATAGGAAAAATTGTGGGAACCAAGATTCCTCTTTCTTGAATTGTTTGACTTCTGAGAGTTACTGGAATTTTTTTTTTTTTTATTTAGTTGTTTAACCAGGTATAGCACACTAAGCTGAAAGCTTTTTTTTACAGGAGCAACCTGGGAGCACAAGGAGGTTAAGTGACTTGCGCAGGGTCACACAGTATGCAAGTGGAAGCTGTGGGATTCAAACCCAGGTCTGGTCTGCTGGATATCACCAAATTTGTAGCTCAGAGCTTTAGACCACTGCGCTATACTGCCTTGGAATCTAAAGGTGATAGGAATTGATTTTTACCTAGTAAACTGCTCTCCTATTTTCCTTTCCATGTCAGTTATATATTCTGATATGTTTTGACCATTTTTTTTAAATAAATAAATACTATAGCTATGAAGTGACCTCAAATCAGCATCGAGTTCAACTCTCCTCAGTAGCTACTTCTATTTCATTTTGTATTTCTAATGTGTTCCATGACTTTAGTTAGACCACTCCATGCTGTTCATCTGATTGGCCTGGAATGGTGTTATTGATGTCATAGAATGTTCAGCCAGCAGTATAAAAAGACTGAGCAGCAGCTGCTGATAAGAGAGCAATTCAGGGTAGTTATAAAGGCAAGAAAATAGATTTTTAATTTAACCAAAAAATGCCCAAATCCTATCAGATGATTGGATAGACGTATGAACGTACATACGAAGAAGCCAGTAGAAGAAGGCCATCTGGTCTATCAAGTCTGCTTGTATTGCAGGGTCCACAGCTTGAGCTAATGTCCCTGCCTTCCCTCCCCGCTCCTCCCATCCTCCCTACCCATGATTCTTACCTGCCCCCATGCCTATCCCAGCCTCTCTTAAAGCTACCCACTGTCTTCAATGCGATTACCTCTTCTGGCAGTGCAGTCCAAGTGTCCACCACCCTCTCTGTGAAGAAGTGCTTCCTGACCTCCCTCCTAAATCTTCCACCCTCCAGCTTAAAACTGTGCCCTCTTGTGTTATGGTTGCCACTCAGGTTAAAGACACTAAAAGAAAACCAGGTTGGCATCTATAGGTATAAAGAACTGTTTCCTATCATCTTTAAAAGGGGGACCCATCTCCCACGCATGATCATTAAGACCACTATTGGTTACAAAAAACTATTGCTGTCTAATTGGAAGTCATCCACAAATCCATCCATTAGCAAATGGGAATCTGCAATGACCAATTTGGCAGATTTGGAGAAATGAATTATAAATTGAGAAATGCCACTTGGATGTTCTGCAACACTTGGATATGTACTTGCAGTATCAGGACACCACCCCATTTAGCAGACAGAAGCATAGGAAAGTTTACACAAATGATTAAACCACAACATGTATACCCCTTTTAATAAAATGGACAGCAATTTAAAGGGAAATACTGGGAGCAGCCCACAATTGCATAAAATGTGCTGATGAGACAAAGAAGCAAAATAAGTCACTTTGGCTAGACAAGTGAGGGAGGAAATTAAGGAGAAAAGGAAAGCTTTTAGGGTAACCAAGGAGGAACAGAATAGTACAAGCAGGGTTGTATATAAAGATTAGTTACAGAAAGTATGGAGATCATAATAAGAGCAAAAGTGAAAACAAAAAAATTGTATTGGGGGTCAAAAATAATGATAGCATATTCTTTAGGTACATAAGGGAGAAGCATTAGGCTAAGGATGGCATAGAAAGAATAGGGACAGATGGAATAAGTGTTGAGGAAGAGAAAATAAAGGCAAACTATTCAATGAGTGTTTCAGTTCTAAAATCATGGAAAAGACTGTAGGCCCAGCTCTTTTTTTTTTAATTTAAGAAATGTTATTGAATTTACACAAATAGCAATCAAGAACTTATATAACCAACCTTAGCCAATGAACAGGGAAAAAAGAAACAAGCCCCCCCAGCCACCCCCTTCCCCCATTACCCCTCTCCCACCCCTCCTGAGCGAGGTGCAATACCAAAATAGAAATGCAAGAAGCTACAAAAATAATACCTGCTGTGAGATATTATGCTGTCTATCTAATACTAATGAGGTGCCTGGTATAACTAAAACCAAAAAAGTCAAGATCGGTAAAGAGCATACAATTTGCCTCATTTTTTTGTTAAATAAAGGTGTATGGTGACAAATATGATCAATTAGTTGTTCTGCACGGAGGACAAAGGAAAGCTTGTGCAACCATTCCGTATTGGTGTTGGGCGCTTGATCCATCCAGTGTCTGAGGACTATTGTTTTACCTGCTAAGGAGATGAGAGCCATATGGTACCTCTTCTTCACCTGGATCTAAGAAAAGTCCCCAATGATGCAGGTGGAAGGGGAGAAGAGGCCTTAAAGGCCTAAGAGTGGATCCAGCCTTGTTTCAATTTGCTTCCACAGGGGAGATACCTTCTCACAGGACTGGAAGATATGTAGGAGAGAGCCTTCCTAACCACATCTGGAGCATGCAGCTGAGGGAAGGCGCCCCAACCTAGCCAATTTAACTGGGGTATAGTACATATTATTAAAGATGCGGTATTGAGTGAGTCTAAACCGGTCTTGAGATATAAGTGATTGTGTGTATCTGTTTTTTTTTTATTTTCTTTATAGAAATTGTATTTTTTTTAATTTATAATGATGGTATTTTTTTTTATTCTGCACATTTGCATATTTGTACAATAGGACCTCACTGTAAATGAGCTTGTCTCAGTTTAACTATCCAATTCATTCATCTTGTACGTAATGAATAAAATTTTTACTACTACTACATATACAGTCGTGGCCAAAAATATTGGCACCCTTGCAGTTTTTTCTAATAATGCACCATTCCTTCCAGAAAATTGTTGAAATTAAAAAATATTTTGGTATCCACATATGTATGTCTTTGGTTTGCAGTGGAATAAAACACAAAAAGCAAAAACATTTACTAAGTCTTAGCTTATTCCACACAGAAATCCTTAAATGGCCCGGACAAAATTATTAGCACCTTTTAGAAGTAGTTAGAAATAATTCGATTTCAAGCAGGTGACTCTCCTTCACTTAGGAAATGAACTCACCTGTGGTGAATTGCAGGTGCCTGCAACACAAAAATCACTCATTCAACCAGTTTGAATAGAGCAAAGGACTCATTCTCCTGTTTTGTGTCACTGTGTGTACCGCAGTGAGCATGGGGAAAAGAAAGACAGCCAGAGAATTGTCTGAGGAGGTCAGACAGAAGATTATAGCCAAGCATGGACAATCTCAAGGCTAAAAATCAATCCCCAGAGACCTTGATGTTCCTGTTTCCACCGTATGTAATGTTATCAGGATGTTTAAGGCCCATGGCACTGTAGCCAACCTCCCTGGACGTGGCCGCAAGAGAAAACTTGATCAAAGATTGCAGCACAGGATTGTTTGAATGGTGGAGAAAGCACCTCGATCAACTGCCAAATGGATTCAAGCTGACCTTCAGACACAAGGTACGACAGTTTCAACTTGCACCATCCGTCACCAACTCAATTAAAGGGGGTTATATGGTAGGAGACCCAGGAGGACCCCACCGCTGAGAGAGAGAGACATAAGAAAGCCTGACTGGGGTTTGCCAAAACACACCTGAACAAGTCAAAATCCTTCTGGGAGAATGTCCTGTGGACAGACGAGACCAAATTAGAGCTTTTGGTAAAGCACATCATCTCTTTGTTTACAGAAAACAAAATGAAGCCTTCAAAGAAAAGAACACCTTCCCTACAGTCAAACATGGTAGAGGTTCAGTGATGTTTTGGGGTTGCTGTGCTGCCTCTGGCACTGGGTGCCTTGAATGTGTTTATGGCATGAAATCTGGAGATTACCAGGCCATTTTGGAGCGCAATGTTGAACCCAGTGTCAGAAAGCTGGGTCTCCATCGAAGGTCACGGGTCTTCCAGCAGGACAATGACCCCAAATACACTTTAAAAAGCACCCAGGAATGGTTCAAGACAAGACGCTGGACTGTTCTGAAGTGGCCAGCAATGAGTCCAGATCTAAATCCCATTGAAAACCTGTGGAGAGATCTGAAAACAGCAGTTGGGAGAAGGCACCCTTCAAATATGGGAGAACTGGAGCAGTTTGCACAAGAAGAGTGGGCCAAACTGCCAGTAGAGAGGTGCAGGAAGCTCATCGATGGCTATAGGAAGCAGTTGATTGCAGTTATTTTGACCAAAGGCTGTGCTACCAAATATTAAGTCTAGGGTGTCAATAATTTTGTCAATGCCATTTTTTTTCATTTTCTGATTTAAAAGGATATATTAAATTCTGAACAAAAACAAAGGTTCTGTAATATTAACAGAGGAATAAAGAATTGTGGAGACCAAATACTGTACTGTTGTTAATTTCAACTTATGTTTAGAAGAAATTGGGAGTTATTTGAAAAAGTGCAAGGGCGCCAATATTTTTGACTGGCCTAACTAGATCCTTCCAGAGTCAGTTCCAGTTGATCTCCAGGTCTGGCAGGACAGACTCCCAGACATTGGAGCCCACTGGAGAGGGGGTTGAGGACTAATGAGCATGTACCTGTACAATGAGGATACTCCGTGCGGCCTGGAAGTGGGCTTTTGAATCTGCTGAAGAAAATTGTCAAATAGGGACTGTTGCAGCAGGAGACCAAACATTCTGACAAGGAGATGCCGTAGTTGCTAGACCTTGAATATATGGGCCGGCGTCAAGTCAAATTTAGTTAGTATCTCCTGAGGGGTAAGTATAGAATTTTGAGAATAAAAATCAGAGACTTTAAGCTGTTGGGGTACCAGAAGTCAGGTGGTGGATAGTGGACACCCTCCTATTTTGATGTTTGGGTTTGAGAAATCCCTGTAAGGAGAGGCCTTAAGGTATGCACAAAGTTGTGAGAGGACTTTCATAGAAATGCCAATTGGAGAAGATCCAAAGGGTCTTGGCAAAGCTTTCAGAGGGGAGAAGAAAATCGTAGCAGGGTTTATATTGTGACTAGAGACTAGATCAGATTCAATTTGCAACCAGATGTGAATATATTCATGATCCGGTCTAATCTGAGAGCTGGATATCCATTTCCCACATTTGTATAGGTGACTAGCCCAATAGTATAACATGAAGTTAGGCAGATGTAGCCCCCCCATATTCTTTGGGCAGTCCTAATTTGAGGTAGGATTGCCTGGAGGCTTTATCCAACCATATGAATGAGGTAATATTGGTGTGACTGCACGTGAAAAATGATATAGGAAGCCAGATGTTAAGCATGTTAAGGGGGTAAAAGTGCCTAGGGAGAACATTAATCTTAATGATGTTAATCCTACCCCATAGTGAGAGTGGAATATTCTTCTAGTGAGAGAGATTGAGCTTTCATGTTAGAGAAGGGTCAGGGGTTAAGAAGATGTCCAGGTATTTAATGTAGCGAGGGGACCACTTCATGCCAAATAGGGAGAAGGGTTGGCTGTGTGTTAAGTGGTTAAGGGGGTGAATCTCCATCTTGTTTAAGTTTAGTTTATAATTCAAGTATTTGTCAGAGTCATCAATTATCCCTAGGACTTCTGTTAGGAAAGAAATGGGATTTGAGAGGTGAAGGAGGATGTCATCCACATAAACTGAGAGCTGTGGTTTTCGGTTGCCAGTGGGGATACTAGTGACACTGAAAGATTTTAGGGGCCTAATAAGTGATTCCAGGTACAAATTGAAAAGAAAAGGGGAGAGTGGGCATCCTTGACGCGTGCCAGTATAGTGAGAAAAGGGAGAAGAAAAAAAAACTTTGCAATATATTCTGGCTATTGGAGAAGAATACATTACCTGGATCCATTGGAGAAATGTAGAGGGGAAGCCCATTTTTTTGCAGGGTTGACCACAAAAAGGTCCAGTTTACCCTGACAAAGGTTTTCTAGGCATCGAGAGAAATTAAAGCCATAGGGGAGGGAGAGGATCTCACTGATTGAAAGATGTGAGATATCTTGTGTAGATGGTCTGTGGAAGATCTACCTGAGACAAATCCTACCTGCTCAGGATTAAGAAGACAAGACCAGACCTTCTCTATTCTAGTAGCTAGAATTTTGGCAAGGATTTTGATGTCACAGTTTAGTAGTGAGATGGGTTGGTAACTGGCTGGGCAGGTAGGTGACTTGTCTGGCTTGAGAAGAAGGACAGTGGTGGCTTCCAATAGAGAGGGGTCAAGGGCTTCTCCAGAGAATACATAATGGTATAAATGGAGAAGGATAGGGGCAAGATCTTTGGAAAAGAGCTTACAGAAATTTGATAGGAAACCATCAGGGCCAAGAGCTTTGTCCAGTGCTAAGGTGTTAATGGCAGCTCCTACTTCATTCACTGAGACTGGAGTAGATAGGAAGGCCTGGCAGTGCTCTGGGAGTTGAGGTACTGCAGAAGAGTCTAAGTATGTGGGCAAATCTTCTTTAGTTGGAGGTGCTACATGTTGTCTATAAAGGGAGGAGTAAAATTGCTTGAAGATAATGGCGATATCTCTCGGGGGAGTTTAAACCAAACCTTCTGGGGCATTAATGGCAGATATGATTCTTGAGGTTTCTAGCTTTCTTAAGCGGAGGGCAAGCAGGTGGTTAGCCATTTTCTCCTTGCTCTATATATTTCGTCTGGGTTTTTAAGATGGCAAATTCTGCCTTTTCCTGCAGTAGGACAGAGTTTTTATTCCTGAGAGAGAGAGAAGGGTTTGCAAAGAGTCAGGAGGGGAAGTGGCAGAGAGATTGTTCCAAGGTACGAATTTGGGCAAGTAATGAAAGGGCTTCAGATTCTCTATGATGCTTACGAGTGGAGGCAAGCTGAATGAATTACCCTCTTAGGAAATATTTTAAGGCACACCATTTGTGATCAATCCTTGAAACAGAGTTCTGGTTAGTAGCCGTGAATGATTCTATAAGAGAGGGAATCCTGGAGGCCACATACTCATCCTTAAGAAGTTGAGTATTGAACTTCCATGTTGCATCCCACTGAAAGTTGGCATCTAGTGCAAGTGTAACCCCCTTGTTACCCAGGGTTACTAGAATCCCAGTAAGACCTAGTGGTAGGCAGGAAAGGCAGCTTGTGAAACTCCAGTTAAATGGGTTTCACACTGTCTCACTCTGTTCTCAGTCTCAGCTGAGACAGAGGGATGACATCACCAATAGAACTATCGCAGCTACATGAGCCACAATGGAATCTGCAGCAAGGGAGTTGGAATAGAATGTTGGGAGGTTTGAACAGTGTTCAGTGGTCAGTTGGTGTTGAGAGCTTGCTGTGAAAGCAGCACAGCAGCTTAGTGTAGGCACTAGGAACCTCAGCCCTGACAGAGGGCTACTTTTAGGTAAAAAGGGTGTGTGTCTCCACCAAAAGAGAGACACAGAAGATAATTGAAGTGGTGGAGACCGCTGTTTTTGGGTCTCAGTGCCCCCTCCCTCCGGGGATGGGGGCAGGAAAGAGTTCCCTGCAAATTCCTGGGGCAACCCCCTAGTTCTGCTAGTAATGGAGAAGCTGCCTATTTGTTCCAGAGTTCTTTTGGGGAACAAGAAGACTTGTGAGTCACCTGTGGGGCACCTGCAACCAGAGGGTGAGTGTCAGCTCTTCCTGAAAGGGCCTATGTTTTTCACCCTGGGACTTGTGTGACAATGTGGGGATTGAACTACTAAGATAATGGGAGGCCTAGAGTAATAGGCTTAGCCAACAAGTAAAAGTAGGTTCAAGTCCAGAGCTTATTGGGATCAAAATGATATGTAGAGGAGATGTGACATATGTCTACCCAGGAATCTACATTTGCAAGCTTTCAGTAAAGGAATTGTTTAGTTTCTAGAGAAATGTCCAGGTATGGGCTGTGGGAACTGGAGGTGGGGAGGCCCCCCCCATCTTTAGTGACCAGGTCCACCTCTACAGATTTGTTCTGTGGATTTCTACTTTGCCTCAGGCACTTGGCCAGTGATGAGGGAAGTACCCGGATGTGGGATTGGAAGGAAAATTCCCTCTAGGAGTTGAAGGCTCTAATGTGGTTTGGAGAGCCACAACAGGATAATTGGTTCATTTCTCAAAATGGACCATGAATCAAGTGGCCGGCGGGGAAGCCGGGCCCGTGGGTGAAAAACCCAAGTAGTGTACAAGTCGGGCTGTGTACCCAAAGCTGCGTGCAAGTCCGGGCTGTGTGCTGGGTGGGTTCAGAGCCTGAGGGCTGGAAATAGTGATAAAGTGTTCTGTTGTCTCTAATCTGCATTACCAGGAATGTAGCCCCTTGGGGGGTCCGTCTATGCTTTGTTGGTTCAGCTTGGATGTGAATAAAAGCCTCACTGAAGAATCCCATTCCTGGTTCTGGACATTACAGTTATTGCTTCCTGTGTTCGGATTTACTTGGGTGCCCCTGTGCAGAGTAACCAAACCTAGGCCCCCTGTGCCGAGTAACCTCATCCTCCCGGAACCCAGTCTACACCAGGTACTGCTGTCAGCTTCAACAGCATGCCACCTATCGTTTTGCTAAAAAGGCAGGGGTGAGGGGTTACACACGTGAAACCCATGCCACAGCATGATCAGAAAGGATGATGGGCTCTACCCCAGCATTGCAAAGACCATGAAGGAGGGAATGGCTGATCAGGACATAATCTAGCCTGGAAGAGGTATGATGCACCATGGAGTAGAAAGAAAAGGTACGGGACAATGGGTTTAGGATTCTCCAGGGATCACATAGTCCCAAGAAATCTGTGAATTCCTGCAAGGCTCTTTGAGCTGCCAAGAGTGGCCTGAGGGGGCAATTAGATTGGTCCAGGTCTTGGGTGGGGGGAAGGTTCCAGTCCCCTCTCAGGATCAATGGGAGTAATATAAATGGGGTTAGTTTTTCACTTAATTCCATGAAAAAGGCTGGATCACCACCTACAGGTCCATAAATACTCCCCAGCACTACCTCTGTATGCCCAATCAGTCATTTTACAAGAACATATCTCCCCTGCGGATCAGTGATGAGCTGATCAACTTGAAAGGGAACCGACTGATTCACCAGGATGGCAGAGCCCCTACTTGATGTTGAGGATCCCGATGCAAAAACTTGGCTGATGTCCTGCCTGCAAAGCCCAGTAGCCTCAAGGGAGAGCAGGTGGAACTCCTGAATGAATAAGATATGAGCATGTAATAGGGAGACATGTTTAAGGATCTGGTGTCTTTTGGATTGTTCCCTGGCACTTCTAACATTCCACGTTAGAAATTTAGCTAGGGTACTAGCCATAGTCATAGTACATGGATATGAAAATCAGGTAAAGAACATCGTCAATGTGCACCTAGCACCCACACCCCCATTCCTCTTTAACCCCTTTGAACCAGTCAATTATCACCTTTCCTGGTAACAATAATCCAAAATTGCCTAAATACAAAGAGATCCTATCCTGAAAGGCATATATGAACTCTACTGTAATCTGACAGCAAAGCTGTAATCTGGTCACAACCCCAAGAACACCATGTTTTCCCCCCATCCCTTCCCCATTGAACTCATTTACAAATGCCCTCCACCAGTTATCAGTGCCCCATAATTAAAAATGAAGTAATGGACAAGGCGCAAGCCCCCTGTGATCCTGAATACCTCCAAGCTGTCAGGAGCCAGCGGGTACTGTTTAGCCCAGAATACATATTCTGTAAAATAACAAGACTGGGCAGGGCCCTACGAGAGCTGAGTAGTCAGACTGGGACTTTTAGGGTCCTGAGATCTAGGCTTTAGAGAGCTGATGCGGCAGAGCATTATCAAGAGGGCAAACAGGGTCCTCCCCCAACAGTCCAGTGCGTGAGGCTTACCATCACTAACCCACTACTTCTCTGCCCCCATCCCCCCAACAATCCTACCTGAGTTAGAACATCCATGACTAACAGTAATCAACAGGTACTGACAAATGTTGAAATAGTAAAAGAATCAAGTCCCAACCTGGACCCATACTGAAGCTCTGGGCGTCACACATCCAGATCCATGGAGATGACAGTAGAAAGGATAGCTGTCCTCAGGTACAGCCTGAAGCTACAAGCAGCCCAAGGTGCTAAGACATTGGCAATATTAGTAGCAAACCAGACGAGAGCAGGATATAAAGGGAGATCAGCATAGAAGGTGAAACTAGTAACAAGATTAAAGGGGAAAAAAACCGTGGACCTGAACTAGGAACAAACCCCAGATGAAAACAACACCAAGTAATAAACTGTTTCGGGATTTTCTGATTATTATTATTAGTCAAACATATGTGATTAAAAAAACATGTTAGCAATTAGGAGTCCCCTTCCAAAAAGGTAGAGAGTGGTCTAGTCTGGTGGGGAGCCAAGATGTAGACGGACTGATGCAGCAGGAAACAGAGCCTCATGAGAACCGAAGATCTTCTGGACAGGACCGGTTCTTGTTACCACTGGGGTGAGGTGGACTAGACCTCCACCATGAGCTAGGCTGAACCAGCCGACCCACCATTTGATGCACTGGGGCCATTTTCTGATGGAAGCCGCGAGGACCATCAGTTTCATCACATCCAGTGGGGACCCCATCACAGCAGACAGTCGATTCACTAGGAAGCAACAACCAAGAAAAACCAAACTATTACACTACAAGGGAGCAAATTAGAAACAAGACCACACTGTAGGTAGTGAGTTCAGGTGGTCTTGAAAAGAGAAGGCAACTTCGTACTGAGATCTGACAGGGCTTGTGGTGCTGTATCAAAGGTTACCAGGTGCCCTGCACCAGAACCTGTAGCCGAGTAGGATAAGCCATTTGGAATTTGAGGCTTGTAACAATTAGCTTATTCACAATCGAATGAAATGTGGGTCTCTTTTGACGAATCTCCAAAGGCAAGTCCTGTGTAATGCGCAATTTTTTGCCCTCCCAAAAGATAGCATACAACTGTCTAGTTTTTGTCAGAATGTGCTGCTTCTCCAGGTAGTTTAAAAATCTGATGATGATCAGCCTTGGAGGAGCTGAATATGGGGGCCTGGGCCTCAGAGACCTGTGGGCATGCTCAATTAGATAGGTTGGATTGTGCGGAGATGGGCTGACAATCTTGGTAAGCAATTTCTGTATGAACATGAGCAAAGAGGAGCCTTCTTCGTCCATAAGCAGGCTGAAAATCAAATTATTGTTCCTCCGACTGTGGCCCTCTAAATCTTCTGTTTTTAACTGCAGTTTAACAATTTGTTGCTTCAGCTTAATAATTTCTGGCACTGATCTATCCCGCCAGGTGTCTAGTGAGCCGTTACGAGCTTCAGCATCCATGAGCCGGAGTTTCAAGTCCTCCATTTCGCTCCTCATATTTTTAAGTTCTGTGGCAATATCTTGCTGAGTTTCACTGAAGGGTTGTAGCTGCTGGAGAAATCTTTCTTTGGTGAGCTGCACAGGGGACGATGAGGTGCCCGATTGTTTGGTAGATGCTTGCTGGTGTTGTTTAGCCTTCTTGGCCTGCTTCTCTGGTGAGACCGGGGGTGTATGTCTCGACAAGGCTGGTCACATGTCTGCCTCCATCACGGCGTACAAAAGCCAAATGCAATGCAACTACTGACAGGATCCTCATGAATAGGCAGTAAAGCAACTAATCCAGCTTTCTATTAAATGAAAATTGTTAATTAGCAGTCAATTTGAGTGGATTGTTGAGGAAGTTAGCGGGAGACTGCAGAGAGAGCAGCTAGTGAGCCAAGAACATCACATGATCTCCAGGCCCAGTTCTTGACAGGAGGAACAAATCCAAGGGTACCGCTAGCGGCAGATTAGAGATAGTGGGCTGGATTTTAATACACTTGCGTCTATTTTTGTGCACGAGTGTGGGATTTCACCTAGAAAGTTAGACCACAAAGAGTTGGTCAAACTTTCAGGATGGTATCCCACAGTTGTGGCTAAAAAACGAATGCGAGTCCCGCAGTTGTGGCAGAAAGTGCTGTAAACTGCAGAAAATGTTGCAAATGCATCCAGATGTGTGCGAATAGGATCCAGACATCTGGAAACATCTGTGTGAACTCAGCACATGTCCTAAATATGGACACAAGTGCTGCCTCCAACCTTTTAAAAATCCCACCCAGGGTATATACCTTAGGAGAGTGTTTTAAATGGTCTGTAGAGCATGGACATAAACAGGCACCTAGGGCCAGATGGGCTGCACTTGATGATATTGAGGGAGACGAGGCAGGCCCTGGCATTCCCCTTGGCAGACATGTTTAATAAGTCACCAGCAAGTGATGTGCTGGTGGACTGGATGATAGAGAATGTTGTCCACTTGCACAAGAGTGGGGGTGGGGAGCATCTGGGTGATTACAAGTCAGTGAATTTGGTGTTGGGGAAGCAGCTGGTTCATACAGGAACAGATAACGTAGTTGACTTCCTAGAGGAAAACAACCTCTCAAATAGGAATCCTCTCCCCTGTTTCCATCCCACTTTCTCTTATCCCTGTTCCTCTTTCCCCCTCTTTTTCTTTCTCTACCATCTCTCCTGCTGATACTGTGTCAAATCTGTTCTTTCTCTCGCTCAGTCCCTTTAAGGTCACTGCTCTGATGCAGTTGACCCCAAACTCCTGCACCTACCCACTCCTGCCTCTCTCACCCCTCTTTTAAATCTCTTCTTTTACATTGGGTGGGCCCTCTGTGCTTAGAAACAGACTAAAGTCCTCCCCTCCAGAAAATGGGTGAATTCTCCTCCCTGGGGAACTACCACACTATCTCTTTCCTCTCTATATTTTCTAAACTTCAGAATAAGCTTTTCCTATCTCAGCTCTACTTCTACCTAGACTTCTTCTCTTTTCTTTCCCCTTTCCAGTCTGTTTTTTGTAAGACCCATTTATTTATTTAGTAATTGAATTTTGTTGACCCGGTAAGCCCACTGGGCCTAGAAGTCCCTTTTTCAGGGGTGACCGGGGAGGGGGGATACAGATGGTGAGCAACTGCAATTGAACCAGATTAAGCTGTTGGTGGTATTTTTAGTGAATGGGAGAAATTTGGCCAGGACACCAGGGAAATTCCCCCTACTCTTCCTGCAGAGGGCCTTGCTTCCTGTGAGCAGAGGGGACCCTTTTGTCTGCGGTACCAAGATGGCGGATGACAGGGTGGTTGGTGTTGGAATTGCTGGAGCTGCTGGTCTGCTGAGAGCCATGGCAGACAGTGTTGGGCTGCTGGCGGAGATAGATGTACAGCATGAGAGCAGAACCAAGGAGTGTTCTCAGACCTTGGGTTTGGATTTGCAAAGAGATTTTTTATAGTGAAATGCAGCCGGAGTCCACTAGTGATTTGCATGGACAGAACCATGCAGCGGGAGACGTGGAAGGTAATTCCATCATTGTTGAACCCAATGGAGTGGAAGAAATACAAGTAGCAAGCTCACCAGACCAGGCAGAGACTTTAGAAACAGTCCCTGAAGCTCTGCAGACAGCGGAGAAGGAGCTTTCAAAAAAACAGCTGAGCGCTGATGTGGAGGTTGAAAGAATGTGGAAGGAGAGTGCAAATGACATGGCATATACAGATGATCGCTGGACAAAAGAGAAATCCTTGTTGGATGCTGGCTGGGTTCGTTTGAATGGCAAATGGATGCCAGGCTCGGAGTGGATATCGTTCTCTCAGATGCAAGCTGATCAGCAAGGGGCCCCAACACTACAGGTCAGAATATAAACGTGACTGCTACTGAGGGAAGCAGGAAAGACTCTAATAATGACTTTACAAAAACTCCTATTGTGTTGCCAACAGTATCCCCCCATCCACAGAAAGAGAGCAGGCTGGTCCATGTTTTTCTGACTTATTTAGGCAAAGTATCCTGGAACAGGCACCTCTCAGAAACGCAGTGCGATTGCGACATAGGGGAGGTCTGCAGGATCATCCTGACAGATCCTGTATCGCAAGGAAACTGTTAAAAGACTCGATGAACTTTATGACATCAGATATTTATGCTCTTATAAATGTGAGAGGTGAAGACACATTTGATGTCAGTTTTAAAATGTTTTCAGGGCTTGATAAAATTCTGGCAAAAATATGAAACTGTTAAATCTACAGCTTTATAGATACCATTTTTTGTAGCGTCTTTAACTAAGCCATTATTTAAAACTGTACACATCATGTTTAGGAATGAAGGGGTAAACGTGGGTGATATTCAGTTCTGGCTAGAGTACAAATGTAATGTCTTGGGGCCTCCCTAGCCAGTGATTGACGATGAAGGAATATGGACAGGGAGCTGGAAATTCAAAGTCAAACTGCAGATAACAGGCAATGAAGTACAACATGTACCAAATAGCTTCTTTCTGGGAAATGACAGGGTTTGTTTTTATCCCGGTCAACCAAAGGCCTGTTATAAATGTGGGAGTAGGAGACAGCTTAGCAGTGTGTGAGAAAAAATGAAGTGTGCTCTTTGTGGGGAATTTGATCATGACAGTGGAACATGTAGGAACGCATTTTGCTGTGACCTCTGTGATGAACAAGGACATGCTTACCACCAGTGCCCTTGGGCAGGACAGAATAGGCAAGGAGGGTTAGATAAAGATGAGCTGATAAACCAGGCCCAAGACAGGTTTAGGCCACACCTTTTTGAGCTTGTCCCACCCCAAACAGGACCTAGCACAGCAGGACCTGCCCACTCAGACACTGATGGTAGCACAGCTGCAGCAACTACAGATACAGGACAGTCAGAGACAGGTAGGGATAAGCAGGCCCTCATTCAGACAAAGGGAAATAGAGACACTACCCCAGGAAATATCGACATTAATGTAACGTACCCCCAGTGGGGTAGAATTCCAGACACCACACCCAAGATGGTATCGAGTAGGCAGAAACCTGCAACACTTAGTATTCCCTTGCAAAATCCATTTCAAGTATTACTGGAGTAGGATGGAGACTCCAAGTCTGATGTTTCTTCAATTTCTGGAGCAATGTCAGAAATGGATTATGAGGAGGCGGGTGGGGAAGAGGTTGCTGACAAAAGGAAAAAAAAGAAAAAAGGAAAGGTGTTTGGACTCTTAACATTTTTGACATATGGCTACATTAAATCTAGTTTCACTGAACACCTGTAGTATAAAGAATTATAACAGAAGACTGGCATGTTTACATTATTGCAAGTGTCTAAAAGCAGATTTAAATTTTCTGTAGGAAACTAGATTTACAAATTTAGGGGAAATTACCTTGGCTAAAAAAAAACTGGTTTCAAGGGCCTTCTTTTTGGTCATATGGTCCTGATTTAGCGGATGGTTTGGGAATTTTGTTTGGAACCACACAAGTACAGGTGACTAGACTGATCAATTTATTACTAAGGAAAGCTATGATATTAGACTGCACTTACAATGGACTAGCGTTAAGAGTAATAAATACTTATGCACCATAGCTTAAATCAGCAAGAGTGGATCTTTTTCAGGCAAGACAGCCATATCTATTTGCAAAAAAATATATTATTGGGGGGACTTCAATTGTAGTCTTGACATTAAAATAAAAGACCACCACCAGAAAAAAGTTTACTGTGACACAAATGCTTTACAGGAAGTCTTACATATGGCATCGTTAAAAGACACCTATAGGACTATACACTTGGATGCAGGGTACACATATAAAAGAAATGTATATCAAACCCGTATAGACAATTTTTTTGTGTCAAAAAATTTAACACCAAACAAAGTTCAGCCACTATTTTGTGAACTATTTGATCATGAAGCCTTAATTTGTCGGCTAGTACTTGCTCAAGTACCGCCTAAATTTCCTGCCATCATGAACAGATGGAAGTTGAATTCTTCAGTATTAGAACAGCTGGAAGTAAAAGATAAAATACAAAATCTGCTTAACATAAGGAAAATTGTGGCAGAAATGTATGAGGATTGGCAAACATGGTGGGAAGACACCAAAATAGAAATTAACATTTTTTGAAACATTAGGCAGATCAAAAAGTAATGAGGATTATTTAAGGTACTACAGAAATCAATATTACAGACTTACATCACTACTAAATTTCACAGATATGGAGGTACAGAAACAGATTAAAAATGTTAAGGATAAAATGAAACAATTACAATATGATAGGGCACTATCATTACTGGCTGAAATGCAATATGGCTTAAAGAAGACTCCCTATGCAGATCCATTCTCAGCATGTAAACACAGCATGGAGAAAAAGCTAACGGAAGGGCTACAAGATAGTCAAGGCAATATAAAATGCTTAGATACAGAAATGCTAGGGATAGTGGAAAAGGAATTGAAAATACAACATAACTGGGCTTTTCAGAAGAGAGACCAGGGGAAAGATTTCTTAAATATACCACTCCCAGAATTGTCAGAAGAGCAAACATTAGCAATGAACGCACCCATTACACCGGAAGAAGTTGAGGACGCAATTGCCAACATGAAACTAGGGGTATCACCTGGGCCTGATGGAATTACCAATGAGTTTTACAAACACTTCACAAAAGAAATGAGTTATATTCTGTGTAATCTATATAATGAGCTCCTAAGCACAGGAATAATTTCCCCAAAAGTTTCAGCTGCTGTTATGTTTTTTTTTTGTTTAAAAAAAGGGCATAGTTTAGGGACTTGGAGGCCAATTAGCCTTCTCAACTCAGATTACAAAATCTTAACAGCAGCATTATGTCATAGACTCCAATCATTAGCCAAAACAGTAATTTTTTCAGCTCAGACTTGTTCTATACCAAATAGGAATATACAACATAATTTACTTTTTTTGAGAAACATTTGTAAATTTGGGAAGCAAAAGAATTTATCAGGCTACTTATTAACTCTAGATCAATCCAAGGCTTTCGACAAAGTCTCCCATGATTTTTTATTTCAAATATTAGAAACTTATGGGATTCCACTGAAATTCAGGGGATGACTTAAACATATATATATATATATATATATATCTGTATATATATATATATATATATATATATATATATATGTATATATGTGTGTGTGTGTGTGTGTGTGTATGTGCAACAAGCTTCCCCTTGGTGAATGGTTTAGTTGGCAAGGGATTGCCTTTTTTGAGAGGTGTAAGGCAGGGCTGTCCACTCAGCCCGATATTGTATACGTTCTTTTTAGACCCTATAATTAGGAAAGTAGTACAAAATATTGACATATGGTGGCTTACATCTGCATCACACATAGCACCTCAAAAGATTGCAGTGTATGTGGATGACATGTGTTTAACGGTTAGAAATGAATCAGCATTATGAACATTACAACTATTAGATCAGTACACAAGAGTAGCAGGGGCTGAGATTAACTATGGGAAAAAGCTTGGGGATACACTTGGGGGCGGCCATTTCCTACCAGTATAGGGTCCATACAGATTACAGATACAACAGTCAAAATTCTAGGGTTCCAGTTTGGGAATGGGGATTTAGCCCACATTAACGCGGGAGACAGTGCATACCCCCTGTGACACTGGCTGCTCACCTCCATCTGGCGCCCATCCAACCCTGCTGAGGAATGATACAACAAGGCCCACATCTTGACATGCAGCATCATAGAGCGGGTCTTTGGCATGCTGAAGATGCGGTTCCATTGCCTAGACAGGTCTGGTGGTGCCCTACAATATAGCCCTGCGAAAACCTGTGGACTATTCCTGGCCTGCTGCATGCTGCACAACATGGCCATTGACCGTGGGATAGACATCTAGGTGGATGAGGGTGACAGCAGTGATGATGACAGGGAGGATGGCCTGGACAGGGGGGAGCAGTCACCCATGCCACGGAGGGGCCTGAGGATCGCTGCACGGGCCAGGACACACAGGGTGACCATTGTACAGGAGCACTTCAGGATCCGCAGGTGAGTAGGAGCTATGACAGCCATTCAGGCATGAAACAGACACACACACACACACACACACACACACACACACACACACACAGGCACGCACACACACGGAGGTGCATGACCACAAAGGGAGGCATGCAGGAACACCAGCATACACATGGCTGGCACAGGGGCAGCACTGACACACAGCCACACACACACAGCACAGCACACAGGCATGGGCACATGTGCGCACACACACAGGCACAGTGCTGGACATAGGCCAGCTGTGACATGATGGGCACAGGCAGCAACAGCATCACACCAGGTGCGCATCTGGGCATGGTGTGCTGTGTGGATGGCGTGTCTGGAAGTGGGGGCTGTGGTGGCAGGTCACACACACGTGGGCTGCTGGAGGTGGCATGGATCAGACAGATGGCACTGGCACACTGGCAAGGCTAGCACAGTGCTGCCCTCATCACGCCCATGTCACATGGCCCTGCGGCACATCACGCACACAGGGAGGCCACGCCACAGATATATGTCACTACGCACACACATGGGCATGCACAGAGGACATGCACAAGACCACAGCAGTGGGATGGGATGGCACAACCAGCAGGTCTACCATGTGGAAGGACAGCAGCCATGGCCATGTGGGTGGCCACGCCCTTGCCATGCGGCAGCTAAAGGCTGCTCAACAGCCTCTGGAGGTGTACTCAACACACTTGCAGGGGTAGATGCATGGGAACATGACCAGGTCCTGCTGGCGTGAACAGGCTGGCAAACAGAGACCTGCCAGGGGTGTCAGGGATGGGCATGTCGGAGCCTGGCACCAGCCGTGCTGGGGTCGCCAGGCACTAGGTCCGTGGAGTGGATGCTGCATTATGGGGAGTCCTACGCACCCTGCCACACCCACTGGACACCAGCGATGCAAGTCTGGTGGTGATGGCACCGGTGATGCAGTCCAATGAGGCGGATGTGGCCTCCCGCAGCTGCCGGGCCTCACCCATCAGCTGTGCGCATCCAGTGTTCACACGCTCAGACTGGTGGTGTAGCTCCACCCGCAGTGCATGCAACTGTGCCCCGAGCATTGCCTGGTTGCCCATGGAGGCTGGCAGCACCTCGGTGTGCCCGGCCAGCCTATCAGCAACTTGCACATCCTTGGGCCAGTGCTGACCAGCTGGGGGAGTGGCGACATGCCCGGTGGCATCCCCTACTGGGGGCTGCCACACAGTGGTCCGTGCAGGGGGAGGTAGTTGTGGGCGTGCCCCGTCGGTGGTTCCTGTGGCGTGCTGCACGGTTGCCACAGCTGCCCACTGCTGCTGTCCTGCCACCTGCTGCACAGTCTCTGTAGCCCCAGTGTCCGCGGCACTTGTCTCACCATCGATCGCGTTGCTACCCACCACCATGGGACCATGGACAGGGGGTGCCTGCACGGGTGTTGTACCGCCGTCAGCGGTGACAGCTGCCAGTGTGCAGGACTGTATCCTGGGTGGTGTGCCCAGTCCTGTGCCACCCATGCTCAGCACCAGCTCATCATGTGTGTTGGACTCACCACTCACCTGCTTGTCTGGTACAAGGACAGGCAGCTCCTCCATGAGTAGTAGGTCCAGCAGGGGGTCGTCATCTCCCAGGCCTAGGAAGGCAAGCAGCTCCACACTGCCGTGTCGCTGTTGGTCTGTGGCCCTGATGTTGGTTGATGTGAATGGCTTGGCCTCAGTGGGTCCAGCCTCGGCAGGTGTGTCCTGCATCCCACCCCTGAGGTGTGATGGTGCTGAAACACACAACAGTGGTACACACGAGTAGGATGGCAGCGTGCTGTCTGAGCCACAACCAGTGGGGGGACCATATGCACACACACGTGGCCACCATGGGACAGGGCATGCATGCTGCACAACACAGTGGGCTGAACATGCCATACATGGGGCACATGCAGGGCTGGCCATGTGTGGAGGCCAGAGCACATGATGCAGCACTACATGATAGGTGGCATGCCATGGTTGCACACCACCAATGGCCGCTCCACCTGTGGTGTGCCATGCATCCACTCGCACCCCTGTGGACCATGCCATGCCCACCGGGCATGCACCCCTGTGGTGCTGCCCGGTTGTGCTGCACACCCTGGGGCCAGGGACATGGTTGGTGTCCAGTGCCCATGCGGCTGCAGCATCGCACACAGGAGGTCACAGGCATACACAGTGGCACCCTGTGCAGCATGTGCTGCTGCCCAACGAACATTCATGGGGCCCATGGCACAGCTGCACACATGCCAGCACGCCGCCATGCAGCAACCCCCCATGGTACCTGGTGACTCACAGTGCTTGAGGGGCTGCCACCCATCTGGAATCCTCCTCCCAGTACTCCCTGAATGGCTATGCAGCTGATGGTCACTGCCACCATTCCCACCCCCATGAGGACAGGGGTGGCTCCTGGGCCCCCACCAGTCCTATTGTGGGACACCTTGATGGTGGCCACCTTTTCTTTGATGTGCCGCCTGTCGGTCTCCATCTTTTTCTTCCACTCCCGTGTACTCAGCTGATGTCGTCCATGGGCATTAACGTACGTTGCCACCTCTTCCCACCCTGTGGCATGCTCCTGTGGGGTGCCCATGTCCCCACTGAGCAGCTCCTCCCTGTTGACGTAGGCCTTGAACAGGGCCTGCTGCTCATCCTTTGTAAAGTTGGTCCTGCGCTTATGTGCAGGCCCCTGCTCCTCTGCTCCCTCATGCTCTGACATGATGCTTCCTGTGGATGGAAAACATTGGCACAATCAGTGGACTGTCAGGCCAGCCTGGAACACTGCAGCACAGAAGGCAAACCCAGTATTATCCCATTGTATGTATCTCCATACCGATATGGCTGCAATACCCGTCAGTGCCCAGTGCTGTGTTGTGGTGCTTTTATGGCCTATCTCATACAAATGAGCAATAGCACAATTGTAATGGTATGCTAATGTGCCCGACTGTGCCATGCACAGGCTCAGTAGGCTATTTGCATACCACGGCTGAATTTCGCTGTGTTGTGCTGTGTGTATTTGGAAAGCACAGGGGAAGGTCACTGGCGCACTTCCTGCACATGCACGGTGTGTGGTGGTGCTTCCATCATGTGCATTGTGGCCGCCACGTATGGCCAGGGTGCACCAGTGCGCGTAGCGCGGCACGCCTCCATTGCGCATGTGGCCATGTGTGCACAACATGCACACTGCTGCTCTGCACTGTCAGGCCCTACTGCACACCGTTGCTGCATGCGCCATACCCCCTACCCACAGTGGCAGCTGCTGCGTGCATGTGCGCATGGGCACACTGCTGTGGAGGGTCATGCTATGTGTCTGTGGGGTCACGGCCCTGACTCCTGCCCGATGGTGCTCCCCTGTGCATGTGTGTAGATGCGCAATTGGCTGTGGCTGCGCATCCCAATTGTGCAGAACTGTGCTGCACAGCCATGATATGGCATCCCTATTGTGCATCTGGCACTGCTGGGCTACATGTGCTGGCAGAGTAAGCACATGCGGTCAGACAGTGCATCGGTTGGCAGCTATGGCAGTCTCAGGACAGTGTGTTCAAAGGGAAGTCAACTGGTCAGACGTGGAGCTAGCCAACCTTGTGGCCCTTGTCCTGCCTGTGGAGGACCACCTCTTCGGTGTGACAGAGTTCCAGGAGTCATGGACGGTGGTGTGGCAGGGAGTGGTGACTGGGCTGGAGTGGCAGACAGGGGGTATGGTGACCTCCACAGATGGGATCCTGGATGGCTCAGGCAGCTAAAGGAGCAGGTGCACAGGGTATCAGTGCCACAGCTAGGTAGGTGTTACATTGCTCTGGGTATGCGTCTGCTCTCCGCATCCTGCACTGTGCTGTGCGCCGCATGTGCGGCTGCGGTGGGGGGGCCTGTGCTGGTGGCTGGTGCATGTCCTCCATTGCTGCATTGCATGCCTGTGCAGTGCATGTTGATGGTGGACCATGCGTGTGCCCATGCCTTGCCAGCGCTTTGCACTGTGTCAGTGATGGGTGGCTGTATGCTTGGCATGGCACTCATGTCCATTGTCTTTCTCTCTGTTCCTTCCACCAGTCTGGAGGACCACAGGAGTGCCAGGATGGTTGCAGAGCAGGGCAGACGCTGTGGTGATGGTGGCGGTGTGGCTGCACTGGCACCTGTGCAGGCCGGTGAGTGTGTGTGGCATGGTGTTTGGGGGCATTGTTGGCTGTGGAGTAGCTGTGTGTTGTTGCATGGGGCGGTGTGGCCTTGTATGCCCACTGTGATGGGAGGTACCTGGCACCAACGCGTGCACTGTGCTGTGCCTGGGGCGGGGCTTGCACATGGCCTTTATGTGGAGGTGGGCCGTTGCTGAATCAGGTAGGGCGAGATTGTGCACACGTCCCATGGTATGCATCTGTTGCATAGGGCGTACTGTACTGACTGGGGGGCCCTTGCACCAGGTCTGCCCATGGTGTGTGGTGGTGTCAGCTGCTGCTGTCCACTGTGCACATGCTGGGTCTGGTTCTGTCCACCCGTAGGAGCAGCAGCTATCCCATGCACACATATGGGTGGGACAGGGCTACTTGTGCTCTGTCACTCATTGCCTGTCTTATTTCCCTTCCTGTAGGTCAGGCCAGGCTACGAAGATGGCACCATTGGCAGACCATGGGCATGGGGGTCCATGTGCAGTGTGGTGTAGTGTGGCTGCTATTCACAAGGCTTGACAATCTCCTCTACATAAGCTGCAGGCAGCTACGTGCCACCTGCCACTCTAATCATTGAGGTGCACCAGCTGCGGGAGGCACAGGGGCAGGCACGCCACTGAGGCTGTCCCCGCACATCACTGTGCCCTGGACTGTTACCCCCCCTCCTGTTTTGCTTTCCCCTGCCTATTCCTTTCACCTTGCTCCTGACCCCATTCCCCTTGTTGTCATCCATTCCCACCCTTCCTCTTCACATCCAGTTCTATTGTTGTTTTGCCCTGTTGGCTCACCCCTGTTGGTTTTGTACAGTAAAGTGTTTGTTCATACACCTCTGTGTCTGCGTCTCCTCTGCCAGTGCAGTGCTGCACTGTGCCTCCATTGTTTTGTGCTGCTCTTGGGTGTGCTCATTGTGTTCCATGGCTGTGCCCTTTCTGGTGTGCTCCCATGTGTAGTGGCTGCTGTGTGCTGCTTGCCACTGTGGCTCGGGCCCTTGGGCTGTAAGTGTGCCTCTGGCCTGTCTGTGGTCCAGTGTGGCACGTCCTTGTTTGGCGGTGCTAGCCTGCCCTTCACCTGCACCATTGCCCTTGCTGGTGCAGGTGTGCGGTGTGATGCTGGGTCATGTGTGGCTGCTTGGTGGTGTGGCTTGTGCACCCCGTTTCCCTGAGCCTGTGTGGCTCTTGTGCCCCTGCGCACTGTGCAGGTCCTCTTCACACATGGCATGCCTGTTGCATTGTCCCATCCTGTGTGGCCTGTTGGGGTTGTGGTGGTGCTGTGCTATGGGCTGCTGTCTGCTCTGTCCTCTGGAAGGATGGCTGGGTGTGTTTGTTGGCCTGTGTGCTTCTGTTGTGTGGACTACGGTCCCTGTGACCCATTGGCTGTGTGCTTGTACTGTGCACTGTGGTCCCACTCCCTGTGTGGCCTGGAACTGCAGGGCTGGTCTGCCGATCTGCTATTGTGCTGCCCTGCCTGTGTGCCCCTTTGCCAGTTGTGCTTGCTCACAATGCCTGTTGCTGCCTCCTGTGCATTCTTGGTTGCTCCGGTGCATCTCTGGTTGCACAGTGGTGCATCTGTGCTATATTCAGTGTCACTTGCACCTGCGCATGTCTGTGGCGCATGTTCTGAATATGGAGTGTATTTTCCATGGCACACTTGTATTGTGCTGCGCATTTCATTGCGCTTTCTCTGAGTGCACTTTGGCATAGCGGCCCCAAGTGTCTAATGCACAGCTAATAACAAAGTGCTGAGAACCAGGGCATAGGACGTGAGAGAAATCCTTGTGCCACTAACTTAGAATAAAAAAAAAAAATCTGCAACAGCCATTTTTTCTCCCACTTAGTGAGAGCATGTCATGGCCTAACTCCCTAACACACTCTACCTGCATTATTCCATCTGTTAGGACACTACACAGAAAATAAATTCAATACAACCAAAACTGCCACTTTTGAACACTTAACTGTATGCAACTTCAGTATTTATTCTATTCTTACAGAGATTTCATCCCACATCCACCACTCACTTTCACTCTCTACCAGACCCCTGCACAGCCTGCCAGCAGTCCTCAATTGCTTCCCTTGTCAGAAATAGTAAAGCGTCTTTTCAAATGGAATAGTTTAAATATTTTTTAATTACATAAGATGTTGACCCATCTACATCTCACCAACCAACCGACCAACCAACCAGCCAACCACTGTCACAGATCCGTCATTCATTGAGAACTGATGAATCATACTGATGACCTCACATACAGCAGAACGGTCATAGGAAGCAGGAGTCAGGCTCAAAATGCTGCAGATGAGTCAGACAGTGCAGCTCAGAAGCTGGTTACTCACTTTCTTTTAGCTTTCTGCTTGAAGTTTTTCACCATTGGGATCTCTTAGAACTAGCGCACAACTTCCCGATTTCCTCTCCTCCGAGTTTACTGCTCACATGCTGTCTTTCATCCAAACAGCACTACTCCCTTGGTGCTCACGTGCTCGCACACTGTTTGCCAGCTGTTACAACACTGTTGCCCGGCCTATAGTGCCATGCTTCTATTATGAAAAAAGACTTTTAATGGAACTACAAGAACAGAAACAAGCTAATGTGCATCTATGAAGGGTGGGGGTGGGGGAGTGGAGACTCAAGACTGCAGTGCCCTAGAGAAAAGAACTGTAACCACAGTGGTCACAGTAGGACAAGTGTCCTAAGGCGATAAAAAAACACAGGAGGTGCATACAGGTGAAAGGACTACTTTATTAAAAATTATACAAAACTGTTTGACGTACATATGTTTAAATATTATTATTTAAAATTTCTACTGCCATGTAAAAAAATGCACATTTTATATGCACAATATATGATAACATTTTCCGGGGATGTGCATTAGGCAGTTCTAATGCATGGCCAAGGGCTAAAGACATTCAGCCTGCGGCCTCATGCCTTACTACAGCACTGGCCATGCATTAGAACCATCTAATGCACAACCCATTGTGTCTTATTGCTTACTTGCACACTATGCTCTGTGTTTTATTTTTTCCCTGGTGTGTTTGCACAGTTTACTGTAACCACTGTATAATGTATTTTGCACATTATGCTTTATGATGTTGTATTTTTGCACAGTATTTATTTGCACTGGTCGCTCTAGCCACTGTACATCTATCCACTGTACAGAGTTGTTTTTTGCACATAATGTCTTATCTAGTGTATTCTAATATTGTATTTTTTTATTTCACTTATAACTCTCCTTGTCTGTGCTCTCCTTTATTAACCCTCCCCTAGGTCATACCAGGGAACAAGCCTTGGCTCAGTGTGCCTCTCCTGGTTACCAAATTTTAAATAAATAAATACATAAATAAATAAATTAATTAAGGATGAGTAGACCAGCTGTGTGGCAGATCAAGTCCTTTCTCTCTCATTTTGGCCTGGCCCAACACTATTCTTTTTTATATTGATAGTATTCTATCAAAACATAAAATAATGATTAAGGAGGCAGTATAGTGCAGTGGTCTAAGGCTCTGAGCTGCAGATTTGGTAACATCCAGCAGACCAGACCTGGGTTTGAATCCCGTAGCTTCCACTTGCATACTGTGTGACCCTGAGCAAGTCACTTGTGCTCCCAGGTCGTTCCTGTAAAAAAGCTTTCAGCTTAGTGTGCTATACCTGGTTAAACAACTAAATAAAAAAAAAAAGATTAATAACACATGTCGATTTGAAACCAGAGTGCCAAAGCAAACTCATCATTGTGACTTATATTACCAGTTTGACACTTTATCACCCTTACTAGGGATCTAGCAAAATACAGTGAATTTTGTTAAAAAAGTACCAACAACAAATACACCAAGTGTAGGTCGGAAGTAAGTTATGTTTGCCTAATATGGTTAAATCATTATGACATTCATCAGTCAAACAGTATGTGGAAAAGTTTACTAGAACCAAAATTGCAGAACGTTCATTCACTACTAAGAGTCAACTGATACTAAATTAGCTGATTCTGCAGGGCTCCGACTCTCTTGCAAATTGTTCAAGTTTTAAATTGAGTCTGTGTGACAAACAGCAGGAAAATACCTTATGCATTTGTAATCATGATTAAGGTGGAGTGGTTGTTGTAAATACACTCTGTACATAAGAATATTGTCTATTTTTGCTCTTTAATGTATTTTACATTTTTTTGTATTTAGTACTGCATTTTGTATTGTAACATGATTTTGATCCAGTCCACCTCCCTGGTAAAAGAGAAATTAAAAAATAAAAAAAATAAAACTCTGCTCTGGAAATCATAGTCATTTGTGATTTGACTCAAGTCTGGTCCGCTGACCCAGTTTGGATCTGCAGGTGATCCTTTTCTGACCTACGCCTGGTACTGTAAGTGGGTTTGGAACTTTATTCCTGTTAAAAAAAAAATAAAAATGTTGGCAGAAAAGCAGAAACTAACTATTTTAAACTTCAACTGACATAAAGAAAAAGCTTATTAAAGGTTAGTAGTTGCAATGCTTTAATCATTTTACCCAGTTTGGATCTGCCACAAACGTAGCTCTGACCCTGTCCAGAAAAGTTACATTAGAGTAAATTAAAACCCTTTGGAAAAAGATCGGACTCAGGATCAGAACTGGCTCCCAGTTGATCTGTTCATCACTATATTTATTACTCCACATCCCGGGCAATTCACTGTATTCCTTAAGGAAGTACCTAGTACAAAAGAAATTGAAGGAGATATGTAGCACATGGGGGTGGGGGGTGGACCCACAATTTCTTTACATGGCAGTAGCAGTTTGATTAAGTGGGTAGTACTTTCTTGTCCAAAATGTAAAACATTCCCTTTTAAAACTCAGATCTAGCTAAAACCTCAGGGTGTCCATTCTCATATGCAAGATGCCCTCCCTCCCAAGAGCCGAGTGTGTTACCTCCGGACAGGTCTGATCTATTATTCTCAGGCTGGTTCTGTTTTTCATGGACAGTGACATTAACTGCGTACAGTATTTAACTCATTGGGGAAGAGAGGGCCATGATAAGTGTACCAAACAGTAGAAATACTGCATTTGGAGAAACAAGTGGATCCCTTGGCCTCAGTTTCCCAGAGGGGTGTACTATTTGCAGTTTTTTTCTATATAGTGCCAGAGTCCATAAGATTTAGTGGTACTGCTTTCAAATGTCTACAGCTGTTTCTCATATTACTGAATATCGTAGCTGCCTGGCTGCCAGGAGGTAAACACAATAGACCCCTGGTCTATTTTCATCTAGCATTTCTGATGTTCCATTGCCATAGTGCGAGAATCCATTTCCAAATAAATTTAGATAACGGGAGGCTTCAGCTCCCTTAGGCTTACAATGACCTTTCTCAAACCAGCATGGGGGATAGTAATCTTTTTTTTTTTGCATCAAGTATAATATAATTGCAATGTTATTTAGAGTTTAAGTATTCTTTTAACCAACAGAACTGTCATGTTTGTGAACTTTATGTGGAGCAGTCACTCGGCTGTACTGAGTGTACTCATATTGCCAGTGTGTAAGCTGAGAGTTCACTGCTTGAATAAAAACGGACACCTATTTTATATAGACCAGCTCATTTCTTTGTTAACTGTTGCAGAGAAACATATGTTTCACTGTCATGATTAACTCCAACAGGCTTTTAAAATATACAGTTGTGACTAACACCACTGTGCTCCTCTCTACCTATTTTCAGAGCTTGGGCCTGTGCCTCTCCCGTCTTTGGTTTGAAAATTTCACCTGGTTCTCCTCCCAGCCAGCCCTAACCAGAGGAGTTAATCTGGGACAGTATATGAGGGGGCAGTCAGTAAGTATCGGGGGTGGGGTGGGGGAATTGTAGTGACCACTGTAGCTGGAGTGGGACCAAGGCTTGTGGACAAGATGAAAGAGAGCTGGACCCACTGGGTAAGGATGGAAAAATAGAATGTAAAAAATAAATACACTATAATTGTGCCTGCTGTTTTTTTTCTACAGTTTTTTTTCTCCCTGGCCACTTATGTCATTCTAGGGGTATACCTTGATTCCAGGGATATACCCTATTCAGGTCTGCATCCTCCAACTGACACCCCCAAGCCCCAGTAACCCACAAGGTACTTCCACAGCTCCCCTTCCATGACAAGGGCTCCATAGTGAAGATCCCCCCCACAACGAGGCAGTTCACTAGGTGAACTAGAATCACATGCCAGCAGACACTGGGACCTAGGGGAGTCTCAGAGGCACAGACCATCATATTGATGGATGGGAGTTTGTCCTGCCCTTTAAAGGTTCATCCCAGCTCACCTGACATGAGCTGCTGAAGGGTCTTTTTTTCCATGAAGGTTGCTTTGGAGGCAGCACTGCCTCTGATGGTGCTTCTGCACCCAGACAGGGCAGGGTTTTATTCTCGCCTCCTCTGCTGCCTCAAGGCGAAAGGTGTTAGAATAGTAAATATACAGGAGAAGGTGGTTAGCTGGTAAAATGAATATATGTAACAGCAAGGTGCTGTCTTGGAGGCAGCTGTTCAGTTGGCCTCATATGCATACAACAGGTTTCTAACCTGTGGTGCAGAAGGTTGCCGAGGACCCTCCCCTGACTAAGGCATACTGCCACACTGTGGCTGCCTCAGCCTGGCCTGCTTCCCAATGTAGTAATTTGAGTTTACTCCCGAATCTGGGTGTGACGCATTGTTGCTGGGCCAATGGGGTAGCCCATATTTTTGTTTTTTTCACAGTACGTAGTGTAAATAACACTGGGTACCCTCATTAAAAGTTGTATTTCACTTTCAGGGATGTGGGGTGGGGGTGGGGGTGGAGGGTGGTTGAAATTTGCAGAACCTGGACTTCCAGTGACTTCATCCGTGGGTCCAGATACTTAAGCTGGAGCTCTGGGTCCCTCGCTGCTGAGTTTGCCTTAGTCCTCTGCAGTACTTGATTAAAATGAATAAAACAGCATACTGGTGGTGAGAGGAACATGGGGGCAATAAGAAACAAAGCAGAGCATCCACCAGCACAACTTAAAGCCACTTAAGCTGGCACCAGATCTCGTAGCCTGATTTTCTCCCAGTCGATGACCTCAGATGGTACCCTATGCTCAGGAACGGAGGAGGACAGTTGCTCAAGCTCACGCGCCTCAGGAAGACTTAACACAGGAAACATCACGAAAATGCTTCAGTGCATAGATGCGAATATGGCTGCGATTTGAAAGGACTTTAAAAAGTCTGAGCACTGGACAGCTCAGGATGAGGAGGCAGTTAATGAGCTTCAGGAGGAGACAGCAAGCATAGACCACACTCTCATATACATCTGCCAGAGGGAGAGGGAGTTAAAGTGCTGGGCAAACGGCGCCGAAGCCTGGGTGCATAGACAAAAGATCAGGATCTTTGGGATCCCAGAGGATGCCAGTGAGTCTGATCTGACTGTCTTTTTGTTATCCACTGTCTGCATCCAACACTTACAGCTTTACATTGTTATTTGCTACGGCCTTGTCTTGCCTGGTGAGGGGTAGGCACTGTTACTTCTGGTTTAAGGTGCTTTACTGGCTGTACCTAGTGAGGCAATTAATTTCAGTGCTGCAACAGAAGTTAATAAGGTTTTTGCCAAATCTCTAGTCTGCTTATAGTGTCTATTCTGCATAATACTGGTTGCTGCAACCCTTATCTCTATGGTAGCGTTGTTAACACCCTACCTGGGTGGATTGTGTTAGCTGGTCAAAGACCTACCAGAATTTGGCTGCTATTAGTACCTGCTCCTGATTGACGATAGTGTTTAAATTGTTTATTACTGGTGCTATCATCCACATTGTTATTGTAATTTTGCTAACACCCCTAATGGTTGATTGTGTCCTAGGGCTACAGGCCAGTGACCTACATGTTTTACTTGCAAACTGCTGTCACCCTTCCTTGATGTAAACATGTTGCCTGCAATAGTAATGCTGCTGACCTGCTTACACACAGCATTGCTACCTGCACCTATAGAGCTCTCGGAGATAAAGAAGGCTATAGCCTCTGGTTCCACACTGATACCAAGGACTACTGATCCTCCTGAACAACCATACAGTTCCCGAACCCCCCAGTCATGTGCCCCACCCCCCACATTGGACACCAAATCTTGGTGGCATGTGGGGAGTGCCATTGGTTTGCCTGACATGGCCATGCCTCCAGGACCACACCCTGCCCCTCCTTCCTCAGAATAAAATCTGGAGACTGAAGCACTACCTCAGAGCCACCAGAGGCCTTACAATAATGTTACTCCTATTGTCTGGCCATGTCCATCACAACCCAAGCCCTGCTGGTAGCTCTGGGTCTGGCACCTGCAGCCAAGAACTACTGAACATAGTCCCTAAATATCGGTAGCCTCCTACCTAAATTTGCCCCATTCAAAACTTGGGTTGAGTTAATGCAGCAAGACATTATTTGCCTAACTGAAATAGTTACATGGGGGGGCAAAGGCAGTTGAAAGTAGAGGCAGGAGGCAGTGGGGGTGGAAGGAAAGGGAGGGGGAGGGGAGAGGGAGGGGGAGAAAGGTGGACTATCCCCTCCAGCATGGTGGCGACCCTGCCTGCACATGGCAGTGGTCTAGCATGACAAGAGGGAGCAAGTTGAGGGCAGAGAGAGTTTAGGGTAAAAGCAAGGGGAGCTATCCCCTCCAGCATGCTGGTGACACTGCCTGCACAAGGCAGTGGTCAAGCATGACAAGAGGGAAACAGGTTGAGGGCAGTGAGAGTTTAGGGTAGAAGCAAGGAGGAGTAAAGGGGGAAGGAGAATGGTCAGACAACAGGGCAGCACGACTTCGACAAAGTTCAGCTTTGGTTTGCTAATCATTTTTTCTTAATGCCAAGAAGACCATCTCCATGACCTTTGGCACAAGGCAGAGACTCTCTAGGCTTCCCTACCTGCCCACCTTCCACACCCTTGACAGGACCCCACTCAAGGACACATTTTCCTTCAGGTACTTTGGTGCCCGGCTGGACCAACACCTAAACTTCTCTGTTCATATTAAAGCCATCCAGAAAAAACTGCACCCCAAACTTGGTGCACTGTTCAGGAACCGTAATTGCATCCCTCTTATGGCCAGGTGGGATCTTGTTCAGAAGATGATCTTACCCATTTTTGACTACAGCAACATAGTCTACAGTGCTGCTCCCAAGTCCTCTCTGACCAGATTGGATACCCTCTTCAACTCCTCCTGCCACTTTGCCCTCAATGCTCCCTTCCACACTCATCACTGTTTTCTCTGTCATGCCCTATCCTTCCCCTCCCTCACAAATTGATGATTTCCCACTGTGCCAAATTCACCTCCAATCACTGGTTGGGCCATACTCCCTACCTACGTACCTCTCCTCCTCTTTTATAACTCCCACCCCTCAAGCTCACTCACTGCGATCAACTGACTCTTGTACCCTGGTGGCTCACCACTGCACCACCCTCATTGGTCAATCAGGTTACTCCCATTACCTCCCAAAAATGTGGAACTCCTTTCCCCCTCAGATTCTTCACTCTTCCTCCTGCTATTCCATCAGCTCAGCCCTTAAGACTTCACTGTGCCTAGCTGTTCCTGTTTTGATCCCCCAACTCCCCACCCCTTGCACCTGCAAGCCCCTCTACCTCCATCCCCCATATCCATCCTACTTGACCTAGACCTATCCCTTAAACATAGAAACATAGGAGGGTGGCATGGGACCACACAGGGGAAGAAAACAAGTCCTGGGGGGATTCAATCATTAGGGGGGTAGAAATGGGGGAGGAAGGGGAGAGGGAGATAAGGTGCCTGCCTGGCACCATGGCTTGGAGGGACAGGAAGTGAATCCTCTGGATCATGGGAGCAGCTGCACGAGGGAAGGAGCTGGATGTCATTGTCCACCTAGGGACAAATGACCTGTCTAGGAAAGGGATCAGAGCAGTGCAAGAGCAGTTTGTAGAGTTGGGGAGGGGCCATAGACAAGTAGCGCATACGGTAACCTTCTTGGAGGTGCTGCCTGTCTATGGCAAGGGTGATGCTAGGGTACTTCTCACCAGAGAATTCAATGAATGGTTGAAAAACTGGTGTGGAGCTCAGGGTTTTGGCTTCATTGGGGACTGGGGAGCCACCTGGAGGGATGCAGACCTATACTGGCACGATGGTCTGCATCTGTCCGGGGTGGGGAACCAGGATCCTAGGTGAGAGGTTTAAATGTTTCATTGGCAAGCATTTAAACTAGCCAAGGGGGGAGACACTGAAAAGGAGCAGGGAAATCCCAGCCTCCCCCCACAAAACACAGTAATTAGTGAGGTAAACATCAAGGTAGAGAAGTCATTAGGGAGCAGGACAGAGGTAAATGTAAAAAAAGACAAAGGTAATAAGGACAGGAATGGGGCTAAAAGGGGTAAGGCCATCAAAAAGTAGAGGGTGATGAGTACCAATGCCCGTAGTCTGTGTGTCAAGCTCCCTGAACTAGTGTCCTTGATGGAAGAGGGTTTCCTGGATATTGTGGCAGTCACAGAAACATGGTACACAGAGAACCATGACTGGGATGTCAGCCTACCAGGATACACAATCTACAGGAGGGACAGGGAGGGTAAAAGAGGAGGAGAAGGAGTAGCTCTCTATGTAAAGGAAGGAATCAAAGCAACAGAACTAAAAGAGTAAACAGGAGCAGATGAGGCACTCTGGGTCACCCTGGAGACAGGAAATGGCACCACAATCTGCATGGGGTTATACAGACCCCCATCTCAGAGTGGGAGGGAATGGACAAGGAAATGATAGAAGGCATCCTAGAATGGCAGAAAAAGGAGATATTGTTGATGGGGGACCTGAATATGCCAGATGTTAACTGGAGCACCTTTGCTGCAGGCACATCCAAAAAGCAGGGTCATTCTTGATGCCCTACAGGGGGCATGCCTCAGACAGCTAGTACTGGAACCCACTCGGGAGGGAGCAGTCTTAGACCTGGTACTCTCAAATGGGGAAGGAGAAAGAATCTCAGATTTAGAAAGTGGGTAGCCATCTGGGAACAAGCGACCACCAAACAGTGTGGTTCACGATAAACACAGCCATACAATCAAGCCGCATAAAAGAAAGAGTAATGGACTTTAGGAGGGCTGACTTTGGGAAAATGAGAGAGTGCCTCAGAAAAGCACTAGCAAACAGGCAAGAAGGAGGGGTGGAGGAACAATGGGGAGCAATTAAAACAGCCATCACAGAGGCAACAAGCCTTTGTGTAAAGCAAATCAACAAAACAACAAAGGAAAAAAAACGCTATGGTTCTCAAAAGAGGTGGCAGGGAAAGTTAAGGAGAAAAGGATAGCATTCAGGAAATATAAGGAAACACAGAAAGAGCAGGACAGAGAACTTTATCAGTTAAAGCAGAAAGAGGCTGGGAAGGCAGTCAGAATAGCAAAGGCCCAAACCGAGGCAAGGATAGCCAACTCTGTTAAGAAGGGGGATAAGACCTTTTATTGGTACATTAGGGAGCGAAGAAAGACCAAAGGAGGGATACTGAGGCTTAATAAAGGGGAGGGAATGTGCGTAGAGGGTGACAGTGAAAAAGCAGGGATACTGAATGAGTATTTCTGCTCAGTATTCACAAAGGAAGAGGAGGGGGGAGGTACCTATACCAAACAAGAGAAACACTCTGAAGATGAGGGTTGATACCAGTCCACTTTCAAAAGAAAGGGTTCTGAAAGAACTAATAAAATTGAAGGTGGACAAAGCAATGGGGCCTGATGGGATTCACCCCAAGAATTCTGAAAGAACTAAGGGTAGAACTAGTGACACCGCTGACTACTCTCTTAAACAAATCATGGGAGGATGGGGTGGTACCTGAGGACTGGAGGAGGGTGGATGTGATTCCTCTTCACAAAAGTGGGAGCAGGACAGAGGCAGGAAACTACAGACCAGTTAGTTTGACCTCAGTGGTAGGGAAAATTATGGAATCACTTCTGAAAGAAAGAATTGTTGAGTACCTAGAGGCCAGTGGGGCAGAGGACCCAAAGCAGCATGGATTCACGATGGGAAGGTCATGTCAGACAAATCTAATAGATTTCTTTGACTGGGTGACGAAAGTAGTAGACCAGGGAGGGGTTGTGGACATGGGCTACCTAGATTTTAGGAAGGCATTTGATACAGTCCCACACAAAAGATTAATACACAAGTTAACCAGCCTTGGAGTGGGTCCCAAGGTGGTAGCCTGGATAAAAAATTGGCTAGGCAACAGGACGCAAAGGGTAGTAGTAAATGGAGGCCACAGTGAAGAAAGGAGGGTTACTAGTGGGATACTGCAGGGTTCAGTACTGGGACCGGTCCTTTTTAATGTCTTTATAAGTGACATTGCAGAGGAACTGGAAGGAAAAGTATGTCTCTTTGCAGACGACACAAAGATCTGCAACAGGGTTGATACACAAGATGGAGTGGAAAGGATGAGAAGGGACTTGGCAAGGTTGGAGGAATGGTCAAATGTGTGGCAGCTCAGATTCAATGCAAATAAGTGCAAGGTAATGCACCTGGGAAACAAAAACCCAGGGGAGGAGTACACAATGGAGGGTGAGATACTGACAACAGTAAAAATGGAAAGGGACCTGGGGTAATTATATCAGATGACCTAAAGGTGGGCAAGCAATGTGAGAAGGCAGTAAAGAAGGCTGGGGGATACTGGGATGCATAGGGAGAAGCATCAGTAGTAGAAAACAGGAAGTTGTTATCCCTCTGTACAGACAGTTGGTGAGACCTCACTTGAAGTACTGTGTGCAGTTCTGGAGACCCCATCTCTGCAAAGACATAGAGTGGAGGCTGTCCAGAGGAGGGCAACCAAAATGGTGCAGGGTCTGCACTGGAAGACATATGAAGAAGGACTAAAAGAGCTTAATATGTATACCCTTGAGGAAAGGAGGGAGAGAGGGGACATGATAGAAACTTTCAAGTACCTCAAGGGAATCAACAAAGTCCAAGAGGGTAGCATCCTTCAGAAAAAGAGATGCGCAAGAACAAGGGGGCACAATTTGAAGATAGAGGGGGGACGGCTCAGAGGTAATGTGAGGAAGTATTTTCTCATGGAGAGGGTTGTGGATGCATGGAACAGCCTTCCTGAGGAGGTTGTGGAGTCAAGAACAGAGGGGGAATTCAAGAATGCAAGGGACAGACATAAGGCAGTCCTAGTGGGGGGTAGGAGGAAGTAAGCTGTTGGTTAACTAGGATCTGTAGCTTATCTGTTAGGTAGGAAAATGGGCAGACTAGGTGGGCCGAGCGGTCCTTATCTGCCATCAAATTATATGTTTCTATGTCAGCTGGGGCCTGGCCACACCAGTACACAGAGGAACCCTACCTGTGCAAGGCAGAGGTAGAACGTGGGGAGTAGATGGGGGAGGAGCAAAGTGGAAGGGGAAGAAGCTAGAAAATTAGGAGGTAGGAGGCAAGGGATTGAACCTGGGCCAAATTGCATGGGTATAGGGGGTGGGGTAGGGTCACAGCTATTGGGTAGGGGAGGAAAAGTGAGGGAGGGGATGAGGCTGATAGCTTAGGAGGAGGGGGATTGATCCTGGTCTGAATTACATGTGTAGAAGGGGTGGAGGTTGAGGGACTTGTAGGCTGGTAGATTAGGAGGGAGGGAGGGAGAAAAGGGAGGGGGCAAGGGATAGGTCCAGGTCAAGTAGGATGGATATGGGGGTGGAGGTAGAGGGGCTTGCAGGGGCAAGGGGTGGGGAGTTGGGGGGTCAAAACAGGAACAGCTAGGCACAGTGAGGTTTTAAGGGCTGAGCTGATGAAATAGCAGGAGGAAGAGTGAAGAATCTGAGGGGGAAAGGAGTTTCACATTTTTGGGAGGCGATGGGAGTAACCTGATTGACCAATGAGGGTGGTGCAGCGGGAACCACCAGGGTATGAGAGTCGGTTGATCGTAGTGAGTGAGCTTGAGGGGCAGGAGTTATAAAAGAGGAGGAGAGGTACGTAGGTAGGGAGTACGGCCCAACCAGTGATTGAAGGTGAATTTGGCACAGTAGGAAATCATCAATTTGTGAGGGAGGGGAAGGATAGGGCATGATAGAGAAAACAGTGATGAGTGTGGAAGGGCGCATCGAGGGCAAAGTGGCAGGAGGAGTTGAAGAGGGTATCCAATCTGGCCAGAGAGGACTTGGGAGCAGCACTGTAGACTATGTTGCTGTAGTCAAAAATGGGTAAGATCATCTTCTGAACAAGTTCCCACCTGACCATAAGAGGGATGCAATTACGGTTCCTGAACAGTGCACCAAGTTTGGGGTGCAGTTTTTTCTGGATGGCATCAATATGAACAGAGAAGTTTAGGAGTTGGTCCAGCCAGACACCAAAGTACCTGAAGGAGGATGTGTCCTTGAGTGGGGTCCCGTCAAGGGTATGGAAGGTGGGCAGGTAGGGAAGCCTAGAGAGTCTCTGCCTTGTGCCAAAGGTCATGGAAATGGTCTTCTTGGCATTAAGAGAAAAAGTGATTAGCAAACCAAAGCTGAACTTTGTCGAAGTCGTGCTGCAAGTTGGTTGTAACTTCTGCAGGACTGGAGCCAGATGCATAGAGGACCATATAATCGGCATACATATGAATGGCAGAGGAGGGTGAGCAGGTGGATGGCAGGTCATTTAGGAAGATGGAGAATAATATAGGCCCTAGCACTGAGCCCTGTGAAACACCTGTTCTAATCTGAAAGGGGGATGATATCAGAGATCTTGACAGATTGTTTTCTACCAGTGAGGTAGGCTTTGAACCACTTAGTGGCTGAGGGGGACAGGCCAGATGTTGAGAGGAAATCTAGGAGAAGGGAGTGGGAAACAGTGTCAATGGCTTTGGCCAGGTCAACAAAGATGGCTGACGTGATTTGCCCATAGTCCATCCCTGTAAGGATGGAGTCATTGAGCCAAAGTAGGGTGGTGGCAGTGGAGTGATGTTTCCTGAAGCCAGATTGGAAAGGGTTGAAGAAGGAGGTGTCAGTTAAATAAGAGATAAGTTGGGAGAGAAATAGGTGCTCTTGTAGTTTAGCTATGGTAGGAAGGAGATAAATAAGATGGTGATTCCTGGGGGAGAAGGGGTCGCCTCCTTTAGGTAGGGGGAGGGCAACTGCATGATTCCATGCGGAAAGGACTGAGGCTGTCAAGAATGAGAGGTTTAGAATAAGAGATAGTGGATAGGCAATGGCCAAGGCAGAAAGAGATAAGAGTTTAGGGTCTAGGCCATCTGGGGAGGAGCCTTTAGAAGTGTTGATTGCTAGGAGGGCCTGAAGGATGTCATGTGGGGAGACTGCAGTGAAGGAGAACGGGTGATGGGAGTGAAGGGGAGGAGGGGGACCATTTGAGGGTGGAGTGGTGGGAAGGCAGTTAGGGAGGGATTTCAGTAACTCAACAGTGTATGAGGTGTAGTAGGAGTTAAAAGCGGCAGCTACAGCACCTGGGTGCACCTGGGTCATCCACAAGAGAGCCATTTATGTTAAGTACAGGTGAGGGTGGGTGAGATGGAGGAGAGAAAAGGTCGTAGACCACCTTCCAGAATTTGGAAGTGGAGTTTATATTTGTATGGAAGTCAGTTTTTAAATATTCTGATTTAGCTAGCCTTGTTGCCTGAGTGCAGGCAATACAGAGCAAATGATAGGATGTGAGATTGTTAGGACGTTGGGTAATTTTATGGCATTTCCAGTCCTGATCTCTTGCTTGGAGATAGGCCAGAGGTTCTGGTGTGATCCATTGAAGGTGATTACCCCTAACCCTGGTTCATTTGAGAGGGTCATAGGCATTCCATTTTACTAGTAAATTTTTTTTAAACTATTCAAGGGCTTTATCAACTGAAAGGGTAGTGGTTAGTGGGGACCAGTCGGAGAGGGTTAGACTGCGCAGGACAAGGTCTAATTCTGAGGATTTATATGAATGTAATGTGATGTCCTACAGTGTGATGGGAATATCATTGGTGGTAAAGAGGGCCAGGATTCTCAAGCAGCTGGCCCAAAGCAACTGAGACTTAACACTTCTGCAAGAATCACACCTGTTGGATCTGGAACATCAAAAACTGGAATGGGGATGGTGGGAGGGATTTTTACTTTGTCACATCCCTCCAGCAAGAAAGTGGGGGTGGTGAATTTAATACAAATAGGGATACAACTGAGAATTCTGGACTCTTTCTCAGGGGAGGGGGGTAGACTGGTGGTGGTATCCTTTGAATGGCATGGTTTGCATATTCACCTTGGAAATGTCTATGCCCCCCCCCACAGTGGAATGTTTCACTAAAGTTAACCACAAGCTGATGGATCTGCCTCTAGGGATCATTTTAGTGGGAAATGACTGGAACATGGTGGAGGATCCCCAGTTAGATCGCTCCACCAGATACCTAGTTCCCAAGTCCAGGGCAGTATGTACTACGATACACCTTAGGCAAGAAGGGGGGCTTGTGGACTCATAGAGTGAAGATAATGTGCAGGCTAAAGATTATACTTTTTTTTTCCCTCCCAACAATAGCTATTCCAGGATAGATGTTTTTTATATTTCTAGACCCTCTACGCATTTGGTATCACGCATGGAAATTTTTCCGAAAGCTATCTCAGAACATGCCCCTATACATTTACAAACAGGCCAGAAGCATCTTGACTTAGTTTGGTGACTCAGCACTAACTGACTTGCAGATGAGGTGCTGGTTGCCTTGTTAAAGGAAGAAATAGGATTTTGTCTGACAGCAAATAGGGAGGAAGAAACAAAAATAAAATGTATTTGGGATTGGTTAAAGGCTGTCCTACAGGGTAAGTTATTGGGCTCGATTCTCATAGGTTGACATGGGGCTTCACAACCCTGTGTAAAACCCTGCGCTGCACCGACCGCATTGGTGCACCTTGCTCCCGATTCTACAAGGTCATGCTCATTTGCAACACTTTACATGGTGGCTTTTGCCAAATATTTGGCACAAACCCCGTAATAAGGCCACAAAGTTAGACCAACAAAAACTGGTCTAACTCGCAGCATGTGGAGTACAGGAGCCAAGGCAAGGCAACTTTATTTTATATAGCACCCAATCCAAAGGCTCTGAGCACTTTACATAAAACAATAAATAAAAAACTATAAATAACTAAAACAAACTCAGCATTAAATCAGATTAAATTAAAAACCTTCTCAAACAGCTAAGTTTTAAGAGAGGCTTTGAAGGCCTCCACTGAGCTGGCTGCCTTAATGTGGGGAGGAAGTGAGTTCCAAAGGAGTGGAGTGGCCACTGCAAAGACCCTATCACCAGATCTTTTCAACTGTGAAGATGGAACAACCAGCAGGTCAGCATCAGCGGAGTATAGGGGCAGACCGGAGAGTACAGAACCAGGAGCTCTTTGAGGTGGTCAGGTCCCAAACTGCCTTGTAAGTTAACAAACCAATCTTCAAGGTGATACACGCACTCACAGACAGCCAGTGCAGAGAGCGCAGACAGGGGTGACATGGTCCCTCCTAGAGGTACCAGTCAACAGTCTAGCTACAGCATTCTGCACTAGCTGTAGGTGATGCATCAAACCTCCAGATAACCCTAGGTATAGGGCATTACAGTAGTCAAGTCCCAATAACTATTGCGCGTTTGCTGCATGTGTATAGTGTATACCTTGAATCTGTCCTGTTGCTCTATGTTTGCTTCCTTGACTGCCTCCTGCTGCTGCCTTACCTTAACTCTGTACTTGCCATTGTGTTTATTACTGCTTGTACCTGACTGTACCTTGTTGATTGCTGTACCTTGTCTCTGAATTGCTATTGCCTGTACCTTGTAATTCTCCCGGGTCACACCTGAAAATAGGCACCTGACTGTCTAGTGTGCTTACCTGGTTAACAAAAGCTAAATAAATAAAAGTCGACTGGTGACAAAGGCACGGATAACTGTAGCCAGGTCTGAAGGAGATAGGATTGGGCGGATCCTGGTGATGTTTTGAAGATGAAAAAAGTCAGAATTGACAACTGAAGGATTGAGAATCCCGTGTGCTGACTGGGGAATGCTGTAAGCCCCATGCGCTGTGTGTTCAGTGCACCCGGGGCTTGTGGCATTCAAAACCCTTTGATAATCAAGCCCAATGTCTAGCGTTTACATCAGAAAAAACTACACCTCCTTACCTAAAATATAGAACAGGATCCTGGTTGAACTTGTAACACTCAGGAGATGCAGAGACTTTAGAAAAAATAAAGGGGACCAAGCAGGAACTGAAGTAATTAACAACTAAGGTGACCAAGAGCCAGCTCAGTTTCACGAACCAGAAATACTATGAGTATGGAATCAAGGCAAGTAGGGTACTGGCCTACAGGCCATGCAAGCAGGTGCCAGAACGCTTTATCCTTAAAATCTGATTGGCACTCAACCAACAAACCTGAACATCCACACCGAGGGGGTGGCAGAAGAATTTGGTAAGTTTTACACTGAACTATATTCTAAGGAGTTGGGCATAGGGGATCCAGCCTGGATCACTTAATTTCTAGACAAGGTCACTATTCCTAGTCTAGATCAGGAACAACTGGTCCAGATGGAGTGACCCTTCTCAGCTGAAGGAATCATTGAGGTGATTAAAACTTTGAGTAACAACAAATCCCCAGGATAGGCCGGCCTGGTGGCGCTGAGGGTTGAGGCACTGGACGCCACACCTTGTGCCATGCTGGCAACCCAGGTTTGGTAGTGGACTCAGGTTGCCAGGGGTTGGCAGGGAGGGAGAAGGATGAAGCATCCGTCGGACAGCATTCATCTCCCCGGGGGGGGGGTTAAGGGCAGTTCGGCATTCCAGTGGCCCCCGATGGAGATTGAGGGTACTGCAGGACAGCCGACTTAGAGGACTGGGGGGAGTGTGGCAGATGTCGGCAGGGTTGCCATGCACCACAACATCATTGCACATCACGCTTGGGGTGTGGGTTCTCCTGGAAAGCAGAAAATACCCCTGGTGGACAGTGGAGATGATGAGGGCTTCAGCGGCATGGCCCACATCCCAACGCCAGCCCAGTGCACCAGGATTCTCCCCAGATGCCCATCCGACAGTCAGGTAGGCCCCTTGAGTCTGGAAGGTCGCCATGGGTGGGCGAGCCCTCCCCCGGGGGTACCCAGTTGCCGAGGGACTGGGTCTGCCTAGGCTGTTCGGGGGGGAGGAGATTCTGGCAGCAAGGGTTCAGGCAGGGAGTGAGAGGTCCTAGCCGAGTAAGCACCTCAGAAGGATACCCTGTCCACCGGGAGAATAAACAGAATTGAAAAAAAAAAAAAACAAATCCCCAGGGCTAGATAGCTTTGTTTTAGAATTTTATAACTGGAAGGGGTCCCTGACATACAGAGAAATACCACAGGGAATGATAGGTACAATATTTTAAGGCTGCTACCCTGATGCTTATCAATCAGGAACAACAAATTATGAGGGGGGATTGCACCCAGATCCAAAACACAGCAGTCAAATCTTCAAGCAGCACTTTTGACTTTATTTTCGATTCACTTCTAACAGGCATTCAAATCATCCTCAACATTTCGCCTATATTTTTAAAGGCTTCCTCAGTAGATTGCCTACAATGCTGATAGTAAATATAATTATATCATAATTTGATCACTGTAATCAGTTTACATTTAAATATTTTCAACCAACATTTACAGATACTGCTTAACGCAGTACGTATACTTTTTATCTCCTGTTGGATTAAAAGGGGCATATAGTTTGCAGCAACAACACTGATTTTCTAAATTCTTTCTCAGACTTTTGAATCCTTTTCTTAAACTCTTTCAACAGATAGATTAGGCCATTGAGCCTTAGAAATTTAAACTAGTGGTAGCAAGGTACAATGTTTTATCTATTTAAATCGCTCAAAATACAATTTTGAGAACAATAGTCCCTTTGAAAATCTACATGGCGGTGTTGGAATGTATGGGGGAAGGGAGCACATCACTTGAAATTGTATACATATGAACTTGGTTGAAAATATTTAATAGGTGCATATAAATGTCATTTTTTTCAGGCAACTTTAAACATACTTGATGTTTGTGGAGTCTTGCTATACTGCATCAACAAGTGACCATTACACTGTGAGTATTTAACTGTTGATTTTATTTAATATTTAAATGTAAACTGATTACAACGGTCACATTATAATTTAATTATATTTACTGTATTATCAGCATTTTAGGCACTCTCCTGAGCAAGCCTTTAAAGATATAGGTGAAATGTTGAAGATGATCTGAATGTCTGTGTAACCTGGGTGCCACCTCCTAATGGGCTACTACCTCTGCCTTGCAGGCCTGACCAAGGTTTTGGGGCCTGGGTTCCTTTTCTGATTTAAAACTGGTTCTTTCACAATGATAACAATATTGTGCAGTGCCTCCACCCAGAGTACACTTTTACGTGAGCTAGATAAAACCTGGTACAACCCCATGAGAAGCTGTACCCACCCACATTACCATATAGTCACCCCACACATGGCCCAATAACCAAAACCCCACATTTCAACATTTTTTATTAAAGGCTCACTCTAATAATGACACAAGATTTATAAAACAAGTAATTTATTTACAAGAGGTGAGGATTAGGCTGGGTGAACTGAAAGCAGAGGTTAAATATTTACATTGAACTTTGATTGGCATTTAGATTGGCATCAGATAAATCACAGTAACTATCCTGCATTTTAACTTCAGACATTTATTACAGTGGACACCCACCAACCTTTGGATGTTTTCAGGATTTACTGGGCTGTCTAACTAGCTGCTCTAGAAGGTGAAACACATATGCCCAATGCCCACACTGGTACCAGTCTCAGACTATTATAGAACCCCGCAATTCTACACATTAGACCTAGATACCCAGTATTAAACTCTTAGGTGCAGCCCTGTTAAAGTTGCAGCTGAATTGGCTGGCAAGAAAAAGCAGATTAGCATCCTTTACTTAGATTACTTTAATAATCCTGGCTGACCTTGAAAAGCAAACTTTAAACCTTAACACTCTGGCCTGACATAGCAGAACATGGGTTAACTATTTACAGTTTCTTTTTGGGTGGCAGAGTTGGCACTGCCTACTCACGGTTTAGAGGTCATCAATCAGGATTAGAGAAGCTTTAGCTGAGGTGCAGGCAGGAGCTTTGGCTGACCCCTCCTTACCAGGCTCTTGCAGCTTGCAGGCTGGAACTTTCTCAGCAGCTTGGATGGTTACCCCTTCTGTCTGGGCTTGAAGCCACATTCTGGAACAAACCAGGCCAGGACCGGGGCTAGCACACTTCGGACCCCCATGTCTAGGCTGTGCCCCTCAGGGGGAAGCGCATATGCACACTGCCAGGCTGACTCCCAGGCTGAGCTGGAAAACAGTCTCTTTCTTGCATTCAGCACATTCTGGTTGCTTTAAGTGGTCACAGTCCCTTCAACCATGCACCAGCATGGCAGGCATGGCCCTTTTAGCTCTCGAGACACAGTGTCTTAACATGGGTGCTTTCCCCCTAGGGCTAGGGAGGACCCAGAGCTTGCACAGTCTCTTTTTCTTTGACATATTTCAGCACATTCACTTCACTTGGCTGCTCCAGCCAGACCAACATGCTGTGGCTTTTCAGAAGGCACAGTCTTTCAGACAAAATCTCTTGGTCTCTCCAAAGCAGAACAGGAGCCCAAGGCATGACTCCTAACCAGAATAGCACTTTACTTGTCAGTAATTCACTTTCTCAGATACTTCTCAAAGCACAAGACAGAATATTAAAGTCCCCCTTGGGCAAGCTGTGGTTTGCAGCTCCAACTGGACCTCCTAAGTCTTCACAAACAATGTCAGGAAATGCTCCAACTGTAGGATACTCCCCTTCCATTCCTGTAGGCACTTTTAAACAGTCACATCAAACATTCTCAAACACCAGACCCTTTTTTGGTCACTTGCAACAGATGTCCACCGTTTACTGGACGCTGATCAAATGCAGGGTGCAGACGGAACTTGAACACCTCTTGACTTTCTGGGCTTCTCGGTCCCCAGCAAGTCTCCAAATAACTTGCACTTTAAGTAGAAGTTTACTCACTCAGAATTATTCAGAAAGCTTTTCCTTTCCTGAAGTTACAGGCTTCATCAGCATTCTCACTGCTGAGGCAGAACGTTCATGCAGCTCTCACACAGCTGCAGGCAGGAATTCATGCAGCTCTCTCACAGCTGAAGACAAATTCAGGTTTCTTCCACATTTACCCCAAAATGTGGAAAAGCAAATGCTAGCTGTGCGGGACAATATCTGGCAAACCCCAGGCCAGTGACTTCAATCCCTTGCAGCCATTTTTCTCTTAGGAGAGGACAGAGCCCCCTTCCCCTGCGGAGGGGCTACAGCTGAACACACTAGGCCCATTCTCTCTTGCTAGGGGCCACACTTCCCCTCTGCAGAGGGGCTTGCATTGAACTGTCTCAGCCAGAAAAGTCTCTGAGAATTTGAGAGCTCTCTGAGGCTCCTGACTGGCTGAATTGACTTGTTCTTCACAAAAATTAATATTCATTAGGCCTCCTCAATGCCTGATGGGATCCCTGTTTGGGCACCTAAATTTAGTCCCTGCATTTCCCCCACAAGTCCTTGGCACTGTCCCATAAGTCTCTGGCAAAGTCCCAAGAGTCCTGGCTGTAACATCCTGGCTTTTGATTGGCTGGCTGCAAATATGGCTGCCAGTATTCACAGTCCCCATGCAGTCCATAGCGGTCCAAACATAAATGTTCTGGTGCAGCCAGTATAAATAGTATTTATTAACATAGCCCCCCAACTTAATAGCCACTACGATGCCCTTTTTAAGCACTGCCCTTATTAAACATTTTACTGCAGTCCTTCACCTTTTGCTGCTGCTGAGATACAGTGTCCCTAGGTGGCAGACAGGCAGCTCATTAATATTCATAGAGCTCTTTATTAGTATTTATGAGCCCCATGCTAGCACTTCTCAACCTGGCGACGGTGGCTCTTCAGGTGCCCAACATAAGGAGGTGTCGTATTTGAGCACACCCCATCATCTGAAGAAGGAAGAAGCTGAGGATGAAATTATGTGGGAGGTGCCAGCTGCCTTGCCCCTGGACAAGACTTCAAGCCTTATCAGTTTGCTGACCAGGAGGTGTACCGCACCATCCCCCATCCTTATGAGCGACCTGCTATAAACTTGCCTTATACCACCCCTGCACCTTCTGGCGCTGTGCAAGGCCACTCACATTAGAATAGATGGCTTATTGAATAGTGATCCAGTGAATGTACCCTACCAAACCAAAATGTGGTTAGAGCCTTGCACCACCGGAGCACCAGTGTTCAAGACTTGCCCCAGTGGTCGCAAGCAGAGTGATGGGTGCAATGGAGGATCCATATAGATCCATGTAACCACATCCTGAAAAACTGCATCCCAAACTTGGTGCCTTATGCAGGAACTGTAGTTGTAGCCCTCCTACGGCTTGGTGTGAAATAGTCCAGAAGATGATCCTCTACATTTTTGACTACTGCGATGTAGTCTATGGTGCCGCTCCTAAATCCTCCCTGACCAGATTGGACACTCTTTTCAACTCCTTCTGTTGTTTTGCCTTAGATGCCCCTTTCTGCACTCACCACTGCGACCTCTACCATGTCCTGTCCTTTCCCCAGCTTGCCAACATGCGCCTCGCACTCTGTACTAAATTCACTTCCAAATTTTGACTTGGGGAACTTCCACCTTACCGCTCATTTTCCCTTTCCTCTGCTCCTTCTCCCTCCCATTCCCTCCATTCCTCTGACACTCATACTCTACTGGTCCCTCACAGATCCACACTGATTGGACAGTCTGGCTTCTTCCATCATTTCCCAAAACTCTGGAACCCCCACCAAATTCGTCACTCCTCCTCCTCCTACTCCCTCACCTTTGCCTTACATAACTTTTTCTCCTCTAGCTGCTCCTGTTTTAATCCTCCTTAACTTATTTCCTGTAAACCTGCACTGCTGTCCCTTCGCAGGGCTCCCCAGATCCTTTAGGGGCCTAGTCTAGGCAAGCCTCATCCTCCCCGCCTTCCATCTGTCTTAGCTTAGCTTTTGCTCCATTGCTGAAGTCTCAGCATCCAGGAGGGTGCCTGTTCTAGGCAAAGTCTCTTCCTCCGCTCCTCGCTACTTCCACCATTCCTTCCCCACCATCCCTTCCTTTAAACTTTCTTCACTTAGTTTGCTTTCTCGCTGGGTTCTCAGCATTGAGGAGGGGGCCTAGTTCTAGGCAACCTTCTTCACCTAGGTTGCTCTCTCACTGGGTTCTCGGCATCCAGGAGGGGACTAGCTCTAAGCAAGTTCTTCCTCCCCTCCCTGCTACTACCACCCTATGCACCACACCTCTTACCTCCCCCTCCTCTCTCTCTCTCTTCCCCCTATAGCCACTGCTTCTTGGTGGGCTACTCTAGTTATGCCTGTCTTTCCTTACTTCTTCCCCCTTCTCCCCCCTGCCCCTCCCTAAACCCACCCCCCCACTTACAGCTACCCCTAGCTCTTATTTGCACTGAACTAATTTATTGCACTTTTGCTCTGTCTTGCTGGATCTCCAGCTTGCTTCTAATCCAGTTTATTCTGTTCCCACTTTACTGGCCCCAGTTATTGTTACTACTGGCATAGCCCCTGCTCCCCTCTCCCCACTGTCCTACCTACCTCCCCCTCCACAGTAGGCCCTCCGCCTTACCTGCTTCTCCCTCCACAGCTGGCTCCCCCTCACCCTCTTGCTTGACCTTCCACTGAAACCCTATTAATTCACTGCAACTGTATTAGTACTGTGATTGTCTACATCAATCTATCAGGGCGTGGCTAAAGTGTTGTTTTTATTACTGTATCCTACTCATCAATGTATGCTAAATGTTACTGTTTGTTTATTTTACTGATTGTTTATTTTACTGATTTTTCCACCTAATTGTACCCCCCCAGGTTGCACTGGGAGATTACCATTCTGTTGCTCAGTGTGCTTTCCTGGTGAAACATTCCAAAAAATAAATAAAAATATGGAGTACCCAAGTGCTGAGTATCCTTATGTCTCAGAACAGTTATGGCACATTGTAGAAGAAAAGCATCCAGATTGGGCATTCTGGGGCATGGTGCAAAAGACCCAGGTGTGAACAGAAGTGTCTGGTCAACCCTCTCAATCCATCATTCCAAAGGCAAGATCTTCATGTTTTTCAATGCCTTTGGGCAGGAGTTACATTATTTAAACATTTTGCCCTTGTCCAAGATGTGGCTGGTTGTCGGATGAAGTATTATGTGATCTCCATGGATTCTTTTGTGAATGAAACCACAAAGCCAGACCCTGCATATTATTATCCCCACGGCGGGGGGCCTGTCATCTGAAGGGAGCTTCCAGCAAAATTGTGATCTGCCAGTACTGTCCAGTTGCAGCTGTTTGTTGCTCTACAGCTTGAGAGGGGATAAGTTTGGAAAAGATACTGTGCCCAGAGGAGGTCACTGCATGATTGCCCCGCCTTTGAGGACTGGGACTGTTGGACTGGATCACTGAAATTGTTATTAGGGAGTGAAGAAAGACCAAAGGAGGGATACTGAAGCTTAATAAAGGGGAGGGAATGTGGGTAGAGGGTGACAGTGAAAAAGCAGGGATACTGAACGAATATTTCTGCTCAGTATTCACAAAGGAAGAGGAGAGGGAGTTACCTAAACCAAACAAGAGAAACACTCTGAAGACGGGGATCGATACCAGTCCATTTACAGAAGAAAGGGTTCTGAAAGAACTAATAAAATTGAAGGTGGACAAAGCAATGGGGCCTGATGGATTCACCCAAGAATTCTAAAAGAACTAAGGGTAGAACTAGTGACACTACGACTACTCTGTTTAACAAATCATGGGAGGATGGGGTGGTACCGAGGACTGGAGGAGGGCAGATATGATTCCTCTTCACAAAAGTGGGAGCAGGACAGAGGCAGGAAACTACAGACCAGTTAGTTTGACCTCAGTGGTAGGGAAAATGATGGAATCACTTCTGAAAGAAAGAATTGTTGAGTACCTAGAGGCCAGTGGGGCACAGGACCCAAGGCAGCATGGATTCACGATGGAAAGGTCGTGTCAGATGAATCTAATAGATTTCTTTGACTGGGTAACCAAAGTAGTAGACCAGGGAGGGGCTGTGGACATGGCCTACCTAGATTTTAGGAAGGCATTTGATACAGTCTCACACAAAAGATTAATACACAAGTTAGCCAGCCTTGGAGTGAGTCCCAAGGTGGTAGCCTGGATAAAAAAATGGCTAGACAACAGGATGCAAAGGGTAGTAGTAAATGGAGTCCACAGTGAAGAAAGGAGGGTTACTAGCGGGGTACTGCAGGGTTCAGTACTGGGACCGGTCCTTTTTAATGTCTTTATAAGTGACATTGCAGAGGAACTGGAAGGAAAAGTATGTCTCTTTGCAGATGACACAAAGATCTGCAACAGGGTTGATACACAAGATGGAGTGGAAAGGATGAGAAGGGACTTGGCAAGGTTGGAGGAATGGTCAAATGTATGGCCGCTCAGATTCAATGCAAAGAAGTGCAAGGTAATGCACATGGGAAACAAAAACCAAGGGGAAGCGTACACAATGGGGGGTGAGATACTGACAACAGTAAAAATGGAAAGGGACCTGGGGGTAATTATATCAGATGACCTAAAGGTGGGCAAGCAATGTGAGAAGGCAGTAAGGACGGCTGGGGGGATATTGGGATGCATAGGAAGAGGCATCAATAGTAGAAAACAGGAAGTTGTTATCCCTCTGTACAGACAGTTGGTGAGACCCCATCTGGAGTACTGTGTGCAGTTCTGGAGACCCCATTTCCTCAAAGACATAGACAGAGTGGAGGCTGTCCAGAGGAGAGCAACCAAAATGGTACAGGGTCTGCACCAGAAGACATCTGAAGAAAAGACTAAAGGAGCTTAATATGTATACCCTCGAGGAAAGAAGGGAGAGAGGGGCCATGATAGAAACTTTCAAGTACCTCAAAGGAATTAACAAAGTCCAAGAGGGTAGCATCTTCCAGAAAAAGAGATGTGCAAGAACAAGAGGACACAATTTGAAGATAGAAGGGGGACAGCTCAGAGGTAATGTGAGGAAGTATTTTTTCACTGAGAGGGTTGTGGATGCATGGAACAGCCTCCCTGAGGCGATCGTGGAGTCAAGAACAGTGGGGACTTCAAGAATGCATGGGACAGGCATAAGGCAGTCCTAGTGGGGGGTAGGAGGAAGTAAGCTGTTGGTTAACTAGGATCTGCAGCTTATCTGTTAGGTAGGAAAATAGGCAGACTAGGTGGGCCAAGCGTTCCTTATCTGCCGTCAAATTCAAATTCTATTACACTTTTTGTGAGAAGGCTATTCCTAAATGGTTGCTCTCTGTTGGAACAATCTCTAAAGCAAATTGCTATCTATACTATTTCTACCTCAGATGCAGTAAGTGTGAGTGGACTGTGTGAAAGGGTGCCAGTTTCAGTTCAGTTTGTTTATTTATTATATGTATGTATATAAAAGCATTTTGTCACATACAAAAACTACAATAGACATACAATATCCAACATACAACATTTCATCAAAATTTCGCCATCACATGAAGAATAAAATCAGATAATACATTCCATTTTAGCTTCATAGCGATTTTCTGTGCAAAGCCTGCAATTGCAAAGATCTGTTTTGTACATTTGCAAGAACAGACATCAATCTCTACTGCTTATTCATTGCTCCCAAGTTATCAAACTGTTGATTAATTTACAATTCTCTTTCTTGTGTAAAAGCTGTACAGTCAAAAAGTAAATGTATTCTTGACACCACTGCTTCCTTGAACTTACACAGACATTTGAATTATTACTATTTGTTTTCTTGTATCAGCTGGTAAATAGGCAAAATCTTAACCTTGCTAAGGCTTTTCTCTGTCTTACATATTCACATTTTAACAAGTACTTTTCCATTTCAAATTTTGTTTTTATATACTTTAGAGGATCATTCTCCCAGGACTCTCTCACTCTAACAAAGTCCATATTTTTTGCATTTTTCTCTGATCTCTGTATTGCCTCACTAGCAAATCTGGAAGGATTTACCAGTTCTCTAAAAATATAGTTGTACTCCAATCCATTTTTATTATGTTTGCTTGCATGCATGTGCAAGAAACATGGTGCCATCATCCGAGTTTTCGGAGGTGTGTCAGCCCTCTTCCGATTCAGTCAGTGTGTTTGCAGACGCGGCCGCAGTTCTCCAGTGCCTGCTGGAGCTGTCTATGACAGCTCCAACATGCAGTGGCGTACAGTTGAAGGGGCTACACTTCCAGTGAGCAGTGATAAGATATCACCTGTCATGCGGCGTCCCTCTGCACACACACACACACACACACACACACACACACACACACACTTGCGCATGCTGCGTGCCACCCCGCACACACACTGTATAGCCGACAGGTGCCCAATCCCCGTCGGCTGTGCTGCGCCCAAACACACAGTCCGATATGCACGCTGGGTGCCCACCCCAGTACAGGCCAGGCAGTCAATGGGGTGCCCAATCCCATCGGCTCCACAGCTCCCCGGTTGTATAGCTGACGGGTGCCCAATACCCATCGGTTCCACTGTCTCCCTGGAGAGCAGGGGTGCCATGCCAGGAGCCCACCCCAGCATGGCAACAGATGCTATGGCTGCCGGGTGCCCAATCCCCGTCGGCTCCGTCCCCCAACCAGCCATCCTTCTGCCACACTGGAGCCCACCCCAGCGTGGCAAGCGTCCAGCTCGTCTTACAAAAAAACCCCAAAAGAACCTGAACTCAAAAATGGTCCCCTGGTCTAGCTACCCCCACAGCCTGCACCCACCCACTGTGGCACCCTCCGGCACCCCTCTCACCCCATACTCACTCTCCAGAGCTCAGCGAGTGATCTTCGTGGACCGAGAACACGTCTGCACTCTCTCAAAGCTGACCGCGAACTGAGGAAATGCTGGTAAGCTGTATAATGAGATAAATAGGGTTTTTTCAACTTTATTGCATATCTCAAGCATTTTTTTGAATTTTGGGCCCAAATTTTCAACATGGTTTTTTTGGGACCCCTCCTCATGAATTACTGCACCGTCATGGTGTTATTCGGGCCCGAAGGGTGATTTCCCAGTCACTGCGCGAAATCACCTTTTGGGACTGAGTAACAATATGACACTGCCATTGTTCATAAGGTGGGCTCTCATAAAACCTATGTTGAAATTTTGGTGGAAAAATTCCTAAAAATGACTGTTTTACTAGCGTGCGTTACGCAGTTCCTACACACGCTCGTAAGTTCGTGAATTTTCAATATTTTCACTCCAGATTTTCAACATTGCCATTTTACCATACCTCCTCATGAGCAGTACAGCTGTCATTTTACACACCTTGCCCAAAATGTGTTTCTGCTGATGTAGCGCACAATGGCGCAGTTGGTGTGCGAAATCAATGTATAGGATACATTAAGAAAATCACAGTGACACTTTTAATGAGCAGAGGTCTTAAAATGGCTATGTTGAAAATTTGGTGAAAAAATTCCTAGAAATGACTGTTTTACAAGCGCGTGTTGCGCAGTTCCTACGCACGCTCGTAAGTTTGCGAATTTTTCAATATTTTCACCCCAGATTTTCCACGTTGCCATTTTATTACACTTCCTTATGAACAGTACAGCGGCCATTTTTCACATGTTGCCCAAAATGTGTTTCCACACATGTAGCGCACAATGGTGCTGTCAGTGTGCAAAAGCAATATTTGGAACAGATTAAGAAAATCACAGTTACACTGTTCATGAGCAGAGGTCTTAAAATGGCTATGTTGAAAATTTGGTGACAAAAGTCCATAAAATGACTACGAGTCAGCATTGCACAGTTTCCATGCACCCTCGTAAGTTCATGACTTTGTAATATTTTCAGTCCAGATTTTCACCAGTGGCATTTTTCCACACTTCCTTATGAACAGTACAGCTGTCATTTTTCACAACATGGTCGAAATGTGTTTTCACACTTTCAGTGCAGAGATGCGTGGTCGCTGTGGCAAATCATTGTTCGGGACAGATAAAGAAAATCACAGTGACACTGTTAATGATCAGAGGTCCCAAAATGCCTGAGTTGACAATCTGATGTAAAAAATACCCAAACTAATTACATTACGGGTGTGCGTTGCACCGTTTCTATGCATGCTCATGACTTCACCAGTTTTTTTAATCTTTACTGCAGATTTGCAACAATGCCATTTTTTCCACCTCCCCATGAACAGTACAGCTGTCATTTTTCACATCCTGTTCGGAATGTGTTTTTGCACCTGTGGTGCTAAATGCCGTAGTCGCTGTGCATAAGCAGCTTTCGGCTAACAAACTGATATTGCCACTGTTCATGAGGTGGGGGTCTCAAAAAAACATGTTGAAAATTTGGAGTGAAAATACCAACGAATGCCTGAGCTGTTAGGGTTTCCAACCATAACGCCCCACCCTATAGAGAATGACGGGCATCAGGGGTGTGACTTGGGATTCTTGCCTGTAATGCTCATACCATTCCACATCCTGCAGCCAGTGAGAGGCATCGAGGTATGCCTTGGACTCTTTGGCCTCAAAGTTCACACCATTCTCCTATACCGCACCCATCTCACCATATTTCTTGATGGAATGGGGTGCGCATAAGGGCCAAAGACCCCAAGGCACACCGTGACACTTGTCAGTGTCTGATGGGTAGGGTGTGGTGAAATGGCGTGGCCATTATACCTGACAACCCAAAGGCACACCCCAATGCCTGTCACTCTCTGCAGGATGGTGGTGGGGTTGGCTTCAGTTCAGTACTTCACTGCCATTCCTATTATGCAGCTCTGTAACTTCTACACTACCAATGCCAATGCCAGCAAGCAAACATTCGACATTGACAAATTCTTGTTAAATTCTTGATTTAATATTCCAAACCAAGTCAGTTCTCACCTACCTTGCCATTTTTTTATCTCCATCCAACATTTTTATTTATTATGCTCCCTTTTGGGGAGATGGTCATTTTTCTCCATAGCAATACTGCCTTTTTCAATGTTCTAACATAGAATGATAAGGTTCCAATTTCCAGTCTAACCCCTGCTGCTAACGCATAGTCAGGTAATCCTAGTAGATTTCTTAAATAATTATTTTGTATTATCTCAAGTTCTTTTAGGTTATTTTTGGATATTATTTCCCAAACTTCTGCCCTGTACACCATTTGTGCTTCTACTTTCACTCTTAGTCATCTGTATTGGGCAATAAAAGAGTTTCCTGCCATAGTGTTGGCAAAATGTCTAATACCATTCAACACTTTTGTTGCCTTATTACAGACTAATTCTATATGATTTTTCCATTTTAAGTTTTGGTTAAATACCACTCCAAGGTAACAAAAATTATTTACTTCCTCAGTCAGTAAGTTTCCAATCTTCAATCCACTTAAACTCCTTGTTCGCTTCCCAAAAGTCATTATTTTAGTTTTTTTCCTGATTTATTGTCATATCAGGTTTTTTCAAAGTCTCTATTGTTCCCAAAATTGCCTGCCTCAATCCAACTCTGGTTTGTGACAGCAGTATCTCATTGTCCATGTATAATAAAAGTTGAATGCCCTCTCAATTTTTTTTTTGGTGGAAATGTTTCCACTCACTTTAGGTCCTCCACTATTGTATCAATATATAGGTTAAACAAAGTAGGGGCTAAAATGCACCCTTGTTTAACTCCAGTGTTTACATTTATTGGACTTGTCATACTTCCTTCCTTACTATATTTCACCATAATTTTATTATCTTTGTGCAGCAATTTAATGACATCAAGAGGTTTTTCATTTATACCTTTATCAGCCAAAATACGCCATAGTATTCTATGGCTGACTGAATCAAAGGCTGCCTCAGTGTCAATAAATACAGTGTAGATCTTTATTTTCTTTACAACAAAAAGAGCCTTGGCTCAAAGGTATTTGTAATCCTAGACTTGATAAATAAATGAATAAACATATTTTTCAACTATATGTCTCAAAATAAAAATTTGATCCACTGTTGATATCCCCCTGCAGAAGCCAGCATGAACTTCTATTTTACTGACATCCATCCAATATTGAATTCTTTTCAGAATCAAGCATGAAAATATTTTTTGGTTAATATTTAACAATGTAATTGCACGATAATTTTCTATTTTCTCCATGGATCCTTTTTTATGTAGAGGTACTAATATTCCCTCATTCAAATTCTTTGGTAATGTCATATATTTTATTATATTTCTGTATAAACACAATAGAATCTCAGCCCACCAGTCAGGATTAATATGATATAATTCTGCACCTATGTTATCAGTGCCGGGGCTTTGTTTTTCTTTTGAGATTTTATTGCTTCCACAATCTCTTCTTTAGTGAATTCTAGCCATATATTCTCTTCTCTCCTTCCTTAATCATACTTGCTGTTCCCTCCTGAAGATGGACCCTGTCTTTATTAAAAATGTCCTCATAATATTTTATCCATTTTTCCGGGGGGGGGATAATAAGCTAATATGTTAAATCTGCTATTTTTTGTGCCCAGGGGCACTATTCTTCAAAAGGCACTACCATCTTTCTTCTTAATGGAGCACTGCAATTTGCTCCAAAGCTTTTTTTGATGATGTTTCTTCTTTTCCCATAACATAACTTTATGTTCAGCTTTTAAGTTCTTCATGACCTTATGGCTATCTAAATCATTATATTTTACTATCCTTCTTCCCACTTTTTGAATCAATTTCCTTTTCTGATGGCATTCATCATCAAACCAGTCTACTATGTATATATTCTTATTTTTTTGGTTTTTATTCCGCTGTCCTTCCAATCCTTTCAATATTCTTTGTTCAGTAGCTTGATATAAGACAAGTAAATCATCTGTCTCTCTTCCTACCACATTTCCCTTTAAATTTTCCTCTAATTTTATCATACTCCATTGTTTCATATCCTCTATTTCCTTTGTTTTTATAAAATTCTATAGATGTTCTTGATTTACTTCTTGTCATTTTGTTTTGTTTTTTTCTGATTTCCATATTTCTATCTATCCATAACTTGTTGATTTTATTTTCTTTTAGCATCATATTACTTTTTATCCATATTTTAATTGGTCTATGATCACTATCCCAGTTATCCATCACCTCCAGTTTGCGTATCCTGTTATAAGAATATACATCTACAATTCCGTAATCTAGAACACTCATACCTTGTTTATATACAAAGGTAACTTTCCCCAATCTGTCACCATAGCATCTCCCGTTTAATATATGCATATTTAATGTATTTAATGCTTTTAAAAATCTTTCCCCTGCTTTATTTTTCTTATTATCCATTGATTTCCTCAGTGGGATTGAAAAAATATCATTCAGGTTCCAGTGTGTACCTTTCTCTTCTAGCTCTATCCTAACCCTTGCATTACAATTCCCTGTGATCTAAAGCATCTTGCCTATATATTTATTTTGTAGTTCTTCCACTGTATTTGAAAATGCGATGCATGTATTAAGAGGCATTGCACTTTAAGAAATGAAATGAAACTTTATTTATATGGCGCCTTTTTCAAACCAAGGTGCCTTACAATAATTTAAAACAATAAACAATAAATAAATACAAATCCATAAATAATTTATACAACACTAAATCTGAGCTCCAATTCACAGTCAATTAATTAAAATTAATCTTTGACCATAAATAGACCATTTATGCTTTATTGAAATTTCCAAGACCTGTATATCTTGCACCATTCCATAGGCATTTACATGATAGTTCTTCATTTATCTTAATTCCTCCTGAAGGTCTACCAAATTTCACATTTTTCCTAGCTTTGATATGCCATCCTTGATAACCCTCACAATAACAATAATCTATTTTGTTTACCCAAGTTTCTTGTAACATAATTATATGTGCTTGCATCAAAAATTGAGCTATACCATTGTCTCTAAATTCACACAGTACTCCTGCTATATTCCAGCTAAGTACTATTAAGTGATTCTCAGTATTTCCAGTTTTTACTTCTGGCAGTCAGATCATATCCCCTGTTTCTTCAATAACCTGAAGAATTTCCTCCTCATCACCAATTTCCTCTTCTTTCTCTCTTTGGAAAAAGCAGACTCCAGTTCTATTAAATCAGTGCTTTGTGATTCCTCCAAAATAGTACTGTTATTTATTCTTGGGCCTCTTTGATGTCTCCCCCTAATCATCTTTACCGATGTCTCTTCTTGTAACAATATATGTTCTCTCTCAATAGTTTTATATAATTTGACATTCTCTGCTGTATTTTATTCCCTACTGTCTTTTGTGGGTTTGCTTTTTGCTTCGGGGTTTCTTTCTCAACCACATCGTAATTATCCTCCTTCATAAAAGGGTTAGTTACATCTGCATTTATACCCCATTCCCTCAGCTGTTCTTTAGCTTCCAGTATCCTTTTTCTGGTATTTTTATTTTTCAGTACCAGACAGACCCACCCCTCTCTCTTCCTCCATGGTATCGATATGTTGAATTTAACTCATTCCATGTAATTTTATTTCCCAGGACTCCCTTGCAGACATCGTATACTGCTAGCTTCAGAGTCATATAGTTTTCATTTTTGGCCTTTGGGATACCTGTTAAGAACACTGTTGGTAGTATCTCTCCTTTGTCTATTTGAGTTTCTTTCTTTCTCTCTAAATTAGAACCGCTGCCCTCTATAACTTCCTTTTCACTTTCCATATTTATTTTCTCTTTCTGTACTACTAGGCATTCCTCTATAACTCTATATTTCCTTAAATGCCCATCTTCAACTATCTGAATTAGTTTTGCTGACTCATCTCCACCTCTCCCTTCCTTTGCACATTCCTGGCTCATATTTATGGTACATTCTTTCCTTTTACTGTTTATTTTTTCCTTTCCCTTTAACTTTCCTACTATCTTTTTATCCTCTATTTGTTTTTTGTCCATTTTCTTTTCTTTTCTACTCTCCTGAATATCCAGAACCAAAGCCCTCATTTCCTTTAATTCTTTTCTCCCAATTTCCTGTGTTGTTTTTCTAATTTTTTCTCTGTTCCTCCTTTCAGTCTTCTTATCTAGACCTTTAACCTTATCATCCTGTTTACTATTTTCTGTTTCTATTGGGGTCTTCTCCCTTTCATTGTTTATCTGTGTACTTATCAGGGATGTGAAATTAATTAATAGTTCATTATTCAATGCATTTCCATTTCTAATTTCACCTAATATCTCTAGAATCTTCCCTTGGTGCTCCTGCTATAAGCTTCCTTCTGTTTCCTGAATTTCTGAACTTTTTTCCTAGTATCATCTGTGGGATGTCTGAGGGTATTTAGAAGGCGGATCTAGTTTAGGTCTTAAAATATAGGGTAATAAAAGCTTCAAACTCTCCCAAAAATGATCTACTTGGGTATTGATGGGCGGCATCTTTAGCAGATTTCCCCTCTCCCTTGTTATTCAATTTGTTTTCCCCTACAAAGTTGTTCTACTCTAGAATACTTTGTTTGATCCCTCTGATTTCTTTCATTATATGTACAACCACCCCTTCAACATGTCCACCAGAATTTCTAAACTCTTCTTCCAATTTACTGTCTTTTTCTAAACTTCTAATCGTTTTCATTAATGGATATTCCATTTGTAAGGAAACTTCTCTTTCTGAAATTCCTTTTCTTGGGGAAGTATTTAGGGGGATGAAGGAGGCACTCTGGATCCTGAGTAGCTCCTTTTCCCCCACCAAATTCAAGTGGCTACCAGGGACCAGTATATAATTGGTAATTTTCCTTTCTGCCTTACTTGTCTTCCCCTCCATATTGCTCTTTGCCATTGTATTTTCCTTTTTGTAACTGATAGGATTTGCGGCTCTTTTCTTTTTAGCTACTCTTGTATTCATTTTCACCAATAAGTTCAATTATCACAGGTATGCACGATAATAACTTATTATATATAACAGAAGATATACATTTCTTTTCAACCCAATCACAGGTCTAAAGATTAGTGTGTTGCACAGCTATACCACAGAGACCAAATAATACCTAAAGTAAGGGAAGTGGGGATTACCATCCGACTAAATTCTTTTAGTTCCTTTTCATATAGCAACTTCACTGCTACAGTACAAAGCTAAAATTACAGAGCAGAAATAGAAAAATAGTTCTTAATAGCCCTTTTAAACTTTGAATAACCAAGTGGAAAATCAGTGTAGCCCAATGGATCAGAGCAGCCAGCAAGCAGCTAATAAATTGCCCTACAGGGGGAGATCCGCCTTTTCTCTCTTTTCTGATTGTAGAAAATGTCTGAGGCAAAATTAAGGCAGAAATAGTCTCAAGGCGTTCTTTGCACTCTCTGTAACCTCTGTAGTCCTTTCTCCTGGTTGGTAGCCCAAAGAGAGCCTTGAAGGGGAAGCACAGAACAGATAATAAATGACTCTGTATGCTATGCCTATATAATATATCAGAGCACAGAAATAGAAAATTTACAGTATATCATGTCTTAGAATAAAAAAAATCTTTAAAATTAAATAATTCTAAAATTCTAAACTCTGATAAAGCAATCTAAGCCACACTTCCACAAAAAAAATTAAAACCAAAAATAAGAATCCCAAAAAGGCCTATAACAAACTAAAAAGCTAATAGCAACTTACAAAAACATTGTGAGGTGAGGATAAGTTTCCTAAGCGGTAAGAAGCTGGAGGTTACCTCACCAAATCATTGAAATATACCAGACCACTGCTTAACTCCTGTCTGACTCATTATGTAGCCCACAGGAGCTGCACACTGCATCCAGCTTGAGAGGAAAATGACAGGCTGAGTGTGTGTTTCTCTTCCAAGGCATGTAACTGTTTTAAATTTGAATAATTCAAATGTTCTGGTTTGCAAACTTTCTAAGTAACAGCTTGGCCTTAAAGTTTGCTTTGCCTTAACTTTTTCTTCTTGTTATGAATATCTGATGAGAACCCACTCCATGGGATAGTGTGGGAGAGTGATTTTCTGGCACACCCTGGGGGCTTCGGCCAGATGGGGAGTGTACATACCCATTCTGTGCTGGACCTTTCCCAGTTGGCCACTTGCCCCATTTCCAGGAGGAAATGGATTAAGAGGGAGGAGCATAAGCTACCTCTCTTCGGGTGGGCTTACTATCCATCCCTTTGTTTCCCTTTTTTTATATAGCTTATCTATAACATCTCAGACATTTCCTTGTTCAGCCTCTTGAGGGCGGTGTTCCCTGCCCATATTTAAGGACAGGGTGTCAGAGAGACAGGGTGAGATACAGCAGGTTGGTGAGGGCAAGTGTGGCTGGGGGCCTCAAACCCCCAGCCTGGCAGTTGCTGGCTTGGGCAGCATTGGGGCTATGTGTTGGGCATCTACATTGGAGAGGGCAGTAGGAGTTGGTGATCTTTGGGGTCAGGGTCCTCGTGGCTTAAAGTGGTGAAGGAGAACAAGAGGTGAAAGAAACTTGGTGACATCTGGAGGCTCGGGAGTCCTGGTACCAATCTTGTGGGAAGGTATGGCAGTGGGGCTGTTGTGGTGGCAGTGCCATGGCAGGGCCCCTTGGAGGTGGTAGCTCTGAGGAGGTCATTTTCTTGGTATGGCACACTGTTGAGATAAGTGGTGGCCTGCATTCTGGGATTCACTTTATCGGGCCTGCCATGCCTGTGTCCAGAGCAGAACCTGTGTTAGACCTATAAAAAATGCAGGGGAAAGATGTAACTGTAGGAGGGAACCATTCACCTTTTACAATCTCTGCAAGCACAGCTACGTCCCAGTGAGGAGGTGGGATTCTATGTTTGCCTGTTGGTTTGGAAGGTGTACAGAGTAGCCATGGTGAGGTATTTAGGCCACAGAACTCCCCAGTTGCTGGTTTGGGTTCTGGGGTGGGGAGTAAGGCACTCCCTGGGTACGGTAGAATTCCAGTTAGAACTTTTTGGTAGGAGTGAGCCTAGTTTTTGGCTCATGAAATCATGCATGGAGTCTGTTCTGGTCTATGTTTCTAGGTCTGTTTTGGTATTTTGACTGCCCAGTGCTTCTGTACCTTTATGTATCTCTTCAAGCCTGTATCTCTCAGCCCCATGGAGCTGCTCCATATATGTATTTATACATTTTAAATTTTATCAAATTATATGTTCTTAAATTATTTTTTACATCGTGTGTGCTGGATTAATTTATGAACTAACTTGATTGCTCCCTTTGAAAAAGGTTTTCTTCTCCTTTTTCCCACCGAAGCCTTGGCAGAGATTTGCAGTGGCAGTCTGGCTGGCATCTTCCCAGTAAGAGAAGTCCTGTTTGTGCTTGAGAGTCTACCACCAAGTAAGCTCTTGCATTCTACTAAAGCTTCTGAACAATGTTTCTGGAAGGTCTCTGTTCTGTGCCTTCCCCTTGCAATTTTAACATCAGGCTCCCTTGACAGCAGGAGGGAGGAGAGAGTTACATAATTAAATAACACAATAGATTACAAGTCCAGCTGCAAAGAGACACAGGTTCGGTTTATGTTTACAGGTCAAGTCTTTGTGGTGCTGTTTGCTGCTGCATGGGATATCTCTGAGCCGAGCAACTGCTGCTGGTGAAGCATGAATTTTACTATTATTAGGCACAGTCCCTGGTGGGATTTCATAGGCAGGAGCAAAGTCCTCATTGTCACTGTCTTCTTCTGGAGTGATGTCTTCTGCTGAATGCACTGGAATCCATGAAGGTAACAGGTGACCCACATGTACATGAACAAGGTGATGTCCCACACAGATCCCATAAGTCAGTGGCCCATGTTTTTTCAGTCACCACTCCAGGAATCAAAAGATGCTTGGGATACCTGAAGTCTTGAACCATCACTCTTTCCCCAGGATGGAAGATCTGAACTGGCTTGGTTGACATGTCATGACACTTCTGCTGTTGCAGCTGATGTTTTGCTATGGTATTGGACAAGTCCAACTTGAGCAGTACCAAACAGTTATGTGGATGGCATTTGAGGAATAGTCCAGTGGGTGTTTACTCCGTGACAGTGTGAAGAGTGTTTCTGTAAGTGAAGAAAAATGAGCAAATCTTTGGGCTGCAGGTATTGACTGAGAACCTTGTTTGTTCCAGGTTTTTTTGAATGTCTGTACAGCCAGTTCAGCTGAACTGTTTGATGCTGGATGGTAAGGTGGAGACAAAATATATTGGACCCCATTCCACTTTAAGAACAGTTTGAATTCTTGTGAAGAAAACTGAGGACTATTGTTGAACACTAACCTCCGTGGCAGTCTATATGATGCAAAAGATTGTTTAAGAAGACTTACAGTTTTTTCTGTAGTTGTCACTTGTGTGGGAAGCAGTTAGTTCCATTTGGAGTGAACGTTGATCACTACCAAGGACTGCTGTTTGTCCTCCCTACTATAGTCAACTTGGATGTGTTCCCAAGGTGTTGTAGCCCAGGATCAGGGATACAGAGGTGCCTTTGCGGGTTGGTTGTGGACAGCTGCACCTGGCACACATTGGCTGACAAGATGCTGGATACCATGGTCAAGTTTTGGCCACCAGAGGTATTCCTGGGCCAAGGCCTTCATCCGAGAGATTCCTGGCTGACTTTTGTTTAAGTCTGAAAATAACCACTTTTGGAACTTGGCAGGTATCCTGACTTAAGTGCCCCACAAAACACAACCTTGGTGTGTGTGCAACTGGTTCTTCTTGCCAAAAAAAGGTCAAAGAGTCTGGTTTCCCATAAAGTTGGGCCAACCATTTAGGGTGAAATCTAGCACCTTAAAAGGACTGGATCCCAGCTTGTTTTCTCTGCTACATCCCATGAAGCAATGGGTAGTTCCTTGATGTGTGAAGTTGAAACACTGCCCTATTATTGTCCCTCTCTGTCGCATCTTTGCATGTCAATCTTAAAAGTGCATCCACTTTTGCATGATCTGAGAATGTCTTCATGCAATGTCATGGTAGTATGTCAACAGAATCAGAGCCCATTGCTTCATCCTTAGTGTTGCATGATTTGATATCACTGCCATTGGCCCCGGAATGGCCAGAAGAGGCTTTGTGATCTGTTAGCAGACCCAATTTCCTTTTATACAGGTACTTATGGAACTTCTTGACCATGAAGATTATGCTCAAGGCTTCCTTCTCAATCTGATATAGTTTCTTTTGGGGACTGGGTCCTTGAAGTAAAAGCAACTGGGCATTCCTCCCCTGAAGGTAACACATGAGAGATTACTGCTTCCACTCATATGGGGATGTGTCACATGTCAGTCTCAGAGGTTTGTTGGGTCATAGGGGGCTAGCCACTTGCTGTTCAGAAGTTATTGCTTGCAAGACTGGAATGCTGTTTCACACTATGGTGATCAATTTCATTTTGCTTCTCTTTGTAGCAAGTCATATAGTGGTTACAACAATGTGGACAAGTTTGCCAGAAAATGCCCATAGTCATTCATCAGGCTCAAGAATGATCTTAACTCAAGTCACATTTGTTGGCACCTGTGCATTGCCAACTGCTTAAACTTTGCTCTCTGTTAGGTGCAGACCTCAGGTATCGATTTGATAGCCAAGGTACTCAACAGAATTTTGTAGAAACTGACATTTGGCTAGCTTCCCACTTCCTCCATACCACTGCAGTCTAGATATGACCTGGTCCAGGATTTTTCAGATGTTCTTCCATTGTGGGTGCTGTTACCAAGATAGCATCTATAATATGGCTCTGCCTGTGCCGTATCTGATCCATTGTGTGCTGAAAAATTGTTGAAGCTGTTGTAACTCCATAGGCAAAGCAATGGTTTCAGTAAAGTCCCTTGTGGGTGTTTATGGTGAGATACAACCCTCCACCTGTTGCCTGTGTGGAAATTTTCCCCATTCCACAAAGGGCAAAAACCAGCTAAAGAATCTTTAGATTAAAAATGGAATACCACAGCTCCAGCTAAAGCAAGAGGTGGCCTTGTGGTGGAATGCTACTTTGTACATAATTGAACAGCTATTTGAGCAGAATACACAATGCTGAACAGAGATTGTGATGCAGCAGCCCTCTCCCTCAGTATGGATCAGTAGCAAATGATGGACAACTTCATGAAAATCTTGCAGCTGCTTGAGTGTACTACCTAAGCACTTATTGCAGCAAATACTTGTATCACCTAAGCAATACCAATAATGCCTGTACTGTGGCAGGCAACTTTGAATATCTGGGAGCAGTTTGAATGGATAGTTAACATGGCAGGCAATGATCTGACAAAGGGAATGCTTGATAGCATGTCCATAGGCCAGCATTTGATCTGCATGATGGAGTTCAAGGTGTCTGTTGTAACTAGAGATACAGCAAAGTTTTAATTCATGGGTGAATATGCTGCGAAGTCAGCAAATTTGCCCCATGGAGTACTTTGAGCAATTTTTGAAAATTACCTGGAATTTGTCATTTGTGACTTTGCCTTGCTTTTGTAGTTTTAAGTGCAAATTGCACTTAAAAAAACCAAAGCATGAAGAGGTGACAAATGGGAAATTCTCCAACATCTCCCCAATTTATCCCTGGTGTCTAGTGGACCCACCCGACCCAGTTCCAAAAATGACCTTCCTGCCCCACACACACACCAATTTTGGACAGTTGGCCATATGTAAAAATATTAATATTTTTTTTTTAATTAAATTCCCCATTCTCTGGTGTCTAGTGGATCCTCTGCCAGATACAGTTACAACAATCACCCTCCCCCCAACTCCCCCATTGATCGCTGGCCAGTTGGCCACAGCCCACATGTAAAAATATATATTTTTTACATTAGTTTCTCCATCCCGCACCCACCCCACCCAGACCAGTGCCACACCACCCGAGTCCACCCTGGGGTGGCCACCGGCACATTCCTCCACTAACTCCATGATCTTCAGCCTGACTGAGCACTAATGAATGAGTGCGTGCTTGTACAAGCTGCGCACTCATTCGATCGTGTTTGCTCGCGATGGCACGGGCAGCTTTTCATGGGGCTAAAAATAGAAACGAGGAGCTGCTTCGGTCACCAATGGTGCGGGATGGGGGTAGTGGCATTGTGGACCCCAGTGGATCCAACACCATTGCCCCCATCCCACCCCTGCCGAGTAATAAAAAAATATTAATAATTTTACATGTGGTTAACTGGAAAATGATCAGTGGTGTGTGTGTGTGGGGTGGGAGGGTGATTATTGTAACTGTGTCTGATGCGGGCGGGGGTCCTCTAGACACCTTGTGGCCAACACTTGTGTGGGAAGAGTGGAATTTTGGGGATGAAATTCCACACTTCACATTTGACCTGGCCTCAATGAATTTGGTGAATTTTACATATTACTCTGCATGTATTGAGTGCAATAAATGAAATATTCCACAGAGAAACATTTGCCAACTTTGCCCACCTCTAGTGGTGATCATGTCAGATCCCCATTACAAGCATGGGATTGTGTCAGTTCTTAATAGTGGAAAATCAGAGGTGGATAGGCACCCTAGGATATTGACAGGGCTGGTACACAAACATATGGTGATAGTCCAGCGTGGAAAACAAGATGCAACATGCTTAAAGAATTGCAGCATCATCCTTCTACACAAACACAAAGTCATCCTCATTCTCCACCTCCTCCATAGGTACTAATCAACAACCAACTACTGGCACTGGTTTAAATCCCCTATAGGCTGTCCTTTCTCAGGTGGGTTTGTCAAGCAAAAAGGTAGCTCCGTCAGATCCTTAGAGTTGCACGTCTGTAGCCTCTGTTGTGAAGGCATACATTTATGACCCAGAACAGCTTAGGCCCAATCATTAACCCCTGCTGTATTAGCAGTAACCATCTGATGTGTAGCCTGCACTGGCTTCAGTTACTTTCGAGTTCCTATCCTATCTAGTAGCCAGTGTAAGTTCAGACTCAGAGAGAGTCTTTAGTGCAGTAGGGGCCATCATAAGTGACCAAAGAACTTGCCTGTCACATAAGAATATGAAAATGTTAACATTCTTCACATAAGAACACATCCTACTGGACTACAAAATAAGTGTCAAATCTCAGTTCCAGGAGAAGGGGGAGGAGAACGCAACACAGCAGTCACAAATGGGGATGAAGGATGATGATAACAGTGTCTTTATAATAACGTATCTGATAAGGATAATGCAGAGGGACATTTGGGGCACTGTGATCAATTCCTGGGAAGATCAGGAATCCATCATTGCACTCAGATGTCCATTCCACAAAAATGAACCCCTGCCATACAGGATCAGACCATGTTTATGTTGTCCTGTGCTGAGACATTCTTTTCCTTTTTTTCTTTCCTTTTTTTATTTCCCTGGGTTCAGAATACTTTTTTTCCAAAATAATTTTGTTTCCAACAGATTTAGTACAGTTACTTAAGGACCTTCTGTTTTACAGTATCTCATCCTCACCCAGGGGCTGATGTGTACCTACCCCCCACCCTCTAAACCTAACCCCCACCTACTCTACTGGCTCTCACACCCTCCCAATATGAACTATATCTTGTTCTCCCTAATCAACTACAGGACAGGTGACCAAAATTTATTAATTGATTTAATATCCAAACTGCATTGTTTTTCCAAATTTATACAATTGATAAATAAAGTCCTCCATTGCATGTAATCAGGTGGAATACAGTCTTTCCAATGTCTAGCTACGCACTGTCTCACATCAGTAAGCCCCATATTAATTATTTTTCATAAATAACCTGTTGGGAGGGATTGATATCTAGAGAAACCCAGAAGATATAGTTCAATTTCAAATTGTATTTGTATTTCCTGAATCTTGTTTAGTGTTTCTATAACCCTTTGCCATAGTGGCTCTAGTTTTGTATCTGTAGCCATTACATGTATTGGGGTTCCTCTCTGGGTTCCACATCTATTACACATTGATGAGATTCCTTGGTTCATCTCGGTCTAATTCATGGTGGTAAGGATTAGCCTAAGGGCTATAGATCACCTCCTTTTTTCCAGTACTCCAGATAGAAATTGGCATAATTGGGTGCAAAAGTTGCCCCCATAGCTTTACCCTTAATCTGCAGGTAATAGCTGTCTGAAATAGAAAGGTGTGAGAGTGCAAGAGTAATCAGGTACACTCACATAAAAAATCCACAAGTCCCTGGTTAAAGTCAGTCCCCTCCTCTAGCCAATGGTGTAAAGCCATTAAGTCTTCTTTATTTATTTATTTATTTATTTGCTTTTGGTAACTGGGTAAGCACGCTAGACAGCAAGTGCCTATTTTCAGGTGCGACACGGGAGAATTACAAGGTAATTACATAGGAGAAATACATAGTCAACATTACAATCAGGAGCAGACATACTCCAATAGTGGGATAACACATCAGGCATAATTAAGGCGGTAGAACAAAGCAACGGAATTACATATCAGCAATCACAGATTACCAATATACAAGCCCGGGGGCAACAGGGTGGTATGAGACCTCCCCCAGGTTGAATAAGACACAATAAATCAATAAATCATATACTTACTAGTAGAGTGCAATGCCATGGTGACGAGGGGGACAGCGCATAGCTGAGGTACCAAAGCAGATGGGTTGGTGGGCTGCGGGGCTAAGCGTTAGGCAGCACACAGGCAGGTTGTAGGATATTAGTGTACAAAGCTTTAATGTCCAATGAGACTAACCACCATTCCTGTTCTAGCTGTAGAGTCTCCAGTATATTTAATACCTCTGTCGTGTCCTTAAGATAAAAAGGTATATGCTGTACCAGCTTGCTAATATGTACATCCACAAACTGTGAGATGGCCTCCATAAGGTTCTCAATACTTGCCACAATAGGGCACCCAGGGGAGTCCTCCAGACTTTTATGGATTTTGGGCAATATATTAAAGCCATGGCCTAATGAGGTGTGTTACTTTACGGCAATCATGCACATCCTGGGATATAGTACCTTCTGTTAGTGCATTTTCAACTAACTGGCCTACATTCCTCTTAAAGCCTGGGTGGGGTCTGTCGTTAATTTTCAGTAAAAAGACTCATTTGATAGTTGTCTCATACACTGTTTTACATGTTTTGTTGTATCCATGACAACCACTGCCCCACTCTTATCTGCTCTTTTAATTGTGATGCTCCTGTCCTTTTCTAGGGCTCTCATGGCTTCCCTTTCTGCCCCTGTCAAAGTATTACAACTGTAACTATTTTGGGTATTCTCAAAAAGTTCTCCAAAGTCTTCCTCATAAGTGTTTTCAAATACTTGAACAAAGTTACTGTATGCTGGGCAAAATGTGGAAGGTGGGTTGAATTTTCCAAGGTCCAAACCACTTTTCCTTACCATTGTTGCCGCCATAGAGATATTAATATTTTCTGTGCCTAGTATAGAATCACTGTTGTTCAGGTTTGTTAAGTTTGGTGTTGAAGTTTCTTCATACACCTGTAGAGCTGGTGGCGCTGGTCCCATTCCCATTCTTGTATTCTGTTTGCTCCAAAATAACTCTGAGTTTCCTGGTAGATCATCTGAGGTCCACAAAAAGTTCAAAGGGGTTGTTATCCTGTGCTGTTACAAAACACTAGCTGCTTTCTAATAAAGTAACTTCTGCTTCCCTTAGTTCCTTTTATTTATTTCTTTTTTGACTGGTATTGTTTCTTCATCACTGCTTAGTCTATGCCTTTGTCTCTGTTTCCTATCATCCTTCCTGGTTTTCTTCCTGCTGGCTGTATTTGCTGAAGCTGGAAGAAGACAGTCCATGGGCTCCAATGTGGTCCTGGGTCTGGGTCCTACGCTTCCTGGTCCTTTTCTAAAAAAAGACTCTGAGTTCTGTCTCTCAGATCCGCTTGTCAAGATGTAATAGACTGGTGATTTATTTCTTTTTAATATTGATTTCACCTTCTTTTGATCTTTGCTTCTTCTTCTTGATTTTGAGTTTTTGCCCCAGGTGAAAATTTGACCCGTCAAATAATCTTTTCTGTCTCTCTCAAATTTTTTTTTGCTTTTGTGCCTTCAGCCATTTTTCTTGTTTATTTATATTATTTGTTTTAAATTTTGCCTGATGTTTTGAGAAGTCCTTATGATCTCTGAATGTTGCTACCACTTGCTCTTTAGATGTTAATTCTTCCAGTATAGCGGGCTGCTGTGCTAAATAATCTTTGATTACACAGTCTACTATTGCCAGTGAGTCTGTTAGTAGTACTGAGTCCAGTTAGTAAAAATGGATCCCTTCTGTGACCATAACCTGGGAGTTAAGTAATGTGTAGACCTCTGGGGACTTTTCCTGCTTTTACATAGGCTTATAACGAAGGCCTATGTCAGTAGTGCCTTCTAGCTTTTAATGTAATTCACTCTAGACCCAAAAAGGCTTTCTCAATATTGAGGTTGTTGTCAGTGTCAAACTCTGCATTCCTGTCTGCTACTGCAGCTGCAGATTCTATGGGTATATCTGTCTCCTTGGTGAAAATATCAGTTTTTCATGAGGGTGTACGATTGTTTAATATAAATATTTTTTTAAGGGATTGCTCTTTTAACATTTTGTAAATAGAGCACTATGCCTTTAAATCCCATGCTTTCAATGGGATCAACTTCCTGGTTGGGGGACTCTTGAAAAAGCTTCTGGTGAAACCGGGCAGGCCACTGGCAGCTTGGTTTTTGCACTCTTCATGAATGAGACACTGCCTGCTAGGTACTGTAAGTGAACTTTTTAATTATTTATGAAATAAAACATTACATCATTTTTGTAGCTCGTTGCTCAGTGCCGGTGTTTTTGTTCTGTGCTAATACCACATTTCCCTACTTTTGTTGGTTTAACCCTAACTACAATGTTTTTTTTGCAATGAATATTATACATAATGATCAAGGAGTAGTAGTAGTATACATGAAGAGCTTGTAGCATCAAAAAAATAACAGGCAGCAAATATTAGTCATTTTAAGAGTAGTCCCTAATTATTTTTATTTCTGACGTGTTTTCCTTTTTCTGCGTGCTCATGTGATGGTTTTCTACCTAAATAGTACTGGGTGTGATATGAAAAGCACTGCTTTACTTGGAAGTAGGCACATCAAGTTCTATTCCTCCCACTTCATTATTAGCACGTGACCTCATTCATTGTTGCAACCCAAGCCCTACTGCTTGATCGGTAACATGCGTCAAAAGTAAACAGTCAGGCAGCAGGCGCTTGGTTCTTCTTGGCTACTCATGATGTCACAGTTAGTGAGGTCACAGTGCTGATGATGTATAGGGAGGAACAAAACTGACTATGTCAGCCTCCAGGCAGAGTGCTGTTCCACAAATTGCACCTCGTAATGTCAGGTAGAAAATCTTCTAATTGGCAATAGAGAAAAAAAAAATACTTCAGATATAAAAAGTGACAGCCAGCTACTTTTGAAAGTTAGTATTAAATCCAGGCAGTGCACTAACTCTTTAATGTGTGAAGAGTTCAGTGTGCTAAATGTATGAAGAGTTCTACTGATATCAGGGGCTGGATTTTCAAAGGATGATGCAGGGTTTATGTCAAGCCCTGCATCCATCCCTGGCATTGCCGTAGCTGTGGCATTCCCGATTGCTGCAACTGCACCTGATTTTACAATTTCTGTAGTTTACCTGCCTTATTGCAGCTTGAGTCACATTTCGGGCGCAAGCTCCGTGTCGGGGTCCCAAACAGTGACGCATGCGAGACCATAAAAAGATGATCCAGCAGGCATTGAATGTATGCAAGTGATGTAAAATCCTGTTAGACTGCTGTAAGCCCGGTGCGCCATATCTTTGGTGCACATGGAGTTTCCGGCAATTCTGGCCATCTGAAAATCTGGCCCCAGGTTTCTGCTGATGCACCAGTGCACAAAACAACTGCTATAAATCTTCACACATTCCTAACCCAGGTTGCCAGCATTGTGAGCAGAAACCCTGCTGCTGCACAGAAAGACCATCCAGACCCCGATGTTGATGATAGGCCTTGGTGTGGACATTCTTTGCAATGATGCAATACCAAGCTACGGTATGTTGAGGGATTGTGCACACTGCATTGAAATTATGACATTGCTCCAGTATCCCTCTTACTACTGGTCTCAGGATTTTACCTCCTCCAATACTCATCACTCATGGTGTTCGAATACCAGTACAAGTCACAGTCACATTCAGCACAAGAACTCTTGATTTTCCAATGCAATTATTTTAGTAGAACAAAAAATGAGAACCACAGTAAAAATAAACAAACATTAAAATACTGTTTACAATACAGGTATGTCTGATAGGCATGCAGGACTGTAAGTCCCACTTCCTACTGCATCTCCAGTGTGGGTGGGAGTGGTGGTGCTGGGTCTAGTGGGGTGGGTAGGGATGTTGCTGCTGGACTCCGATACCTGCTTGCTGTAATTCCTTCAGCTGCCTCAGAATTTTTTGTTGGTCCATGTGAAGGCAATTGTCCTCCTTTGTGAGGAGCTGGTCCACCACCCTCAGGCAGCTTGCTGTCTGTCTGGGGTGTGTTGCAGGCACTGGAGCTGGTCCTCTATGGCCTCCAGCTTATGTCTCCTGCCTGTCCTCCTCCTCCTGGACTCTGGCCCCGAAGGCCCTTTTTCATCTGCTGAAGCCACATGGCAGCTAGCCTGCTGAGGTCCCTTTTGCCAGAGGTCTCTGTCTCTGTAAATACAGAAAGAAACAAACTATTATTGTAGCTCTACTGAATGTAAACATCAGTATGTTTTTCTTCACTCAGGTGTCACTCTCTATATGTGGTGCCGCATAACCCCACCTTGGGATGATAGATTATGCACTTCAAAATGATATATCCTCTTACCAGCATCATCACATTTTTCACATAATATCTGATTTATTCATAATACTGAAAACAGAGGTGGGGAGGAAGGAACCTGTCATGCAGCCATACACAATGGCTGGAAGATGATTAATGCATACAGTACTTTGTATCACAGTTTACAAATTGAGTTTGCCTCATGGCGTAGGGGGTATGTCCCCCATTCCTCCTCATTTCTTGACTCCTCTGCTTAACTCTAATATTGGAGCAGAAATTATGTGCACAGTGCACGTAGTTCATCCATTCATATTAAGGGTGACATGGTCTGGCAGAATGGCCCAACATGAACTTTCGATCACAGCTGAAATTAAATGTTTTTATCAATATGTTACATTGATCTCGTACTAGGAACTGGAAATTGTGAATGAGGTTCCACAACTTCCGCCTGCACTGGGGGTGTTGCAGCATTATCCCCGTTCTCTATCCCCTGCAGATCTAGATGGGCCACCACCTGCTCCTCCCTGGGTGCCACCGGATTGATGAAAAAGTGCTAACACAAAAGAGAAACATTATATTTTTTTTTTAAATTTTTTGTTAACCAGGTAAGGCCCACTAAGCACTGGTGCCTGTTTTCAGGGGTGACCCAGGAACACTGAGGAGGTTAAGTGACTTGCTCAGGGTCACACAGTATGCAAGTGGAGGTTGTGGGAATCAAACCCAGGTCTGTCTGCTGGATGTACCAAGCTCATTCACAGCTCATTACTCTAACTTCTAGGCTATACTACCAGCCCCCATTATATCAACAAGACATATTTTTCAATACACCAGCACTTATACGAAGGAAAATACATTTTTCATCAGAATGCAAGCCCTAAAAAGAAAGGGGGTTCACAATATGGGGTAGCAATATAAGGAATCTAGCTGTCTTTTTAGTTCCCTTCCATACCCAGCCTAAATACACAAGGGCTGCTCTTCTATCACCCTCCTAGATGCAGCCCAAATAATTGGTTCAAAGATTGATCTGGCTGCTTATGTAGGTGTGGTATAACAGGAGGACTGAGTAAGTAGTATGTGAGTGCTTGTGCAACGTGTCTGTACTTTGGGTTATGTTCTCTCTGTTCCTACTAAGGGTCTACCATCCTGTTGGTATGCCTTAAAGATGCAGGAACCCTCAAGAAAGAGTTACAACCCACCTGAGGTGTCACAGGGCAGTAGTCCCCAAGACCAAAGGCACCTTAGGTAAGAAGGTCCAACACCAACGAGAATGAGGCATCACGGGAAGAGGACTAGATGATGCAGGCAACAAAAAATCCAGGCATCAGAGAGATGCTTGGGCATGGGTGGTTTAAATACTGATCGGAAGCAGGCATGGTGAGAGTCACCCATAGCCCCTCCCAACAACAGGCTTCAGCCTTTTAATTTAAATGGTTAGCAACCTCCATATGTAGGTATAGTTTAGGACTGAACTGGAGGACTTAGTAGTAGTCTAGAAGTGCTTTTGTAACTCATTTGTACTTTGACTTACGCTCTCTGTCCTTTCTACATGGACTACCACCATGTATGGGGCATGATAAGGACACAGAAACCCTCAAGAAAGGGTTTCAACCTCTCTAGTTGTTGCAGAGATGAAGTCCTTGAGACAAGATGGATTTTAGGGAAGATGGCCCAGTAGAACAACAACGACACATGTAAAACGTTTTTCCTAAGGAGAGGACATAGCCAGAATAAGACAGACTGAAAACTAAAGGAGGTGACCACCATCCAGCTCCCACTTTCAGTGGAAAACTAAACTATTTTGACCATTGGTATGGAGTAGAGGGAACCTCCTTCTGTGGAGTAAACCTCTGGGGAACCTTTGGAGTGGGGGTGATATTAGTGATGGCTCAAATGCTGCAATTTAGGCATCCAGTTCAGGGTAAAATTTAGAGGAAGGGCTCTTACTATATCAGCCTGATGAGATAAGGCCGTGAGGCACTGTTGAGTGTTCAGATTAGGCTAAAGGGGCCCCCTCCCTTCTTGAAGAGGAATCCCACCCACAAGGCATAATTTGAGGATAGTAGCATATGCTAAACAGAGGTCACCCAGTCTGAACACTGCAAGAGTCTATACTTGAATGGAAACTAAACGGAAGGGGAACAGAGGAGATCAGGGGCCCAATATTCAAAAGTTTGTGTGGGCGCAAACAGGTGTTTGCCATGCAAACCAGGTTTTGCACCAGAGTGTGATATTCAAAAGGGGCTGTTGTGCAGGCAAATAGGGTTAGCACTCCCAATAAAAAAATAATATATGCGGTTGGGCAATAGGAGGGATGGGGACAGGAATACCTACGCAACTCCATATTCAGCACAGTTGTGCTGTGCAAAAGGGGTTCACATGGTACTTTTGTGCGGCACAAATACCAACAAACTAAATCCTGTCTTAGTTTTAAGAAACATGATCCAGACACTTAGTTGGAGCAAAAGATCAGCACAGTTCACTTAAAACAAGCTAGACCTGAGTCGATAGTATTGCAAAGGAGTCACAGCTATATTGCACTTACAGAGATAACAGAAAATGCCTACCCTCTAAAACAGACAGTCTACGAAATGGAGGTGTCTATTGCCAAAAAACATCCAAAGTATACAGGAGGTTAAACATTTGTAGTAAACTTAATCCAAGATAAAACCAAGTGTTTTAAGAACACAGATGAATGCCTCCAACCAGGAAGTAGGCAAAGTGAAGACACACACATAGCATGCTTACTCTGGGAAACCCTAGTGGCTACCAAAGTAACTGCAGGCAACTACCAAGTTGGCGGATGGGGGAGCACACATGCCCTGTTGTGCCCAGTGGTTCTCCTACCCTCCGATCACCATTCCCTTGCCAAGTAAGGTATCCCTGGTGCCTAGTGGTCCCCCTCCCTCTTGATCACTGTTAAGCTACACAAATCTATTTCCCCCTGATGCCCACTGTCCCAATCCCTCCTCAGTCAAGGCCCATTAAGGGAACAGATGTCCCTAGTGTCCTGTGGTCCCTACTGTTCCCCGATCCCTGACCCCGTTAAGTATACATATTCCCTGGCATCTGATGGTCCCCCCGTCACTGATCCCTGGCCCCATAACACACAACAGCTAGTCCTGTGCTGATGCTCTTAGCACACTGCAAGGTGAAGGTCAAACAAAACAAACAACTATTTTCTGGTGTGTCCTGCTACCCCAGCACGGATCGGTGATACAGCTGCTCCAGTGCAAATCCCTGGTGTCTAGTGGCCCCCTCCACCTTGGCACTGACCACCCACCCTGCCAACCCTCCTTACCTGACTCATCAGTGCCACAGGAGCCCATATGGCGATTGGCACAGCCCTCCTCTCAGCTTCTTGTCCGGCCGCCATATGCAAAGCCACAGAGAGCATTCATCCTATGTACTGTACAAGGCACGCATCCTCAGTACAGGGGGATTGTGGGGGATACAGAAGTGCTTATTTAGTTTCTCTGCCTCTTGTTTATGGTCTGTGATTATGACCTCCATAATTGTTAATGGTTCCACCATATATTTAGTTAGTACACATATCTATAAAATTTTGTACGTTCCCAGGCATTACCAGATACTAGTCTCATTTCAAGTCTGTTGTTTTCCTGCTGTATCAATTTCTTACATCTTTGTACTCTTTCTCTGTGTGTATACATAGGTTGAATGCACTCAGCTCACAACGCACCACAGAAGTGAATTATTTCTGTGCAACCTTATGCTCTGGCGTGGGTTATTTCTCATGTGTTGTATTGTGTCGATAAGCCATGAAAAGTTCAACTAATATTTGGAACCTTATCAGAGCTTGCTGAACCTTGGGGGCACTAGAGAGCACTCTTCTTGCAGGACATGTTTCACTTGAGCTGTGCCACAAACTGAACTTTATAAACTGCATTTTAGCTTAAAAATTTGAACTTGCTCAGTATTTTTTTAACTCTGCTACCTATTTTGGACATCAGGATTCCAGTCATACCATTGGTGTGTAGGATTACCTTGTTCACCTGTGAGGTATCAAATCCTCCAGAAGCACCAAATTTTCTATTAGCCAAGACTTGAAGAAGGTATGGCTGTCTATACCTTACACTCCACTGGGGACTCCCATGACTCCTATTTCTCTGGTGTTTGGAGAACGTGCCAGGGGCGTAGCTACAAGGGTGCAGGGGGTGCAGTGGCACTCAGGCCCACAAGGTTTGAGGGGCCCAAATCATAATTTTGATGTTTATTCAAAACTGGGGAGGGGCCTTGTAACATTGCCTTGCACCCAGGTCCTCTGGGAATTTGCTACGCTACTGGAACATGCCTCATTCTCCAAGCCCTCTGGCCTGCTACCAAACTACATGTTCTCTTGAGGCAGCTCTGTTACCACTGCAAACATGGTCATAGAGTGCTTGTCTGTAGTTTCTACAGCTGCAGCAAGTTATTTTAATTCTTTTCTTTCCAGAGCTGTCATTTCAAACCACTGTGCACCACAAAAAGTTTGAAATGGTGCACTGGAGGCTAAGGGGATCTGGAGATTACCTGCTCATTTTTACTCCCATCTACAGCCAGAATCATCCAAGGAGGACTGTCACAGTGTGAGGGAATAAACTTCAGACGAGGCAAATTTACAGGTGTAAAACACACCTTGGTGTGATATCCATCAGGAGGTCCTCCTCCTCTAGAACCCATGGATCCTGCTCCTCTGCTTCGGCCATGAAATCTTCTGGTTGGGAACCCTCCATCAGCCCCTGGCGAGGGCACTGTGCCTCTCTCCGGCACTGGTCTGCCTCCGCATTCTGTCGAACTCCAATCCAGTTAGTAATTCCCCTCCAGCCCTCCTCACCTGAGTTCTGGTATGCACATTGACAAGCCCCTCCTCCTTCAACAGATCCTTGGCGCGCACGAGATCCTGGAGGTATGCCATCCTGCCCTTTGCCCCCTATGTCTGGATACCAGGGCTGGTATCTGGGTACTAGTCTCCCCCTCGCTTCTCTGGACAACCAGTACTATCCCACTTCTCACACCAAGTTTGTCACAGCTTGAGGGAATAAACTTCAGATGAGGCAAATTTACAGGTTTAAAACACACCTCGGTGTGATATTTATTTTTCAAAGATTTGAAAAATAATAATTGAAAACAAAAATATTGCAAAGAAAATCACTACTTAACATCAGTAGTTTCTCACACAATACAATCCTGGATTCTAGAGCTCCTATGACGCTTCTCATCTGCATTCAACAGCTTGTCTGCCTCTCTTCTCCCTCTCCTAGGGCTGAGCCCCCTCTGGGCTGAACTGAAGTAAACTCTGTGAAGAGGTATTTATATATTTTGGTGGGGGGGGGTCACCTGACTAAGCCCTTTCTATTTACAAGTCTGCACATGTTTCAAAACCAAGGAGGAAGGGGATTGTGTCAGGGGATTTCCTGGTTCAGTTAAAGGTACAGTGTATATCTCCACAGATACTGACTCTCTACATCTCTAATCCACAGTGACTAAGCACTTTTATAAAGTATACCACATTCTCATGCATTGAAACTTATACAGTAACAGGTTTATAGTGTGAATTTGTGAAAATACCTTAAGGATTTCTTATAACTGTATTAATCATGAAATTATTATTGTTTTATATGGCTTCTGAGTCCTTTTTTCTTTAAAAAGGTTTTATTAATTGTATTCATTCCTGCTATCTCAAATAGCCTTCATGCTTTTTTGTACACAAAATGCACTTATGCACTTTACATAACACATCTCCAGGTGTTTGGCATTATTCCAGGGACTGGATGGATGGAAATGGAAAAAGAATGAAAGGAGAGAACTAGTAGGAAGTTTAGTAGGAACAGTAAAGAGCTACCCTAGGTGGCCAACCTAGGGTAGCAGGAAAAAAGAAGAAAAGCAAAGAGAAAAGTGTTAACTGTTGCATAACAGAAGTTTTGGTAGTTAGGAAATAAGGAGATAGAAAAGTGGTCCATCAGTCACAGTTGAGGGTGTAGCCTAACTCTGCCACAAAGACCAATGTACTAATACAGTGGCCCTCAGGATGCCAGTAAGTGGGTGGAGTTACCCTGCAAAGTGTTTTTGCAGGGTATATCTTCTGTGAAATTGTTACAGGTGGTGCTTACAGGTTTTGTGACCTTTTGTAACTATCAGGCATGGGGTCATAATGTTGCAAGACATTATGCCTCATGGCAAAATTGCACAGCCAATACAGCGCAATTTCTTCCATGAGGCATAAGTCTTTTTTCTGTGGGGGGGGCTCTGCCCCCACACCCCCTGTTATGGGGGACTACACCACCCGAACACCCCCCACTAAAGATTCTCAACTCGGGGAGCGGGGTTCAACTCGGGGAACAACATTATCAGAGCAAGGAAAAGGATTAAGGCTTCAAACCCGGTCACAGATGCAGAGCCTGGGTTCCTGCCACTGTGGCTCAGTCCTGTGAGCCACGGCAGCTGCTCGGCAGAACCCACTCCCAGCAGAGGTCATATCCTCTGTCTGGAAAAGTGCTACTGGTGCAATACCACGTACAGCAGTATATGCGGTATTGCACCATTAGTGGTTACAGGCTATGCTGTAGTCGTTTAGCCATAATGTCATACGCTATTAAGCGTGCGACATTATGACCCGATAGGTATCTATCATTAGGCTAAGCAAAATTACTGTTTGCTACTATTATATATATATATATTTTTTTTTTTTTTGCTGAAAGGTTTTTGGTTTGGTCTCCAAGGTGTTGCAGTCTCCTTCTCACATTAAAGAAGCTAATTGCTTTCCTCCCACAGCTCTTCCAGGGGATTAGGAGTGTAACTGGGGGGTGGAGCTGACAAAGTCTTAATACTTTCCAACAGAAGGAAGAGTTAAAAGGTCAGTTTAGTTGGTGTTTTTGACGTGTAAGACTAGGTTTGCTGGCAAAGGCACCTAGCTTCTAGGTTTGCTTGTAAGGACAGAGCAAGGAACAACATTATCAGAGCAAGGAAAAAGATTAATGCTTCTTTTGGCTAGGCAGATTTACTGTATGTTACCATTTTCTTTTGTGCTCACAGGTTTTTGCTTACATTTTACTGCTTTATTGTTCTCTGATTCAAATTGCTGTTACAGGTTATACTTTCTGCTGCATTATTATTGGGTGTGCCTACAGGTTTGTTACTGTTTTGGGCTCACAGATTACTGCTGTAATCTTCTCTGATTCAAATTGTTTTTTGCAAGGTATATCTTCTGTTACTGCTTTATTTTTCTCTGTAGCAAAGTGTTTTTTGCAGGATATATCTTCTGTGAAATTGTTATAGGTGGTTCTTACAGGTTTTACCGTTTTATCTATCATTAAGCTAAGCTTTCAGGGCTACTGCATTTTTTGTTGGTCGAGTGTTTCTCCTCTTACTTTCTTGTTTCTTTCATCTGTGGTTCTTCTTTTTCGGCAGGGGAAGGGCCCAGCCATCCATCCCCATCCACAACTACCCCATGCTATACTCCTTTTAAAGAGTAGCACAGTTGTGACGTTTCCTGTAGCAAAGCAGGAAGGGGAGAATCAGAGGGGTATCCACACAGTGACCTCACTTACAGGGGGCACAAGTAATTTAACTTGTTATAAAAGTTTTACAAAAACAAACAAACAATATATATGTGTGTATATATATATATATATATATATATATATATATATATATATTTATATATATATAAAATAAATCAAACTTTTGCTTTCATTTTCCTTCTAATTACTCGGACCAGGTTATAAACTTAGCAACTCAACTAGAACGGATATTATTAACTGCAGGTACTGTGGGACACTTTTCAAAAGGGCAGTTATACAGGATTTAGGATGCTGTCCTACATGTTGGACCATCGGATATCTAAGGGCTCAGCTCCAGGCAGCATGGGCAGAGATTGCGTGCCTCAAATGACATATTCAGGAGGAAATATATTACAAGAACATCTCACCATTTCCTCAACATCCAACTGAAGCAACTCGACCACAGAAGGTAGTTGGTCTGGGAGGTTGGCAGGTGGTTAGAAGGGGCAAATCGGGTGCCCCATCACTCAGTGCTCACCAAAGTATCACCTCCAGAAACCATATAAAACCACAAACAGGTATCTGCTTCTATGTCCAAAATCAAACAAAGGGGCAGAAGACACTGCAGAGCAGGACACTACAACACAGGAGCTTGTGCTACAAAACTCACCCAAAACAGGGACCAAACCAAAAAAAAGCAAAAAGGAAGTTCAGAACACTTCTGATTATAGGAGACTCCATGATTTGGGGAGTTGATACCTACCTCTGGCCAGGGGTAATGGTCAGATGTCTCCCAGGTACATCAGCATGGAGAGTCACTGACCGCATTGCTAAAATTGTGCAGGAAGCAGGAGGAAAACATCGACATCCTGATACATGTAGGGACTAAAGATCTCACCAGCTGGTCAGTTGTGGAGACCAAGGAACACCTGACCAAGCTGGGAGACAAACGGTCATACATTTCGTCTGGCATCTCCTTCTCTCAGATCCTGCCGGTCTGGGAGAGGGGGGCAGATGGACGGAAGTCAGAAAAGGGGAGAGAGGGGCACTAAACATGTGGCTCAAGAGCTGGTGTCAGGATAAAGGACACAAATTTGTAGGTAACTGGCAACAGTTTTGGGAGTGAAAGTTCTTTAAATTCAATGGACTGCATCTGACTTAGGAGGGAGTCAGTGTACTGGGGCAGACGTTTGATGTCTTTGCAGAATATTTAAACTAGCAAATGGGGAGAGGGGTGCAGCACCCGATACATTGAATGGGAAGAACATCTCTCCCCCTCTCAGCTAGTGATCAAACAGGAGTTCAGCATGTTTGTAGTTCATTTGCATCACCAGGTAAGGAAAAAGGTCAGGCTCCCCATATGACGAAGGGGTAAACGCCGGACCTCGCCCAGCAAGTAACACATCAAAATCTGGCCAATGGAAAATCATGTACAGAAATGCCCGCAGTCTAGGAAACAAGATCCCAGACCTGAAGGCAACAATGACAGAGGCTAAACTGGACATAGTAGCCATTAGCGAGACATGGTTCACCAGTAACCGCACTTGGGAGACTTCAGCACCCGGCTATGTACTGTTCAGAAGAGACCAAGGTGCAAAAGGAGGGGGAGGGGTGGCACTTTATGTTAATGAAAATATCAAAGCTACAGAAATTCAGAATACACATAAGGAGCCAGAAGAACTGTGGGTCACTGTGGAAACAGAAAATGTGACAGCCATACGAACTGGGGTTGTCTACAGGCCTCTAGACCAGGGGGAGGACATAGACACATTACTGTTGAAAGATATACAAGACATGATAGCTAAAGGGGAGGTTCTGATAATGGGAGACTTCAACAAGCCAGATACAGATTGGTCAATACCAGCAGGAACATCTACCAGAACTAGACACATAGTGGATTCCCTGCAGGGAGAGGACCTCAAACAACTGGTACAACAACCCACAAGAGACAGGGCTATCCTAGATCTAGTACTGACTAACGGGGAAAGGATCACAGATCTCCAGGTAGGTCACCTGGGGGCCAGTGACCATCACATGCTATGGTTCAGTTTGGCCACTAGAATGAAATCATCCCATTCCAAGGCAAAAATATGGGACTTCAGAGGAGCTGACTTTGATAAGATGGCCAATAGAGTTAAGCTAGCCCTGGCAAGAAGAAATGCAGGTGAGGGGGTACAGGCAAAGTGGGAAAGCATTAAGGATGCAATACTTGAAGCAACATCCCGTTGTGTTAGAGAGAAAAACAAGCAATAAAGAAGGAGGAAACCACTTTGGTTCTCAAAAACAGTAGCAGAAAAGATCAGAGCCAAAAGGTTGGCCTTCAAGAAATATAAGGGAACGCAGCGGGATGAAGATAGGGAGGCATACCAAACTTCCCTAAGGGAAGCAGGGAAGGTAGTAAGGTAAGCAAAGGCCCAAACCAAGGAAACACTAGCACAAACAGTAAAAGAAGGTGACAAGACTTTCTATAGATACATTAGTGAAAAGAGAAAGTCCAGAGGGGGTATTGCTAAAATCAAAGGGGATAAGGGGGAGTGTTTAGAGGAGGACCAAGGAAAAGCATTTATCCTAAATAGATACTTCTGCTCAGTATTTACTGAGGAGAAGGTAGGGCAGGGTCCACAGCTCAGCACCATGGACACAGGGGAGGGAGGTGCACAAGTCCCTTCACAAAAGAAAGGGTCCTACAAGAGCTTGCTAAGCTCGGGAGGACAAGGCAATGGGCCTTGATGGCATACATCCCAGGGTATTAAAGGAGCTAAGGACGGAATTAGCAGAGCCATTATCAGAACTATTTAGTGAGTCTCTGAGCACAGGAGAAGTCCCAGAAGACTGGAGAAGGGCTCATGTGATCCCGTTCCACAAGAGTGGTAGCAGGGAGGAGGCAGGAAACTACAGACCAGTCAGTCTTACCTCAGTAGTGGGCAAGATTATGGAAGCACTCCTTAAGGAAAGGATAGTGCAACACCTAGAATCCATAGGAGCACAGGATCCAAGACAGCATGGGTATACAACAGGAAGGTCCTGTCAAACTAATCTCATAGATTTCTTTGAGTAACTAGAGTGGTGGACCAAGGGGTGCAGTTGATGTTGCCTACCTTGACTTCAGCAAAGCTTTTGATACTGTTCCACATAGAAGATTGATTAATAAGCTGGGAAGGCTCGGGGAGGGTAAGAAGTTGATCAACTGGGTGGCAAACTGGTTGGCGGGCAGAAACCAGAGAGTGGTGGTAAACGGTATACAGGCAGAAGAGATGCAAGTCACAAGTGGGGTACCTCAGTGATCAGTCCTAGGGCCAGTCCTCTTCAATATCTTCATCAGTGACATTGCAGATGGACTGGAGGGTAAGGTTTGTCTGTTTGCAGATGACACCAAGATCTGCAACAGAGTAGATGATCCAGATGAGGTGGACAGAATGAGAAGAGATCTGGATAAACTGGCAAAATGGTCAGAAGAGTGGCAACTGGGGTGTAACACAAAGAAGTGCAAGATCATGCACATAGGGAAGAGAAACCCTAAAGCTACCTAGAAGTTGGAAGGGGGAGTTTCTGGCAATCACAAGGTAAGAAGGAGACTTGGGCATCATCATCACCGATGACCTGAAATCATCCAAGCAGGTCACTAAAGCAGTAGGTAAGGCTAGAGGGATGTTGGGTTGTATTAGTAGGGGTATCACAAGTCATAAGAGGGAGGTAATAATCCCTCTTTACAAGACACTGATAAGACCCCATCTGGAGTACTGTGTGCAGTACTGGAGGCTGCACCTGCACAAGGACATTAACAAAATGGAGGCAGTCCAGAGAAGGGCAACTAAAATGGTGCAGGGACTGCATCAGAAAAGATATGAGGACAGATTAATGGAGCTCAATATATATACCCTAGAGCAAAGGAGGGAGAGAGGTGATATGATCGAAACATTCAAACATCTTAAGGGCATTAACAAGGTGAAAGAGTGTAACATGTTTCAATATAAGAACAATAGCAGGACAAGAGGACACAGCATGACATTAGAGGAAGGCTGATTAAGGGGTAATGTGAGGAAGATCTTCCCTTGTCAATCTTCACCATTCATTACTTCCTGGGTGTAAGCCGGAGGCACGCACTCGTCACGGGAGCTTTTTTTTTTTTTTTAAAGTTTGCACTAACGGCACCGCCCTCGAGAGTGACGTCATGCGCGAGGGGCGGCCGTTAGTAGCGACCGACTCCTCCTCCAACTCAGTTCTGTTTCTCCCGCCGTCGAGGCAGCACCTGTTTCGTGGAGTGAAAGTTTTTCTACCTGCGTAGTACCGACTCCTGTTTTTCCTTCGCACTCGACGCCATTCCGGTAAGACTGTTCTTTTTTCTATCATACGGTGTTGGGTGTGTTTTCCTACTGTGTTTTATCCTTATTAGTTTCGCGTGATGTCCGGTTCCGGAGCTAAGCGCTTTTCGAAGACGGGCCGTGCCCCTATGCGTCGGTGCTCCTGTGGCCGGCATTTCTCTGTCTCGGACCGGCATGACGTTTGTCTTTGTTGCCTGGGACCCAACCATGACATGGATTAGATGCGGCGCTGTTTCTCTATGGACCCCGTGTCCTCAAGTCCAGCGTGTTCAAGCTCGGCAAAGCCCGCCGACCGAGAGACCGGCGTCGCTCAAGGGATTCTCAGGTAAGGTCTCTAGACCCTTCCCGGGTCCCCTCCTGGGCCTCTCACGGTCCGAGGAGGAGGGTCTCCTCGTCTTTTCTTGCCGAGGAGGAGGCCCCTTCTGCGGTGTCGGGGGAGTGTCGTAGTCCCTCCCGGGGCCGCGACGCGGACACCGCCTCGGCAGTCACCTCCTCAGAGGTGCAGGCCCCCCCGTGTTGAGGCCCTCGACTTTTGGGCCTGGCACAGGTGGACCCTCGACGCCGCCTTTTGGTGCCGTTTCAGATCCCGGCGCCATTCGCGGTGCCGGTGATCAGGGCAGCACATTGGCAGTGCTGCTTTAGATCCCGGTGCCGTTCGCGGTGCCGGTGATCATGGCGGTGCCGTTGGCGGTGCCGCTTTGGGCCTCGGCGCCGTTTGCGGCACCGATGGTCATGTCGGTGCCGTCAGCGGTGCCGCCTCGCCTCCCGGCACCGCTGGCGGTGCCGTGGGCCTAATCTTGCCTCCTCGTGGCGCCGGGTCAGTTTCCAGCACCGGGAGCGGTGCTGTTTGCCCTGCTGGCACCGTAGGGGGTTGGGAGTCGGGCCTGGCTGCTGCCAGCGTTGGTGGGCGAGTGGCGCCGCTGTTGGTACCGGGGCCGTTCGCGGCACCGTGGCCTCTGGGACCCCTGGGGTGGCCAGCATTGAGGTCCAGCTGGTCTCATCTTCCTCGGAGGACGATGACTCAGACGTAGACCCATCCTGGCACCCCCACTCTTCGGGGTCTGGGTCCCCTGTGGCTAGAGGTACCAGGCGGTGCAGTGGGCCCCTCCCTCTGTCCCCCCTTCCGTCGTCTCCTGAGGGCTCCCGGCTGGGGTGGCGGGGGTTTCAGGGGGCAGGCGTGGGGTGGCAGGCTCCCTCTCTGGAGGCAGTGACAGCTACCCCGGGTGCTGTTGCCCCTCTGGGACAGGGAATGCTGCTGTCAAGGAGGAGGGCCCTCTCAGAGTCCGAGGGGTTGAGGGGCAGAGGGTCTGGCTCTTGGTCTTCTGTGGCCACCTTGGGGGGGGTGGCCAGGAGCCGTAATGCAGAACCCCGCCCTTCCCTCCGGGGCTCTAGGGTGCCCTCTGGCGGCGTTCTTGTGGACTGCCCGTCTGGATCAATGCAGTCCCGGTGTCATCACAGGGGAGGTTCTCCCCCTGGGCTCTTCCAGGCTCCGCTTCCCCAGAGTTCCGTCCTGCTGCCTGGTCTGTTGTCCGGGATCCCTCCAGCTAGGGCTCCATTCCCCGGATTCCAGAGCCCTGGCAGAGAGCTGTTGCCTCCTAGGAGGTGCCCCTCTCCCATCTCTCTGCCCTCACCACCCCTGCTCCCAGGCCATGTTGGTCCTACGGGTCCGTTATCCTGGGAGCAGTTCAGGGGTTCTGCGGCGGCCTTCCCCTCATATGTTAGGTACATGCATGAGCAGGTCTTCGACTCTCCCCACCACACGGAGTCCTCTGGACATTCCAGCTCCCCATCATCCTCGTCTCCTCCTCTGAGGGAAGGAACCCTGCTCATCTTTCCTCCGATGCTGATTTCACTGAATATCAGTGTTTCCTTTCGAGGATGGTGAGGATCTTGATTTCCTATATTCGGAGACAATACCCGAGCAGGGAGGCGAGAATTCCTTGGTGAATTCAGTGCCCAGCATTTGGTGGTACCTTCCTGGCCCATCCCCTTCCAGGAGGCGTCTATCCGGTCCTGGCAGTCCCCAGCCATTTCTTCTCCAGCCCCGGCTGACTGTCAGCGTAGGTATTGTGCACCCTCAGAGTCTCTAGGTACCCTTCCCAACCCCCCCCTTGGGTTTGGTCTACCTAGACACTCCTTCCGGGCGCCGCTGCCTGGCGCACGACCGCCCACCGGATCCGGACTCTCTCCAGTTCGACCGTTGGGGGCGAAGAGTGTTCTCTTCTTCTCATGCGGTTGCCTGTATTGCATCTCATCAGGCTCACCACGCTGCCTACAACCGGCATTTGTGGTCGATGATGTCCCAGCTGTTGGCATCAATGCCTGACACGGAGCAAACCAGACAAGCCGTTGCCCTCTCCGTGGTAGGCCTGGAGCTGGCAAGACACCAAGCAAGGGCATCTTACGACACCAATGAGGTGGCTTCCAGGCTTGCAGGGACAGCGATCTGCATCAGGCAGACGGCATGGCTTCGTCTCTCTAGGTTGTCACCCCTGGCCCAGCGTGGGGTGATTCGGCTCCACCCTTCCGAGGGACCCGTCTTTTCTCCTCTAGAGCTAGGGAGACTTTTGCAGGGCTCCCTCCGTCTCCCTCGTCCTCGGGAGGCACCTCTAGCTCTTCCCCACTTAGGCTTTCTGAATAAGCCAGGGTCTTCTCCTTCTGTTCCTCACCAACAGGAGGCTGGGGGTCTTGTTCCCTCAGGGTATTTACCTCTTCCCCCCCGGAAGAGGAGCTTAGTACTCACCCAGGAAGTAATGAATGGTGAAGATTGACAAGGGAAGATATGAAAATGACGTACCTACCGTAATTCTTGATCTTCTCTTGTATCTTCACCATTCATTACTACCCGCCCACCATCCCCTCAGTGGCCTCCACCTGTGGCTTCTCCCCTCCGTCTCCTTCCTCTCTCTGCCAAAAAAAAAAAAAATATAAAAAAAAAAAAAAAAAAAGGAGGGAAAATTACTCCTATTCCCCAAAAAAAAATTTTTTTTATATCTATATCCTAAAAGGGGGATCCTTATTTCTCCAGAGAAATTATTTACTCTAAGATTCTTGGGCCTTTTTCCTGGAATTGCGATATGGTGATCAGGCTCCACAACTATCTCTTGCCATACCTTCTGGCAGATACTTCTGGGGTTTTAGCCTGACTCTGGCTATACAGTTTTGATCCTGCAATTCCCTGCTACCAGCTGTTAAGCCCTAGAATCTCAAACCCCCCCTTTTATTCTTGCCTTGCAGAGCAGAGGCACGGCTACTACTATTTTTTCTTTTTAAAAAAAAAGAGGAAAAACTGAGGGAACTCTCTCCGACTGCTATAAGGCAATCTCTAAATTTAAGGTCATGCTCCTAAGCCGGCAGGCTATGCTCTGTAAAAAAAAAAAAAAAAGAAAATGGAAAAACAAGGACGAAGAAAATCCTTCTTGTAATATTCTGATGATTGTTTTTTCCCTTCTAGTGTCCTCCTGGACAGTTTTACAGAGAAGCAGTGCTGACCATGACCAATCTTCGCCAGCCTAAGCCTCTGGCCTGCCTTGGCAAGTCCGACTGAGTTCCATTTCTATACCTATAAACCGCCTGAAAGGCCTAGATTTTCCATTTCTAAACCCTTGAGCAGCTCTCTCACATGCTGCCTGGGATTTATCCTTTCCTCCTCGGGTGTCCTCCAGTTAAAGGCCTTTCCTCGGCCAGGAGCCCGAAGTGGGGATCAAGGACCATGGTATGTTGAGGATGAGGACTATGCCCTCCTGAGTCTGTCTAGCGGGTTCGGTGAACCTTCTCTTCAGCTCTATCACCGGGGATTCTTGCTTCCCTGTTAATCGAGCCTTAAGCTATCAGCTAACTATGCTCGTTAGGCATTCTGGTCCCTTCAACATCCCATCTTTCTCTTCTCTTCTTCTTCTTCTTCTTCTTCTTTCTGCCTTATTACCTTCCTTCTCTCTCCTCCTAGAGTCGCCCAGGTAAGGAGGCTCTGCGGTCCCTAGGTTAGGGATACTCTCATCTCCTCTGTCCTTTCTCCATCGGCTTATTCCTTTTTCAGTTCATTCTTCCTTACTTTGCTATCCCTTGGCTATCTTGCCTCGCTATCTCTATCTCTATGCTTTCACTTTTTGCCTCTCTGGCTCACAGAACTGAGTTGGAGGAGGAGTCAAATTAAGCTACTAACGGCCTCAGCACAACGTAAGCGTCACTCTCGAGAGCGGTGCCGTTGAGTGCAAACTTTAAAAAGCTCCCGTGGCCAGTGCGCCTCGCCCTACACCCAGTAAGTAATGAATGGTGAAGATACAAGAAGATCAAGAATTACGGTAGGTACGTAATTTTCATTTCTTTTTCACAGAAAGGGTGGTGGATGCATGGAATGGCCTACCTCAGGAAGTGGTGGCTATGAATACAGTGCAGGGCTTCAAACAGGCATGGGATAGGCATAAGGGAGCAATACAGATGAGTAAGAATAGATAGGCCATTGACAGCGTAAAGGCCGATGGCACATTCATAAGGTAGAAAAAATGGGCAGACTGGATGGGCCTTGTGGTCCTTATCTGCCGTCAACTTCTACGTTTCTGTGGAGAATTTGGAAAAGGAATTACAAACTTGGGATGAGTAACAACCCCATTTGGACTCTGCTGAGGACTGAGCTTGTTTTAATGTTAAATTTGCATGTTTTGTTTTCTTTTCTTGTTGCGGGGACTGAAGGGACAGAGGGTAAGCCCATTCTGCATTTAATAACTTTTCTGACTGTTTACGTTTTCAAGTAAAATGAATATTTGGTTGTCACCCAAAGGGGGACTAACTTACAAACTAAAGTCTGTATGGTCGGTAATGTCAGATAATGTCACCAACAGTATGGTCGTAGTTGAGGTACTTTTGCTTAAATGTTGATTTGCTGATCTCTTTAAAGAAACAGTCATAAAGTAATGGCTTGGTTTCATATATTCTTGAACCATGCAACAATGTTTTTTTTTTTTTTTTTTATAAATCTATAGTTCGGGTCCATTTCCTATTTATTTGCACAGTTTAAATAACATATGCTGCAGTTTTAAGGTTTTTGTTTTTAATTTGGGCCCAACCAGTGTTAAATGGAGCTTAAAATGGCTCTTCTTCTGAGCATCAGGCTTAACTGAACACACCTAAACAATTTTTTGAAATGTGGCTAATAGTAGTTATAATGGCAGTATTATCTGCCTTTAGTGTTTTCTCCGTTATTATACTGCTGAAGCAGATATGATTGCTAACATACAATTTTCAGAAATATTGGATGCCTTAATGGGCTCATTTATACAAATATCCCCCTACTTACTACATTTGAAAAAATTAAGGACTGTCAATTCTAATGTCAACAATAGGTAGTGTACTTCCATTTTGGAGTGTATAATTCATTATGAAATGTCCTTTCTGAGTAATGATTGTACTTCATGTTTCAGCTTGAAAAGCAATAAAAATAAGGTAAAAACGTGTTAAAAGTTAGAGTGCAGCGTAGAGTTGTGGAACAGTTTCTAAAATGTTTGAGCTTTTTCTTTAGAGTGGGCCCTATGCACTAATGGGCTGGTTATACGCACCTGAGACATGTACCCCACCCATGTACCTATGCGGCCCCTGGATAGGTGCAGGGTGCATGGTATGTATGACCACATACACCTGCGAGGCACCTATCTGCAGCCATGCTCCCTCGGTGCACAGGGCGTCATGTGTGGTAGGGGCAGAGCCCTGGACCCGGGTGGGAATCCAGTCGGATGCCCATACTGAGTCCCTCAGTGGATCCCTTGCACCCATGCAGAGGGCACACAGAGTAGGAGTAAGCCACAGAAAGTGACAACTTGTGGATCACTGCCGGGCACTCGCCCAAGCCACTGCACCAGCCCTCCCCTGCACTCTACTGGGCTGGGGCGCCACGGAGGTCCATAGCCAGGTACTGCTGTGCCTGGCAGCTGAAGTACATGGGGCACATACCGGATTACACCTGTTCTCTGGTGGTATAACCAGCACCCCCCAGTGCCTGGCACAACATGGCTTAGTGAATGCCGCATAGTGCAGGCATGCCCCCATCATGTCTCTGGCATGGTGTTGCCTGTGGGGCTTGGATAGTAGGCATGTAGGTGATGTGTGCACTTTTGGTGAATGTTGCCAGGGGGTCAGCAGGACCCCTGCTGTGCAGCTTTCACACATAAGGTTGCCTATATGCCTTGGATGCGTGGTGCATAGGCAACTATTTGATTCATACATAGAGCCCATTATAAATAAAGTATGAGGTGGTGTGTGTAACAAGAATTTTACACACCCAGATTTGTTGGATGCCACATAAACCCCGAGAGTGAAGCTAAAAGGGTTTATCTCGGCATGCAGCACTGAGGATGTGTGTAAAATTCTAGTTTACACATCACCCCATGTTTTATTTTACATAATTGTTGGGTTTTGTTTTTTTCCACCACAGCAGTTAAATAAAATGAATAGAACAGACGACATCTCCGTGCAGCCGCTGTCCGACCGGGTTTCAGCAGGATCAGTGGTCGGACGTGGCTGCTGGAAGAAAGACTTTTTCTTTTCGGTGGTTAGGTTAGGAGGCATCATTTTGGTGGCAGCCATTTTGGTTTTTTAAAGAACTACTCACAGCCATGTCAGAGTGGCGATCTGGTCTCTGTGAGTTAGGGTGGCTTCTGGCATCGTGGAAGAGGAGTGGCTGGCAGTTGCACATGCGCAGAAGACACTAAACCCGACATGTGTTTGCCATAATAAACACTCCTTTATTATGACAAATTACGCTATGGGTTTCCCATTGAAAAAAATGAAACCCATTAATTATATGTGAAATAACACAAATCGGGTTATGCATAGATGTTTTGATAACTGCACAGGTGTTTGAAGGTCCCTCTTGGCTGTGCCTTGTGCTTCACTGAGCACATATGCCTCTCAGCCTCCTGTCTTGAACATCAAGCAGGGCTTAAAGGGAACATAAACAGTGGTGTTTATATTTTTAGTGTAACTGTACAGTTGGGCATGTGTGAAGTCTGTTTTATTACCCCAGTGTATTGTTTTGTAATATATGGATATGGTCACTATTACCGCTATGGTTGAGACATACGTCAGGAAGCATAAGCGGAGCAGCAGAAGTTGTAAAATTCACAAATAGCATTTTAGTATTATTAATAACATTACAATAAAAAAACTAAAGTTGTACAGAATAGTACTTCACAAAGGCAGTACAAACAAACAGACACACAAAAAACAAAGTCTTTCATATGAGAATCCTTTCTCAATTTAAATCTCAAGCTCTTTCTCTCTAACTAAACAAAACATTGCTTCCTTTTTATAAGATGTTTTTTTCCCATGAAATTAAATTCTGCATCTTGTTCAGTGTCAGCATGGCTCAATTGGTAGCACATCTGTCTCTGGCCCAGAAAGTGGTGGGTTCTAGTCTCACACTGGGATTGGGCTCACACCTAAATGCTGGCACCTGAGTGCAGTACTACAAGGGTGCTGTACTGCTAGAGTGTGCCATCCTTCAGATGAGATGTTAGACCGAGGTCCCTTCTCCGGAGCATTACTGGTGGTGTCCATGTGGGATTAAAAGAACCCAAGGTGCTTTTCACTAGAGTATGGGAAGCTTTTATTAAAGAAAACAATACAAAAATCTGCAAACAATACAATGAAGTTCAATCAAGTCCAGACAGAGAACAGCAACAACAAACAGCAAATTAACAAAAATGTTCGTAAAAAAATAAACCCACCACCAAGAATGCTTCAGCTTGTATTGATTCTTTTAAACTCTATGTACAGAAACATCTTGAGAATCCTCTGCTTAATTCATGTTGTTATGTAAACCACTTCTTATAGCCACTCAATACCTCTCAAACACTCTTTATATTTAACTTCGGGAAGCAAATTAAATTATTTACATTGCACATCTCTTCGTAAAGATTCCATCATAGAAGTCACACAAATATTTGTAGACTGTAATTGTTGTGTTACATATTGACCTCTGGCCTGCCAAAGAAGGAACTTTATACAGGCAAAAATTACCATTTGAGTATCACTATAATAGTTTTTTCCATTTTATTTATGTATTTGTTTACCAGGTAAGTGCGCTGATCCAATGGACTGTTTTTTTTAGACTTCTATTTTCTGGGTTATTCTGGGTCCCCACCCCCGCGGCTCTGGCACACAGTGGTACATGCACGTGGAGGTGCACACACACACACCTCGGAAGCCAGCTCAGCCCCTTCCTCCCTTACTACGTGCTGCCCTCCTGCCACCTACATACTTTGCTGGACCACCACCCAGTGGGGATGGGGCTACGGGGGGGCAACAACTCACCCCCACCACCCCTGGGAGAGGAGAGCAGCCTTGCAGCATGCTCGATCCCACTCCTCCCACTGCCCCATGCTGGCACTCCGATGACCCAAGGTTGTTCCTGAACCAGGGTCACTGGTGCAGAGTGAGGTAAGACATCCAGTGCCTCAACCCTCACCGCCATTGGGATGGCAATGTGGACCATTTTCAGGCATGACCCAGGGCCATAAAGATGGCAACAGTGTTACAGAGGCAAGATACAGTACAGGAGTTAAAAAAGAAAATACATAAGTTACAAAAAATAATTTACAAGATACAAGATACAAGTTGCATTTCAGGAGCTCCTGGGTAGGAGTACAAGACATACACAGGACATATACAGCCAGGTGAAGTTATGTACATATGTACTGCATTTAAAAGGAACTGGGTTATTTACAATATTTATATGTATTTATTTACAGTGTTTATACATATTCCCTGAGAAGAAAGGTTTAGGGGTGGTTGCTGTGCACAACGGACAGTAGGTTGCAAAGATATAGTTGTATAATGGTCACCCTGGGGGCATGAACAGATGGCAGTGGACAGTAATGTTTCTTTGTAGCGTAACTTAAACACTAAGGGATAATCCCCCCAAACTAGTTTTTGATAAGTAAGCCTATTTACGGCAGGCCATCTACATTTCTGAGCCAAACATTTCCAGAAATTCACTGAAAAATAACACTCAAGGAAAAAGTGTTCCTGGGTTTCTCTACTTACCACATTCGGGTCTTGGACACACACGTTCTTGTAGAGACTTGTGCTTCATATTCCTCCTTGCCCCAAACATCCATGGCAGCTTAATCGCAGTATGTCCCATACCCTCTGGGGGAATCTGTTATTTGTCAAAACTGCTATAACCTTATTAGTATTATTAAGTGGATGACACAAAGGGAACTCTATATAACTCTAGTATGAATTTAACCCATAATAGTTTTATACAGTTGCTGTCTGGAAATATTTAAAATCACCTGCTTTGTATGCTTTGTAACTTTCTATAATTTCATTTTACACAAACTTGGGACTGCATAATCTGGAACCTGTAAGGAAGCTAACAATTTGGGAGGCTATGATGGCCAACAGGTCAAATAAGGCCCCAAGGAATTCCATAACCAAGCCGACCAAGGATCTGCCTGCGTCTCTAGACCAGCCTTAATTGTTCTATGAAAAAATAGTATGGAAAATAACAAGAGGGTCAGTCTTTGTAACTGAAAGATACGTATATTTTGATGGGGTTCAATCTGCTTCCCCAAAACATCTGAAAAAATGCTATGTATTTTTGCTTCGAAGACTATGGAGAGAGGGAGAACAAAACAGAGATATGCAAACGGGGTAACACAAAATTATTAATTATTTGCACCTGTTTTAACTTTGAAAATGTCCAAGTTTTCCAAATGTTAACTTTATTCTTTCCTAATTCTGTCTTTTCCCTCCATTTCATTTGGGACAAATCTCCTGATCCAAAATAGATACCCAAAACTTTAACTGGGGTAGAATACAATAGTTATATCAGCCATCTCTTGTTCAGTATGTGTGAGATTGCCTAAACATAGCTCTACACTCTTGTTAATGTTAACCCTAGCCCCAGAAAGTTTATAAAATACCTCCATGATCTTCTTGGCTGCTACTCCTGAGAAACTATCTTTAATATACAAACAAATATCATCCGCATATGCAGACATCTTCAGATGGATATTACCTCCTGAAATGGTTAGGCCTTTTACCTCCTGGGATCACAAAACCTGTCAAATCAGTGGGTCCAGTACGAAAGTATATAAAAAAGGACTCAAAAAACAGTCCTGATGTGCTCCCTTGAAAATCAGACATGTTAAACCTAATCGCCCATTAACATAAGGAACTACCTGAGCATCATCATATAATTTTGGCAACCATAAACGGTATATTCGAGGTATACCATAATGTGCCAATATTTCAAAGAGAAGTTCATGGGAGACTGCATCAAAGGCTTTCTCCTGATCCAATGAAAAAACATAACATGTTAACATATTCTTATTTCTGAGGTTGAATACATCTCTTAATATTATGATTAATCATTCAACTGGAATCAAGCAGGTTTGAGCAGGGTCAGTCAAAACCTTCACAAGTTTTCAGTCTTCTGTAATCTTTTCCCAGGTATTTTAGTTAATATTTTAAATTCTGAGTTCAGTGGAGTAATTGGTCTCCAATTATTCAGATTGTTTTTATCACCTGTTTTAAATAAGTATATTAAAATAGCCTTTACAAAGGAAGGTATGGGAGTTGTGGAGGAAAGCACATATTTGTATACTGGAACTAACATGTTACTCACCTGGTCAGAAAAAACTTTATAAAGTTCATTAGCTATACCATCTAAACCCGGTGAAGAACCCATATGTAGTTTAGATATTAAATACAAAATGTCTTCTTTATATCCACCATAAGTTCTGAAATTTGTGCATTACTCAAAGGGGGTATGGGGGCCTGCAAAGTGCTTAAAGACTATGTGGCATAAACCTAGTGCTAAAAGTTCTCTCCACATAGAAACATAGACTTTGACGGCAGATAAGGACTGCTTGGCCCACCTAGTCTGCCCATTTCCCTACCTACAGGATAGGCCGCAGATCCTAGTTAGCCAACAGCCTATTTCTTCCTACCCCCACAAGAACTGCCTTATGTCTGTCCCATGCAGTCTTGAATTCTCCCATAGTTTTAGACCCCACAACCTCCTCAGGAAGGCTGTTCCATACATCCACTACCCACTCTGTGAAAAAATGCTTCCTCACATTGCCCCGGAACTGCCCCCCCCATCTTTAAATTGTGTCCCCTTGTTCTTGCACGTCTCTTTTTCTGAAAGATGCTACCCTCTTGGACTTTGTTGATTCCACTGAGGTACTTAAAAGTTTCTATCATGTCCCCCCTCTCCCTTCTTTCCTCATGGGTATACATATTAAGCTCCCTTTAGTCTCTCCTCGTACAGCTTCTCTTGCAGACCCTGCACCATTTTAGCTGCCCTCCTCTGAACTGCCTCTATCCTGTCTATGTCCTTGAGGGGATGGGGTCTCCAGAACTGGATGCAGTACTCCAAATGGGGTCTCATCAACTGTCCGTACAGAGGGATAACAACTTCCTGTTTTCTGCTGGTGATGCCTCTCCCTATGCATCCCAGTATACCCCCAGCCCTCCCTACTGCCTTCTCACATTGCTTGCTAACCTTAAGGTCATCTGATATGATTACCCCCAGGTCCCTTTCCTTTATTGTTGTTGTTACTACCTAGCCCCCCCAAAAATGTGTAATCGTCCCCTGGGTTCTTGTTTCCCAGGTGCATTATTTTGCACTTCTTTGCATTGAATCCTAGCTGCCATACTTCTGACCATTCCTATAACCTTGCCAAGTCCCTTCTCATCCTTTCCACGCCTCCTTGTGTATCAACCCTGTTGCAGATCTTTGTGTCATCTGCAAAGAGGCATACTTTTCCTTCCAGTCCCTCTGCAATGTCACTTATAAAGACATCAAAAAGGACTGGACCCAGTACTGAACCCTGCGGTACCCCACTAGTAACCTCTCTTTCTTCAGAGTGGACTCCATTTACAATTGCCTTCTGTGTCCTGTTGCCCAACCAATGTTTTACCCAGGCTATCACCCTGGGACCCACTCCCAGGCTGGTTAATTCGAGTATTAATCTTTTGTGTGGGACTGTGTCAAATGCCTTGCTTAATTCTAGGTAGGCCATGTCCACAGCCCCTCCCTGGTCTACTACTTTGGTCACCCAGTCAAAGAAATCTATTAGATTCGTCTGACATGACCTTCCCGCTGCGAACCCATGCTGCCCTGGGTCCTGTGCCCCACTGGCCTCTAGGTACTCAACAATTCTTTTCCTTCAGAAGTGACTCCATCACTTTCCCTACCACAGAGGTCAAACTGACAGGTCTGTAGTTTCCTGCCTCTGTCTTGGTCCCACTTTGTGAAGGGGATTCACATCCTTCCTCCAGTCCTCGGGTACCACACCATCCTCCCATGATTTATTAAAAGAGTAGTCAGTGGTTTCACTAGTTCCCTCTTAGTTCTTTTAGAATTCTGTGGTGAATTCCATCAGACCCCATTGCTTTGTCCACCTTCAGTTTTAGGAGTTCTTGCAGAACCCTTTCTTCTGTGAAAGGGCTGGTATCGACTTCTATCAAGAGTGCTTCTGTTAATTGATTAGGCACTCTCCTCTTTTGTGAATACTGAGCAGAAATATTCATTCAGTATCCTGCTTTTTCACTGTCCCCTTACCCACCCACCATTCATTCTATTCAGCCTCACTATCCCTCCTTTGTCTTTCTACGCCTCTGATGTACCTATAAAAGTTTTTATCCCCCATCTTAACCGAGTTGGCTATCTTTTCCTCAGTTTGGACCTTTGCTATTCTGACTTCCCTCCCTGCTTCCTTCTGCCTTAACTGGTACAGCTCTCTTTCCTGCTCCTTCTGTGTTTCCTTATACTTCCGGAATGCTATCTTTTTCTCCCTGACTTTCCCAGCCACCTCTTTTGAGAACCATAGTGGCTTTTTCTTTCGTTTTGATTTGTTTATTTGCTTCACACAAAGGCTTGTTGCCTCTGTGATGTCAGTTTTGATGATTCCCCATTGTTGCTCCACCCCCCTTCTAGCCTGTTTGCTAGTGCTTTTCTGAGGCACTCTCCCATCTTGCCAAAGTCAGCCCTCCCGAAGTCCAGTACCCTCACTTTTGTATGGCTTGACTCTGTAGCTGAGTTTAATGTGAACCACACTGTTTGATGGTCACTTGTTCCCAGATGGCAACCCACTTCTAGATCTCAGATCCTCTCAATGTCTTTGTATGTCCTGCAAAATGCCAGTGGTAGATGTCGCAATGTCCCATGTCTCTGTTTTTAAAGCTTGAAACATCATATTGTCAATTTTATGTTTTCAAGCAGCATAGGGATCACTAAAGTTTTTTTTTCTGAGTACCATATTTAAATTCTGCTTCCAGAGAAGCAGCTCTACTACATTGTAACTGAAACATTTTAAAGTCTTAATCTGTTGTGTGTATTGGTCCCTATCTGTCTCCCTTAATGAAAGAAATCTGTATAGTTAATTCCTATAATTTAAATAAGTTAAACACTCCTGCTGTCTCTTCTGCTCCCCATATTTTTAAAAGAAATCCTTTATATAATTTTTTGCATCTTCCCACCATGTCAGGGGTCATCATATAAACAAAACACAGACTTTCTAGCACCTAATAATTGTAGCACCCTAGACCTTATTTCTGGAGAATCTAATAATGAAATATTCAATCTCCACCTACCACTCCCTAGAGAAGGCGGTACAGGAACATTTTCTAGAAAAAGGGTACATTACAAAAGTAAAAGGTTTGATAATTCTAATGGTAACAAATTAATGTTCTCAGGGATTAATTTTTTTTTGAGATAAAAAAACAATCAATTCTAAAAAATTGCCCAGGACAGTGTGTTCATCTCCTACTCCACAGGGCTTTTGGCCATCATGTATATTCCAAGGCATATTGATTCCTCATAATAATTTCAATTATATGCAAAAGCACTTTTGGGCCAAAATAGAGTTGTTTCAAGAAATATTTACACTGAACTTGCCATATAAATAATTTAATACAGGAAATAGTATCACAGAGAGATCCTACTGTATTTGGAAGACAAATTTTACAGATCTCTAAATACAGTATAAGGGTGTCATAAGAAATAGTTGCCCACAAAGGGTCAGATCAAGAACTACCCAATAGAGACCAAAACCTTTGTATAAAAGGACAATCAAAATGTAAATGTTGTATTGTCTCAAACTGAGCCACATAACTGCTTTGTGGTCAAAACATCTCTGTGATACTTGTGTGCTGATTATTATCTTTCACATTCACTTTGCCATGGCAGCATAGCCAGACTGCATCCCAGTATTGTGCTGGAATGCTTTTGTCAGTTAAATACAGTAGCTCAAAGCAATTTAAGTCATGGGAAGACTCCTGGCATTATCTCAGCATCAGTTATACCTAAGGATTTGTGGAAGGCTTTACGGTGCTGGGTGCAGATGATGTCCCGTGTAGGTTTCCATTGCTTAATAAATTTCAAAAGAGGGTCCAAATATGTTGGGAAAAAGCATTTTTCCTAAAAATGGTCTTTGGTCTTTGTCATTCCAAATGAAGTGGCTCCAGCCATATAGTAGCTCATTCCTTCCACAGAGACTGTTGTGCAGAAACCCAGGGTGTAATATTTGTTTGAAAAAATATACTGAAATAGAATATGACTGGATGAACCATATTCAACCTTTCTTGATTAAGGGAAAGATACAGAATATCTCTTTTAATAGGATTCAGTCTACTGCCCACTACCATCTGAAAGAACATATTGAGAATCCGAGTTTCCCTTCGAACACAAAGAGGCATTTCATTCCAAACTCAGACACAGTTACGAGTTATGGCAGTGGAAATGTTGCACTTACATAAAGAACTGTGGGTAATAAAAAGGTTTTAATTACACTAATCAATTTCTTTTTGGATAACTGCCAGTTTTTCCACTTGGCAACTTTTAGTGCCCCTGTTTCCAGAGCCTCCTCTAAGTTAAACAATGGTAAATTAGTCTGACCATAATATATACCTAAAATGTTTATAAGATCTAACAGCACCCTATTACCACTAATATCAGGAGGAATATCCTTATGAATTTCAATAGGCAACACTTGGCTTTTTTTGTATATTAATCTGTGACCCCGTAAGCTTAGCAATGTCTTGTACAAGTGTCTCTGCTGCCTCCCCAGAATGCACATCCTTAATAAACAAATGTCATCTGCATATGTCGACAGTTTAACTTCTTCCAAAGATGATGGATTCTGAATTCCATGAACATGTGGTGTAGTACAAATGGCTCTTAACAGAGGATCTAATGTTAATATGTATAAGATAGGGCTAAGAGGACACCCTTGCCTTACACCTCTAAGCAAAGATCCTAGCCACCCATTTATGTTAGGGATAATAGTTATATGAGAATAGAAAAGTTTAATCCAACCCCTAAAATTCTGTGAAAATCCGTATTTGTGTAAAACAAGAAAAAAAATATAATCATGGGGAAGTTGATCAAAGGTCTTTTCCTGATCCAGAATAAACATGAAGTGCCCTTTACCTCTCCATTACAATACTTAATTTCCCTTGTGAGTAATAAGTTGCCCTGAATTTTCTGGCCTGGAATAGTGCATGTCTGCAATGGATGTGTTATATAAGCATTAACAAAACTGCAGCTAAAATTTTCCAGAAAATCTTTGCAAGAATCTTGCATCTGTATTAATAAGACAAATCAGTCTCCAATTTTTTTACTCTGTTGGGTTACCTTTTTTGAATAAAAATATCTGTATTGCTTCAGTAACAGAGCATGAAATAGTAAGGTGTGTCAGAAACTAACTGAAGACTAAAGCCAAAATTGGAGTCAATTGTGCGGTAAATGTCTGATAAAATTCTGAAGTCAAACCATCAATTTCTGGTGAAATATGTTTCCTTAGGGTAGAAACTGCTGAAATGACTTCTTCTGTACAAATGGATTGTGTCAGGAAATTATTGTCAGAGGGTGATATTTGTGGCAATTCTAATGAGTCTAAGGAATGTTCAGTTGTACTGTCTAGAGGAAATTGTGACCCCACTGTATGTTTTAAAAATTTGTGAACCACACTGGTATCATGTGAGAACAGCAAGTATATAATAGCGAATACATATGGGTGACTCAATGAGAGTGGCGCCCACAACAGTGACTGGCACAAAATGGCAATTGGGTGATATGGGAAAATTCAGGTATGCTAGGATACCCCACATGTGTGCTGTGGAGTGGGAATATTAGAAGTGGGAGGGACAGGGGGCATAGCTCCTCACGGGGGGGAGTGTGTGGAAGGCAGAGCACCGAGCATGAACACCAAGCAGTACCAGTGTTGTGAGTGCAGGAGGTATTGAACGGGTGTGCCTGATGAGTGTCCTGAACCATTGCAGCTGAATGGTGAAATGTAGCTGTTATGTGCCATGCTTTTATGTGGACTTGCTGGGATGATGGCAGTTGTTATTGCGTTGCCCATATTGCACTCACCCAAATTGTTTCGCCGAGTTGACATGGAACCAACAACGCCTAACATTCCCTGTTTGGGTGTCTGATTGTTCCCAGCCCAATCAGCTAAGAAGCGCATTCTCCTCTTTTGAATTCTGAATGAGCAACTTTGAAAAACATCCCCTGATAGGTGCTGACACTGTGTTCCATATTGTTGTTCAAAATACAGTCTTAACCCTGTAATTTTGTAAGTGTGTATCTGTGTTTAGATATATATAATCAAAATTAGTATTAGAAAAATTGTAAATGAAATTTTTTTTTTTTTTTTAATTAAGATACAGTACAGCACTGAGGAAGGATTTTGTATCTACAACATCTGCTATATTGTTCTGTATCATAAGGAAAACAGAAAGATTGTTACTTTGAGTAAAGTTTGTTTTGAAATTGAAATGTTGGGTGAGTGGGCTTATTGACCAATCCGGTTACATGTGTTTAAGCCACTTTGATTGGTTCTAGCACCTCCCTGAATAAGCACATTTTCTTTTGTGTACTGAGGTTGGCTGTGCTGGACAGTTACCTTATTCTGTGTTTGAAAGTTAGGCATAGATCGAGCTCTAATCCTACATATTTATAAGTTGGAACCTGGTTGAGAACTAGGTAATTTACTGTCCTAATTTCAAGTTTATTTTGTTCCCTATATTTATTACTATGAAGGGAGCTAAAGAGCATTGTTTGGGTCTTCTTAGCATTCAAAATTAAATTAGATGACAGAAACCATTCTTGTAAGTTATTAAAATCAAGTTGAAGTTTGGTTTCAGCCTCTTTAAAATCCTTTCCCTCTGCCAGTAATGCGGTATCATCTACATATGATTTCATACTAGTGTGTGGTACATAGTTTGGAAGTTTATTTAAATAAATAATGAATATTAAGGGGCCCAAAATAGACCCTTGTGGGGCTCCCTGGGCTATTGGGGCTAATTCTGAATTTCTACCTTCCACTGTCACTCACTAAAGACGGTCTTCTAGATATGAAGAAAACCATCTTAAGGTTTCTTCCATTCCACTTATTTCACTCAGTGTGTCCAACAGAATGTTATGGTCCACTAAATCAAAGGTTTTGGACAGGTCCACAAACACCGCCCCCACGGCTTGGAGTTCTCCGAGAGGAAAGGTGACCCGATCTAAAAAGTCCATGAGCATGGTGTCTGTGGACAGTCCTTTTCTAAAGCTGTACTGTACAGGGCTACGTTTCTTATATTTCTCCAAATAGTCCATTAGCTGAGCATGTACCAGTCTTTTCATGATTTTAGATACTATGGTATACCCACCAGTAGGATGTTGTGTGTGATATGCATGTACTAACTGTGCATCCTTGCACATTTTTTGTAAACAGATGGAGTGACAAAATAATTTATGTGTTTTTGCTCACCTGTATTGGAGCTGTGAAGGACAATTAAAGTCCCCTCCAAAATGACTATTTTGGAAGAGTATAAAAATCAGTGAATCATTTAGAAAAGGGAAACCCTATCAAATTTCATTTGTAGGGCATATACCACACTCAGACGGTATGTATTATCTTCTAATAAACAAAAATTAGTGGTGACCACCATTAATACATGGACTAGAGCTGTGTTTCAAATGCCAGAATAACCAGTAGAACTGGTTATTATGGCACTTTGTGTCACTCATTTATAGCACGCCACGTAATTGGCTTTTACTCTGTGTGTGGGCGGGCAAAACACCTCATCAAGCATGGTGGCTCCATTTCCTGTTTAGCGAGGATCCGCACTGTTCAGTTTCAACTGGTCACATCCTGCGGTCATGTTTATTTGTATTACTAACTTTTTCTATATTTATCTGGTTGATCCTGCCTTTGCAATTAAAAAATGTATCTCCCTGATCCCATGTTTGTCAGCTTTGGGAGACTGTGACTGCAATCGGGAATGAGCGGTGGCTGACTACCTGCAGTGCTATGTAAAGTGGGGTTCAATATAAGTTTAAAAACAACAGAAAAGAATATCTATATGAGAGAGAGAGAGAGAGAGAGATGAATGAGAATGAATGAATGTATGTGTGTCTCTCTGTCTGGGAGGAACCAAGCAATGCATTGACTCTTTACACCAGTAATTATAAAAAATAAAACACAAATGACTGCATGTCTATGACATTTTTATAAACATCTTGAGCTTTGCTCTCGAGGGTTATGGGTCATCATCACAGACCTCGGGTGTGTAAAAAAGTCATAACACATACTCTACAGTCACCTATGTTTTATTCTCTATATCATAGAAATGTAGAAGTTGACGGCAGATAAGGACCACAAGGCCTATCCAGTCTGCCCATTTTTTCTGCCTTATGAATGTGCCATAGGTTCTGTCAATGGCCTATGTATTCATACTCATCTGTATTGCTCCCTTATGCCTATCCTATGCCTGTTTGAAGCCCTGCACTGTATTCATATCCACTACTTCCTGAGGTAGGCTGTTCTATGCATTCACCACCCTTTCTGTGAAAAATAACTTCCTCACATTATCCCTTAATCGGTCTCCCTCTAGTCTCATGCTGTGTCCTCTTGTCCTGATGTTTTTCTTATGTTGAAACATGTTAGACTCATTTACCTTGTTAATGCCCTTAAGATGTTTGAATGTTTCGATCATATCACCTCCCTCCCTCCTTTGCTCTAGGGTATACATATTGAACTCCATTAATCTGCCATCATATGTTTTCTGATGCAGTCCCTGCACCATTTTGGTTGTCCTTCTCTGGACTGCCTTCATTTTGTTAATGTCCTTGTGCAGGTGCAGCATCCAGTACTGCATGCAGTACTCCAGATGGGGTCTAACCAGTGTTTTGTAAAGAGGGATTATTACCTTCCCCTTACAACTTGTGATACCCCTACTAATACACTATTATATCTGTCATTAATGCCCTACCAGGCAGAAGTTAAAAAACTCTTAGAACATGGCTGGCCCGCCGGTGCAGTGATTGGATTTCCACTTGCGACGCCAGTGACCCGGGTTCAGGAATGGACCCAGGTTGCTGGAGGGCCGGCCGGGGGAGAAGGATTGAGCATCCACTGGATGGCCTCCTTCTCCGGGGAGGGTGAGGAAGTGCCTGCATGCAGACGGACCCCTAGTGGAGGCCGAGGGTCCCACAACACTGGTCTCGATTCAGTGGAGAAGGGCGGACACTGGATGTCATCGCATGTCCCCACCTAGGAGGAAAAATTAAGAAAATGGAGGAAGAGCTCTGTCTACATGAAGCCCTACCCGGCTTCATTAATCACTGCCACTGCACTCCCAACCAGATACTAGTTCCACAGCATCAGAATTAGGGGAACTGTGCCATGGCCCAGCCCGGGGGCAAGCTAAAACCGGAGTTATGCACTTAAGTGTTGGTGGGAGTTTCGGGGCCGTGACCAGGGCAGAGAAAGGATGGAGGCCTCCTGGGAAAAATGATGAATAAAAAAAAAAACTCTCAGAACCTTAGGTTGAACATTTTTAAACAAAATTGCAATCCCAGTACATGCATCAGTCCCTATAGAAAAATAAGATACACCTGCTGTCCATAGCCTTTGTGTTGCTACTATGTCTGTTAATGTTCTAAGTCTGGTATCTTGCTGAAAGAATATACAGTATCAGCAGAACAGTGGTGCAGTATATGGAATGTAACCTTTTTGAATACCAAATTCTTAATTCTCTTGACATTTAATGTAGCAGCCTGTATGCTGAAAACAAGAGAAAGGTAAAGCAAACAACATTAAACATAAAAAAAATGTCTTAAGGTGGTTGCGTATGTCATTTCTTGGACTTCCTCTTGGCAATCATAATGGGACTATCTTTTCGTTTACAGTTTCGTGTTATAGGTTGAACTTCTTCCTCAGTATCAGAGGTGATCATCTTTCTGGAGGACACTGTGGCGGATGCTTCAGAGTCTTGTTCTTCATCAGTGTCACTCCAGTTCTTAGACTTTGCAAGAGAATGGAATCTTTTTTTGTTGTCACTGAGCCAGTGGAATTATCTGTTGGTGTAGTGTGTGGAGTTCTTTGCCATAAAGAACATCTGCATTTAACTTCCATGAAGGGATCAGGGAGAGGCATTGCAGTCCCGAGAGGAAGAGCTGATGCAGGATCAGAGTGAGAATTATGTGAGGCCTGAGATCGTGATTGGTTTGAAATGTGATTTATGTGATTATCTCCTGAAATAGAGATATCGTCCTGAGGCCCAGAGGGAACAGTGGGAACAGCAAGAGGATCTTGAAATACTATATCCAAAGCTGCACTAGTTCCTGCTTTCTGTGCATCCTCAAGGATATCTTCCTTTCGAGGCCTGTCATTTCTATCATGGGTTGCCCATGGACAGTTTTGAAAGGAATGTCCATCTATTTGACAAAGATTGCAATTAGCCTTATTGGGACATTGAACACTGATATGACCCTATTTCAGGCACAAGTTGCAAAATCTCTGATCACATATGTTACTAAGGCGAGACAAAGATCCACATTTAAAAACATGCTTTCAGTTGACCAGAGTAAAAGCATACTCCTCTATCTCTACCTATGAAAAAGCTATTAGGTAAATGAGAAATACTTGTGTCTGGCACTTTTAAGTTGAACTTTATACTTCCAACCTCCAGTCCAAATGTAATATTTATCCATAATAGGTTCTGGTTTCCCCAGAACCTCACATCTCTGTTTGAGCCCATAAGTAATTTGTTATGTACGTTAAACCCCTCATTACGAAACATAATGGTAACCATGTGGGTGGTGGGCTTTTGTAAGGGGAATAATATGAAAAGGAAGCCAAAATTCAGAATATTTTGGATTATTATATTTAATTACATTTTTTTAATTTAAGTCTTTGGTAAAAGGGTAAGTGCACTGATCTAGGGGGATCATTTTCAGGCATGAGCCGGGCCACACAGGCGGCAGTTACAGAGGTAGTGACAAGTTATACAATGAGTACAAGCCATGTGGATATACAGACATCATTGGTGAACATAGTGGATATACAGACATCATTGGTGAACATAGAAAGTAACATAGGAAAGTAAAATTAATCAGAGGCTGAGAAAAACAATCAGTACATTATGATAAGCAACAATTATTATATAATTATTTACAAAGGATAACTGGCCAGTGCAAATTAATGCATGACGAAAAAAACAAAAACCAAAAAAAACAACATACAAGACAATAGCCAAGTGGAAGAACCTGAGAAGCAGGTAGTGAGGGATGTAAGACAGGAGTCCAAAGAAATGAGAGAGGGCAGGAGAGGCCAAAGCAGCCCAAGAGGGAAAAGTCAGAAAGGTGGGGGGAGGGTTATTCAAGCTAGCAACGGCATGTGGCCTCATTAAGCAGCCAGGATTTGAGATGTGTCTTGAAAGTGGCATGGGAGTCCGGAGAGTGGATGGGAATGGGGAATCTGTTCCACAGAGTGGGAACAGCTACAGATAATACTCTGCTACCCATAGCAGAGGAGACTTTTGGGATATCCTGGGGGAGAACGGAAGATGCACTTGGACACTTCGAGGGAGTTCTGGTCTTGAGGAGAGACATATAAGGGGAGGCTTTGCCATGCCTGATGGTGCTGTCCAGGAGGCAGCCAAGCCTGTAATCAAATCTGCAGTGTAGTGGGAGACAGCCAAGAGTCTGGTAGAGGTGGCAGTGGTGAGCAGAATATGGTGCCGGGACAGTGAAATGACAAATGTTGTTGTACATGGAGCAGAGTCGCGCACGCAAGGCTGAGGATGTGTGTGAGTAAATAGGGGAGCAATAGTCAATCAAGGGTAGCAGGTTGCCTTAATCAATGGCTAAACAGGCTTCTCTGGCCAGGAGTGACGTTATCCGATAAGCCGCACCAAGTTTCTGGTTAATACGGTGGATAACAGAGGAGATATGATTGGAAAAGGAGAGGGACGGGTCCAGGATAACTCACAGATATTTGAAAGTTAGCACATTTTCAAGTACAGTGTCATTCGGTGTGACTACTGAGAGGATAGACCTAGCCTTGGTGACCTTAGATAGGAAGGGTTTAGATCCAAATAGCATGGATTTAGTTTGTTTAGCATTAACAATTAGGCGACGTGAGTGGAACCAGGTATGCGCCGCAGAGTAGTTATCGGATAGAACCCCTGAATATATTCTTACTAGCCTTGTCACTAATGAAGAGGACAAGGTCGTCTGCATAAAACAGGGCATCACAAGTGAGACAGTCAGAGAGGAGAGAGTTTATAAACAGGGAGAATGAGAGTGGGCCCAAGATGGAGCCCTGGGGTACACTGGTAGTGACTGGGAGGGTGGGGGAAGTGGAAGGTCCTACCCATACTGACTGAGATCTATCTGAAAGGTAACTTTGGAACCACTGCATGGTCTCAGTAGAGCAGCCAAGGGTGCAGAGGAAGGAGAGCAACAGTGTGTGGTCAACCATGCTGAAAGCTTTAGATAGGTCGACAAAGATGGCACCCGTTGCTCTTCCAAGCTCCATGTTCCTAAGAATTTGATTGGTAAACAGGGCGAGGGCAGATGTGGTGGAGTGATGTTTACAGAAGCCATGTTGCTGTCTGGACAGTAGGTTGTGTGTGTCAATATATTCAGATAGTTGTCGGTGGACAATCCTTTCCATGAGTTTACTAAGGTGGGGGAGCAAGAATATAGGTCGATAGTTATCTGGGGATAGTGGGTCACCAGTTTTATAAATCGGGACCATCCTGGCATGCTTTCAAGTGCTGGGCACTGAGGAGATAGTCAATGCCAGGTTAAAGAGGTAGGTGAGTGGTTTTAAGATGGCAGGTGATTTAAGTTTAAGCATAGCAGGGAAAAGACCATCAGTGCCTGGGCTGCCCCAGCTAGGTAGGTTCTTCAGCAGTTTGGCAGTGTCCTGGGGATGATGGTCCATAAGTAGAAAGAGGGGAGGGAGGGTTTGAGGGTATGGTGGGGGGGATGATCAGAGAGACCAGTGGCCACCAGGGTGGCAGCTTAAGGAGTGCAGACAGGTCTGTGAATTTTTTATTGAAGGTCTCGGCCACAGCAACTGGGTTGGCCAGACATACGGAGAGCGAGTCAAGGTGAATAATGGGGTTATGAATGCGTGGTTTGAATAATGAGCTGACCTCATCCCAGAAGCAATGGGGTCACCAAGACTATCCCTTTGTTTGCCGTGAAAGAAGGCACACTTTTTGGCAAGGGCTGATTACAAAGACTGTTTACAAAGGCTTTGCAGCCACCAGTGTTTGTTCCATCAGGCAGGGGGGTTTTGTAGGCTGACCATAGCTTATCCCTTTCCCTCATCATATCCAGGAGATCTTTGGTAACCCAGCACATACAGCCAGTAGTCAGGGGGAAATGTTGATTTTGGAGACGGAGTAGTGTGGTTGTGAAGAAACTCTCACCCTTGGACACGTCAGAGAGGGGGTAGAAGGCTGACAAGTTTATCGCTCAAACATCATTAAAGGAGGGGTTGTCTGGGTGATTGAAATTATGGAAGGAGAGTAGTTTAGGGGGTGGGCGCTGGGTCTTATAGGCCCAGACCAGGCAGGACCAGGTAGGTGGGGGAGTGCTCACTAATGGCATCAGACAGAGTGCCCAATAGGAGCACCCTGTCCTCTCTATTGGTGATTACCCAGTCAAGAAGTGTATGGTTTTTGGGTACTAGGGTTGTGCCTGGTGGGGATGGTGATAATTTGGACTAGGTTATGGAGCTTGAGTTGGTTGAAGTAATCAGGTTCCTGGGCACTAAGCCAGTCCAGGTTGAAATCCCCAAGGAGGATGGTGTCTCTAGTGGGGGAGAGGCTTCCCATCCCTTCAAGGTGGGCAGTGAGACCTACTGGGTATCCTGAAGGGGGGGTTATAGCAGCAACCCACAAACATTTTTTTGCTGCACCTATGGTCAGTTCCACTAGGAGCCACTCACTGGGTGAGCTAGGGTCAGAGTGGAGGACAGGTGAAGCAGAGAGAGGCTCACAGATGTAGAGAGCCACCTCACCCCCCCTTTTTCTTACCAGGCCTGTCATGCCTCAGCAGGGAGTATCCTGGGAGATAGTAGGCAGCATCAGAGTGATGCGGTTTTAGCCATGTTTCAGAGATGCCTAGCATGTGTGGCTCGTATAGGGCGACCCAGGGTTCAAGGTCAATGAATTTGGAAGAGAAGGCTGCAAAGGTTGATGTGTGTGAACTTCAATCCAAAGGAGGAGTTCCATATAGGATTTGAGTGATCAATGGCGGTACATTGGGGGCCAGGATTGGTCTCAATTTCTCCTGCTAATAGAAGCAAAGCGAAGAGCAGGTGATATGCCGTGTGCAAATGCAGAAGGGGATAGTAGTACAGAAAAGGAGGAAGCTAAGATGGCAGGCATCTTGTTTGGAAAGAAATGCAAAAAAAGTGATGCGCATTGGGGTACCCTCCCAACTGACAGTGGGATGGGGGGACATCAGGGATAAAGGAGGGAGTAAGGCAGGATAGGAGGTTCTGTTCTATGGCAAGTATGGAAGCATCAAGATCTACAATGAGTAGGGTGCCTAGCAGCGAGGCTACCAGCAGCTTTAGCATAACCCACCTCATATTGAAGAGCAAGTTTAGTAATAAGTAACTAGACGGTTGAAGTATCTTGGGGGGTGGCTTCAGACAAGACGGGATAGGAAAGGTAGAAGGAGTGCAAAAGTACACTGCCAAAATGGCTGCTCCAGTGGAGTAGTGGATAGGGTGTAAGCCTCCGGCGAGGAGGGTCAGGAGGTTCAGATCCAGGGAGAGGGCAAAGAAAGCACACCTGGGTGAGCAGGAGTTTAGTGAGTGTTCCTGCAGGGAATTCAGTTGTTAGGGCAAGGGAGAAGTACAAGTAGATAAAAGGATGTAGGAAAATTTAAGGGACAGAATGCTACAGCTATAGGGTTGCCGCCTTTAGAATCAGATTTCCAAGGTACAGATTTGTTCCAGAATCTATCCAAGGTAGAAGTCAACTTGAAGCTAATATCATATATTTTGTCACCTGAGACATAAATTAAGGCATAAATTTCTTTGGCCTGAAATCCCATTGATTCCATAAGTAGCTTTTCCACAATAAAAGAGTGATCAGGGGGCATTTCATCTCCTCCTCTATATTTTATCCAAACTGCATTCCATTGTAGAGCAGGGACAGGTTGTACGCAAAAAGATCAGAAAATGTGAACTGCTCACATGAAGAGCATGTAGTAGTTTCAGAGGAATGAGAAATCCCACCAGAGGCAGTAGAAATAGCACAAGCAGGATCTCTAGAAAGCAAATTATCTGATGTGAAAGGAGTGTCCAAGCCTGTATGGAGGGCAGTGGCCTTTTGCTCAATAGACAATGTCAGGGCTGAAGTAGGTGTCAAATTAGGAACTGACTCCAGTGCAGTATTGGAAACATGTTGGTATAGATGAATCTTGTGTGTTTATCACAGGCATCAGTTTGATAGAAGGGCTGTCTCAGGGCTTCAACCCTTAACAGTCACCACATCCGTCGTGCCGCAAAGATTTACAACGGTGGAACAAATCTACTCTGTGTGGGTCCTGTTAGGGAAATTTAGAATCTACTCTGGGAAAGGCAGCTGTGCCAGATTCTCCAGCATAACAGTGTCTTTAGCTATTGGGTCTGTAACAACTTCGGGTTCCATAGCACAGTAATTGTGGGACTGGTTTGCCACATCAGAGGTATCCACTGCCACCGCACTGGGTTCGTCAGGCAGAACAGCTGGTGAGTTATTGCCAGGAACAAAAGTTTGTGAGACAGAAACTTAACTAATTTGTGGTGGCCATTGGACAGCAAGCTCCTGAAGTACTTGTGCAGCATTGGTATCAGTGAAAACAGACAACCGTCATGGCCGGAGTACTGGGAGTGTGGCTGGCTCCATGTCATTAATGAAACTAGGACCAGTAGATGCTATCTGAGAGTGCACTGCATCAACCAATGTGGCAGAAAAATTGGTAGATATACCTGAAGACTGGGACATTATAGACTGTTGTGAATTTGTCAAATCCTTTGTATTTAGCGAATGTAACTTATGATTGGCATGTAAAAACTGTTCCTCTTCTGCTTCCAGAAGGGCCAGCAATTGTTTTTTCTTTTCCATGAGTCGGTCTTGCAGACAGCATTTGGATATCTCTAAGGAAGCTTCGGTCTTGGGTACCGCAGGTACGTTCTGACAAAAATTGAGAAGTGCAACAGTTCCTTGATTCAGAGCATTTTTATCCATATCAGAGACCAAAATATCTAACTTACAAACTGCAGAATCATTAACTGGAGCGCTAGAAGGAGTTGTAGCCACATTCAGTACCAGAACAAGGTGACCTCTCCCATCTCCACCTCCACCTGGATCGGCCGTCTTGAACAGAATGGCCAAGAGTTCCCCCTACTGGCAAGAGTAGGGAAATTTTTATCATGCAAGAGCATCAATGTACATACTGCATACAGATCACATGTACTTAATCAAGTGCAATGAGAAGTAAAACAAAAAAAAAGAAAAAGACAATCTGATGGAAACCATTGACCCAACAACAGGAAAAAAGAAACATTTAGAAAATCCATCATTTAGATACAAGGGAGTATTTCTCCACCAGTCCGCAAGAACAAGAGCTGATACTTCCTGATTTTCCCTAGCATATATAAGTAACAGTTCCCTATTTACTTGTTCAAAAAGACCAGTAACCTTAATAAATTTCTGTTGTAAAATAAACTGTCATCTAACCTGCCAGATCACCCATTTTAATACTGTTAATATAATCCTAAGAGTGCCTAAATGGAAACCTTGCCAGGCTCCTGTAAAATTCCCATTAATTAAAACGTCATACAATATTCCGAAGAACTGTAGAATAACTCATTGTCTAGCCAGTGTACGCCAAAAATCTAGAATATATGGGCAATTGGGCAATTAAAAAACAAGCGCTCCATTGTTTCAAACTGCGAGAAGCAATGCCCTCTCAAACAATATTGGTCTGAGTTGACTTTATGATGGTGATTGTTGTGGCAACATAACTACGATGTTTCCCACATCTATGAAGGTATTCTAGGTTCATTGAGATGATCAAGCAACCACTTTTCTTGTATTCCATTTGGACAAACAAAGCAAGAGCTGGTAAAAAACTGAGTGGACAATATGCAAGCATACATTTCCTTCCTCGTTTTATGTAAGATAGCCTGAACACTAAGTTTCCACTGTTTTAACCTTTTAAAATGGTCTACTATGTATATTGCCATATCTATAGGGATATTACAACAACAACAAAAAAAAAACGATGTCCCTGTCTTCCATTTCTAGAAAAAAATTATCCCCCCTGTCCTGAAAAAAAAAATGAACCAAGGGCCTTTCATATCCTAAGAGGATAGGGAGTATATTATTATCTAGAAACACGGTGAAGAAAAGAATTACAGGATTCAGCATGTTAAGACCACCTCCTTTAACAGGTCTGTGAGTGACAGATCGCTTGACTGGGTTCAAGCTACTGCCCCACAGTAAGTGAAAAACACTTTATAAGTTCTGGTTTCCACTTTTGGGGAAGGGGAAATATTAGACTAACATAAAGAAATACAGGGAGAATAAAAGCTTTCAACATATAAACTCTTTTCTTTCATACAGGCCAAGCTTTCCATTTGTCAACTTTATTTTCAGCTATGGATAGTTAATTGGACCAGTGACGAAATACAGGATCCTGCACCCCAAATTCAATACCCAGGATAGTAATGGGGTCTTGTAATACTTGTATACTGGCAACAGAGGTGGTAGAGGGCCTCCCCACCTCCCCTTTTAAGGCCTTCCCCACACACTTATGTAAATCTAAATTGGAACATGATATACTCGAGAAAGTGTGAAAAACAGACATAGCCCTTTCTCCAGATTGCTCTTTGGCTACCGCCAGACAAACATCAATGGCATAGGCCAAAATACAAGCGAAAACTAGGTCACCAGGGCCTGAGATATGTACTATTAAAGGATCCTGTTATAATCGTAGAAGAAGAGAATCCATACAGAAAGCGTATAAAATAGGACTGAGCGGGCATCCTCGTTGAACTCCTCTGCAAATCCTAATAGGAGCCCCTGGCTTTCCATTTACTACTGGTTTAACTGTAGCTGTCCTATATAACTGTTTCAGTCACTTAATAAACACAGGAGGGATTCCATACTTTTGTAAAATAAAAATTAAAAAATGTTGAGAAATGGAATCAAAAGCTCCTGCCTGGTCTAAACTCCAAACATAACACTGTGATGTGGAGCAGTCAGAGTTCCCTTAAACAAAAACAGATCATCCTGAATTTTTCTTTGTGGTATTGCACACGTTTGGGTAGGAGATATTAAAATTTGAGCTGCCATGGCCAATCTTTGTCCCAAAATTTTACCTAGAATTTTCCAATCAGTGTTAGTTAAACTGATAGGGCTCCAATTAGTCAGAAACTCTTTTTCACCTCTTTTATGTAAGAAAATCAGGAGGTTTTCATACAGTTCTGGTGGTAATGCTCTGTCTCCCTGCAAAATCCTGTTATAAACGACCACCAGGTAGTCAATCAAGTGGTCTAAGCAATTCTTATACAGCTCCCCAGGTAAGCCATCTGGCTCAGGGGCTATACCACTTTTCAATGATGCCACTGCAATACTTATGTCATTTTTTTCCCATCCTTTGTTTATCCTCCTGGCGGGTGGTGGCCTGTGTTGGCCATCTGACACTGGACTTCCATGATCATTCGGGTACCTCTTCCTCTACCCGGTGGTGCCACTGGAGCCGAGGCGGTGGGCTTCATCCAGCTGTGGCCCCCGAATATCTGTTTTCTCACCTTATTCCTCAGAGTCCCCAGACAAGGACAGCACATGTGTATGGAGGTGTGCACGCATGACCCGGCCCGGGTCAACTCCACTCTGCCCACTCTTGGCATAGTGCCCATCTCCTTGCCCTTGCCTGCACTACCATCATGCTTCTATGTGGTGGTGGTCAAAGGCCAGGAGAGATGACCTCCCCTATCCAGGAGAGGAGAGCTGCCAGCGGCTGCTCAATCCTCACCCTGCCCTCTCCCACGGCCAACACCCAGTGCCCTGTGCTTGTTCCTAAACAAAGTTTGCCGGCATGGTAAGAGGTAAGCCGTCTAGCACCTCAGCCCTCTATGCCACTGGGCCGGCTGCACCTATGTCATTTTTTGATATAGGAGCTGTTAAGAGATCTGCAGTGTACTTAGGGAGATCTGGGACTAGTAGATCATGAAAAAAAAATACCTCAGAACAGGTAGGGGCAGGTGGGGAAGAACCAAACAAATAGTATATTCATAAACAATCTGTGACATTTCATGATTGTCTGACATATGGGACTCGGTGTCACCTGCAAACTGACCCAGGTATTTTTATTCAGTCCACTGTTTACACATCTCATATGGGTCGACCTGTTGGGCTTTGCCCTGAGTGCCAAATTCCTGTTTAGCAAATAAAGTAGTTGCCCTGTCACACTGAATAGCTGATATCTCCATTTTAAGAGTAGCAATTTATTCTGTATAATTATATTTCATTTCAGAAGATAAAGAAATTAAAGACTGAAGTTGTTGTCTCAACTCCAAATAGTGTAAATATTTCTGATTATTAGCATTTATTTATTCATTGATTTACTGAAATGTTTCCCCAGGAGGGCACACTGAACAACAAGTTGCTTGTCTCACAGTGCGACCTGGGGGGAGGGGTTACATAGGGTTGTGAAGGATGAAGCATTCTTAGCATTAGGTTTAAAAAGCGATTATAAGTCTTCCTGGTATCTATCCACCAGTGAAGAGGATGTCATAAAGATCGGAGGCAGATTTCCTGGCTTCCAGTAAATCAGTAAGTAAGACCCCTATATCCGAGTCATCTAACAGTGAGAGGTTCAGTTTCCAAATACTATGCGTAATGGGTTTATTTGACGCAGCAGCAACTCTAATAACAATAAGACAGTGATCCGTGGTTTCTATAGGAAGTGAAGTATAAGAAAGACATAGCAACCAATCTGAGAGAAAAAGAACGCAGTTCTAGATGATAAAGTCCTTTCCTAAAAGTATGACCTGGAGGGTGTTAACCATGGGTGGCGCTCTCCTTGAGCTTAGCATTTACATATAAAGAGTTCAAAAAATTAGAATTATTGTATCAGTTGTTCCTGTTTTCTCAAACAAAGAAAAAATTCAGTTAAAGTCTCCCCCAAAAACCATTGCCCTGGTGGTAAAAAGATATGGCTGAATCAGCTTGAATATTTCCACGTGTGAAAATTTCATTTGGGGGCATAAATGTTCAAAAAAGGAAATTCTTGCACATTATAGGCGATGTCCAGCATTAACAACCTGCCTGGGACTAAATCAAGCAACATAGTCACTGAAATATGGGGAACGTTAAGTAAGATTCCTAGTCCTGAACACAAGTCCTCACCCAATGACCAAAAGGATAGCACTCCAAACTATTCTTGGGAAGCTTCTTTTAATTCCCTAATAGTGTGCTGTCTTGTATCCCTCAAAAAGTATATACCATATTGAAGATCTCTAAGGAAAGAGAAGGTAGTTTGCCTCCTCCTATCATTTTTACGGCTGCAGGGCAGAGCTCTCCTTGCTATTATGTGGGGAAAAAAAGGCACTTCGGATTCCCACAGAAGAACAATTTTGGAGTTGAGGCACGATACCTTTGCTACCTGAAATCACTCCGCTGGGGGAGAGAAAGAGAGAGAGTTTGATTCATTCATATACATTCCTCTCCTACATGCAGCATACTCATGCCAGCTCAAATTACAGTTTGTGGACATGCTCAGTGTAAGCAGCACACCCAGCTTCTTAAACTAAGCATCAGTCACTGGAGAAATTTCACTCTGCTGTCTTTTCAGTTCAGTCACCTAAACCCTCTTTTTACACATTTTCATCTAAACAATGCCCTTTTGGTTAAAACTGAGTTTGTATTGAGACCACATTGCGCCAGCAGAGATTCCAATGACATTTCTCTGTCTGTCTGTCTCTCTCTCTCCCCCAAGTGTGCTTGCGTGTGTGTGTGTGTGTGTGTGTGTGTGTGTGTGTGTGTGTGTGGCAGTCTACAATGATTTACTGCTGTCTGTAGGACAAATTTAATTCTTAGTGAACTCAATGATAAATGTGGAGACTCAGAGTGTAAGCGTGTGTGTGTGTGTGTGTGTGTGTGCTAACCCTTTCAGGACCTAATTCTTGGTGTCATTCTGATCAGTTTGTTTCTGATTTGAATTATTCTCATACCTACTCACAAGTGTCATTCTAGGGAGAAGTGAGGGGTTTAGGAACTGGACTTGAACAGGAAAATGCTGAAAACTGAAGATGACAAAACATAATAACTTAGTTGACTTTTTTGTCAACTTAAAATTTTAATTCAGTTCACAGCCTGTTACAAATAAAGCTTAATATGTGCACTGACTGGAGGCTGATGGCTTGGATAAATAAATAATGTACTTTTGAAATCACTGACTGTAACCTACAGAATATGTAAGTCATGTTCATCACTGCTGGGCTTGATGGAGTGCATAGTACTGTATGGAACAGATATTTAATTTGTTTTAGTTTCATTTGATCCTAAAGCCTGCATCTCCTTACCCCTCCCCCAACAACCACCACACACATTTGTATCTAAACTTGCTCTGCAAACCAACAGCGCAAGTGCAAAACTGTAACAGCTGTGTGCCTTATCCATTTGAATCAAATAACCTGGCATACATATAAACATAGCGCCCCCCCCAATGTCACACACAGGGTGCTGTTTCCTCACTGATGCTGAATGAAAACAAGTGGATGCATGTTAAACAGTTCCTTTCAATAACGGAATGTCCATACCGAACTTGAAGAAACAACAGGGATTACAAATTTATTAAACATATTTACACATAGCTCCGGGGAGCATCAGTTAATTTGTGGAGAACACATTCAGCTTTCATGTGGTCAGTAGGGTCGTAATAGCAGCTTTTGCCTGGACCAAGGAGGTCACACAGTCTTTAGGGCAACATTAACTCGGGACCACTGTGGTCACAAAAGTTTGAAGGCAGCACAAGTCCCAAAACAGTGCACAGTACCTGATAGCCCATTATTCTTCTCAGGCACCCAAACTGTCAATGATCCTCATCTCTCTCTCTCTCTCTCTTTCACACTGGCTCAGCGGGTCCTCCTCTGAAAATGCAATCCTCATGGCTTGGGGTTTGGCAGGATCCCTCATGACCCCTGCATCCTTTCCCAGAACTGGTAGTGACTGTCCTCGAATTGAGAAGGGGGGCATGTCCCACGGAGCTCCAAGACAACTTGCGCTCTGGACACTACACTCCCTGCTGCATTCTTGTCCACAGAATCCCTACATGAATCGGTGCAGGCTGCCAGGGAACTCTCCAACTTGTGGCTGCTGGATCCCATCTCGACTTTAGCCACCCTCCAAGATACTCTGTGGCTTGTGACTGCTGGCTCCCACTTCTTCCTCTGTGTCCCCCCAAGTGCCACCGGCCGGGAACCGGAGCAAGCAATTGACCCTGCCTGGCCCCGACTCGGTGTCACTCCCTTGTCGCTCACTCTTCCAACTGGAATGTCCCCTCCTACCTAAACTGCTGGGCTTTATCCCCACACACAACTGTGATGACTTCCTGACCAGCAGGAGTCTCCACCCGAGTGCTGAGAAGAATTAACCCTTTTCTCTACTGGGCCAAATTAGGCCACAAAAACCCAGGGAGGAGTGAATAAACTAGTAATCTCACAAAGGGGGATTACAGAAACATAGAAATTTACAGCAGATAATGACTGCTGGGCCTATCTAGTCTGGCCATTTTCAATTATGATCACTTTTGCTGCAGACCTAACTAGATCTACAGCTTCCTTCCTTCCTTCCTTCCTTCCTTCCTTCCTTCCTTCCTTCCTTCCTTCCTTCCTTCCTTCCTTCCTTCCTTCCTTCCTTCCTCCCCTCCATCCTCCTCCTCCTCCCAGGCTTCTTTATGCCTGCCCCAGGCATTTTGAAACCCACTACTGGTTTCACCCTCACTGCCTCCCATGGAATGCTGTTCCAGGAATCCACCACCTTTCCTGTGAAGAAGTACTTCCTCACATCTCTCCTGAATCTCCCTCCTTCTAACTTCATATCATGACCCCTTGTTCTACAGCACCTTTTTCTCTGAAACGTATCTCCCTCCTGTACCTTATTAACCCCTATGAGGTATTTAAAGGTCTCCTAATATCCCCATTCTCCCTCCTCTCCTTCAGGGTGTACATATTGAACTGGAGGCGGATCAGGGGAGGGCAGTGGACATGGCCTATCTGGACTTCAGCAAGGCCTTTGACACTGTGCCACATAGAAGACTATTACACAAACTGGGGAATATGGGTGTGGGCAGGACAGTAATGTGGTGGGTAGGTAACTGGCTGGGCAGCAGGACACAGAGGGTGGTGGTAAATGGCTGTCACTCCACAGAGGGAAGAGTGACCAGTGGGGTACCACAGGGATCAGTGCTGGGACCGGTCCTATTCAACATCTTCATCAGTGACATTGCACAGGACCTGGAAGGCAGAATTTCACTGTTAGCTGATGACACAAAGCTCTGTAACAGAGTAGACACATCAAGGGTGTGAGACAGAATGAGAAGGGACCTGCAGAAACTTGAAGAATGGTCAGGGATTTGGCAGTTGAAATTCAATGCAAAGAAGTGCAAGATAATGCATATGGGGCACAAAAACCCTGGCACAATATATCAGTTGGGGGGTGAGGATATAGCATGCACCAAGCAGGAAAGGGATCTTGGGGTTTTCATCTCTGATGACCTCAAGGTAGGGAAACAGTGTGACAAGGCAGCAGGTAAAGCAAATAGGATGCTGGGATGCATAGGCAGGGGCATCACCAGCAGGAAAAAGGAGGTCGTAATTCTACTATACAAGACACTAGTGAGGCCCCACCTGGAGTACAGTGTACAGTGTACAGTGTACAGTTCTGAAGACCTTACCTATGTAAGGCCATAGACAGGGTAGAGAAGGTTCAGAGGAGGGCAACAAAGATGGTGCATGGATTGCATCACAAGTCCCATGAGGACAGGTTGAAGGAACTGAACATGTACTCCCTGGAGGAAAGGAGGGAGAGAGGGGATATGATAGAGACATTCAAGTATCTTACAGGGAGGAACAGGGTGCAGGAATAAACTATTTTTAAGCGAAAAAGATGTTCCGGAACTAGAGGGCATGGGATGAAGTTGGAGGGAGGACGATTCAGAGGAAACGTGAGGAAGAATTTCTTCACAGAACGGGTGGTGGACAAGTGGAACACCCTGCCAGAGGAAGTGGTGGGGGCTGAAACAATCAGAGGATTTGAGAATGCATGGGATAGACATAAAGGAATTCTGGAGGTCAGGGGTAAGGGGCAACAGACTTCTAGGAAAACATAAACTGAACTTACAAGCTCAAATGGGCAGACTGGGTGGGCCATAGGCCCTTATCTGCTGACACTGTCTATGTATCTATGTATCTATGTAACTCTTTCATTCTCTCCTCATAGGGCTTCTGATGCAGACCTTGCACCATGTTGACAACTCTCAGCTCTCTTCTTGTCACTTTTGTTCCCCCTTCCACACCTTTCTCCTTTGACTGCTCCTTCCCCTTCCACCTTTGCTAACTCCCTGCTTCCTTGAATAACTTGCATCTTGGTGGGACTCTCTCCCCTTGGGATCTCCTACTCTCTATCTCAGCCTGTGGTGGCCTACTTTCTGCCTCCCCTATTTCTTCCATCGCCCCCCAGGCTACTTTAAATGTCCATCAAAGTAACATTTGAACCATTCACTAAGGATTATGGTTGCCTCCTGGATGAAAGCAGGCCATCATCTCGGTATAGGTTCTTATCCTTTCAGGTTGGACCACAGTACCCAATGTAGCCATACTTCTTCTCTCTGCACCGTTCCTTCTACCATTACTTGAAGGCCTTGGTGCAGAGCTCTCTCTCCTTCCCCCATATAGTACAAGACGCACTCACTACTCACATTTTAAACACATGGCAAACACAAGAGCAACCAGACAAATGACCTACCTTTACCAAAAAAATTACCCACAGAGCTGATTACAGCAATTCATGTTTATGTTTAAGCCCATGAAATTTCCTTATCAAGTTAATGCATTAGCAGCTGTAGTCTCTCTAACCAGAGACTGTTAATACTATCAACATTTAAGGAAGCGATGGTGATGTTAAAGGTCATGTCCGGTTAGATGGATGGGCATCTATTTGTCAGTTCTAGGTGCTCTCTTTTGTCATACCCTCCACTGTCTAGACTTAGAATCAGTATAAGCAGCGTCGTTATCCATCGTAGGATCCATCTGGGAGGAAGCCATGGAGGAAACGTCTGAGTCATCCGGAGCGTCACCCCATGCCTTTCATTTAGATAAAGCAAACCATTCTCAAGTGGGATAGCTTCTGTTTTAAAAAGTTTAGCTTTAGGCTGACCCCTGCTACTCATTCAATAAGTAGTTCTGTGTTCCAACACAGCAGAAGGGGGGAACATGTCTGGATCAGCAGCAACAGCAGTCGAAGGATGTATTCCACTAATAGATGCAATAGCCATAGTGTCCTGTTCCATAATGACTTCCTCCTGCTCCACTGGTTGCACCTCAGTGCCCTCAGAGGGAGTTTGAGAGGGGAGGATCTGATAAGAGAACAGGTGGGGTTGGTTCACTCTGGGATAAATGTTACGCAGGTGAATCCAGGTCTACCACCACCATAGCAGTATGTTGAGCTGCCTGGGGAGGCCCGGTGACTGCATTGTCCTTATGCCTTGTTTGTGCTGGTTGAGCAAAAAACATGTGCTGGGCCCTGGTGACAGTGTCATTTTGATCGTCATGTGCAGAAGTAGGCTAGTGGTGCGATGCCCAAAGACAGGTTCTATAGGTGTGACCAGACTCATCAACAAATTGCAGCTCACTGGGTTTGCACAATTTAAGGCAACATGGCCTATTCCAGAGCACAAAGAACATTTGAGCTTGTCACAAGAACTATTCATATGACAGTAGGAGCCACAGTGGAAGCAGGACTTAGGTTGCCCTGCATAAAAGATAAAGCCTCTGTCACAACCCAAGTAAAAGCAACTGGGCAGGTGATGTGCCATTAACTTGTGGCAAACAAACTCTAATTTGCCACCCCCAGTCTAAGTTTGTTCCCTGTCCACCGGGTTCCGGACGACCAAGCACTGTACATTCTTCTTCCCCCATATAGAACAAGCCACACTTGCTGCTCACATTTTAGACACATGGCAAACACAAAAGCAACCAGATAAATAACCTACCTTTACTTAAAAAATTACACACAGAGCTGATTACAGCAATTCGTCTTTACGTTTAAGAGCATGAAACACCCTTATCAAGTTAATGCATTAGCAGCCGTAGTCTCTCTAACCAGAGACTGTTAATACTATTAACATTTAAGGAGATGATGGTGATGTTAAAGGTCATGTCCAGATAGATGGATGGGCATCTATTTGTCAGTTCTAGGTGCTCTCTTTTGCCATATCCTCCATTGTCTAGACTTAGAGTCAGTATAAGCAGCGTTGTTATCCATAGCAGGATCCATCTGGGAGGAAGCCGTGGAGAAAACGTCTAAGTCATCCGCAGTGTCACCCCATGCCTATCATTTAGGTAAAGCAAAGCCATTCTCAAGTGGGATATCTTTGGTTTTAGAAAGTTTAGCTTTAGGCTGACCCCTGCTACTCATTCAATAAGTAGTTCTGTGTTCCAACACAGCAGAAGGGGGGGACATGTCTGGATCAGCAGCAACAGCAGTCAAAGGATGTATTCCACTAGTAGATGCGATAGCCATAGTGTCCTGTTCCATAATGACTTCCTCCTGCTCCACTGGTTGAACCTCAGTGCCCTCAGAGGTAATCTGAGTGGGGAGGATCTGATAAGAGAACAGGTGGGGTTGGTTCACTCTGGGATAAATGTTACGCAGGTGAATCCAGGTCTGCCACCACCATAACAGTATGTTGAGCTGCCTGGGGAGGCCCGGTGACTACATCGTCCTTATGGCTTGTTTGTGCTGGTTGAGCGAAAGACATGTGCTGAGCCCTGGTGACAGTGTCATTTTGATTGTCATGTGCAGAAGCAGGCTAGTGGTGCGATGCCCAAGGACAGGTTCTATAGGTGTGACCAGATTCATCACACAAATTGCAGCTCACTGGGTTGGCACAATTTAAGGCAACATGGCCTATTCCAGAGCACAAAGAACATCTGAGCTTGTCACAAGCACTGTTCATATGAGAGTAGGAACCACAGTGGAAGCAGGACTTAGGTTGTCCTGCATAAAAGATAAAGGCTCTGTCACAACCCAAGTAAAAGCAACTGGGCAGGTGATGTGCCATTAACTTGTGGCAAACAAACTCTAATTTGCCACCCCCAGTCTAGATTTGTTCCCTGTCCATCAGGGGTTCCCGACAACCAAGCACTGTACATTTCATTTTTAACCAGTACAAAACATCTGTAATGCAGCCCCCTTTGTTTTTAAACAGAACAGGAATGGTCTTGAAAGTAGGCTTTGTAAGGGGAATGGTTGCAAAGGGTGCCCATAATGAAGTGTACTTAACATTCTACGAACATACGAAATTTGCCAGCAGATAAAGGCCTAGAGGTCTATCAAGTCTGTTCGAATATGCAGCTAGCACCCCTTATTCTGCAGCTGCCCTTCCCTTCCACCCTTCCCCTTCATTAACTCTCCCCCTTGTCCTGTCCCATCCTCGTTTGAAGCAGTCCACTGTTCTACTGCATACCACTTCAGCAGGTAATGCATTCCACCCAGCCACCACCCTCTCTGTAAAAAAGTGTCGCCTCATCTCCCTCCTGAACCTTCCTCGCTCCAGTCTCATATCATGGCCCCTGGTGGCCCTCCCCTCCCTTACTTTGAACAGCCCCTCTGTTCCTGTCTTGTTTATTCCTTTCATGTATTTAAAGGTTTCAATCATGTCACCCCTGTCTCTCCTCTCCTCCAGTGAGTACATGTTCAACTCCTTCAACCTCCTCTTGTATGATAAGTCCCCCAGCCCCTTGATCATCTTTGTCGCTCTGCGCTGCACTTCCTCCAGTAACTTAATGTCCCTCTTCAGATACGGACGCCAGTACTGCACGCAGTACTCCAGGTGTGGTCTAACTAATGACCTATAGAGTGGCAGAATCACCTCCTCCCTCCTCGGATATACCCTTGCAATACAAACCCAGCATTTTGTTGGCCTTTGCAGCTGCTTTCCTACATTGTGCCAAGTTGTTCATTGACCCTGTAATGAGCACACCGGATCCTTCTCTCCTCTGTCTGGGCTAGCTGCACTCCCCTAGCTGGTAACTCCTCCTTGGGTTCTTCATCCCAAAATGCAGCACCTTGCACTTTTGGCATTAAAGCCCAGTTGCCAGGTGTCTGACCAGGTTTCAAGCTTTGCCAGATCATCCTGCAACCCCTGCCATCCCCTAGGTCATCCACCACTGCGCCTACCTTGGTATCATCAGCAAACAGACTGATCTTGCTCTTGATGTCCCATGATATGTCTGCAATGAATATCCCAAACAACACTGGTCCCAACACGAGCCCTGTGGAATGCGCTCATCACTGCCCTTGGGTGTGAGAGCTCCCACCCACCACCACCCTCTGTTGCCTTCCTGCAGCCAGTTTCCTACCCATCTCACCAGCTTTGCACCCGTCCTGTGCCTACTAACTTCCTTCCCAGCCTTCCATGTGGCACTGAGTCGACTGCCTTACTGAAGTCCAGATACAGGACATCCACTGCATGGCCCATGTCCAGTTGCCTAGTTACCCAGTCATAGAACTCGACCAGGTTGGTTTGGCAGGATCTGCCATGTATGAAGCCATGCTGTCTGCTGTCCTGTAGTCCTTGGCCTCTAGAGGGCCACCAGCCTCCTTCAGGATAGTCTCCATTAGCTTACCCACGATGGATGTGAGGCTCACTGGTCTGTAGTTTCCCGGTTCATCCTTGGGGCCACTCTTGTGGAGGGGCACCATATGAGCCATCCTCTAGTCCTGAGTTACACACCCGAATGTAGTGAGGCATTAAATAGGTCTGCCAAGGTCCTGCAAGGACCTCTGCCAGCTCCTTCAGTACCCTGGGGTGGATGCCATCTGGGCCTGGCACCTTGTCCACCCTCAGTGCCTTCAAACCCTCTCGAACTCTGCTCTCCATGATTTCCCATCTGTCCTACTTCCCCTGCTTCTGCCATTTCTCCCACCTTGGGTGTCACCTCTCTTTTAGTAAATACTGAGCAGAAGTACTCATTTAGTGCTCCGCCTTATCGCACCCTGCTTCCACCCAACCCCTCCTTCCTAATCCTTACTATGTGGTCCTTACAACTCCTTTTCTCCCTGATGTACTTAAAGAAGTCCTTCTCCCCTTCTTAATGCCTTGTGCCAGCCTGAGTTCTGTAGATGCTTTGGCTCCCCACCTGCCCTTGTGCCCTCCTTGATTCTGTCAAATACTCCTCCCTGTCCTCCCCTCCCTGTTTTCTTGTACTTCTAAAAGCCGCTCTTTTCCTCCTTACCTTTCCATGACCTCCTTGCTCAACCAGATCGGTTTCTTAGCCCTAGCCTTCTTGCTCTGGGCTTTGCAGCAGGTTTTGGTTGCCTCCACTATCCCCAGCTTTATGAGCTCCCACCTCTGGTTAGTGTCCATACTAGATTGAATTCTGGCCAGGTACCCTTTTACTACTTCCCCCATCCTCCCAAAGTCGGCCCTCCTGAAGTCCAGCACTATTGTGCCAGATTCCACTCCTTCCTTGCTCATATCCAATGTGAGCCATACTGAGTGGTGGTCACTCCCTGACAGCGGTTCCTCCACTGTAAGTTCTCTCACAAAGTCCCCATTTGCCAGCACAAGGTCAAGGGTATTCCCTAACCTGGTTGGTTCACTGACCATTTGCAGCAGGAAGCTGTCCTGGAAGGCATCCAGCAGTACCTGCACCCTTTGTTCCTGGTTGTTGGGGTGCTCCAGTCCACTCCTGACATGTTGAAGCCCCCCACAATCACCACACTACCCTTCTCACAGGTCCTCCTGATCTGTCCCGCTAGTTCCCTGTCTAACTCCTCCGTCTGAGATGGTGGCCTGTACACCACTCCCATTCTAAGAATCCTATTCTTGGAATCCTGGATTTGCATCCAAAGTGACTCCATACTACCCTCCTCCCCTTCCTCCCTTACACACTTCAGTCCTTCCTTCACATATAGTGCCACCCCTCCTTTCCCAATCACCCTGTCCCTACAAAATAACCTGTACCCTGGTACAGACAGGTCCCAGTCATTGTATTGGGTGGCCCATGTTTCCGTGATGGCTGCAATGTCCACCTCTCCCTCTGCCATGAGAACCTGTAACTCTGCAGTTTTCCTTCCAAGGTTCTTAGCATTAAGGGTAACCACCTTCAACCCTTTTTCCCCCTCCCATCCTGCCCTCCTTTCCTAGCATCACCAACAGTACTTGCCATTTGTCCTTTGTCACTGTTATGGGGGGTAAGCTCATATGGTTTCCCAACCTGTGGTCTCTGCATAACTCTTCCCCAACTGCCACCCCCCACTCCTAGTTTAAATTCCCAACTTCCTCTATGTACTCCTCCATCCTCTGTTTCAACACTTTCTTTCCCTCCTATTCTGATAGCACATCCAAAACTTCTCCAAATCAGAAGTCTTAAAACTGATGTCTAATGAAGAATCACCAGAGGTATGAATTAAAGCATAGATCTCATTTGCCTAAAAGCCCAGACTATCTTTCAACAGCTTACAGCCAACATAAAACCTGTCTGGAAATGTGTCCCAACCTCCCTTATACTTCAAAAATGCGCATTTTGCCTTTTAACAGGATCTGGTGGAGTATGAAATAGCCTTGCATAGGTATGATTCTGATCACCTCTGTGAGAAGGATCAGTCACAGAAGCAGTAGTAGAAGTCCCAGGTGTGGGAGCATGAGGGGTAGGAGAAACAATAGGAATGGGGGGTGGTATCTCAGACACAGAGCATGTAGCCCCCTGCTAAAGTAGAAGACAAGTGATCTTCAGAGGAAACAAAAGCAGCAGAACTAGTCCTGGCATCAGAGGCAACAACTGGCACAGTTAGATCATCGATGTTCAATATAGGGTTTTGAGTGAGGGCAAATGTAGATGGCATGTCTACAGAAAAACACTGTCCTGAGAAGAAACAGCTGCAGGGGACAATGTCCCAAAATCAGTGGCTGAAATGGGTCTCTGTTCCCCTGATCTCTTCCAGCCAGTTTGTGTGAGAGTCTCAGCGATAGTCAGTCCTGAGGCAGAAGTATTCATATCATAATTGGGCTGTGCAAACAAAGGGTTCAGAGCAGAACTGCTGCTGGCAGCCAACAGGGGAAAGAACCGGCTACCCCACATATAGTACTACAACCAGCTGCAGCAGCAGGATACGCAACCACAAGCAGTGAGGAAGTCATTTCCCAGGAGAAGAGGATGAAACAGTAACTGCCAAGGCAGTTGTAGCAGCCAGGTTTAAACTGGTAGAGGCACTCTGCAGTGGGCGATTAAGTGTCAGAAGTGCAACAGGCTGCAGACTCATTTGAACCATCTCAGCTGATGATGGTTCTCCCAGTAATGTGATCGGGAAACTCAGTTTATTGCAAAGTTAAGAAGCAGTGTCACTGCAAACTGTTTGAAAAGAAGAAAAAATAAAGCTGTCACAGTACCGTGAACAGCACTCTCGGCAGTCGTCATTACATTTTGGGCTGAAGTAGCTTGCACTACAGTAGGAGCAGCATTCTCAGAAATCCCATCTTTGGGAACCTCAGAAGATGTTTTGTTTTCCAAATCAAAGAGCCTTTTCTCTTCAGTAGTCAGCAGGCTGAGAAGGTATGTTTTTTTTATTGCAAAAGCTTCTTCCGTTGATTCTGGGACAACCCTGCTGTCAGTTATAGGCATAAAACTTAAAGGAGCAGCCCGATCCATTTTGTGTGCTGAATCAGGAACAAAACCAACTGCCATTGCTTCCTCAGCGCTCCGGGTGGGGAGGGAAGCAAACTCCTCCACTCAGGATGCTATTGCTCCATCCTCTCCATCCACCTCCACAGCCGTAAACACACTGTGCCCCCTACCAGAAATAGCAGGGGACTTTCCCTGGTGCCTTGGGCAACATGCCTCTTCCCATAAACCAGTTCATGCAATTGTCCAAAGCTGTGTGTGGGTGTTGATGTGCGAAATGGCCATCGCTACATGCTCAGTCACTTCACTACCAGTCTAACATTGCTTGAAAAGCACTTTGGGACACAATGTATATGAAAAGGGTTCACCGATATCGGTGTGACAGTCATTTTGTCAACACCGATACAAGCACAGGCAATATGCGACCTGGCATTTCTGTGCCATGCATTGCAGCTCCCAGGACAGAGAGTGTTAAAGCCCCATTCTGGGAAATAGTCATGCCCTGGAGGGGGCAGAAACCATGTGGGCACAAAGGGTGCCATGACTGAGGGGTGATCTAAAATCAAGATCACCCCAGTCATCTCACCCTAATTGTGGTACCCTAATTGTGGTGACAGAATTCAGTCGCCATTTTAACGGTGTACCATATGAAAAGCACTATAGAAATGTTGATTCTTCTTCTCATTAAGCTATAGCTTCTGTTTTCACACAGTGCAACACAACTTTGTCATGGTAGCACAGAAACAGAATTTGATGGCAGATAAGGACCTGACTTGGCTGATCCAGTTTGCCCATTTCTCCCTCCTTACACTATTCCTATAGCCCGTTCCTGATCTTCAGCTCTACCCCCACCCCTTTCTTTCCACTATGGTCACTGCCCTTCCTGTGACTAGCATGAAGAGTACATCTAGACCTCTTAACAAGTGCCACCAGTTAATACATTCTGTCCAGAGCTAGCTTCCTGCTGAGAACTCTGTAAGCCTCCCCCCCTTAAAAGAGGGGCTTATATTCCCATTTTAGGCATCCCTTTCCCCCTCCTAACCCCCAGAGCTAGGAAATGGGTTAGTGCTCTGGGGGAAATTGGCTGCTGGACACCTCAAGGCGGGAGCAGAGAGCAGGTTTGAGGGAGTCTATAAGGGAGCAGACAAGAAGTATCAGGGCCATTCCAGAGTGGGCATTAGGCCCTGGGCTGGATGGGCATGGCTGGAAGTGCAAAGTAGGGAGCAGAGCAAGGTGGGCAAGTAGGGAGCTCAGTAGTCCGAGAGGGCCAATGGGGACCCCCCAAAGTAAAGTCAGGATGGCTTTGGACAGTGCCATGGTTGATGAGGAGTGGGGGTATGGAGCTCCGTGGGGAAGAATGTAGCCAGGTCTTGCATCACTTGGGAACAGGGAGTGTAGGTGGCTTGTAGGCCTGGAAGAGTTTGGAGCCCTTAGAGACCCCTGTAAGATGTTTCCAGGTTGCCAGGGCTGTGGGGGCAATGGCAGGGCCCCCACAGGAGGGAAGCTGGTGGCAGTATGGCTCCCCTCGTACCTGGTGTGGCAGGGCAGCCTAGGCGTAGAGGGAGCCAGGGGATCTTTCACTCAGAATATGGGGCTTGCTTGGAGGGGCAGGTCCTGGGGCACCACTACATTGTGGTCCGGGTGGGTCACAGGCCGTGTGGCAGACCTTGGAATGCAGCTCTCATGCTGGAGTTTAATGCAAACCCAGGAGGTGTAGTGGACACGTGGGCCTGGCTGGGACCCCCAAGGAAGAAGAACAGAAACCAGAGTGTTTGGGCCATCATTAGGAGGCAGTGCAGCCTGTAGCACTGGGCCGGTATTACTGGAGCAGGGCTGGGTTTTGGGGCTGCTGCACCAGTGGGGCCAAGGAGAGGCTGAGCTGAATGACATTTTGTAGGGGCTGAGGTAGCACAGGAACAGTGCCAAGCTGTGGGTTATGTGGCGTGGGTCATCAGGAAATATCCTGGTATTCCCCTGTGGCATGGGCCAGTGCCTAGGGGTCCAGGTGGGGGAGGCAGCTCGCTTTCCCACATCACTGTTTTGGGGGGACGATCAATGCCAGTGAGAGAGTGGATAACCTGGGTAAGGAAGAAAAAATTTGGCTTACCAGATCCAGAGAAGCCAGGAGATTGCAGGGATTTGAGTTAAAGAGATCTTGGGTAAAGCATCCGAGGTTGAGAGAGGAAAAATCCTTGTTTGTGGCTGTTTTGATATTCATCATTTCTGCTTTCCTAAAAATGTTCAGCCAGTGTGTAAAAAGTTAATGACCCCCATGGAACTGCTTTATTCATTTAAAATGAGTGCTTGACCCCTGCATTGCTTGGAATCATTGGCAGTACAGGAGCAAAATAAAGTAGCCAGTTTTGGGAGGAAATAGTAGTGCAGTGCCTTATTTAAACTGACAGGGGGAAGCAAATGAAATGAAATCCTCCTTTTCCCCTCTTTCTGTTCGGTCTGATTAATTTCTCATGAGTTGCCTTCCAGCTGAAGTTTCATCCTGCCTGGCAGGCCTGCGGGGCTGGGGGGGGGGTGGTGCTCCTGTGTCAGCAGAGGTTCAGCATGGAGTCCCTGGTCCAGTGTGCAGCCTTCGGAGTGAAAAATGAAACCAGAATATGAGGGTGAAGGTGAGATTGCATGGGTACTGAAGACGCCAGAAAGACAGGATACAACTTTCCTTGCCTTATTTGGAAGTGCAATGGTCTCATATGTTAGCACTTGAGAGTGCTCCTCCTTTATTGCCCTGGAACATCTGCGAAAAAAAGGTATGCCCTAGATGGGGCATTGGGGGGGTTACAACTCTGTGAACAAGCTTGTGAAGGTCAAAAGGTTTCTCGAGGTCACTCCCCTGTATTCCAAACTGCTAACTTTTCTAACAAACCTAAATAGCTGTCTGCATTCATCTGAACAATATAATTATACACATTTATAAAATAGGGGATCCCAGTTTCACATAAAGATTTACATACAGTGCTCCTTCTCTATAGTGAATACCTCTGGAGCCAGCTGAGGTGTTCACTATAGCTAGGTGTTCCCCATAGCGAGGTGTTAATATGCCTACTTAGTGAACTATTGGAGCCATCAAAGGTGTTCACTATAAGAGTTGTTTTAACCACATAGAAGCAAGAGGAGAAAGAAGAAAATAGAAACAGCTATTGAAGGAAGGAAGATACATAGAAACATAGAAGTTGACGGCAGATAAGGACCGCAAGGCCCATCCAGTCTGCCCATAAATAATAAATAATGGGGGAAATTGTTGTACCATTGGAGTGGCCAGTTTCTAGGTGCCACAAAGAAAATTTGATTGTGCAGACAGGCAAGAGATAGACGTGTGACAGAACAGGAGAGGACAGAATAGATCCTTGCTTTTCACTCTCCCTGCATAACAAATGGGACAGGGTTTTAGCCCAACTCTGTGACACATCCACCGAAAACCATACTTCAAAAACCTTGTAATATTATTGTAGAAATCCATTGATAGTAAAATGAGATCTCATAACACTTTTGATGAACATCCAACAATAGAATGATAACATCTTGTAATACTATTGATGAGCAACCACTGATAGTATTACGAGATTCAACAGTTAACTTTCGCTGCTCACACTTTACACAGCTAAGCGTGAGCTGGCTTTTACTGTCACCGTCGAGTACAGTAAAAGCCAGCCAGCCAGCACCACAGCTGACAGAAAAAAAAGTAAAAATGGCACAAACTGTCTGGCCTTCCAGCACACTGGTAGCACTACCTCTTGCACTGATAACCACGGTTCGGGAGCAAACCCAGGGCTGTCATAGGGCTGACTGGTGGGGGGGGGGAGCTGGATGTCTGTTGACTGCTTGCCTTCTTCGGGAGGAAGGGGATTTGGAGCCAGGCAACATACCAACCCCTAGTGTTGGCTTGGGGTAGGTGAGTCTGGGACCAGTACTGAGGTCGGATTGCTGGAGGTGGCAGATGTCAACATGTTGGGGGTGGGAGCACGCCCGACCTTGAGCTGATATAATTACACATCCACCTCCATCAAGGGGGGGGGGCACAGGGAACAAAAAAACATTGACAATGAGTAGTATGAAGTCTGGGATCCTTGCAAGGACCCAGACAACCGATGTGGGATACATCCACTAGTTAAAGTCAAGGCGAATAAACAGATTCATAAAAAAAAAAAAAGGCACAGAACAAGCAAGACACCATCAATGAAGACAGGTATCAATTTATCCGGACTCAGGGGACTTGAAATCTTTCTGGGATCAATATATTACCAAAAATAACAAACAGGGGACTGGGATTACTCGGCTGTAATAACATCTTGAGGTTCTGGGGGCATGTTGGAGCCTCTCAAGCTTTGCTCTCGAGCTTCACATGCCTCCTGATACTCTTGATGGTATTATTGCCTCATAATACAAAGTCTCCTATTATTCTGTTTGTGTGTTTGTTTAGAAATAGTTCTATTTTTTTCCTTATTCAGGGCCCCAAATTAATATAGTCTTTCTTCTGCTCAGTATTATTTTTGTAATTACTTAGTTCCAGGACCCAGTGACATCAGCTGAACTGAAGAATACAGTGAAGTGGAACACACTAGTGAAAGAAGATCAGCCGATGTCACTGCTTTCAACTTCATTGCAGTCTTCAGTTCAACTGATGTCACTGGGTTCTGGAACTGCTAAAAAGTTAGCAAAATGAAAATTTGGCAGGAAAAACTCTGCAGTGTAATAGGGGACCCTAAATAAGGAAAAAACTGGACTATTTCTAAACAAACACACAAAACAATACACTAAGGGCTAAACTGATGAAAGTAATACCACACAGTAAATGCATGCTATGCTACTTCAGGTAGCAAATGCTGTATTATACCTTCTGCTGAAGGAAACTGAGGCAATTAGCGGGGACACAAGAGGACACAGGGCTGGATTAAGACTGAAAAGGCCCTTGGGAATTTAACCTGAGGTCCCCCTCCCCCCGGAAATTGAAAGTATGAGATTCCTTCCTTCCATTTTTTTCCAAAACATTTTATTGTTCAGAAACTATTTTATTGAAGTTGAGAACTATAGTCGGACAGGTCTCCCTCAAACACTAGGGCACCCCCACACAGGACTACCCCAGACAAGTAGGACACCTAAGAGCTCCCCATCTTCGTGGGCAGCACTAAAGATGGGCTATACAGCCAGTTTTGAGAGTTGAGCCACTCAGTGCACGTAGTGGTACATTATTCCATTCTTCCATTAGAGATTGCTATGGTTCTTCCCTTCTGCTCGTTCATGACTCTCTCCTTCCCCCACAGCAAAGCTCCAACAACAAACTGCTCACACCCCTAAACTCCAACAACAAGAAACCATTCTAACAGAGTCTCACTGCTCTCAGCAGCGCTTGGAAAATACCTTGTCTAGTCTTAATTCAGCCCTGCCCATTCCTCTCAGTTTCTTCATAGGCCCTTTGTACTGAAGCAGCTCTCACTGTAAAAGGACTTGGACTTGCGTATTTTCCTGTTTTTATTTAAAGAAAAATTATGCTAGTTAAAACAGGAAGCACTGGAGTCCCACTGCAGTCTACTTATTCTGTAGATGACGGAGCAAGCCCTTATTCTAAAGGCTCTACCATACCCCTCAATGTTTTAAAGAAAAGTAACATTCAGCAGTTGTATTTGTGCAGTAGCGTAGAAGAGGATAAAAATCCACTAGTGGCAACGAACAATATGTTTAGATGTCAGCGGGTCGCGAGGGTATGGGACTGATACCCTCCCCCTGAAACCCCCTCATGGTCGTGAGGGCCCTGCTGTGCTCTCCCTAGGATACCGACTGCTGGAACCCCCACCCAAAGCCAGAAGTGGGTCGCAAGGGTATGGGACTGATACCCTCCCCCTGAAACCCCCTCATGGTCGTGAGGGCCCTGCTGTGCTCTCCCTAGGATACCGACTGCGGAACCCACCCCCAAAGCCAGAAGGCACGATGATCGATCGCTGTGAGCCAGGACAGGGCTCCTTTGTTTTAAATTTTGGTGCCTTTTCACAAGCTTGACTCTCCGGCTTGCACATCGTGCCGCACTGTTCTGCTGTGATTCTGGCCCCGCCGGCACTGTGCGCCAGCTCTCCACTGCCCCCACCACCACCCTTGATTGGCACTCAAATTTATAGGCAGCTGCAAGGTCAGGTGACTCTGCCAAAACCTATCAGCCCACTTTTAGGTTTGCAGGTTATCAATTCCCACCAGTAGAGGCTGCTACTACCAATTACAGCTTTTTCTTGTATCCACCACTTACACAAACATGATCCTCTACCTACTAGCAGTGCTTACCACTGCCATGCCTCTCACCTCTCTACCTCCATCAAATAAGCCCATAAACAACCCAGACCTCCACCATAATATCTCGCCCTCACTCCCTCCTCCACCCCTACCTACTCCCAAGGAGTGGCAGTTTCACACAACCACCGATTCGTGGTTCATAAATCCCTCAGTCATACCCTTCTCTTTCCCCGTGAGCCTATCTGCCCTAAGTAATCTAGGGGTTGTTGCCCCTCCCCAGTCCCCACATTTCTCCCATTCCAGACCTAAGCCAAGAAATACATGGTGTAATGCTATAAGGTATCTCACCCTGCTGCTTCTCTTGGCAGGTGATATCGAAACAAACCCAGGCCCGTCGTCTGACCCCAACCTCGTAACTCTTCCAAAGGGACTAAGCCTACTCCACCTGAACATCCGCAGCTTACTAAATAAAATCTCAGAGCTGCAAGTCACTACCTAAACCCTCCAACCGGACATCTGCATCATATCCGAGACATGGCTCAAACCTCACCATGCGGATGCAGAAATAAGCCATCCCTGGGTATACTGCAATTAGGCAGGACCGCCAAGGAACTAAGAAAGGCAGCAGCATAGCCATGTATATATCAAATAGGCTTCACTACACCCCTGTCCAAATCACAGGTCTGTCTCCCCAGATAGAAACTAAGCTGATTAAACTTCTTCTACCACACACCTCCCCGGTATATGTGGCCGGGATTTATTACGCCCCGGCTACACCTTGGAATTCAATCATCAACCATCCAGCCTCCCTGAAAGCTATGGCTGCCACAGGTGAACTATACATCCTCGGTGACCTAAACCATAACTGGCTAGCACCCGACTGCTCAAAACTACGTAGCAGTGTCAAATCCCTAAACCTCTCCCAACTAATACAACATCCCACACGCCTGAACCCTACAACATGCAACCACTCCCTTCTGGACTGGTCTCTCACTACACACCCACACAGAATAATTAAGGCTGGCATCCTATCTGATTCCTTGAGCGATCACCATGTGGTCTACATGACCAAAAGGTGCACAGATCTACAAACCACCACTCACCAAGGATAATCCTTACGAGAGCATACAAATCCCTCTGTCTCCACTCCCTTTTAAATGACCTCTCACTCACCGACTGGTCTTTTATTAAGCTGGCGCCCACTATTGACCACGCTTTTGAAATGTTTAGAAAGCAGCTCCTTGCCTTATGGGACTATCACGCCCCCCAAGAAAGAAAAGAGTCAGGGAATACTATCTCCCTTGGGTCTCTGCTGACATTATCGGCGGATGACTGGCTAGAGACCAGGCCTGGAAAAAAAACAGGCTATTAGACTCCCCTGCATCTCTACAGCATTACCGTACCCTCCGAAATAACTGCACTAAAGCCATAAGACAGGCAAAAAACAACTATTTCCGAGATGCTCTCACCACTAATCTAAGTCACCCCTCCAAATTCTGGAAAACCGTTAAAACCCTGTTCTCTCCCCCTGCCCAGCCATCCACCCCTACCCTAAACATACAGGGCAACAATATATCAGCCCCCAGCGAAGTTGCCTCAGCTTTCAACTCCTTCTTTTCCACTAGTGCCAAATCTCTTCTAGACAGCCAACAACTCCACACACCCACATACAACCCTCTCGCAATACCCCCACCGACCCCACACGTGTCCTCATTCTCTTTTCGACCTATCTCCTCAGCTGATGTTCTAGCCACTCTATGCTCCCTAGACCCAAACAAAGGCAAGTGCCCTCTAGGACTGGACACCAGACTCCTCTTCTTATCAGCCCCTGCAATAGCCACCCCCCTAGCCAACCTCTTGAACCGCTCTTTTTCCATGGCAAAAATTCCAGCAGCCTGGAAGGAAGCAGTAATCATCCCACTACCAAAAGGAGGTGATCCATCTGAGCCTGGCAACTACCGCCCGATCTCTCTCCTACCGGTTCTGGTCAAGCTTCAAGAACACCTAGCCCTCTCCCAACTCACACATTTCCTCAACTCCACCTCTTTCTTTACCCCGTTTCAGTCAGGCTTTCATAAAACATGCTTCACCATCACAGCACTGTTAAGGCTCACAAACGATATTTCCTCGGGAATGGACAAGGGCCACATCACCTCTGCTATTTTCATTGACTTGGCCAAAGCCTTTGATACTGTATCCCACTCAAAACTTCTCATAAAATTGCAACACGCAGGCCTATCTCATCTCTCCACCAGCTGGTTCCAAGCCTACCTGACAGGCAGGAAGCAGGCAGTAAAACTGCCCTCATGTCTTCACCTCACTCCCAGTTAACATGGGGTTCCCAGGTTCGGTCCTGGGCCCCTGCTTTCTCCATATTTTAAATGATCTACCTCAAGTCTGTTCCAACTCAGCCATACAAATGTACGCAGATGATACCATACTGTACACCTCCGGCCTCTCCATCGGGGACACAAACTTTTCTCTTCAACGGGATTTTGATGCCATTCAAGCTTGGCTTAGGTCCAACCAACTTGTCCTTAATGCAAAGAAAACCGTCTCCATAACTTTCAGCACCCATCCTAAACTATCCCGTCTAGAAGCCCCTCCGTCTTCCACACTCTGGATGGATCCATCCTAGAATCTTGCACCTCCTTCAGGTACCTGGGAGTTTGGCTCGATCAACACCTTGATTTCTGTGCCCACATTGGCTCACTACAGAAAAAACTACACCCTAAATTAGGCGCACTTTACCGCAATAAAGGCAACCTTCCAACCTCAGTCAAGAGAGAACTAGTCCTTAAAATGATCCTCCCCATTTTTGACTATGGCGACGTGGTCTACAGTGCAGCCCCTCCCATCCACCTTGGCCAGCCTGGACCCCCTCTTTCATTCTTTCTGCCGGTTCGTCCTTGACTGCCCACCTTCCACCCATCACTGTGACTTGTACAGCACCCTTGCCTTCCCATCGTTGGAGTCTCGGTGTAAACTGCATTGCACTAATCTCATTGCCAAATACTGGTTCAATGCCCCCCCCCTCCATTTCAGCTGTGCACTAGCAACTCACCCCCTCAGCATACCCCTCAGAGGTTCGGATTCAAAACAACTCCAAGTCCCTTTCATGCACACTTCAAAGGGCCAATTGGCCTTCAAACATCGGTTGCCCAAACTATGGAATGATTTACCTGCAGATATCAGGCTCTCCACCTCCCACTGGCTTCTCAAACCACTTCTACTTGTCCACTTCTCAGATGTATGTAATTGCTACCTACAGCCTAGTCCTATCACCAGGGGCATCCAAATGGCTCATAAATAATAACTAAAGCAACAAGCCTAGTATTCCTACAGTGTCAATATATTTTACTGCTCTACTGTTTTCACCCAATAGTCTATGCCTAACCATGCCACAACAAACTATGCACTCTGTCCTGTGGACCAAACCTCGTAAATGTACATTTTACTGTCAACCTAGCTGCACCTACTGTACCAACAAATCTCGCCCTGTATGTATCCACTGTCATCTGTTGCAATACCACTGGCAATTTCTCTCCCTGTTTGTATCCACTCTCAGCTGATTTATATACCACTGTTATTGAGTTGTCTACTGAACCTGCTGTCTATTCACTGTTGTACTGTGCATTCTGTACCTATCTTGACCTATGTAACCCCCAGGTCGCATCTGGAAATGAGTGGTCCCTGCTCAGTATGCTTATCTGGTAAATCTGTTAAATAAATAAATAAATAAATTTTAGTTAGTGGTTTGAACTATCCTAGTACACACACCAACATATTTAAATGCACTGATAAAAAGATTATTGAATGACCAAGGTCCTCCATGCTGGCTGAACCTCCCAACCCTCTTGCTTCCACTCATGTGGGACTGTGGCCTGGCCTACGACCCAATTACCTGCCGTGGCAGCTGGCTCACCCTAGGCTGCCCACTCATCACCTGACTCAGTGCTCTGCATAGCCTTGGGTCTTCCCTTTCTCTTTTTGCCAAACCCCCAGAGCCAGAGTAGAGTAATCCAACACAAGAACACAGTCACACCCACACTTACTGTTGTGTGTCAAAACTAGTAAGGAAGGAGGACAGGGCTTACTGTAGTGGCTGTAGCTGAGTTGGGTCTCTCATCTCAGAGTAAGTGCTTAGTAGTGCCACATGGTGACAGACTCATGCTGCCATTTTGCTTCCAGTCACTTCCACTATGCTGCACCACATGGCTGCCATGCACTGCCATGCCGAGTCTCTGATTGACTGCTCAGCCTGCTCCACACATTCCTCCACTTCTCCATTACTGATGGCTCTGGCTGGTGGTCTTGACACATTGGTCAGTTTCTGTCAGTGAGAGTGACTTATTGACTCCTTGAGTAGTCTGACAATTCCTGCTGGCACCGCGCACTGTGCATCCTTCTGCATGGCACGATTGCCATCCACACTCACACATTTTGCCACCACCAGTGGCAGCCTGCGCACAACTGGCTACCCTAGTGTAACCCCTAGGTGGTGCTATCCCAAGGGCTACTACCCCTGTGTGCTTGGCTAGTAGCAGGTTAAGGGGCCTGAGTTCTGAAACGGGTGCCTCCACCCAGAGGTCAGGGTCGGTAGTGGTCAAGCTAACCTGGGCACAGCCCTCTGGGACACTCTAACCCCCCTCTTTCTCCTCTAGTGGCCTGAACACTGTACAATAATCACTTTCACAATACCCCTGGTACACCACACAAGTGCCCACACTGTTTGCACTTACCAGCAGGGCTGGTTCCTCTGGCTCGACCCTGGGAACCCGTGTAAAACAAGGTTATGCACTGCAAATAGCAATAGTACAGTACTTTGAGCACAAACTGGAACCACAGTCAGATTACATGCAGAAAAAGTTAGATCTGATTTATTCAGGGGACTTGAACAAGGAAGGGGCAAAATCAGGTTAATTAGCTTAAAGGTTATATCAATCAAGCAGTTATGCATGTGCTTTGAGTACCCCCACACAGTCACACCTCTGGGTACCCAGTTGGAGAAGAGATGGGCTAGCCAGGACTGTTGCCTGGGGTTGTAGCAGGTTGGGGCCCTGTGATGGAAAACACAACATGCACAGTACACAATATTTGTAATCTGGAGCCAGAGGGCTCAGTTCGTAAAGGAAATGAAACAACGAGGCAATCAGATGACACACTCAGAATAAGCTGTTGTTGCAGGGAGCTACCCTGGTATTTACTCACGATACCCAAGACTGGACACAGGCTGGACGAAAATCAAGACTGCAGATGGTTGGTCTGGAAGGCCAGGAGAAGCAGGGCCCACCCGAGTCGCAGAGGCGTTGTTCCTGTTCAAACGTGGAGCAGGGGGCTGATCCCCAGGCAGGTCTCTTATCGATGGCTTCTCTGTGCAGTGGATAGTCTGGCTGGGCCAGTCTGGTAAGGCCTAGACTGTATTGAGACAAATTTGGATGCAGTCCATTTTGGGCTGGATACAGTTTCCAGCAAGCAGAACACAGTTCACACAGTGCAGAACTAACTCACAACCCACTAGCAGCTCATAGCACATTTACATGTACAGGATTTCTACTGTACCAGGCAAAGTGCTTCCCGGTCACAATCGCAAAGTCTCTGCACACACCGGAAGCTTAGGGGTAGCTGTAACTCCCGACAGGCTGATCGTATTCAACAAAATCTTCGGTCTTCTTCAGGTTGAGCCTGGCTCACTTCAGTAGCTTACTTTAGTCACACAAACTTGGATTTAGTCCAAAATAATTCTCGTCTCTCCCCCTCAGGAGCAGCTGGCAGACATGCAAGCCAAAAATTCAGCCCTTTCACAGTTTTCCCATGCGAATCCACTCAGGATTGCTGCCCAAAATATACCTGAGCTCTTCTCATTTCACTTCCCAGCTCAGAACTAACTGAAAACTGCAAGCAGCCTAGGACTTTCCCAAGATCCAAAAGATTTGGTTGGCTGATCTGGCTGTCAGTCAAAGCAAGAGCTCCCGCTTCAGTTGCAAAAAAGGTGCAAAAAGTTCAAAACTACAATTCCTACAGATTTTGACTTCAGACAGCTCCTGTAATCCGGTTACATTTTAGGTCTCACTAGAACTGATTGGTCCAATTTGCAGTCCAGGACCAAGATAGTGGAGACAAACAAAACAGTCCTTGCTATAAAAGAGGCAGGTTAGACAAACTACATTATCATTATCACTCTAAATGATTTTCAGCAAATAGTTACATCTTTTCAACACAGCTCCCTCTCAGATTACTTACACTACAATCAGGCAGCTCTTAAAGAGACAACACACATAGGCCATACAGGCTCTGGTAATCACATTTAAACTGCTAAAACGCAGGACACCAGCCTAGCAGTGAGCATTTAGGCAAGCTCAAGGAAGACTTTTTGGGAACCCCCATTTGTAGGGGGGTTACACCAGCAATGGAGCACAGATTTTTTCCTTGTCAGTCTACATGAATGAGGTGGGTGGCTGAGCAGGGAGGGTACCAGATCCTGCAATGCAGGCCAGTCACCTAACTAATACCTCCACCCACCTAACTATAAGACTCCAAAAGTGCTCTACTCCCAGGTCACCAGAGGGCAGCACTGTACTCAGATGCCCCACCACACACCCCAGAGGCTCTGAGAGGCCATGTGGACACTTATACAGCCTCCTGCTGTCTTGCAGCAATGCCTGGGCTTGAGACACCATGACAGCAGGTGGGTACCCAACCATTGCACATTTAGGCCAGCCAAATTGATTGTCTTTATCAGAACTCAAAAATAAATAAATAAATAAATAAAGATTCTAATAAGATTCTTTAAAAAAAGTGGCACGTTTATTAAGATAAAAAGAGCAAACTACAGCATTCACATGGTCAAATGCAGTGAAGTACAGTTTATATAACCTTTTGGTATTTTGCTTTTTACCCTTATAGCGGATAGAACAAAGTCAATAAAATAGCTCTGGAACAGGTGTCCTAACTTACAATGTCTGTTAAGGTTCTTTTTGTAGAAAATGGCACAGGTTCTGCAAGGTTCTGTTCTGAAATTATTGGAACCAGTTTTCCCATCCCTAGTGTAGATCACATTTTGGTAGGCAGTGTGTGTGTGTGTGTGTGTGTGTGTGTGTGTGTGTGTGTGTGCAGACGTGTGTGTGCTTGTGTGAGGTTAGATTATTCCTTTCAATTCAGCTGAAGCTTCATTAGGGTCTTATTCCTATTCATCTATTGTAGGTCTGTTCTTAGAGAATATACTTTCCACCATGAAATGAAAAAATTCCTGCTGACAGCAGAGGAGTGTGAGCACTTCTGGTTGAAAGCTAGACTTTTAGTGGTATCAATACTGCTGGCTTCAAATAGATAAGCGTTAAAAATAATCACGGAGATGCACACCAGCAGCAGCAGCCCATAACAAATAGTAAGTGGGAGTGTTCCAGTTCAAAGCTGGGGCTAATTGGCCACCAGTTGATAATGATTTGTGCTCCGGCAGGAAGTAGTAGGTGGACATTTCCCAGGCGGATGGTGGAATTCTCTTAATCATTATGTTGCAGTGGTTACATTCCCCATTGATTACAGTCTCTATATATTAACACTAAACTCTCGTACAACATGCTCTGTCAGGCTCTAATGATGTTTAAATGATACATTTTGGTCTCGTGAGCGCCATCATGGCCCATTACAAATGATAACATGGCAGCAGAGTCCCCAAGGGGGACATTTTTTTAAGAAGCCTTCACGGCAGCTTGCTGGGAAGGAAATCTTGTAAGAGACCTGTCTTGAAAGTTCCTAGGGCAAGTTAAACCAGTGTATGTGATCACTGGTGGTTGATGTTGGGTTTAATTTTGTGTGTGTGTGTGTGTGTGTGTGTGTGTATGTGCTGGAAGTGTTCTGAGAAGTTATACCCTGAGATTTCCCTTAAACTGCCTTGCAACTGTCCATTATTTTAATCTGACTTTCATTTTTGCAGACACAGTAGTGGTCTGAATTTTCAAAGGGGCATCTGGGACTTGCAGCATTGTTTTACCGCAATTGCACAACTTGAGACAGAACATTAGACCACATAAAACGTTGGCTGATTTCTTGATGGGATTGTGGCAATCTGCGCACAGAAAATTATGCATGCATCAACAAAATGGAGCACGCACCACATTTGTGCCATAAAGCAGGCAGACTGTTGTAAATATGTCAAAATGTTTGACAGTGGCATCCGAATGTTTTAGTGCAGTTTGGGTGATGCAGGCACAGCAAAAAGCAGGAATTGCCTTCTGCATCATTCAAGTTTGAAAATGTAGCCCATAATATTTATATGTAACTCTAATTTAGTTCTTGATAGGTGAGAAGAAAAGCCTTTGTGGACAGTTTCTCATTTACAGTGGCAACCTGAATGCCAAGAGGTTCACAGAACTGTAGTAGAGGATTATCACGCAGATTCCAGGAACAATACACTCCTGTGTGGCAGGAGCGGCTAATATGGTGGATGCTAAATCCCTTCTATCATCACAGTAAATATTGTATACCATGTCAGTGGTTCAGCAGGTAGCATACTCACTTCAGGGGCTGGAAGATCTGATGGCCATGGGTTCTAGCCCCACACAAGGCACTTGGGCTAATACCCACAACTGACACTAGTACAGTATTGGGGGGGGTGTACTGATGAGGTGCTGTCTTTCAGATGAGACATTAGACTGAGGTCCCTTCTGCCCATCTCTGGTCACTGTCCAGGTGGAAATGATACATTCCATGGCACTAACTGAAGAAGAGCAGGAGGAATTTGTTTTTTATTTAAATCATACATCAAACATAAAAAAAAATTAAATCTGTTACAACATACATATATAAACACCCTTGTGCACCCCAGTTTCCTAAAACAACAATGTTCAAAACTATGCTTATTTACATTTTTTTCCTTCCTATTACCTTGTGTACAATTCTTTAATCTTACGTATTTATTTCTCGCATTAATGTAATAGGAAAGTCTGAATCAGTTACCCATGGCATATTTCGCCATGCTCTTTTCAGTTCCCTTTGTTCTCGATTTTTCATTTCCAAGAAATATATATTTTGTAGTTCTGTTATTATTTTTTGTAAGAATTCTGGATATACAATGTTTTTTTTTGCTGCAGTGTAAAAAGGCACCTGATATTCCAAATGTGTCACTTACATACAATCATTACTACATTTAATGTGCTTTTGTCTCATTTCCCCCAGCCACCTGTGTCGAATCCATGTATCAGAATCTTATAATTTATAGATGCAAAATTTTGTTCTTTCTAGTTTTCTGCAGCATATTACCAAAAAGATTGACACAAAAACAAGTAAAGAATAAATGTCTCAGTTTCTGGCTGTTGAATGCAGTTTGGTCTTGAGCATAACCTTTCTTCTAGCTGCTTGAAGAAGAGCAGGAGACTTCTCCCAGTGTCATGGCACAGTACTCCCCGTCCCCTGTCAATAAAACAGGTCTATGCAAATCACTCCACAAGACGCACCTGGAAGCAAACTGCCTTTCCTGGTCAAAAATCAGACATAAACACATACATACGTATGTACAAACTTAAATCAATCGGTAGATAAATGTGCTATGTAGGGCTGCCTTCTGTGGAACAGCCTTGGTCTCCCACTCCCAGAAAAGTGGTGAAATCTTATGTGGGCCAACCTGACACATTTGTCACATAGACTCTACCCTGCCTCTTATAGTAGGTTATTAACCAAGCCTTCCCAGCCCAAACACTCAGGAGCTGCCAGGCTGATCCACAGTTGGGCCGGCACACATGCAATTTGTGCACCACTGGCCCATGCAACTCTATCACCAAATACTGATCTGCATCAGACAGCAGTCGCAGTACCTGGCCACTCCCTGTCCATGTGCATAGAGCTTTGCATATCCGTAGGGGACTGGAGCTGGGCTGGACACTGGGCTTACAAAAGGAGACCTGGGTTGGCAACCTAATGGATCCCCTGCTCCCTGCAAGTAGGGGATTGTGGGGTACGGTAGACTGTCACACACACTGCTGTATACCCTTTTCTGAAGTTAGCAAGTAAAAAAAAAAAAAAGGTTAGCACTGTGCCTACAGCCCTGCATCCTGTATTGGAAGACTGGCCTCAGTTGCTGAGAGAAGGGTTGTTCTGGCCCCAGATTTCTCCAGAGTAACTCAGCCATGGTGTGTGGAGGACTTACACTGGAGATTCCCCTGGCATTGCCTCGGTCTCCACGGTGCATGTCCTGTGCTCTAGGATGCACATGTGGTCCTGCCCCCAAACCTGACTGCTCACATAGCTCCATGTGTGAAGTGGGATCGGGGCACCTGTTCAACTGTGGTGGAAAGGGGTGTTCACGGATGCTACAGAGTGCTTCCAAAGTGTGGTGAGGAATCTCTGCAGTTGTGGCAGGCACTCCAGAACTCCTGGAGACCTTTGAGGTTTGAACCCTCAGTTCATAACCTAACAGCCTTCCCTTTGTACCCAGAACATGCAAATCTGTCAAACCAAATACCTTCACTGTTATACTCCCCAGTAACATGGAACGCCTTCCCCAGCAATGCTAGGAAATCTGCCAACACTTAAGCCTTTAAATAAGCCATGGTCAGCCCCCTTCATTTTTATCTCCTGCAACTGAATTTCATCCCTTGCTGCTTGCACTTGCAGTATGGTCACTTGACTTTTTCATTTCTTTTTCTACTTATGCTCCTTCTACACCTGTTCTGCCCCATCAGCCAAACTTCCTTCTAGCCCTGTCTGAGCCATCTCCATCACTTGCTCCTGTCTCCCCTTCTGAAGGACTTTCCCCTACTGCAATGGGGTCTTTTTAAAGGGGTTTCAGCTTCACCGCCTGTAACTCTACTCTGTGTTGAGAGTTTGGTGGGCAATCAGTGCTGGTGGTGCCTCAGAATGCTGGTAACCTACCGCTGCATACGGGGGGGGGGGTCTATGTTTTTTGCAGACCCACCTGCATAGGATGACAATGGCAAAGGGCTCAGTAGTGTACATAAATGCAGTGTGCCAGAGCTAGTCGATGTCCTCCCTCCCACTCACCGCTCCAGCTGCAACGCCATTTGTGGCCATCCAGGTGGTGAAGATGCAACCGAGCTTGCAGCCCTGGAAGAAGACAGCATCCTCTGGGATGCTCAGTCCTCCTTCCTGGCTGCCCCCCATACACCAGGCTCATTCTCAAACTTGGATCACTAGCAGTCATGAGTGTAAGCCCTGCTACTGCTCTGACAGGCCTGCTGTGCCACTACCTTGCTTTAATCCCCCAATTCTCTCTATATTTCTCCTCTCAAGTTATGTTTTACAGTGTTACTTGGGGCGATTATTATTTCTTGCGTATATTGCATATAATTGCAAATAAACCGTGCTTAGGCACCACCAGTTACGGTTACATAGAATCTGACGGCAGACAAGGACCGCTTGGCCCACCCAGTCTTCCCATTTTCCTACCTACAGGATAAGCTGCAGATCCTAGTTAACCAGCAGCCTACTTCTTTTTACCCCCATCCCCTAGAATTGCCTTATGACTGTCCCATGCATGCTTGAAGTCCACCACTGTTTTTGACTCCACAACTTCCTCCCGAAGGCTGTTCCATGCATCCACAACCCTCTCTGTGAAAAACACTTCCTTACATTACCTCTGGTGGCCTCCCTCTATCTTCAAATTGTGCCCCTTGTTCTTGCACCTCTTTTTGAAAGATGCTACCCTCTTGGACTTTGTTGATTCCCTTATGGTACTTGAAAGTTTCTATCATGTCCCCCTCGCCCTCCTTTCCTCGAGGCTATACATATTAAGCTCCTTTAGTCTGTCTTCATATGTTTTCCGGTGCAGACCCTGCACCATTTTAGTTGCCCTCCTCTGGACAGCTTCCATCTTGTCTATGTCCTTGCGGAGACTGGGTCTCCAGAACTGCACACAGTACTCCAGATGGGATCTCACCAGCTGTCTGTACAGAGGGATAACAACTTCCTGTTTTCTACTGGTGATGCCTCTCCCTATGCATCCCAGTATCCCCCCAGCCCTCCTTACTGCCCTCTGCCCCAGGAAGCTGCAGAAGTAGGGAAATGTGATATTAGGATAAAAAAAAAGTATCCTGCTTCTTGGTAAATGTGTGGTGTGGTGTTCCTAGGGTTTGAATGCATTCTCCAGGAAGCACTAGTGTTAAGCATAGATACAATGAAAATTACATCACAAAAAGGCCTGTTTGCCCATTCCAGTCTGCTCACTCTACCTGGCTAGTGTTACCCTAACTTATTAATTTATTTAGTTGAAATTACTCCAACTGGGATAACACCATGAGACGCAGCATCTCGTTTTCATGGGGGTCCCAGGGAGGACAGCAGCAGTCCACAGATTAAAACAGACCAGCAGGAATAGTTACTTAAAGGCTACAATACACACAGGAAGGAAAAAACTGTAATGGACACTAAGTTTTATACAAGGAAATGTACTAAAAAGTCAACAAATTCTTGTGATATGAGAGAGCAAGCTGAAGTTAGTGCTAACACCAGCTCTTCTTTGCGTAAGCGTTCAAACCCATGGAGCACCATGCCACACCAAGATTCAGGAGAATTTCTCTCTAACATCGCATTTCCCTACATTTGCAGGTTGTGCTCTAAACCTAATTAGTGCCAAAGCATAGATTTTTGCATTTGGCATGGTATGGTAAAAACTTTATTTTTCCACAGGATTTTGACTATTACCGATGGTCCTAATTACATAAAAACTAGGCAAGTTTACATTACCCCACACATTACACTTTGTTATGTGAAACATTTACAAACAAGCATTTGTCAATGCCGAATGTTTGCTTGCTGGCATTGGGATTGGTAGTGTAGGAGTTAGACAGCTGCACAATAGGAATGGCAGTGAAGTATTGAACTGAAGCCAACCCCGCCACCACCCTGCAGATACGGACAGGCATTGGGGTGTGCCTTTGGGTCATCAGGCATAATGGCCACACCATTTCACCACACCCCACCCGGCAGACACTGACAAGTGTCACGGTGTGCCAGGATCTTTGGCCCTTATGCACACCCCATTCCATTAGTAAAGTACGGTGAGATGGAGTGCGGTATAGGAGAATGGGTGAACTTTGGGGCGAAGAGTCCAAGGCATACCTCGATGCCTCTCAGTGACTGCAGGGTGTGGAATGGTATGAGCATCACAGGCAAGAATCCCAAGTCACACCCCTGATGCCTGTCATTCTCTATAGGGTCGGGCATTATAGTTGAAAAGCCTAATACCTCAGGCATTCGTTGGTATTTTCACTCCAAATTTTCAACATGTTTGTTTTGTGACCCCACCTCATGAACAGGGGGAATATCAGTTTGTTAGCTGAAAGCTGCTTATGCACAGTGACTACGGCATTTAGCACCACAGGTGCAAAAATATTCCGAACAGGATGTAAAAAATGACAGCTGTACTCTTTCATGAGGAGGTGTAAAAAATGGCTATGTTGCAAATGTGTAGTAAAAATATTTAAAAAAATGGTGAAGTCACGAGCGTACATAGAAACTGTGCAACGCACACCCGTAATATAATTAGGTTGGGGATTTCTTACAGCAGATTGTCAACTCAGGCATTTTGGTGCCTCCGATCATGAACAGTGTCACTGTGATTTTCTTTATCTGTGCCGAACAATGATTTCCCACAGCGACCACGCATCTCTGCACTGAAAGTGTGAAAACACACTTCGGCCATGTTGTGAAAAATGGCAGCTGTACTGCTCATAAGGAAGTGTGGAAAAATGCCACTGGTGAAAATCTGGACTGAAAATATTACAAAGTCATGAACTAACGAGGGTGCATGGAAACTGTGCAATACTCACTCGTAACACAGTCATTTTATGGACTTTTGTCACAAATTTTCACCATAGCCATTTAAGACCTCTGCTCATGAACAGTGTAACTGTGATTTTCTTAATCTGTCCTAAACATTGCTTTACGCACACCAACAGCACCATTAATGCGCTACATGTCGCAGCTTACATTTTAAACATATGAAAAAATTGCAGCTGTACTGTTCATAAGGAAGTTTAATAAAATGGACATGTTGAAAATCTGGAGTGAAAATATAAAATCTGCAAACTTACGAGCATGCATAGGAACTGTGCAACACACGCTCGTAAAAGTCATTTTAAGGAATTTTTTCACCAAATTCTCAACATAGCCATTTTAAGACCTCTGCTCATGAACAGTGTCACTGTGATTTTCTTAATTTGTCCTGTACATTGATTTTGCACACCGACTGCGCCATTGTGTGCTACATGGGCGGAAACACATTTTGGGTGAGATGTGAAAAATGACAGCTGTACTACTCATAAGAAGGTGTGGTACAATGTGACAATGTTGAAAATCTGGAGTGAAAATATTGAAAATTTGCGAACTTACGAGCCCTGCGTAGGAACTGCTGAATGCACGCTCATTAAAACAGTCATTTTGGAATTTTGGCAGCAAATTTTCAACATGGGGTTTTGAGACCCCTTCTCATGATTGATGTCACTGTCATGGCGTTATTCGGTCAGAAGGGTGATTTTGCAGTCATAGCGGAAATCACCCTTCGGCTCCGAATAACGCCATGACAGTCATCAAGAGGTCCAAAACCCATGTTGAAAAGTGGTGCAAAATTCAAAAAATGCCTGAGATATGCAATAAAGTTGAAACCCCTCTATCTAGCCCATTATACAGCTTACCGGCATTTCCTCAGTTCGCGGTTGCATTTGAAGAGTGCAGACATGTTCCCGGTTCACCGAAGATCGTCGCGCCGAGGTCTGGAGGTAAGTATGGGGTGAGGAGTGGGGAGGCTGGGTGCGCAGTGGGTGGGTGCGGGTTGTGGGAGGGCGGGGAGACTCACCGTGGGACGTTTTCTTCACAGATAAAAATAAAAAGCAGACGACCTGGGGCGTTTGCCATGCTGGGGTGGGCTCCCAGCGTGCTTTAGGGCGTTGAGGAGTGGCGTTCAGCGGCGAGATTGGCACCCGTCGACTCTGATGCTTGTCACGCTGGGGTGGGCTACCAGCGTGGCACTCCTACTGAGGGGAGTGATGCAGCCGGCGGGGGATTGGGCACCCTGGTCGGCTATATTGTGCCACGCTGGGTGGGCACCCAGGTGGCATTTTATGCGTTTGGGGGCGGAGGAACACAGCACAGCCGGCCGGGATTGGGCACCCGTCGGCTATGCAGTGCGTGCGTGCGGGGGCGCACACGCCTGCGGGCGTCTGTGGGGGGGGAGCTGCGCGTGAGCAGCCTTTTCTTATCGCTGCTCATTCAAGCGTAGCTCCCCCTTTCAACTGTATGCCACTGCATTTTGGAATGTGTCATAGACAGCTCCAAAATGCATTGGCTTACAGGGACCGCGCCTGCCAGCATACTGACTGAATTGGAGGAGGAGGTGACACACCTCCGAAATCTCCGATGATGGCACTATGTTTCTTGCACATGCGTGCAAGCAAACATAACAATGTGCAAAATACAACTCCAGTGACTTACTTCAGTTTTACCACACATATAAAGTAAAACTAGGTAAGAATTTATGAACTTGGTAAATTATGTTCTGCAGCGTTCAGATTGCAGTGGAGGCCGTTGGGACGTAACACCAATTCTGCAGAATTCTGCAACAGGGTTACTGCAGTAAACAACGCAGTTTCAGTGTCAGTTAATTCCTTTCATCATGCAGGAAACTGGGACACTGCATTGCAACCTGGGGGGCTCCACTGTGCATCAGCATCAGGTTTCCAGTTCCCGGCTAACTGCGGTAGAAAAAGCCTTTGATGTTAATGATATTCCAGACTGCACTGACAAATGATTGACAGGTGACATGATTTTGATAGAATCATAGAAACCCGATGGCAGAAAAGGACCCCAACGGCCCATTGAGTCTGCCCCTTCCTACCCCTTACGCATCTCCTTTTACATGGGCCTCCTTCCCCCATTAACCAACCCCATATGTCTGTCCCATGCCCTCTTGAATCCCTCCACTGTTTCATCCCCCACCACTTCCTCAGGTAGTTTGTTCCAGGCCTCCACCTCCCTCTCTATGAAGAATCGTCCCCTCACATTGCCTCTATATCTTCCTCCCTCCAATTTTAGGCTATGCTCTCTAGTTTTAGCCCCCTCTTTCCTTTTAAATAAGGTCCCCTCCTTCACCTTATTGATCCCCTTCATGTACTTAAAAGTTTCAATCATGCCCCCCCTCTCCCTTCTGGTCTCCAATGGGTACAGATCCAATTCCCTACATCTCTGCTGGTATGGCTTCCCCTGCATACCATGCACCATCTTGGCTGCCCTTCTCTGAACCCTCTCAATTCCATCTATGTCCTTGCGTAGGTGCGGTCTCCAGAACTGGACCTTGTACTCAGGCGCGGCCTTACCATGGCTTTGTCAAGAGGCATCAATACCTTCCTCCCTCCTACTACTAGTTATGCCCCTCCCAATGCATGTCAACATTCCATTTGGCTTTCCCACAACTTTGCTGGATTGGCTACCTACCTTAAGGTTGCTTGATATTATAATCCCCAGATCCCTCTCCTGCTCTGTTTTTTTGATTTCCTTCCCCCTCGAGTGTAAGGTGCTTGCGGATTTTTACGTCCCAAGTGCATCACAGCACACATTTTGGCATTGAGTTTCAGTTGCCAAGTTTCCAACCACCCATCCAGAATCTTCAGGTCCTGCCTCAAGGCCTTCACCCCCTCTGGGGTGTCCACTCTATTACAGATTTTTGTATCTTCTGCAAATAGGCACACCCTTCCCTCCAGCCCATGTGCTATATCACTGGTGTAGATATTAAAAGGAAGGGTACCAGTACTGACTCCTACGGCACCCCACTTGTCACCCCCTCACCCTGGAGTGCACCCCATTTACCACCACTCTCTGGCTTCTGCCTATGAACCAGTTTTCCACCCACCCTAAGCTTTATAGCTTATTTACTATCCTTCTATGAGGGACAGTGTTGAAGGCCTTACTGAAGTCCAGATAGGCTACTTCAACCACCTGTGTCACCCAATTGAAGAACTCTATCAGGTTCGTCTGACATGACCTCCTATTCATGAAGCCATGCTGCCTATTGTCCTGCAAGCCACTATCCACCAGGTAGTCCACCACCCTTTCCTTTATTAGTGCCTCCATCACCTTACCCACCACCGAGGTGAGGCTGACTGTGCGATAATTCTCCGCCATCTCCTTACTGCCCCCTCATGCAGTGGCACCACATCCACCCTCCTCCTGTCCCTTGGCACCCAACCTGTATCCAGGGATAAGTTAAACAGTCTTGTCAGTGGGGCAGCCAGCTTGTCCCTCAGTTCCCAGAGTACCCTCGGGTGCAAGCCATCCGGCCCCATTGCTTTGTCCACCTTTAATCTGCCTAGTTCCTCTCTAACCCTGTCTACGCTAAACAGGCTAGGATCCATCTTTTTGTCTTCTCTAACCCTGCCCTGGAGCTCGGGTCCCCTACCCCCCCCCCGTGAAGACCAAGCAGAAGTAGCTATTCAACACCTCTGCTTTCTCAAAGTCCCCCTCCAGTTGTATTCCACCCTACCTCCTCAGCCATACTATCCCCTGCCTTGTCTTCCTTCTTTCACCCACATACCCCAAATAAGTTCTCTCTCCCCTTTTGGTCTTACTAGCTATTTTCTCCTCAGTGTCAGCTTTAGCCCTCCTTATCTTCTACCCTGCTATCCTCTGCTTCTCCCTAGAAGCCTCCCTGTCCTCCTTCCTTTGTGTCATCTTATATTTTCTAAATGCTCTCTTCCTTTCCGTGACCACCCCTGCCACCTCCCTTGTAAACCAGAGTGGTCTCCTCCTTTTTTTGTTCTTCCTCACCTTCTTAATGCAAATTTAAGTGGCTTTCAGTACTCCCCTTTGATAGTTTTCCATAACTCCTCCACATCCCCCATATTGCCCTATCCTGCCATTTCTTTCCTAAATATCCTCCTCATTCTGTTAAAGTCCATCCTGCTTTAGTCCATAATCCTCATACTGGTCTAATTTGATTCTCTCCCCTTCCTTACCCTGAACCTTACAGTCCTGTGATCACTTACAGTACACCTAGACTGTCACCCACCACCACCTCTTCTACAGTTTTCCCATTTGTGAGGACCATGTCCAGCAGGTTATCTCCCCTAGTGGGCTCCCTAACCAGCTGTTGTATAAATACACCCTGTAGCACCTCTAACATGCCCCTGCTCCTAGCTGATACCACAGCCAGGATCTCAGGAAGGTTTAGGTCCCCCACTTGCAGAAGCTCCCACTTGAGAGCCATCGGTGTAACTGCCTGCATCAGCTGTTTATCCCCTTTTTCCCCCTGCGTAGGAGATCTGTATACCAACCCCAGCCTCAATGATTCTCCAGTCCGTTTACCCAGTGTGACCCACAGGAGCTCTGTCTCCCCTTCCTCTTCCTGCCCTTCCATTGCCTTAATGTTATCCTTGATGTATAATGCCACCCCCTCTTCTTTCCTATCCCTCCTAAGCAATCTGTAGCCTGGGATAACTGTCTCCCAGGTATGATGCTCTGTCCACCAGGTCTCACTTACCGCTACTATATCGAGACCCTGGTCCCCCATAATGGCCTCCAAGTCCCCCATTTTGTTCCCCAAACTCCCTTCCACCATGTACCCCCTCCTCTCACTGCCCACCACTTCCCATCTTCCCTTCCCTTGTGCATGCTTTTTTCCAGCATTCTATCTCCATCCTGGGGGGGGGGCTGGTAGCCTCCCATCTCTCCTGTTTCCTTGAGTGGTCTTTTCTTAACCCCCAATTCAGTTTAAATTATACATTTTTTGATAAACTCCCCAAACTTAATCTTTAGTACTGCTGGTTCCTCCTTGTGCAGGTGCAGTCCGTCTGGTGCAAATAGGTTCTCATCCTCCCACGTTGATCCCCAGTCCCCCACTAACCCAAACCCCATCTGCATGCACCACCCTGCCAGTCATGGATTGAATTCCTCAATCCTCTGCTTCCTTGATGTGCTTGCTCATGGCACAGGCAGTAGCTCAGAGAAAGAAATATAATGGAACCCCTTACTACTACAAGACCTAGCAAAATCCCTGAATCTTGCCTGCACCTCTATTAGACTATTGCCCTCCAGATCATTCGTGCCCAGGTGGATCACCAAATGTGGCCTCCCATCCTGCCGTTTGCCCCATGAGGGTATATTGTGCCTTACCTCTAGTGCCGTCATTCCTGGCATACACTCAACCCAGATTGCACTGCTCCTGTCACCCTTGCCCCCCCATCTGATTCCCTTTTTATTGAGGTCCCCTATGAGTAAGATCCTGCTACTCCTTTCCTTCTGCTTGTACTTCTGGTTTTCTAGCTTACACCCCGTTCCTGGCATCCCATTTATTTTCCTGTTCACGTTTCCCCCCTTGTCCATCTCCTTACTCCAAGTTCTGCTCTCCCCCTGGACTACATCCTCCTTTTCCCCCCCTTCTGGTTTCACCACCAGTCCCACTCACCCTTGCCTCCCATTTTGGGAGCACTGTCCCCTCCCTTTGCGCTTGTCCTGTCTCTTTACTTTCTGCTTCCCTCTGTGAATGGGTACCCTCCTCCCTTCTCTCTCTCTGTTGATCCCCTCCCACCCTGAGTTTACTGTAGTCTCTTCTGTTGGCTGTGTTCCTCTTGACAGAGTTATCACCACCACCCCCACCCCTTGCCCCATTTGGCGACTTCCCTCTAGTTTCCTCCCAGAGGTGCATCCCCCATTCCCCTTCCTCCAGCACATTCTTTTACTTTGGCCCCACTTCTGTCCTCTATGGTCTCCTCGCTGCCACTCTCCTTTCTCTCATCCTCTTCATGCATCCCCAGGGGTGCAAATCTGTTTTCCTGCTCTGTACCCTTTTTTTGCAGCCTACTGTCTGATGTGCCCCCTCCTGTTTTCTGCCCCTTCCCTGTCTGTGCTTGCTTTTCTCTTTTTGATCCTACTATCTACTACTCTCTCTGACCCCTCACGCCTTCTACTACACCTGTTCCTAAGTCCCCTGTGTCCCCCCTTATGTTCTCCATGTCTCCTCTCGCCCAGCTGGTGCATACTTTGGATCTCCTCCAGTCCTCTCCTCTTCTTCTCCCGTCTTTTACTACACCTGTTCTTAACACCCTTGCAGCCCTCTCTATGTTCTCACTTCCTCCTCTCACCCAGCTGGTGCCCCCTTTGGACATCCTCAAATTCTCTTTCCTTCCTCTCTCTCTCACCCAGCTTAGTGCCCACCTCAGCTAACCCATCTCCTCCCTTAGCTGTGTAAGCTGTCTACACATCATGCAGCCCCCCAGCCTACATGCTATATCCAACACCATGGCTGTCCCACACCAGTTGCACCCTACCACCCTCTCAAAGTTGCCCTGTGCCTTATTGGCCCAGAAACCATACTCAAGACCTGCCTGAACCCTTTCCAAACTACCCCTCCAACTTCGCTGTCCATCCATTTGATCACCTTAGTCAAGAAAGAAAGAAAGAAAGAAAGAAAGAAAGAAAGAAAGAATACCCTGTATCTTACTCCCCCCCCGGGTCCTTGTAGTCCTTCCAGACCTTTTTGAACAGGACCAGACCCTGCAGCAAGCCCAATGTCTGTGTCTGTCTTTTGGAAATAGACCCTCATGCAGCCCTACACACTTTCTGTGCCCCTTCTGGGCCAAACCCTATGTTAGAAACATAGAAACATAGCAGATAAGGACCACATAGGCCAACCCAGTCTGCCCATTCCCCTACCAATAGATAAGCTGCAGATCCTAGTTTTACCAACAGCCTACTTCCTCCTACCTCCCACTAGAACTGACTTATGCCAAGCCTCTGCCCTCCAGAAACAGTCAGCTACAGCTCTGACCCACCACCCTGGTGAGGGTTTTCCTTCCTTTCTGCAAGACAGCCTGCACAACAATTTAAAAGAAAACATACCCAGCAAAAAAACAGTTTCATGTTGGGGGCCCACCTCAGTTTTGCACAATAACTTATGCATTAAGACAACTTCAACACTATGACACATTAATACACACACACTTTTAAGTCAACTCTCAAAATCAGTTTTCAAAATATACCCTACCCTTTTACCTGAAAACACTTAAAAGAGTGCCCTACTTGTACCACAGCTTGAAGTAACTCCCTGGGAAATACATCAATTCTGATTTATACTGGAACAGTGCTTGATTTAATTTCCATCCTTTTTTAAAATGTTATTTAATAACAGATGCACACTAATTTATGTTGACAATGCCAGTCCTTGGTTAGCTTGTCAATACTTTTTATGCCATATACTCCCTGGTGCCCTGTGGCACCCACTTCCTCACCCCATTCCATGCCAAGTATCACCAGATATCCAGTAGAACCTTATACCTCTCCTCAACCTTGTGCCAAGTAATCCCTTGTGTTGAGTGGCACCCTCCTCACGCTGTTCCATGCCATGCATGCTTGATGTGCACTAATATTCCATTCTCTTACCCCATTCCATGCCCATTAGCCCTGTCCTATGCCAAACACTCCCTGGTGTCTGTTGGCACCCTCTACCTTCCCTCAGTCCTATGTCAAGTAGTCCTTGGTGTCATGTGGTACCCTCCTCTTTCTCCCTATCTGGTACCAGACACTCCCTTTAACCCCACTACATTGATATTTTATGCAATTAACTGATCTCAGCATTGATGCATAATTCCGTACTGTTAAACAGTCACGTTGTTATCCCATTATCTACCTTTAAGTTATACAATTACAGTGCTGTCCCATTAAATTTATATTGGAAATCATATGATTTCAGCTGATCAGCAGACAGAGTCACTGTACCTCATATGCTGTGTATGTACAGTTATCTCCTATGCAGAAATGTTAGGAGTGGCTCATTCCACTTCAGAGCTGGGGGAGGATGGGCTTTATTTATCTTTTGGAATAAAAAATAGACTTGAAATGTATTATAAACTGCTCAGGCTAACTTGAGTAGTTTATAATAAGATAATAGAGCCTCTGCTGGGTATCTCTTATGGTGTAAGAGACTCCACTCATGAAGATTGGGTAGCCAGAACTGCTCAGCTTTGCTTCACGTCCTCTTGCTCAGACCTCATACTTGGAGTCTCTTGTACCGTAAAGGACACCCAACAGAGGCCCTTTTAACTAATAAGATCACACAGTTAAGTTGTCTCTCTCTCTCTCTCTATGGGCCAGATTCTAGAAGGGTTACACCTGGTGTAACAGCAGTTGCGTCAAGTAGAATGGCGCATGTAGCAACTTATGCCAGCAGTCATGACACACATTCCCACAAAGTGGCCCAGACATGGCTAGCCACTTGTGCCAAACAGTGGTTATACTGTATAAACCCCCTGTGACATGGTGCTAGGGGGTTTACAGGGGCAGTTACAAAGTCCCAAAGACAGGATTCTAAAAGGACCCCCAGAGGAGAACCAGCAATGTAAGTTACACCAGCTATTAGCTGGTATAACCTATGGTCACCCCCCCCAGGGGTCCTGTAGACCCGCCTGCAGACATGCCAACATGCTGCCATCCTCCCACCCATGCCCCAAACCGCAAGTCGCCAGCTGCATATGTGGCAGAAAGCCAGCCCTGGTAGTCTACTGGCCCCCCGAACTGTATAATAATTAAAATAGAGATCCCTGTATCCCTGGTAGTCTAGTGGCCCCTCAAACTGTATAATAATTAAAATAGAGGTCCCTGTATCCCTGGTAGTCTAGTTCCCCCCCAATCAACATAAAATACATACAGCACACCCATTTCCTGGTAGTCTAGTGGCCCCCCACCCAGCCGTGCCAGCTCACCCCACCACCCCCACCCATCCCCAGCTGGTGACTGGCACAGCCACTTCTCACCACCACAGCCAGCCATCGACTGGAGTCCAGTATCAGCACATACTGAAAGATGCGCTCAGACGTAATATCTTTACAGTATGCACATGGTATGAACTCTGTCAGTGGCTGGCCGTGGTGAGAGGTGGGCTGTGACAGTCGGCGGCTGGGGAGAGGTGGGGGGTGCTGGGTGGCTGGCAAGGCTGGATGGGGGGGTGGGGCCACTGGACTACCAGAGAATGGGTGTACTGTATGTATTTTATGTTGATCGGAGGGCCGCTAGACTGCCAGGGATGCGGGGATCTATATTTTAATTATTACACAGTTTGTGGGGGTTGCTAGACTACCAGGGATATGTGGATCTCTATTTTAATTATTATACAGTTCGGGGAGGCCGCTAGACTACCAGGGAAACAGGGATCTCGATTGATATTATTGTACAGTTTGAGGGGGGCCACTAGACTACCAGAGAATAGGTAAGCATTTGTATGACAGTGATGGGGGGCGCTAGACTACCAGAGCTGTCTGGGTATATGCCACATTTGCAGCTGGTGACTAGGGATTGGGGCACGGGTGGGGGGTTGACCACACTGCGCTGCTGTTGCAGCTTGCAACATGCCAGCCAGGTATGCCCTCTGTGTAGCGTACCTTGCTGCATGTTGCAAGTCACAGGACTTTGCTGCCCAGATCCTGCTCCTTTTAGAATAGGGTGTAGGGTCAATGTCACAGCTGCAGGTGGCGAGTTGCATTTGGTGGCAACTTGCGCCATTCTTCTAGAATCGGCCCTATATCCCATATATATATATATATATATATATATATATATATATATATATATATATGTGTGTGTGTGTGGTGTTGTTAAGATATACAGTTACAATGCTGTTGCATAATAGAACATGTGTGTCTAACCCTACTGCTGCTGCCTGTGATCAGCTGAGTTTAACTGAGCTGATTTCAGGCACTGCTACAGAACTAGTCAATGATAAGAATCCAACCAAGTTGAAGAATCAAATAACTGATTAGATCTTAACCTGTACTCCTCACAGATTTAATGCTAGGATCTTCTGCCAGGATGTCAATGATCATTGCTATATTTTTGGTACAAGGAATGGCCCTATGCAAAACATTTCCTACTAAATTTCTGCCCCCTGCTTTTCTCTCAGTATGATTGATTGGCACTACACCTATCTCTTCTTCACTGTCTGTGAAGCCTGGGATTTCTTTTTAAATCTTCCCTTCTTCAAGTTATAGATAAACATGCTCCTTTAAAATGCACTAGACTATGATAGTAATTCTGTCTGTGGTTTAATGCAGATCTTGCCTTCCTTATTAAATTGAAAAATAAAGCTCGGAGCACTGCTTGTAAAACTAAGTTAGCATCAGATTGGGCCATCCTTTGAACTCTTCGTAATTGTTGCACCTCCACTATTCGAAATGCTCAAAATAATTTCTATCAAACTTATCTTTCTTTTATGGCATACTATTAAAGAATGACAGTGCTCTGGAATGTATTCAAGTTTTTCTAATCTATGATGATTTAGTAATATGTGATAAACAGAATCAATTTGACACTTCTTCTGACTCAGCTTTGGAAATCACTCTTCCTAATTCAGGTCCAACTATTAATCCCACTGTTTTTATTTCTTGTGCTCATTCATTTTAGCTTTACCATCTGAATGCTACTAAATCACTTCACTCGTTCCTATGTTTCAAAGCACCACTCAAGCACAGCAATATGAAAAAGCAGTTAGCTTTAAGGGACCCCAACCAAACTACATTCTGAAAACTACTATTTCACATCACCTGTTTTACTTTCTCAAGCCACCAAAGCACAGCAACAGGAAACAGTTTTATGGTTCAAAGTGCAGTCTCTCCTTTTACTATCTGTATTCTTTTTCCTTTTGCTACTTTTTCTTACCTTTACCTTGTAAATAGTATCATGAACCCACTCCTGAGGGTCAGGTCCACTGAGCTCACAGTGCCCACTCCTAAGTGCAATTCATGACAGGGAGGGTAAAAACAGGGATACCCTCCCCATATCCTTCTAGAATGCTCACTGAGGTCATGACTGAACACCCGCCACGAGGCCCCAGGGTTCCCTCTCTACTCTGGATAAGGGTACAATACCAGTCTCAAGTCTTGTAGCCAAATGAGAACCCTTTCTTGGTTGTTACACAAAGGGGGAAGATCCAGGCATTACAATCTCTTCAGAGTAGCCTTGTAATCCTGATTTTGTCTTCTCCCATGGGCATGCAATAACCTGGTTCAAATTTCCACAGACTCTTCCTTGAGACTATTGTATTCTCTCTATCTTTACCCAGATTTCCGTGTACATACCCTTGTTCGATTGGTAGCTTATGATGGCATCCCTTAGCATTAACAGTTTAGTCACGGATTATTATTAAACATCCAGCAACCACACACAATATGAAAAATCTTGCTCAGGCAGGTTTCTTAAAAACAAATGTTTTTACTAAAATACTTAATTATTTAATGATACAGTTACAACTAAAAGATTTAGAAAAGTTTGGTCACAGAATAACACAAATAAAAGTGGAAAATATACATAAAAAAGGCACTATAACTATCTGAAGATCTACCTTAAGTTTGTAGCAGTCTGGAAGAATAAGAAGTCTGAAAACTCCTTCCTTCCTTTTCAGCCACTGGCAGATTATTCTGTGTCTTGTCAGGAGACTGTCCAAAGTGCATTGCCATGAGCTTCTGTTTACATTGAGTATTTATAGTTCCTCCTGCAGTCTGAAAAAAACCCTGTCTGGTTTATAGCTGGTGACATCCTCTTTCAGCCAGCAGGTGTCTCTTTTGCTCTTTCCAGATTTTAAGGAATTATTTATTTCCTTATTTGGGTCTTCATATCACCACTTCCTGGCACTACTGAAAAAATGTAATCAGACTGTGGTAACCTTACTGACACCTGCTGTCTAAAACCATTTCTCCTTTTGATCTTAAAGGTTTACAACAGGGGAGATAGCTTCTCTCACCCTGAGATTTTATTACACCAATTAGCTAACCAAGGACTTCCATCCCCTTTGAAAATGTAATTTTCAGCTTCCTGGCTAGTAGATGTTTTCCTGGGTCACATTGGAATGTCACATATTTTGCAAGACCTTTTCTCATTTCCTTTGAACTTTCAGTAAAACTATGTACTCCTTAAAAAACACATGGGCATCTTTCATGGCATTTAACATACACAAAATCACAAAAAAAAAAATACAACAGAAATATATCTGCAAATTATGACTGGAAGTTGGCTAGCTTGCCACAAATAGCAATTACCATTTTGTAAGTGCAACAGCTTCTGGGATTTGTGGGTCATGGTAGATTACAATACAAAGGCAGTCAGTTATGGCTCCAGCACTGATATCCATGGTTTAATTAACCAATAAGGCATGACACAGACCACCTCGGGTGGGTTGAAGCATGAAGTGAAGCCAAGTGCTTCCACCATCTAAGAAGAGCCATTAACCCACCATAATACACCCCATGGAGTATCTTATTGTTGTTATGAACTAGGTCCTTTTCAGTAAAGTGGGTGTATTTTTTAAACATATTAATTTCAACCGGACTGTTGTGCTGGGATAACAACCTGGATGAAAGTACCTCTTGGCCAATCAGAAGCCAGCATTCTTTCTTCCCATTTCATAATCCAGTTTATAACACTTTTTGACCATTGCACAAATGTTTTAAGTGTAACAATCCCCTCAGGGTGTGCATCAGTGCTGTAATAACCTCACTTCCTTGATGGCTGAAGGCCCTTGGCTACATCTCAGGCATGACAACCCACCCAGGTCATTCAGTTATTACAATACTGCCACTCACCTAACTGTGGATTATTCTTTACACAATCCATATCCTGACCTCAGGGCTCTCTCGTCTACAGGGATCCCTGCATTTTATAGGGAAATGTTGCAGTCTAGAGGGAAATTGTTTGCACAGACTTACATTAGTTATACAGTAAAACAGAACAATTCAGCTTCCTTAAGAAAAAAAATAATATTCTACAGGAAAACACAAAACACTGCCCTGGAGATCCCCGGATAAGATGTTCAACTGGGGTCCCTTCTGCCCATCTCTGGTGGCTGTCCAGGTGGAAGATAAAAATCCCACAGTACTTATTGTAAGAGTAGGGGATTTTCCTGGCACCCTGTCAGCATTTCCCTTATTAATAAAACAGGTTCATGTAACCCCACCCCTCAGATGCACCTGGAAACAAGCTGTCATAGCTACATGTATCTTTTTTGGTAAACAAGTACACATTTGTAAATGAAATTTAACTGTGGAACCTCATCCAGTCACAAAAGACATGTCTCTTACTATCATGGCTAGCTGGGCTTTTCCCTTTACCTCATAGCAGAGAGCTGGTTTGGGAGCTGGAGGTTCATGAGTTTGATTCCTTCCTTCCTTCCTTGTCCTCATGCAGTCATGTCACATAGAAATAATTAAGCCACGTGCATACTGTACCTTTGAATTAGTCAGACAATCTGTTCATTTTTCCCCTTTTAATCAAGAATCTCTGAAAATAAATGAGTTCCTTATGGCAAAGATGATTTGTCCACTACTGACATATGCTGTATGGGATCATTGCCACCCTCTTGTCTAACTGCTCCCTCTGATAATATTATTTTTAGACACCAAGTCTTATGTTGAATTACCCATCTTATTTACATGGCTGTCCCTTTCATACAGTGTGTATTCCCTAGAGCTGGTGAACTTGATGTCACTTATGTATTAAATCTGTACACATGGTCTGGTATAGATACTCTCCTCCCCCCCAGAACTAACAGACTAATTCCAGTCTTGTAAATACTGTACCTTTGCAGAACATAATATTGCGTTTGGATGATTGTGGTAGCCACTTGGTTCTCCTTTATCTGTCTGGATGGTTATTTCAGTTGCTATCTTCCCCCAGGGTTGTAATGGTTGGGTGGGAGATGGATACCTGTACTGACTGAGTTAATTAAGTCTGCTTCAGCTCTCATTGTATATCTCCTTGGGGGGGATACTGTATTGGTATTTAGTAAAATAATAAAGAAATAAAGAGGTGTCTCTAAAATGCATAAATGAGAACCACAATTGCACCGTAAAGTATAAAAATGCTGAATGATATGAGGGGGAAAGCCTCCCCCTGCAAAGATTTGATTTCCTGCACAGAATGTAGATGGTTCCCCCTCTGTGACTTTTTTCCCCATGGCTGCAACTGCTGTCAGCACACATATTCAGTTTACTTTATCATTGATAGTCAATATCGACATAAATAAAACCAGTATATTAGCATACCAACTATGTGCACCTTCTCTTTCCTTGATACTCTAGAGTGTGTCTGACAACCTTTCTTTGTACTTCATCGTGGCCATTTTTGCTTATACAGTTTATTTAACCAGAACAGGCCAGCCGAGATGCAACATCTCATCAACAGCGGGGTTCCACGTCTATCCAGTTTTACAGCCAGAAGGGACTGATGCACATAGATATCAAGTGACTTAATTTTACTGAGGTTCACACTGTAAATGGTTCTGTTGGGATCTGAACCTGTGACCTTCTCCTTTGCAGGCCTGTACTCTGACTATTAGGCTACACTGCCTTCCACCAGCCAATGAATGCAGACTACAATACAGTTTTCAGTTCTGAAACAGTGGAAAGGATTTCTCTGATACGTTACATAAAATGTTTCTAGTTCATCATTTTTACTGTGGTCTAACTCTGTCATAACAAGCAAACTGAGAAAGAGCCCTAATTGACTCCTACATCTTGTGTAATTTTCCTTTATTCCCCATATTTTCTGTCACGTTGCTATAATGATGGCAGCCAATGTGACACAGATATGGCTGGTCTGGATACCCTTCCCCCAGAACTAACAGACTAATTGTCCATGTATTTGACCCTAATGATGCACTTGGAAACAAGCTGTCAGCTCAGTGTGCCTTTACTGGTCAAAAAATCACAAACAAATCTGGAAATGACCTTCGGCTCAGTGTACCTTTCCAAGTCAAACATTCAAACTGAATAAATGGTGTTTGTCGGGCAGGTGGGGACGGTGATGGTGCTGGGAGCAGTATGGGAGGAGAGTGCTGAAGAGTTAGCATTTTGGGTGAGTGAAGGTGCTGCAAATACTTTATGATGTTAAAGAAAAATGACATTTTGCACACATTAAAGCACTAGTTCACAGAGTGTTCTGACCCTTCTTCTTCATACAAGAATGTGACAACTTAAATGTAATGCAAAGAAATGTAAGGTTATGCATACTACTTGGAGAAATCCCTAGAATGGACCATTGAACGGGGAGAGTGAGAGTGGCTGAGACTATTGGGACCTGGAAGTCATTATCAGGCCAATGTAACAAGACATATGGGGGATGAGAAGAATGCTAGGAGCATAGGTAGGGTGTTTTTACCAGCAGAAGGAAGGAGACACTGCTCCTCTAGAGGTCAATGGTGGTACTGTGCCCAGAGAAGTGTACCCAGCTCTGGAGCCCACACCTCAGAAAGAACAGGGGCAGCTTGAAAAAGGTTCAGAAGAAGGCTATGAAAATGATACAGGGGCATCAAAGTTCTATCTAGTTGGATGACGGATCAGTGTGATAACCTTGACTGTGTTATCTGTGTACATACAGTACCTCCAAAGCAGCATGCTGACGGCTTTAATAGCATCATGGAATATATTCATAGTGTGCCCCAGAACTCTGAAACCATAATACTTGGTGATTTCAATGTAAACTGTCTCTCCCCGATGTAACAGGGTCCTGTTATGAAGAGAAATATCAAGAATTTACAAGATGCCCCCCCCCATACTTTTCAATTTTCACTCTATCCTGTCTGCTTCTATATTCGTATCTATCCTAATTTTCTTGTCAGGGTGGCCAACCTGGCAATCTTTAAACCTTTCTTTACTGTCCCTGATTATCTTTAAAACAATCTGGCATCCAAATCTTGATAAGCTGAAAAGCAGTCAGCTGAAATTCTAGCTGTGAGGAATTTCATAAAAACAAGCATTATGCAGCACATATAAAGAAAATATGTTAGAGGAGACTACTGTGTAAAAGATTTACTAGAATTGTTGTCTTAAATAAATGCATGTTTACTTTCTGGCATTTACATTTAAAAGTAAATAGAATCCTGAAGCCTTGCAAGGAAGACAGATAGGGAGAGCGCCCCTCATCTGTTTTTCCTTGCCAAGGCTGCAGATTTTAATTCAATCTTTAACAAGTGTTTCTTTTCTTTCTGTATTAAGACAAAATGAATGTGTACCTGAATGTCTTGCTTCTCCTGCTGAGGTCCTGCTATAGGGATGGCAGCCTACAAAATGGCTGCTTTTATAGTATTCAGGTAAAAGATGTCACAATAGGGGAGGGGCTCAGTTCAAGACACACCCCTTCTGGAAAGTATATAAACCCTCCACTAGGAGACCTGTGTAGATGGATAGAGGGAGGAGAGTCAGTATTCGACTGACCACAGAGCAAGAAGGTTGTGTGTGTTTCCACACAAAAGTGCTGTACAGACAAAGGAAAGGAAAAGGCAATTCAGGAGTCTGTGGAAAGAAGTATTTCCTGTTTTTGGGTGTGAAGACTAACACCGATTGTTTTCCTTTCTATGAACTTTAAGTTAAGAATATTTTTTTGTTTTTGTTTTGTTTTGGAAATAAATTGACAAATGCATACCTTTCGTTTTTATGCATCTTAAACCTTTGGTCTGGACATCTGTTATTCCACGCTTCTACACTGGTGTCAAGTAGGATATAACTAACGCGTCGAGACTGCCTGGGGAAGCGTTGCCAGGGTACTGAAGTTAAGTACCTAACAGATGGAGAAGAGGACCTGACAAAGAAAGATGTATATCATGTCACTAGAGCAGTGACTGAAAAAACTGATATTCAGTTATTGCCTGGCCTAGAACCTGGAGCAAGGCCTAAAATGAGAAGAACAGAGGAGGAGAATATGGATACGGAACCCCTGAAGCAGGAGGCAGCCCAGGTGACCCCAGTACCAGATGACCCGGAGAATTATTAAAGTGGCTGTGTATTCACCAGATCAAAATGGATCGTCAGAGGAAGAGATCGTCGCCAGAGAGTGAGGATCATCGCCAGAGGGAAGAGGACAGGCGTGTCCAGGCTGAGGAACGTCGGCGACAGGATGAAAATGGACGGATACCCTGAAGACTATTCAGGCACTTGCACAAGGTCAGTCTGATCGAACTATACCCAGAGACATTAAATTAACAAAGCTGTCAGAGGTGATGATATAGAGGCATACCTCACCACTTTCGAGTGGATTGCCCAAACTTGCGCTTTGGCCCCAAGATCAATGGGTCATAAGACTGGTCCCATATTTAACTGGTAGAGCTCAAATGGTGTATAGCCAGTTAAGTGGGGTGGACTCAAATAATTATGATCGAGTAAAAGAAGAGATATTACTGACGCTATGATATTAACGTGGAAACCTATAGACAGCGGTTTCGTACCCAGAGAATGACTATTCATGATACACGAGAGAAATCTATGCAAAATTAAAGGACTATGGTGGGAAATGGCTACAACCTTTAGTAAAAACTAAAGAGCAGATGATGGATATGATTGTCATTGAACAGTTTATTCAGGTGTTACCTCATGATGTCCAGCTATGGGTGAAAGAACATCAGCCTGAATCTGCAGAGGATACAGTGAAGCTGGCAGAGGATTATATAGCTGCTCGACCCACTAGACCCAGAGGGCAACAAAATACCCCACCTCAGACATCAGAAATGGTAAGGCCTTTTTATTCTAATGCACATCAGAATAATTACAGCAGGCGAGACAGAGGGGAAGAATACCATATTCTGAACTGATTTGCCATGGGTGTCTTGGCAAAGGCCACATAATGAGAAACTGTCCAAATAAGAAAAGAACGAGCATGACTCACCTAGCATTGGCTAATATTGGGTATGTTGCAAATGTGGGATTGAGACCAACAGACATTGGGTTTATTAGATACAGGAGTAAGCAGACCCTGCTGAGAGCAGATCTGGCCCGGACAGTAAAGTTACCTCAAATGATACAACAGTAATGTGCATACACGGGATATTCATCAGTATTACACTACAGTGGTTGAAATGACTGTCAATAATGAGCACCACTGTATGACTGTTGGCCTGGTACCTCGATTGCCAGTTCCAGTGATTATAGGCCAAGACTTTCCCCACTTTAACTCACTGGTGCAAGAACAACAAGACTATGTAAAATCAGTAAATGTGGTAACCCGTGCCCAAGCAAAAAAACAACAGTCAGAGCCAGTGTTTTCTTTTGAAGAGGATTTCTTTGAAGGAGCTGAAGGTTCAGGGAAACCCAGAAAATCAAAAAATCAGAAGAAAAAAGAGCAGAGAAAATGGGCAGAACAACAAAAGAACAGTATTGCTGGCATTTTTCCAGAAGTACCCTTGCAAGACATTATTAAGGAACAACAAGCTGATGTTTCCTTAAAACCTTTTCTACAGGCTCAACAAGTAAAACACCCTGGACAATCTCATTTTATTGTGAAAAATAATATCTTGTATAGAGTCACTGTTGATACTACCATAAATGAACCTGTAGAACAGCTAATGGTACCAAAATGTATAGAAAAGGTCATGCAGTTAGCGCACAATATTCCAATGGCAGGCCATGAGGGAGGGATCGAACCTTGCAAAGATTACTTGCAGGTTTAGCTGGCCAGGTATACATCAGGATGTGGCTGAATATTGTTGTGCCTGTAAAGAATGCCAATTGGTTGCACAAGGGGAAAAAGAGATCAGGTGCCTTCAGCCAATACCTTATGTCACTACCCCATTTGAATCGAATCGCAATGGATGTTGTAGGCCCTCTTACCAAAAGTTCTAAGGTAACCGGGTTCATATTAGTGGTATGTGATTATGCCACACGGTACCCTGAAGCTGTTCCTATGCGAACAGTTACTGCACCTTGCATAGCTGAAGTTAGCCAAAATATTCAGCAGAATGGGAATACCCAGGAGATTCTCACAGACAGAGGTGTAATTTTACTTCTGTTATGTTGAGGGAGTTATATATAGCCTCTAGGGGTATCTGCTGTCTTGATACTTCACCTTACCACCCCAAACAGATGGTCTTGTGGAGAGAATTAACAAAACCTTAAAAAATGCTACAGAAGTATGTTCAGGAAGAAGGTAGAGATTGGGACAAATATCTCCCTTACCTCCTGTTTGCCTACAGAGAGGTACCACAGGCTACAACTGGGTTTTCACCTTTTCCTTACTTTATGGTAGAAATCCAGGGACCCTTAGATGTGGTAAAAGAACACTGGGAGGATGGTAAAAATGTTGGCTATAGTAACATCATAGATTACATGACTGCATTAAGAGAAATATTGGTCAAATATGTAAATATGGCTCATTTAAATGTGACCCAGAAACAAATGGGACAGAAAGAAGCATATGACGTGGGGTTAAAGTGTAAAAGTTTTATACCTGGAGAAAAAGTGTTGTTATTATTACCCTCAACAGAGAACAAACTGTTGTTGCACTAGCAGGGTCCTTTGATGTAATCAGACAAACAGGAAGTGTCAACTTTGAAATTGAAATGCCTGGTCATCGACCAACTAAGAGGGTATACCATGCAAATCTTTTGAGGAAATGGATAGAAAACCCCAGGTCCAAGCACTCTACATTCACCCTGAGCCCCAGCAGACAGAATTGGAGATTGCTTATGAGAGGCTTGACTGGCCCATGAATGATAAAAGTATACAAATAAATCCTAATCTAAGCCCTGAACAAAAGGTGGAGATAGATCAATTGTTACACTATTTTCAGGACACTTTCACATCCACCCCAGGACGAGCTAAGGGAGTAGAACATGACATTAAGGTCAACCAGCAAGCCCATACACCAAAAGCCTATAGATTACCGGAAAAGATTAGGCAAGAGGTAATTGATGAGATAAAAAATGGAACAGTTGGGTGATTGTCCTTCCAAGAGTGCATGGTCTTCCCCAATGGTGGTAGTGAACAAAAGGAAGAAGGAATAAGAGTATGTTTAGACTTCGAAAAATAAATTCTATTTCAGATTTTGATGGGTACCCCATGCCCAGAATAGATGATCTGTTAGATAGAATAGGAAATGCCCACTACATCAGCACGTTAGATTTAACCAAGGGGTACTGGCAAATTCCCTTGGCCCCCACTGCTCAAGCAATAACAGCTTTTCCTACACCAATTGGATTGTACCAATTTACCACTATGCCATTTGGACTCCATGGGCACCTGCCACATTCAACGGTACATGGACCACATCCTAAGAGCACATGCCCAGTACAGTTCAGTGTACTTGGATGATGTAGTCATTTTCAGTCATGACTGGCATTCACATTTGGTGCATTTAAGTGCAATTATTCAGACCATTAAGGATGCGGGATTAACAATAAACCCTGCTAAGTGTGCCATAGCAAGGACAGAGACCAGATATTTGGGTTTCATAATTGGGAAGGATCATGAAACCAGAGATTGATAAAGTGGAGGCAGTAGCCAACAGCCCCACCCCATTACAAAGAAACATGTTCGATCTTTTTTGGGTTTAGCAAATTGTCATCACGATTTATCCCAGATTTTGCTACTCTGGCAACTCCTTAACAGAGCTGACCAAAACAAATATCCTAATAAAGTTAAATGGACGCAAGCATGTGAGGAGGCCTTCAGGAACATAAGCGGTCCTTTGCTCAGCCCTGTGCTAACTAGCCCAGATTTTACAAGACCGTTTGAAATTCAAACAGATGCCTCAGAGACAGGTTTGGGGTCTGTGTTACCAATATGATGAAAAAGAACATCCAGTATTGTATATTAGCAGGAAACTTCATGACGTGAAAGGAAGTACTCTCGATAGAGAAGGAATGTTTGGCACTGAAGTGGGCCATAGAGTCCTTAAGTATTACTTGTGGGAAATGATTTTGTAGTGATGACAGATCATAATCTGTTGTGTTGGATAAACCAGATGAAAGATAAAAGCATACGGATTATGAGATGGTATTTGTCTCTACAACCATATAAGTTTACCATAAAACACAGGTCAGGAACGAAGCATTTAAATGCTGATTTTCTATCTCGATATGGTGCTGCAAGAATACCAAAGTAAAATGAATATTGGTGCTAAGTAAGCACTAGACACCTCAGAGGAATTGTTCTGTACAGTAGTTCTGATAAGACAGTAAATATTGTTTCTGTACAGAACTAATTATAAGGATCCCTGGTGGAACTTCTGAGTGGGTGGGCAGAGGTTCCAAGCCTTTCAAGGTGAAGGTCCTCAGCCAACAAATAAAAACTTATTATGTTGCCTTCTTGTGGTGGGAGGTGTAACAGGGTCCTGTTATGAAGAGAAATATCAAGAATTTACAAAATGCCCCCCCATACTTTTCAATTTTCACTCTATCCTGTCTGCTTCTATATTCGTATTCTATCCTAATTTTCTTGTCAGGGTGGCCAACCTGGCAATCTTTAACCTTTCTTTACTGTCCTGATTATCTTTAAAACAATCTGGCATCCAAATCTTGATAAGCTGAAAAGCAGTCAGCTGAAATTCTAGCTGTGAGGAATTTCATAAAAACAAGCATTATGCAGCACATATAAAGAAAATATGTTAGAGGAGACTACTGTGTAAAAGATTTACTAAATTGTTGTCTTAAATAAATGCATGTTTACTTTCTGGCATTTACATTTTAAGTAAATAGAATCCTGAAGCCTTGCAAGGAAGACAGATGAGGCCGCCCCTCATCTGTTTCATATGAGCTACAATTTAATTCAATCTTTAACAAGTGTTTCTTTTCTTTCTGTATTAAAACAAAATGAATGTGTACCTGAATGTCTTGCTTCTCCTGCTGAGGTCCTGCTATAGGGATGGCAGCCTACAAAATGGCTGCTTTTATAGTATTCAGGTAAAAGATGTCACAATAGGGAGGGCTCAGTTCAAGACACCCCTTCTGGAAAGTATATAAACCCTCCACTAGGAGACCTGTAGATGGATAGAGAGGAGAGTCGTATCGACTGACCACAGAGCAAGAAGGTTGTGTGTGTTTCCACAAAGTGCTGTACAGACAAAAGGAAAGGAAAAGGCAATTCAGGAGTCTGTGGAAAGAAGTATTTCCTGTTTTTGGGTGTGAAGACTAACACCGATTGTTTTCCTTTCTATGAACTTTAAGTTAAGAATATTTTTTTGTTTTGTTTTGTTTTGTTTTTGGAAATAAATTGACAAACGCATACCTTTGCATTTTTTATGCATCTTAAACCTTTGGTCTGGACATCTGTTATTTCCCATGCTTCTACACCCGACATAGGTTGCTTTAAGGATGCTGTCTCAGCTGTCCACATTACCCGGTTCTATGTCATAAAGGCGATCACGGAAAGGCAGTCTCCGTTAGGGCAAGTGTACATTGCTGAAAATCAGATTTGGAGATGTACACATGGAGCACAGAGCAAAAGGGCGCAAAGACATAGATTTTTGTTGTTTATGTGGGGGGTTGTGCTCCATGCAACCCCTCCCGTGGGGGGCTTTGCCCCATGCACTCCCCTAGTAAAGGATTCTCAACTCCAGGGGGGTGCATGTCAGGGGGGTGCAAAACAAAAAAAAAAAGTAAATCCCGGACCAGCACAAAAACTAATGCACTCAGGATCAAACCCAGCAAACTCCCAGCCCTAGGCTGCCACAAACCCTGCATGCCACACCGCCAGCTCAGCAGCCCACCACCGCACTACACCTCACAAACCCTCCTACACATCGCATGGTGTGCTCGCTCCCCCCGTGCGAGTGTACCTACAGCAACATCCTGTTGCTGTATTTTCTGTCCCCCCTCCGGTCACCCTCTCTGTCCAGCAGCCCTGTGCACTTGGCACCATTATTGAGTTACCATTTTTGAAAGCGCTCGATAGTGGTCGCCTTCATCACAGCATACCCCTTACCCAACTAGTTACCACCCAGACCAGAACTAACTATAGGATGGGGTCAAGTATCCTACTGGATTGGGTACTATCCAGTCACCCTGAATGCATCTCAAATGTGACTGTGCTCCCTGACACCCTAAGTGACCACTCCCCTATATTATGTTATTGGTCTAATAAATTCAACGAATCACCACCCAAGGTAATTTTCAGCAGAGTCCTAACATGTGGACACCTTGAGCTGCTCAAATCGGACCTGAGAAGGCAGGATTGGTCCCTACTTGACTCCACTAATGATATTGACAAGGTGCTAGATTACTTCATCAATCACTTTAATACTGCTTACGATATCCATGCCCCCATAGAAAAATGGAAAGCCAAGGGCAACTGTAACCAATGGATAACATCTGAACTTATAGGATGTATGAAGATCAGGGATCACCTTTTACACAACTCTAGATCCACAGGCAAGCAAGCGGATATTCAGGAATACAGAAAATCCAGGAATGAATGTACCTGGGCCTAAAGTATAAAGGATATCACAGGGAAAGAACCCAAGCTGGCACCCATTATGCTCAACATTTATGGAACCCCGACACTTGGCCCAGTGACCATAGCCAACACATTTAACAACGCCTTACAGACCTCAGTAGTGTCCTCCCTTCAGATTTCTTCAAGGTAACTGCCCCAACTAGTGTCCCGGACAGTGAAGTTAAGCACCAGGCACCCCCCCTTTCTTCTTCAAAGAGACCTCTAAACACAAGGCTAGGAAGTACATATGAAACACTCACACAATCTAGATACAGTGGGGACATGCTAGACCTCAAATGAATTGTCCTCACCCTGGAAGAAACTCTTGCACCCCTTACAAAGATACTGAACCTTTTTCTAAACTAGAACAATTCCCCAGAAAGTGTAAATTAGCCCTAGTAACCCCTGTGCACAAAAGTGGAGATAGGGAACAACACACCAACTATAGGCCAATCTCCATTCTTCACCACTGTCGAAGGACCTCGAGCATATAATTGTAGATCAGCTAGTTGAATATCTGGATGAATGCAGGATTCAATGCCCCCAACAACATGGTTTTAGAAAAGGTCATAGTACCACCACTGCACTGTTAGAATTCACAGGCTTCATCCATAAATCACTGGACCAAGGTAATCTGGTAGGTGCTGCCTTCATTGACCTGATGAAGGCCTTGATACAGTGACCCACTCACTGTTACTTGAGCAGCTATCATGCGCAGGGATATCCAATGATGCTGTCAACGGGTTCAAAAGTTACTTAGAAGACTGTTCACAACAGGTGAAGATATCCAATGTCCTCTCTGTATGGAAGCCAGTCCACTCTGGAGTACCACAGAGATCTGTATTGGACCCCTCCTGTTTAGCATCTTTTTGAATAACCTCCCAAGCGCCTGCAAAGAACAGATCCTGCTCTACACGGACGATGCTGTAATCTACACAAATAACCCTGACCCTAAGCTCCTTCAGTGCAATATACAGCTCAGTTTTGAGAACATGTAAAAGTGCTTTAGTACTCATAAACTGGTGCTAAACTACAAAAAGACCAACGTGATGCTTTTCAGCAGCTCCCATAATAAGCATAAATCTAAACCTTTGACCATCAGAAACTGCATGGGCACCCCTCTTGAACAGATCCATTATTTCAAATATCTTGGGGTCACTGTTGATAGTACTCTATCTTACACCCAACATATAAAGAACATGGCCAAAGCTGTCAACATAAGGATTGGATTACTCCATGGACATAAGCACAGTCTGACTCCAGAGGCATTAAGAATAGCGATTTTCAGCTCTGTCATTTCCATAATTGACTACGGGCTGGTAATCTATGGCTCTGCTTCAGCTACATCCCTTCGTAGGATTACTGTTGCTCTTAATAATGTATGCAGACTCCTGTTGGGAGCGGCCCACCTCACACACATGTGTGACCTTTATGCTCAAGCCGGGTGGCTCCAATTATTAGGCTGCTAGCTAAGAAATCTCACCTTGGGCTCACACCTCCGGGGGTCCAAAAGCTCCTTAGCCCCTATTGCAACCCACAACACACTCGCAGCTCAGCATCTCAGATCTCCTCTGTCCCCAGATGCCACACAACACAAAGTCACATGGTCTTTTTCTTGTAGAGCACCCCACTGGTTCAACTTGCTGCACAGGGATATCTTCACTGAACCAAAATTGTGCCAGTTCAAACACAAGCTCCATTAGCACCTCGTAGCTAACAGTAGCTGTGATTGTCTCCCATAGCAGCCACCTCAGGTTGGTGTTATACCTCACCAGCACTTTAATCCTACCCCAACTTGTGAGCCTTGGTCCCCCACCTCCCTCCACCCATGCTTTATCCCCTTGTTTTCTCTCACGCTACTCTCATCCACCCTCTCCACTCTGTTCTCCCTCCCCCTTTATCCTGTCCCCTCCAACGCTACTCTTGTACCGCCTCCCTACCCTTTCCCTCCCTCCCTCCCCTGCTTTCTCTTTTACCTATCTAGCACCCCTATTATCTACTTTTTCAGTCTCAACAAGGCCTTCTAGGCTGTCCACATCTGGGTTTCTTCTGTCCCTTCTCCCTTTACTGTTACATTTGAGTGCCTACCAGTGTTTATAAATTCTATTTACAATGTACTAGTTCAATTTATAATGTTGATGTTCCCTTTAATTAGTTTACCTGTTGTTACCATTGTATGTTTATACCCTATTCCTACTGATGTGGAACCTTTGTAAAAGAGTTTTGCTGCTCAAAGGTATTGTAATCTGAGATTCAATAAATAAATATATAAACATACAAGGGGAGGGTGGAGAACCATAGCATGTACTCTCTTGAGGTCAGAGTTGGGGGAGGGGGATGATTGAGACTTGCAATTTCTTGAGAGGCATTTACAGGGTAGTGCACAGGCATATATTCATGAGGAATACAGGGGACATGGGTGGAAGGTGGGAGGGGCATATTTAAAAGGGATGTTAGGAATACTTTTCACAGAGAAGGTGGTGGACACCAAGAAAAGTCAACCAAAGTCAGTGATAAAAGTCAAATCAGTGACCAGTTTCAAACATGAATAGAATACACACCAAGGGATAATAAGACCTAAGGGGGGATGAACAGCAAGGGGAGAGGTGCACTGGGGCACTGGAAGGGCAAGAAGCCTCGTAATTATGGTCAAACATCAGATTGGACTTGGAGATAATTAGAAATGGGCAGACTGGACAGACAAATAAGTCTTTATCTGCCATTTGAATCTATGTATGTATGTAACCATCTCTCCTATGTACTCTCTCCCGATTGCTTGCATAGATTGTCTAAGTGTAAATGAATCTTTCTGCCAAAGTATTTCTGGCAGGATGGTTAGGACTTAAAGTGGCAGGTTCGATCCCATTTGCTTCTTACTGGGTTCTATTGCCACTGACAATCTCTTCTGGAACTCCATTCCTTGCAAAATGAGTTAGTAGCATCTCAACTGTTTTACCAGCTGTCGCTGTTTTTACACAGAATACCTTGAGCTTCATATCAAATGCAGCTAGAAACACTGTGCTGAGGAAAGGGTCTACATTATCGTTATGACGTTCTGGTCCTCCACACTAGCTCGACTGACGTTAATATTATTACTATAAATCTTTCCAAGGACATTCAGTTGGTCCATAATTGACTCACTGCTAATAAATTACTTCTGAGCACACTTAAAATGCAAGCCATGCTGTTTGAAATGACCCCTAGTTCGGTTAAGACTCTGCCCATCCCACCTATTTATTGCATAGCATGATGGAGCTCTGGTCCCCACTGTTACCTCTGTCACCTACCTTGGAGACACCCTGGATGCCTCACTTGATTTCTCACCTCATGTGATGGGTGTCTGTAAAGCTGTTAATTCTATGATGGGCGTGTCTTACAATGTTAGTCATGATCTTAGACCTCATCTTTGGCTGTCCATTTCCTGAGGGATGCCACTCACCAAGCTCCTTTATGGTGCCCATTTTCTTGACTGCTTCCAAATCAGTATCCTGTTAGAATGGTGGCTTCATTATGTTGCCATGATGTGGGCGCTGCAACAAGGGTGTGAATGATGGGGATGATCTTGATTTTAGGTCATCCCGCACTCACACCATGTTGAGGGCCCACAGAATTTTGGGGTCCTTCACAGCATGACCACCCCAGAGGAGGTTATATTTACTTTTGAGGTGTGTAGGGGTGAAGCTAGCTGTTTCCCAGGATGGCGCTTTGGCGCTGTAACTCCAGGGAGGCATCATGCCTGGTGCTGTAATGCCAGGTGGCAGTCAGTCAGTGTCAGTGGCTTAGTATGTAGCACACTCGCCTCTGAGGCTGGGAGATCAGAGGGCTGTGGGTTCAGTTCCCACATCTGGCACTTGGGTTAATATCCCAGTACTGACACTGTAGTGCAGCATGAGAGGGGTGCTGCACTTCTGAGTTGCCATCTTTTGGATGAGACGTTAAAACCGAGGTCCTGTCTGCCTGAATTGGTGGTAGTTCAGGTGGATGTTAAAGATCCTATGGCACTTATCGAAAAGAGTAGGGGAGTTTTTATTGACAAAATAAAATAAATAAATATACAGTATAACTCAAAAGAATACAAATTCACAGTAATATCATAATACAATCAAATACAGAGATCGTTTATAGAAACATCAAAGGAAATAAACAAAAGCTTATAAGTACTCATATTGTGTGGATCAATCAAAAAACTATTATTTCAATTTAATTATATGGGTAAATCCTTTCCACCATTTTAATACTTTACTTGAGTTATACATTTGGACATCTTTGAGATACATTTTATACATTTCCTTAGCTACCATTTGGCAAAACCCCTCATATAGAACCTTTTTTGATAAATAACCCATTGACACCTCACTTCCCATAAAAAAAAAATGCAAACATCCAAAAAATACTCCTACAGTATTTTTACTACGATGGGCCATGCTTGGGGGATATATACCTATAACCAGAATATCATAATTCATACATTTCAGCCATGAAAAATCCCACTTTTTGGCAGCATATACCTATAATTTCGTTACATAAGAACAGTGTAGAAATAAATGCTCCATAGTTTCTTCTTGGTTAATGCATTCTGGATAAGGACAATTCCTTTCTTCTTTTGCCTTGTATTTTGCTGTGCCTCTTATGTTTAATCTCCCATACATTATCAGCCATTGTGCTTCCCACATAAAGGCAGGTACCCTATCATTATTCAACTGGTCTAGTATATACGAGTTTTGTCTTATGGGACAATTTTTAAAACTAGGTTCAATAGGGTAAATTGAATTCATAATCACTTTGTATAGGGTTTTCGCTGAATTAGAAACAATGGTGTGTTTAGTGATTTTCCACATGTATAGTTTTTGAATTTCTGGTTTAAAATATATTAGAGTATGTATATGGAGATTTAATTTAGGGGCTAGATTAACCCAAGCTTTAAAGTATTGACCTAGTACTAATGAAGTCCAAATACTTTCTCTACTCTCTGGTCTCAGGATTAATTGTTTTATAGATTGAGTAAAAAAAGGGAATACAAAAAAAAAAAGTATGGGATCGATCATACCTAATCCTCCTTTAGTGATGTTTAGATAAGTAAAACATCTCTTTACTGGATTTAATCTATTACCCCACAGTAGTTGAAAAAAAATACTATAAAGGCTGGTCTCATACTGTGTAGGAAGAGGGAAAAACATAGCCACATATTGCAAACAGGGAATAAAAAACTGTTTGATGATTTATATATGTTTAGCTTTGGAGAATTTATAACTTTTCCATCTTGAAACTTTAAGTTCTATTTTAAATAATGCATTGTCCCAATTGTTTTCAGGAAGGTTTTGAGGGCCAAAAGAAATACCTAATATATTTAGGGGTTCTGGAAATAATATAATATTGTTATACTGAAATGCCTGATGACATCTAGCCCCCATAATCAAACCCCTAGTCTTGAGTAGATTAATTTTAGCATTAGACACTGCTGCAAATAATTTAAATTCTGCTAGGAAAATCTGCAGAGATTCATAATTATTGAAAAATGTACATACATCATCTGCATATGCTTGAATATGATGATGAGAATTAGGATGATCTCTACCAATTCCTATCCACTTAGGAATTACCGTCAAAGATCGAATGAGTGGTTCTAATGATAAAACATATAAGAGAGGGCTTAGTGGACATCCCTGATGAACTCCTGATTTTAGTGTAAACCGTTTAGTTTTACTTCCTTTAATAAAGGGAAACACTGTAGCTGAGGTATATAAGGATTTAATAATATTGACAATCCGTTGTGAAAATCCAAAAAACCACAAAACCTGAAATAAGTAAGTGTGATTAGTCCTATTAAAAGCCTTCTCCAGGTTGGCAGATATCAGATGCCCAGTTTTTCCTTCTAATGAAAGATACTCAATAACGTCTCTAATAATCATAAGGGCTGATTGTATTCTTCTGTTAGGAATACTACAATATTGGAAAGGTGACATTTTTTCTACAGAAATTTGCATTCTGTTATTTAATAACATTGTGAATATTTTATAATCTGAGTTCAAAATTGTTATGGGCCTCCAATTTCTTATGTCCCCTTTATCTTCTGATTTATAAATGTGTATAATTAGGCCATCTGTAAACTCAGAAGGCACTTTTGTACTCATCATAATGTATTGAAAAACTGAAAATAAGCAGGCTGAAAATTCTTTTTTAAAAGTTTTATATAACGCATAAGAAAGACCTGGAGAAACTCCTTCTTTGAGATTCTGGATTATATTTTCAACATCTTATTCTAAAAAGGGTCACAGTGATGTTTTATCTTTTTTTTTGTGAAGGAGAAAAATTAATTGAATCTAGATAAGTTCTGACATTTTCTATCTTAATTGGAGAAGAAGGGTTCAGTGTTTCGTGATGAGATACTATAATGCGATTAATCTCTGCTTCGGATACCACTTTTTTACCTTCTGATACTAAGAATTTCATATGAGTAATTTCTTTTAAGTTCTTACACATTTCGAAAGGGTTTCCTATTTTTAATTTTTGAGTGTTATTCGAGAACAGGGCCTGTAATGTTCTTGTCCTATCGTATTGTACTTGTTTCATCTTGAATTTAAGATTCTCTATTTGGTCAGAGTAGTCATACCTGGAGGTATTAGCCTTTGATATTAGAAACTGTAATTGTTGTCTTAGCTTTAAATATGTAAAAAAATTATTGCTTTTTTGAGCGGATCCATATTTCTTAAACCACCTACTTAAGTCTGCTTTAGTTTCTCTCCACCATTCTCCCATATCAGTATATAAAAATGCAACTGATAGTCTTGCTTTTAAAAATTGTGACACTGAATATTTCACAAAACTATTACCTGGTATAGAGGTATTTAATTTCCTTTGAAGTGATCGTTTTAGTATTGAAGTTAAATTACCAAATGGATGAAGTAATAATAAGTGGTCTGAAAATTCAGCTGGTATTATTTGAAAATTTCCAAAAGGGATTTCAGCTGAAATAAACAGATAATCAATAGTGGCTTTATATTTTCCTTTCATGTAGGTAAAACTAGGCCCAGAAAGCCTATACTGCAAACAATTAATGAGCCCTGAGGTTTTAATTATTACCTCTAATAAATGTGAATCTCAGTGAATTTTTGTATTGGTGAGCCCTTTTTCTATCAAACTACAGTTAAAATCCTCACCCCAATGGATTATTCTTAATGTGATTAAGTATAGCTGTATTACTTTCATGCAATTAATTCTTTCTGATTTTGTTTGAGGATTATATAAGTTAATAAATTTACAGTCCCAAGTATCCCATTTTCAATCCAGAATCAATACCCTTCCTGGTATTAGATCTATCAATTTATTTAATGAAAAAGGAAAAAAATTAAACAAAATGCCCACTCCATCTGCATTATCCCTTCCAAAAGACCAATACGATGGTCCCCATGGCCAATCCCTTTTGAAAGTAGAAATTTGTACTAAGGAAAACATCCATGTTTCTTGTAAAAAAACATACCGAGATTCTGTTCTCATGAATAAACTGAAACAGTGCTTGACGTTTAATATTACTCGGAATACTATGAGTATTCAAAGACCCCCATTTGTGTGCTACCATGATCATGAAGTGACTAAAACCACACTATTTTATTTTTTCCTTTTTTTCTTCTTTTTTCCCTTATATTCTTTTGCAGTTAAACCACCAGTTTCCGGCACTGACTTCTGAGAATCAGAGTCCACTATATCCATTTCTGAATCACCCCAGTTAGTAAATAATGCTGCATAAGAATTCTGTGTTTCAATACTAGTAGTTGAGGGAAAGGATACTGGTCTCTGATTCTGAGAAGATCTCCTTGGTGGTAAAGGAGAGAGTGGAACATTTTCAACAGGGGGATTGTCAGACTTATCAGATTTCTCAGGTTCACTATAACAAACAGGAATAAGAACCTCCAGATTGATAGAACCTTCTGTCAATTCTGTTTTATTTACCACCTGATCAGTTTTTTTATCCACAGTAACATCTTTTACTAGATCAATTATGGGGGGGGGTGGATTTAGTAGTTTTCGTGTTACTCATAACATCCTGCAGTTGGGTTACACCCATACTTTCAGGGCCTTTCTCCTGTTTAGAAGAGGCCTCCTGGGCCTGCTGAATCAATAGATCTGGGCTTATGCAAGAAGCTTTATTTTTTGCCGCCCAGAGGCATTCTCAAACAACATGTCCAAACCCTTCACAAAGGTCACATTTAGTATGATTCATGCATTGCATAGTTACATGGCCTATTTCTACACAATTATCGCACCATGGCTGATCACAAATACTTGATAAATGAGTTCTAGAACCACATTTGTAGCAGGCTCTTGGCTGACCCCCATAAAAACAAACCCCCATCCCTGCCTACAGGAAGGAATTGGGAATATGTTCTCTTCCTGTGTCCATTTGTCATAATTTAACTTTGTACTTCCACCTCCTGTCCAAAATTGTTCAGTATCTAGAATTGGTTCAGGTTCACTCAGTATCTCTTACACTTTGTCCCAACCAATAGTTATGTCCCCACATGGACCCCTTGTTCCAAACATAATCATGACAAACTTAATCAGAGGCTTTGTAAGGGGGATTACTAAAAAGGGAGTCCATAAGGGGGAGAATTTAACCTGATTATAGCATTCCCAGAAGAGGTCTAAGGCATAGGATGTTCGGAAGCTAATATTGTAGTTATCTTCCCCTGAGATGTTGATGAATGCAAAGACATCTCTAGGGAAAAAGTGGAGGGAATCTTTCATTAAGCATTTTCCTGCATAATACCTATCAGGGTGCTCGGTCAATCCCTCTTTATAGCGAATACGGACCGCGTTTCTCCTTGGTGCAGCTTCTCTTTTTAAATGTGAAAAAAGATCAGACATTAAAGGTTTTTGTGGACCCAGAGAGGGAAGCGCACTCTTACTTTCACTAGGAACTACTTTTAAACTAGACTGCTCTTGACCACCCTCTGAATTTACTGTATTGTTTTTAAGAACAGCAGAGTTTAACAGAACCTTGGATTCCCCCTTTGTACTTTCACTTATATTAACTTCTGGGGCAATGTTAACAATGTGCTTATCCTTAGTATTTGGTTTCCAGTCTGGAGTAGAAGTTAAATTAAAGGAGGGATCCCGTAATGGGTCTGGTGTCCAGGATCCTGAAGCTGTTGTCTGCCAGCCCGCCTCTAGGATCGCTTTATGTGGTGACCAGTTTCCATCATGAAGTGATGAATTTGCAAGTCTCTGTTTATCTTTAGGCTCCACTCTTACATCCGGGATCTGTGACTGCAGATCTTTAGGTGGTGCAATAGAAAAAACATCAGTAGTCTGACTTAAAGATTTATCTCGCTGAGTAAAACAAAATTCTGTCACTCCTGCTTGTTGCGCTCCTTCCTTCTGATAGATAACTGTGCTATCAGCTGTTAAAGGCAGGTCTCGCTGTACCAGTATTTTAGACACGAAGCCGGCTTGTTTTGTCAGTTTTGGCTGTCGTCCAAAGGCAGTATTGTTGACACTCAGAGGGTTCGTAGATCCTTTGTTCAGAATTTCCCCTGCCATTTGAGGAATGGTCTTCTGTGAAATTACATTTTTAGGTAGTGAAGGCTTTAGGCACTCTCTGTCTTGTACGATACTCCCGCCAGCCTTTTCATGAGTTTCCAAGTCTTTTTCAGTTGCTGTAACTGAGTCAGTAGTGTTAGACACTCCTGATGATTGTAGGCTTATTTTAGACCTTTGACTACCCATTTTACTGACATAATCAACTCTTTCCCCTTCCATTTGAGGAATATTTTTCTGTGAAATCACATTTTTAGGCAATGAAGGATTTAGGCACTCGCGATCTTGTGCGATACTCCTGCCAACCTTTTTATTGGTTTTCACATCTTTTTCAGTTGCTGTAACTGAGTCAACAGTGTTAGACAATCCTGCTGATTGTAGGCTTATTTTAGGCCTTTGACTCTCCCTTTCACTGACATAATCAATTCCTGAGACATCACTTTTATCAGGTAATAGGTTTGCCTCATGAGAGATTTTTACATTCTGAAAGCTTATTTCGTTTAAAGTTACAGGGAGTCCAGGTACAGCAATTACAGTGTCTTCTCTTTTAACAACAGATTGAGTTTGGAAAACAAAATGCTCACTGTGCCGATCATCCTCTGAAAATCCCATTGCTTCATGATAAATCTCTTCTTGTTCTGTTTTAATTTTACCATCTTGAAGGGCCTCCTTTTGTGATGCAGTGAAAGGTGAGGCCTTCCCTTCTACCGAACACACAACCTCCTCCTCCATCTTGGTCCCATAGGAAAATGGGTCCCCCCTGCTCACAGGAAGCAGAGTAGGGGAATTTCCCCGGTGTCCTGGCCAAATTTCCCTCATTCACAAAAAAAAAAAAAATATACCACCAACAGCTTAATCTGGTTCAAGGTCAGTTGGCATTCATCTGTATCCCCCTCCCCCGGGTCGTACCTGAAAATAGGCAGGATTTGTCTAGTGCACTTACTCGGTCAACAAAAACGAAATAAAATAAATAAATTAATTAATTAATAAAATGTTGCCTGCGCCATAATCAGCATCGGCAACATGCCTGTTGCACCAGCATGGGTGAACCTTCCAAACCCGTTCTTCAGAGGTGGGTTATCACTTATAATAACATCTGCAAATTTGCACTAGCAACCCATCTTCTCACACATCATTGCTTCCTGTATGCCAGGCTTTGTTGGTTTCTCTCATCTTCATTACGGAACCATACTGTTGGAGGTGTTTTCTTTAGCACAATGTCTAATCACCTACCTCTGTCCCTGACATCACTCCTTCAACCTGCTTGTAGTACATACCCACTGAGCTCGGCTGACCAGGCCTCACAGTCTGTCTTGAAACTCAAGTATGAAGACTGGTGAATCTTCTTTTGCTTAGGCTGCTCCTAGGTTACAGAACTCAGTCCCTCCTGAAATTTACTTATGCTCCTTGGTTGCCTCGTTCTGTAGTAGGTACCATGAGTATCTCCTTATGGGAGCTAACTGCTCTCACTCTTAGGTTTCACTGCTCTGTTTTGCAGATTCTTTGTTGATTTACCTATACCATTGTATTCAGTGCAGTCATATGACCTACCCATTCTCTGGGCAAGCTAAGAGGAGATGATCCTAAATGCTTGTCTGATTTTTGCTTCTGAGTTAGGAACGTAAGTTTCAAAGGCTGATGATGTCCATCTTCCAAGTCTCTTAATGATGTGTACTGGAATGCTGAAGAAACTGCTCCAGTCCTGAATGAATGCCCTGAGAATTAATATGGGTTAGGTACAAGCCATCGCAGAAGGATTCTGTCATGATCCAGGAACCATTCTGTGGTCATAGGTGATTGCTTGTCAGAGGTTAACAGTGGTTGTGGTGGGTCTGAGCATGAGTGGAAGAGCATGTGTTTGTCAAGATAAGCTATATAAGATAACCAATTATCACAGGATGGGTAATAAGTTATGTGAACTCCTTTGTGTAATCAGTCTGTCTTTGTGAAAGGATAAAATGATTGGCTGTTTTCTGTAGATTGGCGATCTTAAGGAAGCTGATGGAGAAGGATGAAGAGACAGTGAATTCAGCTAAACAAATAGCAAAAGAAACCATGATGTTTAAGGTAAAATCAAATGGATTTGAGTTCAATAAATCCAACATGTTTCTCATAATGGAGCCATCTATAGGGAGACGTGAGGAGTTTTAGGTACTAAGTAAGCAATAATAAGACACAAGGGGATGTTCATTAGACATTTCTAACACATGACCAATGGTGTTGTGAGGCATGAGGCCACAGACTGAGTGTCTTCAGTCACTGGCCATGCAATGGAATTGTCTAATGCACTCCGGTGGAGTGTCTTATTGCACTGATAAAATGGGCTTATTTTTAAAATGAATCTGGAATAAAAAAAATGCATATGTTTAACACTGTAAATATTAAAAATGTATCCTAGTTTTTTATAAAATAGTCCCTCCATCTACGTGAACTGTATTTTTTTTTTTTTTTTTGCTTTAGCCTTTATGTCCTATTGGGGTTCCTGTAGTTGTAGTTTTTTTAAATGATGATCTAAATGATTTGGGAGTTCAGTAGTTAAGCTTAAGGGCACACTGCCTCCCACTATAGTTTTACTGTTTATATTTGAGGTATGTGAGGTGTAAGAAAGAGGGCAGGCAGTTGAGAACATGGATCACCTGAGTGAACGGCTGAACGAGTGGATGGCCGAGTGAGTGGAGAGTTGGGCTGATGGGAGGAAAGAGACACAAACAGAACAGGGTGCTGGTAAGAAAATTTAAAAAACTGCTGATCTAAAGCTGTTACTCTCTTGCCACCAGTAGATTTGAGTGAATGGCAGGTGCTTAGTTCGCAGGAGCAGAGATGGGATCTGTCTCAGTGTAGACATGGTTACCATGCACCCCCCTACACACACTGACAGGGTTACATTTAACTATTAAGTTTAAATTTCAGCTTGTGTATTTTGCGTTCAATTTATGTGAGCCACTAGTGGGAAGTAAGCCCTGTCAAACAGCAATTGGTTGGTTCGGACGGCTGCATTGGAGAGAGATGAAGGAACCGGACTATTAGGTATTTAAATGGAATGATCGAGTGACCAGGTGGCCGGGAAGAAAGATGTGATTTTGTGAGGAGCCTGCAGGAAGAGCGCTGTTTGCCACAATATAGCATGTCATACTATCATTGTGAAACTCTTCTAAAAAAGAACAAACAACTGTTGAGCACTCTCTAACCACAGTAACGTTATGGGTATGTGGCATTGTTCTTACAAGCTCAGATGTGGTTTCCTCAATGACAGCTGCACTTTCTTCAATGAGGGTCTCAGTTTCTCATACGGTTAGCGTTTCTGGATCTTTATCTACTGGCAATTCTGGTAGCACGATTACTACAAGCTGCTCATTGCTTACACTGACATAACAATTTAAAGTTGGCAACTTGGTTGCACAGTTTTGGGCTACAGTGTGGCTACTAAGGAAAAAAATGTCTGTTTTTCCAAAGTCAGCATTCCATTTGGGTTAAGGATACTACCTTACTGTGATGGGATCTGTAGGGAAGGGGGGGAAGGGAACATTGTTTAACCAGGAGTTGCACACTAAGCCAAAGCTTGTTTCCGGATGTAGATCTCTGACCTTGTTGTAGGCCGTGCATTAGACACTTCTGGTGCACGGCCAGCAACCAATCACAATGTGGATTTTACTTCCCATTTTATGAAGCTCTTTGAATGCCCAGTAGAAGAAGATTAACTGAAGGCTTGGAAAACAGTGAAGGCGAGGATGGACTGGACTGTGAGGAAAAGAACTGGATACCTTAAAGGTATTGTTTAATAGTTCCATATGACAGTTTCAAAGCTTGGTGGCAGAATGTTAGAAATTCTAGTACATGTGCAACATGAACAGAAATATGCTGGGAGGACTGCAATGTGCAGAATAAGGAATACTTTTTCCCGGCTGTGGAATAACTAGCTCAGGTAGCCAGAGCTAGGGTGGTTCACATGATGGTGTTGGCTTGCTGGCAATAAAATTCTAAATCACTGTGAAGTCACAGAATGAGGGAAGAGAAGTCATGATTGGACCTAAGTTAGCTAAATAATGGAGACACTGAAAGACCGAAAGTGGAAAAGAGGTAACACATCAGCTGCTTCATTTACATAGCCCATTATATGAAAACATTGCATTGTAATTTGCAATAAAGAGATAGCCAAGTCAGCCTCCACATGAACAGCATTATGGAATAGGATGAAGACCTTCCTTTGTTAATGATATCCACTGTGGGTTGGTTATCAGAAAAGATTACTATTTTCTGAAGGGACCATAATGACCCCAGAGGAAGGCAGCTGCCACAATAGGGTAAATCTTGAAAAGAGGAGATGTGGATGAAAAATCACGAAGCATGGTAATATCTGGAGGCCAGGAAGCAGCAATCCAAGATTGCTCAAATATAGGAGAATAGTCATGTGCTGGAGATGCATCTGTGTACATTCTGGGGTACAGGTCGGGAGAAAGTTCTTTATAGAACATTGAACAGCCTTTACAGGAAGCTAAAAAGTGTGAAGACATGGCTAGATCCAATTTTGCTGCTGTATAAGAGCAGCAATTCCAGCCACTGGAGGAGAGTCTGGTGGCTTGATTAGGAGAAAGTCATCTAACAGATGAATAACTGCTGGGCAGCAACAAATGTTTAGTAATGCCCAACAAAGCACTTCAGCAAACATGTCATAAACTTTGGGCCGCTTTTGCAGCTGAACATGAGGTGAACTGAAAAGTAATAGTGGTCCTCCCAAGACATGCCATATTGATGCCAAAGAGATGGATGAATGGGCACTAGCTTAAATGCATCCGTAATATCAGCTTTTGAGAGCTAGGAGCCAGGACTGAAGAGTTTAATGATGGTTATGGCATCATCGATTTGAGCATACAATAGAGAATATTCATTGGATGGGATCTACAAATTGATGCTAGGAGTAGAGGACAACTGAGGAGCAGACAGGTTGTTGATGAGACACTTCTTGCTCGAGAATTTTCTAGTGACAATACTCATGGGATTGATTTGATAGGTTGGAAATGGTGGGTGCTGAAAACGACCAAGGAAGAATCCTTTTTGCAGTTCCTTCTGTAACAGCTGATGGACGATGGCAGGTTCCTTCATAGTGGACTGAAGATTACAACACTGGAAGGTGTTGGAGGGGAGCACTGAGATGCCAGTGTGGAATCCATGTGAAAAGCCAAAAAGGATATGCTGCATGAGAGGATGGGAAGAATGAGAAGCTAGTAGCTTGGCGTCCCCATGCTATCAGTTCGGCCTTGCGCTACAAGAATGGGGGAACAGGCCTTCTCCTATTTTGCTCCTAAATTCTAAAACTCGCTCCCCACCGGTTAAACACTCCCCCTCCCACCTCTCCTTCAAACATTCGCTGTTCTCCCACCTCTGTGCACTAGGTAACTGCAACTGCAGGTAAATGGGAGTCCCCTCCCTATTTCTCTATATAATCATAGAGGTATAGGAATAATCTATTTTGTTGTATCTTAGCTACTGTGATTGGATAAATTGAACTGTTTATTATTTATATTATGTATGTCCACCCTGATTGTAATGTAATTGTACCTATTTTTATTGTTACTGAATTGTCCTGATGTCATCACTGTATTCTCTTTGTTGTACCCTCCCGGGTCGTGCCTGAAAATAGGCAGGATTGTTGCCTAGTGCACTCACCCGGTTATCAAAAGCTAATAAATAAATAAATGCATGTACAGATGTGACAGCCAGGAGGCAATGCAGAAATACTGCAGCATACCACAGAATATTGCAGTTTACTGCAGGGGCCATTGTAAGTCAATGGCAATTAAGCCCTTTTGTCATGCATGATTTTGTGACCTTTCATTACTGCAAGTTACTGCACTTCATCGTGACTGACTCCACTGTATGTTGACTGGAATAGATAGCAGAACTGATTTTCATTGAGGAGGCCTGTGAGCTTTCAAGCATTTATAGCGCGTATGGGCATCAGCATGGAAACTGCAGACATAAACGAATGTGCAGCCATCCACTGTGCATCCTGTATCATTGACATTGCTGCAAATGGATTGGACCCCAACTTACTTAACAGGGTGGTTAGCTGAGGAGAAAGCAGCAAGGAAAAGGGAAGTGGACTTTTTATGGCATCCCCCCCAACTGATGAGAGTTGAGTGGACTCGAGGAGAAACACATGTAGGAGTGGATATCACACTAGTTTTGCTGATGCTGATGGGCTTATTTAACCCCAGCTAAAGGTACACCAGTGTTGCCTGGGATATGGGGGGGTCAGTGTGCCATTGTGATATAGTTTATTATGCTAAGAGGAGTGCTGTTCTTTTTGTTTTACAGGTGGCTTTTACAGGTGGACAATGAGCCATAGTGCAGGAGAACCTGAAAACATGGAAAAATAGTGAACTGGATCACTGAGTCAGGCCCTCATGGAAGACTGGGCTCCCATACTCTAGTAGTTCTGAACAGAGAAAGAGGCGATACGTTTGCTAGCATTTTGTCTCTGGTGATTCCCTGCTGGTTTGTGGAAAGATGCTGTCCTAGGTGAAGGTGGAGGTTGGCCTTGGCATTATTCCCCTTTAAGAGGGTCCTCCAGGATTCAGGTGGAACCTTATCTTAATACATTTTGGAAGACTGAGGGTCCTTACCTTGTGGCTGATAGATCAAAAATCTGAAAGGACAAGGTCAATTTGGAAATAATCTTGCACTTTACAAAACTTTCAGGCTATGATAATATGTGCATTTGAGTGTAGAGTTCATTGCTGTCAAAAATGGTCTTTGAATCTTAAAATAGCAAAGTATCTTTTTATGATTATTTAAATACTTGTTAATTGAATTTGAATCTTCGTGACTTCTAATTTTAACTCAGTAGTACCAGATATTCCTAATTATTTCAGGTTTTTCTAATGAGCTGATTAGAGAAGTGGTCATGTCTAAGGAGCGTTTACTTAAAAATGTTAAACCTTAGGTTACACATGTTATATTAAAGGACTTCTACCATTTAAAGAAATACAAAATCACACATGCCCCCATAATGCAAAGCATCATGGGCTGCATATGCAAATCACCACAGATTATTATACTGGTTCAACTTTAAGCAGAAATGCATGGTGCCAAAATGCCTCTCACACAGTTTGCAAGGATGCCAACAGAAGACTTTATGGTAATTTTAACTACTTATAACCATGGTGAGAGGCTTAATAGTCAAATGAAATGGATTTTAACTAAACACTGTAGGTTAAGTTTATCAGCAGATCCCTGATAGAACATGGTCTGTGTGGAGCTCTGTGGAGAAGGGTAATTTCATGGCTCATTTCAAGGCTTCTTGAGGATTTACATGTATGCCACCTCTGCTGAGGGGTATTTATAACATGACTTTTTGGTTGTTTCAAGCCTACCACCTTGAATCTAGCATTCTTTTTGCAGCTGTCAGCACTCCAGGTTAGAGAAGAAACAGGAGAGGAGGCCTAGGAGATTGAAGGCCATGGTCAGGGCCTGGTGCCTGAGTTGATGCTAGAGCCTGTGTCAGAGTTGGAGAACAAAGAACAGAGGAAGAAAGAGATGGCAAGGTGCTAGAGAAGAAAGCCAAAAAACACAGATGACTCACATTATCCACATTATTTTAATACACAAATATAAAGTGAATGAAACAGAAGTAAACAGAAAACAGAAAAGGCTTAAAGGTTTTAAGTGAAGTGGAGGCACTGGTGTTAAGTGCAACAAAAGTAGAGGTGGAAAAGAAGAAGGCTGTGAGAATTTGCTGCCAGGGTGACAGAGGGGTTTTAAAAAGGGTCTAAAAGGCTTAAAAGGACTGACCTAATATAAATATATAAAACTCAAAGTATAAATAATCAGTAGGGTATACTACAGGGAACAGACAATAAGGCTGTACAGTAGTAACAGTGAATTTGTCAAGTAAGTTTTAAAGATTTTTGAAAATCCTTATTGAGAATTGTGAAACCATTTTATTGGGGAATTTTTTGTTTGCTAGTGTATCCACTGGTACCAGGAGATTTTAAATCTGTTATAACTTTGTGCCACCAGGTCACATGTCAACAGAGTATTAAGCTGAGCAGGTGCTGGCATTTCTCAGATTCACAAGATGCCAAGACGCCATTATCTGCTGTGCTACTGAGCACTACTGCTATTGAGTGCACAGCTAGTGTAGGAGTTCAAAAAGACCCAATTCATGGAGCTTTTACTGTAAACAAAGGTATAAAAGCCAAAGCTCTAGATTTGTAGGTATAACGTGTTCCTAGCTCTGAACTTTGTGAATTGGAGAGTCAGAGGGTCAGCGTAGTTCAATCCTGCAGAGGAAGCTACTTTATTTTACCGGAACACCGAACTGGCAGATTTTTGGCTTAGATTGGGCCCATACAAAGCAGATATGCTGCATCTAGCAAGCAAGTAAGTTAAAGAAGGATTTATAGAGCATAATTTATCCTATTTTGAGTAGTTTTACTGGGGATGTAGTTACAGCACTTAGAGACCCATTTAATGCATATGTTCTGATATATAAACAGTCGGTGGAAATAAAACATGGTCTATCTTAGGTCAAGGGTGTGTGTTTAGAAATAGAATTACACTGAATATATATAGAAAAACAGCATAGAAACAAAAATAGAATACAGGGAGAGGGATATAACAATAAGGGAAATGCAAAGGCAAAGAATAAAACAAGTGAAAATAATGAGAGCTTCTTGGGACCAATCATTGAGGTTCGTGAGAAGATCGTTACCTCCTCAGAGAGTATAAATAGTAATACTGGATCAGAAGAGTCCTATAATGAAGCAGCTGAATGTATAATGTTACCAGACATAGATAAAAGAGAAGATAGTATGTGCAGGGAATGGAATTACAAATTCACAGATTTGTGGGATTAGGGGGAGGAACAAGAAAAAGATAAAGATGGTTTCAGCCTAAAGAACTTAAAAGGGTTAGAGGAAAAAGATGAGGCAGAACACCAGGCCAAGGGAATATGGACTACCAATGAAATGGCTGTTAGAATGGCAGTCCAGCATTCAGATCTAGTACCTCAGTGTTCAGAAGGAAGAAGGATCAACCACAACCCCCCCAAAAAAAAACCACATTAAAACAAAAGATAAAACTACTGCTTGCCCTCTGGGCAAGCCATGTGAGAGGGCAGCAAGGAAGGCTGGGGGGATACTGGGATGCATAGGGAGAGGTATCACCAGTAGAAAACAGGAAGTTATTATCCCTCTGTACAGACAGCTGGTCAGACCCCATCTGGAGTACTGTGTCCAGTTCTGGAGACCCAATCTCCACAAAGACATAGATAGGATGGAAACTGTCCAGAGGAGGGCAACTAAAATGGTGCAGGGTCTGCACTAGAAGACATATGAAGAGAGACTTAAGGAGCTTAATATGTATAGCCTTGAGGAAAGGAGGGAGAGGGGGGACATGATAGAAACTCTCAAGTACCTCAAGGAATTAAGAAAGTCCAAGAGGGTAGCATCTTTCAAAAAAGAGGTGTGCAAGAACAAGGGGCACAATTTGAAGATGGGGAGGCTCAGAGGTAATTTAAAAGTATTTTTCACAGAGGGTTGTGGATGCATGGAACAGCCTTCGGAGGAGGTTGTGGAGTCAAAAACAGTGGTGGAATTCAAGCATGCATGGGACAGTCATAAGGCAATTCTAGGGGGTGGGGGTAGGAAGAAGTAGGCTGCTGGTTAACTAGGATCTGCAGCTTATCCATTAGGTAGGAAAATGGGCAGACTGGGTGGGCCAAGCGGTCCTTATCTGCCATCAAATTCTATGTTTCTATGTGTAAAGAGGAAATCAAAAAAACCAATTAGGGAAAATCCTCCAAAAAGAACTCAGACTACTAAACATGGAGGGAAAGTAGGCGGAAAGAAGGGTACAGGGAAGAAGGATTTACAGAGTGAAGGATCAACAAAAGCGATGCAGGAAGGCCTGAATGAAGGGGAAGAAAAAGGGAAAAATACTCCAATTACCCCAAAGGAAGAAAGGCAAAATGAGGCAACCTGGGAAAAAAAGACAGCAAAAGATAAGACACAAAATAATGTCAGATCCAGCAAAAAAACTGAACCCCCAGAATGGGAAGGTTTCAGTGGAAATTTGGAAACATTTTCTGAACAAAACATTAAAATATGATTTTGTTGTTCCACTTTATAAGGTTGGATGTATGATAGAGGAGATGGAGGAAAGTCTAACCAAAATGATGCAGAATTTACTGCTGGGTGTACTAGATGGTTATAGACATGCTATGGATCACATTAGTGTAATAAGACCTCTGTTAAACTCGGCATTGGTTTTACTGGTAACTGATCAGTGTGACGCTTGGCCAGCTGGTTATGATTGCTATATGATATTTGTAATATAAAAATATAGTAGGTGATTGTCTCACATAAGACAGCCTGTGCACCTGGGTGACTCTCCCACCAGGTTTCAGTGAAAACTACAGGATGTATAATTGACCAGGAGATCCTTGTAATGTAACTAACTTCCTTGAGACATTGCATTTTATGGCCGTTTTATGACCTGTTGCTGCTCGGAAGCTAGAAAACTAAAATATGCATTTTATGACTTCAGAAACCGGATATCATTAAGCTGATTCCTGCCAGATATCTTGCACCTAGGTGAGGGATTGCAGGGTTGTAAATCTTCAAAGGAACTGGCTGATCAAAGACTCATAATTTGGGAAATGCGTTTTTGCTGATGTCACATTATTTAATATATCTCCCAACAAGAAATCAATGTTTGTATTTTTTTTTCTATTCTGAAAGGGAGGAGCTAGATGACTTACCAAGGGGTTGGGGAGATGGAGTTGAAATGTATCCTTGTAACTGGGAAATATGACATATCTTTTTGGGCTCTTAAGAGACAAGATCTCTAACTTTAAAAGGCACTTATAGAGGTAATACATTAGATAGAAAAAGTTTAACCGTATTGTGGTAGGAGTTTTTTATTTGTAATCTTCCCATGTTCTTTTATGTGATTGTGAGCTCTTTGATATATTGTTCTGTGTTTACATTTTTCATATTTTTATCATCGTTTAGTAAAATCTTTATTTGAAAGATACTGCCTGGGTGTGTCTGTCACTTCTTTTCGCATGTGACGTACAGCGGATTAAGACTGACAAAAACTGTTGGAAAGCTTGATGGTGTTACTAAACTGGGAAAAGGTAAGAATATACTTAAGGTCTTTTATAGAGTTTAAGGGTTCATTTGGAAGCCTGGCTTGGTGCCACTGGTGAAGGATTGTACCGCAATCCCCGAAGAGGGTACGTATCTGAGTCTGTACATTGGGTACGCTAGCATAAGGTTCATAGTTTGAATCCCCCAGAACTTGAGACTAAAGGTGATTCGGACCCAAAAGCAGACAGGAGGGTTACCCTGTCTGTTACCTGTTCACATTACTGTGCTCAGAGGTTGGCACTGTAGGAGCAGAGGGCTTGACCTTCTGATTACATTTGTGACAGATTTGGTTAGCAGCGGTGCAATAAAATTGGTAACTGTTCAGTGTTTCAGCTTAATACTGTACAGCTCAGTTGCAAAATAAGGCAGTGATTTATTTTTAAAAAAGGAAACAGAACTATATCATTTTGCTTACAGTCAAGTTCCTACCTGTTTTATTTTTTTTCTAAAGTGCAAGTTAGAGTAGCCATAGTTAGGGAAGAAGATGGCTTCCAACTATAGCGGGTACACTGCAGACTACTTGAGGCAGTTGTGTCAGGACAGAGGAGTCCTGCACGAGGTGAGAGCCACCAAGCAGAACCTCATGGATGCCCTGTTGGCAGCAGAAGCCCAGAGCATCGAGTCACAGACTGTCACTGTAAAGGACCAAACCTTGGGTGTGGAGGGGCCAGCGGCCAGTGCAGTGTCCAGATCTGGTGAGGAGGGCAGCAAGGCCAGTGCCAGCAAAGAGCCACAGCAGCAGGGAAAGGTCACCAGTATTCTGGAGCCAGAAGTAGTCAAGCTGTAGGTTGAGTTGCACAGAATGGAGCTGGAGTTACAGAGAGAAGAGAAATGAGAACAGCAAGAGGTGAACCGTGAAGAGCATGAGCACCAGAGGCAACATGAACTGGAGAAGCTATGACTTCAACCACCAGCACCAAAGCAGGTAAGTGGCTTGGGTTTAACTGGAACTACAGGGCTGGGTTACAAATTAAATTCCAAATTGATAGCTGAATTTAAAGAGGGGGAGAATATGGATGCCTTTTTAAATTCCTTTGAAAAGGTTTGTATTCAGGCAAATATTCCTAGAGGGTCCTGGAGCTTCCAGCTATCCCTGCTGCTTACTGGGAAAGCTTGGGATGCATTGGGTCAAATGAGGACAGTAATGATTACAGCAAACTTAAAGCTGCACTTTTAAAAAAGTTTGATTTAACTGCAGAAGCATACAGAGCTAAATTCTGTATGCTCAGGAGAAGCCCTGACATGAGCTATGAGGAGCTAGCCATGAAACAACGTCAGTGTTTAAAACATTGGTGGGAAGGAATTGAAGCAAACTCTGTGAATAAAATTAAGAATGCTATATTGTTAGAACAGTTTTTTGGGGCACGCTCAGCAGATCTGAAAACCTGGTTGGAGGACTGAGATCCCAAAACAGTGCAAGAGGCTGCTGAACACTGGGACCACTATGCCAAGAGCAGACCTGCTCTGAGAGTGAATGGGGTGGGTGTGGCAGCACAGAAAGGGAAAAGCACACCTTCAGAGCAGATAAAACCCTCACTGCCTCCACCAAAACCAGTGAGATCCAGGTTTCAAAGAAAAGATTTCTCTGAGAAAAGAAACGAATGTTGGGTTTGTAAAGAAAATGGGCATATTGCCAGACAGTGTCCCAAAAGGATGAGCAATATGTAACATGGGGTCAAGAAAGAAGTGGGTTGTTTGTGTGTCCCTGGAAGCATATCTGTGAACATGAGGGGACACATGCACCCAGTCACGGTGAATGGTGTATAGACACAAGGGTTAAGAGACACAGGGGCATCCCTGACGTTGGTAAAAGGGGATCTGGTAGAACCTGGTCAGCTTATAACCAATAAATTTGTAACTGTACAAGGGTTCACTTGTGAGGAGCTGAAATTGCCACTTGCTAGTGTTCTCCAAGACTGGGGTAAAACTGGTGGAACTGTGCAACAGGTGGCTGTAGTCAAAACTTTAGCAGTTAATGTCATCCTTGGCAACAATCTCAAACAGGGATGGTGTGTGCAGTTACCCGTAGCCAAGCGGCAAGGGAAAATTTTAGTTCCCTGGACCCCACAGAAGCCATTGTGGAAATCACTGGGAGGCTGGTTCCCCAGCCTGTGTCTCCTGATATGGAGACTAATGAAAAGGGGGTAGAAATTTCCCCAGTAGCAGTTAACCACACAGCTACGGAGGGTTACTCTGAAGAAGGAGGGGTGACCCATTGTCAGAGGGTTAGGGATGACAGTAAACCTGAGTGCCCTGACGCTAGTGCTAGGGACCCTAGTTTAGAGACTGAAGGGGACCTGTCCCATACCTTGGTAATGTGTAAGGACTTTGCAGCAGCTCAGAAAAGTGACCCTAGGTTAGAGAAACTGAGGGCTTGGGCAGACTCTGATGGAGCACAGGGTAGGTGATGGTAAACATAAAGTTTATTGGGAAAATGGACTTATGTATACTCAGGCTGTGAAGACAGAGGGAGGGGGTGATAGGCAGGCAGCCTCTCATTCCCCAGGGGTACTATGAGCAGTTGCTCAAGATTGCACATGATATTCCCTTGTCTGGTCATCTGAGAATCATGCACACTATGCAGCAGTTGGCTCAGAATTTCTATTGGCCCAACTTCACCCAGCAGGTAAAGGAGTACTGCAGGTCTTGTCACCGGTGCCAAGAAATAGGGAAGGCAGGTAAGAAAACCCAAGCCACCCTAATTCCATTGCCCACAGTGGAGGAGCCATTCCAGAGGATGTGAATGCATATTGTGGGGCCTTTAAATACCCCCAGCTCCTCCGGGAAGAGGTTCATCCTGACTAAGGTGTATTATGCCATCCGGTATCCAGAGGCAGTCATGCTGTCCTCACTGAGGACAGACAAAGTGGCAGATGCCTTACTTGGGATTTTCCCCCATGTTGGGTTTCCGCAGGAAGTTATCACCGATCGAGGGGGTTCCTTCATGTTGGACCTGATGAAATGTTTGTGGGAGAAGTGTGGGGTGGTGCAGAGGTGCATGACACCTTATCACCTGCAAGCCAATGGGCTTGTGGAAAGATTTAATGGTACCCTGAAGTGAATACTCCAAGTGTTTGCTGAACAGCATGGGAAGGACAGGGAGAAATACCTTCCCCACCAGTTTTTTGCATACAGGGAGGTGCCCCAAGAGTCGACAGGATTTTCCCCCTTTGAGCTCTTATATTGACGCCCAGTGTGTGGGACTCTAGACTTGATCTGGGAGAACTGAGAAGGCAAGCACACCACCCAGGGCACTCCCATAGTGGATTACATCCTTAGGTTTAGGGAAAGGCTGAAAGAGCTTATGGGGACAGCCCAGAGCAACCTGGCAACTGTCCAATGGAAACAAAAAATGTGGTATGACCACAGAGCCAGAGCTCACTCATACACAGTGGGTCAGGAAGTCATGGTCCTTATTCCGGTCCAGAAAGACAAGCTGTAGGCTGAGTGGGCAGGACCGTACAAAGTGATTAGAAAGGTAAATGATGTGAACTATATCATAGAGTTACCCGACAGAAGACATACAGAAAGAATGTACCATGTCAACATGAAGCCACATGCTAATACGGCTGACATGGTGTTTGCAGTATGTAGTCCTGGGGAGGGGATGGATGAAGGAGAACCCCTTCTGGACTTACTGGAAGAAAGCAAGTGGGAGTCCTCTGTGGAGGCAGTTAAACTGTGACCCCAGCTGGCCCCGGACAAGATTCAGAAAGTAAGGGAGATTTTAGCAGACTTAGCCCCACTGTTTAGCACCAAGTCTGGACTTACCCCCTTAGCAACACACAGTGTGGAGACAGGGACACAGACACCCATATGGTGGACAGCATATCGGGTGTCAGAGGCTGTCCAAAAGGACATTAGGAGGGTGGTGGAGGAAATGCTGTATTTCAGGGTACTCCAGGGATCCCACAGCCCCTGGGCCTCACCCATAGTCCTTGTGCCCAAGCTGGATGGCTCTACTCATTTCTGTGTGGACTATCATTGACTGAAGGCAGTCACGAAGTCAGATGCCCACCAGATGCCCCGGATGGATGAACTCCTGGACAAGTTGGGATGGGTGACATACCTTACGACTATTGACCTGACAAAGGAGTATTGGCAGGTAGAGTTAACTGACATAGCTAGGGAGAGGTTGGCCTTCCTCACTCTGACAGGCTTATTTGAATTTAAAGTAATGCCTTTTGGAATGAAGAACGCCCCAGTCACTTTCCAAAGGTTGGTGAACCAGGTGTTAAATGGTGCTGTGGAGTACACTGTGGCATACGTGGATGACATTGCCATCTTTAGTGCTAGCTGGGAGGAACACCTGTCCCACCTTAGGGAAGTGCTGGGCAGGACACAGAGGACTGGGCTTACTGTCAAAGCTGAGAAGTGCCAGGTGGCCATGGCTGAAGTGGCATACCTCAGGCATGTTGTAGGCTGGGGACAGCTCCATCCTAACCAAGTAAAAATAGAGGTGATCAAGGCATGGCCCAGGCCAGAAATGCAGAAGAAGGTTGGGAGTTTTTTAGGGACAGCAGGGTACTATAGGAAATTTGTACCCAATTACAGTGTCCTGGTTGCTCCCCTATCTGGCCTGGTAAAGAAAATGATGCCTAAGAAAATTACTTGGGAACCAGCCTGTGCAAAAGCCTTTACCATACTGAAGGAGGCACTGTGCAGTGCTCCTGTGTTGACAAGTCCTGACTGTAGCAGACCCTTTATAGTCCAGACTGATGCCTCAGACATGGGTATTGGGGCAGTACTGAGTCAGCCATCCAACCAAGGGAAAGATCACCCTGTAGTGTACCTGACTGAAAAGTTACTTCCCAAGGAGCAGGCTTACTCTACTGTGGAAACAGAGTGTCTTGCCATAGTGTGGGCCCTAAGGAAGTTAGAGCCATACTTATATGGGCAGCATCTGGAGGTACACACTGATCACATCCCCCTGGTTTGGCAGACCCAAATGGGAAAAACTAATGGTAGACTATTAAGACGGAGTCTTGCCTTGCAAGGATATGACACGACGATCTTACATAGGGCTGGAGCGACCAATCAGAACACAGATGGCTTGTCGCATATATATGAGGAGTGAACTGACTTGGGAAGCTCATCCCATGCAGGGGATACAGCCCCTAAATTCAGTCTAGGTGGGGAGGATTGTGATGCTTGACAGCTGGTTATGATTGCTGTATGATATTTGTAATATAAAAATACAGTAGGTGATTGTCTCACATAAGACAGCCTGTGCTCCTGGGTGACCCCCCCTCACCAGGTTTCAGTGACAACTACAGGATGTATAATTGACCAGGAGATCTCTGTAAGGTAATGAACTTCCTTGAGACATTGCATTTTATGGCTGTTTTATGACCTTTTGCTGCTCGGAAGCTGGGAAACTAAAATACACATTTTATGACTTCAGAAACTGGACATAATTAAGCTGATTCCTGTCAGATATCATGCACCTAGGTTAGGGATTACAGGGTTGTAAATCTTAAAAGGAACTGGCTGATCAAAGACTCATAATTTGGGAAATGAGTTTTTGCTGATGTCACATTATTTAATATATCTCCTGACAGGAAATCAATGTTTGTATTTTTTTCTATTCTAAAAGGGAAGAGCTAGATGACTCACCAAGGGGTTGGGGAGATGGAGTTGAAATGTATCCTTGTAACTGTGAATATGATATATCTTTTTGGGCTCTTAAGAAACAAGATCTCTAACTTTAAAAGGCACTTATAGAGGTAATACATAGATAGAAAAAGTCTAACTGTATTGTGGTAGGAGTTTTTGTTTTATAATCTTCTTTTGTTCTTGTATGTGATTGTGAGCTCTCTGATATATTGTTCTGTGTTTATGTTTTTCATGTTTTATCATCTTTTAGTAAAATCTTTATTTGAAAGCTACTGCCTGGGTGTGTCTGTCACTTCTTTTTGCATGTGACGTATAGAGGGTTAAGAATGACAAAAACTGTTCAAAAGCTTGATGGTGTTACTAAAGTGGGAAAAGATAAGAATATATCGGAGGTCTTTTATAGAGTTTTAAGGGTTCATTTTGGAAGCCTGGCTTGTTGCCACTGGCGATAGATTGCACCGCAATCTCCAAAGAGGGTACGTATCTGAGCCTGTACATTGCATATGCTACCATAAGGTTCACAGTTTGAATCCCCCCTGAACTTGAGACTAAAGGTGATTCAGACCCAAAAGCAGACAGGAGGGTTACTCTGTCTGTTACCTGTTCACATTACTGCACTTGGTGGTTGGCACTGTGGGAGCAGAGGGGCTTGACCTGCTGAGCACATTTGTGACAATCAGTTCTATATACTGTATTACGAGCTATAAGATCAAAACAAGGAGAAATCAGAAAGGTGGGGATAGATATGGGTGAAATTTTAATTCTGGATGATCTTTTCCCGGAGTTTTAAACAGATGAACAGCGAAAACAGAGTAAATGTAAAAGAAAAGCTTTTGGATACATTGAGTGTTATTCTGAAGTCACATGTCTATAACCATGAAAGAGAAAGGGTAGAATGATGGGAGAAGGATGGGCACATATCATTGTTGCTCCCCAAGGGGGAATTTATTTGAAAAGATTCTGAGTAAACAGAAAGTGCTGGATGAACTGGGCATCTATGTACATGTAGAAAATCAAACTGAGGGGAACAAATCCCAGAGTAAACCAACCAATAAAGTGATTAAAACAAAATGGGAAATTCTGATAGAAACCTCTAATGGATATGAGATTCTTGTAGAGAAGAGCTGATGACAAAAACCTGTAGTTGGTTTAGGAACGAGGCCACAGGGCAACACTCTAGGAACTAAATATACTTGTAAGGGGACTAGAGGGAGTAAACCACAAAATGGCAGTATAATTAAGGTAATGTCCTGGAATACATCAGGTCTAGGGAATAAATTAGGTGATCTGGAACTGGAAAAATATCTCCAACAATTTGACTATACATGTCTATAGGAAACTTGTCTGAAGGGTACAGTCTATTTAAATGGCTATAAAGCTCATAGTAAATCTGCAAAAAAATACAAAAAATATGGGCAGAATGCAGGTGGTCTGGCAATTTTTTGCAGATTAGATAAAAATATTCTCACAGAAGAAATTCTAAATAATAATGATAGGTACTTGGCCATCAAGATTACATATGTCAATAAAAAAGAATAGTTGTGGTGAGTTGGTATGTGCATCCAGAGAACAGTGGATATGGTAACAAGGAATGGTTAAATTCATTGGAATCATTATTGGATGAACAAATCCTATAATTAAGCAATAATGCATGACAGGGTGTGGTATATCATGGGATATCACCACACCTCGGGTGTGTTGTGAGGCATGAGGCCGCAGGTTGAGTGTCTCATGCACCCAAGAAGTGACAATATCCCATGACATACCGCACCCTGGAGTACATTATTACTATTATGAACTGGGTCCATTTTAATTTTCATACTAAGGATTGAAATAAATCAGGTTTTTATTTTTTTTTAAATGAGTATGTGTACATGGTAAAACATAATCCTGCACCTTTATGTTTAATGTCCAGTAGGTCTCAGTATTGCAGAGAGAATACAGTAGTATTAGTATTGAGATGATCTTGTCTACTGTACTGCCTCCCCCCCACACACACTCTGCTTTTTAAGTGAGCTTTGGAGAAGTGTGGAGTTCCACAAATTGAGTGGGGATTGCAGTCTGTAAGTGTATAGTGCTTTCAAACTTTTTTACTGAAAGTCTGGGTTCAGCTGACTATGTATGTGACTTCAAAGTGGTGCCCTAGCATTTTCCTTTGTTGTGAAGCTGCTGGTTTGCACGGACTCAACCTGGGGGCTCTCCACTTTGGTTTTAAGTAAAAGCATTGTGGGTGAAACACTGATCGAGACATTGCAGTTTATTTTTAATAGCCACAGTATTGATTGTAGAATTTCAGTGATTGAGGAACTTTTGGTTTCACTGTTGGCGTGACGCAATGGTTGCAGTTTGAGAAACCAACTGAGTAATGGCTTCAGGATGGCAGTTTGTGACATTAAAATTGTTGTTGGATGTTCTGGTTAGCACCAGCTGGGCTAAGGTATGGAGGGGATTAGTAATACCAAATTGTTAGGACCGATGTAGATGCACTACCGACTCAGAGTTTGTTTTCATTTTTGTATTTGGCGCTGTTGCTGATCACAACTTTAACCAGGCTGTCTGGGTGCTGTGCAGAGTGGGTGGTCAGAGGAGTTCATTGAGAGTGAGGAGGCTAGTGGCCGGAGGCCTTTTGAAGCTGTGATTATGTAGTGGGATATAATCATAGCTTCAAATACCTCTCATCCAATGAGCTTCTTAGATTTTTTTAATCCAGTTCATAACTGATATTATAATACTCGGTGACTTTAATGCAAGGCTGGGCCAATTGCAAGGGATATCAGAAGAGTTAAAGAACATTTCGACATTACATAGCAACCAGGGACTATTGATGGATAGGGACTCCAAAGATTTGACAATAAATAAAAGGTGATTCAAATTACATGGGTCTCTAAAGGATAAGAATTTCACACTGCTTAATGGTAGATTGGGCAGTGATTTGACAGGTAATTATGCATTTGTGGGAGGTGATGGATCATTGGTTATAGACTTTGCTTGGGTAAATTACAACTTGCTCACAGGCTGTAATAACCTAATGATAAAGTTAAGACCAGAAAGCCCACATGCAGTTTTAGAGATCAAGATACTGACAAATGAGATAAGAGTGGACAATAGTACAAAAATGGTGCTAATTAAAACTATAAAGAAAAAATGCATAGATTGACAGATAATAGAAGGAAAGGACTTTATAGCACTATTAGGAGGTAAAGGAATCCTTAGAGATCTAATGAACAACTCAGATAAAGAAGTGGATAGAAGTATTATTTCAGAATATGCAAACATTATGAGAAAGATCTCCAATGTTATTATCAAAGAAGTAAATTCTCAGAAAAAGAGGGGTGAAATCTGGTATGATAAAGAGTGCAAATATGCAAATAAATAGTTAAATAATTAAGAATATTGAAACATAATCCATGCTTAAATAATAACAGAATTATGAATAAATTGAGGAAAGAATATAGGAAAATCTTACATTCAAATAGGGAAAATATATTTAGCATTTATGGACAGAATTAGAAGAGGCAATACTACAAAAAAAAATTAAAAAGTTCTGTCTTATTGTCAGGAAAGGAATGAATGACTATCATGAAGAAATAGACTTGAATATTGAAGCAAATGTTTGGGTAGAACATTACAGGAATCTCTTCTTTAATAATAATGTGGAATATACTGTAATACAAAACTAAAATTGAATTTGGAGAGAATTGATTGGATCCAACTAAAAGAACAAATCACTGAGAATGAGATAGCTATAGTGTTACATTCCTTTGCTGCACACAAAGACCCTGGACCCGATGGGTGCCCCTAGATGTGATATGGAAAACTAAGGCTTTATGGATTCCTTTTTTGCATCAATTATTTGATTATGTAGTAGAAACTGGCAAGGTCCCATGTAGCTGGAGAACTAATATAATTGTCCCCTTACATAAAAAGGGGGACAAATTATCCAAATTGTTATCACCCAATAAGTCTAACTGATTGCACTGAGAAAATATTTACCAGAATTTTAAACAGCAGAAGTATAGAGTGGGTTGATAATAACATTCTGGATGAAGCACAGGCTGGTTTCAAGTCACAATATTCCACAATAGACCAGTGTTTCATTTTAGCACATCTGGTCTACAAATATAGGGTCATTAAAAAATAAAAGTTATACTGTGCCTTTATAGATTTAAAGGCAGCATTGGATAAGGTTAACAGAAGTAAACTATGGGAATGGTTGGGACAGTTGAAATTAGATCCATCAATAATAAACATAATCCAATGCCTTTATAATGAAAATTACACCTGCATACGCTATAGCAAGAATGGGGACTTGAGTGAAAAATTTTGTACTAATATGGGGTGAAATAAGGTTGCACCCTGTCACCTTACTATTCAGTGTATCCTTTAACATGGTTCTGCAAACATTATATGGTTCTAGTTTACAAATACCAAAGACAGGAGATAGACCCGGCCCCTACCTAGCATATGCAGATGATGTTGCCTTCTCTCCACAAGCTTCATTGGCATGAAGAGAATGTTAGATAAGTTTCAAACAGAATGTGATAAAGCAGATTTACAAATAAACTATGGGAAAACATACTGATCTTCGGAGGAAATAAATCATACAAGTATTTTGTAAATTCTCAGAAATTAGAGGTAGTGAAATAATTCTGTTATCTGGGGCTGACAGTTACACAAGAGGGAACATGGAGGAGGCATGTGCAGGAGATAGAAAAGAAAGCAAAAAGGTTCATACCAATAATGATCTCATTCTTATACAAATATGGGGGAAATCTGTGAGAGGTAACATTAAGATAATAAATGCAAAAATTAGGGGCCAATTGTTTTAGGGAGCAGAAATTTGCAAAAACTGTCGGGTTTACCTAATGGCACCCATCAGTGCTAGTAAGGGCCAAATTGGGCCAATTTTTGTGGAATGTCAGATTAAACAAAGGGCAGTCAACCATTGGCTCAAGGCATATGGAATAGTGGAAAAAAGACTCCCTAGAAAATACTTAGAAGAATCAATCATCTATCTAAACCAAAACACAGTTTTCCCTATCATTTCTACTGTAGGAAATACTATAAAACCATATGGGCTGTTAGATTGCATATTTGACATATTCAGGTGTCCTATGATTTGTGTCAAAGAAGAAGTAAGGAGAAGAGTAAGAGATATATTCACCCAAAAGGATTTGGAATTATGCAAATAATATAACATTTGCAAATGGATTGTTAAAAATGAAAAAGACCATCAATTGGAATCTTATCTAGTAGTAATAAATAATCCAAGCAGCGATAAACTACTCACGTGATTTAGATTTAAATGTTTCACAAGTAAGTGGAAAAGGGAGCTGTTCAATAAAAAAAGAAGATGGAGCAATTGTCTATGCAAGTGTAAACCAAAAAAAGATGACTTGGTTCATTTAGTTATGCCCTGCCTTTCATGAGAATGATTCCAGAAAGATATTTTGGGAGACATCCTGGAAATCTTATGAGTATGATGTCTGGTAGCATATTTGTTATGATGTCTGGTAACATATTTGTTAAAAATTGCACAGTAAACGAGTTTTGAACCCTGTGACCTGCATCCTAAAGATAATGGGGTGGGGGTGGGGCTGCACATTGTGGGGATAATAACCTGTTGTAATAATTTATGGTAGAACAGTTGTCATGTAGCAGAAAGGGGATTATAAGGAGAACATTTTAGAAGGAAAGTGAAGACTCTTCAAAGGTCGTGCAGCGGTCTTTTATTGCCTTTTATGTTCAAAGGACTTCAGTCCAATTTAGGAAAAGGGAATACAGACTGAATACTCTATAGGAAGTGTAGGTAACCAAACCTGAATCCGATAGAGTTCTGTTTACACTTGGATGGATATCAAGTTAGCTAGGGAAATATGGACCCTTTCATGACCCAACAATTGAATTCAAAAGTACAGTATTCAAGACTGATATTATGGGCTTTTAACATTTTAAATGTAGTGTACAAATATATATTTGATATGATGAAGTATGGTAATGATTTGCAAAGCAATGATGCATTGTAATAACTTTTAAAGTCGATCAATAAAATTTAACTTGAACTTGAACTATTAGCATGCCTAAGTTTGAACTATTAGAATGCCTTAGTTTGATTAATTAATTGTATAATCATTAATATGATCTAGTGCAATGCCTATGTGGCTTCTACTTAGGAGAAGCTCACCTCACTTAGGGTATTTTTTGGAAGTTTTGCCTGGGATAGGGTGGAGGTCCTTTTGCACAACACTGTACAGTATGTCCCAGCCACAAATACATAGTATGGAGAGTATGGGGCTGGGAAATGTCCAGCAGCCAAATTTGTGTACAATGGGACAGGACCATTTTGAGATCCTACGTCTTGCCAGCAGCAAGTGTTCTCATATTCTCATTTCTAGGACTAGTAGCTATGAATTAAGTAGGTATAGAGCAGGCAATTGTAGTATGAACTTATAAAGTAATAACTCAGAGGCATATAGTGGGATAAGATTTGGTGGAGTCCTTTTGAGATGCAAGGGATCGCTTGGCAGAGTTCACACCACACAAATCCAAATAGTGGTACTGTATGTGTTGGGTTAACATGCAGTGGGTTAGTGGAGGGGCTTTTACCTGGATTTTGGGCACTCTTTTGAATTACCCCTTTGCTGGTCAGACTGCCCTGGTTAGTCAGTATAGAACGGAAATAAATGGTTACCTTTTGCTAAGAAAAGTGGTTTGAAAAGTTCCAGCATGTAGATTGTAGATAGCTTAGAGATTGTATCTCAAAAACTTTTAATTTAATCAGATCATACTTTGTTAAAGGTAAATTGTCTAAAATTGAACTCATGCCTTTTCAAACAGAGTCATGTTTAACATTAACTTATTAGATATGCAGTTATAAAGTCATTAACAGGGGCTGGGAAATAATTAACCATAGTTTGATTTATATTGCTGTCTTTGGCTGTTATGTTTGTACACTCATTAGGGATATTTCACTTTATTTATTTATTTGAATTTTGGTAACTGGGTAAGCCCACTGAGACCACGCAGGCCCTTTTTCAGGGGCGACCCGGGGATGGGTACGTAGGACAAGCAGTTTACCGAGTACAAAGAGGCACCATGCTGTACATAGTTGGAGGAAATAATGTAACAATGCAGTACAGTAAATAGGACTGTAATACATATGGAGAGTCACAGTTCTATATACAATCTACAACAGTGCTACAACGCAGTACAAAGTTGTGCTTTGACGTGATAGAAAAATAGGGGCCATACAACAGGACGGATACACTGGTGCTCACACTACACATTGGAGAACAGCAATGAGCAATGCTATGCAAATTTTGTTTAGACTGGAGGGAAGTTGGATGCAGTACTTAGGACAGTTATTCACGAATGCCATTATTCTCACTTTAGAAATAGTGATGTATAATACAGGTGATCAAGTGTTTACAGTACAGCGGTAGTGGAGAATTAAACATTGGGATTATAGGAGAACATGGTACAGGCATAAGCATGTAGGTCAGTTGGTGCAGATACAGGTTTCAGAATCAGATAAGTAGGTTTGCAGAGCAAGTTTGAACCGAGGAAGGGTAGTGCGGAAGAGGATAGATGGGGGGAGGGAGTTCCAGGCCAATGGGGTGGCAAAGACAAAGGATCTTCTACCAGAGGATAGATGTGTCTTTGGTATGGCTAAGAACAGAAGAGAGGTTGAACTGAGAGACTGCCTAGACTGCTTTCTTGCAATAATGTCAGATAGGCTTGGGGGGGTGTAGAGATGTGTGACATTATAGGTGAGGCAAAGCAAGGTGTACCGGATTTTGTGTTCAAGTTGTAGCCAGCCCAAGGATGTGAGTACAGTGCAGTGGTGTTGATGGGGGGGATGAGTGCTCCGATGTCAAAGCATCCTGTCTTGTGATATAGCTGCTTTAATTGGTTGTAAGGGATTCCTTGAGAGATAATAATAGGGGAGCCCTGTATCTTACAGGACAACCATAAAAGGGGTACTCTCAAACGTCTGCCAAATAAATTGTGGCATCACACAGGGTTCTATTTTAGGCCCCCTGCTTTTCTCTCTCATCATTAATAATCTCCCAAAAATCTGTCAAAACACCAAGATAGTTCTCTATGCAGATGACACAGCTCTATACTGCAATGATAAAACCCCCGACACCGTGTTCTCCAACCTGCAAACTGACTTCATAAGGCTTCACTCTTGGTTCCTTCACAGAAACCTAGTTCTTAACACAAAAAAACTAAGTATGTGCTTTTGCAGGCCCCAGAAAAAATGAAGAATTAAACCTCACTCTCTCTGACCTTCATGGGAACAGTATCGTAAAAGTCGAAGATTTAAATATCTGGGCTTGGTTCTTGACCCACACCTCACTTTCCAAGTACATATTACTAATCTTATCAAGAAAATAATCATGAGGTTAGGACTGCTATTCTGGATCAGGAAATTCCTCCTTCCAACTTTGAGATCTCACCTTGCTTGCTCCTTGCTCCTTTGCCTGCTTGAATGTGGCTCCATGGTCTGCTCCCCCCATGTCTGTTCTTTTCTCCAAACTGAGAACCTCTTACAACAACACTGCACATTTTGTCACTGGCCTCCCCTGGTCCATCCATCACTGTTCCCTCTACCCTCCTCTCTTGTGGTTACCCCTGGAAGGAAGGTTTCAACTTAAAACACTTCTTTTTCGACGCAAGGTTAATCTTAGCTTATTGCCACCAAGTGTTTTGGACCATTTCCCCAAATCTGCCCCCAAGTGTAGCACCAGAGGGAGCACCAGCCAAATTTTTGAGGCTCCTTTCCTTCATACCACACACATGCAAAACTCCATCTGCTATCCTCGCACCCAATCCTGGGGCTCCATCCGTTTATTTACTACCTCCACAAAAAATTTGCTCCTGAAGAGTTATTTATGTAAGTGCCCCCTGCGATAAGTTTCATATAGCAGTTGTGAGGTTGCTCTCCTCTCCCTTAAGGGCATCCCTCACATCGCCTCCTTCTTCTCCATCCACACCCCCTCTGCTCTATGCTTACTGTCTCATCTTCACCTCCCCCTCCCACCGTCTACCTCCCTCATCCTCACCAATATTTATGACTGTCCTCATTCTTATTTAAATTTATTGTAAATATAGCTATTTCTGCTCTTTTATTTTTCTTTTGCTGTATATGTTGTGATACTCTGTAACCTGGATGACTGTGAAAACGTGTATGTTTGCTCTTGTATTTTTCTTTTGCTGTATATGTTGTGATACTCTTTAACCTGGATGACTGTGAAAATGGGCATGTTTGCTCACACTCTTTCCAGTATAAAATAAACTTGATCGATTGATCGAAAGTAATGGAAGTAGTGAGGCTGTGGCAATTTTTAGGCAGGATGCATTAGATAGCAGTGGACGAAGATGGTATAGCTTACCAATCTTTTGGCAAATGGTTTGGGTGGTTTTGTTGACATGAGCCTCGAAGGTGAGGTTTGGGTCTAGCCGGATGCCCAGGTATTTAAAGGATTGAACCAATTTAAGGGGTTCCCCATAGCTGAGGATTAAGAGCAGTTTTACAAGAGCGGGGATGGAAAAACATAGTTTTTGTTTTTTTTTGTGTTTAGAAGTCAGTTGTTTTTAAAGAACCATGCTTCTAAGTGGTGGAAGTCAGATTCCAGGTGCTGGTTAAGCCACTGTGTGTCAGTTAAGGATCGGTATAAAATGGTGTCCACATAAAGAAGAACGAACACCCCTCTACAGAAGTCTGGCAACTCATTAATGAATAGGGAGATGAGTAGGGGGCCCAGGATAGATCCCTGGGGAACACCATGGGTAATCTGTCTGAAGGAGGATTGACAGTTAGCTCATTTGACACTTTGAGTGTGGCAGGATAGGTAGTCTTGAAGCCAGGAGGTGGATAGTTAATCTAGTCTCAGGGTCTATAGCTTTTATATCAGCAATGTGTGGTTCACCAGTCAAAAGCCTTGGAGAGGTCTATAAAGATGGCTCCTGTGGCTAGACCATGATTGAAGGTATGGTGAATGTCTGAGGTGACCTTGATGAGTGCAGTGATAGTACTATGATTTTTGTGGAATCCATGCTGGCAGGGTGATAGGAGTTGGTGATGTTTAAGGTAGTTTTGAAGTTGGTTATAAAGAATTCTTTCTTGTACCTTAGCCAGGTGGCAGAGGATTGAGATTGGTTTTCAACAGGGGTGGCTAATCCCCCTTTATGTATTGTGATTACTAGTGCCTTTTTCCATTTAGAAAGTATTGTTCCTTCGAGGAAGGATCTGTTTATAGGGTTTTGAACTGGTACGGCAAGTGCCAGTGCTCCCCATTTTAAGAAACTTGGCTCAAGTGAGTCATGGCCAGGTGAGTTGTGTTCCTTGAGATGTTGAAGTAGCCTGAGAACCTCTTTTCAGGTAGCTAACTTGATGTGGAATTGCGGGTTATGCCCTCGAGGGATTTGTGGTTGTAGAGAGGTGATTGCCTTGGCTTGTAGAGAAGTGGTTGCTTTGGCTTGTAGTGAAAGGGGATACATAGCTGGCGAGGTCCATGAAGAAATTAAGACCATCTGCTATTGAAGCTAGGTCGGATACTGTTGAGTCCTTGGTAGATAGCGAGTCAGGGTAGGTGGAGGTTTTGTCTTTGAGGAGGAAGTTTATCTGGGCCCAGAGTTCTTTGGGATTACTACATTTTATTATAATTATGTGTTTTAATGTATCAATGTATCAAGCACTTGCTGGTTTTAATTTTTATTGATTCTTATCACAAAGTAATTTGGCATTTATTGATATTTGTAATGTACTTGGTATTAGGTACTGTTTATTTAGTTAAGCCTATTTTATTGCTCATTGTACTATCAAATTTGTAATGGTTTGAATGACCAAACAAAAAAAATGATTGTTTGATTGACTGATTGAATAGGGTGTCCATGAAGGTCCAGGTGAGCAGGAAGATTGGAGATGGAATGAGATAAGCATAGAAGAGAAGCAGAAACCAAGCTTGATGATTGATTAAGTCTGGTAGGATTGGTAGAGAAATTGGAGGCAGAGACTGTTAGAGGACAAAGGGGAGCAAAATGGTTAAAGGAGACACATTGGGAGCTGGAGTAAGCACATTGCCCAGTGAAGTGGTGGCAGAAGAGCTCATTGTCGAGAACAGTCCTATTCAATTTTGTATTGTAGTATGCAAAAGCCACAACAGCTTTAGTGGAAAAGGATCAATTGTAGCCATAGAAATGAGTTCCTCCATAATGAGTTCTTAAGTCGACCAAAAGATAGAGGTAGGAGTCCAATTCCTCGCGTCTTGAAGGAAATGCAGGACAGATGACGTGATAGAAGCTGAAAGCTAGGATGAATTCAGACAAAGTCAATTTCCTCAAGAATCTAGGATCTTTAGACTTCAAAATTACAGAAATGTTGCCACAGGAGACAATTCAGTTGTCCATTGTCCCGTGGGAAGAGATGAGGAGGGAAATCAGGTTAACATCCTTTGCAATCAATAAAAGTCTCTGTGGAGGTGATCTGGGAATAAGGTGGATGGGAGAGATAACTAGAGAAGAAGGAGATGACATACCTGAGTTTTGGAGTAGTGATGGCTCTGTACCAGAGAGAATAGTACAGTAGACTGAGTATTCAGAGAAGCAGGAATATCCGGAGCGGTGCTGGTAGATGGAACAACAGGAGAAGCCGATGAGTTGGAAGCAGGAGTAGGCTGAGTGGTTCACCCATATCAGTGTGACGGTCATTTTGTTGACACCAATATGGGTGAAGGCAATATGCCACCTGGCATTAGGGTGCCAGGCATTGTGGCTCCTGGGATGTGTGGTGCCAAAGCACTGTCCTAGGAAACAGTCCTGTTTTGTGGGGGGTATTACCCCCACATCCCCCAATGCAGGGGGCTTAACCCCCTGAAAATGAATATAACAACCTCCGGGGTGGGCATGCCATGGAGGAGGTAGAAACAGTGTGGGCACAAAGGGTGGCATGACTGAGGGGCAATCTAAAATCAAAACCACCCCTGTCATCATCACCCTTGTTGTGATGCCCTAATTGTGGCAACAAAATTTACTCATTGTTCTAATGGTATACTAGGCTGAGCTGGGAAGCGAGCTTCAAGTACTGTCATACAAGTTTGCAGGTTGGCAACTGATGTGGCTAACTGAGGCATGAAGTCCCGAATGTCCAATAACGTAGAGGATTAAGGTTGAGAAACAGGCTGACTGACACTAGGATCCCAAATGGGTTGAGGCTGAGATGCTAGGAACAAATCGTTTAACTCCTGTTTATGGACAGAAGCCGATTGTTGGATACCTCATCTTTGTAGTTTGGCCACAAGGCAGGAAACAGTCCAATCTTTAATGGAGTGGTCAGATTTGGAAGCCTGCATACAAGCAGGAGGAGCTTGGGAAGACATCTGAGGAGATCTTGCAGGATCTTCTTCATGGTTGGAAGGCATAGTATCAGAAGGTGGAGAAGATGCCATGAAGCCAATATACTGCATATGAATGAGAGCTAAAGGGGTTATTCTAAGCAAGTAGGCCCATGCACTGAGCTGAATGAAAGGTCCAGGTACAGGAGATATCTTGTAGGCAAGTAGAGGGTTTCCACTTCTGACAGGTGACAGTGGGCCTGAATCTCATTTTGTAGGACCTATGGAGCTGAGAATAAGGAGAATTAGAGGAGGATGAGGACTGGATAAACAGACTCCCATGCCTGGTAGACAGGGCAAGCCCACCTTCACTTGAATACCCCAGAAGGTATGAGTTAAGGACAGAGACTTTCGGATGGGTGTGAAGGTGAAAATAGATGAAACAGACTTCTATCCCAAGAGATGGGGCAAATCCCCCTTCACTTGAATACCCCATAAGGCATGAATTAGGGACAGAAACTGTCAGACTGCTGATATGACTGACTAATATGAATAAAAGACAAAGAACCTCTGTGCACAAACACTGAGGCAAGGGTTACCCCAAAGGGCATTTGGCTGGGAAGCCAAGTTTCAAGAAAATACAAAATCACACATGCTCCCACAATGCAAAGCATCATGGGCTGCATATGCAAATCACCACAGAATGTTATGCTGGTCCAACTTTAAGCAGAATGCAATTCTGCTTAAAGTTGAACCAGCATAACATTCTGTGGTGATTTGCATATGCAGCCCCGGACTAATATGAATGACTGCTAGAACTAACCGATATGACTAACTGATGTGACTCACTGACTGAGTCAGGCTCCCATCCTGGGTAGACAGGGCAAGCCTACCTTCACTCAAATACATCACAAGATATGAGTTAAGGATGGAGACTGTCAAACTGCTGATATGGCTAAGCAAAGAAAGAGCGCTGTCTGCTGCTTTAAGGGAAAAAATAAACAGGCACAATTAGCAGGCAGAAGGGGAATTAGGATCAGAGCAAGGAGGATATAGAATGTAGCCAGAGAGGCACTTGACAAAACAAAATTACTGGACAAAATACAACTACTGAGTGAATTGAAGGCACAACATTAAGCAGAAGCACTTACATGGAATAAAAGCATAGTATAGCTTTAAGCCGAGTGCTCGGGGATGATGTCACAACCTGGAAGTGCTAGCTCAGATATGGCAGCACAGTAAGGGGGATAAAGAGGTGCCCAAAAGAAACAAAATGGGACAAAAACAAAAGGAGAAACAAAACAAATGAGATGGAGGGAAAAGGCACAGCAAAATGAAATGCAGGAGTGGGGAGGGGAATGGACGGGGAAGGGGAAGGAAGCACAACAGCACAGACAAAATGGAGTGGCAGAGGAGGGGGAAGAGAGACAGAAGAAATGGGAGGAAGAGGAAGAAAAATGGCAGCAAGAGGGGCAGAAAGAGAGGGGCAGAAATGTACCACAGAGAGAAAATGAGGGGAACAAAATAAGCAACCACAAAACTGAGCGCAGCGGAGAGCAGAGGGAGAGACAAAAACAGCAGTTAGGAAGCAGGCAGAAAATCCACGGAGGCACAGCCAGCGATCTAAAACACAGTTGCTTTGAAACATGCTAAGCGTGGGCTGCTAGGAGAAGCTGGATTTTATTTAGGGTGTGGGAGGAACTTTTTCCCCACATTGATCCTCGGGTTTCTGACCTCCCAAAGAGTGTACAAAAATTGCCACAGCAATCATAATGTAACACAGTCCTTTCACATTCATATTGTCCATGTGTTTGTGGGGTGTGATCTGGTATGTATAATGCACAGTAGAGGCAGGGTGCAGTTTTAAAACATCACTTATCCACCCAGACATGTCAGTCCCCAGTTCATCTCCTTCTTGTAACTCAGGCATCCCCCAAATTCTTAAATTTACTACCCTTGCAAAGTTCTGCAGTGACTATCCTATGCTGTATGTAAGAGTTCTGTTTTCCTTTATTAGGCTTGTTATAAAAGTGGCTGCCCTTAACATGGCTCCTTCCACTTTTCTGGCTTCCATCATGGCCATGACTGATTGTGTTTCACAGACCAGTAGCTGTCTCTGAAAACTGACTACCTTTTGGTCCACAGAAGTGAGTTTTAAGTCTGGTGCTTTGATTGCCTGCATAATTGTCTTTCAGGGCTGTTTCTTGTCCTGCTGATTCCATGGCAGTATTTGTTTTCAGGGTGCTGGTTGGCCCCGCAGCCTGCTGTGCCCTCCGTCCTCCGCCATCCCGTCTGTTCATTGCAGTTCCTCATGTCTGATAATTCTCAAACTTCTGCTGGGGCTTAGATCCACTTGTTCAACAAATGTGTAAAATTTTGTTGGTTTTTGAAAAGTTTTAGAGGCACCTTAATATTGTAAAGCTAAAATCTTTTTAGGAGCCAATGTGATGCATGTTTCACCTCAGTGACTGCAGGCCAGGCTCCCCTCGGGAGCTACTCCTGACACATGCTGTATCTGTTGCCAGCCTGAACACTGCTTCACCAGCTCTTTAAGTTTTTTTGTTGATTCTATGCCACCACACATGACTGTGAGCTAGGGCCTCCATGTTAACCACTCCTAGATGGTCCTTTGAAGTGCTTCCAAAACCTTGGAACACAATTCTGGAGTTATCACAACCTGAATTCCACACATGGCACAATCTTGGCATACTGACAGTTGTCCTTTACATGTGCTAAAAACAGACAAAAGCCAGCTCAGTGGCACTAAGGGCTGAGGTGCTTGCACCTCGCCTGATGCCTCGCTAGTGACCCAGGTTTGGAAATGGACTTGGGTCACTGGGGGTTGGCTTGAGGTCTCCCAGGGACTGCTGCTGTCTTCTCCTAGGGAGGGATGGCAAGCTGTCTTGGTCTTTGACTATCAGAGAGTAGAGGCCTGGTGTTAGTGCAGGTTGGGAACGACTCCATGGGAGGGGCCATGGTTCCATAGTGCATGCATACCTCCACACACATACGCTTATGTGCCACCTCAGCCAAGGGATTGGCAGAAAAACGGAAAAGGGACTGGGGTGGGCTTAATGAAGCCATGCCCACTCTTCTCTGTCCTGCACTGCCAACTGTCCACCACCTAGCTGGATATGTGTACTGGCAGAGGAGGAGAACCTTCCTCCTCTGTCTGGCCCTATGGTGGTGGTGGTGGTGGTGGGGCGATCTGTGGGAGACATTCTGGTGGTCAGGGGAGGTGAGTGATGGTCGGAGGGAGTGGGGACATGGCTGATGGCCACCCACCTACAGCTCAGGGGGAAAAATCCTTTATGAAAAAGAGAAAACAGTTAGACAGGGATGATTCTGCATTGCGCAAACATTTCTGGTCTGTAGTTGCACCAATACATGTGTTACTGACTGGTAAAGGCTCCAACTGGGACATATACAATATTTTGACTGGATCCAATTCAGCTTCACTCTGCTTTACCTGTGAGGAAGCCAAAAAAAGCCATCTGTATTATCATGTTGATTTGTACCTTTAAATTTGATGTTGCATGTGTGTGTACCCCCAGGAATAAGGATTACCTTTGCTGATATGTTGCTGCCATCTCTGGCACCTGTTTCCTGGATAGAAGATGGAATCAGAGATCAGTGATCAAATCACTAGAGTAAACCTCCTGCCACAGACATATTGGTTAAAAATGTTTACTTCCCATATCAAACTAAAGGTCTCCCGAGCAATCTGCACATAATTACCTTCTGCTGATGACAAGGACTGAGATGTATAGGTAATATGGTACTTACTACTGTCACTCATCATCACATGTGACAACACAGCTCCAGTGCCAACTGGTGAGGCATAGCAAGCTTAAGTTTAGAGGCAATGATGCATCAGTCTGGGTCAAAACTGAGTTGGGGATTATTAATTCACTGGCTTTGTTAAATGTTTTTTTCACATGTTGCTGAACTGTGCCACTTTCTGCCACTCTGCAGCAGGACATTTAAGGGTTGTTAAATTGTTGTTACACTTTGTAAGAACTATTATTTATTAACAGTTTGGTGTCCAGGATAAGGGTGCTGCGCCAGAGCTCATTTCCGGATGCGACCTGGGGAAGAACAGAAGGATGCAGTTGTGATACATTCTGCAGATCTGGTGTTTTCAGAACTGCATCCTCCTTTTCCTGTGTCTTATGCAGTCCATGTAGATCAGATCAATTGTTTTGACCACAGTACGTCAGGGATTTATGGAAAAACTCTCATTTCTCTTCATTAGCTTTTGAGCCCTACTAAGACTGCCTTGCCAGTACTGTACCCATATTCAGTAGGTGTCCTTTATCATAAGCACCTGTCACTACCATATCATCCAAATAGCATTACACAGTAATTTGTAACACAGCAATTTAAGACCGAAAGGGACTTCAGGGTCATCATGTCTGCCCCCCCTTCTTCACAAGCAAGGACAAAATAAGTATGCTGTACAAACACACACCAGTATATAATGATTCCCTACCCACTGTGCTACCCAGGGTACCTGGTTCTCTTGATAAGCAGAAATGTGTCTAAGATTGCATTTAAGGACTATACTGTCATTGTGCCTACTGTCTCCACGGGTGGGCTGTTCCATAGGTTCCCCAACCCGAGACCGGAAGAAGTGCCTCCTGGCACATTAAATCCCAGGTATCCCCTGTGCAACCTGATCCATAGCCTAGTGCCAAATTCCTGGGATAGACGCTGCTCCAAACACTGGGCAGCTATACTAGAACAGTCCTTTGTTAGTGTTACTTGTAAGAAACTTTTTTGAACTGTCCTGTAGCATTTGAAAATAACTTTTCTCCTGCTAGCGATACAAATATTTCTTCAATCTGGGGTAAGGGAGATTGGACAGTGTGCAGTATTGGGTTCACTGTGACTTTTATATCACCACAGTTGCGGATGACACTATTCCTTTTCTTGACTGGAGCTATTATGGTTGCCCGTTCCCATCAATCTATAGCAAAATTCTAATTCTTCCAGCCTTGCACGCTGTCCTTACACTTTAGACCTTATTGCATAGGGCACTGTCCGAGCCTAGTGAGACTTTGGTGAGGTATCATTGTTCACCCCAGTGTTTGCGTTTGTGTGCTTCAGTGTGCCAATTCCTACCGGCAACACTATTGCTACTTTGTCCAACAATCCAGAGAGCTGAGTCAGTGCTGTAGGTGGGATGTTTGGTAATGCTGTCTGTGAAACTGTTATAACACCTTAGTCCAGGTTGCTTGCTTGGTCTCCCCACAACAATGCTGGGCCAGTAGTAGGCATGACATACAAATCCAGCATACAAAAATCCAAAACTCCAAATGTGTAATAGCAATGAAGAGAATCCATTCTTGTAATGTTTTTTAAATAAGTTGAAAATTGTAGTTCTTGTTAAACATTGTATCTCTGGTTTTAAATACGTTTTGTAGTTCAGCTGTAATGAATGTGATTGTTTTTATCAGCAGTGTTATAGTACAGAAATATGCTTGAACACAGGAGCCTTAAACCTTTCTATGCATCAACCTGTTTAAAAATAAAATATTATCATTAGCAGCACAGCTGTGGTATTGGTATGGGCTATCTTCCTTGATGCTAGCCCTTTTGGAGATAGCATTTCCCCTGTGTACGACTTTAGTTAGCATCACTGCATGTGACATGTAATTTCACCATAGACAACAGTTCTTTGTAGTGTTTATATGGAACCTCAGATACTGTCACCCAGTATTTGCTCCATTTAATGTAGTACACTTTCCACTTGAACGCCACAAGTAGAAAGTGCACCACATTAAATGGAACTAATAATGGTGAGTGGGGGGTGGTTCATATCACATGCCTGTCAGCCTGTTTAAAACTGAAGATTACTATGCATGCCACGCCCTCTTCATCATGGTCATTTCATTGCCCTCTACTACGTGCACTAGGGCTCCCCATATTTTTTATTTGCTGTTCCCTGCCCAGTGGCACATTTTTATGTTGGCGCGCTTGAGCAGTCAACATATTGCGGCATGGGGATTTGGAGGCGCGGTCACTGTTGGGCGAATGCAGGGCACGCATCAGTAGGTGCGTCCCCCTGTCTCCCAATCAACCTGCATGCAGCGCCACACCATGCATACTAATATGGCGAGCACATCTAAGGAAGGTCCGCTGCAATCTGAGCAAAGCTGCGTCAGGCGCAGCGGACCCTTCCCTAACCGTGACATTGTCAGCATGTGGTACTGCAACTTTGCTGACTTCGGGGTGCCCAGTCCCCTGCTGGCTTACTCTGGTCAAAATTTGCCAATGGGAGCCCACTCCTGTCGGCATAAAGCAGTCCCCATTTCTTATATGCCGAGGGGTGTCCAATCCCTCGGCTCTTGCCTCCCCCCACTTTCCTTGTGTTCCCGTAGGGGTACCCAATACCCGTCGGCATAGTCCCCCCTTTGTTGTTCACTGACGAGGATGCCCAGTCCACCGTCGGCTGCAGCAACCCCCCCACAAACAGTTAGGTTGCATGCTGACAGCCCACCCCAGTGTGCCAAGTTCCCTTAAAAAAAAAACTGTCCCGCAGTGTTAGTTTTTTCCCCGTAACATAAAAATGGTCCCTCGTAGTCTCCCTACTCACCACCCGCACCCACCCACTGTGCACCCTTCCTCCCCACACCCCCCCTCACCCCATACTTACCTCCGGAGTCTGGCGCAATGATCTTCGGTGGACTGGGAACACGTCTGCACTCTTCAAAGTTGACCGTGAACTGAGGAAATGCTGGTAAGCTGTATAATGGAATAAATAGGGTTTTTTTCAACTTTGATGCATATCTTGGACATTTTTTGGAATTTTTGCACCAAATTTTCAACATAGGGTTTTTGGGATCCCTCCTCATGAATTCTGTTACAGTTATGATGTTAATCAGTCCCGAAAGGTGATTTGGCAGTCACTGTGTGGAATCACCTTTTGGGACCGATAACGCAAGGACAGTGGCAGTGTTCATGAGGTGGGCTGTCAAAAAGCCTATGTTGCAAATTTGGTGAAAAAAATCCAAAAAATGGCTATCTTAAGAGCGTGCGTTGTGCAGTTGCTACGCACACTCATAACTTTGTGAAGTCGCAATATTTTCATGCCAGATTTTCAACATTGTCATTTTTCTATACCTCCTTGTGAACAGGACAGCTGTCATTTTTCACATCCTGGCTGAAATGTGTTTCCGCACTTCCGGGGCACAATACCGCGGTCGCTGTGGGAAATCAGTGTTCAGGGCAGATTATGAAAATGAGAGTTACACTGTTCATAAGCAGAGGTCCTACAATGCCTATGCTGAAAATTTGGTGATGATACTCCATAACATGACTGTGTTACGAGCATACGTTGCGCAGTTTGCACGCACGCTCGTAAGTTTGCAAATTTATAATATTTTCACTCCAGATTTTCAACATTGTCATTGTTCTGTACCTCCTTATGAACAGTACAGCTGTCATTTTTCACATCCTGACCAAAATGTGTTTTCGCAGTTCCGGCACAGAATAGCTCGGTTGCTGTGGAACTTCCATGTTCTAGATAGATTATGGAAATGACAGTAACACTGTTCATTAGCAGAGGTCCTAAGATGCCTATGTTGAAACTTTGGTCTGACAGTCCATACAATTAGTGTTTTACGAGCATGCATTGCTCAGTTTGCACGCACGCTTGTGACTTCGTGCATTTGTAATATTTTCACTCCACATGTTCAAAATTGGCATTTTTCCACACTTCCTTATGAACGGTACAGCTCTCATTTTACATATCCTGCCTGAAATGTGTTTTCGCACGTCCGGCACAGAATTGTACGGTCGCTGTGCGAAATCAGATTTTGGGGCAGTTTGAGGAAATGACAATGACACTGTTCATGAGCAGAGGTCCTAAAATGCCTATGTTGAAAATTTGGTGCCGAAAGTCCAGAAAATGACTGTGCTGCAAGCGTCGTTGCGCAGTTTCCACGCAGCCTTGTAACTTCGTGCATTTGCAATATTTTCATGCCACATTTTCACCACTGGCATTTGTGCACACCTCCTTATCAACAGTACAGCTGCCATTTTTCACTGCCTGCCCAAAACGCGTTCCCGCAACTGTGGTGCACAATGGCGTGCTTGCTGTGGGAAATCACCTTTTGGGACACATTAACAAAATCACAGCACCACTGTTCATGAGGGGAGGTTCCAAAATACCTATGTTGAAAATGTGCCTAAAAAACTCCCACAAATAATTGGGTTGCAGACATCTGCTGTGCAGTTTGTATGCATGTTCATTGCTTCACCAATATTTCATATTGCCACTCCAGATTTTCAATGTTGCCATTTTTTACGCCTCCTCATGAACAATACAGTTGTCATTCTCCACATCCTGCCCAAAACTGTGTTTTCATCCCTCTGTCACCAAATGCCACAGCCGCTGTGCAAAACCACCTTTCAGCTAACAAAGTGATTGTGCCGCATTTCATGAGGTGGCCTGACAAGCAGCCCATGTTGAACATGTAGCGTGAAACTACCACACACACCTATGGTATTAGGATTTCCAACTGTAGCACCCTATCCGGTATGGACTGACATGCGTCAGGGCTGTGACTTGGGATCATCGGATGTAATGCTCACGCCATTCCACCCCCACCATGCCCACCCTGCAGCCAGTGACAGTCATTGTGGTGTGTCTTGCACTGCTCAGCCACAAACTTCACCCCATGCTCCTATACTGCACCCATGTCAGCGTATTTCCTTATGGAATGGGGTAAGTATAATGCCCAAAGATCCCAAAGCACACCATGACACTTGTCAGTGTCTACAGGGTAGGGTGAGGTACAATGGCATGAGCATTATACCCTGACGACCAAAGGCACACCCACTGCCTGTTGCTCTCTACAGGGTGGGGGTGGGGTTTGCGCTGCTTCAATACTTCGCTGCCATTCCTATTATGTGCCTCTAGCTCCACCACTGCCAATGCCAATGCCAGCGCGACAACATTCGGCATTAACAAATGCTTGTTTGAATATGACCCTTCTTGGACTTCCTGCAATAATTGTCTTTACACCAGTAATTTTCTGGGTCATGAACTAGCTTGTCGCAGTGATAACGAGCTTCTCTCTCTCTCTGTTTTGCTTCAGGTTTCCCCTTTAGATTTAATAGTTATCTTCTTATGCTTGTTGCTATCTGTAACTGTTTTATTCTGCAGTTCAATAGCATCCTTAGCAGCAGTTTCCATTTTATGTATTTTTGTTCGCCAGGTAAGGGCACTAGGCATAAAAATGCCTATTTTCAGGTGCTACCTGGAGGAATACAATAGAACAATAGGACAGATCATTGGTCAGCAGGGCATATCAGCATAAAGTGAGCTAGGTAAATGCATGGTTACCCATCAGATAAAATCTGCCAGCCTTAGAAACTAGAAGTTGCAGTGAGTCACTTAAAACAATAAAACAAGCATTTAAAGGGTTAAAAATGTTACTTGCTGAAAGTGCTAACTGGGCATTTTTATAGCAGCTGGGGACAGCTTTGTCTTTTGCAGTGTTTTCTTTTAGGAATTACTTTATTTCCAGTTTGTGGCATATTGTTGTCTAAGGACTGCTTATTCCTTTGGTGGTTGATGCATGGAGCAGCTGATATCTACCACCCCAATATTTATTGATTTGTATGGCATATTAGCACCCACTTTCCTTTCAACTCTCTGCAGTACCTGTGTGATTGAAAGAAGAATTAGCATTTATATAGCGTTTTCATACACATTGCATTTAAAAGCATTTTACTAGTAATTAGAGATGGGTAGTTAAATGACTATAAATGTGTAGTGGCAGCCATTTTGCACATCAGTAGCCATGCACAGCTTTGGTCAAATGCATGAACCGTTTTTATGGAAAGGGGAATGTTGGTCTGAACACCAGGGAAAATTCTCTACTCTTCCAAAATGTTCCTTGGTTTCTTTTACTTCCACTTGGACACCTACCAGGACAGCACCAGAGCTGGGCAGAAGGGGCATCGGTTTAAGGTCTCATCAGAAGGACTGCACACCCTGACAGTACAGCAGCCCCCCACTACTGCACACAGGTGTCAGCATTTCTGGCATGTGTCACTTCCAGAGTGGGACTAGAATCCATAACCATCTGGCCCAGAGGCAAAAGTGTTACCAACTGAGCCACACTGGCATCTAAATGGGGTATCCCTTACCACCTGTGGCCATCAGCCCTTCCTCTGCTGTAGGAGTAACTGTCCTTCACTGTTGCCATGAACCTCCTTGTACTGCTACTTGCATCTGCAAATCCCTTTGAGAGCTAGTGCTTGTGTATTGCATTGCACTGCACAATAAACTAAGCACTTTTTGTACCTGCCTGTACCAATGGACCCCACGAAAACTAGACATCCCACCATCTGGTTGATGCAAAATTCGATTAATACTTAAAGACCCTTAGAATTCTGAAAGCAGTGATCAGTACATGTCTTTAAAGTAGCAGTATTTGTTAGTTGGCAAACAATTTCATCATACAGTTTTTTTTTAACAAGAAAGTGTTTCTGACACCCTTAGATTCGTCATCTGTGTAATGCTAATTTCTTCAGTTATATCTAAAGCAGTGTATATATTACTGATTTTGTAATTACTCAACTCATTACAGATGTTTATTTTAAAAGAAAATCTCTTCCCTTATGGTTAGCTTTTGACTGTATAAGCTTGATTCATACTGTGAATGTATTAGGGCTGTGGTAGCACACGTTTTTGTTAGTAAGCAGCCAAGCACCACGCCAAGATGTTTAGTTTATTCACGCTGGACATGGCAGGCAGGCAGAAACACTTAAAAACTTCAAAACCACATATCTCAGTTGAGAACTGAAATAAAAGGAAATGAAAAATCGATATATTGATATTTATACAGACAGACATTATCACTAAGCAAAATATGATGTTGTTTTCCCCATTAACAAATACTGCTGCTTAGAAAAATTATGAGAAAAGAAAAACTTGGAAGAAAAGTAGTTTAGTTAATGTGTTCAGGTAATAAGACAATGAGCCCAAAAGGGTTTCATCACACTGCTTTATTGAGTGAATTAGGCAGCATCCAGTTCTGAGGCCAGCCCTGTTTAAAGAAGCAGTGGCACAGGGTGTGGTTTAGGCAAGGTATGTCTAACCCAGTGATTCTCAAAAGGCGAGGCAGCATTTCCCAGGGAGGTTCAAGCAAGTCTGATAATGTAAGCAGGGGAGTAACCAGGATTTTAAAAACTGCAGCTACCATACATAGATACTGGCTGTTTATGACACATTGGCATCCATGGCCAGCTGAGTTAGGGCATATTTAATTAAAATGTTTGAATTATTACTGTTTTGTGTGGCATGATGGGGCAGACATCCCAAAGTTGCTGCTGCTGCTCACTGGACTGACAGGGGGAAAAGTGCTGACCAACCACGAGGAACTGCATGATGAAGTTTGTATTTTTGTAACGCAGTGCTTTACATTTGGTCACCATAGCAACCCTGAATTTTATTTTAGCCAGTGGGGATATTGCCAGGCCATCATAGGGGTGACTGCCAGTTCTTTTTTTTTTTTAAATCCCCAAATTGCGATGAAAGAATGCCACAATTTTAAGACTCGGACACAACTGAGAAAAACATTTTGGGATTGATAGTTTTGGAAAAATGTTCCTGTTATTTGTAGACTTAGATGTGAGTGTAGCAACATTTCCCCCAATTTGGAGACTTATATGGGCTACCTGTGATTTAACTTTGGCTAGTAAGATTGTAGACTGGTGGAAAAGGTGCCAACTTAAACAGAAACCTAAACACAGAGCAGCATTCTGGTACTCATCATACAATAATATACAATAAATGTAAATAATGCCATGTGTGCTTTGCAAAGTATGATACTTTTTGATGCAGTATCAACAGAATTGGTAACAGAATTTAATGCACTATCAGCAGAATCAGTAACAGAAAAAAATGAGCCCCCTATAGTCAGGCTTATTTTAAAATTTAGAACCAAAATGACCTTATTTCCTTGTAAAAAGCAGCTCTGAAGGTTCAACATTAAAATGTGTAATCAGCATATAATTAGCATCTAATTGCTATGCAAATTTTTATGCTTGAACATACAAACCATTATAGGGTTCCTAATTAGAACCAGGAAAGGTTCGTCCCCCTGTGTTTTATATGAGGAAGCCTGAGATGAATCGACAGCTTACGGGACACTCACAAGCTGATGGTCCAGTTTTTGTGACCATCCATGTGTGTTCAAGGTGAAGCCTTGCTGTAGAGCTAAATTCACTGGCCTTGACCCCCCCCCACCCCTGCCTCAGCCAAAGCTCCTCTAGTCAGTTTTCAAAAAAGCAAGAAGATGAGGTTCTTCACACTGCCAGATGGAACAAAGCTAATTTTCTGTATCCATATGATCCTTCTTCAATGCATGGCTTGCAAAGCTGAAACAAACAGCAGCTTTCTCATTACATGTACCAGCATTTACAAATGTTCACACCAACAGCTGACGCTTTATATCTTGGTGCAGCGTTTCTCACATTAACCCTCAATGCACCATATTTTGTTAAAGGTGTTATTTAAATGTTATTGTGAGGACAAACAGAGTGATGATTTTGTAGTGTTTAGTAAATGCTAGTCCAGAACTAGCCTGCCCCATACATGGTCAAAGAACTGCAACCTAGGGGTCGAATTGAGGGGGTACTTAGGGGTACTGTGTTTTGCTACTTTTTTTTAAATCATGCCATTTGTTTAATATGTGCCCTTATGCTGATCAAATGCATAATACCTTCACAGTTCATATCTGTTGACCCACTGTTTTTCTGCATCACTTTGTTTTTTTGTTTTCTGTCTCCCTAGTTTCTAGAACCAGCTCTGGAAGGAGCCTCTCTTGTGTGCAGGTACAGGTGCACCCATCAGTGACATTGTTGGCTGCGACTAGTCTGTGATTCCGCACCCTGGAACTGGTATCTGCATGGGCTACTGCACTGATGAGAACTGAGCAGCAGAAGGCTATCATGAAGGATCCTACTTAGGATCCCACTGGCAAAACCATCCAGCTTCCTGGATTCTCTCAATGCCAGATATGATTGGTTTGGTACCAGAATGCCATTTGGTGAGACCTCTGTGCTATGGATCAGTGTTTACTCAACTGAAGGAAGTCAGCAAACTCTCTAAAACCCCCACGAGCCATGCCTTTTAATGAAGGATAAGGTTAGGACCTGAAGCACTGGGGCTCCTAGTGTAGCATTCTCAACAAACCAAGAGTTCTAAACTACAACATCTGTGCCCTGATTCTTTGAGCACAAATGCAGCTTTGGTGAGTAGCAGGATTTTTTATGTGTTGGCCAGCACCGACTGCAGTGATCTGGGCACACAGTTCATTGTGTTTCTAGTGTTTTCATGGAAATACCAAACATTTTTCATAAAACTGGTAAAAGTCATGACATCCATGACTTCAATGACTTCCATGACAAACATACAGCCTTAGGTATGATCATGTGCTGTGATTAGCCCTTTAAACAAGAAAGGCAGGTCTTGCCCAGTAGCAACTAGCCATGAGTCTCTATCTATGACAGTTAACAGTCAAAGTGTGACTAATCATAAAGATTCTGACAAAGGTACTGAGCCAACAGGAGTAGCCATCTGATTCTCCATTCCTGTACAAGTTTAATGGACAACATATTTTTACTGTTTCTTTTCCCAGGATAGTCAAGCTGAGATACAAAATCTATTTTATAGTTGGGTCCTGCTTTTACCACTTGACTGTGCCAGTTTTCTGTTTTTCTGTATGGGGCAGAACAATCACAGAAAATATATATATTTTTCACTAGTGTAAAATACTGCATAATTCATTAAAATTAAGCAGTTAACATGTTAAAACAGTGACATGTAGCACTGGAATCAAATACAGCAAGGGAAAAGCACACAAGTATACCTAGTGAGGAAATATTACTACTATACTGTTTCATATAATCCATTTTGTTGATATATTTTTTTTTTCCCAATTGTTTAACCAGGTGAGACACACTAAGCTCAAAGCTTTTTTACAGGTGCAACCTGGGAGCACAGGGAAGTTAAGTGACTTGCTCAGGGTCACACAGTATATGCAAGTGGGAGCTGTGGGATTCAAACCCAGGTCTCCAGATTTGCAGCTCAGAGCCTTAAAGCACTGCGCTATATTGCTTCCATATGTCAATTTTTAACATAAAACAGCTACTGTGTTGGCCTAGTGGCGCTGAGGGTTGAGGTGCTGGACGCCACACCTCGCACCACACTGGCGACCTGGGTTCGGGAATGGATTCGGGCCTCTGGGGGTTGACAGGGGAGAGGGTGGATTGAGCATCCCAGGACTGCTCTCCTCCCTCTGGGGTGGGTTTGGGGAGCATGTTGTACTGGAGTGGCCCCTGGTGATGACCACGGGCAGCACAGTTGTGGTGCCAAGCGGGAAGGAGCACGGCAAGATGTCTGTGTACATGCAGTACATCACTGCACTGCCGGTTCCAGGGCAAAAACATGGAAGAAAAAGGCTGGGTGCAACCAAGTAGCTTGATGGCCGTGCTCCCACCGACCCGGAGGGCTGTCGTGGAATCGCACTGGGGGGTCTGGTCCAGCCCGATGTGGAGAGGTAAGGGGAGACCATCCAGCGGGTTGAGGCAGCTGCACTGGACCCAACATGCGAGTGAGCCTGCTGCTCTCTAGGTCGGTAGGGGCCAGCAGCTGGATGCCCTTCCGGTAGTGCTGCAGAGGCGTAAAAATAAAGAGGAGATAAAAAAAAAAAAAAAAAAGCTACTGTGAAAAAAATCTAAAATTAAGCTGTAAAAATCTAAAATGGATCTGATAATACCCACTACAAAGATAAAGCAAGGAGAACCACTTCCTTCTATTCGGGTAATCCAATGCATCTGGTGCCCTGGGCATGGTGTATTGGTCTAGGATTGTCTGCTTACTAAGTGTTCGATAGTGGTAGTCACACACATCCCATACCACATGCTGCCATTTTTCTTATGAACCGCTACTATGTGCAGAGCAAACAGGCTTCTTGATTTAGTTATGATTCCTGCAGTCAAAAGTCAGTGAAGCTGGCATCTTACTTCATCACTATCCATGGGTGTCAATCTCTAGAATCTCTCTTGGAAAGGTCTCTTATTATGCAGTCTGACGCAATGTTCCTCCACTAGATCACATTAGACATCTTGTTTATTTAAGTCCGTCCCCTTGATTACATTAGACATCCCATTTACTTAAGGATAAGACTTTGTTCCCCTGTGCCAACATCTGCCTTACCTGGGCATCCCATCCCTTAGGTATAGATGAATTGCCAAACTTGAAGGCTCCTGGGTCAATACAGGTTCCGTTGTCCTCCAGAGAAAGTTTTGTACTAACCACCACATTCTCATGGTGCATGTAAACCAGGGTATGCCTCTTTTAACAATAATAGGGTTAGAGGCATTCTTCACTGGAATAGTAATCTTCCTCGCATATGCATCAGAGCATGTGGGCAGCATACTAGGTTTCACAACAGTCCCTCAGATAGGCAAAACTCTCCTGGGGCATCAATCTTTAGAGTTTAGTTTCTTGCATCCTTGCAGAGCCTCACAACTCTAGTGCTGTCATATTCTTTTTTTTTTTAATTCAAAATTTTTATTGATTAACAATACAATTACAACACTGAGAAAACATGGCGGAGTATTGTTACAGTGTGTAGAAAACTACCTACTCCCCGCCTCCCACCCTCCCACCCCCAACCCCCCCAACCTGGAGTGTGCCCTTAAAAAGTTGAAAGAGAGATGTCCTGTCACATTCTGAGTTGGGTGGCATCATCAGTTCGGTGCCAGAAAATTGTAACAGACTTGCCTTTTACCTCATTGCATGTCTAGTGCCTCCTCTTCAGGTAGGCTTCTTTTATTAGTGAATGAACAGGCAGTGACAGCACTTGCTGTTGTTTCTCTCACTCCAAGCACAATTGATCCAGTCTCCTAAACATGTGGTTCCAACAAGAGAAGGAACATAGTTGTAACAAATCAGGGGAGGATGGGGTGGTACCCGAGGACTGGAGGAGGGCAGATGTGATCCCCCTTCACAAAAGTGGAAGCAAGGCAGAAGCAAGAAACTACAGACCTGTTAGTTTAACCTCAGTGGTAGGGAAAATGATGGAATCATTTCTGAAGGAAAGAATTGTCGAGTATCTAGAGGCCAGAGGGGCACAGGACCCAAGGCAGCATGGATTCACAGCGGGAAGGTCATGCCAGACAAATCTGATAGATTTCTTTGACTGGGTGACCAAAGTAGTAGATCAGGGAGGGGCTGTGGACATGGCCTACCTAGACTTTAGCAAGGCATTTGACACAGTCCCACACAAAAGATTAATATACAAGTTAGCCAGCCTGGGAGTGGGTCCCAAGATGACAGCCTGGGTAAAGAATTGGCTGGAGAATAGGACACAGAGAGTAATAGCAAATGGAGTCCACTCTGAAGAAAGGGGGGTTACTAGTGGGGTACCGCAGGGTTCAGTATTAGGACCGGTCCTCTTCAATGTCTTTATAAGTGACATTGCAGAGGGACTGGAAGGAAAAGTATGTCTCTTTGCAGATGACACAAAGATCTGCAACACAGTTGATGCACAAGGTGGGGTGGAAAGGATGAGAAGGGACTTGGCAAGGTTAGAGGAATGGTCAAATGTATGGCAGCTTAGATTCAATGCTAAGAAGTGCAAGGTAATGCACCTGGGAAACAAAAACCAAGGGGAAGAGTACACAATGGGGGGTGAGATACTAACAACAACAAAAATGGAAAGGGACCTGAGGGATAGTCATATCAGATGACCTAAAGGTGGGCAAGCAATGTGAGAGGGCAGCAAGGAGGGCTGGGGGGATACTGGGATGCACAGGGAGAGGCATCACCAGTAGAAAACAGGAAGTTATTATCCCTCTGTGCAGACAGTTGGTGAGACCCCATCTAGAGCACTGTGTGCAGTTCTGGAGACCCAATCTCCGCAAAGACAGACAGGATGGAAGCTGTCCAGAGGAGGGCAACTAAAATGGTGTAGGGTCTGCACCGGAAGACATATGAAGACAGACTTAAGGAGCTTAATATGTATAGCCTCGAGGAAAGGAGGGAGAGGGGGGACATGATAGAAACTTTCAAGTACCTCAAGGGAATTAAGAAAGTCCAAGAGGGTAGCATCTTTCAAAAAAAGAGGTGTGCAAGAACAAGGGGGCACAATTTGAAGATAGAGGGGAGGCTCAGAGGTAATTTAAGGAAGTATTTTTTCACAGAGAGGGTTGTGGATGCATGGAACGGCCTTCCGGAGGAGGTTGTGGAGTCAAAAACAGTGGTGGAATTCAAGCATGCATGGGACAGTCATAAGGCAATTCTAGGGGGTGGGGGTAGGAAGAAATAGGCTGCTGGTTAACTAGGATCTGCAGCTTATCCATTAGGTAGGGAAATGGGCAGACTGGGTGGGCCAAGCGGTCCTTATCTGCTGTCAAATTCTATGTTTCTATGTTTCTATGTAAATCCCCAGTTCTAGACACATCAGGGCCAGGGTCTCCATGGGCACTTCATTTCCAGTCACTTCACTAGGAAATGTGATCCACACCTTGATGTATCCCAAATATGGGCGTGACCGTCATTAGGGTGCCAAGATTTTTATTTCACCACCCGAAATATATATGGGGGGCTGTGCCCCTTCACCCCCCTGTGTGTTGGGCAGCACCCCCATGCCCCCCCAACTATATATTCTAACTCTGGGGGCGGGCAGACAACGGGGAAGGGATGGCAACTGTTAAATATTGGTACTCTATTGACCGGCACACTTGGACTGGCACACAGATGGCTGTAAGAGAGATACTTGTCATACAAGTCTTTGAAAATGATGGTCACATATCACCCACTGTCAAAAAAACTTTGGCTTCTACACCTCAGTGCTTAAACTGACTTCAGACAATGGTCCAACCAATCCCTTAGGCACTCAAGGTCTAGTAGCTGTCAGTTCAGCAGTGGACGTGGCGGAGCTTCCTACATTAGGGATGCCAGAGTACTTTTTTTACTGGGCCCTTCCAAAGTTTGTCAGTTTTTCAGCTCTTGTCCTGAGTTGGTCTGTAATCTTCCTTGGGCTCTCATATATTTGAAAGTCCTTCATCATGGGTCTGTCTTCCTCGCAATTGTAATAGAAAATCCTTCCTCTACTTTGATGTGGTTCTCCAGCCCCAGGGCGATCTCCTTTAAGAGCTGAGCCAGGTCTACTCACCATGGGGTGCCTGGTCTTCACAGATCCTTCCTACAACTATCTCATGGGCTAAAGGTGGCAAGTCGGGTAGCAGAGTCCCATGACCAGTTCTGTCGTATCCTTAAATTGATGTACATTAGCCTACCGGCAATACTGTACCTGTGCCTGCAGATCGCTGAGGGCGATCATAGTCACTTCCATAGTAGTGTCATAGCAATTAGAAACTTGTGAGCTGTCCTTGGGGGTTCTTGGGACATCTCTGTCTTGCACACTCTGTCCTCCTGCTGTCATATCTCTAGGGTGAGGTCTCCATAGGGTGGTAATAGATCCATCCAGTCCGTCCACTGAAAATTGGTCAGAATCTGGTTTTAGTACACAGTTCCTTACAAAATCTTTTTCAGTACAGACTGTCCAAATCTCCCACTGACAAGTTACCCATATACCATTACTACAATGACATCCCCATAGCAAATCTGTTACATCGACAACAACCCATTCAACATCCACAGTGTCGAACGGGTTGTTGCAATGATGTAGGCATACAGCGACTCTGCTGTAGCCGCTTTCCCATGTGATCCACCCCCCCAGAGTTGTCAATCTTTAATTGCAAGAGGTGTGGAGGTCAGAGCCCCCACATTGGGGGTGTGGGGGAGAAGCCCCCCACAAACAGTTCAAAGAATGCCATCATGCTAGGGGTCATTGACCCACTTGCCAGGCAATGTGATCGCTGTTGGCAAAATGCTGTCAATGTAAAGTCCGTCAACAACTTTGTTGTCGATGCAACTTAATCAAACCTAAATTACCCTTATGGTATGCTCACTGGACCACCTTTTTAGTCTTTTGGCATGTTTATACTACCTTGCTTCCATATCATTTTAATCTCCGCCATTCCACCTGCTGTGATTAGATGTTCCGTTTACATGACCAGAACCTGAATCGCTGCTGAAGCATTTCAATCTACATTTCCAGGGGTGGGGGTGGGGTGGGGTACAGGGTAAACATTTCTCATAGGAGAAGGCAGAGGTGGGTAATCAGATGGATGTAGGCCACAACAGTACAACTTGGGAAAAAAATTAAATGACAGGAAAACAAAAATGAATCACACAGAAAAGAATTCAACTGATGAGGAGGTAAGGCTGGACAGAACACAATTCTTTTCATGCTTCGCTCATCCTCATCAAGGAAGCGACCCTCACAGTCTTCCAGACTGGAGTTGTCCCCACATCGGAATTCTCTCTCCATCTGTGCTTCATCTATCTGAGTAGAAGGCAGCTTGCTGATGCCGACAACCTTAGGCTTTTCAGGTTCATCTTCATCACCACTGCTGCCTTCATGTGGTAGGAACATCGACATGATTGTGTTGCATGGAATGTGCCACACATTCATTTTAATAAATGTTAGTATGCCAGCATTTCTAGGTGACAGCTTTGTATGCCTGTCCCACACACTGACCCCTGCTGAACTGAATACATGCTCCACACTGACACTCTGGAGTGGACAGCTCAGGTATTTCACTGCTACTGGGATCACTGCTGATCAATCAGCAACCTTGCTTCTCTAATACAGCAATGGCTTTTCCATGAGGATAAGATGCCTGATGTCTGCCAAATATGTGTCCACCATGCACTGCACTGTCTGTAGTCCTGCTGCCTCATTTGGTGTCTGCCAAATATGCATCTGCCATATATTGCATTGTCTGCAGTCCTTCAACCTCCTCCTTTCCCTCCATGTCTTCAATTCCCACCTGTTACAAAACATCCCAAAATGGATTTGTTAATATTTTATTTGGTTACCTTGCATGTTTTATCAGCCTGTTTACCATGTGAGATAGTAGCAACATGTGGTCTCTGTTCAATTTATCTTGTGCCTTACATAACTGTGACTTTAACATCTGTTCCTCATGTACTGTAACTGTCTTATTAGAAGATCGGTTATATTTTGGACCTAATCACGTCCACCTTCAAATATTATTCACAGGCGATGTTTACAATGTGGGTCCTGCATGGTGGCACTGCAGTTCCAAAATTTGCAGACTGCAGAACACCAAAAATATGGGTATTGCAGTCTAAGGCATGGAGTGTATGTTCCCTTAAGGCACAGCTTCATGTATCATTACCTGCCCCCAGCAGCTGCTGTACATTCAGCGGCATCTTCCTTAGCACCCATAGAAATGCGATGGCCTGACTGATACAGGCAGTGTCCCCACTTGCTGCATGTTGAAATGACCTTAGAATCATGATCAGGCCTTCCATTAGTCACCACTAGTCTGTTTTTATTTATTTATTTATTTATTAATTTATTTATTAGATCATTGGTTTACAGACCTTTGAGTCAAAGACTCATTTACAAAGGCACCTCATCAAGAGAGCAATACATCACAGCAAACAAAACAGTACAGTACATAATGCTTAGATTAAAAAAGCAACCACTGTTACAGGAATTCACTGGTGGTACAAACTTGGTAATAGGTAGATCACAGTAGTCATAATACAGGTACACGAGTACCATGTCAGGTAGCAACCAGAGATATTTTATTACATTAGTCAGCAGATGTTGCTTGAGACCCCAGGCATATACAGCAAAAGTAGACAGGGCAAACCCAGCCTAGGGGTGAGGGTAAGGGGCAGGTGGGGCATCATGTGCACTTGCAGCAGCAAGTGCTTGTCAGATGGCTTCTGAGGGAGACCTTGAAAGGACCAAGCTTAGTGGAGTCAGCTATGTTGTCTGGGAGGGAATTGAACCAGGAGGGAGCCCGATAGCAAAAGTATCTCTGGGCCATAGAGGTTCTTACCCTGGGGACAATAAGGGAGGTTTTGACTGTGCTGTGGGTGGAGACTGAGGCATGCTGCAGGGAGGTGGCGACCACGGGGAGCCTAGCAGGGTTTCTTTTGTCAGAGACTTGGATACTCTGGCAATCTCACGACTTGTATGGAGCTGCAGATATTCAGAAATGGCTTTGTACCACTTCTACAAGTGCTCGATCATGTACAGTGTCGAGTTCTATCTGGTGATGACTTCCAGCTTCATACAGTGCTGAGGCAGTTTGTTCTGGATCTGCAGGTGCCTGAGATGGTCATGGGTCTTTCCAAAATAGGAAAAGTGGGCACAGATGCAATGGGCCACATCAACATAGGCGGTGATATCACAATGAAATTAAGACAGTGTGCCAGGCATGGCACCCTGAGAATCCCCCCCCCCCAACACTGATGCATTTCACTTCATTTGTGCCATTATCTCTCAAAGCAAAACTCACTTTTAGTGAATGGGAGTATAGCCACTCATAAATTTTAGTCAGGAGCAATTCTATCGTTTTCTGACCCATATGTGATCCAGTTACACTCTTCACTGCCAGTGGCATGCTGGTGAATACCCAGAGTGCTGCTACCACCGCAGTTGTGCTTAGTACTGTTTTCCCCTGACCAGAGTCAAATAATAATCCCAGGTACCTGTGTCTAGTGAGCTGTAATGCACAGATAGGAGCTACCAGCTGTTTGACCACTGGTCCGCATAGCCATACTGAGATGTAAGTATAATGGTGCTGAACACAGCATGGCATAGATTACCATGTGTGACACTGACCCACAAAGTTCAGGAATGGCACGTGTGCAGAAATAAATTCTTGAGGGAATTTGCCATTTTGAATAGGCATGCTCTACTAACCTTCTAAATCCCATATTCTTCACAAAAAAGTATGGTACTAGATCAATTGGCAGCGTTTCAGCTGTTGCTGCATTCAATACACATGCAATAACATGATTGGGTGGGCATCTGGCATGACTCTCAAACATACTACATAGCATAGACTGTACCTTTCTGTGTACTAGGCTATCAAAAAGTTGGAGTCAGCATGGGAGCATGGCTGGTGGGGGAGTATTTGACTCCATGGGATTCACAGTTGCTGCTCAAATGAAAGCAATGAGTTTGGGTGTTTTCTGCACTGGGGTTGCTGTTGTTTTGTGCCTCTGGGTGGTAGTACGTAACCCTCCACTGCAGCTATGGCCATGACTAAACAGTCCCACAGACTCCTCCTCATCTCTATAGTAGTCCCTATAAGTCAACCCTCCCTCCACCAAACTATTTCTCTGCCATTTCTGGAAACCATGGCAAGTGCAGATGATAAGGGAGAGGTACCCAATGCACCAGCTTTCTTTTGGTACTAAGTCCAGCATAACAGGTTCCTGGACTTTAGGTGTGTGTGTGTGTACCTAGGTGGCTGCCCTTTCTTCCCTGACTAACGCATGACTGACAAAGCTGACAGACAGCAACTGTTTCATCAGCTGGGTCCAGTACGTAAAAATTCCAAACTAGGGATTTTGTACCCCTTGATTTTACATGGTGTTGGGAGGAGGACAGGGGAGGGATGTAAATGAGCATTTTTGGGATGCTTTATGCGTTTCAACACTGAGTGACTCACATAGTGTAATGGTGTCAACACTGGTAAGAGTAACAACTGTGTAATATTGGGGGACTTTGGTAGTTGTATGAAATAGTGGTGTGCAAGACTCCGCATGTTTAGCAGCATCATCCTTCCTCTTTTTCTTTTTTGTTTCCCAAAAGCCAAATCGTAAGCCCCACCACTGATATCCTCCTCATCCTGACCTCTGTCCTTCTCATCTTCACTTTCTCCAGGCTCTCTCTCTGTCTCATTATCTTTGGTCGAAAACACATTTTTCAATTTAGTGATTTCCAACTGCGCAACATAGAGGATTGTGTATGAGCAGTCATACACAACTGGGTTATTCTTGAATCGAGCCGTTTCCCTGGTAACAGTAGACCTCGAGACCGAAGCTCGAGAGGTCTCCTGTTAACAGGAAGCAGATCAAAATAATCAACATGTATGACTGCTCATACACAATCTTTTATGGTTTATGGGCAGTCATGGTTATGATTTGGATGAAAAAAAAATGGCCAGAATGAAAGAAAGAAAGAGTTTCCTTATCTGCCACTATCCTGCTGCACGACTTTCCCCTTCACGGATCTCACTGCAGTCAAATCAAGGCTGATTGGTGGATGCGGATGGCATTTTTTATTTGTCGCTTTGCAGATGTAGTTTGTTTATTGCTGCTTTTTTTTGGGGGTGGGGGTGGGGTGAAATGCTGTTGACCGCTGCTGCTGTCTCCGTCGTATACCAACTCAAAACCATGAGGTGCCAAGACAGGAAATGGCAACCGCTACTTGAGGGCTTTGAGGCGCAAGACAGCATTCCATTTTGTTGTGCTGCACTACTAATGTAGAGTGCAGCACAACAGCCAGTATGATGGAGTGAGTGCAGCACAACAGCCAGTATGATGGAGTGAATGCAGCACAACAACACTATTGCAGGCATGGATTTCCATGCTGAATAATGTTCCACCATACACTATAGTCAGATCTCACTTCTCAGGGCTCTGACTCATGATCAAGCTCCGCACTCTCATTTGGGAGTAGGAAACTTATCAAGATCAGGCTTAGCACCTCCACTAGCAGGAGTCATGGGGACACCAACAAACTCCTCCTTGACCACCGCGCCTAGGCCAGAGATCTTCTAACCTCTTGGATTGCTGCATGGATGCCACAGATGTAGCAAAGAAAACTTTGGCCACACTAATGCTACTGCCACTGCCATTAACTTCTCCTTTACTACTGCTACCATTACCAGCCCTGGAGCCCATAGATTCTGCTGCTGCAAATGTATTTTTTTTTTAGCTGCAACACCCTTTTACCCTACAGAACTTACCCACTTTTTTGCTGCCTCCTCGGCACCTCTGCCTTTAGTCGATTATCTCTTCCCAGTCATTTTATATATTTAGATTTATAATATTGTAATGAAAAAATATTAAAGAAACTGTGCAGCACAACTAAATAGCAACACCGCCCCATAAGGGTTAGCAGAGTGATTTAAACAATACAGTTTTCTGCGCTAATAGTAGCTACAGTAAAATCACCAGTTATTTATTTTGTTCTATTTCTCTCCTCCTCAGCTAGTGTCAGTCCTTCTCAGAGCTCCAGACAGCCCCAATCCCGTCATCCTACCATGTCCCAGGACTTACCTGTCTCCAAGAGTGGTTCCCTGTAGTATCCACTCCCCACAGTGAAGGTCCTCTGGCTAGACCACATCCTTCTGAGAAATTGCTATTAGTTCTCCCAGAGTGAGCATGGGTCAGTTGGGTGTGGGGTCTGTGGGCTGTCCTGGAGCTGTCATGGAGCATGACTGTATGTTTTTTACCATTTTCTTGCCCCCCCGATGCTGGCTGATGGACATGCTCACATAAGGCATGTGCATTCACCTAGCCACTCGGCTGTCCCCATCTCCTAGTACAGCACTTTCATCAACACTACCATTCGTGGTCACTGGCAGTCACGTGGCGACAGTGATTCCCCCTCCCTCCTTGGAAGAGGAGAGCATCCTGTGGGATGCTCAGGCCTCCTCCCCTGACCAGCCATCTGACAACCCAGGTGCGTTCCTGAATGCAGGTCATTGGCTTTGCAAGCAGTGGCACTACCACTGCACAGAGAGGCCAGCCCTATTTATTCCTTTAACTCATTGTACCCAATAGTCAAGGCCCCTGGAATTCTGCGGTTCTGCGGTTGCGGAATTTGCCACAGAATTTGCATCATGCTGCAGAATATATATAGTGCCACAGAATTCATTGTTTTTGGTGAATTTTCGTATAAATATACTGTTTTTCCATAGCCTCAGGCTTTCTTTCCCACCTTGTTTATCCTGAAGCCCCTCCTCTATGCTCAGCATATGATGTCATCGGTGACATCACATCATATTTAGCCAATGACAGGACTGCATTCTGCCAGAGAAATGAATAAATCATGCCGCAGAAATCAGAAAATGCTGCCACAGAAGTCAAGGAGCCCTGCCTCAGAAATCAGAAAATTCTGCCACAGAACACCAGGCGCCCTGCCAATAGCTCTGTATGAAGTCTGAACCATCCATTGATTCTCCTGATACAAAATGGCCAACCAGGGTATAATGAGTTAATATAACAGGGACTAACAAGACACACATGACAGGGGTAATTAACAAGTTAGAGTAAGTGACAGAACACTGTCACTTTCAGAACCAAATGAAATAACTACAACTAATATAGGAAGTGATTGACACAATATTTCACCTAACTACATCAAACTGAACTACAGAAATAAAATGAGAAATCACAGATCACAGACAAAAATAATTAACAAGAAAGACTTAGGAAAAGAAATAGGAGATCTCTTCTGCATACTGACTAGTGCTCACAGAAAAAAAGACTCAAAGTCACTGATCTTTCTGGGCTGCCTTGCTAACCGAAACACCCCCCCATACAACAGTGCTTCACTAGACAAAACAAAATCACTGCTTTAAACTGAAAGGTCAGCAAAAACAGAAATGAACAAGACCAATCTAGCAGCACACGGCCCTCTATATCTATTTATGAGTAATTTTGTTTCAAAATACTCAATTATTTTGAGTGATTTTGAAGGATTTTTTGCTCAGACAAGCAGGGACAGACTTCTTTCCAAATTTCTCTTCAAAAGACTGCACTCAGCACAGCCTCTGCAAGCTGGCCTGGTGGCGCTGAGGGTTGAGGCACTGGATGCCACACCTTACGCCACACCAGCAACCTGGGTTTGGGAACGGACTCGGGCCATCATAGATCGGCAGGGGGAGGAGTGGATTGAGCATCTGGAGGACTGCACTCCTCTCCTGGGGTGGGGTCCAGGGGTTCTCTGCCTTGTAGCAGCTCCCGGTGGAGACCGGGGACACTACATTCAGGCAGGGACATGAGAGCGGGAGATGGCAGCAGACATCTGTGGGAGGGGGTGGTCTCATTCCCTCCATGCACTGATGTCATTGCACATCTGCCGCCTCAGGGGCAGCCAATTAAGGTGGAAAATGCCAGATGCTAGGAGGACAAGGGCAGTCCCCAGGGGGCGATGCACATGTCCACCGCTGGTCCCTACCCGGTTGACTCTCTCTGGTCGTCTCCTCTCAGGGTCCCAGTGGAGAGGACTCTATCCCTGATTCCTCACTGGATGGGATTCAGGAAGGATGATAGTATCAGTTGAGTGGATCTCCCCTGAGGGGGGCCATAGCGACCGGTGACCAGAGTAAAGAAAATTGACTAAAATTAAAAAAACAGCCTCTACTTAGAATGCAGCTCATTTCAGTACCATGTGTCCTCTAATCCTATAGTACATTGCGAACTTCACCTGTGGGCCTCAACGTTGCCAGCAAAGTTACCACATTCATAGTTTGCAAAGTTATTCCTATACTTTTAATTGGTACTTCATGAGGCAGATTAACTTTGTGAATTGTGGAAAATTTGTGAAGCAAATTGTTCCAGCGTCACACACCACTATTCCTCAGCCCACCCTCCTAAATGTAGTCCTTGATTAGAGGTGGACAGGCTAGTGCCAAATAATGCGGGTTAGTCTGTTAGCCCCCTAGCTCCTCCTGCCATGCTTCCCAGTCCACTCTGCTCATTTAAGCACAGTTGATGATCAAGTGTGAATGGAGCAGGGTGCAGAAGATCATGAGGGAGGGGGAGGGTCAGTTGAACCAGTAATAGTGATGCTAAGCAGTCTGACCAATTAGACTGCTCAGAGCATCAGTATCACTGACTTCAAGCTCCTGAAAGGAATAAACAAGGTAAACTGGGATGAACTATTTAGCAGGAATGGTGGGTCGAAAACAAGGTGACCTGAATGTAAGCTGGTGGGGGAGTAGATTCAGTAGGGATGCAAGAAAGTTTCACTTTACCGACAGAGTGGCTGAGCTGTGAAACAGCCTACCTTCAAAGGTTGTGGGTGCAAAAAAACATTAATTGGTTCAAGCATGGTTGGAACAGAGTAAAGAGCGTCAAGTGTTACTCAGGGAGGTATCAGTAAAGGTAGGAAGTGAGCGGGGGAGGGAGAAAACTTCATCTGGTCTTGGAGTAGTGTGCAGTAAAACTTGTCAGACTGGATGGATCGATGGTCATTTTCTGCTGATATCATCTATGTTTCTATGACTATAATGATAGCCACTAACCTGCCCTCCCAGCCAGAGGAAAAATGTAGCCATGGCAAACCTTATCACTAGGGTAGAGGCCAAGTGGGAAAGGTATGAAAAATGAAAACATAAACAAAATAATGAAAGAGCCTCTGAGGCCCTGGTGTCTCATGGGAAACTTTGGACAAACTTTTCAGACCCAGTGCAGTTTGGAGTTGCTGTATTGTCTGCATTTAGCTTCTTATATTTTACATTCTGCACACGAACAAGAAAATAGGATCTCTGTCCCATGGACCCCATCTGCTCTGCCTCCTTGTTTCCAACTGAAAACACAATCTTCTGTTTATGACATCATACCAATTTTTATAGCAACTGATTGTCATGTCACAAGCAGAGGGTTGTGATGTCATGTAGATAACAAGCAACCAGAGCGGATGACATCTGGGTGCAGTGGTCCTGCTTTTATACCAATGTTAATAGTCATAAAGAAAAAGGAAGTTGCTAAATAAATTGACAAGTATGCATTATGGCTTTTCTCAGGGATGAAAGAACTGGTTCCAGTGTGTTCAGAACTTTCCAGAACCTGTACCATTTTATGTAAAAGAACTTGTTCTGGTGTTCTGAAAAGGTTCTGACAACATTTTAAATACTTTGATTTTAAAGCTTAATATACCCCCGGCAGGTCTTTATCTAGACAAAAAGTGGTGGTAGTGGAAAAATCCAAAAAGAAGGCTGGAGGAGGTGGTGGTGGATAGATCAGAAAGAAGACTTGAAGTGGTGGTGGATAGACCAGAAAGAAGGCTGGAGGTGGTGTTGGATAGACTAGAAAGAAGACTGGAGGTGTTGGTGGATAGATCAGAAAGAAGGCTGAAGGTGGTAGTAGATACACCAGAAAGAAGGCCAGAGGTGGTGGAGAAGGTTGGAGGTGTGGTGGATAGAACACACAGAAGGCTGGCGGTGGTGGATAGACCAGAAACAAGGCTGGAGATGGTGGTGATTAGACCAGAAAAAAGGCTGGAGGTGCAAAGCAGAGCCAGCTTTGTCTCCCTCCTATGCTCGTCTTGCTTTGAGCTCCACTTCTGGGACAATGATGCAGCTTAATTGGAAAACCTCCCACCCCGGAGAACAGAAGCATCCTCGGGAATGCTCAAGCCTCCTCTCCCACTGACACTGCAGCCTCCTGGGTTCATTTCCGAATCCAGGTTACTGATGTCTTATGTGACATCCCTACCCCTCCACAAATAGACCAGCATGCCAGGAGCTCTAACGAAATGCATAAGAGACAATGCAGGGGCCCACTGTAAACCAGGCATTGCATTTCTGTTGGGCTATCTGTAATAGAAGGAAATTAATTCTTCAAACACAAAAATAAAGTTCCTTAACTATAGCCTTCTGTAACTGCCCTAGCCTAGATTTGTTTTGCTTCTGCTCAATCCATAGCTCTCCATAGACGTCCCTTACATACTCATAATAAATAATAAAAATTGGCCTCCAGTCTGTATTAGCATAATAGTGGTAAATATTGCGGCTCAATATACAAATGTGTTTGTGCAGTGACATATAAAGAGCTACTAGTGCCTCAGGGAATAACTTGGAAAACACATTATTTAGATACAGTTTCAGTTAATATTTCAATTACAAGTAATATTATTTACCTTATTGATCTTTCCTTTACTCTTTCTTTACTGAACACATTTGAGTGAAGAGCGGCTCTCATTTCTCCCGTTAAGCTTCATCTACTTCTGCTGTTTGTCTGAGCCCTAAGTTAGTCACCTGCTTGTGACGTCATGGTCTGTTTTTGTGGACATGACATTAGGAAGTCTGCAGCAAAGCACTGTGACTTCTGAGTTGCATACAAAAAGCAGAGACAGGTGAAGCCTGTGGGTAAATGTTCTTGTTTTCATGCACATGGCCTTAGTAAAAAGGCACAAAGGGAGAATGAATACAGTGAACATGAAACCTAAATGTGTCAAAATTCTTTGGTTTGTGTGTGTGTGTGTGTGTGTCTCTCTCTCTCTCCCTCTCTCTCCCAACCACATGCATATACCCCTAAAGCCTCTAACCTGATGCATCATGGGTAGCAGTATGCAAATCTTTGTGCAGGGCAGGCTGACCAAGCTTCACCAAAACAGAAGCTGCCTAAATGCAGACTCTAGTATATGGCTTTTCAGCTTAAATGGGGGCAGACAAGCAACTTCTGTTCTTGTGGAGCCTTATCAGCCTGTCCTACACAAGGATCTGCATACCCATGATGCTTTGTGTAATAAACTTATAAGGAAAGATGGACACAGAAATTGAGAAATGTTACTAACATACTAATTGCCAGCAGATTAGGCCTTATGGTCTATCGAGTCTGCTCGAACCTCAGATCCCTAGTTGGGTGCCGAGGCCCTCCACCCCCTTGTGTTCCAGAAACCCCTATCATCCTTCCCCACCCCCCTGGGCCAGGCCATGATCTGATGCATCCACTTTCTGTGTCTGTCCCACCCTCTCTTGAAGCCCTCCACTGTGGGTCTCTGAACCAGCTCACCAGGCAGTGCATTCCAAGGGTCCACCACCCTCTCAGTGAAAAACCTCCTCCTCTTTCTCCCCTCACCCTTCCACCTTCCAACTTCAAGCCATGCCCTCTGGTGATACCTCCTGCTTTAGTCTAAAGATCCCTCCATGTTTACCCTATTTATTCCCTTGAGGTACTTGAAGACCTCAATCATGTCCCCCCTGTCTCTCCTCTCCTCTCCTCCAATGAAAACAGGCAGAGCTCCTCAAGTCTGTCCTCATACGTCAAATCCCCTAGTCCTCGTATCATCTTAGTTGCCCTCCTCTGTATCCTCTCCAGGAGCTGTGTGTGTCTCTCTTCAAGTGTGGTCTCCAGTACTGTACACAGTACTCAAGGTGTGGTCTAACCCAAGGCCTACATTACCAGAACACAAGCTACTGTGGCTACAGGCTGGGCAGGACAGGAATTTCATAGAACTACTAATTGCCCTCTCCAGTTCTACAAGTAATATGGCTGCCCTAGTACTTCCTAAAGGGTAAGCACACACATCTACTACACTCCCCCACCATAGATGAACTAGTCTAAAGGGCCATTCACATGGCCACTTTTGCACTTGCAGCAACCTGAGCTCTCGGGCTGCTGCAGTGCGTAAGTGGCCATGTGGACACTTACTGAATTGTGGTAAATCACTCACCGAGTCTCTCAAGGAGCTGCAACAATCTTCCAAATGCACTGCAGAGTGAGTGATGTAAGAAGGTGTGTGGCGAGTTTACACTGCTTGCTGCAATATGCACAGGGCATTCTCCCAGCTTCTTGCAGTGCCTCTCAGTACTCTTGGCCCTTCTTAAGCATGTATTGCATTGGCAGTGAGAGGGGCCATGTGAGTGTAAAAGGCTATTGTCTCCTGAGGTTGGGGCAGCGCAGTCAAGCACCACTGTAGACAAGAAAGTGGCTGTGTAAACATGGCTAAAGAAATAATCACATCCTACCTTCAGGGCAGAAGTAGACTGTTCAGACCGTAAGAAATTGGAGTGACAATTCTGCCCCTTTGAATGAAACTTGTTCTTACTACACAATATTGTTCAGTGGTGCCATGGATGTTCTGTTTGAAGATCAAGCCTCTGTGGTACTTTTCACTGCCTCATGGGGTATCTTCAGTCACGGACAGCTACTGCAGTTGAAAAAGGAACTTCAGGAACTGCCATTGCAGTAACCAGTGGTCACTCAAGCAGTGACAGTGGTGAAATCTTCAGTACCATCTTATTCCAGAAGGAAATCCTCTATGGCACTGGCAATGGAACATTTATTGGTAGGAAATTTATTTATTGAAAACTTTAGAGATTACCTTTTGAGCACAGGTGGTCATTTTACAAAGGTTCCACATCAAATACATAGTCACTAAAACATTACAAGTACAATAAGCAGATTCAGAGGAAATGCAGTCGAGTCAGGCTCAAAGCACTTAAGACAGATAAATTACAAACAGTTTTGAGAAAATCCATACAGATTATTGTATAAAAAGTCACAGGATACGTACAGAGAGAAACTGAATAAAACAGTTTAATGTTTACAATTGCATTGGACTGCAAGAGCAGATTGCAAAGATCTCTTAAATTGATTAATCTTGTGGAGATTCAGCAGAGTATCAGGCACTTCATTTAACCAGTTAGCGGCCCTGGCAGCAATGAGCACATGGCTGCTTGCCCAGCTGAGTAAACTAGACAGGAGGCTTAAGGGCAATCCTGGCCATATTTCTGGTGTTGTATTGGCTGGACACTGCACGGAAGTAGCTTGTTAAAGCAGGGGGTGTTAGGCCCAAGAGTGCCTTTTTTGGCTAGGAAACAGGTCTGAAACTTTATTTTGCAGGGTGAGGGTAGCCAGTTGGTGAGTGTGTAAAGGGTACAACTATGAATGCGCTTATCTGAATGAAGTGCAAAGTGGCACACCTTATTACAGATCAGCTTTACTATGTTTAGCACCGTGTCACAGGCAGCTGGGCAGATAGGGAGGCCATAATCTACAAGTGACAGAATGAGGCTGGCTACAGTAAGGCATCTAGCATCCCCAGTAAGATTGTTCTGGTTACGATACAGGGCACCCAGTCTTCTGTTAACTATGTCCATTAGACTGACAACATGAGGGCAAAAGATAAGGTGTCATCCAGAGTTACTCCAAGGTATTTGAAGGTCTCCAGCTATTCAAGGTTTTGTCCCTGGCCATTTCGAATGACAAAGGGGGGAACTTTCCTCTTCTGTGGGAGATTAGAGAAGAGCATGGTCTTAGTTTTTTGTAATTGAGGACCAGTTTTTTATCGGAAATCTGTACCATATGATGACCAAAATGTACCCTGTAAGTCAAAGGTCTCCGAGTCTCGCACATCATTCCTGGAATCAATGGTACTTCTAGCATCGGAAATCTTGGACCATCAACCTCTCCACTGGATACAAAATTCAGTAAGCCTGTGAAATCTTGTCATCCCCTTTCTGTTGCTGTTGTTGGTACTTCTGCCTTGATGGAACAAATCATGTTTGAACTAGAATAGTGTGGTACGGGGATGACAGTTTAAAAACAACTCTGCTGATGTTCTCTCTGTGACTGCATGAGGAGTGTTATGGTACACAAACAAAACATTAGTCTGCCATTGGGTTGTAGGTGCTGTCTGGGTGCCCCAAGGGGGTAGCACCCTATATGAGCGAGTATTATTGACCGCATCAATATGAGTGACTCAATAACACCGCTCACACTGGTAGCAAGTGGTGAAAAACATCGCTATATCCTGTAGAGCGAGTATAGCAGGGAGCTACACTTGCTACTACAGGATATGGGCTGTTGAGTGGTCAACTCCTGCTAAGCTGGCCATTTAGCATAGTGGTGTAAACCACCACTTGCGATGCCAGCAGACCCGGGTTCAGGTCTGGTTTCCAATAATAAATTTTTTTTTTAAACGATAACTTTCCCCTGGGTCCACACCCCCCGTGGAGTTGATGATTTTAGTTTGGGGGATGCGGGTGGCATAGCCCCTCACATAAAAATACTTATTTCATTTGTTGTTATGACTTAATGTAGTGACCGTCGCTATTTGCGACGGTTGTTACAATTTCAGTTGCCCTTTTGACAATGGGCTGTTTTGCAGTAATTTTATAAGATCGGCAGTCTTTCAGACTTGTCCTTATCACATAAAACCCCTTGAGAGACTTCCTTTGCCCAAGCTTTTTTGAAGATCTGTATTGCGAGTTCCGATGCTCCATTTGAAGCTGAGTTGTATGGTGGAGACCGGATGTGTTGGACCCTGTTTTGCTTGAGAAACAGTTTGAAGTCCTGAGAAGAAAACTGTGGATTGTTGTCTGACACCAATTCCGTTTTGCAGTCTGTACAAAGCAAAAAGATGTTGAAGCAGATTTCTTGTCTTTTCAGTGGTCATTACCTGTGTGGGAAGCACTTCAGTCTATTTAGAGTGAACATCAATCACCACAAAAAAAATGCTGCTTCTCAACATCTGGATAGTTGATATGGATGTGCTCCCAAGGTGTTGTGGCCCAGGACCAGGGATGGTGAAATACAGTAGTGGGTTGACTTCAGATTGGCGCACATGTGCTGACTAGATCTTGAATATCACAATCTGGCTTTGGCCACCAGAGGTATCATTGGGCCAATATCTTCATTCTCTAAATTCCAGGATGGCTCTCATGTAGGTCAGCAAACAGCTGCTCTTGGAATTTAGGAAGTATCACCACTAAGGCAGACCACAGAAAAGAACCTTGATCCATGGACAGCTGTTCCTTTTTGTTGAAGAAAGGCCGAAGAGTCAGATCCTTTGTAAAAGTAGACCATCCATTTATTGTAAGATCAATGACTTTTGAGAGGACTGGATCCCATTAGGCTTCTTTTTCCGCATCTTGGCATTCTACAGGTAGCTCTTTGATGTATGAGATATGGAACAGTGGCTCATCATCTTTCTCCGTCAAGGCCTTTCTATTTAGTTGTTTAACCAGGAGTAGCACACTAAGCTGAAAGCTTTTTTACAGGAGCGACCTGGGAGCACAGGGAAGTTAGGTGACTTGCTCAGGGTCACACAGTATGCAGGTGGAAGCTGTGGGATTCAAACCCAGGTCTGGTCTGCTGGATGTCACCAGATTTGCAGCTCAGAGCCTTAAACCTCTGCGCTATACTGCCTCCCTTTCAAGGCAAGTGTGGACAATATGTCTGCATTTGCATGGTCCTGGCAACATTGGTATTCAATGTCACAGTGGTAAGCTAATTCTTAGGGCTGTGAACAGCACTGGAATTTCTGCTGTTGGCCTCAAAGTGGCCAGGATCGGCTTGTGATCAGTTAGAAGAGTGAACCTATGCCCAAAGAGGTTTTTGGGGACTTTCTTTGCTCTGAAGATTATGCTCAGTGCTTCCTCCTTTATCTGAGCACAATTTATTTCCCTGGGAAACAGGGTCCAAGTGGTGAAAGTGATCGGATGTTCATCTTCAGTTGATAGGACATGCAAGATGACAATACCCCTTCCATATGGGGTACATCACATGCTAGTCTTAAAGGCTTTTGATGGTCATGGTATGCTAGCCACTTACTGCTTTAAAGCCAGTGCTTGAAAGCTTGGAATGCTGCATCACATTGTGGCAACCAGTTTCATCTTGCTTCTTTGTGCATTAGGTCACAATGTGGTTGTAGCAGTGTATACAGGTTTGCCAGGAATAGTTTAACAGGTCTAGAAATGTCCATAGTTTTGTCACATTTTATGGTGTGGGCACGTTGATGATTACTGCCTCTTTTTCTAGTGTGGTATGCAGATCCTGGGCATCAATTTGGTACTCCAGTTATTCAACAGAGCCCTATAGAAACTGACATCTTGCTAGATTGACCCTCGCTCTATCTAATCTGGCATGACAAATCACCCACCTGCACCCAAGTCAGTGCCACTCCAACACCTGGTTGCTGCATACCTCCACTCGGGTTCACCTAGTATAGTATTCTTAGCCCAAACTCAGCTCTCTGTTAAGGTGGCATGCTGTAGATATCTCGATCCTTTGAGCCCAGTCACCAATCACCCTATATCAAGCCAGGGCAGACTGCTTGACCCCACTGCTTGTGGAGTGTGGGTTTGTGTTACAAAGCTTTATCCAAATCACTTTCCTGTATCAGGAAGGATTATGTTTCTCAAATTACTTTAAAATAGATTAGCGTACCCCTTCGGAAAGAAGGCTAGCGCAGAGGTTTACTACAATACCATCTTTAAAATGCACCACCATTCAGTATATTATGATAAAAAAAGGCTACTTTATTGACACAATATATTTAACATTGGCAAGAATGTAACTGTTTAAATGGAACTGGAATGTAGTTGTTTACTCATCGGTATCTGTATCTCTGCATTGTCTTGTGTAATATCTGGGTCACCCCTGTAAATGGATTCTGTCCCAGTGAGCTCCATCCGGTTACCACAGTCTCAATAAATGAGTAAATACTAAGGCTTCATCATACTGACGTGCTAAACCCTGAGTGTGTGTGCCTCCTATTGGGCAGTTCTACAACACAGTTAACTTCATACACCTGCTTGACCACTATAAATGGACCCTCCAAGCTGCCTGTGGCTTGTTCTGTCAGACAGTTATGAGCACCATTACCTGTCCAATGTCATATGTCATGTCTCTGGCCATACAATCATACCAGTTTTTCTACTTCTCTTGCACAGATGGAAGGTTATCCTGTGCCAAGCCTATGAACTTGTTTAATCTCTCCCTGAAGTTCAGGACATAGAGCAGGACCCCACACTCCAGTCCTAGGCTAATACAAGTGAACTGTACCAGACTGCTTGCTGTTTCTTTCTTTTTTTATTAGTTGCCACATATACAACAAGCATTTGTCAATGAGGAATGTTTTCTGCTTACATTACTGTTGTACCAGGTCCTGCTTGTACAAATTTATACTATATACTATCCCAAGATTAAAGATGAGTGAAGTTTGCAAAATTCACTCTGCAAATTAATCCACAAATCTGATGCAATTTGTGGAGTACAGATCAATCTGTGAAGTGTGAAATTCTGTCCCTGAAGAGCGGAGCAAACGGCAAAATTTTGCAGTTCATGGGTGAAATTCCTGTTGAAGTAACATAGGCAAATTTTTAAGCTAATAGCAAAAATTTGTGGATTGCTCCACGGAGGTGGAGTGGGTGACTTTGCTGTAACTTCTCCAGTGAATTAAAACTTCCCAACATCTCTACTCCAGATAGACTAGATGAGATGTAACATGTCATTTGCAATTGACATCCATAGTACTCATCAGAAAGGGACAAAAAAAAAAGACCTTGACAGAAAAAATTAGGTAACAATATTAAAAAAACAAAAAGTTAACTAAAGAAGAAACCCCTTTAAAATGAATGGGCTCACACTTCCCATTCATTTCAATAGTTTTTTTTCTTTAGTTGATAACACAATATTTATTCTACTTTTCTTGTCAATATCTTTTAGTCCACTATGATGAACACTAGAGAGTGTCAATGTTCAAATCCACCCAAAACTGGTGTTTGTGGAGTATGCCAGTGTACTGCAAACACCCATTTTGAGGTGGATTTGAATATTGACACCATATGCTAATCAGAGAGGGACTAAAAAAAGACCTTGGCAGAAAAAAGCAGGTAAAAATACTAAAAAACAAACAAACAAAAAACATTATGAAGTAAAGAAAAACTCCTTTGAAAATGAATGTGCTCACACTTCCCATTTATTTCAATGTTTTTTTTTCTTTAGTTGACAACTTTTTTGTTTTCTAATATTTTTACCTACTTTTTTCTGTGGAGGGCTTTTTTAGTCCCACTCTGATGGACAGTATTGGTGTCAAGACATATTGCATCTCATTTGGTCTGCCTTGGGTTAATATATAGTAAAAATGTGAACAAGCAAAACCCAGTACAACAGCACTGCAAGCGGCAAAACATTCGGCATTGACAAATGCTTGTTATTTACAGTTCCTCATTCAGTTGCAGGCTCAGCGATATGAGCAGTATTATGGCCAGGACCAATTCCTGTTCGTTCATTTATCTGTTTCTTGCTACAGTAAATTCATTTTTGGGGAACATGTATTGTGCAGTAGGGGACTCTAGCTAATGTTCAAATGTAAGACACGTCCTTCTGTGTAAAACAGCGTTAACGCCATGCTAAAGATCAATGGCAATGTTTTGTTTGTTTTCATAATTTTGCTGCTTTTTGTGTTCATTTAATAAAGAATCATGTGTTAAAACACTTGAATATTGTGTCTTGTCTCAATTTTTTCAATAAAGGTTATAGTAACACTCTTTAAAACCTAATGTGAAAGCTGGAGCCAATCATATTTATTTCTCAGATGTCATCCTGGGACTGACAGCCACCGATGTCACTCAAGGACTGACATCGATTGCTACTACAATTGCTGCGGTGACTACAGAGAAGCTGTCAGTAAGGTCTGCCTTGACACAGAAGCATTAGATTTTTAGATTTTCCCAGGAAAATAAAGTGGGTCTTGTGTTTTTTTATATTGCATGAACTTAGCAATGGCCATTTTTATTCACATGACAAAGAATAATAACTGTTTTAGAATAAAACAGTCATGAGTAGTCATTCATTCAAGTCTGTTAAGGATGGCACAGGTTTAGTGTTTTCAAAGCTGGCTATAACAGTTTTGTTGCTTGTTTGATATTTATGGTCAGTGTTCAAACATACCAGTTGACTATTCATGTTCAATTTATTGTTTTTCATTGCAGAATTTTGTTCAGTATAGCCAGAAAAAATCAAATTTTAAAGCTAATCCAAGAACTAATAGATTGCTGCAGTTCAGTGTGAGTATAAGAGAGCACACAGTAATCTCTCTTTTATAAGTTGATTTTTGTACAGCTTGTCTTATTTTGGTCATGGGCTCAGTTTTCAAAGAGCCCTTAGAGTGACGCAAGTCACATCGCTCTAGGGCTGTGGTGAACTCTGGGTGCATCAGGGACCCTGCGCCCAATTTTATAAAAGGGAAGGGGGCCCCTGTGCCAAAATCCCAGGGGTTGCCACAGCTGCAGGCTAGCACCAAACATATGGCATACTGCCGGCCCAGTGGTTCTGAGGGTTGAGGCACTGGATGCCACACCTCATGCCATGCTGGCAACCCAGGTTTGGGAATGGACTTGGGTTGCCAGGGGCTGGTAGAGGAGAGGAAGGATTGAGCATCTCACGACTCCTCTCCTTCCTCTGGGAAGGGGAGGGGCAATGTATTGCACTGCAGTGATGACTGGTGGAGGCCAGATGCACTACAGTTGTGTGCATAGCTGGGGGGAGCGCAGTGGGCATCAGCACTTATGTACTCTGACGCCATTGCACGTCTGGCTTCCCAGGGGAAAAGTAATGTGGAAAATAGCAGGGTGATCTCAGTGGCTGATGGCCGCACCCTGCCCCCCCCAGTCATGAGAGGCACCTTCACTGGGGTGCGGAGCGATGAAAGGCTGGCCCTGTGTGAATGGGTCACATAAATGCGCACACCAGACCTGGTCCAGGGGTGCAGGTGCTGGTGGCTGGAGACTGATAGCGGTCTGCTCCACAGGGGCCAAAAAATAGGAGTAAGATAAAAAAAAAAGAACATACACACCTGTGGAAATTGCCACAGGGATCCAGGCCCCCTCCCCTGCCCAGTGCAACACAAGAGGGGACAGGTTGCTTGGGGGGTGGTGGTGTATCAACTGGTCAGGAGAGATCCAGGGGCAGAAGGGGGCATGGGAGGTTGCATAGAGGGAGTCAGAAAGAAAGCTGGGTATGAGAGGGAGTGAGTTTGCAGCCGGTGGGATGTGTTTGCTTTTTTTTATTTATGCTGTATTGGCTATCATTCATATTAGTGATATACAAAGCTCTGTACTAATGCATTATACTCTAAATACACTATCCGACCATGGGCAACAAATCCAAGTAGGGGCAAGTGATATGTCCGAATATTAGCATCATCATAAGTACATGTAACTCAGCTGACCACAAAACCTTCATGGTATTCAGACAGAAACAACCATCCACTGTAAACCTATTATTGGGGATTCCGTTCACATGTTCTCACAGCCCATGGGATGGGACCACCAAGAGAGGATTTCAGGGACAAAAAGTGACATGGCACCAGGTGGGCTGTGAGGATATGCAAATGGCACCCCCAATAATAGGATCATAGTAGATGGTTGTTATGGTCTGTATATCATAAAAGTTTTGTGGTCTGCTGAGTTATGTGTACTTATGATCATCTTGATATTCAGACTTATCACTTTCCCCTACTTGAATTTATTGCCCATGATCTAATTATGTATTTAGAGTATAATGCATTAGTATAGAACTTTGTAAGTCACTAATATGAAATGATAGCAAATACAGAATAAATTAAACAAAAATGCACCCCACTGGCTGCAAACTCCCTCCTTCCAATAGCCAGCTTTCTCCTTGACTCCCCCATGCCACCTCCTGTATCCCTTCTGCCCCAGCTGTCCAGTTTCAGACCCTGTCCCCCTTCACCACAGTGTTTGGTGCTGGCATACGTCCCTTAGACGACCTCCTGGCTGGTCTAAGTGGAATCCCTTGCTGTGTCCACAGCGGGGCTTCCAAAATTGCAAAAAGGGGGATATTGCAGCCCTGCTGTGTTGCAAGCTGCCTTATGACCTGGTGCACCCTGCTTTATGGTGCAAGGCTGGTGCAGTGCCACTTTGGTGCAATTGCTACCCTTTTTGATGCAGACAACATTTGAAAATTGGTATACCCATATCTTTTGACGTAAGGTGCCACTTGCATCATTTATTTTTGACGTAGGCACCTTGCATCATTCCCCTGACTTTGAAAATTGAGTCCCATGTATTTATTACAAGAATGTTTATGTTTTGATCATTAAGTAAAAAATACATTAGATAATCCTGTAACAGAATCATGGATGTTGAGGTGGGCAGTCCCCTTGGTACCAGTGACCACAGAACTGTGTGGTTTAGAATCAACAAGTTGGCAGAAAAAAGCCATTCAAAGATTAAGATCCTAGATTTCCAGAAGGCAACTTCATGGAGATGGGGGGGACAGCTCAAAATTGCCCTAGCAGCAGAAGATACAGAGGGAGGAGTAGAAGAACAGTGGTTTAGGCTCAAGAGATCCATAGCAGGAGTGACAAGTCAATGTGTCAGATTGCTTAGCAAAAGCAAAAGAAAGAAGTGGCCACTGTGGTTCTCTAAGTCAGTAGCTGAGAAAGTGTGAGAAAAAAGTAAGACATTCAGGAAATACAAAGAGACACAGAAAGAAGAAGACAGACTGAAATATCTGGAGAAGTAGAGAGAAGCTGGGAAAGCTGTCAGAGGGGCTAAGGCAAGAATGGAGGAAGGAACAGCACAGGCTATTAAGAAGGGGACAAGACCTTCTTCTGTTATATTAGTGAGAGGAAGAAGACCAGAAATGGTACTGTTAGGCTAAAGAAGGAGAGGGAGAGGGTGGGTGGGTGGAGGATGACCTTGAAAAAGCTGAGATACTGAACAAATATTTTTGCTCAGTATTTACCAAGGAAGAGTCAGGGGAGGGTCCAAGACTCATGAGGAAAGATGTACGGGGAAGAGGTGGACACCAGCCCATTTACGGTGCATAGAGTCTTGGAGGAACTAGGAAAAGTAAAGACAGACAAGGTAATGTGGCCAAATGGGATTCACCCTAGAGTGTTGAAGGAACTCAGGGAAGTCCTAACAGGTCCACTGACAGCCCTCTTCAACCAATCACTAGAGACAGGGGAGGCACCTGGGAACTGAAGGAGGGCAGAGGTGATCCCCTGCACAAGACTGGAAGTAGGGAGGAGGCAGACAATTACAAACCTGTAAGCCTGACCTCCGTGGTGGGGAAGCTGATGGAGTCCCTGCTTAAGGAGAGGGTAGTGAAGTTCCTGGAGTCAAGCAATGCAAAAGACCCAAGGCGGCATGGTTTCACTGAGGGTAGGTCCTGTTAGACTAATCTTATTGATTTCTTTGACTGGGTGACCAGAGTGGTGGATCAGGGAGGAGCAGTAGATGTGGCCTACCTGGATTTTAGTAAGGCCTTCAACACCGTTCCTCATAGAAGGTTGCTTAATAAATTGGGGAATCTGGGTGTGGGCTCTAAAGTGGTAAAATGGGTTGGTAACTGGCTAAAAGGCAGGACCCAGAAGGTGGTAGTAAATGGCATAAAATCAGAAAAAGGGGAGGTGACCAGCGGGGTTCCACATGGATCAGTGCTGGGTTCAGTTCTATTCAGTGTCTTCATAAGTGACATTACAGAAGGACTGGAGGGGAAAGTGTGCCGTTCGCAGATGACACCAAGATCTGTAGAAGAGGCGACACACAGGCGGGGCTAGATAAAATGAGAAACGACCTAAGACTACTTGAGGAATGGTCAAGGGTTTGGCAGTTGGGTTTCAATGCTAAGAAGTGCAAGATAATGCACCTGGGACACAGAAACCCAAGAGAGGAATACAGGATGGGGGGCAGGTTCTAGCCACCACAAGTTGGGAGAGAGACCTAGGGGTTATCATATTCGATGACCTGAACTCAGCCAAACAATGCGAAAATGCAGTGGGGAAGGCAAAGAGAATGATGGGGTGCATAGGAAGGGGCATAACCAGTAGAAGGAGTGAAGTGGTGATGCCACTGTATAGATCACTGGTGAAGCCTCATCTGGAATACTATGTCCAGTTCTGGAGACCGCATCTCAGGAAGGACATAGACAGAATGCAAGCAGTCCAGAGAAGAGCAACAAAAATGATACGTGGACTGCACCACAAGCCTTATGAGGAAATACTCAAGGAACTAAACAGCTATTCACTGGAAGAGAAAAGGGAGAGAGGGGATATGATAGACACTTTCAAATACTTTAGAAGAATAAACTGGGTACAGGAGGGGAGTGCGACACTTGCCCAGCTGGTTATAATTGCTGTATGATATTTGTAAGACAAAAAAATATAGTAGGTGATTGTCTCACATAAGACAGCCTGTGCTCCTGACCCCCCCAACCAGGTTTCACTGAAGCTACAGGATATAGTAAATTGACCAGGAGTTCTCTGTAATGTAATTAACTTCCTTGAGTAATTTGCATTTTATGACCTTTTTATGACATGCTTTGAAGTTGGGAAGCTAAATATACATTTTATTACAGGACAGGACATGACTATCTCACACGTAGGTGACAGATTGCAGGGTTGTAAATCTTCAAAGGAACTGGCTGATCAAAGACTCATAATTTGGGAAATGAGTTTTTGCTCATGTCACATTATTTAATATATCTCCTGACAGGAATGAATTTTTTTGTAATTTTATACTCTAAAAGGAGGAGCTAGATGACTCACCAAGGGTGTAGGGAGATGGAGTTGAAAAGTATCCTTGTAACTGGGGAATATGACGTATCATTTTGGGACTCAAGAAAGACAGATCTCTGATCTAACTATAAGCACTACAGAGGTAATATATTAGACAGAAAAAGTCTAATTGTATTATGGTAGGAGTTTTTGTTTTGTAATGTTCCCTTGTGCTTTTATATGATTGTAAGCTCTTTGATATATTGTTCTGTGTTTACATTTTTCATATTTTTATCATCTTTTAGTACAATTTTTATTTGAAAGATACTGCCTGGGTGAGTCTGTCAGTCCTTTTTGCATGGGACATATAGAGGGTTAAGACTGACAAAAACTGTTCAAAAGCTTGATGGTGTTACCAAACTGGGAAAAGGTAAGAATATACCTAAGGTCTTTTATAGAGTTTTAAGGGTTCATTTTGGAAGCCTGGCTTGGTGCCCCTGGCGAAAGATTGTACCTCAATCCCTGAAGAGGGTACGAATCTGAGCCTGTACATTTGGGTACGCTAGCATAAGGTTCACAGTTGAATCCCCCCAGAACTTGTGACTAAAGATAATTTGGACCCAAAAGCAGACAGGAGGGTTACCCTGTCTGTTACCTGTTCACACTATCGCGCTCTGAGGTTGGCACTGTGGGAGCAGAGGGCCTGACCTGCTGAGTGCATTTGTGACAGGGAGCATATTTCAGAGACAAAAGTGCACAAGGACAAGGGGACATAACATGAGGCTGGAGGGAGGCTTAGGGAGAATGCTAGGAAGTATTTTTTCCCAGAGAGGGTGGTGGATCCACGGAACAACCTACCAGCAGAGGTGGTGGAAGCAAAAACAGTACAGGGATTCAAAAATGCATGGGATAAGCATAAAGGCACCCTGCTCATAAAGCAGAGTGGGGAAAAGGCAGTCCAGATAAGAATAAGGATTGCCAAACCAAATAGGGAAATAGGCAGATGAGGCGGGCTGCATGGTCCTTATCTGCTGACAGATTCTGTGTTTCTAACATGCTGTTGCTGAATACATGAGCGTGAGAGAGAGAGAGAGAGAGAGAGAGAGAGAGAGAGAGAGAGATTCAGATCATTTTCTCTGATGCAGTAACAAACGGAAACAGTGCTTCTCTGTGTGAACTTCTGACAGCTTGCATAGGTCATGATTTTCTAGTGTGAAAATGCCAAGCTGCAAAGTTCAAACTCATGAATATCCATTTTTTAACCAATGGTACAATCTACAAACTAAACCAACTTTCAGTAGATCATTGATAGAAGCACTATCACTTTGCACTCTGTGCTGTTGTGATTCTATTGTTTAATAGTTCTGGCTAAATACTGTATATTCAATTGAGATTGTTCTATTGGTTTAAAAAAACTTGACTCTGATGGCTGTAGGTGTCTGTTTCATCTGGGACACAAACCTCTGTTGTAAGGCATGTGGGTGTCTGTTTCCTCAGAACACCAGCCTAAGTGCTGAGGGGTTTAGGAGCCTGTTCTCTCAAGGACCCATATGTCTGAAGTGGTATATGTGAGTGCCTGTATCCCCACAGTCAGCAGCCTTTGCAGAGAGAGGAGTGGGCATCTGTTTACTCAGTTATATCAACCTTTGAATTGCTGTGAGACACGGATGCCTATCTCCTTGTAGACATGAGCCTCAGCTAGGAAGGTGGTTCATGCCTGCACACCACAGATACACCAGCATCAGCTGTGAGGCAGTAAATGCCTGTCTCTACAGAGACCACAACCTCCACAGACAAAATGCATACCATAGGCAAACAGTGCGATGTCCGCACTCTCTATATGTGAAATAACTCCAGCAGTTTGAGGATTAAAAAATATATTTTATTTGAATGTCACAATATTTATCACAGTAGGAGCTGTAGTTGCTTTGATCAGAGCGTTTTTTTTATTATTCTTGCTTGACATGTTCAATGTAGATCATTCTATTAGTTAAAAAAAGACATACATGAGTTTGAACTTGCAGCTTGGCATTTTCACACTAGGAAATCACAAGCCATGCAAGCTGTCAGAAGTTCACATACAGAAGCACCTGCCTTTGTTCTTACTACATCAGACATAATTATCTGAATCTCTTTATCTTTTAATGTGTAAGAAGTGTTATCTTTTTTTTTTTTTAATCACGGAATGTGGCATATAAACCTGGAATATCAGAAACATTACACTGTGCTGCAAGTGAGTTTTGCAGCTTTTGTGTGCATTGTTAGGCTGCAGGAGGTCTTTGGGGGCAGATAGCCTAGTTTTACTTGTGGCACTGATAATCTGAGTCTCGCTATTCGAGTGAGCACAGCAAGGAGCCCTACTTCACGTATCAGAAATTGGGTAGAGAAGCTATAGTTCATGAGGTACATTTTGGAACTAAAGCTTATTTCTCTGTGCATTTAATTTAATTTTAGTTTTGCTGCAAATGTTGGAACGGGCCAGAGCCACGTATAAGTGGTCCTCGCCCGGTTATTTTATATTTTAAATTATTTACTGTGTCTGGGGGATGATTCAGAGGGCTTGACCCTCAACTAGAACTTCTGGGTCACCCACACCTTTTAGGAGAGCAGGGCATGCAGGGCACCGTGCGCAGAGACATGTGCGTCAGCGCGTGTCGGTTGTGTCAGCTGGATCAACTGGATCACTGGGCCACCACTTATTAAAACTCAGTAGGTATAGTTCTTTGTAATTTATGCCCTACAATATGGCATCTAACATCACAAACAACGTGAGCGGGTGTCCGCTTTGCAGCTTTTGTGAGCACTGTAAGGCTGCAGGAGGTCTTTGGGGGCAAATAGCCTAGTTTTATTTGTGGGACCGATAATCTGAGTCTTGCTACTTGGGCAAGCACAACAGGGCGCCCTACTTTGCATACCAGGAAGGGGGTAGAGAAGTTATAGTTCACAAGGCACATTTTGGAACTAAGGCTTATTTCTCTCTGCATTTTATTTAATTTTGGTTTCACTACAAGTGTTGGAACAGGCCATAGCCACGTATGAGTGGTCCTTGCCTGGTTATTTTATATTTTAACTGATTTACTGTGTCTGGGGGCTGATTCAGAGGGTTTGACTCTCAACTAGAACTTCCGGGTCACCCACACCTTTTAGGAGAGCAGGGCATGCAGGGCACCGTGCGCAGAGACATGTGCGTCAGCTCGTGTCGGTTGTGTCAGCTGGATCAACTGGATCACTGGGCCACCACTTATTAAAACTCAGTAGGTATAGTTCTTTGTAATTTATGCCCTACAATATGGCATCTAACATCACAAATAACGTAATAGGTAGCCGTTGCCTTAAATGTTGCGTGTATGCCTTAGGTGGGCCTAACAGGGAGTTTATATGCGGCAAGTGCCTATTAATTGAGGTACTTCAGGTGGAAGTCACTGCCCTTCAAAAAAGAGTGCAGACACAGGCAGATATCAGCACATTATAACAATACATTGACTCAATAGCTGCTATTATTGTACCCACACTGGAGCAAGTCTTACCAATTTCCCCCAATAGTGCCATACCACCCTTAGTAACAGATATCACACATGATGATGATTGGTGCCTGCTGTCCCACATTACTAAGAAAGGTAGAAGAAATATAGGAGGTGCATCCAACATACTTACTCTTAACAGATTCAGCATCCTAATGAATGATACCAACCCAAGCGATTTGTTACAACCCCAGGCTCGGGAGCAATCATTGCCACCAAATAACATTATGAGAGACACAGCCAGCAGTGCAGAGCAGACGTTGTCGGAAACAGCAAAAACAAGCAGTAATGCCCAACGTGATGTCCTGGTGATCGAGGATTCAATGTTATGGTACTCAGATCACATATTATGTAGGAACCATAACAATAATACGACTATCAGCATTCTACCAGGGGCAGGAATAGCAGATATAAGGCATATTCTGACAGGTCTACTAGTGAACACAATGAAGCCACTAATATCATTACTTGTAGGGGTTAATGATGTCGGTAAAAGAAATTTAGTCAACATCCAGAGGGATTTCGAGCATGTAGGTTTAACCCTCAAAGCGAAAGGGTGTGAATTGTCAATTTCTGGAATCCTCCCCAGCCCTAGAGCTAGTTGGAATAAAATCATGGACATTGTGGGGCTCAATGGCTGGTTGAAAAGATGGTGTCTAAGGGGAAATTACATCTATATAGACAACTGGGGGAGTTTTCAGGATATAAGACTATTTGCACAGGATGGGATACATCTAAATAAACAGGGCAAGAGAATATATTGGCTCACAAATTGAGGCTGGAGTTATAAAATTCTTTAAATTTCAAAAAAGAGGGGTTGCGGGAGCCCCACTTCACATAGCACCAAATCCTAGCCTGGCACAACCCGATAAGTGGAATTGTCTGTTGTTAAATGCCAGAAGCCTTAATAAAAAATTTGATGAGCTTCTTCATACCTAGCAAGAATCCGGTATTTATATTTGTGCCATAACTGAAACTTGGTGGAGCAAAGAGGATGCATGGGATAAACAGATTCCTGGTTTTGTCCTGTACAATAATGACAAATCACATTCTAAGGAGGGTGGTGTGGCTTTAAGCAATAAACCACAACAAAGTGATGGTGATGCTGGGTTTACCCACACCTGGGGTGGTTTGGTCACAAGGCCGCAGGCCGAGTGACTAAACCTTGCCAGGTGTGGGTAAATCCCAGCATCACCAACACCCTGGAGTAGTTTATTGCTATTATACAATGTTTTGACTTTTTTGGAATAGAAAAAAAATTAAGAAAAAGTATTTTTTTCCCATTTTATATGATTTTTGGTGAATTTATTGCTGCGCCAAAAAAAGTAGTGCTGTGTTGCTAGGGTGTTGCTAAGGGGCTGGCAGTATAGTCTATAGGTTAGTGTAGCAAACTGTATGTGAGCTTGGTAAATGAAACAATCGTAGGTTTGATTCTGCGATTTCCAGAACTGAGTTCACTGTATTCAATTTCTGTTTTTATTCTCATAAGCTGGGTTTTGATGTTTGTTACAGATGCATTTCTAGTACGGAGCACTGGTCCATATTTGCTTGTTATACACATGCCTTGCAGTGTGTCACATGAGAACCAAACTGTAAGAAATTGTACTGCAAGTTTTTTTTTTGATTATTTCATTTCTGTGTACAGATGTGGAAGTTACAGGCCGTGAGAGTGGAATATATAAACCGGTGACAAAATGGCAGCTGGCAGTGGGAGTGTGAGGCGAGATGGATGTTAGGAGGCTGGAGGGAGCAAGTGTGTCAGCGGAGTTAATGAAAGTAGTTGCTGAAAACGAGTTGCGGTGACCATGTAGGAGCCAGGTGCAGAGACAGCAGAAGGAGGCCACACGCACGGTAAAACAAAGGTAGTGATGCTACTGCCTAACTCTGTGGGGATACTACCATTTTTTTTTTGTAGTCAAACTGCGGTTGCAGGTAACATGGCGGGACAAGATGGCGGCGTTTGAAAGTTAAATCAGGGATCGGATTGTTTTGTTTTAAGGGGGATCGAGCCTTAGAACAGCTGGCAGTTCTTCCTGTTGGTAATGTTAAAATTTACAACAGGCTCAGGGTGCCGGGTGCCCAATGAAATTAAAGGATTTTTACTACCCATTGTATAGTTGTATATACAGCATAGTATCTGAAAGAGTTGATACACCCCATTGGGACCTAGCTGAGATACTTTGGATCCAAATATGTCCACTACTTAAACCCAGAATGAATGTAGGACTAGTTTATAGGCCTCCATCTGATTCGCATTCTGTAGATTTACAACTTCTGGATTATATTGAAAAAATAGCTTTGGCAGGCAACGTCATACTATTGGTAGACTTCAATCTCCCGGGGATCAACTGGGATCTTTTAAAAGCCAATACAGTATGTGAACAGAACTTCATGGAGGATTTTATTTTGACAGACCTGGACCAATTTGTAAATGAATGCACAAGGGGCGGTCACATTCTGGACCTAGTCCTCAGCAATATGGAAAGCAATATATATGAATGCCAAGTCCGACAACCACTCAGTTCCAGCGATCATATTATGGTGGGGTTTTGCTTTAGGGGCAATGTGGGCAAACCGGTTGGTAGTACACTGCTTTATAATTATGGCAAGGCTGACTTTCATAGCATGAGAACAAATCTAGCACTATGGGATTGGAAAGCAGACTTTGCCAAGCAGCCCCTGCAGCATATGTGGAATATATTATGTAGTAAAATTACCACGTTGGTACATAATTTCACACCATGCTCAATTAAATATAATGGCTTGAAAAAATCCTCCCTTGATTAACACCAGCAGTTAAGAAAGCCCTTAAAGAGAAGAATAAAGCCCACTGCAGGGCCAAGAAAAGTGGACAGGAAACCTACTGGGCAGTTTATAAGTCTGCCCTTAAGGCATACAAAAAAATGCATGCCTTAAGGGCTAAAGCAAATTATAAGCAGAGACTGGCAGTTAAAGATGACTACAAATCCTTTTTTTCATACATTAATAACAAAAAGGGGACAGCAACACAATCAGACCATTGAAAGACATTAATCACAGATAATGGTTTGATGGCTGAACATTATAATAATTATTTTTCTTCAGTTTATAACATCAAACAGTTTATAACATCTAAACAAAAGCCACACTTAAACATCATGATCAAGCCAATAATCCTGCAATAACACTGGATGTAAAAGATGTCAGGGACAGGCTTATTTCACTAGCTCATCATAAAGCCTAGGGTCCTGACAGACTCCACCCCAGGGTACTTAAGGAGCTGGCGGATGTCCTAGCAGAACCAATAACATTCCTATTCCAGGAATCCATAAACAGTGGTATGGTACTAGAGGCTTGGAGGCAGGCAGAGGTGATTCCACTGCACAAGAAGGGGACTAAGCAGGAGGTGGGGAATTATAGACCAATAAGCCTGACATCAATTTTAAGAAAAATCCTGGAGGGTATCATTAAAACCCATATCACGGATGCATTCACTTTAGCAGGGAATATAGATCGACACCAGCATGGCTTTAAAAAGGGTTGATCATGCCAGACAACTCTATTAGAGTTCTATGGCAAAGTCAGCAAAGCCCTAGATACCAGGAACGTGGTAGGTATAATATTTTTGAACTATTCTAAAGCCTTTGGTAAGGTTCCATATGGGGAGCTGATTGATGCCCTTATTGAGCATGGTATTCATGGGAGTCTTACCTGTTGGATAGAGGACTGGCTATCCAATAGAAGACAGAGGGTATGTGTTAAGGGCTGAAGCTCCAGTTGGGCTGAGGTGACCAGAGGGGTCCCCCAGGACTCAGTGCTGGGCCCTTGCCTTTTTGAACATATATATCTCATCAACGAGCTCTAGTAATCAGTATGGGAATCTGAATTTGAAGACAACACGTGGATAGGGTTTGTAATAAACAACCTAGAAGAAGTTGAAACATTACAGGCAGCCTTGGGCAAATTAGAAGTATGGGCCAAGCAGAAGAAATCTGCCTTTAATATTGATAAATGCACTGTGATGCACTTAGGCAAAAGCAATATGCATTATAAGTATAAACTGGATGGAGTAGAGATCAGAACAGTACAGGATGAGAGGGATTTGGGTAGCAGGGTGAGCAAAGATCTTAGCTTCAAATTTCATTGCAACCAAGTTATAAAAAAAATCTAGTAGTATACTACAGTACACTGCATTATTAAACATATTAAAAGCAGAGATAAGCAGGTTATACTGCCTCTTTATACAGCACTAGTTCGTCCCCATATGAAATATTGCACCCAGTTTTGGGCCCCAGGTGGCAGAACAGAAATTAAAGCTCTTGAGAGGGTGCAGAGAAGAGCTACTAAATCAATAAATGGGATTAGCGGGCTAGAATATCAACAAGGGTTAACTTCCTTGGGGTTATACACACTAGAATACCGTAGACTGAGGGGTGATATGTGCTTGGTCTATAAAGCCCTTTTCGATGATGAATTATGGGAGCAGTTGGGGCTTGAGCTAAGAAAACAGGCATATAACACAAGAGTACACCCATTATAACTAAAAGGGGCCACTTACCAGTCTAACTCTAGCAGGAGTGATAGGGTTATTTTACCATTGTATGGAGATTTGGTGAGACCACACTTGGAGTACTGTGTCCAGGTGTGGTCTCTCCAAAAAAGAGAGGATGTGCTTAGAGTTGAGGGTGTACAGTGCAGGGCAACCAAATCAATGATTGGATTGAAAAACTTATCCTATGGGGAGAGATTGGTAAAACTTAATTTGTATTCTTTGCATTACAGAAGATTAAGGGAGGATCTATGTATGATGTTTAGATTATGTAATGATACAGCATTATGGGAAGATCTTGGTATTATCTATAAACAAGGCTGGACCAGTGCTAGAAGGCACAATATGCAATTAGAATTGCCTAAATGGAAAACAAACTTAAGGAAACATTGGTTTACTACCAGGGTGGTAACTGCATGGAACAGCTTACCTAAAAATGTAGTGGAGAGCACAAGTATGGACATGTTTAAAACTAGACTTGACATCTTTTATAGCGATAAGATTACTACTTTTTAACTTTAATATGGCAAGCATTATGGACGTAAGTCCCAAAGCTTGAACTTACTTATGAAACTTATGAAACAAGAGGAAGTGCTAGTTTAGTATTAGAATTACTAAGCTACGGAATGAGCTCCCTGTAGAAGTGATAGCTAGTAAAATGATAACAGAGTTTAAGACCCGCCTGGATATCCATCTAACGACAAACAATATTGAAGGTTACGTTTAAAATTGGCAAGCTATAATGGACCTAAAAAGTCTTTCAGAGCTCTGTATCTACCTATGAAACTTATAAGTGAAGACCTCTTTGCTGTATAAGAGGTCTTCACATGCTGCAACCTCACCCATTCACTATAATGGATTTAAAAAAAGACATTATTTATAAAACCGTAACTATGCCTGAATGCTGAGTCTCTCACAGTAAGCTGCAGAAACACCACTCAGCTAGCTGACGGGTGGCTTCATGCAGATGAAGGAAGGTAGCCGCTGTCTGATAGACGCGGATACTTTTTTTCAACTACATCGAGTTTCCGCCCATCAACTGGCAGTGCAACATCATGATCAGCTTCGCTGATCATTGTACTGCCACGGTCAAGCCCATTGCAGATTCGACTGCGCTAGACCAGACAGTGATACACCTCAGAAATCCAGTATCACAGCAATATGTTTGCTTTTCGCAAGGGCAAACATAAAAACGCTTGAGTCTTACTGCTCAGCTACACATGGAAAGTCAGCAGGGTGAGCCCACTGGAGTACTAATGTTTTTCACCTGCGCTCCTCGGTTATTTGTTAAGGTGTGTGACTCCCCCTTGTGGACCACCCTATATAGTACCATCTTAAAGGGGCAACATAAAATATTCCACAATCCAGTTACCACAAGTGCAATAAGTTAAAACAACAAAGATTACACTAAACTACTGATTCTCCATTCATAAATAACACATTAATCTTGATATACAAGCCACTTGTTCTTGGCTGTAAATATATCCATATCCTTGATAGCATTTCAAGCTATTTGATAAGCTATTCATATCTGAGAAACAGTAGAGACAAGGTCAGTTATAGCATAGACTAATTCAACAGCATGGTTAAGATTTGGCCAGGAGAGTCCCTGCAACTGGTAAATCTAGTATGCTTCCTTCCTTAATAGACAAACAACAGCTACAACAAAAAAGGTCTATCCATGATGAATTGGAATATGCTAACAACCAGGTGTGTGATTCGGCAAAGAAACCTAAGCCCTTTATTAAGAGATGGGAGCACCAGGAGAATAGTGAGGCAAGTTCACCTGACTCAGACTCAGTCTGTGTTTTTTAAGATGAGGAGTTGTCTCTTTCCTCTTCCCCTCCAAGACCCAGAAGAAGGCCGACAAACCTCTATTGAGGTGAAAATGGAGAGGTAGATGGGGGTTATGAAGACAGGGGATGGAGGAACAGCAAGGGCCATAGGAAACAAATGCAGTTCAATACGAGATGGAACTACTAACTAAAGGAACAGCAGTACAAGCGGCCAGCACAAATAACACTAACGTTATAAATCTTTCTAAGGCAGCTGTCACAGAAAAACAGATTAGTCTACTAAACAAGGGCCTCAGTTTTATATCGATGACCAGGATGAACAGATTTGAAACCTTCCTGATCTAAAAAAAGTTGTTATAATCCTCAGTCTAAAGTGCCTGTTATCTCCAGCTCAATGTGTTCTATCATACCAGCATCCTCTGAAGAGGGACAATAGTAGTTACCACCCCAAGTGAACAAACACAAGGGGATGCCATTGGATCAGCAACTAAGAAACACTCTAGTTTTTGCCCTCCAAAGAAACATAGATTGATGGCAGATAAGGGCTGCTTGGCCCATCCAGTCTGCCCAATATGTTTATTTATTTGTTTATTTATTCTACCTTCATTTTTGCTGTAGACCCACTTGATCTACAGTGCTGTTTCTCCCCCCCTTTACCCTATGATTTCCTTGTGCCTATTCCAGATATTTTTGAACCCCTCCATTGTTTTTGCCCTTCTCTACCTCAGCTAAAAGGCTGTTTCAGGAATTCACCACTCTTTCTGTGAAGAAATATTTCCTCACATCTCTCCTGAATCTACCCCTTCAGCTTCATATCATGTTCTCTTGTTCTAGAGTACCTTTTTTTCTGAGAAATACACCCCTCTTGTACCTGATTAATCCCTGTGAGGTATTGGAAGGTTTTTATCATATCCCCCGTCTCCCTCCTCTGCTCCAGGGTGTACATATTGAGCTCATTTAGCCTCTCCTCATAGGGCTTTTAATGCAGACCCTGCACCATTTTGGTAGCCCTCCTCTGGACCACCCCCACCGTATGTCCTTCCTGAGATGTGGTCTCCAGAATGGACTCAGTACTCAAGGTGGGGTCTTACTAGTGATCTATGTAGGGGCAACACCACCTCCTTTTTTCTGCTGGTGATACCCCTTCCTGTGCACCCTAGCATCCCAGCAGCCCTCCCGACTGCCTTGCCACACTGCCTGGCCACCTTTAGGTCATTTGATATTATTAACCCTAGGTCTCTTTCCTGCTTGGTCATTGTCAGTATTATGTCACTCATTTTGTACTTAACCCCTGGGTTTCTAGTACCTAAGTATGTTATTTTGCAATTTTTTGCATTAAAGCCCAGCTGCCATACTCTTGACTACTACTCTAGTTTTTTTCAGATCTCTTCCCATCTATTCCATGCCCTGAAGTGTGTACGCTTTTGCAAATCTTGGTGTCACCTGCAAAGAGGCAGACCTTCCCTTTGAACTCCTCTGCTATGTCACTAATAAAGACATTAAAGAGGACTGGTCCCAGCACTGAACCCTGAGGTACCCTGCTGGTCACCCTCCCTTCCTCAGATCAAACTCCATTTACCACCACCCTCTGCCTCCTATCCCCTAACCAGTTTCTTACCCAGGTTACCACCTTGTTGCCCACTCTCAAGCTACCCAGCTTGCTTAATAGTCTCCTATGTTGAATGGTGTTGAAAGCCTTGCTGAAATCCTGGTAGGTGGTGTACATGCTGCCCCGAGGTGAGCTCATTAGACAGTACAGTCTGGGGTTTCACTGTTATGCAGATGACACCCAGTTGTATTTGTCATTTGCCCCTGGAACTAGAAATGCCATTGAAGTGCTAAATAAATGCCTGGCTGAGATTCAGGACTGGATGTCCTCTAACTGGCAGAGGCTGAACCCTGACAAGACAGAAGTACTAGTGATAGAGCCTGGTCGATGGTGTGATGGGAGGCTTCCGGGGTGGTAAAAGGTTTGGTCCTGGGATCCACCCCATTAATGGCCTCCCCAGGGTGAAAAATGTGGGCATTATCCTTGATGACAGACTGACTTTGGAAGCCCAGGTGTTGTCTGTTGTCAAAAGTGAGTTTTACCACTTAAGGAATATCACCCAAATTAGACCCCTGATTCTGCCCGAAGACTTACCATCACTGATACATGCCTTTGTGACCTCCAGGCTGGACTATTGTAACACTCTGTACTTTGGGGTCAATGGAGGGGTCCTCCACTGACTGCAGCTAGTGCAGAATGCAGCAACCAGGCTGCTGGTTGGTCTACCGAAGTCCTGCCATGCGACCTCGGTCCTGTGGGATCTGCATTGGCTGCCTGTCAGGTGTAAGATCATCTTCAAGTTGGGCTTGCTCACCTAGAAGGCCCTATATGGCCTGGGCCCTTGTTACCTGTCTGACTTCCTATCTCCAGCCGTTCTGGTATGTTCCCACTGCTCCTCCACTGAGAGTCTCCTGGCAATGCTGAGAGCTAAGCTGAAAATCTCAGGGGATCGCTTCTTCAAGATGGCTGACCTGGCCCTCTGGAATTTGCTGCCAAGATCTTTAAGGGAGTCCCCAATGGTGGAGGCATTTAAAGGGGGCCTGAAGACCTATCTTTTTAAGAAGGCATTTTAAGATAACTGATTTTGTATGTATCTGGTTTTAGTAACTATCTGAATATTGTTTATACTGTCTGAACCTTGCCTTAACGTTAATGGTGCCCAGAGCCTCCAAGATTGGGCAGCAAAATATAAATAAAGCATTACTTACTAACTTTCTTTACTAGGCCACAAATTTGATGGTGCATACTTTTTACAAAGAATGTGCGCATGATTTGGAAAACCATTATGAGAAGGGAAACAGGATCCCATACAATAATCTGACATCATAAAAAAGGGAAACCCTCAAAGAACTTTGTAATAATAAGGCACTTACAATAATGCTAGAATACAGAAGAGGAAGTACTGTGGTAATGAACACAAAGAACTACATTGATGAAGTATGACAGCAGCCGGAAAACACAAGGGTATACAAGAAACTGTAATTTGATTGTAAATTACAGTTTTAAAAAGTGGTTGATGGTCTGATCATAAAAGCACATAGAAATGGACTGATTGGTGATAATACCGTGGTGTTCCTTACAGTAGAACACCCTCGGTGATCTGTTATTTATGCACAGAGTAAAGGCCTATGGCACATTCATAATGTAGAAAAAAATGGGCAGACTGGTTGGGCTATGCGGTCCTTATCTGCCGTCAACTTCTATGTTTCTATTGCCAGAGATACATAAAACACTGGTGAACCTGTACAGAAGATCCAAAATTTTGGGCATGAACTCATTGTCTGAGCCACTTTCACAGCACATACATTGTCACATAAAACCATTAACAGTTCTGAGGTCATATGTACAGGCTACAAGGGATACACTAGCTGTGTGGGGTGATATCCACATCAAGGAAGGGAGAATGTTGGTTACATATGATGTGGAATCCCTGTACACAAATATTCTGTATACTGTTCATGTGGTCTGATAACACTTGAATATTTCTTGAGCTGGAAGGAAAATACCCAGGAGTCCCCCACATTACTCTTTTGGTAGAAATGGCAAAAACTGTGTTAGAAACTAGTACTTTCAGTTTTATGGGGGATTTCTGTATAAAGTTAAGTGGCACAGCTATGGAGGCTATGTTTGCCCCTAATTATACCAATCTGGCTATGAGCATGTGGGGAGGACTCAAACATCTATTTGGAGAAGAAACCAGTCATCATCTGATAGAGCTATGGAGGAGGTACATCGATGACATTATTGTGGTGTGGTGGGGTCAGTAGAGTAACTTATGGAATTCAAAAATGCTTTGAAATTGTGGGAACTATTTTTAAAATTTGTGGTTACATGGGATATTCAAGAAATAAAATTCTTGGATCATGACATAAAAAAAATGACTGGAGAAGGTCATACAAATCTGGACTGCAAACCAACAGACCAAAATACTTTGCTGGCAGTAGGTATTTACCACCCCTGCCATACCATAATCAGTGTGCTGTCTAAAGCATTACTTTACTCCAGAGACCAGGACTGCCATAGCTCAAGGCAGACTCCTTCCTCTTATGAACTACTGTGCCCCCATCTACACTCATACCTCCTCTCAACTTCTCACAAAGCTAACTACCCCCTACAATAATATTAGTAGATCTGTGCTGATGGCACCCTACTCCACTCACCATTGCTCCCTTTACCAGTCACTAGGCTGGCTCCCCCTCAGGCCAGAAACAGCTACTTCCTTGGCTGCACCATAGATAATGCAATCAGAAGTGGTGGCCTGTCCCCCTTTTCTTCCCTGATCAAACTAAATAATTGCCCACATAACCTTGGGACCTCTAGTGTTCCTCCCTTAGTGGTTCCACAGATATTTACTTGCCTAAGGAGTGAAGCATTCTCCTCTGTAGCTCCCAGTTGGTGGAACAGCCAACCTAACCCCCTCTGCTCTCTAGACTCACACCTAGCAATCAAAACAGATTATAAAACTGCCTTGATGGCCTCTGCCATGTGTACAGTACCTGCACCCCTGGGTGAAATATTATGCTTCTCATTCTTGATGTGGATTCCTCAGTTTCTACTTATGATGTATATGCATCTGTTTTAATTCTCTTGTACTGCACTAAATATTTCTGCTGTTAGAGTTCCATGTGTTTGTAATTTACTTCTCTGTAATGTATGCTGTATTTACACATGCACTTTGTATCCATTATTCTACTTTCTGTACCATTTTGTTGTACATGTGAAATTGTACTTCCAAACTTCATTACCTATGTGCCATCTCTATGGCCCGGGTCATGCCTGAAAACGGTCCCTGGGATCAGTGCACTTACTTGGTAAACAAATACATAAATAGATAGAGAGACAGATAGATAGATAGATATTTTATTTATAAAGCACCCAATTCCATTGACTCTGGGCGCTGTACAATACAAATCAACAACAGAGTACATATAAGCAACAAGTTCAACACAAACTTAAAATTCTATCCATCCCATTAAAACCAAAATCAATCATTAAAAGCCTGATGGAACAGATATGTTTTTAATTCTTTCATAAAGGCTTCTACTGAGGGGGCTGCCCTTAGATAACCAGGAAGGGAGTTCCACAGAGTGGGTACCACTGCTGAAAATGCCCTGTCCCCAGAATTCTGCAGCCTCACTCTGGGAACTCCAAGGAGGCCTTCCCCAGCAGAACGCAGTGCCCAGGGCAGATGGTGGGGGCAAGAAGATCTTGCAGAGAGACAGGTCCCCTTTCATGTAGGGTGTTTTAGGTCAGGAGCCCTATCTTGAAGACAATCCTCCACCTGACTGGCAGCCAGTGCAATCCGCGGAGGACCGGGTAATATGATCACCCTGTCTCGCCCCAGTCAGTAATCTTGCTGCTGCATTCTGCACCAGCTGCAGCATGCAGAGGTTGCCCCCAGATAACCCTAGGTACAGGACATTACAATGGTCCAGCCTGGAAGTGATGAATGCATGTACCAGTGTGGTCAGATCCTCTGGCAGGATCAGGGCTCAGATTCATGCAATGTTCCTAAAATGATAAAATCCACTCCTGACGACGGCCGGCACCTGAGCATCAAGCATCAAACCATCATCCAGGATCACACCTAAATCCTTCACCTGTCTAGATGGAGTAAGGGAACCCCCCCAACACAAGGCCGGGGGTAACACCTCACAATGCCCTCCACCCTGACAAACTGGATCCACAACAAGTACCTCTGTCTTGTCTGGGTTAAGCTTAAGCCAGTTTTGAGTCATCCAAGCCTGGATCTCATTGAGACAGCTGTTAAATACAGAGTCTGACACCCAGGTATTGGGCACACAGGAAAGGTACAGCTGGGTATCATCTGCATAGCAGTGAAAACCCAGCCGGTACTGCCTGATAATGTCCCCCAGTGGCAGCATGTACACCATGAACAACAAGGGCTACAAGACCAAACCATGCGGTACCCCACAGCACAGAGGCTTCGGGTTAGATGAGATTAACCCCATCGTCACCCTCTGCACTCTGCCTGTCAGGTATGACCTGAATCAGTTGATGACATTACCAGACAAGCCACACCAAAACTGCAGGCGATCAAGTAGCACCTCATGGTCCACGGTGTCAAACGCTGCAGAGAGGTCCAGGAGGACCAAGATGGTCTGGTCTCTCCTGTCCCTTGCCACCAGGAGGTCATTAAGCACCCTTACCAGGGCGGTGTCTGTACTATGCCCCACACGAAACCCAGACTGGTAAGGCTCATAGGTGAAGGAAGAGGCAAGATGTCTCTTGAGCTGCATAGCCACCATTTTTTCAATAACCTTCCCTAAAAATGGGAGGTTTGAGACTGGCCTGTAATTGCTGAGGCAGTCCGGGTATAAAGAGTGTTTTTCCAAAAGGGGTCTAACCAAGGCCTCTTTCAAGCCCAATGGGAAGACCCCACTCCTCAAGGAACTCCAGACAACCTCAGCAATCACAGGCCCAACCAGGTCCAAACATCCAACCAAAAGTTGGGTCGGACCTGGGTCCAGTTCACACTGGGTTGGCTGCAGCTTCAAGATTATTTTCATATCCTCAGTCAATTCTTCAAGCTATTTGACAAACTGTCCATATTTGAAATAGGCAGTTACTACATGCAAAATGAAATTGCAGCAGGGCTGAAGAATATGAGGTATAAGCTAATTTCTTGGGGGATTGACTGAGAGGAAGAGGATACAGAGACAGGGTCATCTATAAGGCTAGGTCAGAGATGGATATTATCAATAGGAAGTACTTGTTGGTTCTCAACCCGAAAGGGAACAAGAATTCAGATTATAGGTAAAAATGTTGTTATAACCTACTCCGCTGATGCAAAGGTATTCAAGGAATATTTCTAAAAACCTGGAACATTCTCAGAGTAGAGTCCAGATTACAAAATTGTGTTAGGGAACTACTCAGGATGGTTTCTAGAAGAACCAGAAACCCTAGGAATTACCTTGCATATAGCGCACAAACTGTCATAAGGAACATAACACAGTTATCCCCACCTCCAGCAGGATGTGGATGATGTGGGCATTGCAAGTAATGCACTGCAGTCAGTAATAGTACTTCCTCTTATACCCAAAAGATGGGTCAGTTGTGAACACAAGTATGCTCATTAATAGTGACACTACAAGCATGATATACCTTGCATTGTGCCCTTGTGGGCATATCAGATTTGTAGAACAAAAAGGAAGTTAAAAGAATGAATAGGGGAGCACATGTGGGCTGTTGCACAAGGCAATAGGAAATACACATTAGCAGCTCATGTCTAGGATATGGGAGGTGAGGAGCTACATAAACCAACCTTTATTGGTCTAGAAAGTGTCACTGTGAGCCCACAGGGTAGAGACACAGAAAAACTGTTAGCAAAGAGGGAACTCTACTGGATTTACCAGTTAGGGCCACTCTTCTGGTCAGGTCTTAATGACCAGGTTCAATTAGCCTCTCTGCTGTAACTGACCTTGTCTTTTCTGTTTTTTTTTTTGAATATGGACAACTTATCAAATAGCTTGAAGAATTGACTGAGGATATGAATATATTTGCCTTGTGGTACCCACTCCTGGTAGAGCAAGCCATTTTTTCAATACAGTCTGCTCTGTATCCCACCCTGAGGGTCCAGGTCAATGGTGACTGCCTGTTCCTTCATAGTTCCCATAAGAATTCATCCCTCTGTAAAGCATCTTTTAAATGTGTATTGTTTAGTCCTCCTAGGAGAACAGTACCCTCCTTTGCACTGTAGTTTCCCCTGAGCAACTCTCAACTGCTACTGAGGCTGGACTGTCAGAAGTCTTAGCTTCCATGTGTTCTACAGTGGCAGTCTGCACCCCAGCAGGAGCAGAGCAAACTGACATACTTAGGTAGCTTCTTTTTCTCTGTTGTCAGCCCCATCAGTCTTCAATCTGACAGTATGGCTGTGGCTAACTGGCCACACACACACAGTTTCATTCTTGCTTGACAGCTTTTGAATGCCACTCTTTTTCTCACCCGAAACTAAGGGCTTTACTCGCAGTTTTTGTTTTTCACAGATGCTCAGTCCGTGATAGTGCAGCTCGAAGTCTCTGACTGGACAGCAGTCCTGCCTCTCCAAGATCTCTCACAGAGCTGCCCAAAGTCAGCACAGCCTCTGCTCTGTCAGCCAAAACTGTCAAGATCCCATTGACTCGTTGGTCTGTCATTCAGGTCCAGGCAGTCCCTGACCTGGGTACCCAGGATTCTCCCAGGTGATCCCTAGGATTAGTTGTAGTACTCATCTGGTACCAGTTGAGATTGGGGTAGCAGACCAGTGGTACAGTTGGGATGAGTACTCAGTTGGCTGGGGGGGGGGTTGTGTCAAGGGAAGATAGCACTGCATTACTGTGATTGCCTTAACTCTTTTCCTTCTCATAAGACCCTTTTCCTGATCCCCTCAATAATCCCTTTGTTATTTGTTTTAATCATTATGTCATGAGCAGAATGTTAGAGAACCTTTTTTTTTTATTTTGTTACAACTGTATTTGCACTGTGTAGGAGATGGGTGGGTTGTGCCAGCAGGGACCTTATTGGTTAGCATTGTTTCCCTGGGGGCAGTAGTAGCATATTATGTGGCCCACTTAATATATTCCTGGGTGGAGGCACTGTGTAATTTACTTCTGAATTTTAATGTAACATCTTTGGGTAATGAATCCCCATAGGAGCTAATGGCCCCAGACCCCTTAACCTTATTTGTGCCCATAACACATGGGTAGTGTACTAACTACGGACATCCATGGTGACCCTGTACAATTTCTTAAATAAACTGTAATTGTGAGCAAGTCACTCAGCTTCTCTGAGCTTCAGCCTCACCAAGCTGAACATCTTGGAAGAAACAGTGATGGAGTACTGTATGCTGGGTCAGAATTCGTTCCAGTACATCCTCTGGTTCTTAGATATCGCCATACTCCTCCTCAATGAAAATATCTTCCGGTTATGGCCCTGTATCCAAATGCACAAATGGTGCCACATTGGGGTCCAACAGTGAGCCTGTGTGATCGGACTCCTCTGAAGGTATCACTTCTGAAGTTTCATTTTGATCCTGCTGTACAGTAGTCTGGAGAGATCTACAGTGGGGTAGTATCTCACCATCTCTGACCTCTCATTTGAGCTGTCCTGATCTCTTCCTTGAGTCTTGTGGAGGGGGGACTGAATGGTTATTACATAAATTTGCATTGCATTCAATTCCATCTGTGAGTAGTAGCTCTAGTTACTGTTGGTTTTGGGGTTACCAAAGAGTGGCAATCTCTCTAGCAGTACTGAAGGTCTGTCACTCACTCAAAGTTTGGCCACAAATTCATGACTGTATTAATGAAGCCCTTCTCAACTCCATGAACCTGTTGTTGCTCCTTCTGCAGGCTTTGGGACATGGCTGGCTGATTTCTGTCCTCTGACCTCAGCGGCCATGTTTGGAAAGGCCAGAGGGAAATTAGATGGGCTGTGGTCCCAATATCTTATTTTGTTGAGGGTTCTTGCCCTAAAACATTCCTTCCTTGCCCACTGACACATTGCACAGGGTTCTGCTAGTGTCTGGTTTAGTAAGGGCATTGTTTGGGGGAGTCCTTTGCTCATCATCAGAGGGTGGGTTTAGTGGACAATACCACTGATACAACAGTGTACAGGCTAGATCGGCAAACTGCTCCCTCCTGTCTGTAGTGTCTATGTTATCTATGTGTTATCCATGTAAGCATGAGTGCCAATCACACACTCATTCAGCAGCAGTCACCATTGATGTGCAGTGCAGAGGTGCTCTTGATTGGCACAAGAGGCTTTGAATAGTCTTTCTTTCCTGTTGCTGTCTCAACTCCCACTCTGGTCTCAGCTGCAGAGTTCCAGTCCTTGGGGCTGAAGGGAACAAGAAGTTAAGCAGCATCAGGCCCCTATAGTTGGGGAAGGGGGTTTACACACAACAGGAACACGGAGAAAACAACCTGATATAAGAGTTCACTGAATTCATGATGTCTTGCCCAAAAGTTCAAATTGTTTGTACAAGCTTGTCCTTTTCAGCCCTCATTGTGGGCTACTTCACACAAGCTGCAGTGCTCGTTACACTGCAAACTTTGTACATACACATTTTCATTCAGTTCTAAAGCATCCTTTTTTCCTATCTAGTAAGATAGCTTTTTCACCCACTTGAATCTGCATCAATATTTTTTTATATTTAAAATAATTGATGGTCAGCATCATTAAATAGGGATGTCACAAGGTTTTCATCATTATGCCTGGAAGATCTGAACATTTATACTCTGTAGGACAAGAGGAAACGAGGAGACATGATTGAGACATTTAAGTTCCTCTGCAAAATCAATAGACTAGACACAAGTGACTTGTTCACAAAAAGTAGTAATACTTCTGCCAGCTGTAACACCATGGAACTGGCTGGGAGGTAAAAAATAATTCAGAAAGTACTTTTTTACCAAATAGGTGGTGGTAAAATGGAACAAATTTACAGTTATAGTCATACGTGCAGAGACAAAGGGGGGCATTAAGAGGGAATGGGACAGCATATGGAAAAATTGTGAGGCTGAGTGCAATGGGAGGCAGAGAAGAGCATAATGACTGACAGGGGCTCGGTCCTTTAGATAGGCAGGAAATGGCAGACTGGATGAGCTGCCGGGCCTTTTTTTCTGCTGCTATTTTTTTTGTTTTCTTCCCAGCTGTTTTTGAACCGCCAAAGTTTACAATAACATTACTTTTCTTGTGACTAACATGAATGAGCAAGCAACTGACACTGCTACCTGTCCATATGGGACTCCAGGACACAAAACTTAAGCTCTAACCTGGTGGCACTATATTAATGGATTTTAAAACAAAACTGAACAGCGGGGATTACAAAGAAGCACATAATGAACTAAATAACAGTGTTTTTTTTTTTTCAATTTTCAGGCAGGCCCTCTGATACCACTCAAGGGCCCTGTGTTTCATGACTCCTACACTCCGTTTCAAAGCTATCAAAGCTCCCATCGTTATCCTCTTTCTATACCCTCGACGGGACAGTTATTGAGACCACCACATCTTTCAGGTATCTGGGAGGTTTGGATGGATCAACATCTCACTTTCTCGGATGACATAGAAGCTATACTGAAAAAACTACGCCCCAAACTTGGTGCCCTTTATAGAAACAGAGCCTGCCTCCCACTCCCGACTAGGCATGAACTGCTCCTAAAGATGATTCTTCCGGTATTCAACTACTGCAATGTCATCTACAGAACTGCTCCAGCCACTTCCCAAGCCAGACTGGATACCCTCTTCAACTCCTTCTGCCACTTCGCCCTTGATGCCCCCCTCAAACCCATCACTGTTTCCTCTACCAAGCTCTGTCTTTTCCTCCTCTAACTAACAGATGACTGCATCACTGTGCTAAGTTCATCTCAAATTATTGACTTGGCTCACTCCTGCTGTATCTTACTTCCTCCCTCTCCACTCCTTCCTTCCCTCTCGCCCTCTCAGATCATATGATCACAGAATGCTAGCAGTCCCATGGCGGTCCACCTCTAATGGACAAGCTGCTTTCTTCTACTGGTTCCCAAAATTGTGGAACTTGCTTCCTACTCAGATCTGTTACTCTTCCTCACCAGGCTCCCTAACTACGGTACTCCATAACTTCCTCTTGGTAAATTGTGACTGCATCTAATTCACAGACACCACCTGCCCTTACACCACGTCAGCTGCCCTGCATGACTGGGTGTGACCTTCCCACTAGCACGTTGTTATACAAGCACTTAAGCTGTTTGCTCGTTGCATGGCAATATGCATCCTGCTAACTGGTGCCAGGATCCTCCTCGGCAGATCTGTCTGCTGCAAAGTACCAGCATTCACAAAGTGTGCCATCTAAATTACTTCAGGTCTCTCTGGCAGTCATTGCATGATAAATGCCTTGCGTTGCCTTTCTCATCACTGTGTCAGTCCTCTCAACATTAAGGAAATGTGCCTTGCTCTACTGCTTTAGCTTGTGCTCACATTTATATTACACAGTGCTCCTGATAAGGACAGGGATGGGGCAAAAAGGAGTAAGGCCATCAGGAAATGGAGGGTAATGAGTACCAATGCCCGCAGTCTGGGCAACAAGCTCCCTGAACTGGTGGCCTTGATGGAAGAGGGATGCCTGGGTATTGTAGCAGTCGCAGAAACATGGTACACAGAGAACCATGACTGGGATGTTAACATACCAGGGTACATAACCTATAGGAGAGACAGGGAAGGGGGAAGACGGGGAGGAGTAGCTCTCTATGTAAAGGAAGGGATAAAAGCAAATGAACAAAAGAGTAAACAGGGAGGAGAGTAGGCACTGTGGGTCACCTTAGAGACTGGAAATGGCACCACAATCCGCACAGGGGTTGTATACAGACCCCCATGTCAGGGGAAGGGAATGGACAAGGATATGATAGAAGGCATTCTTAGGATGGCAGAGAAAGGGGAGATACTGTTGATGGGAGACCTGAATATGCCAGATGTTAACTGGTGTACATTTGCTGCAGCCACATCCAAGAGCAGGGCCATTCTTGATGCCCTACAGGTTGCATGCCTCACACAGCTAGTTTCAGAACCTACTCGTGAGGGAGCAATATTAGACCTCATACTCTCAAATGGGGACAGTGAGAGGATCTCAGATCTAGAAGTGGTTTGCCATCTGGGAACAAGTGACCATCAAACAGTGTGGTTCACAATAAACTCAGCTACAGAGTCAAGCCATACAAAAGTGAGGGTACTGGACTTCAGGAGGGCTGACTTTGGCAAGATGGGACATGCCTTAGAAAAGCACTAGCAAACAAGCTAGAAGGAGGTGAGGAGCAACAATGGGGAATCATCAAAACTGCCATCACAGAGGCAACAAGCCTTTGTGTGAAGCAAATAAACAAATCAAAGCGAAAGAAAAATCCACTATGGTTCTCAAAACAGGTGGCGGAGAAAGCAAGGGAGAAAAAAATATCATTCAGGACAGGAATTATAAGGAAACACAGAAGGATCAGGACAGACAGCTGTGCCAGTTAAGGCAGAAGGAAGCAGGGAGGGAAGTCAGAATAGCAAAGGCCCAAACTGAGGAAAAGATAGCCAACTCGGTTAAGAAGGGGGATAAAACCTTTTATAGGTACATCAGGGAGCATAGAAAGACAAAGGGAGGGATAGTGAGGCTGAATAGAATGGATAGTGGGTGGGCAGAGAGGGACAGTGAAAAAGCAGGGATACTGAATGAATATTTCTGCTCAGTATTCACAAAAGAGGAGGAGGGGGAGATGCCTAATCCAGTTAACAGAAGCACTCTTGATAGGGGTTGATCCCAGTCCTTTCACAGAAGAAAGGGTTCTGAAAGAACTCCTAAAACTGAAGGTGGACAAAGCAATGGGGCCTGATGGAATTCACCCCAGAATTCTAAAAGAATTAAGGGAGAACTAGTGAAACCACTGACTACCCTTTTTAACAAATCATGGGAGGATGGTGTGGTACCTGAGGACTGGAGGCAGGTGAATGTGAGTCCCCTTCACAAAAGTGGGACCAGGACAGAGGCAGGAAACTACAGACTTGTCAGTTTGACCTCTGTGGTAAGGAAAGTGATGGAATCACTTCTGAAGGAAAGAATTGTTGAGTAGCTAGAGGCCAGTGGGGCAAAGGACCCAAGGCAGCATGGGTTCACAGCGGGAAGGTCATGTCAGACAAATCTAATTGATTTCTTTGACTGGGTGACCAAAGTAGTAGACCAGGGAGGGGCTGTGGACATGGCCTGCCTAGACTTTAGCAAGGCATTTGACACAGTCCCATGCAAAAGATTAATAGTCAAATTAACCAGCCTGGGAGTGGGTCCCAGGGTGGTAGCCTGGGTAAAACATTGGCTGGACAACAGGACACAGAAGGTAATTGTAAATGGAGTCCACTCTGAAGAAAGCGGGGTTACTAGTAGGGTACCACAGGGTTCAGTACTGGGTCCAGTCCTTTTTATTGTCTTTATAAGTGACATTGCAGAGGGAATGGAAGGAAAAGCATGCTTTTTTGCAGATGACACAACGATCTGCAACAGGGTTGATACACAAGGAGGCATGGAAAGGATGAGAAGGGCTTGGCAAGGTTGGAGGAATGGTCAGAAGTATGGCAGCTTGGATTCAATGCAAAGAAGTGCAAAATAATGCACCTGGGAAAGAAAAACCAAGGGAAGATTACACAATGGGGGGAGGTAGCAACAACAACAAAAATGGAAAGGGACCTGGGGGTAATCATATCAGAAGACTTTAAGGTTAGCAAGCAATGTGAGAAGGCAGTAGGGAGGGATGGGGGTATACTGGGATGTATAGGGAGAGGCATCACCAGCAGAAAACAGGTAGTTGTTATCCCTCTGTACAGACAGTTGGTGAGACCCCATCTGGAGTACTGCGTTCAGTTCTGGAGACCCCATCTCCACAAGGACATAGACAGACAGGACAGAGGCAGTCAAGAGGAGGGCAACTAAAATGGTGCAGGGTCTGCAAGAGAAGCCATACGAGGAGAGACTAAAGGAGCTTAATATGTATACCCTTGAGGAAAGGAGGGAGAGGGGGGACATGATAGAAACTTTTAAGTACCCCAGTGGAATCAACAAAGTCCAAGAGAGTAGCATCTTTCAGAAAAAGAGATGTGCAAGAACAAGGGGACACGATTTAAAGATAGAGGGGGGAGGTTCAGGGGCAATATGAGGAAGTATTTTTTCACAGAGAGGGTGGTGGACACATGGAACAGCCTTCCTGAGGAGTTTGTGAGATCTAAAACTGTGGGAGAATTCAAGAATACATGGGACAGACATAAGGCAGTTCTTGTGGTGGGTAAGAGGAAATAGGCTGTTGGTTAACTAGGATCTGCAGCTTATCCTGTAGGTAGGGAAATGGGCAGGCTAAGTGGACCAAGCGGTCCTTATCTGCCATCAAATTCTATGTTTCTATGTTTCTCCTGATGCTGTAAAATTCTGTCTTTTCTTGAATTGCTAGCTCCTTACAAGCTGTTTTACTATGCGCTACTACAAATGTTCTGCTGATGCTGAAACTGCATATTTTCTTGAACTGTTTGCTAATGTTTTATTTTGCACTTTTGTACAAAATTTCTTGTAATTGTTGAATTGTTTTGCTGCTGTCAACTATTTTACCGCACTTGTGTACACAATTGTGTCTTACTGTAGATGTCTCTCTGTAAGAAACTGTTGCTTCACAATATTTGTACAATACTCTTACTATGTAACTCCCACCCCCTACTCCCCCAGGTCGCACAGTGAGACAAGCAACGTATTGTTCAGTGTGCCCTACCTGATGAAACTTTTCAATAAATAAATAAAATACATTTCCATTTTATATACCCCACATACATTTGGGGTGGTGGGTAGGTGGGAGACTTGTTGCATATCAAATTCCTAGTTGTACATTAATAACTTCCTTCGGCTTGCAAACATTTGCCTGACTGCATCCAAGTGCACTTGCTGCTGCTGCCTTTCCATCTGATCTGTGATTGGCTGACTGATTCTGACAAATCTGCTGTAGCTTTCTCCATGCTGTCACTTAGGAGACCCTTGTTTGTGCCATTTGAATGTGAGTTTCCCATCCTTAAACTGGCTTCTGCGAAATGTAGGTGGGGGGGGTAGGGTATGAGCCTGACTCACCTTCTGCTGGATGGTCTCACAGTGGCATCATCTGTGGTTGTGAAGACAGCCATCTGCACATTGTGAGGAAAAGGCATTACCTCAAAGCACTGAGGTAACCTGAGTCTTGCACTACCACATTTTGTACACAGTATTTGCACCGTAGCAACAAAATAAAACAATTTATCTGCACCTCTGCTAGAGTGCCCACATTTCTGATTAGAGTGCTTGTGTGAGTGGCAGCACCCTGATTTACTGGTGTGTGTATGTATGTGTGTGTGTGTTCAGATTTTTGATATCTGAACCCACACATTCGCCCTTCAGGCCAGAAAAATGTTGGGGCCAAGGCAGCCTCTTGTGTGTTTGGAAATTTTTGGCATCCAGTTAAGTGAAACCCCGGAACCAGCTGTACATAGTCTTGGCACGGGGTCATAATGTTGCAAGACATTATGCCGCATGGCAAAATGGCACTGCCAATACAGCGCGATTTCTGCCATGAGGCATGTCTTTTTCTAGAGGGCTCTGCCCCACCCCCCTGTTACAGGAGGCTGTACCCCGGACCCTCCCAAAGATACTCAACTCCGGGGCAACTCGGGACGCACAAGTCGTAAAAAAATAAAATGTTTCTGGGACTGGGACTCAAACCCAGTCCTAGACGCAGTGCCTGGGTTTCTACTGCTGTGGCTCAGTCCTGTGAGCCACGGTAGTTGCTCGTTGGAACCTGCTCCCAGCAGAGGTCTTATGCTCTACCTGGGAAAGCACTACTGGTGCAATACTGCATACAGCAGTATACACGGTATTCCACCAGTAGCGGTAGCATACTGCACTGTACCGGGTTAGCCATAATGTCGTACACTATTAAGCATGCAACATTATGATCCGGTAGGCATAGGGGTGGGTATTACTCAGAGAGAATACAGGCAAAGCATCTTGTATTAAATCAGAGAAAAGAACAAGAAGGAGCTCTACTTGTCAGTAAAAACAGAAAGACACACACACACACACACACACACACACACACACACTCCTCACTATGCATCCAAAAACTTAAGGCAGCGCCAAGTCAGAAGTGGCAAGAGTTGGCATTCAGCTGGTGCCGCTTGCCAGCTAAGTCTGTCAGGTGTTGAGTTCAGAAAAAGAAAGGAAAAGGGTCCAGGACAGAGCGGAAACTGCAGAAGGCCTGATGGCAGAAAGAAGTGCCACTGAGCCCCTTGATACTGTGGCACTAATCCCAGGCAGGCATCTTTCACTGGCATGTCCTTGCATCAGGACAGTTCATTACAAGTGCAGCAGTGCTGACATCTGCCAGAGCACAAGCAAGGCAGATAATCAAAAACTCTATTATGGAAAAAGGGATTGTATCATGTCTTGCATCAGCTCATAAAAAGGAATGCATCATTGCCAATTCTCAAGCCTATAAACATTAGCTTGTTTCTTTTCTTCCTTTCTGGAAGCATCTAGACAGATTGTTTAAATGCTTACAGATGTCTGTGTAAGAGCGTCAGCCTTTTTTAATACAGTGTTTCAACAAGGACTGCATTGCACATTAATTACTGCAAGGTCTGTTGAGTGGAGCAGATCAATATGAAACTGAAGGAGGGGGGTGCAGGGTCTTTCTTACTGGCCGGTTTTGATATGCTGGCTGCAGGAACAGGAGCTGTCGAACTGTGACAGATGCTTACAGGTCACAAGTCAACTAACAATAAAATTATAAAAACCATAAAAGGTGAAAAAGCATTCCTGTCTAGTACAATTTCTCATCACTGTTTCACTTATTATATAGCTAACTTTTCTGTTAGTCGACACCGTAGTGTCTCACTACCTGCAGGGCAGAGGTCACACTTTCTCAATGACACCAACCAGCGACTGTCTTCTCTGAAAAATCTCCTATACGGTTGGCTCCCACATCAGTAACAATTAGGACAGCCGCTCGTCTTAAATCTCAAGAACATATTCACTCACTTTCCATGTCTGCTAAGCTGACTTCTCTTGGCTCTTGCCAGCTTCCTGCAATCTTTGTTACCAGTTCCCTCATAATCCCACCATGCCAAATTCCCTTTCATAGTTTTGCTGATTCCTGTTTGCTTCCTTGTTCTTAGTTGTAGATTTTTTGCCTCTGCACCCTTTTGTATTACCCAAGTCCCTGTCTTTTTCCTGTTTGAAGAAATTCTGCTTCTAATTCTGGCTTTAGTTTCTGCTTGCTCCTGCTTTCATTCCAGAAATTGTCTTATCACTGTGGGCCAGCAGGTTTGCTCAGCAAGTGGAGACTGAAGTTTAAGATGGTGGATCACCAACGCAACTTGAGAACTGTAACTCTCGTAGCCAAAATTGCCCAAAATACTTTCATGCCCAATAATAATCACACACATATATCTATTTAGGTAAAAAATGGGCTGCAATTTTTACTTAAAATAATATACAGTTGTATACTGTACAGTTGGAGTCATCACCACTTTCAAAGGTATCATAGATTATAATGCACTATCAGTCCGTGAATCTGCCATCTGATGTTAGAGGAGCAAATGCGGAATTTTGTATTTCTTGAGCCTGTTGCTAGGTGTCTTGTGATTCGTTGCTCAGTTTAGCTTGGTTGCATAGCAGCTAGTGATGTGGCGTACACAATTAAGATGCAACACCTAATAACCAATACACGTTTATGTCTGATAGCCCTTGTTTTCGAACTTTGGGTAAGGTCACCCTTGTAACCTTCATCCCCTCCTCCTTCCCCTTCCCCACATCTGGCTAGAATGCCAAGCTAAAACTCAACAGCTCCAGAGCAAGTGATTAACAAGAATTCTTTTTACTAGCATTGTTAAAAGCAGAAGTAAAATCCCATTTGTTTCAGTGAACTGTCACATAATTTATTATAAAAGGGAAAAAAGTAACTACAGACACATCGAAATACAATAAATAAGAGTCAGCTGTCTATTTATTAGAAGTAAACACCTGGGGCTGGATTTTCAGCCCTCCCAGGACTAAGTCCTGCTCTGCAGCGGCTAATGCAGACTGAAATCTCCTCACCTGTGGATGTCCGTATTTTCAGTTGGAAGCACCATTGGAGGTCGATAGTGAATTTGCCGACCTCCCACACAGCAACGGCACAATATCGACACCGGTATTGTACCATCCAAAAATAAAGTGTTTCTTGTGGGGAGGCTATGCCCCCCGCATCCCCTGGATTTCTATATAATCAACTACAGGTCAGAGTTGTTCCAGGGAGGGGGCAGAACATTGGGAGAAAAGCAACACCCGAAAACAGACCAGTACCATGACTGTCGTTGTAATAGTCTGTTTTCAGCTTTCGCTCTCAGAGTGTCGCACTGGAGGGGGCAACCATTTTCAGTCTGCACTGCTGTGGGAGATGACACACCAGGTTCCACTAGGTGTATCATTTTGCCCCAGCTGTGGCAAAAAAATGCCCACAAGCTACAGTAAATTGGGGGGCAGTAGTAAACCGGCTCCTGCTTTGAAAATATGGCATGTATGGGGAAAACTGCAGCTCCACAAGTGATGATCCACTTAAGGCAGTTTTCCTCACAGCTGCGCCAATTTCAGATGGGCTGAAAATCTATCCCGTGTTCTGTAGGTAACCTTAGCCCATGCTGTTCCATTCCTATTTTTGCTTTTGCTTCGTTTCTACCCTCCCGCTTTTTAAGTTGTGATGTGTCGATCCATTATTATCTTTAAAAATCACTTTTTGTTCAGAGAGTAACCAAGAAGTCTGATTCCTTTAAAGGTTTTTATTCTCAACCAACCAACTAGCAAAAATAAAAACACACAAATACCCCTATCAGGATATTACACAGCATAGCACAGAACTTTAGGCAATGATGACTTTGCAATGTACATTGAAATACTTTTAAAGCAATAATCTGCCAACACACATTTCAGGGACAAAAGTACAATTACATTGTAGAAGCACACAAATACAACTGGAAATAAATATTTAGATGTCATTAATATGAAAAATAATAATTTCACATTCAGATGGTGCAGTACTATGTCAGTGGGTGTGTTTCACCTTTCTGCACCATTCATAGTTCATTTAGTCTGTCCCTTATTTTCACAAGAATTGGTGGTGTGCAATCAACGTGCCACCTGACATGGTTCAAGGCAACATTGATCAGGTTTCTGGGCAGCCTTTTTTGCCCCTTGTGCCATCATGGTTTACTTTATTTGTCCATTGCACATACATGTTTTTCGGTACAAGGGCATGAAATATCAGTGCTGCAAAGCATTTGGGTTTGTTTCAGCTCCAGCACCTGAGATCCCTTTCTTTTTCACTTGTGAGAGGCACAATGTATATATCCTGTAGAATGGTCCTTGTGTCTGTGATGTCACCATGGACTGCACTCAGTGGAACTGATACAGGTACCCTTTGATCTGCCATTGCTTCCAGCATTGTGTCACTGTCTTGCAATGAGTCTCACATTTCTTCTGCCTCTATATTGTTAGTTTTTTTTTAAAAGACTAGTTCTACTGTGCCTTTCCAGTGGTGTTGATGTCCATGGCATTGACATTTACAGCTGTATCTCCCTCATTCCCCTTTTCAGGTACTGAATCTCTGCCTGCAGATGAGGTTGCCCTACCTTTAGATGTTCCATAGTATCTCTCACCTGTTGACGTACCTGTTTCCATTCTTTTGCACTGTTCTGCATAAAAGGCTCAAATTTGGCTCTGTCTCATGCAATGTTCCATGTTCTAGCTGTTTTCATGTCAACCTCTGTCCCTTGGTACTCTGTAGCTGCCCCTTCCCCTTGTGTGATCTCCACCCTCTACTCTGGTGCTTCCTGGTCCTCTGGGCCAGCCTGCTGCTTGGGTGATTTCTTGTCCCCTGGATGGGCCAGCTGCTCTAGCGCTTCTGTGTCCTCTAGATGGGCCAGCTGCTCAGGTGCTTCTGGGTCTCCTAGACAGGCATGCTGCTCGGGTGTTACCTTGTCCTGTGCTGCTGCCTCCTGTTGTGCATGGGATGCTGACATGAAGTTTTCTTCACACTCTTTAGAAAAGGTTAGCTCATTGTCCTTGGCAATGATATCACACTGTTTGGAAACAAGAAATGCAGTTAGAATTGAAATACTGTACTTAAAACAGAATATTGCCTGTCTGCTAACTACACTTAGGGTCTGACTGAGGTGCAAAGTGCCCATCTGGAAAACTGGACTGGGGGCATGTCTGGAAAAAGAATAATAATTTTAAAAATTGTGGTCACTCAACATGTGTTTAGTGCTAAGGACAGTTTCTATCAAGTTACTTCAAATTTTTAGTATTCTGTATGCACATACAGTAAATAGTGGCAACATTATAATGCACATCTGTAAATACAGTATTTGGTGAGCAAGGGTAAATTTGTATGCCAGACTTATACCACTATATGAAATTCATAGCAGTTGACATACGGTATTGGAATAGCTATTTTTCAAAACAATAATACATAAGAATATTGTCTTATGGTGTATTGCTTGGGTTCCTTTCTGAAAATCTGGCATTTTACTGGTGGTGTGGTATTTTGCTTTCCCCCTTTCTGCTCACAGGTGTACTGCTCTGCAGTTGCTTCACCATTTTTCTCTTCCTGTCAGGTCTGGTTACATTTGGTGTCCCATAAAAGCTTGTGGTTCTGAATTTGGTAGTCCTCTTCAATTATACAGTGATACAGAGTATTGCCTCTCAGTCAGATGAACAGTATGAAATCTCATTTTTCAAGCTTGACAAAGCCCACATTATATACTGTTCCCCAACCTTAAGACAACCATCAGTTTGGAGATGATTGGCTAACACTGTTTCTCACATCATTGTTACGGCATGCCTCCCAGATCCTCAACATCCGATTTGTCTGCTCTAGTCCTTAATCCACAGCTTGTGATTTGTCACAATTCATGGCCACGCCTTCTGTACCTGTCCTCTACTGTATAAATGCTGTGCATTTTGTGGCATGTAACCACATATTTTGGAAGGGGTTTGCAGATCGAGAAATTGCCACCTATACGCTACTAATATGACCGAGAGGCTGGACGAGAGACATAGCAATGCTGTCCGTGAAAGGTGCAAAAATGGGACTCCAGTGCTGGATATACGGAACTACCTTGCAGGTGCTGAAATCATAATTTCTCTCTCTGCCCTCTATGGACATGTTCCACCACACAAAGAAGAGCCACACAGGTGACAGTGTGCCCTAGGTGGGCATCTTTTTTTTTTTTAGTTGTTTAACCAGGAGTAGCACACTAAGCGGAAAGCTTTTTTACAGGAGCGACCTGGGAGCACAGGGAAGTTAAGTGACTTGCTCAGAGTCACACAGTACACAAGTGGAAACTGTGGGATTCAAACCCAGGTCTGGTCTGCTGGATGTCACCAGATTTGCAGCTCAGAGCCTTAAACCACTGCACTATACTGCCTCCCAATCTTTGACATCATAAGCACCATAAGCAAGATGTTCCTGTGCTGCCTTTGTGGCTTGAGCAAGCCACACTACACTACACTACATATAGGATAGTGTATGGCTTTCCATACACAACAAGGCAATTCTTCATCCAATTGTTTTCTATGATGGCTAATGACCTCAAGAGTGAAGCTCGAGAGGTCCCTCTGCTGTCATAGAAAACACAAGGGAGAAGAATTGCCTTGTTGTGTATGAGAGGACATACACAGTTCTATATAGTGTATGGTACCCCCAGAACAGAATCACTTACATTTATTAGCCAGTATCTGCCGCTGGAGACCTGCACTCTTGGCCTCTCCAGCCTGCTGGCCAGCTCACATGCAGGACTCGCCAACTGCCCCCTGTCCTATGAATGGCGCTGGTGGGGGCGATTGCATTTTGACATCCTCACTAACACACAACAAAAAGTCATTCTGCGTTAGTGAGGATGTCACTACTGAAGCAGAATGTATTTTTGCAGTGTGTGGATTTCCATACCCAACTGCATACCACCATACACTATAAGGCAGTGAGATGTTCCAGGGCTGTGTCTGTGGCCTTGAGCAAGCCACAGTATACTACAAGGCAATGAGATGTCCTGGTGCTGCCTCTGTGACCTTGAGCAAGCCACAGTACACTATAAAGCAGTGACATGTTCCAGGGCTGCCTCTGTGGCCTTGAGCAAGCCACAGTACACTACAAGGCAGTGAGGTGTTCCAGGGCTGCCTCCATAGCCTTGAGAAAGCCACAGTACACCACAAGTCAGTGAGATGTTCTGGACTGGCTCTGTGGCCTTGAATAAGCCAGAGTACACCACAAGGCATTGAGATGGTCTGGGGATGTCTCTGTGGCCTTGAGAAAGTCGCAGTATATCACAAGGCATTGAGATGGTCCAGGGCTGCCTTGTGGCCTTGAGAAAGTCAGAGTACACCACAAGATAGTGAAATGGTCCAGGTTGCCTCTGACACCTTGAACAAGTCACAGTACACAACAAGGTAGTGAGATGGTCGGGGGTTGCCCCGTGGCCACACTAAAAATGTATAGTAATGAATGTTAAAACTGCATGATTTAATTCATAGGAAACTTTTGAAACATGCAGGCACATCATTAACTAATGTGTATTAATGTCTTTTGAAGTGAAGTTTCCCAAACTGTGGATCAGCTAACAAAGGATGATGAGAGCAGTGCAGTGGTGGTCAATCAGAAACTTGCAGAACGGTGGTACTCAGTATCTGAATCATCAATTAGTTGAATGCAAGGCCAAAAAGAATGGAGTTATGGCAAAGCATGATAAGTACAGCCATTCCAAACAGTAGTATGCTCAGGTCGCTAGAAGTCCAGTGCCGGACGGGAGCTGCTAACTCCCAACAGCTTCTACTAAGTCAAGAAATTGCCGGGTACTCAGGTGAGTGTGCTGCTGCACCAATGAATTCCAAAGAGGGTGGAGTACATATGCAAAGACAAGTTTTATTTGATTTAATTTCAGCAGCACAACATTAGGAATATGGGTAGGTGGGCAGCTACTAACCACAAGACACCCAATTCCTCAATCAGATGAATGCAATGCTAAAACTGATAGAGTTATGGCAGAGCATAGTAACTACAGTGCTGTGCCCACTGATGTGTGTATGTAGTCAGTTTTTCCTGGGTACTGTATGCCACAAAAGCAATTTAATGCATGCCTATTTCTGTAAGCTTTTCATGTTTTGCTAATGTAGTGATCAACTGTATAAGAATCTATGTGTTGTATTGTATGTACTGCAGATGATGTAATGTACAGCACCTAAAAAGAGCAAGATACCAACAGCCCTTTTTCCCCCCTAACAGTATATGCATTCTCATTCATGAAGTCAACAAACATAAGAGGGTAAAACAGGCGAAGGCATGGGTGAAAGAAACAGAACAATTTGCTGATGCTGTTTTTACTAATGAGAGTACCATAGTGATACAATTTTTTTGCCCCATGGCTTTCTGGATAAAAGGATTTCTTTTTCTGAGGCCATAGCCCAAATACCCCCTATGCTATAAATACTCATGTGGGGTGCCATCTCCTGCTGTGGGACAAGGCCAATACTACTATTCAGTGGCATCAAGACAAGCAATTTCCTCTGAAATGACACAGTGTTCAATACACTGGTGCTCTTTATTGAGTGAGTATTTGCAGATGGGCATCAGCCTTTCCAAGGTTAGATACTGGCAGAGCAATTTGCACTGACAGTTTCTCTGTGTTCATGGTGGGGATATACAGCACAGTATTCTACATATCTACTTACACATGTGTTCTTTCTTTTGTACAGATAATGACCCAAAGCATGCAGCATCTGGGGTGTATATAAAGGACCAGGGAGTGAATTGGGTCAGGATGCCACTCCTATCGCCAGACATGAACCCTGCAGAGATAATGTGGCCTCAGATGAAGCACTGCATTCAGATGCATGTTAAGTCAAAGAACCATGCTCAACTAATATGGGGCATAAGACACTTTTGGAGGAGAGTGCTGACAGTTGAAGACTGTAATAAATATACTGATCACATGAATAAAGTGATGCCAGCCGTTCATGCCAACGGTTGCGCCACTGCAATGTAAAAATAGTACTAATAAAACTGAAATTTATTTTTCCAGCAGTATTTTGCTATTTTTTTGCATCCCACATCTTTGCTGTGTCAGGACATAACACCTGCTGTAGCCAAACACCTGCCCTGGCAGCATCCTGAGGCGTGATCTCAGGTTTGTTAATCACAGCTGTGGGGGATGAGTGTCAAAGAACCTAAAGAGCTACTGAACAGTAACCCAGGTGGTGTTGTGGTGTCATGTTCCAGCACCTAGCAGGGCAGCATCCTGAGGTGTGATTTCAGGTTTGCTAATCCTGTCTTTGGGGTGGGGAAAACAAAGGTTGTAGGAATCATTATGAGGGAGGCAGCAGACTGAAGGAAAAAGTCCAGACAAGAAATATGCCCATGTTCTAAGAATCGTCAGCATCAAAGAACAGACTATTCCTCCTTCCTTCTGTAAGCCCCCATCCCTGTCTATGGGTATCCAGGTGGTAACAAATGGGAGTGGGATGCTTCCCAGCCTAAGCAACCACATTCCAAGGAGATAGAATAGAATAACCCATTAAATGGTTCATTGATTTGTTGTGACTGGAGAGCATGGTAACCAGGGAACCATATCTATTGCTAGGCATTCAGGAGGCTGCAATGGGAAATTGGTTAGCTGGCAAAAGCTCATTGTCCACTCCAAGACCAAAATGTAAAAATGATTTAATTAAACATGAGAAACAGTAACAATCACTCCATGGAGCAGGGGGTCTGAAATATGGTGGGTTTTCTTTCACAGACACAGCTGTAAAATCTTCTGCAACAGTCTATTGGGCTAACAGACTAATTATTTCATGCAGTATTCCCTTAAGCTGTGCAGGCTAAATTTCTGGAAGCACTTTTGGGGCCGACATTGTCCTCCACTTGGGGTAGCTTGACACTGTCACTCTCTTTGTCAACTCAGATCTTGTTCCTCAGCTTTCTTTTCCAGCCACTGCATTTCCTTTCCAGCCAGACTTCTTTGCAGTTCCATTCCTATACACTTCTCTCTGGGCTTATGACAGCACGAGACATTTCTACTGTTCCAAACCCTCTGACACTTTCCAGTTCCTTCCAATCTGCCTGGTTGTACACTTTCTCCACCCAGGGGCTAGTTTATATAGCGCATACCCTGTTACTTTCCCAATGGTCTTAACTTAATAACTTTTAATTGATGTTCTTTTAGCAAGAACCGTACCACCAGAACCCTTTCAGACATCCAATTGCTGATACCTTGGCCAGCAGCTGGGCCTTTTTCCAGTGGTTTTGGGGTCCCTGGACCTGATCCCAGTCACTCCTGGCATTTTCCACTCATGCAGCGATTATAACTTCTGAACTGACTCATCTGGAGGAACTCTGCCAGTGCCACGACAGATCACCCAACAGACTACCAACCTACTGGGATCCCAAACATCACTCCCCCAAAGGGACCTTCTCTGCCTCCATAAGTGGCTCCCCCCCATGGGTTCCAACCCTGTGGCAGCCTCTAGCCTGGGGAATAGGGGTAACTCTGCCACTGTTACATCCTCAACGGCAAGGGCTGCCCCCCAGGCCCTACTGCCATACCAGGCCTGCTCACACTAAACCATCTGACCCAACAGCTGAACTCACCCACAGACTCTCTTTTAGGGCTTGAGGCCCTGTCGGTGCTTACCCTACTAAGGTGCCAAAGTTCACTTGGCATGCCTCCATTTTCATTTCTTCTCCCGGGGCTTCGGCTCCCAAATGGACTGACAGGTCCCTACGCTTTGCTCCATTGCTCCCTTTCTGCACATCTGAACTGATGCTCTTCATCACAGGTCTTAACGGGTGGAGGGCCAGGGTAGCAAGCAGGCAACCCCAGCCCCACCATGCCCTCCTGTTGAACTTGCGGACTGAACCCCCCCAGCTCAGTCCTGGTGGCTGGAACCCCCAGAATCTAATCTTTCCCCTTATTTATACCTTATTCACATGGGCCCCACCTGCAAGTAGCAAGCAGGCTCACCTCCAAACTTCATGGCACCATTAGCTCTTCCTGCCTAGCTACACTTAACAACCAACCCAACTACACCTAGCAACCTAACATTAACTAGTAAGTACCCAGAGGGTGCTTACACTTCAAATGACTTTTGAAATGCCTTTCTAGCATTGTGTATATACATTAGGACCCTGTGAGAAACTTCCTTGTTTTCAAAGCTGTGACCCCAGGTCTGCTGAATCATTCATTAAAAGATGCTGATTACACAGAGAAGGTACTGTATATTCCAGCTGTAAAGTACAAATTCCTAAGGGGTAAAGACAGATAGGTACAGGGTAATTTTTATCCAATATTCTGGTTCTAAAATTTATCACGTATACAGTACTGTAGTGGGTATTTAGGGGATACCTTTTTTTACATTTGAATTTGTGTCCTTGCATATTCTATAAATATGAAAAACAGTTAATTTCTCTGAGAAAACAGCTCAGCTATTTCATAAACTCTTTCAAATTCAGAAGAGCTATTGCATAGTAACCCAGGTTGTGTTGCAGTGTCAGGTTCTAACACTTAGCAGCATCCTGAGGTGTGATTTCAGGTTTGCTAATCCTGTCTGTGGGTGCAGGGTGTCATAAAAAAATGCAGTACGTTTCCTAATTTCTGCTATGAAAGCTCTGGCATCATTGTGTCATGTACGCCATTTAAACTTTGAAATTCTATGCATTTATCATCTTACTTTCTAATTAAATGGGGTGTGTGGGGAAGCGTAAAATAGGTAAATGTAATATGTGAACACAGAGCAAGTGTATTAAATCTTCTTCCCAGACACAATGTTAAGTTTAATAACTGAATCCAGACCTGGGGTGATGTAGAAACAGTGCTCCACATATGCACACTACACAATCATGCACCACCATGCCCAGTGATATACAGTTAATACTGGTTGGATGCTGATGCTGAGCCCAATTCCAACTACTGTATTTTGAGAGGGGGGGATGCTGGGACTGGTGCTAACATTTGTACAGTAACTACAATTGAAGTAATGGCATTGAACTGCTCCTCTACTGTGCTGTTCTGTTGGATGCTGATATGCTTATTGGGTGTCTGATCCATAAGGTTGTGTTTACCTTTGTTCAAACTATTTTCCTCTGAAATGTCACCCCCGCATTATGAATTTCACCGAGCAGCTCACCTGCATGACCTTTGAAATTCAGCATGTTGTCTCGGTCTGATCCAATACATTGCATCACAATGGCTATGCAAATTCATGGTGTGTCGGCAGTAATTGTGAGGAGTACTGGGGCATACCCCAGGAAGTTGTGGAGGGTGTCCCTCTCTACTCACCAGGACTCCCGGGGGGGTGATCTGGCAGGTGACTGAACCTGCAGAAGTACAGTATGTACAGTACGTACTTGTCACAGGTTGCTGGTGCATGCTTTTCCCGTTTGTGAGTGTGCATTGTCACTGATGTTGTCTCCATCTGTATGCTTCCACAGAATTTCCATGAATATCTGGGCTGGATAGTCCTGGAATGGTGGGACAAACCAAATGGGGCTACATGTGTGATGGTGGCATGGAGGCACCTGTAGCCATGGCCGTGTTATAGTCTGAACTTCCTGTCCTGGAGGGTGGAAAGCTGGGACACCCACTATAAGGAAAATGTGGGGGAGTTGAGGGCCCTGGAGGAGCCATAAAAGGTATGTGTGTGGTGGGGGCCACTGTGTGCTGGCTATATATATACAGCTATAGGCTTGCATGTGTAGCCAACTCACAATTGTCATAGTAGTCATAGGAAGGGTTTTGAGTCAGTAGCCCTAGCCATTAATGACTCACATTATACAATGAATCATCATATGTGGTCACCTATTAAGTAACTGTCCAGGGCTGTTGTAAGAGAGTCCATACTTGGATCATTAACTACTTTTTCTGGTAGTCTGTTCCATGTAGTAACCACCCTCTGATTAATCTAAGACCCCTTCCTTGGTGTTTTATATAGTTCTCCCTTGAGTTGGTAACAATGGTTCCTCATTTCTCTAGTAATGCTTTACTACACAAACCTAAGCATTCAGAAAGGTTTTCATTTCTAAATGCCTTCTATGTCAAGCACAAATCTCCCCTAAGTCTTCTGCATTCCAGGGGGTAGAGGCCCAGCTCATGGAGTCTTTGGCCATATGAAAGTTGTGACAACCCACTGATCTGTTTTTGTTGCTCTTCTCTGTACCCCTCTATTAGAGCAATGTCGTCCACTTTATAAGGTGCCCAGAATTGGGCACAGCACTCCAAGTGGGGCCTCACGAGGGAACCATACAAGGGCAAAATAGCCCACCTGTCCCTACTTCTGATGTGCATTAATATACAAGATAACATTTCATTGCCACATCTGATGACCTCTCTTGTATTGGTACTAAATGACACATTATTGGTGATAAAAATATCAAAATCTTTTTCTTTAATAGTGGACTGGAGTTCGATACCATTTAAATAATACTTAGCTTCTCTATTTCTGTTTCCAAAGTGCATCGCTCTACATTTATCAATGTTAAAATTTAACTTATGGTCCTTAGCCCATACTTCTATGTGCTTTAAATCACTCTGGAGACCACAGATAGCAGATTCATTTTCTACTATTCCCTCAAACTCAGTATCATCAGCAAATCTGCTTAACCAAGAATGGGGGGGATGTCTGCATGGTAGAAATAAACACATTAAATAGGGTAGGTCCAAGCACTGACCCCTGGGGTACCCCACAACTCACCTCACCCCATTCTGAGCAATAACTTCTAATAATGACCCTTTGTTTCCACATGTATAGCCAGCTCCCAATCCATTTGATGATAATTGGGCTAACCCATTACTGGATCAGGGTCTCCATCAGTTCCCTATGTGGCACCATGTCAAATGCCTTGGCATGATCCAGGTAGATGACATCCTCTGGTAAATCCTGGTCCAACGCCCTATTAATTGGTTCAAAAAAATGAAAGAGGTTAGTTTGGCAGGACCTATTTGCTTTAAAGCCATGTTATGATATGTCCTCCAACCCATAAATTTGTACATGATTTTCTATCAATTTTTTTTACAATGTCTTCCATCAGTTTACCAATTATAGATTGTCATATGTGTTCTTCTCATTTCAGTGCTATTGTGGTCCTCTGTGCAGGACTGTGTTGGTGGAGAGGGCATACATAGTCACCACCTACAAGGGTTTGAGTGAGTACTTGCAGAGGAGGATGGGGAAGACTGGGCCTCCCGTAATTTGTCCTCCAGTAATTTGTCCATCCATTAATGGGGTACAGTTTTATGTTGCTTTATATAATTAAATATTTATATACTGTACTACAGGTGTCTCATTTTTATCCCAGCAGGCAATGACATGCCACCTACCGGGTTTGTCACACTGTATTTGGATGGATGGAAATGTGGCAGAGTGTTTCCAAGGATCCTGTCTCCTCAGTGAGAGCTGCATTCCCTGGTAGGCAGGTTCATTAAAGGGCAACAACTGGAGTCATTTTTGAAACATTCCTTAAGCCTTCCACTGGTGCCTTACCCCACCTGGACTTACATAGTCCATGTCCTGCAATGTTCTGCTGTGCAGAAGATGAAGGGGAAGGGATCATAATTCCTGGCTTGGAGAAGCCATCTGCCATTTCACTTCCCTTTCCTGATACCACGAGCTGAAACCTCTGCCCCATGCCACCCCTGCACTCTGACGTTTTGTGATGCAGCTGTTTATAGAGCATGGTGGTGCACTACATTGACATGAATGGGGATGATTTTAAAAATGCTTTTTGCCACATTTTAGAAATTCACTTGGTACAATTCAAAGCCACTGCTCAGCTAACAAGGCTCGTGTTAGGTGAGTGGTGGCTTCGAATTTACCTTAGTAGACTTCTAAAATGTGGCAAAAAGCATTTTGAAAATCACTCCAATTCATTTCTATGTAGTGCTCCCGCACTGTACAAACACCTATATCACAAAATGTCAGCATGCAGGGGTGGCACAGGCACATAACCTGCCTACACTGTCCCACCCCCAGAACAAGTGACATTGTAATGGCAGTAGCAACTCCCAAACCAAGAAACACAGTTAAAATAATTTATTTGAGGATAGGATACAGAAAGAACAAGGGGTCAGTAGGAAAAATGGGAGCAATGTGGTAGCAGTAAAAGTCTTATATTCTATGAAGTAATAACGATAATTTGCCCCACACAATATGCCCACCCTCCATCAGCTCTCAAAACCCTAAGTGAGTGCACCGGACCTAAATCCCTCCAAATGCCATGGGTGAGAGCTCTCTTTTTTCTGGAGATACAGTTGCTGCTAGCTGGGCAGGAGCTCAATGATGCACTTTAATTATTGCTGGCAAGCACAATTTAAAACCCCCAACTGTTGCCGAACAATTCAATTGTAAACTTTTGAAATCGGGGTTTTATATGTTATCCACACATAGAAAATGGGTTGCCAGATGGCTTTCACAGTTCTTCTGCCTGCGTCTATCAAAGTGGCTAAGTCCCGCCCAGGGCTTCTCTCCGAGTCCCTGGCACTGTCACAGTTTTCCCAATTGTGAGGCTGAAACACCAACGGTCACTTATTGTTTTGTAGGTTCACAGATACTTCTGGTGTTTGATAATGGAACAGGTGAGACAGCTAGATGTGGTTCCAGCTGGAGAGGAGACTTCCCTGGGTCATCTGGAGTTCACTCACCAGTCTCTGTTCTCGTACAGACGGTCTAGTGCTTCAGGAGCAGGGGGTCCGGGGACCCTTAAACAGGCAGTGGCATTCTCAATTGGTCAGTCTGTGAAGGAGCTCGTCCCCAGAGGAGAAAGTCACTGGTGAAGCACGAAAACCTCCAGCTCTAACCCTAGCCTTCAAACTGTTAGTTTTGATAAAAACTGTCATTTTATTCACAAGAGAGTCAGTTGCAGGGATCCCAGATTTCTCTAGTCTGACAGACCTGCACTGCCTGGCAGGGAGTGGCTCACCAGCTCACAGCTCCTATCTCAGTCTGTCTCGCTGGCAGAACTGGCCTAGATCCCTAGGAACAGTCTCTTTTATAGGGGATGAGACTCGACACCCTGCTGGTCAGTAATTCTTTCATGACAAGCTGTATTTGAAATGTTAGCCCAGCAGTGCTGGGCTAGCATACAGGCTGACAAGCAAAGCAAGGTTCTGATGTAGTCAGTGGGCTGAGGCGAGGCATGGGCACCACTGCTTGTTTACATGCTGATGCCAGGCTGTAGCAGTTTTCAGCAGCTTCCTGCTGCTTTATTTGTCTTCCTGGGAGGCTGCTGTGAGGTTGCCCTGGCCTCACTGCCAATCATAGGCCATGGAAGTGTACTTAAACTTGAGCACTTAGCCTGTTTTTTTCATGGGGTCTGTGGTATGGGAGGTGACCTTTGAGCTGCTCTCCTAAGTCCTGGGTGTGCATGTGCATTTCTTTTTTGTGCTTTCTTCCATTTCCAGCCCACTGCCTGACCTGGGCGAGGAAACACCCTTACAGGCATCTGATGGTGCTGGGCAGCTTTGATTCTGTCTCTGCTGCCTTCCCTGGAGCTAGGATCCTTACAGTTGTGGGCACACAGCTCGGTTGGCAATTTGGACCTACAGCTCTGTATGTGTGCTGCTGCACATGTGCGGCAGAACTGGAAAAGATGATGACACACTTTTGTGTTCCCTGACCCACTACATGTCATGAGGTTGGGGAATCAGCTCCATGTGCCCAATGGTGCTCCTCCATCTGGTCTAGGCCCCATAAAACATTCCAAGAGGGCTGAGAACACAGGTGTGATGCACGGCTCCAGCCATGATTAAGAGCGGAGCCCTGGCTCAGCTCCCACCAGAGCTCCTGAAGTCCATCACTACTGCGCTACTGGTGCCCACCACTGCAGTCCTGGGGGACCAGAGGGTGATGTCTGCAGGAGGGGAGCATAGAGGAGAGAAAGGAGCAAACTGCAGGTAAGCCCCAGATGGGGAGACTTACATTTACATAGATATCCTAGTGTAAAAACTGATCAAGGTTGGAGAAAAGAGAGGCAGCTCAGGAGTGGATCACACAGGGATGGAGCTGCAATGAAACTTCATAGAAGGAACATGCTTGAAAAAATGTCAGTGAGACTTGAAGCATTGCTGTATTGTGGGGTGCTAATACACTTTTAAATATTTTCAAATAAATACATTTTTTTCATCTCCTAGGGTTGGATTTTTTTCATTTTTCAGTAACGTGCAGCTGCTTTATCTTATTTCTTTTGCGATAGAAGTTGACACGCATTCCTCGAATATTAATGACAAACAAATACAAATACCTATGTATGCCGATGATATGCCACTGATTTCAAGAACCACAGTAGGACTGAGAAGAGCCTTAACAGCCTTAGTACAGCCTTTCCAAAATATAGGGTTAACAATAAATGGTTTATACAAGTAAACATCATGTATTAAACTCCTGGGGCAGGATTTTTGAATGGTGGGGCAGGGCCTGCATCCAGCCCTGCGCCATGGGACTTTGATTTTGGCTGTGCACCGATCCCCTTTGCCACAACTGCACTCAATTTTCCATTAACAGGTGCAGTTGCGACAGTTTTCCTGCTTTCCGGCAGCTTGTGCCACGTATCTGTCGCAAGCACCAATACAATGACCCCCAGGAGTGACGCACGCTAGACCACAAATTTGTGGTCTAAGGAGCAGCGCCGGGCACAAGGGATGTAAAATCCTGACTGACAGCCAGTGAATGTCGCAAACCCCATGCGTCACACATTTGGCACACAAGGGGCATGTGACATTATTGTGACATTTGAAAATCCAGCCCTGGAAAGTAGAAAACTTTACAATCAAAGAGGTAAATTATTTTACATACCAGTATCTTGGTGTAACTGAGGATAGAAATATGACCTGGAAAACTCATTGTGCAAAGGTAAACACAATGGTATAGCTACATCAAAAGGGGTTCACAGATTTGCTAAGACTAATTTTGTTAATAAATCTTATGTAGCCATGAGAAGGTTTTTTGAGGCTGAAGTTAATTCTCAGATCTTGTATGGGGCAGAGGTGTGGGCACCAGATATCAGTATGAAATATCTTGAAGCAACACAGAACTTTTTTATAAAACTAATGCTGGGATTACCTAAAGATACATTTACCACAATTTTGTGACTAGAATCAGGCATGATGTCCTTGGAACTCTTAGCTGTGACTTGTGCAGTAAACTACTGGGGGAAGAGTATAAGGATGGAGGAATCCAGGGTCCCGTGACAGTGCTGGGCTGAATATTTAAGCTCCTAAAGCAAATATTCTTGCTTTTACCAATTAGATCAAAAACTACTTAAATCTGTCCTCAACTCTAATTCTTAATGCATGCCCTAAATAATGTGAAAAGTTATATTAAGCAAGCTAATCAGTCTGTTAGACATTTTTTTCCAAAAAAGGTGTAGAATGAATTAAAGGCTGATATCCAAAATCTAAAGTTGTACAACAAACTTAAAACTAACAGCAAATGTGAAACATAGTTAAAGTCTTGTGAGAACGACAATCATGGGAAGGCTTTATGTAAAATGAGACCCTTGTGGCAGTAGACAACTCCTGTAGATGTGATATCGATCAAAGGTTAAGGCCTCCATATTAAGAGCCGGATGCAAAGAATCCAGGCTGGCAGGGTACCGAGCGGAGTCAAGATGGCCAACAGACTGGTTTGCTGATAGACAGCTCTCTAAGCCAGGGGATGGCTTTCTGATTTTTTTTTCTATATTTCTTATGATATTTCACATTTTATTCTCCTTCTCCATGAACAAATCTGGAATACTCTCCTGACATCTGGCATGTCTAAGAAATTCTGCTGGGTGCAAGAAGCAAAGACCTTTTACAAAATGACAAAAGGGTGCCCAGAAAAAAAACAACAGGACATAAGGGATGTGAAAGGGATTTTTGAGATCTGTGGTTCCCATACCTGTTGCTATTTCTTCTACTTCTGCTACTGCATCAGCATCCGCTTCAGCTTCAACCCCAGCAGTAAACATTGTTGAAACTCCGGAAAGTGCTGGTTTTCTTGTGGATGGTGTTCCTACTGCAGCTACACTCGGGGTTCCCTTCACTTCATCCTCCTCAGAATCCTCACTGAAGCAGGAGTCTCCTCATGAAGAGACACCACAATCCCTAACACAGAGTATAGGTATGGTGTTGATTAAGCCAAATCCAGCAGCTGGCGATAATTTGGAAAATGGTGTCACTTGAATTGATAGCCTTGTGGGCAATACTGTCTCAAAACTTAACCTCTGCACAAAAAAGGGGAAAGCAAGCCACCTGGCAATTTTTTTGCATATGCTGCAACCCCAGCTTTGCTGATGAAAAGCGTTGACCAGGCAGTGAGGCCAAAACAATCCTGGCAGCCAAAACAGCTCGACGCTCTTGTCGCTACGGCAACTCAAGGAACAAATTCCTCTCGGAACTCTTCCACAAAAGCATTTATTATGATCTCTGCAGAGAAGGACAATTCAATCACGGTTTTAGAAACTTGCCTTGTGGTGAATCAGGGCAGCTTTGAGAATTTCACAATTGTTCTAGACCCCATATATAGTGAGTCTCGATGTAATATAGTAGACTCAGTAAACCGGGGCCATAGCAGTTTTAGTATTGCGTAAGATTCGGTAAATCTGAACACTTACATTTCCACTGCTGGCACTGAAGGAGAAATTGCTGTTCAATCGTTAATGGTGGAGAGTGAGGTTATTATCTTTAGCAGCATTAATCCCCTCCCATAGAGTCGGCAGATCACTCTGTTGTTTCACCTGTTGTTAAAACACCACTGTCTAAGGATCTTAAGCACACTGTAGAATATGAATCTGGTATAGAAAAAGAGCCATCCTTGGAACCAGACTTAAAGCAAGAAAGTAGTGTGCAATCCAATAAGAATATCATTTCTAAGGGTGCAGTCACTGTTAGAACAAACACATCAATGGAGGATAACAAATCCAAGCAAACACGGAAAGAAGCTACTACAGACACGCAAGACGCTTTACTTAAAGAAGTCAGAAAAGAGTTTGCCAGCATTAACCTCTCAATTACAGCCTTGACAGAATCATTTTCAGGGCTTGCAAAAAAAAAATAGATATATTAACTGCAAGAACTACAGAACTAGAAACCAGAGTAAGTCACACTGAAGATAAAACTGACCCTATGCAGAGGCAGATTAATAGCCAAGCAAGAGAGCTGGAGATACTGAAACAGAGAGTGGAAGAAATGGAAACTATTGCTCATACAGACAACATCAAGCTGGTTGGGATTCCTGAAGAGTCTGAAGCAGTACAGCCAATATCGGTTCTATGTGATAACGGTGATCGGGGAAAGGCGATTGCCATTAGGGCGAGTGTACATCAGCGGAAATCAATTTAGGTGCTGTACACTCATGGCGCAGAGCAAAAGGGTGCTGAAAACATAGCTTTTTTTGTTTATGCAGGGGGCTGTGCCCCCTACTAAAGGATTCTCAATTCCAGGAGGGTGCATGTTGGGGTGAAAAAAAAAAGAGAAATCCCGGACTGGCACAAAAATACTGACGCACCCGGAATCGAACCCTGCACCCTCCAAATCCTAGCCTGTCATGAACCCACCATGTGACATGGTCAGCTCGGCAGTCCACTGCCATGCTACCCCTCACAAACCCTCCTTCCCCTTTCACCCATCACTTGGTGTGCTCACTTCCCCCGTGCGCGTGTACAAATAGTGACAAGAATTCACTATATTCATATTCACCCTTCCTGTCCAGTAGCCCTGTGAACAGGCGCTGTTATTGAGTCACCCTTTTTGAAAGTGCTCAGTAGCAGATGCCCTTATCACAGGATACCGCTCATATCATTCTTTGAAAAATTGCTGACAGAGGCATTGGAAAGGCTCTACCCAGAAAAAAAGTGGAGCTGGATAGACCTCACAGAGGAGCTAACAATCCCAGTTACCAAGGAAAACAACCAAGATTTGTATGCATCAAGCCTCATAACTACAAGACAAAGAAGCTCTATTAAGAAAAAACAGATTAGAACAAGGTTTGCATGTGGGAGGAATGTTGATCCAGGTCTACCTGGACTTTCCACCGGATGCAGTGGGTAAAAGAAAAGCTTTTACAACAGCTAAGAATATACTGGCCCAGCATAGGATTAAACTCACCATGATCCCACCAGCAAAAGCTCAAAGTATAGCTACAAGGAAGGCTTAGAATATTTACCTCTCCAGTAGAAGCAGAAATAGTCATTAGGGCTGGTTTAATTAATGATCAGGGACATCCATCCACCTCAAATGTTTCTACAGCAAGTACCTCCATTGCTGCTGACAACCAAAATCATTTTCCTCATTACTGAGGAAACTTCACAAAGCAGTCTTGACATCTCAGATGCCCCTGGCCCGCTTCCTGATAATATTGTGTGTGTAGCAGTTCCAGTCCCATTGTCTTAGATAGTCTTACAAAAACACTGACTTGAGTGGCATACTCAAATGAGAAGGTTCAGTGGAGAAATAGGGAGGGACAAAACGAAACAAAAAATAATACAGACATAAATAAAAACAATGACAAAGAAAAAAGGGAGGAAGAAGAAAAAAATGCATATAATATACTATTTTGTTATGTTAATTTCCCCTTTAGGCTTGGAGTGTCTAAGCTTTGATAGCATGCCAGTTTTGGCCCAAGGTGCCAGTCACAGGACATTGGGTTCCTACTTGGCTGTTTTGTTCATGTTTAAAGTGGGAGTGGGTATCCACAGAGAGGTTAGGTCTGGACAGCTAGATCCAAACTTCCCTTCATGTATTTTCCTTAATTCCATTTCAAGACCTTTAGACCTCTGACAAGGATGGGGTGGGGAAGGGGGGATAACAGGGAGAGCAGAGTTAACATTTAAAAATCAATTCTTCAAGGATGATGCTGGAATGAGGAATTGCAATTTTTTGACCTCAGAACGAGTAGTTACCTCTGGCTTAGCCTATCAAAACTTTTTATAAAGGTAAAAAAAATAGGAAAATATAGTTAAAATGAATATAATGTCATGGAATGTAAAGGGAGTGAGAGATGAATAAAACTTTGGAAAATAATCAATATCTGCAAAAGGAAATATGTGGATATATTACTATTACAGGAAACGCACTTCTCGGATAATGACTTTAAATAGTTTAAGAATTTATTTCAGGCAAAAGGTGTTTACTCCATTTATACAGCAACAGCTAGAGGTACAACAATCTTAATAATATAAACTGTTCAATTACAGCTCACTTTTGCAGCTCTAGTGGTAGATATTCAATAATAAATCTTAGACTGAATTCCCAGACTTTTACTATATCTACCCTTTATGCTCCTAACGAAGAAGACTCTAATTTTTTTTCTTAATGTCTTTATAGATTTATCTGTTTCCACCTCCTTGAATCATAGTTGGTGATTTTAACTTAACTTTAAGCTATCTTGACAGGAGTCCAGGTATGACTGAGAGAAAGCAGAAGGCTGTGTCAATCGAAAGATCTTAATTTAATAGATCCTTTCAGGGAATTATATCCTCATCAGGAAACATTTTTATTCCACTCCTTATAAGTCTCACTCCCTTATTGACCTTTGCTTAATTTCAAAAAATACAGTACACAGTATTATTGGTATTAAATATGGCTCAATAAATATTACTGATCATGCCCCCCCCGACTATTACTATACATTTCAATAATAATATTCTCCAAAGATAGATTATGGAAGTTTGATCCTAGGTTATTGGGGGATAAAACATTTACCTGATCTTATTAAAAAAGAGATCAAACATTTTTTGATCATTAACTCAGCTCAAGAAGTTTCAGTAAACATTATTTGGGATGCACTAAAGGCTCACTTACGAGAAATGATGATATCATTTTCAGCTTCTAAAAATACAATTGACTCACAGGCTCTCAACCAACTAGAACTTGATTTAGTCACTGCAGAAGCATAATTTATCACATTTGCAGCTCAGGAAGATCTAGCAACAGTCCTACTTTTGAGAGATTAGTTTAACCAAGCAATGGAAATAAAAGTAAGGGCAGCAATGATGAGAGCACAGTCTAAGTATTATTTTTGGGTGAAAAAATGGACAGTCTATTGGCCTTTCAATTGCAATGTGAGAAAGCTAACAATACATACATTTAATTAACAATGAGTATGGAAATAGCTTGAATGATTCCCAAGCCATAAATAGTGCATGCTTGAATTTTTATGAGAAACTTTATAAATCCAAAAATTTATCTAACAATGGAAAAATTAAATATTTTCTAACTACTTTGAATTTAAATGAATCAAGTAAGGAGGAATAATTCCTTTTGGATAAAGAGTTCACATTGTAAGAAATTGGTGACTCCCATTTCAGAACTCTCTAACAACAAAACTCCAGGTCTAGATGGCGCTGGAGCTGAATTCTATAAATATTTCATAAAGGATTTAGCACCAGTTTTACTGAACCTTTAATACTTTCTCTGCAGAGGAGGTTCTTCCTGCTTCCTTCAGTGAAACCATTATATTTTTAATCTTAAAACCAGAAAGAACACCTGAACTCTGTGGCTCATACAGACCAATCTCTTTACTAAATATGGACTCAAGATTTTTACAAAAAATGTTGCCTCCAGATTCACTTCAGTCATTCATAAAATGATACATCAAGATCAGACTGACTTCATTAAAGGTAGGAATGTGGTTGATAATATCAGGAGAACTTTAAGCTTAATGGAAAAGCTACCCATGAAATATCTGTCCTTATAGCTCTGAATGGCAAAAAGGCATTTGACAGAGTCAATTGGGACTTCCTCTTTGTGGTTCTTGAAAGATTTGGTTTCGGTACAAACTTCTGTAAAATTATTGCATTGTTATATAAGACACCTTCAGCAAGAGTTAGGACAAATGATCAGTTATCCTCCTCAATTAAACTTAAGAGAGGAACAAGACATGGCTGTCATCTGTCACTGCCTTTTGCCATATTTATGGAGACTCTAGCTCAAACAGTAAGACAGTGTAATGAGACTGATGGTATTACCCTCAGTGAAACACAACACATCATCTCCTTATATGCAGATGATGTGTTAATTTATTTAAATGATACTTCTAGTCCCCTTTTGCCCCTTTTTAATCTTCTCTCAAATTTCTCAGGAATATGAGGCTATAAAATTAATTGGGTGAAGACAGAGATGCTTCCTATACCGAAAGATTTTGATTTAGGATGTATTTCGCTCCTTTAAAATATCACAATAAAAACTAGATTCAGATATCTCAGAGTTATTCTCTCTCAGGACAGATCCAAATTATTCACACTGAATCATAATCCTCTATTTGAAAATATATACAAAGATCTTGAAAAACCTTGAAATTCACAGGGCAGGTTAATATTATAAAAATGAATGTACTCCCAAGGTTATTATTTCTCTGTCTGACTTTGCCTATATGGATCTCAAAGAAGGTATTTTGTTCTCTAGAGAGTCAGTTAAGAAAATTCATATGGCAGAATAAAAAACCCAGACTGACACTCCAGAAACATTATGCTCCAGTTGAAGATGCAGGACCAATACTATCTCTCCACCCAATTAGCAGAAATTAAATAATTGGTTTGTCTCTGAGGAAGAGTCGAGTCGAATAGAACTGGAGAGACAGGCATTGACTTTAAATAATCTTAGAGGAGCTTTGCTATTAGATCTTGTCAATGACACTCACTTGAGCCTGTGCCTCTATAACACAAAAGTTTCAGCAAAAATATGGCAGAAAGCTCACTGTATTTTGGGATGGAGGTCACGAATATCTCCTTTTACTTATATAAAGTTTATTAATGGAATCCTTGCTAAAAAAAGCACTTTGCTTCATTCATCTATGGGAACACAAGGGAATCACTCAATTACAACACTTATATAAGAATGATCAAATCCTCGAATTTCAAGAAATTAAAGAGCAATATAAACTTTCACTTGGCCATTTCTTAATGTTCCTCCAAATCAGGGACTTCATCAGAAAAAAAAACCCAGGAAGGATCAGTCCTTTATCTCTGTCCCCCGTTGAGTATATTTTAATTAATAAATCATCTAATAAAAAACTCATAGGCAAAATATATAAGATACTTGGAGAATGTAAGTTATCGTCATTAACTAAGCTACAGATGGCATACCAGAAGGATTTAGGATCCTTCCAGAATGACAAGTTGTGGTCAGATATCATAACATCACTAACACAAGTTTCTAAGAATAATAAACTGAGACAGATTCAGTTCAATATCTTTCACAAAATCTATTATACACCAGCTAAACTCCACAGGTTCAATAACAACATTTCAGATAAATGCCATATATGTTCTAATGCAATTGGATCATCTTTGCATACGTTCATTACTTGCCCTCTGCTGGCAAATGTTTGGAATAACATAAAATAAATCGATGGCTCTGTTGTAGAATTAGACTTTCCTTTTGACCCAGATATTCTGCTATTTGCAAACCATTTTTAGCAAGCGAGGATTCGGCAAAAGAAAAAAAATTCTATTTCTTAACTTAGCTCTAGTTAACGCTAAGAAACTAATTTTATAACACTTGAAAGACCAAAATGCACTACATGTTAAAACTTAATTAAATCTAATGATTGACTGTGCTAACTTGGAAATAACTCTTTATAGTCAAGAAGACAAAAAATAACAATTTCAATTGATCTGGGCACTTTTTTTGCATTATTTGAGTCTGTGAAGATTCAGAACTTATGAAATTTTAATGATCTCTTTCCTTCTTTTGCATAGGCTAAATGTTTGTTGTTTTTTTTTTTTGTTGTAGATAATGATAGAGCTGAGCCAGAGGGTTGAACTGTTTAAATAGGTTCTGTAGGCAGGATGGAATATGATGGCTGGCTTTCTAATTCCCTGGAGTTTCACCATAGGGTAATATGCTATTTTCTGTTTCTCCCCAAAAATAAATAAATAAATAACAGCCAGATGTATGAGCAGCACAGCCTGTTGCACTGCACCAAAAATAGTACATGGTTGGCTCTGAACAATATTGAGCCAGTTAGCATGCATTGACAGAGAGCACTAACTGACTGAATATAAAGCTATAGTGTATAGCAGAGCATTGTTCTGTATAGAATTCCACCCCACTCTTTTATGGTACAACAGCATTCTAAAATCTTTACAGACTGTAAAAGTCAGTTTCATTCTGAAAGTGACAGAACTGCTGAGTGCACATTTCACATAATACTATACACTATAAAAATATAGGATAAGCAGCGTTATGCACAACCAGTGAGTTCTGCCACCTCGGGGTTTTGATTCTCACAGACCTCTCAAACGTCACTGTCGAGGACAGAGGGAATCAGAATCTCTCTTGTGCAGAACACACTGGTTGTAGTTTAGTAGCCCATCCAGTATTCTCTATATATTGGTGTGGCACTAAGTGGATATGCGCTGCACCAACATGTACCAAGGCTGCATATGGCCTACAGAAGATAATGCTGCTCAAAGCAGGATAGATCCTGGGCTCCTAGCATTGCTCAAAACAGGAAAGTGCCAGGGCTCCTGTGGGCCATACTCAGCCTGAGTAGACACATGAGTTCATTGGGCATGTGAAGTGCTAAGGGGCCATCTGTATGCCATTTATGTGCTCATTTACGTGGTAGCTGCAGACCCCTAGCACCAAGTGGTAACATATCCCTGGTAGTCTAGTGGCATCCCTGCCCCTGATCACCAATATTGCTAATACTGAATGATCCCTGGTAGTCTTGTAGACTCCCTTCTCCTTGATTACTCCCATATCATTAATGTTGAAAGATCCCTGGTAGTCTAATGAACCCCTCCCCCCAACTGCCCCATGTCCAATGTAAATATAAACTCCCTGGTGAGCTATCCCCCCTCACTGAGCACCAATGACCCCCCCAGTGCAAGTGCCACCCCCACCCACCCACCCACTGAGGACACCTGCTCCGCACCCCCCACCACAGTCAACACACACAGTACAATCATAGCAGATTGGCAGCTGGCAAAGCCCTCTGTTCATGTCCTCAGCCATCTGCCATCTGACAGTCACACAGAAATATAGAATTTGATGGCAATAAAGACTGCTTGATCCACCCAGTCTGCCCATGTTTCACTACCTACAGTTATCACTGCAGAACCTACTTCATCTCTAGCCCTTTCTCCCCCTTTTCTTTTCACCAAAATTCCCTCATGCATATCCCATGCATTCTTGAACCCCCACCACTATTTTCATCCTCACCACCTCCACAGGTAGGCTGCTCCAGGAATCCCCTACTCTTTCTGTGGAGAAAGTACTGTACTTCATCACATATCTCCTGAATCTACCACCCTCCAGTTTCATAGCATGTCTCTTTGTTCTTGAGCACCTTTTTTTCTAAAAAATACTTACATCCTGTACCTTATTTACCCCTGTGAGGTATTTAAAAGTCTTTATCATATCCCTCCTGCCTCCTCTGAATGACCCCTGGTAGTCTAGCCTAGTGTAAGTATCGTACTCACAATCATGCTCTGTGACTGTTAGATGGTGGCCGGCTGAGGAGGTGAGTGGACGGGTTTGCCGGCTGCTGATCTGCTAAATCTACAATGAGTGTTAATTGGGGTGTTTGGGGGCCTCAGTGGGTTGGCAGTGGGGGTGGTGGGACTTGGTGGGGGGAGTGCTTGCCCACCAGGAAGCTTACATATCAATGGGACCTGTGGTGATTGGGAGAAGAGGATCCACTGGACTACCAGGGATCATTCAATATTAACGATATGGGGACAACTCGGGGACGGGGCTCAGTAGACTACCACAGATCATTCAGTATTAACAGAACAGGGGTTATAAGTGGGGAAGGGGTCCACTGGACACAGGGACTGGTGGGCTGCAGCATAGCTGCCCTGCCTTTGGTGGGGTGGGGGGGTCCTTTGTATTGCGATAATACAGATTTTTTGGTGGTGGTAAATAGTGCCGGTCTGGAGGTCGTTTATCACCACCAAAACCATTTCAGCATACTGCTGCACTGTTGTGCATGAGGGACTCCATCATATGTATAGGTAAAGTGGTATGGTTAATGAAATTGCGATGCCAGTTTTGGGCAGCACTCTGGGTGCCTGTGAATATCTCACTAACAGCTACACTGACCTTTTGAATATGACACTCTTAAGAGTTGCACATCTTTATTTTCACTTCAGGCTGTTCAGTGCTGAGAGAATTAAATGGATTAGTCATATATTCTAGAACTCTACCAATGACTCAGCATATACAAAATTAATCAAACTACTTTTCACAGATGACAAACCTGCACTTTATGCTGCTGCAAAATTTGCACACAACATATTTTTATTTTGGGAGAGAAATAGATGAACGGTATTAAGGGTGGGATATTCAAAAGTGTTGCGCATGGCACAACAGGGTTGCACCATGCACAACCCACCAATGCGCCCCAGCACAATATTCAAAGGGGCACATTGCAACTCCCAATGCACATTGGTAATGTATGTGGCACAAGTACAGGGGCGTGCCCATGCATATGCAGCCCATCCTGATATTCAGCCTAGGATGGGCTGTGCATATCTCATTCAGTATTTTGAGTCCCCACTTTCTCATTTGCAGGTTATACCTGATAGCCTCTAGAGGGACCCTCTGACCTTCCACCTCAGGCTCCACTACCTTTCTTCCTCCCCCACCTTTCTGGAACCCTTCTAACCTCCTGTGCCACTTCTCTCCTCCACAACTACCTCTGCCCACACCTCTCCCAGCACTCAGCCCTACCTCCACCACCAAACCTACACCCAGTGACTACTAGGAGTCACTATTTCTCACCCTGTTTTTGGCCCCAACCCAGCCTGCATCAGACCCCTAGAACATGGATCACTGCTCTCAACCAGGCACTTTTCTAGCTGCCCTGGCAGAGACTCGAACCTTATACCCTGTCCACCAGAGTCCGTGTCACTACCACTAATCCAAAGTGGTATCCACGTTTTCTGGAAGACAGCCTAAATACTTCTACCTTTCTACCCTACTGCTACCACTAGAACTATGTTAGTCCACCTCCTCCTAAAATGCCTCCCCCTCATCTACTTTCTAGTACCCTCATCCAACCAGCCAGTCATCTCCCCTGGCTCACTGGTACCAGCGCCAACAATTCTCCCTGACATAGTTCGATCTCACCCTACACTGACCATGTGCACTGGCCCACAGCACCCATCCCCTGGGTACAGTACTTCCCCACCACCTACCCAGGCTCCCTTTGGCTGCTAATCGTTCTCGCCCTCCCAACCTGGCAAACCTTACCCATCCCCTGTTCCCTGAAGGTCCCCTCCACATCCCCACATACCCATTGGAAGCCTACACATCACTGCTCCCTGGCCAGAGCGGTGGTCCTTCTTCTACTCTTAACAGGCAGTATACATCCTAACCCAGGCCCCACCCAGACCAGCCCACCAGGTGGGTCCCACGGTCTGAGCATTGCCTCCATGAATATATGCAGCATATTGAAAAAATATGATACCCTCCCATGCTGGGTCATGCTGCACAAACCAGATGTCATTGCACTGGTGGAAACCTGGCTATCAAAGTCCACCCCTGACTCCTTTGTCTCCTTCCCTGGCTACACCCTATACCGGGAGGATCATGTAGGCAAACGTGGGGGTGGCAGTGCAATCTATACCAGGGATACACTCACTGGTCAAGCACTCCCTGCTCTGGCCCTTGCAAGCGGGGCACAGGCCCTTACCCTTAAACTTACTCCAGACCCCTCCAGAGGCCCTCTTTATCTCACCACTGCCTATGTTCCCCCAAAGAACCAAAACCCGGCACTATTATCCTTAACTGATTATCTTGCCACCCTCCCTCACAAGGCAGAACAAGTCCTTGTGGGGGACCTTAACGTGAACTGGCTCAGCGCCGCCTCCTCCACTACCCGGGACTCCTTTGCAGCCATTGATCTGACACAACTCATTTCCCAACCCACAAGAGTAAACCCTAACAGAGGTACCAGAACCCTCCTAGATGTTATCATCACCAACCACCCCAAAAAATCCTGGGTATCCAAGTCCTCCCTGACTCACTCAGGGACCATTCCCCTATCCTATTCCACTGGGTGACCCCGTCGCCCCGACTCACAGCCCAGCCCACACTCCGCTGGTGTTTCAGACCAGGTGGGCTGAAAAACCTCAAGCAATTTCTTGCCCAGATAAACTGGTCCCCCATTCACCACGCCCCTGACATAGATACTGCCCTTGCCTTCTTTTCCCAAACCTTTAATAAAGCCTGCGATCTCTTCGCACCCTTCACGACTGCCTAAACCAAAAAACATAACGTGCCCTGGATTACTCCTGCCCTATTACAATTGCTCAGGCTTAGGGATAACCTATGGCACCTTGCCATAGAAACAGGCCGGATGGCTGACAGACAGGCCTACAATGCTGCGTGGAATAAGTGCACTTGGGCCATCCGAAAAGCCAAGGCCGACCACTGCCAGGCCACGCTCACCTCCTCCTGGGGGTGTGCCCGAACTTTCTGGGATAATGTCAAACAATTGAATGGGAGCGCACGCTCCCCTCCCCCATCCCAGATCACCACTGATGGCACAACCGTTATGGACCCAGCAAACATTGCAAACTACCTTAACACGTCCTTTACAGACCTTAGCTCTGTCCTCCCCAGTAATTTCTTTGACCCGCCACCCTCCCTACCTGCCCCAGTCCTCCAATGCCCTAGCTTCTACCTACATAGGGTAACTGGCCAGTAAGCCAGACCCCACCTGATCAGAGCATTAAAGAGCAATAGTCCCGGGCGACGACTCCCTGGACCCCAGCATTCTCCGTCTGGTACTAGATCAGGTCCTTGCCCCACTCACCAACCTTCTCAACAAATCCCTCTGCCTGGGGCAATTCCCAACTGCTTGGAAAACTGCCATTGTTACTCCCATTCACAAAGGTGGTGACAGGTCCTCTGCCGGAAACTACCGTCCTATCTCCATACTCCCACGCCTCTCCAAAGCCCTAGAAAAGCTGGTTGCCATGCAAATTACTGAATATCTGACCAAACACAACATCCTCTGCCCTAAACAGCATGGTTTCCATGCAGGACACAGCACCGGCACTGCACTAGTTGAATTTTCAACTTTCCTACACTCCTCTCTGGACTCTGACTCCCTAGCCGGGGCAGTGTTCGTCGACCTCTCAAAGGCTTTCGACACTGTCTCCCACCCCCCTCCTGCTGGATGCCCTCTGCCACACTGGCTTCTCTACTGGGCCTCTCGCCTGGTGTACCAGCTACCTATCTGCCCACTCCCAATGTGTCAGAATTAATGGGGCACCAAAACTTGTCCCATCTGCTCAGGGGTTCCTCAGGGTACCAAGCTGGGATCCCTACTCTTCTCACTCTACCTTAACACCCTGCCCACTGCATGCACTGGAAAAATTCTGCTGTATGCAGATGATGCCGTCATCTTTGCCACCCACCGTAACCCAGCTCCCTGCAGGACTCCCTACAACTATCCTATAATGATGTCGAAACCTGGTTTAAAAAGCACAGACTGGTCATTAATCTCAAAAAAACAAAAACAATGCTCTTTGCCCACCCCCAAAACAAAGCCAGCAATTTCCCACTCCATATCCTCCCCTGCTCCAAACAACCACTAGAGCAAGTCCACTCCTACAAGTACCTTGGAGTCTCCTTTGACTCAGCCCTCACCTACCACACCCACATTGATGCACTTGCTTCAGCCATTAATGTGTGGCTAGGTATCTTATACCACTATAAAAACTGTCTCCCCCCCACTGCCCTCTGTCTAGCGGTTACATCCTCTATATTATCCCTTGTTGACTATGGCCTACCAGTATACGGTGCTGCTGACACGACCGCCCTAAATAAAATTTGCCTCATCCTAAATAAGGCATGCAGGCTAATCTCTGGGACCCCCAGGCTCATGCATTCATGCCAGCTCTATGACATGGCAATACTGCTGAATCTAGACGAACGTCTACGATACCAAACCTGCCTGATAACAAAAAAAACCTCTTCTCGGGCTATCCCCACCCGGGCTGACAGCCACCTTCTGCCAAGCCCAACCCTTGGTCTGTACATGGACCTCCTGCAAGGCCACTTTTCTGGTCCCAAGATCTAGGACCTCCCTTGGACAGAGGTCCTTCTGCTATAGAGCTCCATCCTGGTATAACTCGCTCCCTGCCCCCATCTCGGATGCCGCCACGATCTCCAAATTCAAAACCGCACTTCGAAGCCAACTATTTAATACTCATAGCTGCACCTGCCTATAATTGAGGCATAGCTCTCTGTGCCCTGACAATGCCCGCTGGCCGGCATCCACACCACACCTCTTTTAATCCTCACCCATTGCTGATTGAACTGCTATTGTCCTGCTGCTTGCTCTTACCATCGTGCAAGAATGTGCCATTGTAACTAAACTGGCTTATCTGTTTAACTGTTGTAATCACATATGCTTGCTAACCTTGTAACCCATATGCTGTAACCAAAAGTCTGTTATGTATTTGTCCTCAATGTGACGAGGTACCTTTGGAAATGAGCCTCTGGCTCAAAAGTTGTAAACCGATGTACAAATAAATAAAATAAATATGCTGGCACAACCCCGCCTTGCGACGCTCAGGGATGTGCAAAGTTGTGCCTGGGAAAACCAGGAGCAAGTCCTGGCCACCCACAGGTGAGCTGCCATATTGCAGGGTGCAACACGGCATCCACCAGCCGTGGGTGGCCACCCGCCCACCCAGAACACTGTTCACCAGCCCCCTGCCCTGGGAGCATTGTGCCCGCCCGATCATTGGGCATATGTAAATATTATCCCTGGTGGTCCAGTGGACGCTCTCCATCGCCTGATCACGGACATATGTTAAATTATCCCTGGTGGTCCAGTGGTACCCCCACCACCCGCCCACTGGGACCCCCACCACCCAGCACCCCATCAGTGGTGGGTGGCGGCACCCGCCCGCATGCCGCCCGGCCGCCGACTGACAACATGCAGTACTGTCGAGTATGCCTATGGTCACTGTGTGGGCCAATGGGTGTACAGATCATGATCATGCTGTACTACACGGCCCATATGTGAACGGACATGTTCATTCGCATATCAGGCCTGTGTAGGTGTACACTGTCAGTCGGGTGGGCTGCCGCATGGGTGCTGCCACCCACTGCTGAGTGAGGTGGTGCTGGGTGGTGGGGCCTCAGTGGTGGGCGGGAGGGGTACCACTGGACCACCAGGGTGTCTTTCGGTGATTCCGCCCACAATCAGGCACTGGGGGGGTCCACTGGACCACCAGGGATATATTTCACCTAAGCCTATGATCGGGCATAGGAAAGTGGTCCACTGGACCACCAGGGATGTAATACAAATATGCCCACGATTAGGCAATGGACAGTGGTCCACTGGACCACCCGGGAAGTAATACACATATGCCTGATATTGGGTGATGGGGAGCGGTGCACTGGACCACCAGGGATTTATAATATGGATGTCCTCGATCGGGCGATGGGGAGCGGTCCACTGGACCACCAGGGATATTCTAAACATATGCCCATGATCAGGCGTACAGGAGCGGAGTCCAGCAAGGGACTGCAGGACATCGGTCCTCGACGTCTGCAGCCTAGCAGGCGCCAGGTGCAAGTTGCTGGGGATCAGCACACCGCATGCAAATGGGGCCATAAAGACATGCAAATGGCCCCATTTGCACCATGCATGCATAATGGCATCATTTGCATGCCCAGTGCTGAATAGCGCAGTTGATGCACCTAACGTAACAGCACTTGCACTGGCGCATAACCCTGCTCCCCTTCTGCCACTTGCACTGGCGCAGTGCATATGCCATCAGTGCCATATTCAACGGTGCTGAGCCATGGCGTAGCACCATTGAATATCACCTGGTCCATGCCCTGGTGCAGCCCAGTTGTGCTGTGCCCAGGCTTGCTCCCCTGCCTGGTGCAGTCTGAATATTCCACCCTTAGTGTTTAAACTTTGCATGTATTTGTTTTGTTTTTTTCTTCTTTCACACTGCATGTAGCAGCTATTTGTTTTATACATACATTTGTAATAAAATTGAATCTGAAATACTATGTGACCCAATAGTGCAGTGGTAGAGCACCAGGACAGTATTTGGGAGGCCTAGGTTCAATTCCCAGTAGGGCACTTTTTTCTTTCTCTCTACAATTTATGTTGTATGTGAGAAATTGTTAGATGTCATTGTTGATGTCAGTGATAGGGCTTAAAAGGCTTGGAGTAGGATTTCAGGCCATGGGACTGTTAGAGACCGAGAAACCAAGAATATGGACAATGCAACTGTCCCACTTCAATGAGAGTAATCAATCACAAGAGGGAGAAGTAGAGGCTCATTCATCACAGCTTATGAGACTTTTTTTTTGCAAAAGATCATGTTGACTCTAGAGGACCTAGTTCAGAATTTGTATATTGTGCGGGGTATGCATGAATGCGTCTGTATTGTGTAACATCTGTGTGTACATTGTTTAGCATGTTTATGTGTCTTTTACTATACAAAAATGAGACATACATACCTTGGCACCACTCAGTACAATTGGTACCTATAATATTTTCTGTGAACCTCTTCATATTTGAAATGATTTAGTAGCCTTCCTACTGTATGTGAAAATCACATGAATTAAGGTTCAAGCATTTTGTGCTTTTCAAGCAAATGTTGTTCTGGCATTTATGCTGAGTGCAATTACCCCTGCTCTGGTAATAGCATCTGAGGAAATGCAGGGGGCATGCTAGTAGTGTGGCCCTGGCATTTCCTCTCCTGCCAGGGCATCTGCATGGGTACAGTGCTAGACTGGGGTTTCCTGAGTTGGGCAGGGATGCAGCGTCACAAAGATGATGTGTCACGGAATGACGTCATCACACCTCCTGCCCATTCAGACATGCGTGCTTGTTCCTAGTTTTACTTGACTGCTGTCAAGCAGCATCTGGGGATAGCTAGGAGAAGTGATGCCTAGGTGTCTTGATTACTCACATGAGATAAACCTGAAGTTTTTAAATTGACTCCTAGCAATGTGTTGTTTTCCTCAATATCTAAAATGGTAACAACTGCGTAGTTTTCTCTTTATGCCATTATCTCATGTGTCAAATGTGCATATTCCACCTCATTAGTAAATATTATAATGGGGCTTTTATTTTCAGAAAGACTGACTGACTGGGCTCAGTGATGTGTCTCATAATTTAAAGTTCCTCAGATACTGTAGCTTGAGGTTGAACATATTTGATATAAGGTAGATGAACAGAAGAAAGAGATTGCCAATGCCATCCATTCTGTGGTTTCACTGAAAATCAGAGATGGGAATCTCTGCTAAGAATGGAGAAAGAAGGTTAATGTTTATATAATTGGCAGCCAAGCTATGGTTTTATTCATACCATATTTACTTTTAGTCACACTAAATTGATGTGTGTAATATGCTTCTCTAGTTAACAGTTTCCTGTTTAGATCACCTTATCTTCTGCTCAGTGTCATCATTTCAATAAAAGCAAGTATTTGTCAATGCAGAATGTTTGCTTACTGGCATTAGCATTGGAAATGCAAGAGTTAGACAGATGCAGAGTAGGTATAGCAGTGAAGTATTGAACTTCACACCAACCCCACCTCCACCCTGCAGAGACAGACAGGCATTGGGGTATGCGTTTGTGTTGTCGCCCATAACGTTCATGCCATTTCACCTCACCTTATCCTGCAGACACTGACAAGTGTTGAGGTGTGCCTTGGGGTGTTTGGATTTACAGTCACCCAACTCCATAAGGACATATGCTGAAATGGGTGTAATATAGAATGGGGTGAACTGTGGGGCGGAAGAGTCCAAGGCACAGCTCGATGCCTGTCAGTGGCTGCAGGGTGGGGGGTGGGCTTGGAATGGCATGAGCATTACAGTCGGCAATCCAAAGGCACACTTCTGATGCCTGTCAGTCTGTACAGGATGGGATGTTATGGTTAGAAACCATAATGCCCCAGACATGTGTTGGTATTTGCAGTACAAATTTTCAGCATGGGCATTTTGTGGCCCCCACCTCAGAAAAGCATTTGGGACCTCTTCTCATGAGCAGTGGCACTCTGATTTTGTCAATGTGTCCCAAAATTTGAGTTTCCAGAGTGACCGTGCCTCTGTGAGCCAGATGTACGAAATCACAGATCGGGCAGGATGTGAAGAATGACAGCTGTACCATTCATAGGGAGGTGTGAAGAGATGGCAATGTTGAAAATCTGTAGTGAAAGTATTAAAAGTTCTCAAACTTCCCAGCGTACGTGGAAACTGCACAATGCATGCATGTAACACAGTCATTTAGTGGACTTATTTCACCAAATTTTCAACATAGGCATTTTGTGACCTCTGCTCAAGAACACTGTCACTATGATTTTCTTAATCTGTCCCGAACATTGATTTCCCACAGCAACCACAGTATTCTGTGCCAGATGTATAAATGCATATTTCAGGCAGGATGTGAAAAATGACAGCTGTACTGTTCATAAGGAGGTCTTAAAAATGTCAATGTTGAAAATCTGGAGTGAAAATACTACAAATTTGAGGAGTTACGAGGGTGTGTGGAAACTGCATCACGCACGCTTGTAACACATTCATTTTATGGATATTTGTCACCAAATTTTCAACATAGGCATTTTAGGACCTCTGCTCATGAACAGAGTCACTGTGATTTTACATACAAACTTGCAAATCTGCCAGCAGAATACACCAATCGGTCTATGTAAGTCTGCCCGAGTGTGCAGCTAGCACCCTAGATTGCAGCTGCCCCAGCATCCTCCCCCTCAGTTCCTCCCCTGCTTTTCCCAGTCCCTGCCCCCCCGACTCTTACTCTTGCTTTATCCCACTCCTTCTTAAAGCTATTGACTGTCCTACATGTTATCACATCCTCTGGCAGAGCATTCCAACTGCACACTACCCTCTCAGAGAAGTAGTGCCTCCTCATTTCCCTCTTGAAACATCCCCCTTTCAACCTTAGTCTATGCCCGCTCGTCTCTCTTCCACTCCTCAGTTTAAACACCCCCTCGGTGCTAGGTTTAGTTACCCCCTCAGGTATTTAAACACTTCAATCATATCCCCCTATCCCTCCTCTCCTCCAGTGTGCACCTGTTCAGGTCCTTCAGCCTAACTTCATATTCCTTTCCTTCCATCCCCTTTAACATTTTTGTTGCCCTCCTTTGCATCCCCTCCAGTAACTTTATATCTCTCCTCAGGTATGGCCTCTAGTATTGCACATAGTACTCTAGGTACGGTCTGACCAATGATCTGTAGAGAGGCAGGATCACATCCCTGTGTCTGGATGAGAACCCCCTTGCGATGCACTCCAGAATCCTGTTTGCCTTCTCTGCTGCTCTCATGCAGTGGGCTGAGTCATTCATGCTCCCAGTTACCAAGACCCCTAGGTCCTTCTCCTCCTCTCTGATCCCCAACCAATAGTCCCTCTTCTGGTTCTTAGACCCCAAGTACATCACCTTACACTTCTTTGCATTGAATCCTAGCTGCCACTCCACCGACCATGTCTCTAGTTTGGTTAGGTCCCCCTGCAGTTTTTCCCATCCGTCCTCTTCGTCCACCAGCACCCCCAAGTTGGTATAATGTGCGAACAGATAAAGACCCAAATAGCACCGGGCCCAGCACTGACCCCTGTGGCACCCCGCTTGCCACTGTTCTGGGTGCCGAGAGCTCCCCCCCCACCACCACCCTCTGCACCCTCCCCTGTAACCAGTTCTCTATCTATTTAGTCAGCTTTTTCCCCACCCCCACTGCTGTTAGCTTCCCCCCAGTCTCCCATGAGGCACTGTATCAAAGGCCTTACTGAAGTCCAAGTACATGACATGTACTGCATGGCCCCGTCCAACTCCCTTGTCGCCCAGTCACAATACTCTGTTAGGTTGGTTTGACAAGCGCTCCCTGAGACAAACCAATGTTGCCACCCATCTTGGAGGCCATTACTGTCTAGGAATGCCACCAGCCTCTCCTTCAGGATTGGCTCCATAAGCTTACCCACTATGAATGTGAGACTTACCGGCCGATAATTTCCTGGCTCCTCCCTAGGCCCACTCTTGTGTATGGCCACCATATGGGCCACCCTCCAGTCCTGGGGCACACACCCCGTTTCCAGGAAGGTGTTGAACAGATCTGTCAGTGGCTCAGTCAACAGCTCCGCCTTCTCCCTCAGCACCCTGGGGTGGATGGCATTGGGACTTGGTGCCTTGTCCACCCTTACTGCCCTCAGCCCCTCTATCACCCTACTTCCTGTGATCACTTTGTCTGTTACCTCCTCCCCTCCTTTCCCCACCACCCCAGCCCATTCTGGTAGTGGGCCATCCCTCTCCTTAGTGAAAACAGAGCAGAAGTACTCATTTAGAATTTTCACTTGCTCCTCCCCCTTTACCAGCCAATCCCCTCCCCGCTTTAGTCTCACAATATGTTCCTTGCACTTCCTGTTTTCCTTGACATATCTAAACAAGCATTTGTCAATGCCGAATGTTTGCTTGCTGGCATTGGCAGTGGTAGTGTAGAAGTTACAGAGCTGCGTAATAGGAATGGCAGTGAAGTATTGAACTGAAGCCAACCCCACCACTACCCTGCAGAGAGTGAGAGGCATTGGGGTGTGCGTTTGGGTCATCAGGCATAACGGCCACGCCATTTCACCACACTCCACCCTGCAAACACTGACAAGTGTCACAGTGTTCCTTGGGGTCTTTGGCCCTTATGCGCACCCCATTTCATTAGGAACTATAGTGAGATGGGTGCGATATAGGAGAATGGGGTGAAGTTTGGGGCAGAAGAGACCAAGGCATAACTCGATGCCTCTCACTGACTGCAGGGTGTGGAATGGTATGAGCATGACAGGCAAGAATCCCAAGTCACACCCCTGATGCCTGTCATTCTCTACAGGGTTGGGCGTTATGGTTGGAAACCCTAATATCGCAGGCATTTGTTGGTATTTTCACTCCAAATTTTCAACATGTTTTTTTTGTGATCCCACCTCATGAACAGGGGGAATATCAGTTTGTTAGCCGAGCTGCTTATGCACAGTGACTACGTCATTTCGCACCACAGGTGCAAAACATTCGAACTGGATGTAAAAATGACAGCTGTACTGTTCATGGGGAGGTGTAAAATGGCAATGTTGCAAATCTGTAGTAAAATATTTAAAAATGGTGAAGTCACAAGCGTACATAGAAACTGTAGCACCAGTAATATAATTAGGTTGGGGATTTTTACAGCAGATTGTCAACTCAGGCATTTTGGTGCCTCCGATCATGAACAGTGTCATTGTGATTTTCTTTATCTGTGCCGAACAATGATTTCTCACAGCGACCACGCATCTCTGCGCTGAAAGTGTGAAAACACACTTCAGCCATGTTGTGAAAAATGACAGCTGTACTGTTCATAAGGAAGTGTGGAAAAATGCCACTGGTGAAAATCTGGACTGAAAATATTACAAAGTCATGAACTAACGAGGGTGCGTGGAAACTGCGCAATGCTCACTCGTAACACAGTCATTTTACGGACTTTTGTCACCAAATTTTCAACATACCCATTTTAAGACCTCTGCTCATGAACAGTGTAACTGTGATTTTCTTAATCTGTCCTAAACTTTGCTCGCACACCAACAGCACCATTGCGCGCCATATGTGCGAAACACATTTTGGGCGCATATATAAAAATTGCAGCTGTACTGTTCATAAGGAAGTGTAATAAAATGGCAATGTTGAAAATCTGAATGAAAATATTAAATTTGCGACTGCCACGAGCATGCATAGGAACTGTGCAGCGCCGCTAATAAAAATAGTCATTTTGGGAATTTTTCACCAAATTTTCAACATAGCCATTTTAAGACCTCTGTTCATGAACAGTGTCACTGTGATTTTCTTAATTTGTCGTGACATTGATTTCGCTCACCGACTGCGCTGACATGGGCGGAAACACGCTTTGGGTGAGATGTGAAAAAATGACAGCTGTACTACTCATAAGAAGGTGTGGTAAAATGGAAATGTTGAAAATCTGGAGGAAAATATTGAAATCAGCGAACTTACAAGCGCATGGAACTGTACAACGCACGTCAGAAACAGTCATTTTTTTGAATTCTTTTTCACTAAATTTTTCAACATAGCCATTTTAAGACCTTTGCTCATGAACAGTGTCACTGTGATTTTCTTACTTTATCCCGCACATTGATTTCGCACACTGACTGCGCCATTGTGCGCTACATGGGCGGAAACACATTTTGGGTGAGATGTGAAAAATGACAGCTGTACTACTCATAAGAAGGTGTGGCAAAATGGCAAAGTTGGAAATCTGGAGAGAAAATATTGAAAATTCGCGAACTTACGAGCGTGCATAAGAACTGTACAACGCACGCCCGTAAAACAGTCATTTTTTTGAATTTTGGCACCAAATTTTCAACATGGGGTTTTTGGGACCCCTTCTCATGAATGATGTCACTGTCAAGGCATTATTCAGGCCTGAAGGGTGATTTCATGCAGTGACTGTGCAGTGACTGCAAAATCACTCTTGAGCGAAGATAACGCCATGACAGTGACATCCTTCCGCGAGAAGGGGTCCCAAAATATCATGTAATTGGTGCAAATCAAAAATGCCTGAGATAAAACAGTCATTTTTTGGAATTTTTTCACCAAATTTTCAACATAGCCATTTTAACACCTCACCTCATGAACAGTGTCACTGTGATTTTCTTAATTTGTCCTGTACATTGATCTCAACACCGACTGCGCCTTTTGCGCTACATGAGCAGAAACATGTTTTGAGTGAGATGTGAAAATGGCAGCTGTACTACTCATAAGAAGGTGTGGTAAAATGGCAGTAGTTGAAAATATGGGTGAAATATTGAAAATTCGCGAACTATGGCGTGCGTAGGAACTGTGCAATGCTGCACTCGTAAAACAGTCATTTTAGGAATATTTTCACCAAATTTTCAACATAGCCATTTTAAGACCTCTGCTCATGAAGAGTGTCACTGTGATTTCTTAATTTGTCGTGCATTGATTTGCTACGACTGCGCCATTGTATGCTACGTAGGCGGAAACACATTTTAGGGTGAGATGTGAAAATGACAGCTGTACTGCTCATAAGAAGGTGGTGGTAAAATGGCAATGTTGAAAATCTGGGTGAAAACATTGAAAATTACGCGAACTTACGAGCCTGCGTAGAACTGCGTAATGCCTTCAATAAAACAGTCATTTTTTGAATTTTGGCACCAAATTTTCAACATGGGGTTTTTGGGACCCCTTCTCATGAATGATGTCACTGTCATGGCATTATTCAGGCCTGAAGGGTGATTTCGTGCAGTGACTGTGCAGTGACTGCAAAATCACTCTTCGGGCCCGAATAACGCCATGACAGTGACATCCTTCACGAAAGTCCCAAAACCACATGTTGAAATTGGTGCAAAATCAAAAATGCCTGAGATATACAACAAAGTTGAAAACCCCTATCTAGCCCATTATACAGCTTACGGCATTTCCTCAGTTCGCGATCGGCTTTGAAGAGTGCAGGCGTGCCCTGTCCACCAAGATCGACACGCCGAGGTCCGGGTAAGTATAGAGGGTGGGGGTTTGGGAGGCAGGTGCGCAGTGGGTGGGTGTGGGGTGAGGTTGTGGGAGGGGCCAGGAAGTCTCGTGGGACGTTTTTCCTTTACAGGTTAAAAATTTAAAAAAGGGCAGCGGATGTTTGCCTTACACGCTGGTGGGCTCCCGAGTGGCACAAGGACAGTTGGGGCGTTCCTTGGACAGGAATTGGGCACCCCTGACGGCCCACATCGATTGCCACGCTGGGTGGGCTCCCAGTGGCACTTAGTACTCGGGGTGAGGACACTGGAGCTGACAGGGTTGGGCATCCCGTCGGCTATATCATTAGTTGCCATGCTGGGTTGGGACCCAGCGTGGCATTTTGGAAGGCTTTGGGGGAGGCGGGGGCGCAGCACAGCTGATGGGGATTGGGCACCCCTGTCGCTATGCAGCATGCCCCTGCGTGTGGGGGTGGGCGCGCTGCGCCTGCGTGGGTGTGTGTGTGTGTGTGTGGGGGAGCTGCACTGAGCAGGCAATATCTTATTGCTGCTCACTCAAGTGTAGCTCCCACTGAACTATATGCCACTGCATTTTGGAGCTTGTCATAGACAGCTCCAGCATGCATTGAAGCATACAGGTCGCACTGCCAACACACTGACTGGAATTGGAGGAGGGGTGACACACCTCCGAAATCTCCGATGATGGCACTATGTTTCTTGCACATGCGTGCAAGCAAACATGAAAAGTACTTTTCCCCTCCTTTTATGCCCTGTGCGGAACTTAATTGCCTGGAGGCCTTAGCTTTTTTCACCCTCCTGACAACCTCCCTTGACCAACTCCCGAAAGCCTCCTTATCCTCTGCTTTCCATGTTCTCCTGTACTTCTGGTATGTAGCCGTCTTTGCCCTCACCCCTTGCAGCACTTCCATGTTCAGCCAGCATGGTTTCTTGGCTCTGCCCTTCTTACTCCTGGCCCTGGTGCAGGCTACTGTGGCTTCTGTTGGCCCAGTCTTTATGACTCCCCACTTTTGTTCTGCATCCATCCCCGGCCTTTTATCCTGGAGTCTTCCTTGCAGTATTGCTCCCATCCCCCCAAAGTCCACCCTAATAAAGTACACCACCTTAGTGCCCGAGCCTCCTGCCTCCCTGCCCAGTGTGACAACAAGCCACACTATTTGGTGGTCACTACCTGCTAGTGGGTCCTCCACCCTTACCTACCTCACCACCTCCCCATTTGCCAGTACTAGGTCCAGAGTGCTACCAAGCCTCGTAGGCCCACTTACCAATTGCGTGACAAGGCCATCCTGGAATGTATCAAGGAGCAACTGCTCCCTGGTACTGCTAGTGACGGGGTGCTCCAGTCAACCCATGGTAGGTTAAAATCTCCCACTATCACCACACTCCCCCTTCTACACACCTTCCTTATCTGCTCTGCCAACTCCCCATCCAGTTCCCCAGATTGGGCTGGTGGTCTGTATACCACTCCCAGCCTCAGCTTTCTGCCCTTGGAGTGCAGGAGGTGCACCCAAAACACCTCTGTTCTCTCCTCTGCTCCCTCATCTCTTATGCATTTAATCCCTTCCCTCACATAGAGTGCAACCCCCCGGTCCCTCCTGTATATCCTGTATTCTGGGATTGCCAAGCCCCAGTCATGGTACTCTGTGGTCCAAGTCTCTGTCACTGCATCTATGTCCACCTTCCCCTTTGTAAGAAGTGCCTGAAGTTCTGCAATTTTGTTCCCCAGGCTTCTTGCATTGAGAGAGACCTCCTTCCCCTCATTCTTCTCCTCCTTGGCCTGTGTCCCTCCTCCTGGTAGTCCGCACCCTTTCTCCTCCTTATTCTTACCGGGTGGTGGTGCCTTCTGTACTACACTCAGACCACTCTGCCCTCTCCCAGGGTTACTACGCCTCCGCCTTTACCTATATCTATGGGGGTGAGCTCATTAGGCTCCCCTGTCCGGACCTTTCTACTAACCTCAGTCTTTTGGCCACCCACTCACTAATTTAAATCCACCTTAACAGAAATATACCCCTCTAATCCTGCCTTTAATACTCCCATCCCCTTCCTGCTTAAGTGTACCCTGTCCTCCACGTACAAGTAACTATTTCCTCTGATCTTACTCCAGTTAGTCACTAACCCATAATTTTTGTGTGGCACCAATCCCTCCGCCCCTTATTGAACTCCTCAATCCTACCCTTCCTCCCCATGCTTGCACATGATACGGGGAGTAACTCTGAAAATGCCACTGACTCCCCAACCCCCTCACACTGCTTGCCCAACTACTCGAACATCCCCCTCACTACTTCCACAGTCTGCCCTGCCAAGTTGTTTGTACCCTCATGCAACTGTAAATGTGGTTTCTTCCTCCCCCTTGCTGCACACTTGAGCAGTGCCTGCCCTGCCCCTCCTGTAGTCAACCTGGGGATAGCTTCAACCCAAATACTGCTGTGCCTTCCCCCCTTCTGCACCATCTCACCCCTATCAGTATTCAATTCCATAGGACGAGTACCCCCCATCTCTTAGCCCCTTTCCCTTCTAATGCCTCTTCCACCACCCCAGTATGTGATCTTCCCTGCCCCTTACCCCCACCAACTGCACCCTCTGTCACTTCTGTATCTGTACCCCCTACTTCTGCCTCACCCCTTTTCTCTGCCTTATTCCTCCCATCCTCCTTGAACCCCTTCCCAGCCTGACTACTTCCTACTGGGCTTCCCATGTCGACGTCCCCTGCTCGCCTGCTGATTTTCAACCCCTCTCCTATCCCCGCTGTTGTCGATTTAGAGCCCCTATTCTCTTCTACCCTAATAGTGATGCCCCTCCCATCCTTCCCCCTTCCCATAGCCTTCTGTCCTCCAGTCACCACCCTCGCCTTCCTTACTAGCCTGCTTTCTACCCTTTCGTCCTTGCCATCTCTTCCCCTAGCTGTTGCCATCCCTCTCATGCCCTGCTTGTCCTCCCCCCTCAGTATGTTCCTGCTCCCCCTCTCTCTCCTCCATAGCAGAGGCTCAAATATATTCCTAGTCGATACTCCACCTACATATTTTCCTTCTATTGGTTCCCCCCTCCTACTTGTTCCCCCTGTGCCACCCCTAGTCCCACCCCTGGTCCCTCCCTACCCGCAGCCATCTGCTCTCTTCCCTGGTACTCCTCGTGGTCTCCTTTTCCCCCAACAGGAGGTCCCCCTTCTACCCTTTCATCCTCACTATCTCTTCCCCTAGCAGTTGCTATCCCTCTCATGCCCCGCTTGTCCTCCCCCTTCAGTATGTTCCTGCTCCCCCTCTCTCTCCTATAGCAGAGGCTTGAATCTATTCCTAGTCGATACCTCTCCTACATCTCTTTCCCCCTATCGGGTTCCCCCCCTCCTACTTGTTCCCCTCCATACCACCCCTAGTCCCACCTCTGCTCCCTTCCTATCTGGAGCCATCTTCTCTCTCCCCTGGTATGCCTCGTGGTCTCTTCCTCCCCCAACAGGAGGGCCCCCCTCATCTCGGGCACCCCTTCCCTTGTCCTCTCTTTTGTGCTAGTGCCTCTGATACTGGGGTCGGTTTCAGTCCCCAGTTGTTCTTCCTCCGTCCCCCCTTGCCATCCCCTATCCCCCCCAGCCGGGATGCCTACCGTACTCATCTGCCCTGCCACTTACACTCCTCCCCAACCTCCACAGTTCCTCCCTCAAACTAGCCAGTCATCTACAGACCATACACCCTCCCTCCTCCAAGCCCAGCCCAGGATCATGGCAGACCCACACCCTGTACACCCCACCACACTTCCAAAGATGCCCGCCCTATTGACATGTGGCACCTGCCACATTTTGGCCTCCATCTTATGTTATGGGCTCTTACTCCCAGGTTCTGTACCCTACTACAACTGTTAGGGCCCTTATTTCCTCAAATTCCTGTCCCCCCCCCACACTAGTCCCCCTACTGGCCCCTTGCCAACTGGGGTAATTCAGTCTCAAATCTCATGCGTTAGATACTGTATTACTGTAGCAATCCTAAAGCCTCCTTGTCCGATTTTCACCACTCAGCTACTATACTTTTTGTTCTCAGCTCTCATATACTTTCACTTAGCCCGGATAGAAATCCTATTGCATGCCAAGTATTACTCAGCTCAGTTAGAGAAATAAACAGAACCAATAAATATGTATTATTACAGCAATCATAACAGTACAGCTCAGTACTTAGCTCAGTTAGAGAAATAAATAGAACAACTAAATCTGTATTATTATAGCACTCCTCAAAGTATCCAATCATTGCTTTGTCTCCACCCCAGAGACCCTGCTGTAATATAGGACCACAGAGGACACTGGGCGGAGGGTGGGCAATTCTAAAGTCGGCAGAGCTCTGTTGAGCTCGCTTCTCCCCTGTCTCAAAGAAATCCATAGCAGTCCCAATAGAGCTCTGTTGAGCCCGCCACCCCTCTCTCACTCACTCATTCTGTTTCTCCCGTGCTGCAGGCTGTCCTTTGTACTGGGCTCCTGCCTATGTTGGCACCTTTTTCTGCCCACAAAGAAGCTCACAGCTGTCCTGACAGAGCTCCGTTGAGCTTGCTCACTCCCCCTCTCTCACTCACTCCTTCTGTTTCTCCCAGTGCTGTAGGCTGCCCTTTTGTACTGGGCTCCTGCCTGTGTTGGTGCCTTTTTCTGCCCACAAAGAAATCCGCAGCAGTCCCGACAGAGCTCCGTTGAGCTCGGTCACTCCCACTCTCTCACTCGCTCATTCTCTGTTTCTCCCGGTGCTGCAGGGTGCCCTTTTGTACAGGACTCCTGCCTGTGTTGGCACCTTTTTCTGCCCACAAAGAAATCTGCAGCAGTCCCAACAGAGCTTCATTGAACTCGCTCACTTACCCCTCTCACTCGCTCGTTCTGTGTCTCCCGGTGCTGCAGGCTGCCCTTTTGTACTGGGCTCCTGCCTGCATTGGCACCTTTTTCTGCCCACAAAGAAATCCACAGCAGTCCCAGCAGAGCTCAGTTGAGCTCCTTCACTCCCCCTCTCTCACTCGCTCGATATTAATCTGTCCCAAACACTAATTTTTCACAGTGACCCCGCTATTTTGTGCCAGAAGTGCAAAAACACATTTCGGCCAGGATGTGAAATATGACCGCTGTACTGTTCATAAGGAGGTGTGAAAAAATGCCAGTGTTGAAAATCTGGCATGACAATATTACAAATTTGAGAAGTTATAAAGGTGCGTGGAAACTGCGCAACGCACACTTGTAACACAGTCATTTTATGGACTTTCGTCAACAAATTTTCAACATAGGCATTTTAGGACCTCTGCTCATGAACAGTGTCATTGTCACTTTCTCAATCTATCTCAAAAACTGATTTCCCACAGTGACCATGATATTCTGCGCTGGAAGTGTGAAAACACATTTTGGCCAGGATGTGTAAAATGACAGCTGTGCTGTTCATAAGGAGGTGTGGAAAAATGCCAGTGTTGAAAATCTGGACTGAAAATATTACAGATTCGCGAAGTTACGAGCGTGCGTGGAAACTGCACAATGCACGCTAGTAAAACAGTCATTCATTGAAATTTTTGACCAAATTTGCAACATAGGCCTTTGAGAGCCCGCCTCATGAACAGTGGTACTGTCGTTTCTCTAATCAGTCCCAAAAAGTGATTCCACGTAGTGACCACAAAATCACCTTTCGGGACCGAATAACACAATGACAGTGACTGAATTCATGAGGAGGGGTCCCAAGAACCCCATGTTGAAAATCTGGTGCCAAAATTCCTCAAAATGCCCGAGATATGCACCAAAGTTGAAAAAACCCTATTTATCCCATTATACAGCTTACCGGCATTTCTTCAGTTCGTGGTCGGCTTTGAAGAATGCAGATGTGTCCCGTCCACCGAAGATCATTGCGCTGGGCCCGGAGGTAAGTATGGGGTGAGGGGGTGTGGGAGGCAGGGTGCGCAGAGGTGGGCGCCGGGTTGGGGAGAGGCCAGCGGACTCTATGAGAGACCATTTTCTGTTTTATAGGTTAAAGAAAGAAAAACATCACAGGACTTTTTTTTTTCTCATAGGGACTTTTGGCATGCTGGGTGGGCTCCTACGTGCCACTTGAGGTTTTTTTGGGGGAGCTGCAGCCGATGGGGATTAGGCACCCCATCAGCACATACCGAGTGGGGGAGGGAGAGCCAAGGGGATTGGGCACCCGCCGGCACATAACACATTTTTGGTGGAATAGTATGCCGATGGGGAGGGTCTCCATCTGCAAATTTACTGGGAAGGGTGGGACTGAAGCCGACGTGGGATTGGGCCCCTCCGCAGGAAAGAAAGACTGTTGGGGGTGCCTCATGATGTAGAGGGGGATTGGGCACCCCATTGGCACATAAGAAATGGAAGGGGGGGTCACAGTATGCCGATGGGGAGTGGGCTCCCCCGTTGGCAAATGAACTAGCGGGGGCACCACGGCAAGGTACCGCCCTACAATCCCTCATTGCAGCAGAATGTCTGATGCTGCAAAGACGAGGCAGCCCCTGATTGCAGTGATGAAACTGTTTCAACTTGGTGGCACTTTTGCAGAACCAGTGTCATCAAGACACTGGGCCTGTATTGGTCCACCAGTGCCAAGCCCCCAAATGCAGTGCCCCCGTTGGCTGCCAGAGTGCTGCACCTTCACAACCCGCTTCTCTCCTAAGCTGCCGCATAATGTTTCTTGCGCATGCGTGCAAGCAAACATAAAAAACTGAGACTAGGTAACTAGTGACCTGCTTCTTCAAAATGTTGCACTGTGGTTGAATTAGGGTCTTTCCTTTTATTAGCACTCTTGTGTTCCCCAGTCCTGACCTTAAGTTGCCTCATAGTGTTTCCTGTGTAAATTATGTCACATGGACATTTAAGTATGTATATTACCTCTGAAATCTGGCATGTTATTGTAATCCCCATGTCATTATTTGGGGGTTTACTTCATCAGCTAAGACTATTCCAGTCTAGAACAGCCCCAGTGAGAAATGGGTTAAAGTTTTTGGTGTGAAAAAAAAAAAGAAAGAAAAATATACTGTATCTAAATGTTTTCTGTTTACTGTTTGCAAAGACCTCTGTGTTCTATGAACTATTCAATTTCCTGGGTAAATCCTGTGCTTGTTAAGTTCTTTCAAAGGTGTGTGCTGTTTAGATCACCTGCCCTTAGGAATAAAATTATGGGTATCCAGTAGGGGTGTGCAAAAACAAATAGTATACACCGAATACCAAAGATAATGCCCTATTTGTTATTCAGATACAAATAAAGAATAGTGGCACTGTTATTCATATTCTGGAAATAATTTAAAAAAGTAAATGGCCCTCTGCCCTACTCCCCAGCCCAACTGTTCAAACATACACAACCCCCTGTCCCACCATCCACTGTCCCACCCACCCAGTACCTGCAATTTATGTTTAAAAAACAATCCCGTGATGGGCAACCAGCACAATCCACCTGCCTTCATGTCTGGCCACTGTCTCTTGTAGTGCTGTTTTTTTTTTTTTTTTTAATTAGGTCCTCTTTCAGAGTAATAAATAATACCCCCCCCCCAGCAGCAGCACTCAACTTCCAACCTCAGCCTCCTCCTCTCCAGCACCCACATTTCCTTATTGATCCCCCCCCCAGGCTGTGCAGGTGGGTGGGTTGGATCAATCACCTTCCCGCACCTGGGGGGGGGGGCTAATTTAAAAAAAAAGGCATTCATGCCACAAAAAATGGTGGCTGGCCATGGAGGCAGGCAGGTTGTGCCTGTCACCCATCATGGGATCATTTTTCAAACATAAATTGTGTGTACTGGGTGGGAGGACGGAGGGTTGTGTATGTTTAAACAGCTGATCTGGGGAGGAGGGTGGGTCTGTTTGTAACTTTCCCCCCGCTGGAACATGAGTAACGAATACAAATACTGAATTCGTAATATCTGTGGACCCGAATACGACTATTCAGCACAAATATCTGAAAAAAGGTATTCGCCCACCCCTAGTATCAAGGCAGAAGTCAGATAGTCAGAGTTTGGAGTCAGAATTTAGTAAAGGACTCAACACAGAAGAGACAGGGTTTTTCCCCATCAAAGCTCTGGTATGTGACCAGCCAAAGGAGTCTTGTGGGCTCAGGATGATGACGGGGCTGATGTGGTGCAGAATCTCTCCAGTTGTGGCTCTGGAGGTTAGGATCCTGGCCAGTGTCCAAGGTTTGGGGAAAGCGAGGGCCAATTGGTGGTCCATTCTCAGGGAGGGCTGCCTGATGGGGATCGTGACATGTGTCCCAGAGTTCCAAGAATAACCTGCAGTTTCCCTGTCATTTCTCTGGCTCCCAAGCAGGGAGCAGAAACAGAACCAAGTGTGGAGAATGGCAGAGGTAGTGCCATGATTACAACAGAGAGCCCCCAGGAGAAGGGCCGGCCGATTTGTGGTGGTCTCTAGGAGGGTGGGTTTGGCAGGTTGGGGGCACTTTCCTCAGCCGGTGCCACTATAAAACTTTTTCGCCGCTGTGGCTGGATGGGACTGCTGGGAGGAGGCAACCGTGGTAGTGGTCAAGGGGAGTCCCCAAGGTGGAAGGGAAAGGACCCCAGCAGAAGAGGAAGCAGCTTCTAGTAGGGGACTTAATCAACAAGGGTTATATTTGGGAACAGAAAGGGAACGAAAGAGGATGGTGAGGTGCTTACTTACTTGGTTAGTTAGTTACATAGTAATTGATGGCAGATAAGGACTGCTTGGCGCACCTAGTCTGCCCTTGTTGCCTGCCTACATCTGGCACCTACTTAGCACCTCAGCTCAGACGATGAAAAGCAGATCTTAAGGATCACTAGAGTGGCAGGGCAGGAGGGGGAGCTGGATGTCATTGTCCACCTAGGGACTAATGACCTGACTAGGCATGGGGCTTGGATTGTGTTGGGGGATTTTAAGGAGCTGAGGAGGCAGTTTTGGGCAGGTAGCTCACTCATGGCATTTGCTGAGGTGCTGCCTGTCTACAGCAGGGGGGAGATGAGGGATCTCTATGCCAGGAGCTTCAACTTATGCTTGAAGGAATGGTGTAGAGAGGAAGGGTTGGGGACTAAGAACCCACCTGGAGGGATAAGGGTCTATAACAGGAGTGATGGCCTGCATCCATCTGGCATCTGCACTGGCAGTATAGCCTAGAGGGTAGAGTAATGAGCTGTGAATGAGCTTAGTACATCCAGCAGACCTGGGTTTGATTCCCACAACCTCCACTTGCTTACTGAGTGACTCTGAGGAAGTCACTTAACCTCCCGAGTGCTCCTGGGTCACCCCTGAAAACAGGCCCTTGTGCTTAGTGGGCTTTACCTGGTTACCAAAAAGAGTAAAATAGCTGGCCCAGTGGCGCCGAGGGTTGAGGCGCTGGGCGTCACACTTGCGCCATGCTGTGACCCAGGTTCAGGAGTGGACTCAGGCCACCGGGGGTGGGTGGGGAGGAAGGATTGAGCATCCAGAGAACTGCTCTCCCTTCCCGGGAAGGGATCTGGGGTTAGCACAATTCCTGCATGGCTCCTGTGGTAGCTGGGGCAGTGCTGCAACATGCGGTGCTTGCAGACATGAGGGGGTGGAGTGTTGGCGGGTGTTGGCGGGTGTTGGCGCATCGGTACCATGGACGCCATTGCATGTCTGTGCTCTGAGGGAGCAGTACAATACAGAAAAACCCTGGAGGACTGGGGAGGTGATGGAGGCCCCAGGGATCTTGCCTCTCATCCCCAATACTGGACCCTTCCTCCAATGGTCCCAGGCGTAACCCATACAGGACGGACCCTCTAATCCCAGGAAGAGCCACCAGGTAGGTGAGGGGGGCCCTCCTCTGGGGGGAGTTCTGGGGGGCTGGGAAGTCCTGGTGGGGGGGACCAAGGAGGAGGAGGGTCACGGTGGGGAGTAGAGGGCAGGATCAAGAAGGGCACCTCTGAGAGATGCCCCGGATCAATGGAGATAAAATAAGTTGGGGGGGGGGGAGAATAAAATAAAAAATGAATAAATAAATTTAGGAGGGGAACTGCAGTACTCTGTTGATGGTTTAAATGTTACTTTCAGGAACATTTAAACTAGTTGAGCGGGAAGCAGAAGAAATCAGGGAGGCATAAACTGCCCCTTACAGACTTTAGTGAGGAGATGAGAAGAGTCAATGCGAGGCAAATCTCCCAGGGTGCAAAATAAATTAAAAAACAGAGTGGTTGAAATGAAAGGGGATGGGAACACAACCTGTGAAAAGAAAGGAGAAAAGCAGTAAGGGACAAAAGGAGATAGGGGGTAGCAGGCAGAGGGGTAACATAATGTGGAAGGCCATGTGTGTGAATGCAAGCACTCTAGGAAACAAAATTATGGACCAAGAGGTCATCATGGCAGAGACAGACCTGGATATCATGGCCGCTACTGAGTTGTGGTGCACAGGAAACCATGACTGGGACATGGCCATGCCAGGATGTACTCTGTTCAGGAATGATAGGGTGGGAAGGAAAGGATGATGGATGGTGCTGTATGTAAGGGAGTGTATCAAAGTGACAGAAATACAGGGAATCCAGGCAGGGCTGCAGCTGGGAATTTGTGGGCCCCTGACAGGTAGTTTGATTAGGGCCTCTGTATCCCTAACCAATTAAGCCGGGGGCCAGGGGGGCTGCCAGGCCCCCAGAAGCTCTGGGGGGTTTTGATGCTCTGTGGTGAGTTTTGGGGCTTTTGTTTAAGCTAAAAACAAGATTTTTTGAAGCTTTCCATAATCCATGAAAAAAATTATTTTTAACCACTGGAGTCAGAGGTGTTGTAGGCTCTGTCTAGCCTTAGATTGCTCCAACCCGTGTTCGCCCCCTTCCGCGACGTCCCGTCACCCCTTGGTTTGATGGGACGTTGAGAGGGTTGCGGAGGTTGGGGCGTAGGTTGGAGCATCATTGGAGGAAGACTGCCTCGGATGCCGACCATCTTATTTTGCTAGAGCATTATAAGCTCTATCAAACAGAAATTTCCCATAAGAAGGCAGAATTCCTGTCCAGGGAAATCTCTGTCGCTTGGAATCGAACGGCTCAGCTCTTCAGAACTGTTGACAGACTGTGCAACCCAGCCTGTTGGCAGGTCCGTCGAGTTTTTATGCAGATTGACTGCGAGGAGATCTCTCGATTCTTTGCGAATAAGGTGGAAGACATTCGGAGGCAGTGTCTCCAACCTCACTCCAAGGCTATTGCAGTTGATCAGGATGCTGTCCTAGAGCCCGGAGTTTCCTGGAGTTCCTTTGATCTTCCTGACCTCGTGGACACTATGAGGATTGTCTGAGATGTGCCCAACTTGTAGTTTGGATCCGGGTCCCACTTCCTTGATTATAGGATGTAGTGAACTTATTGGCCCGGTCCTTGCTCAGATTATTCGGTGTTCTTTGGAGATGGGAGTTTTCCCCAGCTCTCTGAAAGAAGGGGTGGTGACTCCCCTTCTGAAGAAAGCTTCCTTAGACCCGAATGACCTTGCCAACTACCGTCCGATCTCTAACCTCCCTTTTGTGGGGAAGGTTATTGAAAAGGTTGTGGCGGCTCAACTTGATAACCATTTGACCATCCATAGTTTATATGAGCCTCTCCAGTCAGGTTTTCGTAAGAGACATAGCACCAAGACTGCTCTGGTTCAGGTGCTCAATGATCTCCTGATGGCGAGAGATCAGAGACACCGCTCTATTCTGGTTCTCCTTGATCTATCATCAGCCTTTGATACTGTGGATCATGGGGTCTTGCTCGAACATCTAAGGTCCATCTGTGGGCTTTCAGGTGTTGTCCTCAGATGGTTTTCATCTTACCTCCTGGGGAGAACTCAGAGAGTGGTTTCCAGTTTATATTCATCCGGGGCTTTCTCTCTTTCTTGTGGGGTACCTCAGGGTTCGGTGCTTTCCCCCATGTTATTCGCAGTATATATGCTACCCCTCGGAGACATTGTAAGACGGTATGAGCTGAGGTTTCATTGCTATGCCGATGATACCCAGCTCTACCTGTCTTTTGCACCTGACCAGGTTAGTGCTATCTTGGTGCTGAATAATTGCCTCGCTAATATCCAAGACTGGATGAATACCAGTGGTTTATAGTTGAACCCAGGAAAAACTGAGGTTATGGTGGTGGACCCCGGTCACAGGGTTGAGGGTTTAGGGATAGGGTCCCCCTCTGGATTAGTTCTTGGGGTAGACCAGAGCCCTACCTCTGAACGGGTGCATAACCTGGGTGTGGAGCTTGACACTGGCTTGACCCTTCGTTATCAGGTGTCTGCAGTAGTCAAGACTTCATTTTTCCATCTCAGAAACATCTCCAGGGTTAGGCACCTGGTTCCACCAGGCGATTTGCCGGTTTTGGTCCACGCCTTTGTGACATCTCGTCTTGATTACTGTAACTCCCTATACCTAGGGCTTGCTGGGGTTGATATCCGCCGCTTGCAGCTAGTGCAGAATGCTGCAGCACGTTTGTTGACTGGGGTGTCTAGAAGGTCTCACATTACCCCTGTGCTGCGCACTCTGCACTGGCTGCCTATACAGTGGCGGATCACCTTCAAAGTGGGTCTTCTGACCTACAAAGCCCTACATGGGTTAGGTCCTGACTACCTGAAAGAGCTTCTGGTGCCTTACACCCCTCTGAGACAACTTGGCTCAGCTGGGGAGTTGCTGGAAGATTGAGGTGAATTTGAAGTCTTCTGGAGCCCGTGCTTTTGGCTAGCCTTCCACCCCTTTGGAATTCTCTGCCCCGCAGCTCCGAGAAAGTACAACGGTGGATAGTTTTAAGAAGGCCTTAAAGTCATTTTTATGGAATCAGGCATTCCCTGCTGTATTTTAAATTGTTTATTTTAAATATTTTATCAGTTGTATTGTTAGTGTTTGTATGGTTATGTTGAATATAATGATGTTTTGTACAGCGCCTTGAAATATTTGAAAGGCGCCTAATTAAATAAATTTTATTATTATTATTATTACTACAATCTGCAGCTGAAGGAGTAGGGGTGGGGCGGGGGAGTCGATTACAACTGGATGACCAACAATGGCAACTCCAACAAATAGATGGTGTCACAAGCCCACTCTATTCTGTACTGTCCTGACCCTCTCTTGCTTGCTCACATCAATAATTGGTAGCCACTAGTCAGCCCACCAGTCTCAAGCATTTGTCTGTCTGTGACTCACACAGACAGACGGGCAGACTAAAGCTCTTGAGACTGGTGGGCTGGCTAATAACTACTCGATGACAATGAAGATAAAGTGGAATTACCACTCATTACAGAATACAAAGCTTGTGATTTTTTTTTTTTTTAAAGACAGTGGACAAGTGTGTGGCCATAGTATATATAATATCACATTCTCACAGACTGTGACTGTGGTATTATGCCAAGCAAATCATGGCCCGTTCTTGCTTGAGTTTCCAGCCATACCATTTGTACTACCATTACTGAATTATGATTCATGAAGCAACATAATTGCACCTGGCTGGCTATACTCTACCACCGGGCCTCTACCCCGCACCAAAGGAAAGGGTTAAACAGCACAAGCAGATACTCTTTGGGGAGCAATGCCAAGGATGCCCCTGTTTCCATGCAAATTAATTCAGTGGTAGTAATGCTGAACACAGTGAAGAGAAATGGACACAGTAAATAAGACTTAATCTGAATGGTGTGCATAAATGTATTGTTTTTTAAAGATGAAAAGCCCACTCTTTTCAATCTTTGCACTTTCTTTTCCTGCGAACTTCTGAATCAAAGAAGGGATTTTCAGACCAAATTATTTTTTGGCTCGAAGCTCGCTCTCCCGCCCGCCCCCATCATGATTTCAATTCGGACAATACATTTACCGCTGACCAGGACTGTCCCTTGATTCTTCTTTCTTCAAATAAAATAACAGTACAGGATTATTGCATTTTTTTACCTGGTTGGATGCTGGAGGAGAGCGGAGAACACTGGAGACAAGTTCAGGTTGTGAGAGGGAATTTGAGTCTTTCTCAAAGGCGATGAGCTGCAACTGACGGGTTGACGACGGCATTTACTGCATGATCTGTCTCGAGTACCCTCACATCACCAGGCCAGAAGCCTGCATGAGATATCCGTCTGACCAGGCAAGGTGACTACATTGACTGTCCTGTACACCGGTGGTGGCGGCGACCAGTTGCCTCATGCCAGTAGTGCCCTCGTCATCTATTACGCTGCTCCGCGGCTAAATTAAAAAAAAATTGGGCGAGGCAAGTGGGCAAGCCACAAGGGCGGCTACTGCAGTGTGACTCAATGCATCAGTGCCATGGTCTACAGCCCATCGACAGCAGCATGCGCTACGCGCTCTAGAGGAGCCGCTCCGTACGAACGTGCCACGTCATGTAAAAGTGACGTTGTTAATCAAATTACATAGACTCCCCCCACCCCGGCAACAGGAAAAATTACTCAGGCAGGAAAAAAAAAAAGGCAACAACAAGCAGATCAGCACAGGCATGGCCCTCCCAGAACTCCGGGCCCGGGAAAAAAGTCCTGGTTGTCCCCCCATAACGGCGGCCCTGGGGGCTGGAGGTACTATGGACCACCTTCAAGATAGTAAATTGAGCCACTATTCACAATGGTGTGATCTACAGACCTCCAACACAGGAGGAGAAATTAGATAAGGCACTGGTGGAAACCACTGACACAGTGACAGGGAAGGGGAGGTGCTGCTGGTGGGGGATTTCAGTCTGCGGATGTAGATTGGAGGCTCCCAGCCACAGCTTCAGGTAGAAGCAGGGACATCCTGATCTCCTTGCAGGGGGTGTTTCTCAGGTGATTGGTCAGGGAGCCCATTTGTGATGGGGCAATACTGGACCTGGTGCTCACCAACAGGGACAATATTGCAGACGTCAAGGTGGGAGGCCACCTGGAGACCAGTTACCGCCATATAGTGTATTCAACATAGGGATGGTGGCTGAATTGTGCCACATAGTGACAAGGGCTCTGAACTTCATGACAGCAAATTAAAAAAAAAAATGGGTGAATGCCTCAGAGACAATCTAGCAGGGAATGATAACCTGGGTGGGGTAGAGAGACAGTGGGCTAAGCTACAGGAAGACAACAAACTCTATACAAAGGAATTGAGTAAAAAGAGGAAAAAAAGAGACTGCTACAGCTCTCCAAGGAAGTGGCTGAAAAGGTTAAGGCTAAAAGGGTAGCCTTCGAGAGGTATAAAAAGACACAAAGGGAAGAAGACAGTGACGAATATCAACAGAAACAGAGGAGAGGCAGGGAACGTGGTGAGAAGTGCAAAGGCACAAACTGAGGAAAGAATAGCCTAAGGGGTAACTAAAGGGAACAAGACATTGTTTAGTTACATAAATGAAAAGAGGAACTGTGAGGTTAAGAAGGGCAGGTGGGGACTGTGCGATGGAGGAACAGTAAAAAGTTGATATCCTGAACAAATACTTTTGTTCAGTCTTCGCAGAGGGAGGGAAAGTGGATAGACCACAAAAAAGCAATACAGACACTGGTGGGGTGGGAAGGGGGGACATAGACACACGTTCCTTTACAGAGGACAGAATCTTTAAGGGTCTTACAAATCTGAACATGGACAAAGGTATTTGGCCAGGTGGCTTGCACCTAAGGACGCTGAGGGAACTCAAAGAGGTTCTGGCTGCACCACTGATAGTCCTTTGAAACAAATCACTGGAAACGGGTGGTTACTGAGGACTGGAGGAGGGGAGATATAGTCCCTCTTCACAAAAATGGTAGCAAGGAGGAGGCTGGCAACCATAGGCAGGTCAGCCTAACATCAGTGATGGGAAAGCTAACGAAGTCACTGCTAACAGAAAGGATGCTGAAATATCTTGAAGCCAACGGATTACAAGACTCAAGGCAACGGATTCAGGGGGTGGAGGTCATGTCAGACAAATCTGAATAACTTCTTTGACTAGGTGACCAGGAAAATGAATCAGGGTGGGGTGGTGGACATGGCCTACTTAGATTTCAGTAAGTCTTCCAACACTATTCCACATAGGAGATTCATTGGGAAACTGGGCAACTTAAGAGAGGTTCAAAAAGTAGTAATCTGGATAACTAATTGGTTAAGAGATGGTCAACAAAGTGTGGTGGTATATGGAGCTCACTCCATGGAAGGAAGGGCGACCAATGTGGTGCCACAGGGCTCAATACTGGGACCAGTTCTCTTTAATGTCTTTATAAGTGACATTGCAGATGAGCTGGAAGGGAAGGTTTGCCTTTTTGCAGATAACACCAAAATCTGCAATAGGGTGAACACTCTAGAGAGGGTGGAAAGAATGTGCAGAGACCTTAGAAAACTTGAGGAGTGATCAAGGGCACGGCAGCTGGGTTTAAATGCAAAAAAGTGCAGGGCACAGAAACCCAGAGGTGGAATACAAAATGGGAGAAGAGGTATTGATGGTCACCAAACAGGAAGGAGACCCAGGATAATTTCAGCTGACTTCAGGGTGGTGAAGCCGTGTAACAAGGCAGTGGGTAGGGCCAGTGGGATGTTCAGGTGCGTAGGGAGGGGTTATCACCAGCAGAAGGAAGTAGGTGGTGTTGCCACTGTACAGATAGCTGATGAGACCCCACCTGGAGTTCTGTGTTCAGTTCTGGAGATCACATTTCAGGAAGGACATAGAGTGGAGGCAGTCCAGAGGATGGCAACTGAAATGATACAGGGTGTTCATGAGAAGCCCCATGAGGAGAGACTGAAGTACCTCATTATGTACACCCAGAAGAGAGAGGAGGGAGAGGGAAGATATGACAGAGACATATAAATACTCCACATCACAGGGGTAAATAAAGTACAGAAGGGGAACATTTTTCAGATGAAAAGATGCAGGACAACAAGGGGTCATGCAACGAAGCTGGAAGGTGGCAAATTCTAGAGCTGTGAAGAAGTGCTTTTTCACAGAAAGAGTGGTTGATGCCTGGAACAGTCTTCTAGATGAGGTGGTAGAGGCAAAAACAGAGGTGGGTTTCAAGAACGCATGGGACAGGCACAAGGGAATCTTAATGGGAAGCAATGGGGGGATGGGAGCTGGAGATCAAGTAGCACCTGTGGTGACAGTATAGACAGGGAGAAAAAATGGGCAGACTGAGTCCCCAGGACCCAAGGAAGGGGTACAATGTGGTGAACAAAGGGGTAAGATGCAGTGAGCCCTGTTGCTACCTCATATGACAGTACCCCTGCCCTGTTACTGGGATTAGTGTTAGCTAAGGGAGTATATATTTCTCACTGTTGTTAGAAGGGCAGTACGTACTGTAATTGTGCTGCATGGGGCATGGGTAAATCCCATGGAAAGTCTGATTCTGTCATGGCTACTAAGGGACATACTTAACCTGTAAATAATGTAAAAACACTGCTTACTGTGGTTCACGTTGCTTATGGGCTTGGGATGTGTGCATATTGATTGTTTCTGGGTCCAAGGAATTGTGGTCTCGGATCTGATTGTATAATTCACTGTCAAATTACTGGTGTTATACACAGTGCCTTCTAAATAAATTGTTGATGTTTCAAGCAACTTCTGTTTCAAAAGTGAGCATCCTGTATCCTGAAGTTACTGTTGTGGGAAAGGGACCAGAAAGGAAAATAGAAAAATATTCAAGCAGTTGCTAGTAACTGACTTGGAACCTTTTCCCCATGTCACTGCCTGATTTCCCCTAGGGATCCATCTATGCCAAGCTAGTACTATCCAGAGTTAGTGCCTCTTTGCTTGGTGCATTCAGTGCTTGGGCATCCTAGGGCACTCTCAGTCAGTATTCTCCAGGTGGAAGTACTGTGCTATGTAAGTATGTAATGTTGTTCCTGTTCCCCAAGGACTGTTTGGTGAAGAACCTAGGCTGGGCCCACCTGGTGTAAAGGGACTCATTCCTCTGATGCTATCAATGGTCTGCCTGACACCAACAGGCATGAGGGCACCAGTGTCCATGACCCCTGTGGCCATGGTGTTGACCCATCTGCATCATTATAGAATCATAGAAATGTGACAGTGGAAAAGGACCCTTTTGGCCCACTGAGTCTGCCCCTTACTCCCCCTCCCTGCTTGTCCCCCTTGTCCAGAGATCCCCCTTCACACCCTTTCAACCCCTTGTATCTGTTCCATGCCCTCTTGAACCCCTCCACCATTTCCACCCCCACCATCTCCTCTGGAAAACTGTTCCAGGGCTCCACCGCCCTCTCAGTGAAGTAATGCTGTCACACATTACCCAAGAACCTTCCCTCTCCTCCAACCTCAGACCGTGGCCACTGGTTCTAGCACCTTATTTCCTCATGAATAAGCTCCCCCTACCTTATTAATCCCCTTCATGTACTTAAACATTTCAATCATTTGCCCTCTCTCCCATCTGGTCTCCAGTGGGTACAGATCCAGCTCCCTCAGTCTGTCCTAATAGGGCTTCGCATTCAACCCATTCATCATCTTAGTGGCCCTTCTCAAAACTCTTTTAACCCCATCTATGTCCTTGCGTAGGTGAGGTCTCCAGAGCTGGACCCTGTACTCCAGGTGAGGACTCACCATGGATTTGTAAAGTGGCATCAACACCTTCCTCCTTCTGCTTGTTATACCGCTTCCTATACACGCCAGCATTCTATTTGTTTTGCCCACCACCTTGCTACATTGGGTCCTCACTTTAAAATTATCTGAAATCATAATCCCCAGATCCATCTCCTGCTCAGTTGCCTTAATTACATCCCCAACCCCGGTGTGTACTTCACTTGTGGGTTGTTCCTCCCCATGTGCATTACTGTGCATTTGTTAACACTGAATTTCAGCTACCAGGTTTCTGACAACCCCTCCAGCAATCTTAGATCTTCCCTCATAGCCTCCACCCCTTCCGAGATGTCCTCCCTATTACAGATCTTCATGTCATTTGCAAATTGGCAGACCTTCCCCTGTAGCCCCTCTGCTATGTAGCTGATACAGATGTTGAACAGGATGGGCTCCAGCACTGACCCCTGGGGACCCCACTTGTCACCCCTTCCTCCCTGGAATGTACCCCATTTACCACCATCCTTTGGCGTCTTCCCATCAACCAGTTCTCTACCCACCTTGTTATCTTCTGTCTCACCTCCAAACTGTCCAGCTTACTTACCAGCCATCTGTAGGGGACAGTGCCAAAGACCTTCCTGAAGTTCAGATAGGCCATGTCTACTGCCCCCCCGATCTGCCACCCTCATCACCCAATCAAAAAACTCAGTCAGGTTCATCTGGCATGGCTTCCTTTGTGTGAAGCCATGCTGATGGATGTCTTGTAGGCCACTTTTCTCCAAGTAACTGACCACCCTTTCTTTTAATATTACCTCCATCACTTTGCCCACCACCAAGGTGAGGCTGACCAGGTGATAATTGCTTGTCTCTTCGTTGCTTCCACCCTTGTGTAGCGGCACCACATCTGCCCTCTTCCAGTTCCTTGGCACCCACCCTGTATCCCCACTAGAGGTGCCACCAGCTCCTCTCTTAGTTCTTGGAGTACCCTAGAATGCAGGGCATCCGGTTCCATAGCCTTGTCCACCCTCAACCTACCTAATTCTTCTCTTACCCTGTCCTCACTGATCGGACTAGGATCCACCCCATGCCTTCCCTTCACCTCTCCCTTAAAACTGGTCCCCTGCCTTCCTCTTCCACCATGAAGACTGATCAGAAGTACCTATTTAGCAGCTCCACCTTTTTGAAGTCCCCTTCCACTTGTACTCCCCTCCCCCTTCACCCTTACTATCCCCTGTCTTGCCTTCCTCTTCTCCCCTATATACCAAAAAAAGTTTTATCCCCCCTAGCCTGCCTAGCAATTCTTTCCTACGTTTCAGCTTTTGCCTTCCTAATCTTCTGCCCTGCCACCCTCAGCTTCTCACTGTAAGTCTTCCTGTCCTCCTTCCCATGTGTCATCTTGTATGCTCTAATTGCTCTTTTTCTTTCTCCAATTGCACCCCTCACTTCCCTGGTGAACCAGAGCGGCTTCCTTCTTTTTCTGTTCTTCCTCACCTTCCTTATGCAGATTTCTGTGGCCTTTAGTAACCCCACCTTAATCAAATTCCATAATTCCTCTACTTATCCTAATCCCCCCTTCCCCTCCATTTCTTTCCTGAATATTTCCCTCATTTTGGCAAAATCCACCCACCTAACATCCAAGACCTCTGTGTTGGTCCGACTTGCTTCGTTCCCACTCCTAATTTTGAAGCTCACTGTATTATGATCACTTGCAACTAAGCTGACCCCCTCTCCAATTCCTTCTACAACTATTCCCATTGGCGAGGACTATGTCTAGTATGCTTCCACCCCTAGTGGGTTTTCCTAACCAGCTGTTGCAGAAAAGCTCCCTGGGGGGACTCAAGAATCTCCCTGCTCCTGGCTTGACCTAGCTGATGGGATATCCCAGTCAACATCTGGGGGGTTAAGGTCACCCACCAGCAGACTCTCTCCTACCCTGAGTGCCATCCTTTGAACACCTGCAACATCTGCCTATCCACTTCCTCCCCCTGCGTTGGAGGTCTGTAAGTAAGCCCCAGTCTTATTGATGCCCCAGTCCATTTTTCTAGTGTGACTCATAAGAGTTCTGCCTCTCCTTTCTTCTCCTGCCCTTCTGTTACCCTAATGCCATCCCAACCCCCCTTTCTGCCAGCCCTGTCCTTCCTGAAGAGCCTGTACCCCAGGATATCTACTTCCCATGTGTGATGCTCAGTCCACCAGGTCTCCTTTATGTCTATAATATCCAGGCCCTCCTCCACCATTAAGGCCTCTAAGTCCACCATTTTGTTCCCCAAGCTCCTGGAATTTGCAGAATGTCTATATAGCCCCCTCCGCCCTGGCACCCCTCCCTTCCATACCTGCTCCCTTCACTGCTTCCTTATGTGGGGGAGTGCTAGCTAGTCCATTCACACTTCCTGTCAAACTCTCCCCCTTTCTAATTCCTATGAAGTCCTGTATTTCTATGTCCTGTCCTGTACTTCTATGTCCTCATTATTATAGACATTCCTGATTTTTTCCGGTCTGTACATGATGCCACAGGGCTTGCAATTACCACACAGGTCATTACCCTTCATTTCCTAATTCCTCAGGAAGCCAGTGGGTCAGTCATTAAGGCGCTTGTGGTCAGTGTTCACAAGAAGTCTAAGTGATTTATTCTTCTTAGCATCACCAATGGATGGTTTGCAAAAACCTTCTGTCTCATCTTTGTAGTTCTATTTCTATGAAAGTGTTTGTGGGTACTTCTTTTTATATCCTTAATTGCATCATTATATGATGAGGCAAATACTATTCTCTCCCCTGAGATACAGTATCAGTTGTGCTGTTTGTGTTAGTGTCTCCAGTTGCCAGTGTTTGAAGCCCTATGCTTTGGTTATTTGATTCCATTTATGTGGTATCGCCCTGTTTGGAACCTCTGTGTCATATCATCTGCTGTTGATAGGTAGCCCTAATAATTGTCCACACAGGACACTGTTGACTAGTCTCTTTGGATGAGGCCTCCTGGTGTTTAATATTGCTTTCTTTATCCATCAGTTTCTTGGTCAGTTTTGTGCAGAGATGGTCATCCTCCTTAAAAACTGTGAGATCCAAATATAGGATTTCTTTCCTACTGTACTTTAGTATGAATGTCAAAAAGTTATTCTTTGGGTTAAGATATTGATGAAATGCCCTTAGTTCTGTCCCTGTACCATTCCACATCACCAAAATGTCATCAGTAAAATGCTTCAATAAAATCATGCTGTTACAGAATGGGTTGTTCTAACAAGTGTGTGACTTTAAACTTGTTGGGTTGAAATACACGGATAAGGGCAAAGAGACAATGTCATCAACAGAAAGGGATTATCACAACTTTTCAGTGAAAATAATTTACACTAATATGTTGAGGAGCCTACTGGAGGAGAAGCAATTCTAGATATGATCAGAAGTAATATGGAAAATGCAATATCAGCCTGCAAGGTCAGAGAACCTTTAGCAACATGTGACCACACTATGACAAATGTTGATGTATAACACAAATTTTATTAAATGAAAAGGTGTCACTACTTGTCAAAACATAAAAAAGAAAAAGCAGACTTTGATTCAGTCAGGAGGAAGCAGCATGACTGGGACAGGGGAAAGGAACTCTTATGAGGGAAAGTCAGTCAAAAATGTGGTAAACCCAAAACAAGATTAAATCACTGGAGGTACAACATGTCCCAAAGCACAATAAAGGAGACAAAAAACTGGGCTAGATAACAGAGTTAAAAAAAAATTCCTCCTGGCACACTGGCGACCCGGGTTCGCACCCAAGTCCAGAGCGTGAGGAGTGGAGACTGGCAGGGAGGGCTTAAGAGTGTCCTTTGGATGCTCTCCTCCCAGGGGGAGGGATGTGGAGGCATCACCTTTTGGTGGCTTCTCGTAGCTGGATTCGGCCTCGCACTTTGTGGTGTGGGTGACCACATGCCACATGCACAGGATACGAGGACACCGTGGTGTGCCTCCCCTGGGACGGGGACCTAGAAAAAACAGAAAATGGCCACCTGTGCTGGCCAGATGATGGCGGCCCATCTCCCCTGGCTGCAAAGCTGGAAAGCCCCTGTGTCATCCCATGCCACCCACCCAAGATGTGAAGGGGTGCCAAAAGGTGTACCTCGATCTCCCCTCGTGGATCCCTCTCATGGGTAGGGGGCCCCCTCGATGAAGGGATATGTCGGGACAGGTGGGTGGTGGGATGGATGGATTGCAGATTGCAGGAATGGCAGAGGGTGAGACTTGGCCACCCAAAGGAGAGGGCGGCTGAGCACAACTGTAGTGGGCATAAACAGAGCATAAAAAAAATTCCTTGGTGTCAAAAAAGGAGCTGATAAAGAGTGGTTCAATTATGCTTATGCAACTGGATGAGATGTATGCTTGTGTGACTTTGATACATTGCGGCTGTTCATCTGCCTGTTCATGGAATATACCACTGTGTAGGGATACGACACAAGGAACCCTAGAGGAGGGCCCCCCATAAGTGCCACAAGAATAATTCCCTTGGCTAAAGGTAGCTTAGGAAGAAGCCCACAGGAAAGAGAGATGAGCTGCTGAAGGAGGAGGGGTGGATGGTGGGGCAACCAAGAAACGAATCCTGGAACAGTCCAGGAGGAGTGACCTTTTGAGGCCTGATGGGGGAGTAACGTTGTTGCTCTGCCCATTGAATCTCAGGCTTATAGCCTTCCCATAAAAAGTTTATCATAAAGAAATATAACCAATTAATAAAGGCCCAAAACAGTGTAAGAAAGAGATTAGGAAATCAAAAAGAAAAATGGAAACTTATATAGCTCAAAAGAGTTAAAGATAATTAAAGAGGAGTTCTATAAGTAAATGTATAAGAGTAACAAAACAGGGTGCCAGGAAAGTAGGCCCACTCACTAAAAATGATTCCATAATAACCAGAGAGATGGAGATCATGGAAGCCTTTAATGAGTTTTCAAGAAAGTCATAGAAATAGAAATACGGTAGTCAAGTTCACAAGGAAACAGAAAACTTTTAAGGCAAAAGTGAAAGACAAAGAAGTAAAACTGAGAAATTCTAATGTAAGTAAGGCATCAGGGAGAGATAAGCTGCTCCAAAAAGTCTTGAGGGAGTCAATCCTCTGTGTGGCATTTTTAACTAATCCATTACATCTGGAGAGGTGCCAGCAGATTGGAATGAGGCAATGGTGGTACCGAGCCACAAGAAGGGGAGAAGAGATTAAATAAAACTGATTTTTTTTATCAAATTAGCAGAGCCTTGGACAGGAGTTCAAGTAGTGGACATGATATTATCTGGATTTAAGCAAGGAATTTAATACAGATCCTCATAAGGAACTCATTAATCAACTGTATCATATACGGATACATAAATCTGTTGTAAAATTGGATAACCAATTGGGTAACTGACTGAATGAAGTGTGTACAAAAAATAGGTAGATCCCAAAATGGGGAAAAGTCATGAGTGCAGTCCCTCAGGGATCAGGGCTAGGAACTACCCCTTTCAACATATATGTCAGCGACATGCATGACAACACCAATGCGTGGGTAACTAAGTTTGCGGAAGATGCAAAAACTGTGGCAGAAGTAGAAACAGACAAACTATAACACTACAAACCAACTTAGACATGATATTAGCCTGGTCTAAAAGATCAAACATTCAGTTCACTGCTGATAATTTTATCATGATGTACCATAGATTTGCTCTCTAATGCCTGCCCAAGCTATTCACAAATGTGGACAACCCCTTATCTCGCTCTTCTGCAAGCAGTGTATTGAAAGTACCATTCTTGTGCATGGGCACGGGCCAGAACTCTTTCAGATGCAGAGCAGCACATAGAAACATAGAAGGTGATGGCAGAAGGGGACCTCAAGGTCCATCTAGTCTGCCCATGGTGTATAAATTACCAAGGCCGCTGATTTTCGGGTTTTACCGGAAAACCCAGTAAAATTCCAGAATTAGAGCTGCCTGAATACTGGTAAAAACAAAGATTTCATGGAATCTGGCATTTTATAACAGATCAGTAAATCTACAAAAAAAAATTGTATTTTTCTTATAATTCCTTTCTGTACTATTTTCAGTTTGCTTTATTTAATGCTCTGTATATTAAGCCTTCTTTTATTTTAATTATTTATGCACATACTAAAAGAATGATAGCAGAATCCCACTAAAATCTGGAAATTAGAGTAACAATCACCGGTGCAATTCTGGAATCTGATGTCTTGAAAATGGAATTTCATTGTTTTAATCACCTTAAATCAGTGGTCTTGTAAATTACTATGCCCACCCTGTTATCCCTTCTTTTGAATGATTCCTTTGTGCTTATCCAAAGTGTTTTTGAACCACTCGATGGTTCTGGCCCCCACAGCCTCTGAGGGTAGGCTGTTCCAGGAGTCCACCACCCTCTCTGTGAAGAAGAGCTTTCTAACATTGGTCCTGAACTTTTCCCCCTTTCAGTTTAAGATCATTACCCCTCATTCAGCTACCCTTCTTGGAATTAGTAAGTTCCTGTACCTTATTTATACCCTTAATGTACTTGAAGGTCTCGATCATGTTTCCCCTCTCTTCCTCCTCTGTTTCAGGGAGTACATGTTTAATTCCTTCAACCTGACATTTGATGTACTCCCTGTACCATTTTTGTTGCCTTCCTTTATACTTTATACTGTCTCTATTCTGTCAATGTCCTTTTTGAGTTGTGGTCTCCAAAACTGGACACAGTATTCCAGGTGGGGATGGACAAGTGCCCTATACAGCAGCAGTACCACTTCTCCCCTCTGGCTCGTGATTCCCCATCCAATGCATCCAAGCATGCCACTGGTCTTAAGTGTTGCCTTCTCGCACTGTCTGCTCACTTTCAAGTCGTCCAATATTAAACCCCCCAGATCACGCTCTCAACTGGTCATTGCTAGTCTTTCTCCTCCCAAGTAGTACTCCCTTTTCGGGTTCCCTCTTCCTGTGTGCATGAACTTGCACTTTTTGGCATTGAAATTCAGCGGCCATGCTCTGGGCCACTCCTCCAGTTTCTTTAGGTCTGATTCCATTTTCATTTGTCCTGCTGGGGAGTCCACTTTGTTGCATATCTTGGTGTCATCTGCAAAAAAAACCTTCCCCTCAAGCCCACTTGCAATGTCAGCTATGAATACATTGAATAGTAGAGACCCCAGCACAGAACCCTGTGGTACATTGCTGATTACCTTCTGTTCTGCTGATAATGTGCCATTTACCTGCACTCTTTGCATTCTATCATGCAGTCAAGATTTCACCCACACTACCACCTCCTATCCCACCCTCATGTAGTCAACTTCTTATCAGCCTTCTGTGTGGGACAGAATCAAAGGCTTTGCTAAGTCCAGGTAGACTACAGTACATCCACTGTCCCCCTTCCCATTATCCACTGTCTTCGTAACTCAGTCGAAGGATTTCATTAGATTAGTTTGGCAAGACCTCCCACCGTGAACCCATGTTATTTATGATCCTGTTGACCACTGGTTTCAAGGAATGTTATTATCCTCTGATTAATGATTCCATAAATTTTCCCACCACGGAAGTGAGGGTCACTGGGCGGTAGTTTCCTGCTTCCTCCCTGCTACCAGATTTATGAAGGGGGGCCACAGTTGCCCTCTTCCAGTCCTTGGAAACCTCCCCGCTCACCGGTGATTTGTTGAAGAGTTCCGCTAGGGGTTTTGCAAGCTCCTTCCCCAGTTCCTTCAGGACTCTGGGGTACATATCATCTGGTCCCATGGCCTTGTCTATGTTTAGATTGTTTAACGCCTCCAAGACTTGGTCTGCTGTGAAGGGACTTGTATCAACCCCTAGTCCAGGGGTGCTGTTCCTTCTTAGTGCTGATCCATTTTCCTTCCTCTCCTCCGTAAATACAAAGCAGAAGTACCTGCTTAGGACTTCTGCATTCTCCCTGTCCTACTCTTCTAGGTTCCCCCCTTCTGCTTGTGTCTTACTATTCCCTCCTTGGTCTTCCTTTTTTCCCTTATGTACCTAAATAAGGTCTTGTCCCCTCTTTTTACACCTTCTGCTGTTCTCATCTCAGTTTGGGCTTTAGTCTTCTTTATTAATTTACTGGCCTCCATTAGTTTCTCTTTGTATGATTCCTTGTCTTCTTCTTTATTTGCTGCTTTGAATTTCCTGTAGGCAGCCTTTTTTTTCTTTCACTATAGTTGCCACCTTTTTGGAGTACCATAGGGATTTCTTTTCTTTTTCGCCTTACTTATTTGTCTGGTGTATTGGTCTGTGACCTTCTTGATAGTGCCCTTAATGTTTTCCCAAATTTCCTCAACCCCTCCCCCTCTGCTTCTCTTAAGATTTCAGCTAGACCGTGTCTCATTTTTGGAAGGTCTGCTCTCCTAAAATCTGGGACCCTAATGTTGGAGTGACTGGTGTCCTTTGCTGTAATAATGTTGAAACTGACCACACGATGGGTGCTATTTCCTACAAGATATCCCACTTCAGTCTCGTTTACCATCTCACTATTTGTGAGAATGAGGTCTAGTATGGCTTTGCCTCTTGTTGGAGAATCTACAAGCTGCCTCAGACCTGCCAACTGCAAGGCTATTAAAAAGTCTCTGCTTCTCATTGATACTGCTGATTTTGTTTTCCAATGTATGTCAGGTAGGTTAAAATCCCCTGCCAGTATCACCTTGCCTTTGTCTGCCATTTTGTAGATTGTCTTAAATAGTTCCTTGTCCCCATTTCTCCGTGTCACAGGGGCCTATATACAACTCCTATTCTGATGGTTGCCCCGTTACCAGTGTCAGCTGCCAGCCACAGTGCCTCAGTTTTGCTGGGAGACCCCCGTATCCCTGTAGTGTTTATATTCCCTGTGCCTCCAAACCTCAAACCTGACCAACCCTAAGAAATTCTAGTCACAAATCAACTGCCTCCTAAAGGGTCGCTCAGCAGAAGCACCCCAGAGCATCTCAGTTGATGGCAACCTGATGTCTGATCCAGAAGTGCTAGCAAATGCATTTAACAACTTCTTCACCAACCTGGACAGATACATAGACCCCACACCTGGAATCAGGAATTTATGTCCCTCTGATGCTCACACTAGTCCCAAGTTCCATTTCCACCTGATTTCTCAGAAGGAAGTCCTCTCTCTGCTAAGCACTGTCAAACCGGATGGCTCTCTGGGGTTTGACATACTGGAGCCCAAGTTTCTGAAAATGGCTGCCCCAATTATTGTGACTCCACTCAGGAACCTATTTAATAAGTTCCTTCTACTTGGGCAATTCCCCACTAAGTGGAAAATGGCCACAGTAGTCCCCATTCACAAAGGTGGGGCCAAAGACCATGTTGAAAATTATCAGCCTATATCCAGACTCAGTGTGCTCGCTAAACCACTGGAAAAGCTTGTGCATAGACAGATCCTTGACTACATTGAAATTCATCACCTACTTTCAGATATGCAGCATGGATTCAGGAAAAACCATGGGTCTGACACTGCCATTGTCAAGTTCACATCAGAAGTACTTGGAGCTATAGATCAAGGTCTAGCCACTGGAGCTCTATTCCTTGACCTAACAAAAGCCTTTGACTTGGTGAACCATGTTCTCCTCATCACTTCCCTTGGGAAACTCGATCTGGACTACCTTGCCTCTTCCTGGTTTCAACACTACCTCTGTGAGAGAAAACAGCTGGTAAGATGGAAGGGTATGGCATCTGACATTAGGCCAGTGAACCAAGGAGTCCCCAAGGATCCATCCTTGGACCTTTACTATTTACTGTCTTCATAAACAGCATGCCCATTCATTGTGGAGGGGCCAGCATCCAACTCTATGCAGATGATGCTATCATCTACAGGAGTTCAAAGGATATATTTCAATTCTTTAACCAGGTGAGACACACTAAGCTGAAAGCTTTTTTACAGGTGCAACCTGGGAGCACAGGGAAGTTAAGTGCACTTAACCAGTCATCAAACTAAATAAATAAATAAAATAAAATGGTACAAGAAATGAAGAATGGACATGCAGACTAGATGGTAATGAACCAACGGCATCAAAAATGGAAAGGAATCTTGAGGTAAGGGTCACTAACACACTTTGAATGTAGAAGCACTTATGAAGCAGTAGTGAGTAAATGCAAATGATTGGTGGAGGATGTAGCAACAAAACTTTATTAGTAAGGAGAGGGAGGTGGTCTTGCTTTGTATAGGGCCTTACTGAGACCATATGTAGAGCATTGTAACTAGTTTTGGACACCTAATCTTAAACATTATATAAGGAATCTCAAGGGGACCCAAAAAAGGCTAACCAAAATGGTTAGGGAACTTCAGGATAATGACTACATGGAGAGACTGGAAGATAATAAATTGCAGGTGCTTAATTAGTGCAGAATGTACACTTGAGTTAAGAAGCTTGAGAGGGGACATGACAATGATATACAGCATTCTACAGATACAATAAGTTGTTTAAACTTAAATGTGAAAGAAATAGTACAAAATATAAAAAGCCGTTGATTGCAATTGATTGGGGACATAGGACAAATATTAGACGCAGCTTTTTTTTCTCAGAGGGTTGTGACATTGTGAAACTTTCTATTGGAGAAAATGGTTAATGTTGGTATAGTGAACACATACAAAAAAGATGACTTGTATCAGAAAGAAAAGGGAATTTAGGGCTGCAACCACCGATAGTAGTGGACGGATGTATAGGGTCAAACTATGGCCTTTTTTGTTGGTACTGTATATTTCTCTGTACATAAGTTCCCAATTCACAAACCTCCTTTGGTAGGAGTCAATGAAGATGTTCACTATGGCAGAATCAGCCAGGATATAATGCAACACCTTGCAGTCAATGACACGTCACAAAATACTGCATAACAAAATGGCTTAATTACCACTGAATAACACTGTTCCCTGCAGCATACGTCAGCATTCTGAAGTAATACTGCAAGACATCGTGTGTCATCCTGGCTAACTCTGCTGTACGAGGGATCCATGGATGAGAGTGCATGGCCACTCCTCAAACCTGCCAGAAGAATTCCTTTCTAAATATGAAAAAATCTTTGACAGTACTATTTCTGCCAGCAGTGCTAACATAATCACTGGGAGGAATCCCCCATTGCTGAGGATTTCTGTTAAGGCTTTTATCCCTTCTTCATGGGGGACTGAAGTGTAGAAATCTTTTAGGGTGCCAGGTCACCTGCAGACAGTCGCTACAGACTGTTTTTTTCCCATTTATTTTATTTTAACATATTTTACCAGGTAAGCACACAGAGCCCAGGTCTCGTTTTCAGTTGCGACCTGGAAGGGTTGGGGGGGAGTAACAGAGAATGAATACCGAGAAGATAGAATTCAAACACGTTGAGTCAATATCATAGAATCTACATTAGAACTAGGAGAATAAGGAATAACTACAGAGTGCATAAAGTACAAGGTATGTGAGTCTTTAACACAGTGCATACATTAGGAGATAAAATGAGTCGATTAGGTGGAAAACAAATAGCCATTACAGCCTCTACATGAAGGCTCAGAAATTACATAAATTATTCTGTATTTATATGGAGGAGTGATGGATTGAAAGAGTCTACTTGTTATCCTTCCTACACTGTCAGTATATTGATAATGTCTGTACTGCCCTTGACCTAAGGCTTTGTTCTACAAATGTATATACAGGAAAATCCACAAATATTGGTAGGTTTTCCAAAGAGGAGCTCAACTCTGCCATCTCTGGTCTTGCTACCATAAATATTGGAGTTACTCAATGCTCCATACTTGGTCCCCTCCTCTTTTCTGTTTTCATTAATGATATCTCTCTGAATGCCTCCACCTGCTTGTCCCTGCTCTATGTGGACGACCTAGTTTCCCTCAGCGCCAGGAACATATCTGACATCAACGCCACCCTCTCATCTGACTTCTTTCATATTCAATCCCGGCTCTCCAACAATAAGCTTGTTCTCAATATTAGTAAAACCCAGGCCATGCTCTTTGGATCTGCCCCCAGACTTAGATCATTCCAGGGATGACTGGCAGTCTCATGTGCGGATGGTTCTCTCTTGGAAAGTGTCAGCCTCATTCAAGTACCTTAGCATCACACTTGACTCCCCCTAAGACTTTGATCAGCATATTTCTCCCACCTGCAAATCTGTCAATACCAAAATTGGTGTTGCATATAAAACAAGTTATGCGCTAACTCCCTCAGCTCGAATTGCCATTGCCCAGGGTATCCTACTCCCAGCTCTCGCGTATGGCTTGGTCACTTATGTTGAAGCTTACAAAGCCAGTCTTTACAAATGGTACACCACCTACAATAATATTTGTCATTTTGCTTTAGCATCTCCCTTCCACACTCACCACTGCCAGCTATACATTGACCTAAACTGTCCCTCCCCCACTGCCCACTGTCTTCTCTCCTTTGGCTCCCTGATTGACAGCATCATTAGATCTGGCACTCCCTCATCTCTAGCCATCATACTGAACCAGCAAAACTTTTCTTATGATCTTAGATCAGCTGAACAAACCCTCCTCAATGTCCCCCAGTGCAAAACAACTATGGGAGCCCGGGCCTTCTCCCATACTGCTCCACAATTCTGGAACTCTCTACCTTTAGATATCCGAGTTGCCCCTACTTGCTTTAAAAGATTGCTTCACAATCACCTGATAAAGTCAACTCCCCTGAAAATACTTTCATACTCCATGACCCTGTCTCTGTATGCTTATGACATTCCTAGGCTACTTTCATTCTCCTTTACCTGCTCTCCTCCCCTCTATATGCTTATACCTTTCTCATTTATTTAAATCCTCTTTTCTACTCATTCTAGTCTAGATGCCCTCTCATGCTCCCTGCTCAACCTATCGCTTTATATACCTTCTTCTACTCCCTCTCCTAACCTCCCTTGGGCCAGGGTATAGCCTGGAGATGAGCATAGCTGAGGGAGAAAGCTCTAGAAATAAAAAAAAGTTCTTAAGGCTTGTCAAGCCTGTAAATTGTCTTACATTTGAAACCCTGTAAGGTTTTATCTTTGTCTGAAAAAAGAGTGACTGGGTGAGACCTCTTATCTATAAATTACCTAATTCTATGAAGCTTTCAGTAAATGGGCAATATCTTAAACTTCTTTGCACTTCTGGGGGTATATTGCTATATTTACAGAAGATGCTATCTTACTGTAACCCTAGGTTTTCAAGCTCATTAAATAGTTCCCCTCATAGATGATACGCCAAGTGTCTTTTATGTATTTTATTAATTGAAATGTTTTACCAGGAAGGCACGCTGAGCAACAAGTTGCTCATCTCCTGGTGCAACCTGGGGGGTAGGGGAACATGAGGATTGTGTACAGAGATTTGTACACAATATAAATTTACAGTAGATTACATTCAAATAATTTGAGCAGACTGTACAGAGTAATGAAATAGCAGGATGCTAACAGTTTTGAACTAGATAGATACTACGCCAACACTTTTGGACTAGATAGATACAACAACACAAAATAACATTTAGGCATACACTAAATGATACATAACTGTGTAGCTAGAAAATGGAAGAATAGAATTGTTGTAGTTTGAGCTAGGGAAGTTAGTGAGGAGTAAACACAGGCAGAACAGGTTGGCTAAGGTATAACAGAAGTGCAAATTAACTACAAGTGCATTAGAGATTAGGGGTCAGCCATCGCTAGGGCTACATAAGGGGGAGAAGGGAAAGTGAGAAGTAGGTATGTCAGTAGGCAGAGATGCAGGGTGGTGGTGGTGGAAGGGGCTGGAAGGAGGAGGTGAAGAAAGAAGTAGAAGGAGAAAGGTCTGCTGGGGCCTGATCCCTTCAGTATGCTGAGAACCCTGCCTGCACAAGACAGGGGTCAAGCATGACAGGAAGGGAGCAAGTTGTGGCAGTGAGAGGTAGAGTATGATAGAAGGGAAGCAAGTTGTAGGCAGTGAGGGGAGAATAGGCTTTGGAAGACCAGAAGAGAGGGTGAAGGCTAAAGAGATGAGAGGCCGAATCCCAGCCCTTCAGGATGCAGAGAAGTGGAGGGAAGAGTCGGGTTAATGGTGTAAAGATAGGGTAGGGACAGGCCCTTGGTACAACTTTGGATGATTGAGAAATCACAATAAGAGAACAATGGAAGGTCTGAAGGGAGGGAATTGAGGGAAGGGAAGGAATGCTGTTTTTTTAGGTGGGTGGGAGGTGGAGCTGCAGCAGGGGCATTGCATGGGTACTGAAGAGGGGTAGAGTTTGCCAGGGGCCTGGGGGGGAGTTAGGGAGGGTCGTAGTAGGAACAGATAGGTGTAAGGAAGTTTTTGAGAACAGAGCTGATGGATTCGTAGAAGGATGAGTGACAAATTTGGGGGGTGATCAACATTTTTGGGAGGAGGTGAGAGTAACCAGATTGGTCGATGAGGGTGGCTCTGTGGGGGACTGCCAGAGTATGGGAGTCGGATGATCTAATGGAGTGAGAGGGAGTGGGGTGTATTATAAATGAGGGGGGAGAGGTAGGAAGGGAGTTCACCCAGCCAGTGCTTGGAGGTGAATTCAGCGTAGTGGGAGAGTCATCTGTTTGTAAGAGAGGGGAAGGATAGGGCACAATAGAGATCACAGTGAGGGTGTGAGAGGGAGCATCAAGAGCAAAATAGCAGAAGAAACTGAAGAGAGTATCCAATCTGGCAAGGGAGGACTTGGGAGAAGCACCGTAGACTACATTACAGTAGTCGAAGATGGGCAGGATCATCTTCTGAACAAGTTCATGCCTAACCATAGACAGAATATAACTACAGTTCACGAACAGGGCACCAAGCTTGGGGCACAATTTTTTTGGGATGGTATCAATATGTCTGGAGAAGTTTAGGTATTGATCCGGCCTGATTCCTAGGTACCTGAAGGAGGATGTGTCCTCAAGTAAAGTCCCATCAAGGGTGTGGAAAATGGGCAGGGAGGGAAGCCTAGAGAGTCTCTGGCTTGTGCCAAAAGACATGGATACAGTCTTGGTGTTGAGAAAAAGCTGATGGTTAGAAAACCAGAGCTGAACCTTGTTGAAGTTTTGCTGCAAGTTGGATGTAACCTCAGCTGGGCAAGAGCCAGATGCATACAGGACCATATCGCCGGCATACATGTGTATGACGGGGACGGAGGAGCAGACAGATAGGTCATTTAGGAAGATGGAGAATAAAAGATACCCTAGCACTGAGCCCTGAGGGACTCCAGTATTAATTGGGAGGAGAGGGGAAATGACATCAGAGATCCTGACTGATTTCTATCACTTGATCCTCTGATCAAAAGTCCTTTCCTACTGAGCACCCAGCAGTAGCATGCCACAGTCAGAACTCAGTTGAACTTTACATAGCAGTATTACAGATCAATAAAAAAGAACTTTTCAACATTAATGAACGCATTTCTTGAATATAATTCAAAGTCATAAGTAGTCATTAATATTTTGTTTTATTAGACGTAGCCTGTCCACTCTAGCTCTATTGTTTAGCTGCACAAGTTCAACAAACCGGAAATATTACATTCTTGGTGAGTGAGTCTCTCATTTCAGTATAGTTACTAGCTCTGGCATAGCCAATACAAGAACAGGCTACTCAGGGCTGGGCCCAAACAACGTAATGCCATTGTCAAGGTGAGTAGTGCTGAATCTGAGTGTATTCTGCATTCAGTTCTAGGATCTTCATATTAGTCATATTTGTGCTGGAAGCATTTAGTCACTCTTACATGTGGGCTGCTGCCCAGTTGCTGTGATCAATAGGCACCCACTATATACTCTAACAACACACAAAAACATAGACATTATCAGCAGAAAAAAGTCCTGTGGCCCATCGAGTCTGCCCAGCTTTCCTATTTAATGTTGACTTCAGGAAGGTCCTCAGGGCTCATCATTTCTCTATTCCTCCTTCCCCTTTCATTTATTATTATTTATTTATTTTGTTTACTGGGTTAACATTGGGCCAAGCCCCTTTTTCATATGCATCTCTAGTCTGTTTGCAAAAAGCAGTCAACAGAATAAAGCAGACATTACATAGATTGCTTGTGCACTTACTTAAGACAGACATAACAACATACACACATAATAATTAAGAATAGCAGTGACATTGCATACAATTAAAAAAATGTTGTTTTAATTTTTTTCTAAAAAGATCATGATTTATCCCAGATGCAATTTCTTTTGGGAGATCATTCCAAAATTTAGGAGCTTGAAAAGGGAACGCTTGCTCTCCCATTTTTATGTTTGCTTGCGCGCATGCTCAAGAAACATTATGCAGCAGCTTAGGAGAGAAGCGGGTTGTGGAGGCGCGGCACTGTGGCAGCCAACAGAGGCACTGCTTTTGGGGGCTTGGCACTAGTGGACCAATGGAGGCACAGTGTGCTGATGACACTGGCTTCCAAATGTGCCACCAAGTTGTAACATTTTCACCGCAGCAATCAGGGGCCACCTCGTCATTCCAGCATCACCTGTTCTGCTGCAATGAGGGAGTGACCTGTCATTGCTGGGAGGAATGTTGCCTAGTGTAATATTGTTTGTGAACATGGTGGCAAGCCGCTGCCATGTTCTCAAACAATATTAGACGCCCCTAGTGCTGAGGGGGTGTCCAATCCCCCTTGGCATCATGTGTCTCCCCCAAAACAGTTTTTGTTTGCCAACAGGGGCCCCAATCTCCATTGGCTTCATTCCCCCCAGTGTAATTTGCTGATGGGGGAGCCCACTCCCTGTCAGCATAATGTCCCCCCCAAAAAAATGTTGGTTTTGTGCCGAGGGGGTGCCCTATCCCTGTGACTCTTGCCCCCCATATGTGCTGATGGGGATGCCCAATCCCCATGGCTTACAGCACCCCAAAGAAAAAACAGTCGGGCGGCATGCTGGGGGCCCACTCAGCATGCCAAATGTCCTAATGTGAAGAAAAAAAAGCGCATTGTCCCCTCCCGTAAATCAGAACATGGTCCCTCGCTGAGTCTGGTGGGCCCACCCCAACCCACGTCCACCCTCTGTGCACTCTGCCTCCCAACCCCCACTCACCCCATACTTACCTCTGGAGCACAGTGCAATGATCTTTGGTGGACCGGGAACATGTCTGCACTCTTCAAAGCTGACCACGAACTGAAGAAATGCCAGTAAGCTGTATAATGGAATAAATAGGGTTCTGTCAACTTTGGTGCATATCTCAGGCATTTTGGGAATTTTGGCACCAAATTTTCAACATGAGGTTATTGGGAACCCTCCTCATGAATTTAGCCACTGTCATGGCATTACTCGGTCCCGAGGTGATTTCGCAGTCACTGCATGGAGTTGCCTTTCAGGACCAATTAACAAAATGACAGTGCCAGTGTTCATGAGGTTGCCTCTCAAAAAGTCTATGTTGCAAATTTAGTGGAAAAAATCCAAGAAATGACTGTTTTACGAGCGTGCGCTACGCAGTTGCTGTGCACGCCAGAATCTTAATAGCGACCAAGCAATATTTCACCCAGAGTTTCAACATTGCCATTTTTCTGCACCTTCTTATGAACAGTACAGCTGTCAGTTTTCACATACTGTCCCAAATGTGTTTCACACTTCAGGTGCAGAATAGCGGTCGCTATGGGAAATCAGTGTTCAGGGCAGATTAAGAAAATCACAGTGACACTGTTCATTAGCAGAGGTCCTAAAATGCCTATGTTGAAAATTTTATGATTAAAGTCCATAAAATGACTGTGTTACAAGCGATGCGTTGCTGCAGTTTCCACGCACGCACATAACTCAGACATTTGTATATATTTTCATTCCAGATTTTCAACATTGCCATTTTTCCACACCTCCTTATGAACAGTACAGCTATAATTTTTCACATCCTGGCCAAAATGTGTTTTTGCACTTCCGGCGCAGCATAGCACGGTTGCTGTGGGAAATCAGTGTTTGGGACACATTAAGAAAATCACAGCAACACTGTTCATGAGCAGAGGTCCTAAAATGCCTATGTTGAAAATTTGGAGATGAAAGTCCATAACATGACTGTGTTATGCGCATGCATTGCGCAGTTTCCATGTATGCTCGGATGTGCAAGCATTTTTAACATTTCCACTACAGATTTTCAACATTGCCATCTCTTCACACCTCTCTATGGATGGAACAGCTGTCATTATTCACATTCTGCCTGATCTGTGTTTTCATACATGTGGTGCAGAATGGCACATTCCCTGTTGGAACTCAAAGTTCTGGACACATTGACAAAATCACACTGCCACTCTTCATGAGAAGAGGTCCCAAATGCCTTCATGAGATGGGGTCAGAAAAAGGCCATGTTGAAAATTTGTATTGCAAATACCAACAAACTCCCGGGGTGTTGGGGTTTCTAACCATAGTGTCCCACCCTGTACAGAATGACAGGCATCGGGGTGTGTCTTTGCATTGCTGACTGTACTGCCCATGCCATCACAGTCCCACCCCCAGCCACTGACAGGCATCAAGGTGTACCTTGAACTCTTTGGCCCCAGACTTCACTCCATTGTCCTATGCTGCACCCGTTTCAGCATATGTCCTTATGGAATGGGGTGACTGTAAAGCCAAACACCCCAAGGCACATCTCAGCAAATGTTGGTGTCTGCAGAACAGGGTGAGGAGAAATGGCATGACCGTCATGGGCGACGACCCAAACACTTACCCCAGTGCCTGTCCGTCTCTACAGGATGGAGATGGGGTTCACATGAAGTTCAATACTTCACTGCCATTCCTATTCTGCATCTGTCTAACTTCTGCATTTCCAATGCTAATACCAGCAAGCAAACATTTGGCATTGACAAATGCTTGTTGTTTTTATCATCCGTAAGTCTAACTTGGAGGTCATATTAGATCTTAGGTCCCCTTGAAACTTCCCTGAAGGGCAACAGTGAATAAAGTGGAGAAGTATCTTTTTGTGTTATTACATTGTTTGTTTTGCAGCAAAGGGAATACATTGAATTAAATCTAGGAGAAAGACAGCCTGAAACTTGATACAGTGTCAGTGTCAGTGGCTCAGTAGGTAGCACACTCGCCTCTGAGGCCGGGAGATCAGAGGGCTGTGGGTTCAGTTCCCACATCTGGCACTTGGGTTAATATCCCAGTACTGACACTGTAGTGCAGCATGAGAGGGGTGCTGCACTTCTGAGGTGCCGTCTTTCGGATGAGACGTTAAACCGAGGTCCCATCTGCCTGGATTGGTGGTAGTTCAGGTGGATGTTAAAGATCCCATGGCACTTATCGAAAAGAGTAGGGGAAGTTTTTATTGAGAAAAAAAACATAACATCACAAAGAAAAAGAGCAAATTAAAAGATACCAATACAAAAAGAAAAGAAAAAAAAACAATGTGTTAAATACAATCGTGAAAGAAAATTCTTCACAACATAGAAAAGTGTTTCCATAAAGCTATCATTTGGTCATTAGAATAATGCTTTCTGTCAGTCGCATATAAAGTAAGCAAATCATTATGAACAAACTCGATTATAACTGAATAAGAAATCTGTTGCTGTTGTAACACAAATTTACTTCGGGCTTGCCATAAAAAATACTGTAGTAAAGCAAAGAAAACATTTAAGGTACTTTTATGATAAGTTTTCCAAATCCCTGTATAATCTCCCAGAATGAGAGTATGGTATGTTAAGAAAGTGAGATACGGCATTTTCAATAATCGCTGCTTGTGACAAAAAGCCTTACTATCTATACAATCTATAAAGAAATGCTGTTGACTTTCTTCCATATTAATACATTGTGATTTTAAACAATATCTGTCATCTAGAGGTTTGTATTTCATGTTTCCCCTGATGCCTAATCTTCCATGAGCTGACATCCAAATAACATCCCAAGTTTTGACTGGGATTCTATAGTCTGTTAATTTATGTAATGCTAAAATCATTTTAGTGGGGGTACACTGAGGAAAAAGCAGTGTAATTTTCTGGACTTCATAAACAATATGAGCATAAAAAGCTTTTCGAGACAATATAAGTAATGTTTGCAGTGGAATCTTCCACTGATATAATTTCTTAAGTGTGGCAAGTCCATACTTAGGTAAAGAATCAGATAAAATAATTTTTGGGGGAAATAATGACCATTTAAAAAAATATTTATGCCAAATTGACTGGACCCAGAATTGCCAAGTTAACGAAGGCTGAGTCCAAATAAGCGAAAAGATGAAAACAAAAAGTTAGAATGGAAAAAAACAACAGGGTTAATCATATTGAGACCTCCATCTTTCTTGGGAAGGTATGTGTAGTCTCTCTTGATAGGGTTAAGTCTGTTTCCCCAGAGCATCTGGAAAAAAATACTATATAACCTAGTTTCTGTAGAGACAGGGGGAGGAAAAACATGGCTAATGTATGTAAACTGGGGCAACAAAAATTGTTTAATAATCGCTACTCTTTTTTGTTTACTAAAGGTCCAGCTTTTCCAAAGGTTTGCCTTTGATTCTCCTATCTCCAATCGTTTTTCCCAATTATATAGGGCCATGTCCTCAACTCTGAACCATATCCCTAATATTTTTTGAGGAATCGTGATACAGGTATATTAAAATAGTTGAGACTAATGAAGGAATATTTTGTAAGGGTATTATAAAGCTTTTTCCCATGTTTAAGGATGCTCCTGAGAATTCTCAAAAAAGTAAAAATCTCTAATGCTCGTTGTAATGACAAGACATTTGCTAATAACAAAGTAACATCATCTGCAAATGCTGTAATTTTCACTTTATCTAACCAAGGGAAGGGGGAAAGTCCTATAATCTGATGGTCAGAAACAATACTTCTAATGACTGGGTCCAAAATGAAAGTATACAGCAAAGGGCTTAAAGGGCAACCTTGCCGTACACCTCTCTTAATTTTAATTTCAGAACCCATTAATCCGTTTACAAGTGGTATAGTGACTGCCTGACTATACAGTTTAATTATCCATTGAACAAATGTTTCCAGAATACCATAATGAGTTAAAACAAAATACAAATAGGAGTGATAGACCGTATCGAAAGCTTTTGCTTGATCTAGGGCCACTATAATCCCTGAATCTAAAGAGTTTTGTGACAAAGTAGAAAAAATATCTCTTACTAAATACAGGTTTTGTTGAATAGTCCTAGTGGGTATAGAGCAAGTTTGTGCTGGATGAATCAAAATTTCAGCAGCTTTTATTAAACGATTATGCAAAATCTTAGTCAATATCTTGTAGTCGGTGTTTAATAAACTAATCGGTCTCCAGTTAGATACCAAACTCTTGTCACCTTTTTGTATAAAAGGTCATACGAGGTGGACAGGGTTTTAGCAGTTGAAATATTTAAAACTGAATTAAAACTGGAGGCAAAAGAATTCCATGTATTTAGAACAAGTTTTATAAAACTCGTTTGGTATGCCATCCAGACCTGGAGCAGTTCCAGTCTTCAAATGTTTAATGACCTCTGCAACTTCAGATGAGGTAATAGGAAGTACCAATGATTGTAAGATGTTATCTGGAAGCTTAGGTATAGTGGGAAGTCTGTTAAGTGGAAATACTTCTATAGGTAATATGGTTGAGGACGAGAAATATTCTTGTATATATTGTTGGACAATAGATAATATCCCTATCTCAGTGGTAACCAACTCCCCCTGAGAATTAACAAGTCCTGTCATTAAAGTATTAGTAAGACGAGTTTTACAGGCCTGGAAAGGATCAGACGTAGGACTATGTTTAATCCCATATTTAAATTCTAAATCTAGAGACTTAGCCCTATCATATTGAAAATCTTTCATTAATTTTTTATTGTTGTAATTTGGGAATGAATTAAGCAACGTTCTTTAGCGGCAAGGACATTAATTTGTATAACTGATTTCTATGTAATAGATATTGAAGATATTCTGAATTTACTTTAAGTTTACCCACTTAATAAACAAAGATTTAATTTCACTTTTCAATTGTACCCACCAATCATAATAATTGTCAAAGAAACCCATAGTAGAGAATTTAGCAGAAAAAACTTTCTAATTAAAAAAATTTGCGTCCTCATGAAAAGAAGTATTCAATCTCCATCGACAATGTAAAGAGGGAAGATAGGGGATATGTGTCAATGAAAGATTGCTAAATAAAATATGATGATCCGAAAATTCAGTAGGTGAAGCTGAACAATTTTTGGAAAAAGATATCGAGAAACAAAAGCATATCAATACGGGTTGCAAAAGTGTGTCTAAATATGTTTCTCCGCCCTGTGGGGTGAGGCTTCAAAAACATCTTTGAGGCCTGAATCTTTAATAAGTTTATGAAGAAAATTAGAATCACAATATATCTTTTCCCAAGCTGTTTGTTCACATTGCTGTCTAGAGAGCAGTTAAAATCTCCTCCCCAAATAATATGCTTCCTAGTTAGCAAAAGGGTTTAACCTCTTCAAAAATCTCTATCCGGGATAATTTTGTCTGAGGTGCATACAAATTAATCAAGCGAAGGAATATTCCCCAAAGAAAAAGTCTAAATTAACAACCTGCCAGGTCTAAGGTCAATTATCAGATATTTTAAATGATGTATTCCCAAATAATACTCCAAGCCCGCCTGCAACATCTGAGCCAAATGTCCAAAGGAAGGTCCCCAAACCACTTCCTTTGCAATTGTTTCGTTTCAAAAGAGATGTCACCCTGGTCTCTTGTAAAGAATTATATCTAATTTCAAGGACCCCAAATACATCAGAATGGGTAATTGTCTTTGAAAAGTTTTATACTACAGACATTGTATGAGGCCAGTTTCAATATGGTCATAAGGAACTAAAATGTCAAGGACTATGTTTTGGCTAACCTTCCTTTTCTTCCTTTTTCCTTTCTTTTCTTTCGCTAGCTCTGTTGTTTTACTTTCATCATCTTCGTGATTAATTCTGATACATGAAAGTATCCGATTCAAGATCTGACTCCCTGGGGTCATCTTGAAGAGGGGAAAAGAAATTCTCTGTAGGTAAAGGGGTTATAGGGGATTGTTTTATAGAGGCCCTAGTAAGTCGTCTACTCTTGACTGTTTCAAAAGGAGGGGGCATAGAAAGGCCAGCAGTTTGTTTACTGGAGGCGAGAGGTTTGGGAGCAGTGTGACTGTCTACAGAATTATGGGGTTCCTTAAAAACAGTCCCTGTTGTTTTAGGGGTCACCACTTGATCTGCCGCTGGAGGGGTTGGAGGCATAGAAGCAGTTTTGTCAATAGGTCCATGTTTTTTTGCATGAGCTTTCTTTAGTAACTCATCCTGATCCCAACCTTCAGTGCAATTTCTGCGAGCCCAGGGGCACTGGTGAAAGGCGTGGCCCTTTTCGTCACAGAGGTTGCACTGAAAAATGTTAGTACATATCTCAAAGAGTGGCCAAAACCTCCACACAAGGGGCATTTCAGCACATCACAGACACTACTTATATGGGTTTTGGCTCCGCACTTGTAGCAGGCTCTGGGTTGACCACCATAAAAGCAAACTCCCCTATCCTTACCCAAAAAGAAACTGTTGGGAAGATGTACTACCTCAGAATTGACTATAAAAAGTTTTACTTTGAACTTCCAACTCCCAGTCCATATGCCTTCAGAATCCAGTAAGGCCTCTGGCGGGCTCAAAATGTCGCATTTAGACTGTAACCAATGATAAATATCACTTACATTTGCTCCTTCGTTATGGAACATAATTGTAATGTAGCGAATTTGTGGCCTAGTAAGTGGGATAACAAAGAAAGGGGTCCAAACTGGAGTAGTCTTGAGGGTAGTGTATTTATCCCAAAATTTGTCTAAAAGGGTATGAGACTGGAAACTAATATCAAAGGAGTCCTTACCTGAAATGTGGATTAAAGCATATATGTCCAAAGCAGAAAAACCCATAGAAACTTTTAGAAGCTGCTTAAATACATAATACCTATCTGGATGCTCTGGGAGACCACCTTTATAACGGATCCTAACAGCATTACGCCTCGGGGCCTGTTCTAATTTGTTTTTAAATAACTCCGACATAGGAGGCCTGGTTTGGGAGTCTGTACCCCCTTCCTGTGAAGACATTTCAATATTATCCCTAGCAAACCCAGCAGAATTAGAAAAGGAGGTAGTTGGTTTCAAAGAAGCCAAAGTACTCTCCCCACCCTCAGTGAATACAGCGCTTTTAGATGAAATGTCTAAAATACCTGGGCCCAGTGATTCTGAATCGGTGGCATGCTTAGAGACAGAAGAGTCCGATGAGAAGGTAGTCCAATCCGAATCAGGAATCCAATGACCGGAGTCCGTTTTACACCATCCTGCTCCTGTAAGGGCCAAATCTTCCGACCAGTCGACAGAGAAATCCTGTGGGGCCTTTTTCTGCAATCAAAGCGCCGTCGATAGTCTGTGACACTCGTTGTCTTTGTAAAATCAGTCCCTGTAGCATCATTTCCTCGGGAAAATCGTTCCCAGGGCGCTCGATTCTGAAACAGTCCGGGAATCTGAGAAGAACACACGAGGCCGAACTCGATGCTACTGGCTCCACAAATCTTTCACTAATCGAACTCCCACTTGCTGGAATATCTCCAGCCACCTCCAAAAAACTTGTTCTTTCTTCCGGTGCCGTTTCCAACGAGGGAATACTCACGGGCAAAGTAGGTGAGTCCTGTAAAGGAGTACATAATGCATTCTCTGGTACCTTGTTTGAATCGACCTCCATTTCCAATGGTAGTTGCTGAAGTGCTGCCATCATGCAGCGTGACGTCGTGAAACACCTACTGACGGCAACTAGGCAGCCAGTAGGGGAATTTCCCCGGTGTCCTGGCCAAATTTCCTTCATTCACTAAAAAAAATACCACCAACAGCTTAATCTGGTTCAAGGTCAGTTGGCATTCATCTGTAACCCCTTCCCCTGGGTCGTGCCTGAAAATAGTCAGGATTTGTCTAGTGCACTTACCCGGTCAACAAAAGCTAAATAAATAAAAACAGTGTACAACAGTGAGTGTTGTAAGGTAGTTTATAAACAAATCTACAGATGCTTTGAAATGTTGACATAAGATTATTCATTACTTGTTTAGATAAGGCTGTAAATAACAAGCACTTGTCAATGCTGAATGTTTGCTTTCTGATATTAGCATTGGACGTTAGAAGCTCTAATGCCCTGGGCGTTTGTTGGCATTTGCACTACACATGTTCAACATGGCCTTTTTGTGACCCCTACCTCATGAAAGGATTTGGGACCTCTGCTCATGAACAGTGGCACTGTGATTTTGTTTATCTGTCCCGAACATTGATTTCTCACAGCAATTACGCCATTCTGCGCCAGATGTGCGAAAACACAGTTTGGGCAGGATGTGAAAAATGACAGCTGTACTGTTCATAAGGAGGTGTGCAAAACTGACAACGCTGAAAATCTTGAGTGAAAATATTCATGAAGTCACGAGTGTGCGTGGAAACTGTGCAACGTACACTTGTAACATAGTCATTTTATGGATTTTTGTCACCAGATTTTCAACATAGGCATTTTGGGACCTCCACTCATGAACAGTGTCACTGTGATTTTCTTAATCTGTCCCGAACACTGATTTCCCACAGGGACTGCACTATTCTGTGCTGGAAGTGAGAAAACACATTTCGGCCAGGATGTGAAAAATGACAGCTGTACTGTTCATAAGGAGGTGTAAAAAAATGCCAGTGTTGAAAATCTGGAGTAAAAATATTACAAATTCACAAAGTTATGAGTGTGCATGGAAATTGCACAACGCACGATCATGACACAGTCATTTTTTGAATTTTTTCACCAAATTTACAACATAGGCTTTTTGGGAGCCGTCCTCATGAACAGTGACACTGTCGTTTTGTTAATCGGTTCCAAAAGGTGATTCCACACAGTGACTGCAAATTCACCTTTTGGGACCGAATAATCAGACGACATTCACTGAATTCAGGAGATGTGGTCCCAAAACTCCCATGTTGAAAATTTGGTGCCAGAATTTGCCAAAATGACTGAGATATCCACATAAGTTGAAAAAAAAATGTTTGGCATTATACAGCTTACCGGCATTTCTTCAGTTCACGGTCAGCTTTGAAGAGTGCAGATATGTTCCCAGTCCACAAAGATCATGTACACAGACTCTGGAGGTAAGTATGGGTGGGGGTGTGTGGGGAGGTGGGGTGTGCAGAGGTTGGGTGTGGGTTGGAGGAGGGGGCACCGGACACAGCGAGGGATGGTTTATCTTTTACAGGTAAATAAAAAAAAAATCAATGCTGGAAGGTTTTCTTTTTTTACAGGTGGTTTGGTATGCTGGGGTGTGCTCCCATCATGCCACCTGAGTGTTTGTGGGGGGCCTGTAGCCAATGAGGATTAGGAACCCCATCTGCACATACAGAGTGTTGGGGGTACATGAGCCGAGGGGGATGGGGCACTCCCCTCGGCACACAACACTTTGGAGGGAGGCATTATGCCGATGGGGATTGTGCTCCCCTCTCGGCAAAATAAACTTGGGAGGGGCATGCTGACAGGGGAATTTGGCACCCCCTTCAGCTTCCATGGGGACTGGCACAGGTGGACGGAGATAGCCACCACCATGTAAAACAACTGTGGGGACATTTTGCTGATGGGGATTGGGCTACCCCATTGGAAAATGAACTGGGGAGGAGGCATGCTGACAAGGGGATTGGGCACCCCTGTCGGTTTTCATGGGGACTGTGAGAGGCAGATGGCAATAGGTGCCACCATGTTTATTGAAATGGGACACCAGACAAGGCAAGCAGTAATTCACTGCTGCAATCAGGGACCTCCCCAGCAGCAAAAACAGCTGATTGTTAGCAATGGGGCACTCCCTGATTGCAGAGGCGAGTTTCTTTCAAGTTGGTGGCACTCTACAAAACTGCTGTCATTGACAGACTGCTTCTCTATTAACGCCACAGAGACCAGCTCCAAAATGGACTGCTGTCATTTGCCACAACACTGCAGCATCTCCACAACTCGCTACTACATCAAGCTGCCACAATATGTTTCTTGCGCATGCGCACAAACATAAAAAAAGAGTTGTAATTCAATTGAGATAATAAGATACTTTGTGCTATGAATTTTCCTGCCTGTATGGTTAATACATTCTGAAGTTTGAACAGCATCCCAAGTTTTTGATGAACCTGCCTTGTTATATTCCCTGTATGATATGCTTAAGTTAAATGAGAATCTAAATATAAGCCCAAATACTTGAAATAATGTACATGCTCTAAATTAATTCTTTCATTAGCCATTATAATCAATTTTCCTGACTTATCCAGTTTTTGTTTTGAGCCAAACAACATACTTTTTGTTTTGGTACTATTTAAAGACAGCTTCATTTTCGTTAGACATTTTTTTAAAATTTTGAAAATCTTTATTTAAATCCAAAGCTAAATTTTCTTAAGAATTGGAGCTTTTAAATAGAATTATATCACTGGCATATAAAAGTTTGTGGGTCCTAGCCAGCTTATTAGGAATATTATCTATAAATATTGAAAAGAAAATGGGGCCCTATATTGATCTATGGGGCCCCCCCTTGTTCCAGGAATCTTCCCTTGGACAAGGATCCTCCATAGTAAACTTTCAACTCTCTGCCTGACAAATAGCTTTCTATCCAATCCAAAGGTAATTTGGACAACCCTTTGCCACTGTCTTCACCAGTTTCATAACACAGCCCGCTACAGTGCCACCTACCCACCCACCCTTCACCTCCATACCATCCCCCCCACCAAGCCACTAACATCCACTCACTTTTCCCTCCAAAGCTAGTTCTTCAGTTATTATAGTCTATCTGATTTCTAAGGTATGGGGGAAGGGTCTTTGCTTCCAGCTATCAGCAACACTGCTTACTGCAGGTTAATGCTGTTTTTGTATTACTGCTGAGAGATGCTATGATAGCACTGAGTTATGGTGTCAGAAGCAGAAAGCACTGCTATCAGCATCTCAGAATAATGTCAGCCAGCCCAGAATGACTGAACTACTGTCTTATCAGCCCAGGGAGGTCCGGGTGTGAGTTAACCATTGGTATAACACTGTGTGTGTGTGTGTGTGTGTGTGTGTGTGTGTGTGTGTGTGGTGGGGAGGAGAGGCCAGGGTATGTAAAGGGATGGGTGTCTCATCAGCTCATCTAGGGGGTTCTAGCTATGTGACATGGGTTCCAATGAAGGCGACTGAAAATTCAGACCCCTCCAACTAAACAAGGAACATTGAAACCAACCCCTCCCACAATTTGGAGAGGGTGCTGAAATCAGAGTCACCCCAAAATTTGAAAAGTTGGCACATTTTGGACCCTGATTCTAAATGTAGTTATTTATTTGAAAATTGGTAACTGAGAATGGTAGACAGAGCCAAGTTCCTTTCCAGGTGTGTACCAAAAGGGTTAATAGAATGATGAGCAAGACCAAAGATTTGGTGCAAGTAATTACAGGAAGTAAAATGATATGAAAGTAAAAAACAATATTTACAAATGGTTCAATGACTATACTGTAAGTGTATATCTAGCACACATGCTTTCCTAATGTACAAAGCTTTGCACTGTTATTTAATTCTCTGTATGATGTTTTATTCTGTTGTCAGAATTTATTGTACCTATCCCTTCCCCCACCCAGCAGGATGCATCTGGAAACTAGTTAATTTTAGCTCAGTATGTCCTTCCTGGTGAAACTTTTCAAATTAATAAATAAATAACAAATAAAATGTTCTTTTTTTTTTCAGTACCTTGTTTTGGTAGAGGTTTGTATACTCCTTGGCCAGACACCTCACACAAGTTCCTATGTGATGCCCTCCAAACACCTTTGCCTGTCTGTGCTCGCTCCAAAGTCCTCTACAGCTTGCCTCAAGTGGTGGGGTTGCTCAGGAGGCTTCCCTCCTGGGCAAAGACAGATCCAGCATGGGAGTGACCTAGTGAGCATGGGTTCTGAGACTGGGCTCCATCATTTTTCTCCAGATATGCCCTCTACCCTTTCCTCTTCTCATGAGTGGTGCACATGTTCATCAAACTGACTCACTTGTGCTCACCATTCATGAAATGGAGAAGCAAGCTCCCCGACTCACTGTCAGCAGTGGCTATGGAAGCTTTAGGCTGTACCTTTCCCAGGTCTGGATGCCTCCATGACATCATCTCTCAGGCCTGCTGCCAAACTCAGATGACTTGATTCATCATCTGCAGCTAGTCCAGAATGCTGCAGTCCATCTGGTGTTGGGATCATCTCCCAAGGAGCACATCATGCTGGTTCTGTGCGGTTTACCTTGACTACCTGTTCAGTGGTGCATCAGCTTTACAATACACTTGCTAACATACAGCACCCTACTAGGTTTGGGTCCTAGCTATCAAAAGAAGCTCCTATCGCTACATCATTATCTGCCTTCTTTGCTACACCAATGCAAACTTGTTAGCAGTTCTCCAATGTCATCTTAAGATTTCAAGGGGCAGAGGATTTGGGGTGGCTGCACTGTCACTCTGGAATTCCCTGCCACCCAATGTTCATTCTGCCTGCTCAGTGGAGCCTTTTAAAGGAGCATTAAGATATCACTTGTTTGCTCACGCCTACTGTCTTAGTTGAAAACTTAGTTTTACACTAAAGCAAAGAAGGATAGATACCACAATCACTGTAGAACAATAGAGAGATTACTATAGGTGTATAATCTTCCATAATTTATTTAAGCCAAAAAAAATGTGCCAATTACTGACAAACAAAGCACTTTCAGAGAGGACCTGGCTAGGGACTCCCACTGTACCCAAGCAGCTTCATCCCTCACTGGGACTTCATCTCTTTATTGTTCCACAGTGGTTGTGCCCTCTATCCTTGTTTGCTCTACTGTCTTAGTTAACATATTCTTTCTTTCTTTTTCTTGCATTTTAATGTATTATAGGGGCACAGTAGCACCCCTATAGTTAGGGTTGAGTGGTCTGTTTAATGTTAAGCCCAATTTTCACATCTTAATAGCTTTGGTGTCATTTAATGAAATAGCCCAAAGTTTAGTAGGCACAGTCAGGCTATTAGAGTCTCAAGGACTGAAAAGTTTTGTGATGGCATCTTGTTCAGTTTTTGAGATAGGGAGTGCCAAAAAAAAAAAAACATTTTGTTTCCCTATACTTAACACACTGAGCATTTGTTTCTGTCCCCTACAGGTTAAATAATGTGGAATTTTTGCATGAAATGTTCAGGGTTGAAGGGGCCTGTTCCAAGGGTGTGCCTTTGGAAGGTTTGGTGAAAAAATGTGGTAGGATTCCAGAGTTATAATGATTTTAGAGTTAACATCCTGATGCAAGTGGTAAAAAATAAATTATTGTGATTGCTTATTTTCACGATTTACCTCCTGAACAGTGAAAAAAAAAGATCACGAATGCTGATTTTCATGATTTACCTCTCATGCCTGGGCAAAACAATGATTGTGTCATCTGCCATTTTTTTCACATATTAAACTCACAGACATTGAAGATGCATAAAAAGATTGCTTTTTAAAAAAAACAAACTCCTGAACCTAGCTGAATGGAAACTTTTAGGTAGATTCTGCTGCTTGTTTGTTTGTTTTAAACTTGCCAGAAATACTTTTTCTGGGCACCCCAAAAGCCAGGGTGTCAAATTTAGTGAGAAGAGCTGTTCACCCATATTCTCTATATGAGAACAGTGGGACTTTCTTGAGTTGTGCAGCCACAGCTGAAAGTCATGCTGCAGGCTGCAGTGAGAGCTGTGTGCCACCAATCCCCTGTTCTTTTTTTTCCCTCTAGCTCTCCACTCCCCATAGGGAGCACAGTCCCCACTTGCTCTTCACCCCCATGCCCAAGTTTACCCCCCTGGGTGGGGTCACCAGGTGGGTGTCTCCTCCCCATGGTCCATGGTAACATGCCCTGGCTTACCCCCAGGGTGGGGCCACGGGAGCGGGATCCTACCTGGTGGACACTGTTGGCAGCGGTGGCAGCAGCAGAGTGTGGCTTCATGCTCAGAGCTGGGATTTTTGTGTGCAGTTATACTTGTGGGTGGGGATGTGCAATGAAGGCCACCCCCTCTGCAGATTATGGCGCTGGCACAATGGCTCCCTCTCAGCCTCTGCCAGGGTCTGTGATGTACTGGACACACTACCCCTTCCCCGGAGAAGGTGAGCAGTCACAAGGATGATCAATCCTTCTCTGCCGGCCAGCTCTCTGATGTCCCAAGTGTGTTTCTGAATCCAGGTCATCAGCTTTGCAGATGGACGCACTGCATCCATGCCGGTGGGCTGGCACCAATCCCCTGTTCTAACAATTTACTTATTTAACTTAGGGTTACACAAATAAAGAAAAAAACAACAATTTACTTTGCTAATGTTTAATTAATGTTTCATTATTTTTATAAATTCAATTCCCTTTCTACATTAAAAATACTGGTCTTAATTTTAAGGCTGAAAATGATGCTGTCCTATCTATCTATCTCTCTCTCTCTCTCTCTCTCTCTCTCTCTACCTACCTATTTGTTAAGTGGACAAGGGTGCCCACCCAAGGTACTGTCTCCCCCCCGGTCACCCACCTGCCCTGCCCAATCTTTTGCATTATATATATATCGGCACGGTTGTGCCCCTATTGTTAGGGTTGAGTAGCATGTTTAATGTTAAACCTTGAATTTTGCACTTTAATAACTTTGCAACTGATCAATGCATTTGCACAAAATGTGGCATGCACTGTCCCATGGGGCAGATCTCTTGACATGACAAGTTTTGTTCCAGTTGGATATGCAGATTCGGAGACCTGGAAAGTGCAAAAACCTCAAAAGTTGCCTCTTTTTGCATTTTTTCCCTCATCACCTTGTGCCCAGATGTTGTGGAATTGTGGTGTGAATTTTTTAATGGTGGAAACTTCTTGAGTAACAGAACTGCCATGCATTTGTTTAATGAAAAAATATTATTCTGTTGCAAATTTATTCAGTGTATAAGTTCAGATTATTTTCAATGGGAAAATCACTCTCCAGGATACAGTTTTTTTTTTTTTGAAAAAGTATTTTGGCCTGTAGCTGGGTAATAAAATTACCTTTCTCAGGTTCTTGTTGGAACTGCACAAAAGTGAAGAAATGACAGACAAGTGTTGTCCAGCACATAAAGTGATTTATTTCTGGTATATAAAGTAGGCTTACAACCAAATCACAGTGATAAACACTGGGGAGAACACCTCCAGTCTTTCTTACCTATAGGCAGCAACAAATCTCATCTTCTCAGAGAAAAAGATGTAATGCAAAGGGTCTTATACCCCTGATAATAACCATAGCAACTACTAAAAAGATATATAAAAGTCTCATCATTGGATAATGGCAAATAACCTGACTTCTTACTAGCCTGGGAAAGCATGCTGAGCTAGCAGAAAGACAAGATAACTAAACAAAGGACCTGTATTCATGAAGGCCACTTGTGGTTACATACCTAATTACATAAGTAATTATTGTTCTGCACTAGAACTAAAGATGGCAGTATTGTCTAACTAATGATTATACAATGGTATAAACAGAGGTGTCTGCCAAGTGGTACTATTAGAATGATGGCAAGCACACTATGATTCTTAGTAGAAGGTACAGTAGAACTCAAATCCTGACAGTTATGCTTATATGATAAGTGCCTGTGCCCTAGGTAGTACTGTCTGCAAGGTAGGGGGCCAATCAGTGGTGCTGGTCCACGGGTAACAGGCCTTACAAAAAAAATATTTTTCATGAGGGGCCAATCCTTTTTTGCCAGAAAAAAAAATCCTTTTTCATAAGCTACCATATTGTTTTCTTTTTTTCACACAGCACATTGTCATAAATTGTCACATTCAAAGCTCTGATAGCTGAATATCTGAAGGAAACATGCAGTTATTTCAGGCATCTGTGAGCCCTTAGCTTCTGATTCCTCTATGAATCCTACATATCAGAATTTCACTCAACTCATATCCCTCATAAGGGATACCCAGCACTTACTAGCTTTCCTCCTCCTCCATTCTTGGTCCTCTTCATCCTTTCCCCTCATCCTAGCACACTTACGCTCTCTTCTTTCCCTTCCCTACTATTAACATGAAGGCACTAGCCTCTATTTAGTGGAGTCAGCCTAGGATTGTCGTCTCTTCTCTCCCACGTGGATTTATTATGAACTGTAACTGCGTGTACTTATGTCAAACCTGTATGTATTGGTCTATATTGACACTTACCTGTACAATGCTTTTGCTTCTTGACTACTGCATCTGTGTTTATGTATCATATTGTATTAATGTCCAGGACCACTTTGAAAATGAGCTTGCTCAATGGTGTTTATGCCTGGTTAAATGAAGTTTGATTGATTGATTGATTGATAATACTGTCCAAGGATGTCTTTTACACACATCCAAACATGTATCTTGCTCATCGGGAGCTGATGAGTAGCACCACTTAATTCTTCAGCATATGACAAAAAATGAACTGAATATATGATGAGATATAAAACAGATATTAATAGGAATTACTTTTACTGAGGTATTAATAATTGATGATTTTAACATTAGTTATGGTAATAACATACACAATAATAGCTCTAATGAAATACTAGAGTGTCTAGATATCCTACCCAGGAATTCTGTTGATAAGAAAAATAACGATAAACACCATCAAACAGAAAAACATTTGGATGAATTGCAATTAATAATTTTAGATGGTCAACTTCTAGCAGATTCAGATGAGAAAATAACATGTGTGAATGCAAAAGCCTCGATTACTATAGACTATATTCTCTGTTCACCATATGAGTTTGATAGATATAGAGATCTTAAAATAATTCAAAGACCTGAAAGTGACCATATGCCTATACTATTATATAGGAAATTTACAACTCCCTTGATACAGAAACAGGAAGAAAGACTGGAAAAAATAAATAATAAAATAAAACTGGATAAGATTTCAGATGAAACAACAGACAGAATGAGTAAACAATTTATCAACAAGATGCTAGAATTCCTAAAAATGAAATTCAACCTTGAGATAATCTACAACACAATTTTGCAATTATATCACAAGTGTATTGAAACAATAAATACAAAAATGAGTAGATCAGATACAAAATACAAATATGAGAACTGTTTTTTTTTAATTGTAGGAAAGAAAAGAAAAAATGGGTACAACAAGTAAGGAAAACAAAGAAAGATCCTATAAGAACAAATTTAACATTGCTTAATGATGGGAAAAATTATTGGGCATTTGTGCATGAAAAAAAATTGAACACCAAAATTAACTGTGGGAGATCATGCATAACATGTTAAAAGAAAATAATGAAAAAAAAGTTTTGGACTTTGGTAGCCAGAGGCACAAATACCTGTAAATCCGGGGTGGATGCATATATAACCCCTGATAAATGGATGGATCATTTTACGGAAATGTTTTTTAATGAGAAAACACATACAAATCTAGATAATCTGGAAATAAATGAGGACTTTAAATGGTTCACAGTGAAGGAACTTCAAAAAGCAATTAAAATTTTTAAAAATAAATCTCCAGGACCAGACAATTTCTCTATAGACTTTTGTAAATTAGATGTAGACTGGTGGTCCAATACACCAACAGAGTTGTTAAATAAATTTATAATGCACTCATACTTTCCATCTACCTGGTATGGAAGCTATATTATTCTGATACACAAGAAAGGTTCCTGTTTGGATCCCACTAATTATAGGCCTATAAGTTTAATATACAATTTATCCAAAGTATTTGCTGTGGTCTTACTCAATAGGCTAATTATATGGATGAAACAAAATCAAATAATCTCCAATTTCCAGGCAGGATTTACTAAAAGCAAAGGCACAATAATGCAAATATTTCTGTTGAATCATATTATTGAAAAGTAATGTAAAATTAGAAAACCATTATTTGTAGCTTTAGTGGATTTTCCTCTGCATTCAATACAATATTAAGACCTCTCTTATGGGGAAAAATGCAGATGTTAAAAATAGATAATAATTTATTGAACCTGATTAAAAGACTATATAATGATACTTGGATCCAAATAAAATACACAAAAACAGAAAACTTATCAGATAGGATTAAGACAAATATGGGTGTGTGACAAGGATGTGTCCTTGCCCCAACACTAATCAACATTTGTATTAATGAGATAATAAATGCTATGGATAATATAGAATACCGTTCACCCAAAATGGTTAATATTAGGGTCCCAGTATTAGCTTATGCCAATGACATTGCGAAAATTTTAACTATTAGGCTAGGTCTACAAAGAGCTTTACAAGTGATGGATAATTTATGTATCAAACACATCCTCAAACCAAATGCACCCCCCACTCCCCACCAAAAGTTACAGTTTTTGGGAATTGCAAAAGGTATAAAAAATGATATTAACAGGAAACAAATTTGATTATGTCAATTAATTCTGGTATTTAGAAGTGTGGTTTTCTAGTAGTCTTAGCTGGAATAAACATATAAACAATACAGTTAAAAAAGTATAAAACACTTTAAAAGCATTATACAGATTTAACCACCTATATAGTGGATGTACAGTGGAACCACTGCTAAAAACTATTAATGCTAAGGCAATTAGCCAGGTCTTTTATTCAGTTGAAATTTGGGGAGTAGGAAACACCAAAAAGCTATAATCAATCTTAAATGGTGCATATAAAAAGTTACTCAGACTTCCAACTGGCACAGCGAACACTTTGGTTAGGTCACAGTTGGGTCAACCCAGCTACAGTCATATGGTTCAGGCAAGGATGATTAACTTTTGGGTCAAGGCAGTATCAACCAACGTAGAATACCTACTAAAGGTTTGTATGATGGAAAAGGAAAAACTACCGGGCTATAGCTCACTTGGCTGGTTAAATAAAATAAGAAGATCAATGGAGGAACACAGTCTGGAATATATATTAGAAACTGAACTAAACAAAACATTTGTATTAATCAGGCTTACACAGGGTATAGAACAAAAAAAAATATACAAAAATTCCAAACAAAATGATCTGTCAGACATAAAATAAATAAAATAGCAAGATGGTTAGTGGATAACACAAAGAAACATATTCCTTAAACCATATTTAAACATAATAAAGACCATGGAACACAGGACTATACTAACCAGATTTAGCATACAACTTCTTTTGGAAACAGGCACATACATCAGCATTCCTTCTCTATGGATGTCAGGCTTAAATTCGTTTTAAATTTTTTTTTATTGCACAAAAATTATTAAAACCACAGCAAACATATGCGTGCTTTATGTGTTTTGGATAGATATCCTTTATCAAAAGCTTTTGATAAAGGATATCTATCCAAAACATGTAAAGCATACATACCTTTGCTGTGGCTTTAATATTCTTTGTGCAATAAAAGGTTTTTTAAAATGAATTTAAGTCTGACATCCATGGAAAAGGAATGCTGATGTATGTGCCTGTTTCCGAAAGAAGTTGTATATTGAGTATATCAACATAAGCACCATCACCTTAGTGCATACTTTTGTGGTTTGTAACCAGATTTAGATTTTAAACTTTCCCAAGTATTGTATTGGAGGCCAGATTTAATAAAAATAAAAATTTAACTAAAACGAGGATCTTGGCGTCATAGTCTCAGATGATTTAAAGTTTGACACACATACAAAGAAAACAGAAAATCCTATGGAATCATAGGTTGTATCAGCAGGCACATCAAAAGTAGGAATCTTGACATTATCCTCCCACTCTATTCCAGCCAGGTGCATCCACACCTGGAATACTGTGCCCCCTTTTGAGCTCCTACCTCCATTGGAAGTAAAGTAATGGTAGAAAAAGTCCAGCGTAAAATTACTCTGGGAATGAAAAATGTAAATTACGAGGGAAGACTTAAAGCCCTAGGACTATACTCCATGGAATACAGAGCCTTAAGAGGTAATTTGATTTATACCTTTAAAGCCTTTCAAAAAGATTCTACACTAAACACAATTTGCTTAGAAAAACAAGTAGTAAACAACATTACTAGGTCACATAAATTTAAACAAAAAAGTACAGTATGTAGAACAACAAGGTGGTCTAATTTCTTTACTCAGATAATTCTCCCTATTTGGAATTCTTTACCAAGTAACATTGTTATGAGTGATAATGTGGAACAATTTAAAAGGAAACTTGACCAATATATGGGGAATAAAAATACTCTTTCCACCGTTAGAGATTAATGGCAACAAGTTCATTATAGGCTTTGGCCTCCAAAACTTGTACTAGTATATGAAACTATGAAACTACGTCACTGTAGTCTACAAGAGGAAGAAGACCTGAAGCACATCATTTTTTGATACCCCTGGTATGATAACTAGAGGAAAAAGTATCTAGGGAAACATCTGGGATCCTGGGATATTCCAGTAAGATATATGCTGGACTTGTTATTTAACACTGAAAATGAAAAGGTATTAATAGATCTAGCAACATACCTAGTAGAAATAAGTAAAATAATAAAAAAAAGAAGAATATGTATGATGCAACCCCATCTGGATACCTGAGATTCAAAACAATTGAATTCACTTTTAACTGGAAAAAGGAAGCTATATAATCAAAAAAAGATATTCTGACCACTCTTTCATGAGAAACTTATTAGTCATAAAGGGTCTCTGAGCTCATGGAACAAATCTAATCTAAAACAAGACTGTGTGTAAAATGAGATGCAGAAATATTAATAATTCTATAAATGTTTTTAATTTTTGTTTGAAAAGCTCTGTTAAATGAATTATCAGACTGTATTAAGATTACTGTATAAATTGAATGATATATTATATGTCTGTACTATTTGTAATGGCTTTTGCCGATCATTAAAATTGAATATATGTCCCTATCTATCTATCTTATAAGTGGACCAGGGTGCCCACAGCTGGTACTACTTTTCTTGCTCCACTTCAGGCCACCCACCCCATTACCATTTTCTAGGTATCAGTACTGGGGTGCTCACCTGTCATGCTGCTGAACAGTCCCCCGATACTGGGGTGCCCAGTCCCCAATGTCAGAATGTCAGTGCCCCCTTAAAAAGAAGAAAACTGTCCCTGATTGTTTTTTTATTGCTAAAAAGAAAATGGTCCTTTGCTGATCTGACCCCCCCACCCTGTCCTCCCCCTCAGCACTCACCACCAGTTCACCTATATCACAGTGACAATCAAGTTACCGGTGTAAAATACAGTGTCAGCAACTGGCCGACACCAGCTACCACACTCTATCTGCCGTCCAACAGTAGGAGCAACCTCAATTGTGGAGGGCTTCACCCTCTGCACCCCCACTTATTTATATAACAAACTCCAGGTCACACCCTGGTTGCAACATTCGCCGATGCTAATAAACCAAAGTCACACAATAATTGTACAACATCATTCAGCCGGCAACATCATAGCGGCAATAATGAGTCAGCACATTTATAGGATACGCCCATCCCACCCCCACACCCTCCACACACCTTCACTCATCTGAAGATGCCCCATGGCAAAGATCCCCTCTCTGGCCAAAGACATGACTTGCTGCTGGAACCACCGACTGCAATAAGAGTAACTAAGGTAAGTGCGACCCGATGTTTTTTAATGGGGTTTTCAACTCTGATGCATAACTTTGTCATTTTTTGAATATTTTGACCCAAAATTTTCAACAAGGCCTTTTTTGGAACCCCACCTCATGACCAATGGTGGTGTAGTTATGCAAATCAGGCCCAAAAAGTAATTTCACGGTCTTTAGGCAAAATCAACTTTCAGACAGAATTTTAATATTTTCACCACCCTTGTTCATGAGGTTGGTGATAAGAAGGCTATGTCAACAATTTTGGGTCAAAATAAGTAAATATAGCAAAGTTATGCATGTACATTGAAATGTTTCACGCTCACTCGTAACTTTGGTCATTTTAAATATTTTACCCCCAAATTTTTAACATAGCCATTTTTTCATAGCACTTCACAAATGTGACAGCTGTCATTTTTCAAATCCTGGCCAAAATGTGTTTTCGCACCTGTGATACGGAATGATGTTTCAGTGGGAATTTGAAAGTTTACACCTACCTGGTTCATGAGGTGAGGTAATAAGATGGCTATGCTGACACTTTGGTGTAAAAATAAGGTAAAATGTCCAGATTATGACTGAACATTGCAGTATTTCAGTGTTCACTCATAACTCTACTAATTTTCAATATTTTGACTCCAGACTTTTAATATAACCATTTTTCCACACCACCTCATAAACATGACACCCGTCATTTTTCAAATCCTGGATAACACGTGTTTTCACACTTCTGGTATAAAATGACATCTCAGTCAATATACTATAAATTGTATGTGTCATGTTTATAAGGCGAATCATAAAAATAGTATCTTGAAAATTTGGGGTCAAAATAAAAAAAATATATAACTTTTAAACTTTGTGTGTAGTGCCAGTCTTGACCCCAGTGGGTATGCGTTGTGATCCTGTGCCAGTGAGGTGAGTTCAGTGGTAAGCTCAGTCACCCAGGTGAATGGGATGAGGGTGGGGGGTGGTTCAGTTATGAGACACCCTCCCAGTCAGGGAATGAAAGGTTCACAGTTGTGTGCACAGTCCAAGGTACCATATAGTGAAGACAACTGTTCTCTTGGCATAGGGCTTTGCACGTCTCCACTCCTGAGGGGCAGAGGGCCCTGTGCATTGACTGTAAGATGCACTCTTTGCCCTGTGCATCTATATCTGTGGCCACGTGGAAGCACAAGGTCCACAGGGTCCTGTGCTGCCATGGCCCACCAGACAGCCCCATGGATTCTTCACATCCACTGCTGTACTTCTGTAGATGTACAGAGTCTTTCCTTGGCACAGGGCATCTGCATCTGTTCACACTGGTCCAGAAGGGACCTGTGTAAATGAGGATACAATTCCACTAATTCAAAAAGAAAGGAAATTCTTTGCAAAAAAACTTTGTTAATGCACCAGTTAGGGTAACTTAATGCCACAAAAGTAGGGAAATGTGGTGTTAGGGTTTCCAACCCTAACTCCCAAGCCCTATCCCCCAAGCAGCAAAAGGAAAAAAACATTAGCATTTTGTGTCTCTGGAGTCTTGGCAAACAAGTGGTGGGGTCTTCATTGGGGTTGTCAGCCCTAATTCCCACCCCTTTCCTTGAGCAAACCACCTCAAACATTGGCCCAGCATAAAGAAAGCTACAACAAATTGTGTTGACAACATGTGGTGAGACATACTTCTCTACCTTTGAAGAATGTGATGCAGCATTGACTTGGAGCTGTACCTTGTGCTCTGGACAGGAAGCTATGGGCTTGGGGGCAGGGGGGAGCATTAGGGTTGACAATCCCAAAGAAGTCCCCACCACTGTTTCATCAAGACTCCAGAGATACACAAGTCACATGTTCTTTCCTTTTGCTGCTTGGGGTTGGGGAGCTAGGGCTGGAAACCCTTATGTCACATTTCCCTACTTTTGTGGCATTAAGTTACCCTAACTAGTGCATTAACAAAGTTTTTTGCAAAGAATTTATGATATGTTTCTCTGTACAGCACTCTATGCCTTTTGGAAAGGGCACCATATAAATCAAGTTTGCCTTTCCTTTAAATGTTGCTTTTGAAGAAGAGATTATTGTTAGGTTTGAATTCTAGGTTCTGGGGTGTTGAGGCAGAGACATAATCTGGGTCACTTCATGGAATTTTGTGCAGTTTCCACAAATGGGTTCTAGTATAGTCTAGTCATGGATATTTCTGGACAGCTGCCAGTTACAGATAAATGCAGTAACTCAAATAAATGAGTTTTTTTTTATTTTATTTATTTTTATTTTACAATTTATTTATTCAGAATAGCCCACCTGAGATGCAATGTCACAGTTTTATTGGAGTTCTGAGTCTACCCTTTTCTGCTGCTGGGTTAACTGGAGCAATAGGCTTTTAAATTATGAGGACAACTGTTCATAAATGTTCCCCATCACTTTTTTTTATCATTTTCCCCCCACTGCTCCAGCTGAGACCCCCTTCTGTATCCCCAAATCCAGTCCCATCATCCATCTTCTCTGGGACTTACCATCATCCTCCAGCAACCACCATGGCTTGCTCCCTATTGTGGGATCAGTTGGGGGTACCAGTGAACCCCTCTGGAGACCAAATCTAGTGTGGAGAAACCAGGAGCCCAGTTGCTGGTGCAAGGCCTGCAAGGAAAGGGTGTCATTATGCCTCAGTCAGCATTTTCTCCTCCTGTTTTCTCCCTCCTATGAGGTGGTGGCACATTGTCTGCATGCATGCAACTGGTATATACAGTGTTGAACCAGTATGGCTCTCCCTCCCACTGCCATCCCAAGTTGCTGATCCACATGTGCGGCCCCAGGTGTTACTAACACGGTGAGACTGGATAACCTTGTACCCCAGAAATGGTGAGGGTCTATTGGGATGCTCCAGCCTCCTCCCCCAACCAGCCGTCCAGCACCATGGGCTTATTCCCGAATCAGGGTTACCGGCATTGCAGCATTAGTACTACTGATGCGCTGAGGGGTGAGCCAGTGTTTCCCAATAATAACAATAATAATAGTGTTTTTCAAGGCATCTGAATATGGTCTACAGCTTCAATGATTAATGGAATAACTAAATGCAGACATACTGGGCAGGATTTTAAAATTCATATTTTTTAATATAGGTCCTCATTGTGTCAGATATTTGATGCGCTGGATTTGTATCCCACATTGAGAGGGCCAGTGGGGGCACAGAACCAAAGGCAGCATGTATTTACAGCAGGATGGTCATGTCATATGAATCTAATAGATTTCTTTGACTGGGTAACCAAAGTAATAGACCAGGAAGGGGCTGTGGACATGGTCTGCCTAGGCTTTAACAAGGCATTTGATACAGTCCCACACAAAAGATTAATAAACAAGTTAGCCAGCCTGGGTGTGGGTCCCAGGGTGGTAGCCTGAGTAACAAGCTAGCTGGACAACAGGACCCAGAGGGTAATAGTAAACAAAGTACACTCTGAAGAAAGGGGGGTTACTAGTGGGGTACCACAGGGTTCAGTATTGGGACCGGTCCTCTTTAATGTCTTTATAGGTGACATTGCAAAGGGGCTAGAAGGGTATGCCTCTTTGCAGATGACACAAAGGTCTACAACAGGGTTCATACACAAGAAGGGGTGCAAAGGATGAGCAGGGACTTGGCAAGATTGCAGGAATGGTCAAAAATATGGCAGCTTAGATTCAATTCAAAAAAGTGCAAAGTAATACACCTAGGAAACAAAAACCCAGGGGAAGAATACACAGTGTGGTGGGGTTCCTAACAACAACACAAATGGAAAGGGACGTGGGGGTAGTCATATCGGATGACCTTAAGGTAGGTAAGCAATGTGAGAAGGCAGTAAGGAGGGCTAGGGGGATACCAGGATGTATAGGGAGAGGCATCACCAGCAGGAAACAGGAAGTTGTTATCCCTCTGTACAGACAGTTGGTGAGACACCATCTGGAGTACTGCGTACAGTTATGGAGACCCCATCTCCGCAGGGACATAGACAGGATGGAGGCAGTCCAGAGGAGGGCAAGTAAAATGGTGCAGGGTCTGCAACAAAAGCCATATGAAGAGAGACTAAAAGCACTTAATATGTATACCCTTGAGGAAAGGAGGGAGAGGGGGGACATGATAGAAACTTTCAAGTACCTCAAGGGAATCAACAAAGTCCAAGATGGGAGCATCTTTAACAAAAAGAGATGCACAAGAACAAGGGGGCGCACTCTGAAGATAGAGGAGGGACAGCTCAGGGGCAACATGAGGAAGTACTTTTTCACAGAGAGGGTGGGGGATGCTTGGAGCCACCTTCCTGAGGAGGTTGTGGGGTAAAAAACAGTGGGGGAATTCAAGAATGCATGGGACAGACATAAGACAATTTTAGTGAGGGGTAGGAGGAAGTAGGGTGTTGGGTAACTGGAATCTGCAGCTTATCCAATAGGTAGGGAAATGGGCAGACTAGGTGGGCCAAGCAGTCTTTATCTGCCGTCAAGGTCTATGTTTCTATGTTTCTATGTTAGGGCACCCAGCAGACCCATCTCCATGGTCTAGTGTGTGCCACTGCTGAGGCCTCTTGGGTGCATTTTGGTGCTGCTTGCATCTAACGGTTCTATGTTAATATAGCGACTAAAAAATTGCGACGTTTATGTGGGCGACTACACATCGGTGACCACAGTTAAGGCGACAGTACAAAACCGCGATTGATAAAACGGCGCATCTAAATGTGCTCTGATGCCTACGTGTGTGTGCACGCACATATCTGCTCCTGCTGTGGGAAAGTTTAAGAAATTACATACATTTTGATGCAGTCTGCTGATGTTTGTTTTATCTCATGCCGAGGAAAGCTGGAGAGGGAGGCAATACCCGAAGAATCACTTCACTTTACTCAAAGACACTGTCTATTTGTTATCTCCATATGAAGCTTCTCTGTGGCTAACAGGAACATCATTGACTTTCAGTTTGATGGTGATGTAGTCTAGTAATTTATTTGACAGCAACTAAAATTCCAAAATGTTGATGCACTGTATCACTTTTAAATGTGTACATGAAAGATGTGTTGGTAAATTCAGTGCTGTGCTGGTGGTAGTAGTGGGGAGGTGCAGAGAGTATAAGGAAAATGAGAATGTTTACCTGGTCATGTATTTTATTAGAGCAACATAAGGGAGATTTTTTTTGTGTAATTACTGAAGTTATATTTAGGATTATGATTCTGCTCATTTGTCCCCACTTCTCAGCTCTTACTGTAGGGGATGGGGGCTGGTTAAATTCAGATCTGAGCCATTCAGTTAATGTCTGTCATGAGTTCCTTACCCTCACAGTCGCTATTTTTGCAAACGAAGTTTCGATTTCAGCTCAGTCGTTTTAATGTACTGGTCACGTAATTGTTTTTCTCGCTCTTTAAGTCGCTATTTTGTAGTCGCTATTATTGCGTCGCTGTTATCACGGGATACCCATCTAACTGTAGATGCAAGCTGACAAAAAGTATATCCAAGTGCAGAACATGGACAAGTGATTGGAAAATCAGTAACAGGTATATTTGATGAACAAGGCACATCAGGCTAACATCCATGGCTAAATCCAAGTCTGCATGCATTGCACCTGCTTTCAAAAATCCAACCTACACACTTAGGGGAAATAACCAATAACAAACCCTAAACACTGTACCTGTGGGTGATGAGTTCCTTTCACCCCACAGATGAGCAGGTAGTAACCAGGGAGCTTGTGTTCAGAATGGGCATGTCTTTTCCATTTCTAACTAGAACCCATCAAGATTCTAAAATATTCTTGTTTTCAAATGGCATTTAGGTTGGTTTGTATGGATTTTACATATTAAAGCAGCAGTGCAATGAAAAATGTTTTTTTCCAAAAAGCTACTTTAAGCTACAGTTAATAAAAACATTAGTATGCCTGGCAAATCTGCTTTTCTAGGTACCTTCTATGCTGCACGCCAAGAATTTTTTTTTTGATCAGTCCTAACCCTTGCCAGGTCTACAATGCTATCTCTATGTCAAATGTTGTAGCCATCTTTTCTTAAGAAAAAAAAAATAAAGAAAAATATTTATAAAATACTCACATTTTGGTGGAAATTGAAAAATTTGCCATCAGATAATACTGGAAGATGCCTGGAATATTTTGCAGTGCACAAAGGTAGGGACAGCTTTTTGCCCAACTTTGTTGCACTGCTGCTTTAATTACATACATGTTTCATGTTAATGACTCATTATGTTTGCTTGCATGCATGTGCAAGAAACATAGTGCTGTCATCTGAAATGCAGTGCCGTACAGTTGAAAGGGAGAGAGCCACTTCAGTGAGCACGATCAGATAACTGAAGCACACTCTCTCCCTTTCAACTGTACAGCACTGCATTTTGGATGATCTGAGCGCGCTCTTTCCCCTCGCCTCAACAGTTTTCCAGGTGCCACGCCGGAGCCCACCCCAGCGGCAAAACTGTTATACCGGCGTGGGGTGCCCAACTCCCCGCGGCTCCTCACCCCCAAACAGCCTTCCAGCTGCCATGCTGGGAGCCCACCCAGCTGCGGGCAAACATCCCGCCGCCATCCTGTTAAAAAAACAACAACCTGAAAAACAAAAATGGTCCCTCGCGGTCTCCTTGCCCCCTCCCACCGTGCCCAACCTCTGTGCACCCTGCCTCCCCACACCCCCACTTACCCCATACTTACCTCCAGAGTCCAGCTCGATGATCTTCGGTGGACCCTGAACACGTCTGCATTCTTCAAAGCCAACCGCGAACTGAGGAAATGCTGGTAAGCTGTATAATGGAATAAATAGGGTTTTTTCAACTTTGATGCATATCTCAGGCATTTTTTGGAATTTTCAACATAGGGTTTTTGGGACCCCTCCTCATGAACACTATCACTGTCATGGCGTTAATCGGCCCCGAAGGTGATTTTGCGGTCACTGCGTGGAATCACCTTTCTGGACTGATGTGAAATGACAGTGCCAGTGTTCATGAGGTGGGCTCTCAAAAAGCCTATGTTGCAAATTTGCTGAAAAGTCCTAAAAATGACTGTTTTAATGAAATGCGTGCGTTGTGCAGTTCCTACCTACGCTTGTAAGTTCACGAATTTCTAATATTTGCACTCCAGATTTTCAACACTGCCATTTTATCACACCTACTTAAGAGCAGTACAGCTGTCATTTTTCACGTCGCCCAAAATGTGTTTCCGCACATGTAGCGCACAATGGAGCAGTCGGTGTGCAAAATCAATGTTTGAGACAGATTAAGAAAATCACAGTGACACTGTTCATGAGCAGAGGTATTAAAATGGCTACACTGAAAATTTGGTGGAAAAATTCCCAAAAAGGGCTGTTTTATGAGTGCGCATTGCGCAGTTCCTACGCACACTTGCAAGTTTGCAAATTTTTAATATTTGCACACTAGATTTTCAACATTGCTATTTTACCATACCTCCTTATGAGCAGTACAGCTGTCATTTTTCACATCTTGCCCAAAATGTGTTTCCGCGCGTGTAGTGCACAATGGCTCAGTCGGTGTGCAAAATCAATGTTTGGGACAGAGTAAGAAAATCACAGTGACACTGTTCATGAGCAGAGGTCTTAAAATGGTTATTTTAAAAATTTGGTGAAAAAATTCCTATAAATGTCTGTGTTACGAGCGTGCATTGCGCAGTTTCCACGCACCCTTGTAAGTTCACACATTTGTGCTAATTTCAGTCCAGATTTTCAACATTGGCATTTTTCCACACTTTCTTATGAACAGTACAGCTGCCATTTTTCACACCCTGCCTGAAATGTGTTTTTGCACTTCTGGTGCAGAAATGCATGGTCGCTGTGGGACATCAGTGTTCGGGACAGATTAAGAAAATGACAATGATACTGTTCATGAGCAGAGGTGTCAAAATGCCTGTGTTGACAATCTGCTGTAAAAATTCCCCAAACTAATTACATTACAGGTGTACATTGCACAGTTTCTACGCACGCTCGTGACTTTTTTTTTATATTTTCCTTCCAGATTTTCAACATTGCCATTTGTTACACCTCCCCATGAACAGTACAGCTGTCATTTTTCACATTCTGTTTGAAATATGTTTTTGCACCTGTGGTGCCAAATGGCATAGTTGCTGTGCAAAATCAGCTTTCGGCTAGCAAACTGATATTGCCACTGTTTATGAGGTGGGGGTCACAAAAAAAGCATGTTGAAAATTTGGAGTGAAAATACCAACGAACGTCTGGGGCATTAGGGTTTCCGACCATAACTCTCCACCCTGTAGAGACTGACAGGTATCACGGATGTCACTTGGGATTGCCGCCTGTGATGCTCATGCCATTCCACCCCCACCCACACCCTGCAGCCACTGACAGGCATCGAGGTGTGCCTTGGACACTCTCTGGTCCCAAAGTTCACCCCGTTCTTCTATACTGTGCCCATCTCACTGTATTTCCTTATGGAATGGGGTGAACACAAGGCCCAAAGACCCCAAGGCACACAGTGATACTTGTCAGTGTCTGCAGGGTAGGGTGAGGTGAAATGGCATGGCCATTAGGCCTGATGACCCAAAGGCACACCCCAATGTCTGTCAGTCTCTGCAGGGTGGTGGTGGGCTTGGCTCCGGTTCAATACTTCACTGCCATTCCTATTATGCATCTCTCTATCTCCTGCTCTACCAATGCCAATGCCAGCAAGAAAATGTAACCCCAGGTGGTGCTAGCCCAAGGGCTACTACCCCTGCCTGCTTGGCTACTAACAGGTTGAGGGGCCTAGGTTCCATGACAGGTGCCTCCACCCAGAGGTCAGGGTTTGTAGTGGTTAGACTAGCTTGGTCACAGCCCTCTGGGACACCGTGACCTCCTTTGGTTCCCTGTAGTGGCTTGCACAGTACACAGGAGTTACAATCCCAATACCCCACATATACACACTGTTCACTCCTAGAGTACCACTTACCCTCGAGACTGATTCTGCAGCACGTCTCTGAGGACTCCCTGTAAAACAAGGTTAGGCAATATACACAACCACAATGCAATTTTTTTTTACATGTACTGACACCACAGACAGCATATAGTTCAATAACAACAAATCTGATTTATTAGAGGGGGCAGTAACAAGGAGTGGGGCAATCAGGTTGATTTGGTTTGGAAATATTCAAATCACAGTACTGTGCATGCATATAGGGTCCAAAATGTCACTGTCTGGGTACCCAGGATGGTGGGGGCTAGCCAGGGTCGGTGCAGCTGGTTGAGACCCTTTGATGGAAAAACACATGCACACACAAATTGTAATCCGGAGCCCTGGGGCTCAGTTAGCGAAGAAATGAAACAGCAATAATCAGATGACACACTTGCAATTTGATAAACAGATTGCAGGGAGCTACCCTGATTTGTACTCACGGACTCAATACTGAAAACTGGATGGATACAGGTTGTCCTGGATTGCCAGGAGAAAAAGAATAGCTGGCCCAGCCCTCGTGGCAGGACACACTTGCATTTGAAAACAGGCGGATTCAGTCCGAATCAAGCTGGGTTCTGCTTCCAGCTTCAGCACACAACTCACAGTACAGGGGAAATAAGATCGCGGTTCCCCACTAGCACTAGACACATTTACATGTAAAGGAAATTACTGTACCAGGCAGGCTGCTCCTCAATCCCAATCGCAAAACTCTGCAAAACCTGGGAGCACTCACAGCAGCTTCAGTTCCTGACAGACTGAGCACAATTCAACAATTTCTCCAGTCTTCTACAGGGTGAGCCTGGTTTCCACTCTTCAGATTTCCTTCTTTCTCCTCACAAATCAGATTCAGTCCAAACTGGCACTTTCAACGGCTGCAGGCCGAACCTCAGGGCCTCACACGCTCTTCCCACGCAAAACTATACACAGCAGAAGCACAGAACTCCTTCTCTCTTCACTGTCACAACTGATCTGATCTTTCCAGTCACCAAGCAGGGCATTTCCTTTAGCTCCACACCATTCTGTTGGCTGGTTCGGCTGTCACTCACAATAAGACTCCCTCTTTTGGTGAAAAAAAGGCACCAAGGTCAAAACTACATTTCCCAGAGTCACTGCCCATACAATTCCCTTGTGGCTGGCTCAAAATTGAGAGTCCAAGTTCTGATTCGTCCATAGGCTCCATTTTAAGGTCTCCCTATCATCCTGATTGGTCCAAGTCAGCTATTCAAGACCAAAATGAAAGAGCTACACTGAAACAGTTTGTGCTGAAATGAAGATAGGTTAGAAAAACTACATTTTCTCAGTCACTCTAAATGATTTCTGGCAAACAGTTATATCTTTCAACAAGGCTCCCTTTGTACTTCCAGCGACCGTAAAATGGAGCAATTACTCCACAGCTGAGGCGGGATTTGAGCATTAAATACACAGTCCCCCCTTACAAACTAATTAAGTCTGCAAGCAGGCAGCTCTTAAAGAGACAGTACGTGGAGGCTCAAATAGCACTCACTTGGAACCACATTTAAACAGCTCAGACGCCGAACACCGCCCAGACTTGGAGCATTCAGGCAAGCTCCTGGAAGACTTTTGGGAACCCCCATTTGCAGGGGGGTTGCACAAACATTTGGCATTGACAAATGCTTGTTTGCATTTTGAGATAGCTCAAACTGTTATTTTTAAAGGGAAGTATCTTTTTAGTTCTAGAGTTTAGAAGAAGAATGGCTCGGGGACAAGGGATGGGATTGTGTTTCTCTTTTTAGAACCAATCCTGTCTGTCCCTAGAAACTGGCCATACATTACTTGAATGGACCTGGTCCTGACAACAACTTACAACATTGTCTACTAAAATAGTAACTCCTGACTCCTTGGGGTTTTAAATTGTGGAGGTAATAAGTTTGCCCGTTATCGCCAATGCAATTCCAAATGTTTGGACAATAGCAAAGCTAATTCATATTTTTATTTATTATTTATTTCTTTACTTGAAATTTGGTAACCGGGAAAGGCACAGTGAGCTGAGGCTCATTTCCAGGTGTGAGCCGGGGAAGGGGGAAGAGAAATACAGAGAGAATAGGTACAACATCTGAGAATTATAACTGAAATCCTGACAAATGTCTGAGAATACAATAAAACAAATGGCGGTTACATCAGCAGCATTAGAGCTGTAGGAGCACATGTATACCACATGTAAAAGCAGCAGTTCTGCCTAACACAAAAACAAATGGACACTTGTGAGACAGTCTGTAAAAGTATTTAAAGGGATACTGTTAACCTCCCTTTGGCCTCAAACTGTCTCCGGTTTAAAAAACACATTTTATGGTTCATCACATTCTGTAGAGACTGCTGATGTAGCTGGTAGGTCGATTCTGATTTTTTTTTTCATTTAAAGGAAAGCTGTTGCTATCTAGCAGTCCCCACCTCCCAAAACTATACCACCTGATTAGGCTTTTCAGCTACAATAAAGAAAATGTTTCACTGGGAACTTGTTGTATTTTATTTTTTTAAAGTCTGCGATCTCCAAACATGGCAGACACTGTGCGGATCCATTTCCTATGAAAGTGCGGCACTGCACTGCTTGCCTCAATACATTTGCATTGAGGTGAGCAGTACTGTGCTACTTTCATAGAAATGAACCCACAGCATCCTCATGTTGTAGATCATGTACTTAAAAAAATAATAAAATACAGCAAGTTTCCAGTGAACATTTTTATTGTAGCCAAAAAGCCTAATCGGGGAGTTTGTATGGGGGGTTGTCAGATAAAGAACAGCTTTCCTTAAAAAGTGAAAACAGACTGCCCATCATACAGGTGTTACCACACCAAAATGTGTTTGTTTACAGTTCTTAATCAACTCCCACTGCATATTTCCTAGAATGGGAACACCCCCAGCACAGACTGGCCACTCACGAGGAGGAGAGGAGAGAAGACTATTGCGTAATTGCTGGCTGCCCTGCTTGCAGGTGCTTCTAATATTCAGAAAGTACTGTATGTAATAAAAGTAGTTAAAGGATTTGAAATGAAATAACGTTGGGTATAATAACACCATTAGCATGCACTTCAGTACTACTGAGAAAGGAGGCAGAATAAACAACCAGCAGCAACAATGAATTTTAGAGAAGGCAAGCAATCATAAAATGTAGATTTTCAGCTAGAAATAGTATGATGTAAACAGGGTTGACAACTTGACAGTGACCCTTTAAAAAAACAAAACACAGAAAAATGTTCTTCTTTTGAACTACAGGCCAATTTCATCACTCCCTAGGCAGCACTAACTACAGTTAGGGAAACATTTGTTCACCAGCAGCTGAGGAATTCATACTTCAGAAACCAAGTCTTATGTCAATATCAATCAGGATTCTGCCTGTAAGACTCCATTGTATCCTCTTTACTGGGGGAAACTGCTGATATCTTAAAAGCAGTGTACAAATGTCAGATCATAGGGGCATTTTTGTTGACTCACTAAAGCATTCGACATGGTTGGACATACATTATTACTAAGAAAGTTGAGGCATTCTAGTGTCGTGGGCTTTCAGCTGCTTCCAATCTTACCTGCGTGAGAGGCTTCAATTTGTCTCAATAGGCAAGAGACTCATACTTGAGTGTACGTGTATATATAACTGCATAAGATAGTCTTCTGTGAGTTCTTTGGGTGAGAGAATTATGATGCGAAACAGGGTTCTTGCGCCCAGACAACTTACAAGAATATATGGATACCACAACAGATTCAATACCTGTGCAGTAACATATAAATATTTAATATTTACTAGTTAGTGGTTGTAAACCACTGCCAGTGAGTGCCCAACAGCTCCATAAACCACATATGTGGACTATGGAGCTCTGTAAACCACGGGCAGAACAGTACTGCAACATCACCATAAAAACCGCCGAACAAGCTGTTCTTGCACTGGATGTTCACAAGTGCTACCAATCGGTCACTCAGTGCGAGACAGGTTTGTCGGTGGTAACAGTTACCCTGACAAGGTGACAAAAAAGACAATTTAAATCAAAAAACACCAAAAACCAGTAAATATAAAAAAGAAAACATGAAGAACTATGGTTCTCTGGGGATTTTATGCACCCTCTCGGTATGTGATGCCCATATAAACCCCTTGAGCTTCGCCCTTGGGGTCTATGGGGCATCACACACCTTGGGGGGCATGAAATCCTCATAAACCACACTTCTCCATGCATCATTCTATATATAAATCATGTTTAATTATTTTGATGCACTGGAGGTTTGATTGTCAATTAAAACAAAGGATCACCCTCATGAGAAAAATGGAATGTTCCAACAGAACTTATAACTTTATTGGAAGCCACTAGAATCAGTCACCCTCTTTTTATACCCTGCAGTGATTTTCCAGTATCCAGGCAAACTTTTCAAAAATGTAACGTTCAGACACTAAACAGTTTATGTTTCATTACTGTTCTGAGTTTATCTTCCCAGATTATATCTAAATGAGGATATCTGCATAAAGACAGGGAATCGATTGTATGGCACAAAAATTCAGAGAGGCAAAACAGGGGGCAAGCTGCCACCCTGTTGTGCTGCCACACATTAGGGCCACTGTGTATTCAGGAGTTGTTTTTAGTCACAGAGGTGTGTGTTCAGAAGCCCATGAACCCAATCCTGACTGGCAAGAGATTCACAGAGACTATCATTAGCAGGTATTTGGCTGGGCAATCGAGAGTGCTGGTGTAGAGCAGGTACCCAAAGCAGTGGTTAGGAGACGGAAACATCATTTGATCAAACAGTAGATGGTGGGCAGCTGGTAGGGAGTTGGAGAAAGGGGCAATAAATAACTGTAGTCCATCAAATTGCTGACTCATATAGGCCATGGCAACTATGGTGCAGTAACAAGGGTAAAAGTGAAAGGGGCGATCTTGATTTTAGATCGCCTCTCACTCTTGTCACCCTTTGTGCCCACACAGTTTCTACCTCCTCCTGGGCATGCCCACCCCAGAGGAGGTCATATTTAGTCTGGAGGATGTGGGGCATAAAGCCCACTGCAAAAGCGACCATTTCCTGGGAGGGTGCTTTGGCACTATAACTCACAGGTGATGAAATGCATGGCGCTGTAACATCAGGTGGCATTTTGCCTGTGCCGTAATCAGTGTTGGCAAAAGGTATGTCGCTGCGGCATGCGTGAACTGCAAATAATCCTGGGAGCACTGGATTTTTTTTTTACAACTTATTTACCCAGAATGGTCCAGCTTAGATATAGCATCTCATTTCAGTGGGGTCCTGCTTTTGCCCACTTCTGCAGCTGGATAGACTGGAGCACTGAGAGGCTAAGAGGTTTTCTCAAGGTCACACAAGTCTGGGCCTAGTAAGTATGGTATAAACTTGTGATCTTCTGGTTCCCAAATCAGTGCTCTAACCACTAGACCACCCTGTCTCAAATTTAAATAGATTTTGAATAATCTGCATATCATGTGCAAGGCATATTCTAGTTACTCATTTACATTTCAAACAACTTTTTTTCCAAAGGAAGTTTTTCAGTTCTGAATTAAGAAATGATTAGGTTCAAGAGATTCATGTTTTTTCTTATTACTGTACAACTACAGTAGACCTGAGGCCAGATATTCAAGAAGGGGCAAAGCGGAGCGTAAAGGTCTGTGCTGCCCTTGCCCATTGCTCAGTACTCCTAGGGTGCTATATTCTGTCTACTGTACATGTGCTCCCTTTACAGCACAGGGGACACACACACTCCCTGTCATCACATACAGAGGCCAGCTGAGGTGGTGGGAGGAGGACTATGCCGGTCACTGTATGAGTTCCCTGGGTGCCAGTGAATCAGGAAAGGGGGGTGGCTGGCTGGGTGGTTGGTGCCCGCTGTGTGTGGGTCTACTAGACAACAGGGAATATATGATAGTGTACAGGGATGAGGATCGGAGGGTGGGGGTTGCCACTAGACACCAGAGAGTTATTTTGTTTATGCCATGGCTGGCGAACAGTGAGGGGAGGGACCCCATGGACAGCAGGGAGTTATGTTGTAATATTAGGGCCTGTGATCAGAGGGTGAGGGGGGATACTGGACACCAAGGAGGCATGTTTTAATGCTGGGCTGGCCATTGGAAGGTGGGAGGGACCACTGGACACTAGGGAGTTATGTCTTAATACCGGGGCCGGCGATTGGAGGGTGGGGCACCACTGGTCACCAGGGAGTTATGTTGTAATACCGGGCTTGGTGATCGGAGGGTGAGGGGACCACTGGACACCAGGGAGCTATGTTGTAATACCGGGGCCGGCGATTGGAGGGTGGGGCACCACTGGACACCAGGGAGTTATGTGTTACTACCAGGGATGGTAATTGGAGGGTGGGAGGACCACTGGACACCAGGGAGTTAAGATGTAATACTGGAGCTGGTGATCAGAGGGTGGGGGGGGACCACTAGGCACCAGGAAGTTATTTCTTATACTGGAGCTGGTGATCAGAGGGTGGGGAGCAACTATGCACCAGGGAATTATGTTTTTATACTAGGGCTGGTGATTGGAGGGTATGGGGACCACTGAACACCAGGGAAAGTCTTAAACTTATAGAAGACAGTGATTGGAGGGTGGGGGGACCACTGGACACCAGGAACAGCTTTATAATTATACAGGACAGCAATCAGAGGGTGGGGGAACCACTGGAAACCAATAAGCAGGTGTTCTCCTCCACCGCCAACATCGTTGTTGGCTGCAGTGGCTCCACCAGCTTCTAGATTTGTCCAGAGTAAGTCGGGCTACTTCTCGGTGGTAACTGTGCAATGCGAAGTGGTCTGTGCTATTATCTTTGTGCAGCACTACCATGCTGAATATTGCAGTGCACTGGGATTCCTGTCCCCACCTCTTCCTTTGCTCACTGCGCACATTTTTTTGCATGCGCTAATCCTTTTAGCATGTGCCACAGTCCCCTGTGAATATTGCACAGGGGCACAAACCCTGGGCAAGCAGAGCTCAATCACTTTGCCCACTGGGCAAAGTTTGAATATCTGGCCTCTGAAGTCCAAACATATTAATCTCCTTTCAATTCTTTTTTATTTACTTTAATTCACAGTCCTACCTCCTTTTCCATCTCTTTATCTCTCTCTCTCTCTCTCTCTATCTTTGGCAGTAAACCTCCTGGCTTCCCCCCCTCCCATGCCTACTGGCTCTCTTGATGACTTCAGAGCAGGTCTTCACTTTTTTCCCCTCCTCCAAGTCTCCATGACTTGTCTGTTGTCAAGTCAGTCATGAGCTGCTGGCCACTGGAGGACAACCTAAGGTAGAAGAGGCAGCAGGGAAGGCTATCAGGGCTATCAGCAGCTTTAAGGTGGGTGGGTGGCAGTGCTATTTTGCATTTTTTCTAAGTCTCATATCACCTTCTGTCAAGGTACTGTAGGTAGGGAAAAATGAAGAGACTGGATGGGCCAAGCGGTCATTATCTTCCATCAAAGTCTATGTTTCTGTGTTTCTATGTTTCAACCAGTGGTGCATCTCTACTCTTCTTATATGGAACAGCCTCCCTTCCTCTCTCTATCTCACTAATAGATTCACCTTCACTCTTCAAATCCCTCTTTTGTACTTGTCTGTTTTCCCGTACCTATGAATCCTGAGCTTCTGACCTGTTTGTTCTACAGCTGTGTGAAGTACAAAAATCTGCCAGAAGAATTCACACAGAATGGCAAGTCCACTTCTGAAATTCTTTTCAGAATTTCATTTTGAATGCCACAGAATTTCAAAAAGCATTTCTATGTAAATCGCTGACTTTCTGAAGATAATGTGAAATGTGAAATAATTTTTCATGGATTGCGGAAAAGGAATCTCTGTTTTATGTAATCCATGAAGAACATTCTGCTTTTGAAATCTGGCAGTTCCACTACTGATGGAATTCCTCAGAATTAGGCAGCATTTTCCAAAATTCCACAGAATTCCATTCTGTTGGGAATTTGAAAATTCTACACAGCACCAGTTTCCTCTGACTCTTCTGCACAATGGCTTCATGAGGTGTTTACTGGCACTAGCACAGCTCAGTACTTTTATTTAGTAATTTTCTCAGTTACCCATTTATTTATTTATATCAAAAGTTTTACTAGGAAAGACATGCTGAGTGGGTAACAGCTCATTTCCTGATGTGTCCTGGGAGGGGGGGAGGGGAAGAGGGAGTACAGGTTCAAAACATAAAATTCATTCATGTACAGTACATTTAAAAATAAAAAGCACATGACAGCAAATATATGCAAGCAATCACACACAATGGAATGTGGGTTAGTCTGTATAGACACATGTCTAGAGGTGCAGTAAGGCATGAAGTGCCCTTCCTGCCTTTAGAAATGTGTTTCTACAGACTAACCCACACCCCTGAGAGTGTTATTGCATTTATAAAATGGGTGTATGTTGAGAACAATGATACAGTTTAAATGATTTGTAAAAACTAAAAAAATGCCACATTTTACACTGAATAGTCCCTCTGATTGCCCCAAGGTTGTGCGGTTGTCACTAGGGGCACTGTGCTATGCCAAGTTCTGTGTGACTGACCTGTAGGGTTGCTACGCTAGGCCACCAGCAAGACTGTGATTTTGTTTTGATGTTGTTGACAGTATGCTACCATCTGTGGTAGCCAGTTTCGTAAAGCTACCAGTGCTCTCACACAATTGCCAGTCAGAAGAGTGGGGTTGGCACAGGCATCGTCTTGGGGTCGGGATGGAGAATAAAGGGGTCAGGAGAGAGAGGAAGTGATTTAAACAAAAAAAAAAACTGTTTGGTATTTGTTTAGTGACTTCTTGGTGTTGAAAGGGAGCAGCTTGCTAACAGGAAATGTGGTGGCCAAGTCAGATTTTCAAGATTTTGTCTGTGGCACATGGCTTTATTCAGTAATGGAGACACAGATACCAAGCCTTTTTTTCTTTTCTGTGCTATACTAAAAATAAAGAGCATGGCTGAAATGGTGTCTCAGCCAATCAAATTCAAGAACTGTCCCTGCCCATTTTATAAATAAAAGCACACAGTTACATCAAGACAACAATGTTCCACATAATCAGTCCTAGAACTCAATACTACATAGCAGCTAAATTGCTGACTTGGAGCAACAGGTCCTAACCATAGAGCTATATTTAGTGCATAAGCTGGGGGGTGGGCACGAGCATTTGCTGGTGTGAGTAGAGAAGTCATGAAGGAAGGATTTGAGAGAATAGCTGGAGCAGACGGAACCAATGGCAGGAGGGGTTGAAGACCAGAATCTGAACAAGAAGGCAGATTAACCAGCAGAGGATTTTACAACGGGGAGCAAAAGAGAGAAAGAGTCAGAGTTACAGAGGGAGCATACAAGGGTAGAGGGACATGAGAGTAGTGAGTCAAGGTAAGATGGGAGGGTGCCAAACCAGAATCTGGAGATAAAGAAGGCACAGTGACAGAGGCAAAATGAGTAAAGCGATTCCTCTGCAAAGATGTGCTTATTTCAAAAAATCAGAAGTCATCAATTCAGAACAGCACCATCATACAACCACAGACATAAATGCATAGTAGTTTATGTAAAGATGTGTATACACTCACATATGCAGCATTTTACCCAGAAAGTCAGAGATGCTGATGGGAGCCCACAGTCCTTGGAGCAGTTTCATGACTAGCGCATCAGGGAGTGCTCTGATGATGCACTTAGCCATGAAACCAGTCAGAGGAGGACTGTGGATTCCCATCAGCATCTCTGTCTTTTGGGGTAAAATGCTTCATATGTTAGTATATCCACATCTTAGTTTATAATTCAAAGTTTATTAGTTTTATGAATCATATGAAACAAATATACAGATATTCAGCCTGGTCAGGATGAAGTCCCACGGAAATACAACTCTAAGGTAACTAAACCAATAAAGCTTACAGTAGATACTACAGTATAATAAACTTGCATAGAGTGTTATACTATTATATTCCATAGTCAAGTGTGCAAAGGAAACAAATTCTCGCACAGAGCTAACTCAAAATACTAGAAAGGTAAACAGAAAGTATGAAGTGGACATCAGTTAAGAAGGTCAGGAGTTGTCAGGGGATTTTACCCCGTGATGTCTACTAATACACAGGGATTAAATTGGGCAAGAGCCCACAGGAACTCAGTTCCATCACCTCTTAAAAAACTGTATTACAGTTCCGCCATCTCTGTTATCTTTCTCCATTGACTACTATAGGAGAGTTCCTCCACCTAGAAATGGCCCTTCCATCACATAGAACGCCAGATATAAGAGTTCCCCCACCTAAACATTTCCAATTTAACAACTGCTAATAGATAGATTGTACTAGCATGTCAATAAACAGACAATGTGAAGTTCTTAATTATACAATGGGGTATGAAAATCCTGTAACCTCATTGGTCAAAACACATCACATGACTGTGATAAATTCTCCAGTATACCCACTGTAACCATTTTATATCACTATAAAAACAAAAAAACAAGTTGAACATTGTATAATAGCAATATACCATGACAGGGAGTGGGTATATGGGTGGATTTACCACTTCTGGTGTGGTTAAGTCACTCGGCTGCACCTCGTGACCAGACCACACCAGGTGTTGTAAATCCACCAGTATACCCACTCCCTGCCATGGTATATTGCTTAAATAAGCCTTCCCTTTCTGCAACAGTGGTCAGAGTATTTGTAAATTATTTGCTGTAAACAGATCAACTGAGTTGACTAACAATGGGCAACCAAGAGTCATAGCAGAATGTAATCAGCTTCATACATAGGTGCATAATGTTGGGAGTGTGCCTACAGAAGAGAAAGTGAGTTTAGAAGTCTTCTACCTGCTCAGTCTGGCTCAGATTTGTGGGTTGAGCTGCGTGTGGCCTAGGAGGGAGTCCCAGACACATATGAAATGTTGTGGTATATAGCAGCCTTGTGGGATTCTGCAGTGGGTAGATGTGAAATTGGGCCCCCAAAGGTCAGTGTAGGTGTCTTAATTGTTATGCATGCTGTAATGCATCCTCTCAAAGCTAACCATTTTCCCAAGTTCTAGCAGGCACTCAGAAGTGTGGGGAGGTGCTTTTTTACTTTCTATATCACAATATTATGTGTTTTGCAGTGACAGTTGCTTCAAGCAGCCACCTTTTGGCTATGGGCATTAGTTCAACCCCACCATTCCCAGCTTCCATAGCCCTGCCATTACAATCACTGGGATGAGCGTGATGCTCGGTACAATCAGGTATTTCAGTAGTCTCTGGATTCCTTGCCAGAAATCCTGCAGGGTAGGGCATTCCTAAAGGAGATGAGTAATGTTACCAGTCAGAGTGGAGCAGTTCCAGCACTTGTCTGAGCTTATTAGTCCCTGTTATGTAGTTGCTGGGGTTCCTATACCATCTATGTCATATCTTACATTGGTCAAAGCAGTTCCATGTGTCCCTCGCTTCCTGTCAGAGACTAGACCAGCAGCAGTCCCAGCTACCTGGAGGGCTCTCCCGTCTGAGTTCTGCACTCCATTTGGACCGGAGCAACTCTATTGTGCCTGGTCAAGAAAGGAGACCCTTGTAGATGTTCCCCTTCTGATGTGGCTTAACCAGTACAAGTAACAATAGCTTATCTAAGTCATTAATCCTCTGTATTTTGTATTGTGTGCCAACTAGGGTGTCAGTTGCATGATGCATTTGGAGGTATTGCCAGTTCTGTTGTTTCTCGAGTGAATAGATCTCTTGCAGCTACCCAAATGTCTCAATATAGCCTGTATTCTCAGCGATTAGCTGGAAGAGGCTATGACACCCTTTTGTTCACCAGTCCTTCCAGTTTATAGTCATGCTCTCTATCTTCAGGATCGGGTTATGCCACAGCAGAAAAAGAGGTGACTTTGATGGGGACAACTTCAGAGCTTTGCTGAGTTGTACCCATAGTGCCCTGGTTGAGGGTAGTGTAGGATGAATGGCTATTGATGGGGGGAGTTTCCCACACGTGATTACCCAGTAGGGATCCTCCCTTAACACATGGATCTCACAGGCAACCCATCTGGGCTACTTCTCTGGATCTACCATGGGGAAGGTTTGTGCTAGTTGGAGCAGGAAGCACCACTGGAGGTCGACAGTAAATTTGCCGACCTCCTGTACAGTGACGGCACAATACCAGCACTTGTACTGTGCCATCCCAAAAGGAAGTGCTTTTTGCAGAGAGCTCTGCCCCCTGCACCAACTGGATTTTTATATAATCAACTCCAGGACAGAGTTGTTCTGGGGAGGGGGAAGAGCACTGTGAGAAAAGCCTCACCTGAAAACAGACCATTATGGCAACTGTCGCTGTAATGGTCTGTTTTTGAGTTTCGCTGTCGGGGTATCATGTTGGAGGGGGTAACCGGTTGAAGCAGCATGTGGGCCTCATTTCTTAGGGTGAAGTTGGGGTGTTTAATGCCTCCCTTCCAGGGGGAGAACTGTATGCCTAAGTATTTGATGCTATTCTCTGCCTTTTGCTGTCCCCAGGAGAAGCCCAGAAGGGATACAGTTCTATCACATGAAGGTAGTAGAAGTGACTTTGTCACATTAGCCTATTTATTTATTTATTTAGTTTTTGTTGACCGGGTAAGTGCACTAGACAAATCCTGCCTATTTTCAGGCACTACCCGGGGGGAGGGGGATACAGATGAATGCCAACTGACCTTGAACCAGATTAAGCTGTTGGTATTTTTAGTGAATGAGGAAAATTTGGCCAGGACACCGGGGAAAATTCCCCTACTCTTTTCGATAAGTGTCATGGGATCTTTAACATCCACCTGAACTACGACCAATCCAGGCAGATGGGACCTCGGTTTAACGTCTCATCCGAAAGACGGCACCTCAGAAGTGCAGCACCCCTCTCATGCTGCACTACAGTGTCAGTACTGGGATATTAACCCAAGTGCCAGATGTGGGAATACCTGATAGGAAAGCCTAATAGCTGGATATCTGCTAAACTGAGCTAAAAAGTTTAGCACAACTGAGAAAGATTTCTCTTGTTGAGTTAGTGTCAGCATAATATCATCCGCGTATGCTAGGGACTTGTGTTCCCCACCCATATGTATGCCATGGATATCCTTATCCAGCCTAATGGCTTGCCACAGTGGCTCCAGGGCAAGTAAAAAGAGGAGTGGCAAGAAAGGACAGCCCTGCCATGTGCCTCTCCCAAGGGCAAAGGGGCAGAGGAGCATGTGTTTGTGACTACTGAAGTCTCAGCTTCATGATAGAGGGTGTGGATACATCCGATGAAAGTTTCCCCAAAGTTGAATACCTTCAGCACATGGAAGAGGTAGTCCCACTTCTCCCTGTTGAATGCCTTCTCAGCATCAAGTGAGATAAGCACCGATGGTGGGTGCGGGGATGCCATAGCCCATATCAAGTTCAGGAGCCTCCTGGTATTATCTGTGTCCCTACATCACAGGATAAAGCCCACCTGAACTCTGTCGAACAATGTGGCAATTACCTAATTTAGTTTAGTGGCCAAAATCTTAGCATAGGCTTTGCAGTCTGCAGTAATAAGTGATACTGCGTGGTAGCTCACGCATCAGAGTGGATCCTTCCTGACTTTAGGTATGAGGGTCGTGATTGCAGTTCTCATAGAGAGCAGTTCTCCAGTCTCATTTGCTTCTCTCAGTGCATCTGCTGGAGGTGAGAGGAGGACTTCCCTAAAGTGGTATGGAGATTCTGCTGAGAGGCCATCCCCTCACGTGGTCTGCCCAGCCAACATGGTGCAGAAGGCCATTTCTAGTTCCTTTTCTGTGAAGAGTCTATCCAGATTGTGTTTTAAAGCAGGGTCTAGAGGGATAACGAAGCAGAAGAGCTTTGCCTGTGAGGGGGATATCTCCTTACTGTATAAGCTTTTGTAAAAGTTCTGAAAGGAGTCACTGGTGCCCAGGGAGTCTCTCCTGATTTCACCAGTTTGTATTTTGATGCACAAGATTCTGGATTTCTCTTGTTGCTTTCACAGTTGATAGGCCAGCAGGTGACCAGGTTTTTCCCCTGCCTCCCAGAAAGACTGCTTGAGGCAGAATAATGCAAATTTAGCCTTATGGTGTATACGCATATTCACCTTGTACCTGGTGGCAATGATCTTCACCCTCTAGATCCTGCTGCTGAGTTCTCTTGAGGTGAGAGATGTGACTTATACACCACCCTCTATGGAATGCTTTCAGAGGGTCCCAGCAGACTGCTGCAGATGTTTCAGTTTGGTGGTTAGTGGCTAGGAAGGACCATATATCACCCCTGAGGGATTCACAAAAGACCTTATCTTTCAGCAGGGATGCGTTAAAGCACCACTGGTGCTGGGCGGCATCTGCTACAGGTGATGGGAGCCATGTGAAAGGAACTGTGGTGTGGTCAGAGATGATCGCTGTGCCAATCTTTGCATTTGCCACATCCAGCACCCACCTGTGCAGAACCAGCTAAAGGTCTGTCTGTGAGAAGGATTGATGTGGGACCGGATAAAAGGAGAAATCTCTGCTATTCAGATGTACCAAATGTCCATAAGGCCTAGTTTGGACACCATTCCCTTGAGTGCCAGAGAAGTGGACGTAGGCTCCCCAGTGGATGCCTTGCTCATGTCCATGAAGTCATCCATCACGGTGTTGGCATCATCTCCCACTATAAGTTGGCCCTTTTGCTATGATGACAAGGTCCATGCCAGGTCACTGAAAAAGGCAGCCTCCTGATTGTTTAGGCCATATATGTTGCTCAGAGTGACCTCTTGTCCACAGAGCATGCCCCGAACTATAACATATCTACCCACAGGATCAGGGATCTCTCTGTCTACTGTAAAGGAAATGTTTTTATGTCTAAGAATAGCTAATCCTCTGCTTTTTGTGATAAAGGTGCTGCCATACACCTGAGAGACCCAGCCTATTTTAAGCTTGTCTGTTTCCACTTCTGATAGGTAGATTTCCTGGAGAAATGCAATGCCTGTCCCCTCCTTCTTAGGATGACCAAGAATTTTGTGGCTTTTTAAAGGGGAATTCATGCCCTTAACATTCCGGGACATCATCTGTTCTGCTGTGCTGTCATGTTAAAACATGAGGGACAAGCAGAAGAGTTGTAGACAAGTCTATGACTCTCAGCGGAGGGGTGCTAGGGGCAGTAACAGCGACTTCAGCAGATTGTGCTTTGTGGACAGGAGGGGTGTCAGTTGGCCTCAGGCAATGCAACCCAATCCACAAACTTCATGCAACAATATAGTTCAGAACACTACACCAAATTCCAGACTGTAACGTTGTGAACAAGCAGTAAACTCTCAAACTAACTATGTACAACAGTCCTAACAAAGGCAACGATATAGACCAAAACATGAAACCAGAGCCACCTATAATTGCTGTGGCTCTCAGCAACCATATGAAAATCAACAACCAAAACTTTTTGGGTGCAGAAGGGCCTAGTTCATGCAGGAGTAGAGACCCCCGCAGTGGTCACCCTGGTGCCCCATGCATATCCACTAATCGTGTGGATACTACTTGGCAAGAGCCACACCACTAAGCCTTCATAGACTTCAGTGCACCACCGTTGTTCAAAAGGCTGTGGTAGCCTTGTTCCCAAGCAGCAAATTCATGTTGGGGAGGAGGTAATTGAGGGGGACACAATTTGGGGGTGTTGGCTCCCCCAAGTTGTGGGGCCACACCATGTTCCTTACTGCCTCATGCTCTGTATTTGCCTGGGAATTACTGATGGGGGGGAACGGTATGTGGCATTCACGTATGCTTTATCCAACAGTGCAGTAGTCTGCAGCTACCCAGTTAAAGCCACCAATGTCCTGTAGGGAGGAGTGGAGGTATGTGGGAAGGGGAAGGGGAGGGTGTAGATAAGCATTGTGTAAGGCTGGTACCATAAGGAGTTTCAGCTCTCACCCTCCAGAGGACTGTAATTTGACAATGGCAAATACTGAAGGTAAGTCTTGACAGATACTGTGCAAAGGACTTCTCAAACATTTATTCATCTATCTTCTTGGAGTAACACCTTTGAGCTACAAGCTCATTTACAAAGGTTCCACGTCATGACAAGTACAATTACAGGTAATGATAGACAATTTGAGTAAACAGTAGAAAACAAAATACATTAAACAATCCAGGTATATACATATTTAGCATGCACTGAGGAAGCAATCAAGGGTTGACTTGTGCACAGTCATAGTTGTAAGTCCCAGATGCAGTGGGAGAGGCAGCCTCATTCATTCAAAACTGTTGGCAATGGTGGCATGAAGGAGGCATGGAGGGGCAGTGGCTAGTTAGAGAGAAGGTGTGTCTGCTCAGTGTGGCTGGGTGTGGGTGAAGGATAACGCAGTGCTGTGCCAATTTGCCTGCTGGGGTTCAGGATGGGGGTGGGAGCTGGGTGATGAGACACCTGCTGGGGTGGGGGTGAGGGCACTAGACCACCAGGGAAATAATGGGACTGGGGATTCAGGATGGGGAGGATGTAGAAAACCACTAGACCACCAGTGAATTTTTTTTAAAGTACAGGTCAGATGGAGATGGGCAGGAGGGGAAGGGTTGTTACTCATGCTAAATGCTGGTGGGAAATTTTAGTTTTGGTGTGTAAGGTGGAGGGGAGGGATCACTAGCCACCAGGGCATTTGTCTTTAGGCAAGGATGGGGTGGGGGGAGGGATTGCAACCTAGTGGGACTGGGCACTGGGCTTTTTGGTGGCAAGTTGGGTAACTGGGTTAGGTGGTGACTGCAGGCGGAATTTCTGCAGAAGTTCGGAAATCAATTTCTGAACTACCATGGAAGTGAAAGTCAGACTTTCACTTGAATTCCGCCGGCGGAAAATTTTTCATACGTGCGTACATGTAATTCTTTATTAAACAGCCAGCAAGCAAGCTTGGCGAAAAGGGACTGTAGGTGGTCAACCTACTGCAATGTTAGAAAAAGAACAGGATAGTTTTTAGAGGTACTGTTGCAACAGATTGTACAGAAGGAAGGGGAGAAGACAGATAAATGTCCCTAACTGCTATATCAATTTCCTGGGTAGAGCACAGCTCTACCACACTCAGCACTGGGGTCAAGGTTGGGGAACAGCGGCTACCACTCGGCACAAAAGTCTGAGCCATCAGGCCAGACCCAGTAACCTAGTGCTCACTCTCTGACACTTCATCTCCCATCTCACCAGTGATCTCAGGCAGTTCTGGATCTCTAGATCATCTTGTGAGTAGAACTGATTCCAGATCTGTGAAAGTGATTAGTTGTAGGAGAAAGTACAACCCAGGGGCTCATAGAAACATAGACTTTGATGGTGGATAAGGACCACTTGGCCCACCTAGTCTGCCCATTTCCCTACCTAGAGGATAAGCTGCAGATCCTATTTAACCAACAGCCTATTTCTTCCTACCCCCCATAAAAATTGCCTTAGGTCTGTCCCATGCATTCTTAAATTTTCCCACAGTTTTAGACCCCACAACCTCCTCAGGAAGGTTGTTCCATGCGTCCACCACCCTCCGTGTGAAAAAATACTTCCTCACATTGCCCCTGAGCCATCCCCCCTCTATCTTCAAATTGTGTCCCCTTGTTCTTGCACATCTCTTTTTCTGAAAGATGCTACCCTCTTGGACTTTGTTGATTCCACTGAGGTACTTAAACGTTTCTATCATGTCCATCCTTTCCTCAAGGGTATACATATTAAGCTCCTTTAGCCTCTCCTTAGAGTCTGCTGCACAAGGGAAGGAGAGAGGGTAAAGGAAAAGGTGGGGAGAGCTGGGAGAAGGGGAGGCAAGGATTGGGTTGAAACACAAGTAGAAGAGGTAAGGAAGAATGCAGGATGAATGCGGGGAGGGAGGGCAAGTGTTAGTTCCAGCCAACTGTAATGGCTCAGATGCCCTTGTACAAGCATTATGTGTCTGTAAGGGTGGCAAGTCAGAGTGCCTGGCTAGTAGAGGGAGGGAAAGATAAAACCTTGTGGGAGTCTGGCATGCACAGCAGCAATCAATTTGCATAGAAAACTATAAGTGTCAAGAAAAGCCTGAGGTAACAAAGGATATAGTGTTGAGGGAAGCAACAGTCTCTAGGTTTGCTGTTCTTGCAGATAGTCTTGCTTCTGTTTAGGTTTCCTCGTTACGTCGGCAGTGCCTGTTTCTGTGCTGGCAGCAACCCTGGTCGGCCCATGAAAGTCCATCCTGGTCCTGGTGTTGGCATGGCAGAGCTTTATTGTACTGCTTCAGCTGAGATTCTGGGAGAGGAGTTTCCAGTGTCAAAGTGGTACATGTTCCTAATCATTTGGGTGCGGGTTTTCCCAGGGAGTCAGAGATGGTGACTGAATGTCTCTCATGCACCACTTCCTAGTCCTGAACTGCCAGATCACTGCTTCTCCCACCCACTATGGCTGAAGCATTTGGCCTTAGTTGTTTGCCAGTCCATTGGGTCAGGGTTAGGATGAGTCTTGAATACAGAAAGGTGAGGTAGCTGAACCCGGGAGAGTCCTTTGGACCCCTCACCCTGTTTTATGGACCAAGATTTTTCAGGCCAGTATTTGGCAATATAGTGGCCAGCTTGTTTCATTGTGCTGAATGTTTGAAAAACCCCATTGCAATTTATGCTGAGTTTAGTGGGGTAGTGGAACCTGTAGGGGATACGTATATCCTTTGTCCCTTCCAACTTAGCAGACCTCTGTCCTTCACCAGTGCGAGGATCTGTTTTTATCAGAAAAATTTAAAAGACAGGCAAGGATGGGTCTAGGTCTGTCTCCTGCCTTAGGTACTGGACCAAGTGTTTGGTGTGCCACTTGAATCTCCAGGGGCTGTTTCCAGGAGTGCTGTAGGAGGTGTGGGAACTATCTCCGAAGAAATCCAACAATGATTCTCTGCTTGGTATTCTCTGGGAAGCTGAAAATCAGGAAAAAAAGCTGGGAGGCTGCTATCAGCTATTCCCTAGCAGTCACTTGGAACTCACTCCAAAAATCTATGAATCTAAATACCCTCTTACCCTTATCATCCTTCAAAAGATTATTCACCGCCCTATTTCCAGAGTTGTGCAACTGCTTCCATAAGATCTAGTCTCCCATCCAACCTACACCCCCCCTTCTGTAATCCATTATGTTTAGTTTCCCTCTATTATCCAGTCAGCTACCACATTCATATAAAAGCCAACAAAAGCCCTATTATTTGTTCATTATCACTGCTATATCTATTATCCCCTTCATTTTTACAGGTTAAGTTATTTTTATTGTGCCTTGTATATATGTAAATTTTGTATATTCTCTTATTTATTTCATTGTACTAATGTTATGCTATTTTCATGTCCTTGTAAAAACACTTGTACTCTTATTTGTATGACCACTGAGGTCCATCTTGCAAATGAGCTACGCTCAATGATGTTCGCCTGACTAAATAAAGATTTTGATTGATTGATTGATTGAAAAACCTGAGATTATTGCATTGGCTTCTGCTTTCAGAGTCTTCATCCACTCCCAGAGAAGCATGACCATCCTCTCAAGCTCCTGGAAATGAGCCTCATAGCAAGTGTTCTAGTCATTGATGAAAGAGAGGAAGGTCTCTGTGTCCTTTACTTTATTTTGCAAATTCTGTACTTTATCTTCTAGGTTAACCACAGAAGATTTAAAGCTGGTGATCTGCTTTAACACCAGCTGGAACACACCTTTAATTTTGACAGTGTCACACTCCAGTAACCCAGAGTCATGGTCATCTCAGCCATTTCCCACCTGATGACTTCACAGCTGCTGTGGTTTTCAAGTAATATCTCCACTTAGCAGAGGAAATTGAATGCCAGTTTCAGAATTTGTAAGTATTAATTTGTCTCTCTCTAGCAAGGCTTGATTTGTCCAAATTGGTGCTCTTTTCAGCTAATTACAAATGAATGGAAGTCTTAGTGGCATGGGGTTTGCAGCTTAAGCTACCATCTCGGTCCATGGCTCGCACATATATATCCAGCTCTTTAAATACACTATTGTGCATTTATGAGATGAAAGAAAAGGGTGAGGTAGTTTCGTCTCCCAGGGTACAATGGGCTGTGCACTTGCTCCCCAGCAGGAAAGTAAGGCTGGCAATACAAATGGAAGAGCTAATAAAACACTGGGATGAAGCTAGCACTAAACCATTGTCTCAAAATATGTAGAGCAAAAGTCTCAGTAGATAAATCCAGACTGCAAAAAATGGCAAGAGGTAGCGGTATCAATAAAAACAGTTCCAAATGTACTCAAAAATCAATTTCCAAACTCTTTCTCAAAAGATTGCACTAAGGCAGCACTTACATTTTTGTATCAAACACAGCAAAGCAATACATTGTTTCAACCAACTGTATGCAGTTCTATTTTTAGGTGCCAGCATAGCTGTTAACACCTATTGTGGTTACGCGTACTCTTTTGTGCATTTAGTCAAGTTTAAGGTTATGTTCAGTGTGAGCGATTCAGCTGCATGATGTCACTGATGATGTCAGCAATAGGGCTTTCATGTATAGGCATATGGTTTCAAGCCTACACAAGCCTGAGTTTGATCCCCAATATTGCATATCTTCAATTTTTCACTGCAACTTTTGTTGTATGAGAGGAATTGTTAGATGCCATTGCTGATGTAGTGATGGGTTTCAGCAAAGCTAAATAGCAGACTTTCAGATAACTGAACTGAGTTGCACAGTATGTTATAGCTAATTAAATTAGTCCTGGCTGAGGCTTGTCTAGGTTTGAATAAAATTTGTGTCACCTGTTTTGCAGGTTGTGACATAACCTCTCCATCATAAGAACTGCAACTCACCTACCTATAGCTCAGTGGCACACTGAATGTGTGTTTGGTTAGCAGACAGAGGATCAGTGGTTCAAATCCTGCCAGGGACTCAAACATTTTTTTGCAAGATGGAAACTCACTTGAGTGGTGATTCATAATAGTGTGAAGTTGGAACCGTAAATTACATGGGAACTACATTTATCTAAGAACAAAAATTCACAAATGTAAATTGCCTGCTGGGAGTAGATCCCCATTCTCCTGTTTTGTAGGTTGTGATGCAACCTTTATACCAGAAAAAAATGGAAATCCATTGCCTGCAGCTTAGTGGTACACTGAATGTGTATTTACTTATCAGGCAAAGGATCAATGGTTTAAATTTAGGCAGATATAGATTGAATCCTTGAAGGGCCTTCAACATTTTTTTTTCAACTTTTTCTGTAAGATGGAAGCCTACTTAAGTAGCAAATTATGGTGGTGTGGAGTGAAATAGCAAATTATATGAGAAGTAAATTTAGCTAAGAGCAAAAATCTGTGAAGGTGAATTGCCTGCTGGGATTACATCACCAGTTGCTTGTTTTGCAGGTGTGACATAACCTCTACATCACAGGAACTGCAACTCACTTATATGCAGTTCAGTGGTGCACTGAATGTGTTTGCTTAGCAAACAAAGCACCAGCTGCTCACATCTGAGCAGGGACTAAATCATTTTTTTTCATTTTTCTTTATAAAATGGAAACTCACTTGAGTGGTGATTCATGGTGTGAGGGGTTGGAATAATAAATTATATCAGTGCATTCAGCTAAGATCCACAATTTGTGAAAGTAAATTGCCTGCTGGGATTAGATCCCCAGTCACCTGTTGTGCAGGTTGCAACTTAACCTCTACATCACAGAAACTGTAACTCCTTTACAAGTAGCTCAGGGGTTTACTGAATGTGTGTTTGCTTAGAGGGCAAGGGACTGGTGGTTCAAATCCTGGCAGGAACAGAAACATTTATTTTTGTAAGATGGAAACTCACTTGTGTGGTGATTCATGGTGGTGTGGAGTTGGAATAGTAAGTTATGTGAAAGTAAATTTAGCTAAGAACAACAATCTGTGAAGGTAAATCATCTGCTGGGATGAGATCATCAGTCATCTGTTTTGCAGGCTGTGACATAACCTCTACATCATAGGCATTGTGACTCACTTACCTGCAGTTCAGTGCACACTGAATGTGTGTTTGCTAAGCAGGAAAAGGATCAGTGGATCAAATCTGAGCAGGGACCTAAGCATTGTTTTCAAATTTTTGTAATATGGAAACTCACTTGAGTAATGATTCATGGTGGAGTGGAATAGTAAACAATATGAAAAGTAAATTTTGGTAAGAACAATAATTTGTGAAAGTAAGTTGTCTGCTCAGATTAGATCCCCATCCGACTGTTTTGCAGGTTGTGATGTAACCTCTACACCATAGGAAATGTGTCTCACTTGCCTGCAGCTCAATGGCATGCTGAATGTGTGTTCAATTACCAGACAGTGAATCAGTGGTTTGAATTCAGTAGGCATAGTTTGAATCCTGGCAGGGACATGAATGTTTTTTTCAACTTTTTTGGAAGTTGGAAACTCAGTTGGGTAGCTGGTGTGGAGTGGAATAGTAAATTATATGACTAGTATATTTATCTAATAACAATTTGTAAAGGTAAATTGTCAGCTATAGAACAGCTCCTAGTCAGGAACTCTAGCTAGGTAAATGATTTAAATGCCAAAGACATATTTTTGTACAATTTTGTAAATAAACTTTTTTTTGGAATGAACTGATACTGTTAAACCCTCATGTCTGAAACTGTTACATTTTGCTGTATGTCAGGCATTGTTCTGGTGGGAGCGCCAGTATCAGTTTATTCTGAAAAAAAGTTTATTCATGAAATCATTCAGAAATATGGCTTTGGCATTTAAATCTTTTATCTAGCTGCAATTCCTGATTAGGAGCTGTTCTGTAGCTGCTTGGCATAACTGCTAATGCTCACCATCTTTGAGGCTGGGAAAAATGCTTATTATATTGACAGAAGTATTTACCCATGGAAGGACTTTGGTTCTGAGTGGGTCCAGGCACCTCACACTTTTGGCTTTTCTGTAGTTCACAGGTTTGAACCTAAAGGCAGATATGTTTGCCTCTAATGTAATGCTATCACATATTCTCAAGTAGTGCTGCTAGATACACTCAGCTTTAAATGGCATGACTAAAAGCACTTTAGTCAATAGACTGTGATATATTTACTATAGTTTGCACCTGCCTCTATTTTGCACTAACAAGCTTGTTTTACACATTTCATTATAGCACTCTACCCTCATAGCCATTTGTGGCTTTCTAAGATTACCAATTTATTCTGCTAACAAAACTTTGAGCAAACTTTACATGTGTAGCTGCATAGCACTGGAAGAAACCTTTTTACTAATTGCAAGATTTTGCTGCACTGAAATTCCCTAATTATTGCCTGCTATCAGCTTACAAAGAATTTTATTGTAGAGGGAAATAGCGATGTTGACCAATATTAGCATACTGCACGTGGGTATTTAGCTTGATGAAGATTTGCAAGACTTTGCCAAAAAAAAAGAGTTTCTGATCCTCTGTCTGTTAACTCATTGCCTCCACAGGAGCTCTCTGAAGTTGCACCACTTGTCTCCTGTATACTGTTAATAGTAAATTCTTGGCCTTTCTAAGCAAAATAAAGCTATAGTCAGCATGCCACAAACAAATCCTAATAGCTCGAGAACTCTAAGTGCAAGACACAAAGTATGAGTGGCAAAGTCATTCAACACAAAATTACCTTTCCAATGGTGGTATGCAAAGAATAATATGTCATTTCGTTTTTTTTCTATGCTGGTTGAAACAGCAGAAAAAAATATTTTTTCACTAAAACAGGCAACATGAGCCATACACACCATACCATAAACAAATACGAATAACTCCTAAAGTATACATGATATACACAGAATATCAGTAGCAAAGTTGTTCAGCACAAAATTACCTTTACAATGGTGCTATGCAGTTAAATATATATTATATTCTGTTACATTATATATTAAAATATATAAGGAGCTTAATATGTATAACCTCGAGGAAAGGAGGAGAGGGGGACATGATAGAAACTTTCGAGTACCTCAAGGGAATCAACAAAGTCCAAGAGGATAGCATCTTTCAAAAGAGGTGTGCAAGAACAAGGGGCACAATTTGAAGATAGAGAGGGTGGCTCAGAGGTAATTTAAGAAAGTATTTTTCACAGAGAGGGTTGTGGATGCATGGAACGGCCTTCCGGAGGAGGTTGTGGAGTCAAAAACAGTGGTGGAATTCAAGCATGCATGGGACAGTCATAAGGCAATTCTAGGGAGTGGGGGTAGGAAGAAGTAGGCTGCTGGTTAACTAGGATCTGCAGCTTATCCAGTAGGTAGGAAAATGGGCAGACTGGGTGGGCCAAGCGGTCCTTATCTGCTGTCAAATTTTATGTTTCTCTGTGATGTCTCCAGATGTTGCCAGGGCACACAGGAAGTCAGTAGCTGACTTCTGTAGGTGTCCTCAGGACACATCAGTGTATTTTACTGATGACTACAGGCGTCTGCTAGGAGACAATGAGTTAACAGCTTACAAAAAAATCATTTTTAACAAGAGAACTACAACATTAATTAACCAGCGGTTTCTTGAATAACTAGAGCGTGTGACACAAAGAATCTAGTATTTGAACTTTGTTGTGAAATAACTCCATACAGGTTTTCTGACAGTACTGATGCTCAGCCTGGTATATCCTAGCAAGAAGGGAGGTATACCTCCTAGCTCCTTTAGTGCAATACCTGGTAGTCTGTTCCTGCTTTTCTTCCCTCTGTTTAGGGACCTGGTTTTCCATTCAGATAGAGACATTTTTCTATAGCGTTTATCAAGCAGAGGGAGATAAAACCCCCACCAGCTTGAGAACCAGCTTTAGTGCCATCAATGTCACAGTATTTCTACAAATGGTTGCTGACAGTTGCTTGCACAATAAGTAAATGTTGAGATATACAAGCAGACTGTAATTAACAGTTTATACAGTGGGCCAGATATTCAAACTGCGCCATTCTGTGGCGCAAGCCCTTGCGCTACTCAAAAAAGTTGTGCAGGGGTGTGGCCAGGGCGATATTCAATGGAGTTGTACTATTGAGCAACTCCTTTGAATATCACCCCCCGGCCACCATGCACAGTGGAACTTGCGCCACCGCAGGTGGTCAGAGTAGAGCATTCAGATGCGGTGGAGCAAGTTCCATTGCGCCATGTGCAAACCTACGATATTCAAAAGGTGACATGCAAATGGGGCCATAATTTATACAAGGTGAACGGGGGGCCATTTACATCTAATTATGGCCCCATTTGCATGCCATTAGCATGCAGGTGCGCCGATCCCCGATGACTTGTGCCTGGCTCCCTGCCAGGTAGCAGCAGTCGGGGACTGATGCCTCCTGCAGCCCGATCGCGGGCATAATGCAGTCCAACCCCCCCGACTAGCCAGATCATGGGCATAACAATTTAACCCCCCCGACTAGCCCAATCACGGGCATTATGTGACACAACCCCCCCCCCGACTAGCCCAATCGCGGGCAAAATGGCAATCCCCCAAAGACCAATATCCCTGGTGGTCCAGTGGACCACGAAGCCTGATCGCAGGCATAAGGTCAAACCAACTGATGGAGCCCCACCACCCCGCTTCCCCATCAGCCGGTGGGCAGCAGCACCCCACCCGCCTGCTGCCCCGCCGCCCACTGCCTGACAGCTCGGTAGGGCTGCACGCCCATTGGTTCAGAGCAAGAGCCAATAGGCATGCAACCCATATTGTACAAGGCAGTCCAGATATGTGAATGAATGATGTTCAGGAGAGTGGTGTAACCAGCAGCAAAGTGTCACAGAACAAGAATGACTGCAAACTGTAAGTGCACTACTCTTTTAACCACTAACATAAATTAAGCTGAACTAACTGGCTGCTTTAAGTAAGGCAATTAAGGTAACTGAGGTGTAATCAGTGGTTTTCACACTTGGCCACAAGTGTTGTTCACATAACAATAGGTGAAGATAAGTGCAAATGGTGGCTGAATGTAAAGAAAGGGGTCATTAAGTGTTATTTAAACGGACTTAACCAGATGGTACATGTGGAGCACCAGGTCCATTTTAAACACTAGTTTCTGAATGGGAGTTAATAGAATTTGGCATTTGGCAAGTGCGATATGTCCGGTAGAACTGAACATCTGGTTCATCCATTGACAGTATATTTGGTGCATACTGTAACCAGTAAAAAAGAAAAACTTCTATTGATGTCTGTTGCTGCCACCGGTCCACCTTTGCCATTACCCTCCTCTATCTGACCCTTCCACTCAACTCTCCCACTTACTTACCTACCTGAGGTCCAATGCCATAGTCCTTTCTGGACCAAAGACACGTTTTCACTCTTCAATGCCAGACTGGGAACTGAAGAAATCAGGAATGTGGTTCAATGTATTTCATTGGGTTTTGAACTTGTCTTCAAAACTTGGTCCTTTTTAAATATTTTCCCCCAGATTTTCAACATGGCATTTTTAGCACCCCACTTCATGATCAAGGGTACTGAAATGATGCAACTCCATCCCAAAAGGTGTTTTCACGGTCACTGCACAAAATCACCTTTCATGCAGGATTTGAACAAACCCTCTTCCCTTGTTCATGCAATGGGGTCATAAAAAAGCTATTTTGAAAATTTGGTGTAAAAATATTAAAAAACAACAAAGTTATGAGCGTTTGTTGCAGTTTGTCAGGGCCACTTGTAACTTTGGTAATTTTCTGAATTGTTACCCCAGATTTTCAGTATAACCATTTGTTTCACACTACCTCGTGAACGTGACAGCTGTCATTGTTCAAATCCTGTCGAAAATATGTTTTTGCACTTGTGGTGCACAATCACCTTTCAGGCAGGATTTGAACATTTGCTCTGTTGTTCATGAGATTGGATAATAAGATGGCTATGTTGAAGATTTTTGGTAAAGAACAGAAAAAAAAGTTATGAGCGTATGTTGAAGTTTTTCAATACACACTTGGGTAATTTTCAATATTTTGACCCCAAATTTTCAACATAGCCATTTTTTCACACCACCTCATTAATGTGACAGATGTCATTTTTGGAATGCTGGCAAAATGTGTTTTCACACTTGTGGTGCAAAATGATATTTCAGGCATTATATTATAAAGCCATTTGTCATGCTTAGGAGTGGTCATAAAAAGACTATGTTAAAAATTTCGGGTTAAAATGTGAAAAAACGACTAAGTTATGAAACACATTGAACTGTTCCAACATTTAATTATGACTTTTGTTTTGCAGATGTTGGCTCCCTAATGTTCAACATATCCTTTGTGTTAACCTAACTCCTGAACAGGATATGTATTATTTTTCAAATCCTCTCTGAAACTTGCTTTCATAATCGCATAGCAAAGTTGCCTTTTGGATGTGATTTAAAAAATTCCACTTGTCTCGATCATAATGTCAGATGATAAAAAGACTGTTGGAAATTTGCGGTCAAAATGTGGGAGGCTGCTGAAAAGTAGATATTGCCTCTCAGCTGGCCTGTCTTGGCTAAATACAATCTAAAAATGTGAAAAAGCAGGACATCAGTGAAACTGAGATAGTGCACCTCATCTGGTGTATACTGGGTAAATATAAAGTAAAAATGTGTACGAGCAAGACCTAGTGCAACGGCACTGCAAGCTGCAAACATTTGGCATTGACAAATGCTTGTTCTTGCTTGCCACTTCTGACATGGGATGCTAACTCGGGGTTAACAAAGAAGAAAGGCCAGTATGGTGAGCCACTGCAGTGGCTAACCAACCAGCCACTAATCCAGAGAAGTGTTTTGTCAACCTGAGGACAGGAAAGGAACTTAAAGCATCTTTCATACAAAATGTATCCCAAGAACATGGGTGTAGGCAGGCATACTCCAAGCACTCTATGGTGTGCAATTTTTATTTAAGGGGGTAGCAAATATGCTCTGAACTGCTCCCTTTTTCCATGAAAACAAAGAAAGTAATGAACCTTTCTGTAATTTTATGCATAGTAGTCAAAACTAGAAGGGCTGGTCACTAATATTCTCTTTGCATCACAAGGACAATACAACTTTACAGGCTCTGGGCTGGTATGTGGGTGTCTTAGGGAACATGCATGGCAACAACCATTGTCATGAGATACAAAAGTTGTATTTATTGTGCCAAATGAGGCAACAGACATGGTCCTGGTGTTCATTTGTATATTGTCTGGCTACATGGGGGGTTAGCTCACCCTAACAAGGGAGGGGGTAGCAGTGAGTCCACTTGGTGTGCAGATCTGAAATCCCTGGCTACACTTCTGCCCAAGAAGCCTTGCAATCCTGGAGAGGGAGGTATGAGAACATCACTGCCATTTTCAGCGTGCAGGGAGATTCAAAGAGCATGGCCACAGTGTAAATTAGAGACATATAAGAGAAAGCGTAAGCACAAAGAGGTTGTGCGAATTGTTCAGGGTTCATGCAACTTTCCACCTCTGAAATCAGGAACAAGGCTTACACAAATCTGTGACAAATGATCAAAATCAATATTACAGTTTCTGACTTAGGTGTGAAAAGCCTTTTCAGAAGGAGAACTTGAGTGTAAAAACCAATGGCTGACATTATTTTATTCTTCAAATCCCTATGCTTCAGTGACAGAAATGTCAAATTCTATTAGTGTAATTTCTTCTGAGTTGCTACTTATTGAGAGAGAACACTATGTATTAGTACATTTTAATCTTGTTTCTGTGACGCCTATACGCTGGAATGTACATTGTATACTCTGCTCTACACTACTAACTCCAGGTCAGAACTTCAGGCCACCCTTAAAAATTCAATGAGTCAATCAATCAATCAATCAATTCAGGAGAGAGACGAAGGAATTTTTTTTAAGCAAAATCAGGGAAGTGTCTGAAAATGAGTGACAGTTGAGAGGAATGTATGCTCACACACTAAGTAAGTGGTGGTTGTGGATTCAATCCCGAGTTTCCAGGGTACAGCTCTGTGCTCTAACCACTAGGTCAAACTACCTCCCATTTGTGGCTATCTGGGGGCTCAAGGGTTAGATGCAGGGGGGAAAGGGCGAGAAATTTAAAGTACCCTGTTGCATAGGCTACATGCAGGGCACATGCAGTTACATTATTATAGATGTGAACAGCAGCGTCATGCCCATAAGGCAGACAGGCATGTGCCCCCCCCTTCTTTTGCTGATCTGACCTGGCCTGCAGCAGCCACCCTGTTCTCCAACCAAAAATAAATTCTCTTCTGTCTGTGTCCAAGATACGTGGGTTCCAAGATGGAGCTTGGAGCACCAGAGGTGCAGTGGAGAGAAGCAGGAGCAGAGGAGGAGCATGTCACACTAGTGGCTGTTGTGTGAACTAATAGGCTCTATGTGATCAGGGTGGTTAGCTGTTCAGCTAGAAGAAGTACACACCTCTTTATGTGCAGTATGGTTTGACTGCATGTGAGGATGTTGTGCCATCATCATCAATGATAACCTCACAGTTTACTGAAAGGCTTGTGGTTCTGGATTAGAGACTCCTCTTAAATGTGGGTGTCCAAAGTTCTTATCTGTGTGTCCCTGTCTCACATATACCTGTCCTGCAGTGCTGCACTGCTTCTGCTCCAGTCATCTGCCACCCTGTGGCCCTCTAAAATCTACCCTCCAAGGACATGTTCTGACTGTAGTGTGACAGCCTCATGGGATTAAGCAGGAACCCTGTGTTGATGGCCAGGCTGCTGGTCTGGTTACCTGCCTGGAGGTAATCTAGAAGATGGGGAGTGACTCTCAGTGAGATGCCACTGTTGCTGACCCATCGGGCAAGCTGATGCCACTTGTAGCTAAGTAACTACTAGCCATCATGATTGAAAGTAAGTAGTGAGAAGTCCTTGACCTGTCCATGATTCAACTCCATCTCCTACTCCCTCACATAATCAACAGCCAGTGCCAGCACTGAGGTGGCACATTACTAAGCTCGCTCTGGCTGGCATTTGCAGACACATTAGAAAATAATGGTACCTGTAACACTAATAACAACAAATATCACTAAGCTGGAAATTTAAAGGTTTTGATTCTAATGTAACCCCTAGGTGGCGCTATCCCAAGGGCTACTACCCCTGCCTGCTTGGCTAGTAGCAGGTTAAAGGACCTGAGTTCTGGAACGGGTGCCTCCACCCGGAGGTCAGGGTTGGTAGTGGTCAAGCTAACCTGGGCACAGTCCTCCAGGACACTGTAACCCCATCTTTCCCATCTAGTGTCCTGAACACTGTACAATAATTACTTCCACAATACCCCTGGTATACCACACAAGTACCCACACTGTTTGCACTTACCACCGGGGCTGGATCATCTGTCTTGACCCTGGGAACCCCCCTATAAAACAAGGTTATGCACAGCAAATAGCAACAGTACAGTACTTTGATCACAAACTGGAACCACAGTCAGATAACATGCAGGAAAAGTTAGATCTGATTTATTCAGGGGACTTGAACAAGGAAGGGGCAAAAATCAGATTAATTAGCTTAAAGGTTGTATTAATCAAGAAGTTATGCATGTGCTTTGAGTCCCCCCACACAGTCCACCTCTGGGTACCCAGGTGAAGAAGAGATGGGCTAGCCAGGACCATTGCCCGGGGTTGCAGCTGGTTGGGGCCCTGTGATGGAAAACACAACATCCGGAGCCAGAGGGCTCAGTTCGTAAAGCAAACAAAACAACAAGACAATCAGATGACACACTCAGATTAAGCTATTGTTGCAGGGAGCTACCCTGGTATTTACTCATGATACCCAAGACTGGAAACAAGCTGGAAGAAAATCGAGACTGCAGGTGGTTGATCTGGAATGCCAGGAGAAGCAGAGCCCACACGAGTCACAGAGGCGTCACTCCTGTTCAAGCATGGAACAGGAGGCTGATCCCCAGGCAGGACTCTTGATGCTTTTCTGTACAGTGAGTAGTCTGGCTGGGCCAGTCTGGCAAGGCCCAGACTGCATTGACACAAATTCAGATGCAGTCCATTTTGGGCTGGATACAGCTTCCAGCAAGCAGAACACATTTCACACAATGGGGAACTAACTCACCACCCACTAGCAGCAATAACACATTTACATGTAAGGGAATTCTACTGTACCAGGCAAAGCACTCCCCGGTCATAATCGCAAAGTCTCTGCACACACTGGGAGCTTAGGGGTAGCTATAACTCCTGGCAGTCTGATCGCATTCAGCAAAATCTTTGGTCTTCTTCAGGTTGAGCCTGGCCCACTTCAGTAGCTTACTTTAGTCACACAAACTTGGATTTAGTTCAAAATAATTATCTTCTCTCTCTCCCAGGAGCAGCAGGCAGACATGCAAGCCAAAAACTCAGCCTTTTCACAGTTCTCCCATGTGAATCTACTCAGGATTGCTCTCAAAAAACACTTGAGCGCTTCTCATTTCACTTCCTAGCTCAGAACTAACTGAAAACTGCAAGCAGCCTGGGACTTCCCCAAGATCCAAAAAGTTTGGTTGTCTGATTTGGCTGTCAGTCAAAGCAAGATCTCCCCCTTCAGTTGAAAAAAAGGCACAAACAACTTCAAACTACAGTTCCTACAGATTTTGAATTCAGACAGCTCCTGTAGTCCGGCAACATTTTAGGTCCCACCAGAACTGATTGGTCCAATTTGCAGTCCAGGACCAAGATAGTGGAGACAAACAAAACAGTCCTTGCTATAAAGAAAGCAGGTTAGACAAACTACATTATCATTATCACTCTAAATGATTTTCAGCAAATAGTTACATATTTCAATAAATATTCATATCAGATTACTTATGCTGCAATCAGGCAGCTCTTAAAGAGACAGCACACAGAGGCCATACAGGCTCTGGCACTCGGATTTAAACTGCTAAAATGCAGGACACCAGCCTGGCAGTGAGCATTTAGGCAAGCTCAAGGAAGACTTTTTGGGAACCCCTATTTGAAGGGGGTTACACCCTTTCCTGCCTGGGCAAACTTGGTGTCCGTGTCAAGTCTGTACCATCATAACATTGAAAATGTAACATATACAAGACAAAAATTTATACCATTAGCATGCTCTACAAGTATTATCTGATTCATCACTTGGCATAACTTGTCACTTTACTATACATTTCAATGTACTCCACTATATCATTTCCATTCTGACAATACATTATGTATATTTCACACAGGTAAATTGAACATTACTATACAGAATCATGTAATAACTTCTTGTACGCTAAACAATGCAAGAGTGGGCCATTCCCTATCAGCTAACTTGGGGCTGGATGGGGCAGGGGCACCATGGTGAGAGGGCAAAACAAGTAACCTGGAATGGGCCGTCAAACTCAATTTGGTCAGTGAGCTCTGAGAGACATGAACACCTTTGTGGACTACATTGAGAGGCAAATCCACTGGCCTCCTGGGGGAACCGTAACTGAAGTGCACCACTGGCTTGACAGCTCGGCCAGTCTTTCTGGGTTGATCAACCACAGTCTCTGTACTTTCAGCAATGGTCTTGGAGCTTTCATCACTTATGAGGGGTGCCTCTGCATGAAGGGGAATATCCAAGCTTGGGAGCAATGTCAGCCCCTTGCTCTGTAGTCTCTGTTTCTACCGCACTTGGCTCATTTTGAAGACACTCTGGCACTGAAGGGGGACTGTCAGCACTCTCATAGTGTTTCTCAAGTTCTGGTATGTCACCAGAAAGGCTCATACCATCAGGCTCTCCTTCAGGCAAATCATACAGTTCCACGATACACAAAGATTCAGCATCCTCAGACGTGATACTTTGCACTTCACCTTTAGGGAGCATTGGCTCCAAGGATGATGCTGGGGCATTAGGCAGTCCAGAAGGCCCAGCTTCATCCCCATAATTCAACATAGGATTTCCACGAAACAACTGACTCAGTTCATGTGAGCGGTAATAGGCATTATTACACTCACTGTCATCCGAGTTAGACTGGCAGTCACTATCATTTTGGGCCTGCTGAAGGGGAAGTCTTAAATCGGCAACCACGGGGGCAGGCTGACTCTGTCTCTTTCTTGCAGCAGCACGAGTCACTGGTCCAGGGAAATCAATCTCAGTGGGTTCAGCCTCAATTATAACTTGACCAATAGGTAGCAAGTAGTTATGGTGCATGGTCTTGACAGCTTTGGAGTTATTCTCTGGGCGCACTTTGTACACTGGCAAATCATCTAACTTTCCAACTATGACATGGGGAAGATGGTGCCATCGATCAGCAATTTGGTTTTTACCATGCAGTCCTAAATTTTGCTGCAACACACGGTCTCCAGGCCTAAGCTCTTGAGTCTTTACTTTTCTATCATGTCTCTCTTTGTTGGCTAGATTTTTTTTTTTAATTTAAAGTTTATTCACACAGTTTCCACCATAAAAGGCAGCATACAAAGAAGCTGACAGAGACACAATGATACATAGTAAAAAGATGCTGCCCCACCACCTCCCCTTACTGCAGTAACCCATCGCAGTACCCGCAAATGCCGAGCCTCTAATCAAAAGGCCTTATAAAAGCATTGAGCCTATTGTAAACTTAGTATGGAACCAGAGAGATTAATGAGTGAAGGGGATCCCATTTTCTAGCATAAGTTGCCAATCTGTTATGTAGGCTGGCTATTGCTTTTTCTGTACGCAAGTTGGATAAAACTTCTCTTACCCATTCCTGGAAAGAAGGGGAGGACCTGTCATTCCAATGACAGAGAATTATTTTCTTAGCTGACAAGGTGACCATGGATATGTGAAATTTATGCACCTTGACTCTAATGGAAGACAGGTCCCCCAACACACATACCTCAGGGATAAAGTATTCTTGGAGGCCCAACAAGGGGTCTAAGGAGGCTTGAATTGAGACCCAAAAGGTGGAAATACTTGGGCAAGATGAAAGCATGTGAAAAAGCGTGCCCTCATCTTGCAAACATTTGTTACATTTATTGAGTCTAAGTAGCCCTCTTGTGGAGCTTAACCGGGGAATAGTATAGGTTGTGTAGTACATGATATTGCATGAGACGCAGTCTATTCTGAGAGATAAACTTTTGACATGACTTCCAGACAGAATGCCAATCTAATTGTAGATGGGGGGAAAAAGTTACCCCAAAATCTTGATGGCCCAAAGGGGCCCCTGAACTTTTTGTGAAACAAAACCTAATATAATTTAGAGATTACGCCAGAGGACCCAGAAAGTGGGGATATCTCAGGTATCAGAGAGGAGATGCTCTGAGAGGGAGGACTAATCCCCAGGGAGATTACCAGTAAATGTCTCAATTGCAAGACTTTGAAGAAAGAAGAAATCGGGATATGAAATTTTCTAACCATCTCCTCCGCTGATAGCCAGTGCCCCTTATCATCAGTAAAGGTTGAGAGCTTCCCCTCTTCGAGTTGAGGCAACCAAAGATGGGAGATTTGATTCTTGTTAATAGTAAATGATGGAGAGTTCCATATAGACTGGGCCAGGTCCAGATGGGGAGAATACTGTAAAAAGGAGCACATCTGTAGGTAGACCTTTAAAGAGGTCCTTATTATGGGACAATCTAAGCCGTGCTACTTGAGATAATTTAAGGAAAAATAATGCAAGAGGGTCCAGATTATTGGCCTTAATTGCGTCCAATTCTATTTTGAGTCAAATGGATTGCACTTCCTCTGGGCCGGGAGATACCCACCACGAACATTTAGCAAGGTGACTAGCCCAAAAATACATAGCCAGGTGGCGGATTTGCAACCCCCCTTCCAGTTTAGGAGCTGCCAGCTTGTGGTAAGCCAGACAGGGATACCTATCAGCCTAGATAAATTTAGTAAAAATACCATGAACCTTTTTGAACTAGACTAAAGGAACAAAAGCATCAAGAAGAGACAACGGGTAAAACATCCTAGGAAATACATTCATTTTAATTATATTAATTCAGCCCCACAGAGAGATAGGGAGTTTGAACCAGCTCTCTAGATCGTGTGTGATTCCCTGCAGTAAACAGTCTAGGTTTTCCTTGAACCATACTAAGGGGTTATGTGAAAGTTTAATACCCAGATACTTAAAAGACCTGGGAGTCCAGCATAGCCCCAAGGGACTAATATCAGTTTTGAAGACTTTGTGATTTAAGGGAAAAAACAGGGACATACTGGCATTCAATTTGTAATTAGACAAAGCACTGAACCTTGCCACTTCACTAAGTAAGGCCGGAACAGAGGATACCGGATGGGACAAATGTATTAACAGGTCATCAGCATATGCGGTAACCTTCATTTCATGCTGCCCAATTCTAACTCCTTGTATGGAGTCATTATTGAGAATGTTTTGGATAAGAGGTTCCAGATATAAGTTGAATAATAAAGGAGAGGGGGGCACCCCTGCCTAGTACCTGAATGAAGCGGAAAAGAGTGGGAGAAGGCCCCATTCACAGAAATCCTTGCAGAGGTTTTTTTATAAAGGGCAGCAATCCAGGAGATAAACAGAGAAGGAATATGGAAAGCCTCCAAAGTGTGAAACAAGAAATTCCAGTTCACTTGGTTGAATGTCTTCTCAGCATCCAAGGAGACCAGGCCCGCTGGGAACCCCGCATCCCTGGTAGCCGAGAAGACATGCAGCAAAGTGCATAAATGATCGGAAGATAATCGCCCTTTCATGAATCCAACCTGGTTTGTCCTTATTAACCCAGGAAGAACCCATGCTAACCTGTTGGCCAGTATTTTAGAGAGAATCTTAACATCTTGGTTTAGGAGAGAGATGGGTCTATAACTTTGAATTTTATCAAGGTCTTTCTCAGGTTTGGGAAGCAGAACAATCAGGGCCTCATAGAGATACGGATCTGTATCCTCCCCAGATAGGATTTGTTGAAATAAACGACCAAGTATTGGTACAAGAAGGTCTCGAAAGACCTTGTAGAATAGAGGAGAATATCCATCTGGACCAGGGACCTTGTAGGCAGGCAATTCGCTAATAACCTTAGCAATCTCCTCCTGGGAAATAGGGACAACCAGAGTTTCACCGCACCTGTCAGGAAGAAGGGGCAAGTGGGAACCTCTTAAGTAACATTGTATATCTTCTGGGCAGGGAGGGTGCTCCATGTCGCTATACAGTTTAGAATAATAAGCAGCAAATTCCTGGGCTTTTTTGTTAGGGGACACTGAGAGTTCCATCTGCTGATGACCAGATAGGCAGGATAAATCTCATTGACTCCTGCTGTTTATTACGCAATGCCAGTAAACGTCCCGCTTTTTCCCCCTGATCTGTGTATTTAGCTCTGGTACGAATAATAGCTAGTTCTGCTTTCTCTTGAAGTAACTCCAGTTATTTATCCTTTAATTTCAGGAGTTTCTGGATATCCTCATCTAAAGGATTAGTCAGAAGGTTTGTTTCCAGAGATCTAATTTGGGATAATAGGGATTTAAGGTCTTCCTCTCGCTCTCTTTTCCTACCAACCGCCATGCTAATAAGTATCCCTCTCATGAAGGCTTTGAAGGCCCCCCACCAGATATCAGGTTTTACACCCTCTAAGGTGTTTAGTGTGGAAAAGTATTCTATTTTTTCTCTAATAAGTTTACAGTATTTAGCATCTTTACGAAGTTGATCATTGAGCTTCCATCTAGTTTCGATGTTAAATGAATTGAGCAGTACCAAACTGCATACCACCAGTGAGTGGTCGGAGATTGGGCCAGGTTGAATTGAGGAGGTCTTCACCCCGGGCAGGAGGCACTGAGAAATAAGTAAATAGTCAATGCAGGACTGCGAGCCATGCACCATGGACCTAAAAGTAAACTCTCTGGAATCAGGGTGTAAGACGCACCAGACGTCACACAGCCCACATTGATCTAATAGCTCCCTGAGTGCCTTCTGTCCAGGGGTAACTCCACCTGGGCCACTACCCAATCTATCTAAATGAGAATCAAATACTTGATTGAAATCTCCCCCTAAAATAATTTTAATGGAAATCATTGGGAGAATTATAGATATAAGTCTCATAAAAAATACGGGGTCGTCCTGATTAGGGCCATAAACACAGTCCAATAAAATTGGGACAGACAAGAGGGTACCTCTGACCAAAATAAACCTACCCTCGGTATCTTTGATCACTTGTGTAGGAGAAAAAGGGATACTCCTGTTAATCATGAGCATGACCCCACAGCTATTTGTTGTGCCCTGGGCACTGTAAATCGATCCCACTTGTTGCCTCCTTAATTGCAAAGCTTCCCCTTCTAATAAATGGGTTTCTTGCAAAAAAGTTATCTGTGAATTAAACAAACTTAAGTGTTTAATAACCTGAAATTGCTTATGTTGCTTTCTGATCCCCTTAACATTCCAAGGCACAAATGTTAACTCATTTACCATCCAGAAGAAATATCAAACCGAAATAATTATACTCAGCACATGAGATGCAAAACTTCATTACATATATCCCCAGGGTTACTGCAGTAATGCCCACCCTCTTCCTAGCCCACCCAAGTGGATACCACCCCTCCCTGTAACCCCCCACCCCCAACCACGCCCCTGCCCCTCCCCCAATCTGTCACAAGCTACGTTCATCACAGTACTGGTTCTAATCCCTCTGCTCCTGCCCCGATACTAAGCTTTGCTATTTAGCACTGTTGCACACAAAGGACAGCCTTCAGAAATCGAGCCCTGTCAGCAGTACCCCCAACAAGAATGAGTAGTCCTGGGCCTTCGCCACATTCCAACCAAGATATGGGTATGAGAGAAAATAACATAGGGGGGCTATGATAAAGCCATCTCAACGCCCACTCGCTCGGGGTAACCCATATTAAAATCGAAGGTGCTGGTTTCAGCAGCACCTGGAGGGAGAAATGCCTCAGCTCGCATTAAAGACGAGAATTAGAATAGGAAAGCTGGAATCTATAGACCAGAGGAGAAAGACATAAAAACTACCTTTCCCCACTCCCAGTCAGAATCCGGTAAACAGGGCCTCCATGAGAAATTGAGAGTGCTGCCTCTCAGCTAATCAATGCCCCTATTAGAACCCTCGCGAGTAGAGTTTCCCCGCAAGTCCCCAGAGGTAGGAATGCCCTCTAGTGGTCAATTCCCTGATCCAACCCAAGTGGAGGGCGAGATGGAGAAAGCCCAGGACCATCACAACAACAGCCTTAAAGGAAAAAATGAGAAGTTAGCCCAAAACCAAACTGGGCCCTTTCAACCCCCAGCAAAAATTGTCACCAAAAAACCCTGGCTCGCAACCCCCCCCAAGAAGGCTCGAGACCCCAGTGTCCTTTACATCGGGCCACTATAGACCCATTATGAAACGGAAAGAAAAGAAGGAACGGGGTGGCCTGCAGTGAAGCCCCAAGTTCACTGCAATCTATGCAGTCGCCTGAGTCTTTAGATTCTTAAGATTTCTCCGAGGAAAGAAAAATGAAAGTTCAAGGTCTTGGCTCCGTGCAATACTCGATACTACACCACCACCATTCAAGGGTCTTTGAAGAGATCAGGCAACATGGACTTAAGGCTCCTCAGGGTTTCTTCAGGGTCTTCATAGCTTTTCCAGGATCCGTTAGTTGAAATCTGTAGTCTAGCTGGATAACTCATTCTGAACTTCAGGCCTGCAGAAATTAGCTTGGAAACAATAGGGTGAAATGCCTTGCATTTCATGTGGACTGAGATGGGTAGATCTTGGGAGATTCTCAGCTTTATATGTTCCCAGTGAACCTCTTGCAGGGCACGCACTTTTTGTAGAAAATGTTGTTTCTCCAGATAATTCAGGAACCGACACACGATGGGGTGGGGGTGGGGTTCCTCAGGGGGTGGCTTAGGCCGTAAAGCCCTGTGGGCATGCTCTATAATGTAGCCAGAGCCAAATGGGGATGGGCCTGCCACCCGCTCAACCAATTTCCAAATAAATGCCTCGACATTTTGGCCTTCCTCTCCCTCCGGTAAACCGAGAACCACCACATTATTTCTTTGGCTCCGACCCTCTAGGTCCTCGAGCTTGGCTTCTAGACGAGACATTTTCTGGTGCATTGAGACCAGTTCAGGGTCAAGACTACCAATTCTTTTCTCAATAGAAACAATTTGGGCTGCATTGTCGGAAACAGACAATGAGAGCTCATCTAATTTTCTGGATAACGACTTCAAGTCTATTGCCATATCCTTCATTTCCTCTCGAAAGGGTTTAAATTCCTTGAGAAATCTGACCAGCGTTAGAGGTTCCTGGTCACCACTTTGGCTCACGAGATCAGAGCTAGAACCACCCTAGGCCCTGGATTTCTTACGGGCCTTCTCGGGAGTTGCTGGAGGGGTATGCTTCTGTGGGGCTTTCTTCATATAAGCTTCCATCTGCTTGAAAGATAACCAGACCAGATTGCAACAGCTATTGTACAGCGTAAAAACATAGAAACGAGAGAAAATAATAAAATAGAGCACCAAAATGAGCCAAATAAGAGACGGGAAGTGGGAGCTGCTTGAGGGAGCTGCTACTCAGCACCCTGCATCACGTGATCTCCCTCTTTGTTGGCTAGATTTCTTTTGGCGGCCATTGTCTGGGCCACTTGATAGGCATGGTTCAATTAAGCTTTCAGTTTTTGTACATATTGCAGGTAATCTTTGGCTTGGACCCCCATCGGGAGAAATCCCAAAACAGACATCAACAGGCAGCCGGGCCTCTCTCTCCCGAACATGAGGCAGTAGGGAGAGAACTTGGTAGCATCATTCTTCATGCAATTGTATGCATGTACCAAGGTGCTAATCTGCTGACTCTATTTATGTTTATCTTTTGGGTGGAGGGTGCCTAGCATGTCTAGCAAGGTGCGGTTAAAGTGTTCTGGTTGAGGATCCCCCTACTGGTGATATGGGGTGGTTCTTGACTTTCGCATCCCCCCATAGAGAGAGCATTTCTTTGATTAGCCGACTCTCAAAGTCCCGGCCCTGATCAGAGTGAATTCGCTGGGGAGCACCATAGTGGACGAAGAAAGTTTCCACTAGCACCTTGGCCATGGTAGATGCTTTTTGATCTTTGTTGGGAAAAGCTTGCGCATACCATGTGAAATGGTCTGTAACCACTAGCACATTGCCAATGTTTCGCTAATCAGGCTCTAAACTCAAGAAGTCTATGCAGACAAGTTTCACTTGGGTGCTGCTAGTAATGTTGAGAAGGGGGGCAGCCCTCTGAGGCAGGACTTTTCTCTGCAGGCAGCGACTACAAGTCCTTACATGCTGCTCAACATTGGCCCCCATCTTGGGCCAGTAGAATTGAGATCGTACTAGGTCAAGGTTCCGGTCGATACCGAGGTGGCCCATATGATTGTGGAGGGACCTCAGTACCAAATCTTTGAAGGCTGTGGGCAGGACCAATTGTTGCTTGTCTATTTGACCACCTTGACCTACAGTCTCTCTATACAACAACTGATTAAGCAACTTCAACCTGGGGCCTTCTTTAAACAATAAAGTGGTTTGCAGATCAAAGGAACGCAACTTGGACACATCTTTTCCTGCACGAAGGGCGTCAAGTGCTGGCTGAATCATAGGATCTCAGGATTGAGCCTATTCAATGCTGTCATTGTCAAACTGAGGTAGTGCACTAATATCTAGAGCAGAAAGTGGCAATACGCAGCCGGTATGCAGGTGTCAGAGGGGTCCAAGCAATCTACTAAGCAGTCTGCTGTGTCCGTAGACATCTGTTCATTTCTATCAAACTTTTGATTCAATGCTCGGATATCATGTTCAGACAGCGCGACCCAGTCGCTTTTGGAAATGGGCCTCCGGGATAGGGCATCAGCATCAATATGATTCAGGCCTGGTCTGTATTCGATAGCATAATCATATGTTGGCAATGCAGAAAGCTACTGGTGCCCCATGGCATCTAACTTAGCTGAAGTCTGTACATAGGTCAATGAGTTATTGTCAGTCCTCACCAATATGTTTGCCCCATAGAGGTAATCATGAAACTGGTCAACAATGGCCCATTTTAACGCAAGAAACTCCAAGTTGTACACTGGGTAGTTTCGCTCTGACGGGGTCAGGCTCCTACTAACGAATGCCACTGGTCTGAAACCATCCTCATGGTCTTGATAAAGTACAGCTCCTAGACTATGCAGACTGGCGTCAGTATACAGCACATAGGGTTTGGTGGGATCAGCATAAGCGAGGATGGGTGTGTGGGTGAGCTGGTATATGACTTAGTGGAAAGCTGCTTCACAGTCAGGCGTCCAATGGGACCCAAAAAGTTCACCTGGGTGTAAATATGCTTTGCCTGGTTCTTTGATGGACCCTTTTTTGTATTTCCAATTGGTAGGAGGGTAACATTGGGTAAGATTCAGGAGTGGCCGATTCACTTTGGAATAATCCTTTATGAACCGGCGGTAATAGCCACAGAATCCCAGGAAACATTGTAGTTCTTTCTAATTGTGGGGCTGGGGCCAAGTAGTTAAGGCTTCAACTTTACTAGGATCAGTCTCTATCCCCTCTGTAGACACTATGTGCCCCACATACTTCACAGAGGTTTGGAAAAACTGGCACATTTCAATGGACAGCTTGAGGCTGAAATCTTCCAGTCGGTCTAGTACTTTGAACAGTCAACTCTCATGTTCCTCTAGGAAGCTCCCAAACACAATGACATCATCCAAGTACACCAGGCATTCCAGCAAATTCATGTCTCCCACCGCATGTTCCATCAGTCGCTGGAAGGTGGCTGGGGTGCCCGATATCCCCTGTGGCATTCTCAGGAATTTGTAGAACCCCAAAGGACAGATGAAGGCTGTCTTCTCATGGTCCTCCAGAGCCATCGGAATCTGGTAATATCCACTGCGAAGAGCCAACACCGAGAACCATTTGCTCCCATTCAAACAATCCAGAGCATCTTGTATACGGGGCATGGTGTATTGATCAGGGATGGTCCACCGATTCAGAGTTCGATGATCAACACACATTCTCACAGATCTATTCTTCTTATGCACAACCACAATGGGAGAAGCATATGGGCTCCTGGATTCTTGTATCACACCAGCCGCGAGGATTTCCTGCAAGTGTCTTCTCACATCGTCTGTGTCTGCAGGGGTTAGGTGTCAAGACCTCTCTTGAAATGGCCGTTCATCATGCAGGCATATGTGATGCTCCGCACCCTGGACACATCCCACATCCCATTCTTTCAATGAAAGCACTTGATCTCTCTGGGCAAGTTTCTGGCTAATTCTAGTTTTTCATTCAGCTGGCAACGGGGAGTCACCAAAATCAAACAAGTCAAGAGTCACTCTATCTGTCTTGCCAGGGTGCTTGTTGCTGGGCAACACTTCAGTGTCTGTGCAGTGTACCATAGCTAGGGTGCATCCTCTGTTCACCCGGATCTCCCAATCTGACACATTATGAATCTGGACCATCACTCATCGTGCATAGGCATAGGCATGAGCAGGCAAGATGCTGGGTTAACCAATAATTCTTTGGGCAATTTTCCATCTGCTGGCATGTCCAACATCAGTATTTTGTTCTTGACATCTTTGTGGAGGCAGGCCTCCCCTTGAATGGTACACTGGGCATTAGGGGCCAGTACCATTGAATCAGGATCCTTCTTCCAGATGAGCCCTACCAGTTCATCCTGGTCCACTCCCTTGGGGTTCTGTTGCAAATCATAGGCCCTCTTGATCACAGCGGGAATTCTTAGGGCCCTCCCAGTCCATCACCCTTGTTTCTCACGACAGAGTTGTGCCAATCTCCCAAACATACGGGCGTTGGTCCCAATTAACAGGGGAACCCCATCATACAGTCCATTAGGGGACACACTAAGGCCAGTGTTTCGACTTGCTCCTCTTCACCAGCTACAGCTGCAGTAAATGACAACCAGAGGCGGACATTTCCTAGGTAGGGATAAGACTTGTCGCTCAGTCCCCACACATGTAGGCCTTCCAGGGATTGTAAGGGCACAGCAGATAAGTGTTTGTCATAAAAGTCCTTAAATACAATGGTCACTTGTGACCCACTATCCAGCACAGCCCGAGTAGGAATAGCATTCACAGCCATGATAGTCTCCATTGAAGGGCCCACTATTTTGGACCAGTCTGGAGGGACAGCAGCAGGGGCCTGGATGGACAATTTAGCCACAAAGGGGTTTGAGTTAGGATGACCGAAGCCTTCACTGCGGTCAGCACCCCTTGACCACTGATTCATTTTCTGAAGCTCTCCTTGAAGCCGGTTCACCACTTTCTCTAAGTCTTTCTGAGACCGGCATTCCCTCTTCATATGGCTATGCTTTTCACAGTTGTGACAAATGACAGACTCTTGGGTCATCCTTGGAGAGAATATTGCATGAGGAACCAAAGCAGTAGCAAGGGATCGGGGTCCAGTATCTGCTTGCAGTGGTGAGAGGGTACAACATGTCTCAATAGTTCCTTTAGGGTGGTAGTCAATTCTTTGAGTTCAGCCTGGGAGCTACCCTCGGTAGAGGATGCCTGAGGGTGCACCCCCACCTCCATGGCCGTCACGTCCTGAGAGGAACCAGAATCTTGTTCCATGGGAGGAACTCTTGCAGAGGTGCCCACCTTCAACTCTCAGACTTCCTTTAATAGCTCAACTATCAAAAACTGGGGTCAGGGCAGGAAGTCCTTTGCATTCTCAGAGTGCTCGTTAGGTGCCGACTTTTGCCTCTGAACCCCACTTGGATGATCACTCTCTGTCACTTACGCAGTATCAGCAGATATTGGTGAAATTCCCCCCTGGGGTCACCTTTGCTTGACTCCCCAAATTTCTTTCATTAGCTCGTCATAAGGGAAGGGGGGGCCATTCCAGTTGGTTGAAGAGGTGCAACTGAAGCAGTAACAATTCTGAAAATGGAGCAGACTTAAGGATCTGGCCCAGCCTAGTTCGATCTAATCCATTTGATGGTAAACTACCCTTTCTAAGGCACTCTTGTAGCAGCTTTTCAAGCCGAGGTACATACATAGACAATGGCTCCCTTGAGTACTGCTGGGCATTTCTTTCTGTCCACCACAGGTCCTCATCTGAATCCAGGATCCCATACACATTCTCCAATGCATTAAGATACTTCTGTGTAGTTGCTTCAGGGTTATTGGCCCGCTTGGCACACATGGTAGCCAGGGCATGACCTCAGCGGCTTTCACTCAACCTCTTTTATTTCTCCGCTTCTGAGCATTGTCATTCAAGTACTAGAGGGGCAACATAGTCTATCCAGGTCTCCCAGTCATCCTCCCCCTTGGAGGTGGGAAGGGTGTCCGAGAAGGTTCTCAACCTTCGGTAGGAGTCATGGCTAATGGAAGGTACAGATATAGGGGCCAGCATTGGCACAGGCACAAAAGGCGGGGCAGTAACAGGTGCTGGAGTGGGAAGGGGTGTTGGGGAGGGAACACCCCCAGGTGGCAGGAATAGTTTCTTAATGTCCTCTATGGTTTTCCCTTCCTCCAGCAACAACTTGGCAAATTTCTCTTCAAAAGCCGCAGATAATAAGGGGAGCTCATCCTCCCCGGGGTCTTTACTGCCTCTCGTTATCACTCTCCAGGTGGCTGGGGCCCCTTCTGGGGCAATAGTCCATGGCACTTTGGAACTGTTCACTGGGTTGCTACACTCTACTAATGCCATGAAAGTTTGGACGGTCAGATCAGCCTGTCGCCCCACCACCACAATGTTTGTTAAACATTCAGCTTTGGAAAGTACTCCTACAGCGTCTTTACCAATAGTCAAGGGAATATCCAATACAAGCAGGGCATTGTGAGGGTCAATCTCCTGCCCTATACACCACCCCACCAACTGGTGCACAACCACTTCTGTTAGGGTAACCATTTATATTTGACAATAATTCATAATTTTGGCCATTAGAAGACACGAATCCCAGTGGTGAGCCTCCAAGATGTAACCGCTAGGTGGCGTTGTCCCAAGAGCTACTACCCCTGCCTGTTTGGCTAGTAGCAGGTTAAGGAGCCTTCCACCTGGAGGTCAGGGTTGGTAGTGGTCAAGCTAACTTGGGCACAGCCCTCTGGGACACTATAACCCCCCCTTTCCCCTCTAGTGGCTTGAACACTGTACAATAACCACTTTCACAATACCCCTGGTACACCACACAAGTACCCACACTGTTTGCACTTACCACCAGGGCTGATTCCTCTGGCTCGACCCTGGGGACCCCCTGTAAAACAAGGTTATGCACAGCAAATACAACCATACAGTACTTTGAGCACAAACTAGAACCACAGTCAGATTACATGCAGAAAATGTTACAGTAGATCTGATTTATTCAGGAGACTTGAACAAGGGAGGGGCAAAATCAGGCTAATTAGCTTAAAGGTTATATAAATCAAGAAGTTATGCATGTGCTTTGAGTCCCCCCACACAGTCCAGTTCTGGGTACCCAGGTGAAGAAGAGATGGGCTAGCCAGGACCGTTGCCCGGGGTTGCAGCTGGTTGGGGCCCTGTGATGGAAAACACAACATGCACAGTACACAATATTTGTAATCTGGAGCTAGAGGGCTCAGTTCATAAAGGAAATGAAACAACAAGACAATCAGACGACACACTCAGATTAAGCTGTTGTTGCAGGGAGCTACCCTGGTATTTACTCATGATACCCAAGACTGGACACAGGCTGGACGAAAATCGAGAATGCAGGTGGTTGATCTGGAATGCCAGGAGAAGCAGGGCCCACGCGAGTCACAGTGGCTGCATTCCTGTTCAAGCATGGAGTAGGAGGCTGATCCCCAGGCAGGTCTCTCATCGATGGCTTCTCTGTGCAGTGGGTAGTCTGGCTGGGCCAGTCTGGCAAGGCCCAGACTGCATGGAGACAAATTCGGATGCAGTCCGTTTTGGGCTGGATACAGCTTCCAGCAAGCAGAACACAGTTCACACAGTGGATCACTAACTCACCACCCACTAGCAGCAAATAACACATTTACATGTAAGGGAATTCTACTGTACCAGGCAAAGCGCTCCCCAGTCACAATCGCAAAGTCTCTGCACACACCAGGAGCTTAGGGATAGCTATAACTCCTGACAGGCCGATCGCATTCAGCAAAATCTTCTGTCTTCTTCAGGTTGAGCCTGGCCCACTTCAGTAGCTTACTTTAGTCACACAAACTTGGATTTAGTCCAAAATAATTCTCTTCTCTCCCTCCCAGGAGCAGCAGGCAGACATGCAAGCCAAAAACTCAGCCTTTCCACAGTTCTCCCATGTGAATGTACTCAGAATTGCTCTCAAAAAACACTTGAGCTCTTCTCATTTCACTTCCCAGCTCAGAACTAACTGAAAACTACAAGCAGCCTGAGACCTCCCCAAGATCCAAAAGGTTTGGTTGTCTGATTTGGCTGTCAGCCAAAGCAAGAGCTCCTCCTTCAGTTACAAAAAGGCGCAAAACAAAAAACAAACTACATTTTCTACAGATTTTGAATTCAGACAGCTCCTGTAGTCTGGCTACATTTTAGGTCCCACCAGAACTGATTGGTCCAATTTGCAGTCCAGGACCAAGATACTGGAGACAAACAAAACAGTCCTTGCTACAAAGAAAGCAGGTTAGACAAACTACATTATCATTATCACTCTAAATGATTTTCAGCAAATAGTTACATCTTTCAACAGAGCTCCATCTCAGATTACTTATGCTGTAATCAGGCAGCTCTTAAAGAGACAGCACACAGAGGCCACACAGGCTCTGGCAATCACATTTAAACTGCTAAAACACAGGACACCAGCCTGGCAGTGAGCATTTAGGCAAGCTCAAGGAAGACTTTTTGGGAACCCCCATTTGAAGGGGGGGGTTACACTGATATATTAGATTCTTCCTATCCAAACCTTAACATCAGCTTTCATGAATCACTTGTATGTTCTTTCATGTAACTAATTCTGGGTCACCCCTAATAAAGATACTTTGGTTCTAGTGGGTCTACCAGGTTACCAAAAAGCAATAAATAAGTATATAAATCAGTAAATATAAACATGCATGCTGTTTTTTTCCAAATGAAACAAAAGCGCATACAGTATACTGCACTTATATTTTTTGTACAGAAAATAGCTGAAATGCAGTTGTAAAATACTGTGTAAATATGATTTATCCTGAGTGCAGGTGATCTTGTGAAATCATGTTATAACTGTGGTAGAGGCTTACTGACTTGTGAAGTTAGATGTCGTCTAAATGATTCAATTCTGAATTTTGCCTCATGTTGTGTATACATCAGCAGTAGAAGAAAACAAGCTCTGATGAGTGCAGAATACATGCATAAGAGGCAGCAGTCCGACTCCAGGCCATCTGTTTTATTAATCAAAAGAGACTGTGCTTTCTGGCTGCCTGATGGTACAGTATATTATTTCACAATGTTATGTCAGAGTGGTATTCGACTGCCTTTTAGTTGTCACTCAAGCGGTTTATAGTCTGCTCAACTCCAGGAGAATGCACCATTTTGACTGAGTTTTCCCAAAAACGTTTTGAGAGCAAAAGGTGAGTGAGACATTATTAATAGTAGCTTATACAATGCAGTCATTGCTGTATGTTTGCCTTAGCATTCTGCTGCCTTTTAGCAGGCTGTGAAGCTGCTTCACAGCCTGCTAAAAGCAGCCAGAATGCAACACATGGCCTACATTTTTAAACTTTTTCTGGGGACACATACCCCTATACTCCTTTAGAGAGGTTATGATTTTATGCCCCTCCAGAAATGGTCTTTGCATGACACCCCTGGCTATGACTTACTGGAGCGACTAAATACCTATTGGTACACAATCTATTGTCTCCCCTTTTAGCCCTCAGTCAGGTCTTGAAAAATCGAATTTAACCCAAATTGCATTCAGTGTGTGTATTTCCTCTATTTTCTTTCCAGTCATCACAATGTTCTGAGATCTGTGTTTGAGCCAGAGCATCCTTCCTCATGGCTCAACCTCTGCACCTGTCTTAATCTCTATGCGCTATGCCTCAGTCTGTTTTTTGTGACACCAGAATCATTTCCATGGCAATATACACTGATGAACTGTAGCATATAGTATGGCATATTTGGGGGGAAAATGTGAAAAGTTTTAAGAATTGTGCTTATTAACTGCATGAGCCTATTAGAGTCTGTGTGGTTTGGCAGGTAGCCCACTTGCCTCTAGGTCAAAACAAAGGTACTGAATTCCCACACTGGATGCTTGAGATCGTACCTTGTAGTGTGGTACTACAGCAGAGCTCCCCAAATAAAACTGCCATCATTCAGTTGAGATAAAAATCTACAGTGCAGTCCCCCTCCTCATGGTTCATTTCTGCTCAACTTCCAGGTGGAAGAGAAAGAGGGATGTAGTCACCAGTAAACCAAATCCTAAGTTGGTATCCATAAACCCATTACCCAGTATTCCAAAATTAAAAAAAATGAATTTGAAGCTAATGTCGATATTGATAAGATGGCTGTATGAGAATGTAGGCAAGACAAAGCAAGGACATTTTATTGATCTAGCACCATATCCCTGGAGCCCAGGGCATGTAACAAAAGGGAAACACACAAGAAACAAACAAAAACATCACACTGTAATCAAATAACAATAAATAAATAAATTAAGGAATAAATAAATAAATTAATAATGAAATCTTACAAAGGTACAATATTTTAGATGGTTAATCAGTGCCAAAAGCCCGAATAAAGAAAGAACATTTTAGTCCCTTCTTAAATGTCTTCACCGAGGGGTACTCCTAAGGTGGAAGGGTAGTGAGTTCCAGATCAATGGGGCCACTACTGAGAATGCCCTATGACCTGACTTTCAGGTGAGATCTCAGGATGGCTAGTAGTAACTCCTCAGTGGAGCAGAGTGAGTGGCCAAGAGTATAACAAACCAAGAGATCATTAAAGCATCCACGTAACCCCTGTCCTGCACAGTTCCGTTTGCCCTGATTCAATTCGGGAGCTGAGGCAGTAATCCTCTGATTATGACATCACATTCTGTTGCTATGAAACTAGTCTTGCTATCACAAGAAGAGGATTATGACCTTGGCAGCCTAAGCAGCATAAAGACAAAATGTACTTTAAGCTAAGAAAAAAAAAGTAAAGGTATCATGTTAGATGCACATTTCTTTATTTTTGTAATGCTCCTATCGCTAACTTGTTCCTTTCTACTGGCCCACTGAGTCCCATAACATGGCTTCAACTGGACCTACCTCACCTCTGTATTCCATGGCTTACTCTCAAGGGCAGGGCCATTGGGATTCCCCGAGCCCCTTCGAAAAAATGGATCCAGTAGAGGGGGTGTCTATGTTAGCAATGTGGGGTATGTGGGAGGCTGACTTCATCCTGCTCATTCAGGGTGTTTCTTCATTCTCTCCCTGTTCCCTAAGGACATTGGTGATCAGATTGAGTAAGCACATGAATGCAAGGGTGCTTAGCATGGCACTAGCCAATGTCCTTCTTATCTTGTAGCACTGCCGGCTGCTCCACCTCTGGTCAACCAGCTTATGCTCACATGGTGGTGGCTGTTTTTCCCCCTCCATGGTGGAGAAGAGTGTCCACTGGGATGTTGGATCCTCCTCCCCTGGCCAGCCCCCAACTACCCTGGCTTATTCCCGAACCAGGGTTACAAGGGTTGCAAGTGGTAGCACTATCACTGTGCTGACAGGCAGGCATGAGTGCATCATTAGTTGTAGGAACAGAATGACTTGAGATTCCTATTTAGTTTATAAATTAGGATCTGCAGATGCCAGTTGGGATGTGTTTATTGATGATGGGTGCCCTTTCTTAAAAGATTGCACAGTGCTATTCAAAATGTATAAAGAGTACCCTGGTGTCTTAGTCAACACTTTCTCTCTCAATAAAGCAGGTTCTAAGCTGGCTCCATGGTACCGAGTGGTGAGGAACCCATTTGGCACTCTGGCAACCTGGGTTCACACTCTGAGCAGTGGTGTACAGTAGCTTGAAAAATGAAGTCTGTTAACCAGGACCCTTTGGTGCCTCTTTGCCACCCCCATTGAAAAATATCCATATTTGTAACCTAGAGTCCGTATACACCCCATGTTGTACTTCAGAAAAAAGTGTAGTAAGCAACAAATGCAACAGTACTTAATTGTATGCATATGTCATTATGTTTAATTCAACCAGAGTACAACATTTGTATTAAAGCAGTAGTGTGGAAATCAGGCAGATGGAGTAACCAAAATCAATGTCTGGGGCCATGAATAGCACCCCCCCAATCAACTTGTATGCCAGGGCTTACTTGAAGTATATGTTACTACACCCATGACCCCAAGCCCAGGACGTGAAGAGCAGAGTCCAGCAGGGAGGGTCACAGAGCTCCTGACTGGATGTTCGCCTCCCAGGGAAGGGTTCAGTGATGTCTGCTTGTAGAGGGATTCCAGGTAGCAAGCTTGTGGTAGAGCATGTGGCATGGATGGCCATACATTGAGCTCCTTCCTGACCCAGGATGTAGTGTTAGACATGACCTGAAGGAAGTGGTTAGGGCCATGAAGAACATGAAACTTGGCCAGCTTGGCTGCTTCAGATGGTGTCTATCATACGCCTAAGCCCCACCATGCCACCAGACCCTGCTTGGAGATATGCTTGATGCCTAGCCCTGGTCTCAAAGACTCCAAGTTGCTTCTGCCACCTCTCTATTCACTGGGGAGATGATGGGGTCCCTTTGGAAGAGATAGACCCAGATCTCAAAGATCTAGGGCAACCCATGGAGTCAGGAGGTGTGCATTGGTGCCCGACGTGAGTTCAGCAGCAGAGGTGTGGACTGTTTGGAAGACCAGAAGGAGAGAAGCACCAGTGGCCTTGGGAAGGAGGTAAAAATCTATTAAAAAAGCACAGGTTCTAAGTACACTTCTAATGCATCTCCATGCAGTCACCACCACTGTCTTTGTAAAGTGCTCTAAGATACATATGTTTGAAATGTATTATATAATATGTACAAAAGTTTAATTTTCTTTTTTTGTTGAAAAGGACAATTTGCAGTAATTGTCTTGAGATGGAGCTGTGAGTTAACCTAATGTACTTGCACAGAATTAAGGTACTGTATGCTGTGTACGAAAGGAATTTGGGATTCACTTCCCCGAGAAAACATCTGTAGTGATGTGAAATGTGTCGGTGGAACTGTGTGAACCTCTGCCTTTATCTGATGTACATCTGTTATGCCATGTCATTAATAAACAACATTTTACTGAACATTTTATTCTTTGTTTAAATCATTTGGGATTTGAGAGTGCACTGCATCTGGTTTGGTTTTGATATTGCTGGCCTTTGAGCCTTATGGGGAAGCACTCCAGTGATCACAGTAGCGTGGTCCACGTTTTCATTTTGTTTTGTTTTGCATTGCTGGTGCCAGGTAGTGCCTTACATTCACATGGTACTCCAAATGTAATTATTTATTACTTATTTCAAGTGTTTTCCCAGAAGAGACATACTGAGATGAAAACAGCTCATTTCCAGATGTGTCTCAAATAGCGGTGCTCGATTAATGCTTCTGTGGATCTGACAAGCCTCCATTGGCTAGTGCTGGTATCTATCTCTCAATCTGACTGTCATCTGACTGAAGTCAGACTCTGGATCCATAGTCGGACAGTTGTAGATCTGAGGCTGGATCCACAGATACCTTGGATACTTGCTGTGGATCCTAGCAGGTCGGATCCCTGCTCAGATATATGTGTCATCTGAGATCATCCAAAATCTAGACAAAATGATGGTATCTGACCTGGTAGGATACTATCTGCAACAACAGTCCCAAAATGCTTTGCAGTCAATGAATAGATGGTAGCGGCCATCAGATGCACTCAAGGATGTGAAGTAAGGTTAAGGAATGCTCAAGGGTAAAGGGGTGGAGAGAGAGAGAGAGAGAGAGAGAGAGAGAGATGAGGGCGGTTAAGCAACTTGATCAAAGACACACAATAAGTAAGTGGCAGTGGTGGGATGCAAACCTGGGTCCTCAGGTTCAGAGCTGTGTGCTCTAACCCACCAGGCTGCACTGCCTCATATGAACTAATAATACACTAACACTTCTGCACTAAAGGGCCCTTGTGCTGTTTCTGTGCTTGTGATATTTTAGGAGTTTTCATGTAGGACTCTGACATCACTACACAGAAACAGGAGGAGGAACAGATGGTCTGTGAGGGAGAAAGCTGTTATTGCTGCAACAGAACACACATCTAATAATTAGCAGTTATTAAAAATTAATACAGAAATATAAATTAAAGGTGACTGGATTCTGAGTATTTTTTTAATTAGTCCTGTTGAGTAAGAGGCTTTTTAAAGCAATAATGCAAGAAAGAGTCTGTTGTTTAATTTCAAAACAAAGAGCTAGTCTACTGCCTAAAACTGATATTAGTTTTTAAAAGCAGTCAAACATTACTGTTTATATCTGAGGTACTTTTTCTTTTCCCTTTGGTTAATTAGAAGATTGCTTACCTGTTGTTAGCAGGAGTGATGTGTGGAACAGCACTTTGTCTGGCAGCTATCTAGCTCGGTTCCCTCACTACATCATCAGCGCTGTGACCTCACTGTCTGTGACATCACTGCTGCTTAGGAACAACCACTCAGTAGCTGTCTGGTCAGTCACCTGTGATGGCATTGTCAGTGAAATCACAATGCTGATGATGTAGTGTGTTGTGGGGGGGGGGGGATAGCTATTGCTATGTTGGTTGCCAGGCTGAGAGCTATTCCACACATTCAGCACAATATTATCACATAGAAAACCTTCTAATGAACAAAAGGAAAAAGAAAAATACTTCAGAAATAAAAAGTTACAACTGACTGCTTCTTAATAATGGTATCATTTTCCTGTCTGTCTGTCTTGGTTCCACTGGCTCTTTAAAATGTATTGATGTAGAGCAAACTGAGCACTTAGCCCTTTTACAGTTGCATCCACGTGAACACATACAGCACAAATACAGTAGTTACTAAAAACATTATTACATAGTAACTGGACTCCTTTTACTATCTCATTATATTTCACAGCATTATTTTAACATTATCAGAAATTTTAAATGTTTTTGTGGCATTTAAGTGTTTCTTCCACAGGGCCACACTCCCATTTCATGGCTGCATGGATGGAGATCCGCAGACATATTGCTATCATTCTGGGAAAGAGCACTATGGAAGCATGTGACCGGACAGTGCTCCGGCATGCTTCCACTGTGCTCTGGCACAGTTCCAGTGGGTTGTGTTGTAATGACCCTTCCCCTCCACGGGCCGCATCAACACACACCCTTTGTGGGGCACTACTTTTTTTTCCTGCAACTACAGAAGTGATGGCCACCATGCCAGAGATGGCCACTGACTCAAACTGCGCATGCAAGAGTATTGCGCATTCACAGTTCTGTTACAGTGACCATCTTGGATACAGCAAGCTCTGGCATGGTGAGAGCTCTGAGTATTCTTTCACTCGGTCTCGCTGCTCTGAGCAGCCATATTGGCTCTGAGCAGATGTTGTTCTCTCTGGTGTAGCTGATTCACACTGCAGTTGCTTTCTATCTGTCTTCAGGTCTGGTCTCTCAGTCCCTGCTTTATTGGTGCTGACAGATGCTTGAATGTCACTTTCTTATGTAAATTTTTATAGCTCCAGAATCTCTTATCATTCAGTGGGATGGCTGACTATATGTAGTGCTTACGTGAATAAACATTTGGCCTTGATCTCCTCTAGTTATTGCCATGCATGGTAGAAGTGCCAAGAGAAGCTAGCTCTTAAGGCTAAAGGAAATATGAAGTATGAAATTTGAATAGAGACCAAAAGGTGACTATCTGGAGACAGAAATGAACAACTTCCTCCAGCTCATGGAGTTAGTACCCAATGTACTCATGAGAGTAAAGCCCTCTGTTGGGGGAACCTCTGGGGAATCATGGTGCTGGGTTTGCACTCCCTCTGGGCTTACTAGGAGGAGATTAACTTAGATGCTTTATTATGTTCTGTTACGTGTCTTCTAATGTATAACTCATAGTAAGAGGAAGACATGTGGCCCAAGAGTTTGATGATATGGTGAAGAATATTCTTTTTTGATGCTGTGGGAACTGTTCCAATGTGGAATCAGTGACTACAGTAGTTGAAGGGTTCTAAAGTCAAAACGGTGATGAGTCCTCAAATGAGGTATGAACCAGCATGTTATCCTGGGGGCCTTCTTTTGTGCCATGATGAGAGAAAGAGGTATAGTTGAAGGGACCTGAAAGGCTACCAGTTGATCTAGTATTGTGACTGGGCACCATTGGTTATAGGTAGGATAGCAGGTAATAGTTCATTTGACTGATGATTTGTCATTGAAGTCTGAAACTTCAGAATACGTGTGTTGGATGACTTGGCAAGACTGGATGTAGATAAATAGTACTTGGGGAGAAATACTGATACTGATGCAGATATTCTCCAGGTCTTAAGAAACAGTAAAAAGCTTAGTGACATACTGTACCTAACTGGAAAATCAGACCAATCGACGGGCTGAAGATGCCGAATCTCAGGAGATTGATGAGATTTTAGAATAGAATGAAATTGATAGGTTGCCTTCCAAAGGGTTTCTTAGATGTTATCTTTTTTTTGAAACTTTGAATAAATAACATAATTGGAGGACTTCAAAGAAATGATGAATAATCAGGTAGACTTACTGAAAGGTGAAACTGGATCTCTGTGTATATTGCTTGATGGAAGAAATGGACAAGAGTGTGGGGAATGTAAGAGTTTAAAAGTTTTGCATGGCACAGAAGTTTGAGCATTTGGTCCAAGCTGTTTGGCACATTAGTCTGGAAGGTGGAGCGAGGGATTGCCAAATTATATTATTGGCTTCAGTAAAATAGCCATTTACATCACCATTAAATCTTGGAAGTCCTGTGATGTGGTATTATAAAAATCTGTAGTAGGGGCCAGAAGTTCGAAGGTCTAGAATTCAAAGCATGAAAAACAATTTGCTGCAGTATTGTCAGCACCAGGAAAGTAGGCACAATGCATGAAGAAATAGTGATAAATGGACACCAAGGTTAATCTCTGCAGGATGTTTATGATCATAGGGGAAGAGAAACAACCTTTGCTGATGATAGCTGCAGTACTGTAGACTGCAGATTACATGCTGATGGAGCGGTTAGTCCAAAGATGAGTCCATGTGATGGCTGCTGCTATGATAGGATACATTTTGAGTAAAGATAATGTAGTACCGAACCAAGGGATGGCATAAATGGCTGCAAGCCATAGATCAGCGAACCAAGCATGGTTAAATATAGCAGCATACCAAAAGATGTAGTGATGTCTGCAAAAACATAATGAGGAGATGGGGAACGATCCTGATACCACTTCAGTGTGACAAGAAATGGCACCACATTGCTTAGCCTGGTATGACAGTGGATGTGATGGTAATATGATGGTCCAGTAAGTGTACTGATGAGACTAAAATATGCACGCTTCAGGTGAAGGATCTGCCTTGTGGTATAATGTGCATAATAAAATCGAGGTCTCAGAGTAATGAGAGGAGCTTTCTCTTGGTGCATGAATATCGGGTGGTAAAAAAGGAGACAAGAGAGGAAATGTGGTCAAGTTTATCTTGAGGTGGTCAAGCTTCCATGAGAAATGAGTCTAATTCTGTGCCAAGAAATTTGGTATGCTGTTGCTACGGCAAAAATTTTACCACGAACGACAGTACAGCGACAGGTCGCAGTAATGTCAGCGAAGGACCCCACTATTGCTTTCTGGGTGTCTTGCTCCCCCTCCCTGAATCAACACCGGCTCGGAGTTGATTATTTTAGTCATGGGGGAATAGGGGGCAGAGCCCCCCACATGGGGGGTTTGGGAGGGCAAAGCCCCCTGAAGAAAACACAGTCTCATGTGACTAGCTTTATGCTGACCACAATTATGGGCACCATAAAGGTGTCGCTGTAATGTCAGTCGACAACAAATTTGTCGACCGACTGTCATGGATCCAAGAAATTCCAGGGTAGTAGCAGGGCCTATAGTCTTATTGGCAGCGAGAGGAGTTTGTAATGATTCGAAGAAGTCATTGAGGCATGTGATACCAGCAGCTAGAGGAGCATTTGGTGGACTGACTAGCAGAAAGTCATCCAAAAGGTAAAGAATGAGAGGCTGTTAGTAGTTATTTAAGCCAATCCAACAGAAAGATTTCAAAAAATATATTGAAGAGTTTTGGGATACTCTTGCAGCCCACAGTCAATCAGACTGAAAGTAATATTCTATTGATTTATTAATTAGTTTTTATTTGCCAGGTAACAGCCCTAGAAAAAGTAATTGCTTATTTTCTGGCATGACCTGGGAGGTTACAGTAGCAGGATATGGATGGAACAATAAAACAAACAGAAAACAGTTAATGATTACTTATGTAATTACTGTTCCCTTCAACATAGGTTCAGAAATGAGAAACTGGTCCTAAACATCCCCAAAACAAATGCCATGTTACTCAGCTTGTCCCCAAAGGTCAGAAGATTTTCCCAAAACTTCACTATTTCAACCTTAGATGGAGTGAAACTGGAATTAGTTAATGAATTCAAATACCTTGGTGTTACCACCGATCCCCACCTCACATGTGATGCTCATATGACCAACACAATAAGAACTGTTCATCAAAGACTGGATCTACTGTATCATTTGGGGAGGCAGTATAGTGCAATGGTTTAAGGCTCTGAGCTGCAAATCTGGAGACCTGGGTTTGAATCCCACAGGCCACGCTTGCATACTGTGTGACCCTGAGCAAGTCACTTAACTTCCCTGTGCTCCTAGGTCGCACCTGTAAACAAGCTTTCAGCTTAGTGTGCCACTCCTGGTTAAACAATTGGAAATATATATATATATATATATATATAAAATTACCTGGCACCCAGCACCAAAGTCAGAATCACCCCAAGCTACGTGCTCCCCCTGACTGAGTATGGTCTCATCTTTGTGGGTGCTGCTCTCCTTACAATCTGAACAAAGAAAAGAGTTTTGACCCACAAGGTTGCCAAATCTGCGTCCTCACAGGGCCCACTGTCCCATCCTACAACAGCTCTGAATTACCTGGTTGATTGCTACCTGAAACCAAAACCCAATTAACCCTAGCGAATTTCATTCACAAAATTCTTTATGGAAGTGCTCCTCAATGCCTATCCAAGCTATTCATGCATGTGGACAACCCCTTCTCTCACCCTCTGCAAACAGCCTATTGAAAGTTCCATTCATGTGCAATGGGCATGGACTAGAACTCTTTCAGATAAAGAACAGTGTCATTCTGAACACCACCCTTTTTGCTATCAGACCTGTCTCTTTACCTCAAATGTTTGCTGCCAAGCTGAAAGGATTCTAAGGTCTGTACTTCTGTTGCATGAATTGTAAAACTCCATTGAATTAATGTGCTGTCTGAGTGCCTTTTGCACCATGCTGCTTCATTTTAAATTATGATACTTATGCACCTGTAGCTATTCTGTCTTGCTGTGTACTGTTCTGTACCTGGGTCATGCCTAAAAGAGGCATTTCAGTCCCAGTGCAGTGACCTGGTAATCAATAAATAAAATAAAATAATACAAAATCAACAGTTTACAACAGAGCACAAAAACAACAATATGACAAAGAATAAATAATCAATATACAAACATCATGTAAGAAAAAAATACCAATTGGTAATGGGTAGCCAAATGATAAATAAACAATATAAATCATCCCGTCAGATATCATAGAGATGTCAGAGGATGGATGATTTGGGAGGATCATGAAGGAATCTGATTTATTGACCTTAGCTAGCCAGGCTCCTTGATCCACAAATTTAATGAATCTGATAGCATCATCTATTCCTGCATAGAACATGCAGAGGAAAGTTAACAAAGGTAATGAGGGCATTGATACTGTAAAAGAAGGTAGAATAAAGAGCGGGTAAGTTGACAAGTAATCTTTTCTTCACCAAAATTTTGCAAATGGCTATACCGATGGGGCTGATTCTATACTGAGGAAAGCAGTGGATAGATAAAATGGCTGCGCAGAAACCCTTTGTCTAGCTGTTTGGTGAGTAAGTCCATGTGAAGACAAAAAAAATCACACTTCGTGAATTTTACAAAGTGTGGAACTTCCCATAGCAATATGCTTCACGAAGTATGCACTTCACACATTTACAGAGTGAAGTGCGCACTTCTCATAGTAAAAAATATGCATTAATTTGCTACTTCGAGGCTATGTTTTTACCACAAAGTGGCAAATCCAGGAAGTTATCTTCACAAAATGAAACATAGCACAAAGTGGCCACTTTGCTGAAACTACTTAAAGCATGAAGTGTGCCACTTTGTACTAACTTTGGTGCCTATGCACGAATGGGAGGGAATTATGTGCCAGAGGCACATATCCTGCCCACATAGCTCTGTGGCCCTGGACAGGTGCAGGGTGCATGGCGTTCACTACTGCATGCACTTGTGAGGCACCTGTCAGAGGTCCTGCCCCCTGGCAAGCAAGACTGCACAGGGCGGCCGGAGGTGGAGTAGTGGACCCAGCCGGCCATCCAATCAGATGCTCCATCTGGGTCCCTGAGTGGATCACTTGCATGGTACGACGCAGGTCTGGGTACGTGAATAGCACCAGCAGTCACCTAGACCCACATGGCTGCATTGGCCACAGTCCCCTGCCCCAGCCCCAAGGGCACCATGGCCCCTGCCATAGAATCACCTCTCAACACATGACCGCTCCATCCCTGAATGTCCATAAGCACCTCCCCACACATTGCAGCCCCATCCCCAATCCTGTCAACTACCCCCTGCCCCAATGCATGTCAACTTTGACCCTGGTACTGAATGTCAATCACCCCTCCAACCCTAACACATGTCAGCTCTGACCCTGGTTCTGCAAGTGATTCACCCCCCATCCAAACACATGTCAGCCCAGACCCAAGTACTGAATTACAATAACCTCTCCACACCAATACATGTCAGCCCTGACCCCAGTGTACATCAAGACTGGCTCCCCTCCGCACACACTCCGTGCTCCGGGTCACCCACTCTGATCCCTGATACTGGTGCTCCTGCAGTACCATTGGCGCACAGTGGACCCCCCCCACCCACTTGTGACACCAACAACCCCTCTCTACCACAACATCCTGGCACACTCCAGCCCACCCCTGGTGCATTGTGGTCCATGCTGTTGGGGGATCCAGCTCATCCCTGACTTGTGTGCCCTTTCTGACTGCGGCGAAGGGAGCCGTGGACCCCACTGGGGCATTAATTGTAGATTCCATCCCTTTACGTGTTCGGCTCTAAGGACGACAGGCATCATGCATCGGGCCCTTTGCCAGTGAAATTGTAACTTAGCACAGAGCTGAGAGTCAACATGGAGTTAACGTTTTGTAGAGCAGATATCCACATGTGATGGATGACATGGACATGGTAAGTATGGCAGTATGGAAGCCATCATGTTGAAAGGCCCTTCTTGAGGCTGAAAGGTAATAGATAGTGAAAAAAGGATTGAAGGTGGTGAGGATTCTTTTGACAGATGGAGTGGGCTGCACCACAGTGGCTGCAAAGGTGGAGTAATTTGCAGGGTGGTGTGGCAACATGATTTGCTGAATGTTTTGCAGATAGTGCTGCCAGCTGAAAACACATAGAAAATATCCTGAGAAGTTGAGGGAACAGAAGATGATGATGATGGTGTGGTGGCTACATCCTAAATTGTGAAAGGGCATAATATGTTGAAGTGTGAAAAGGTGCTGTATATGGAGCAGGACAAGGAACACTGGCCAGCGAAGTGACGACAGAAGAGCTAGTTATCTAGGCAGGGTGGCCTAGCTAATCCTGGTGCTGAAGTGAGAAAGTGGCACTGCTTCTTTAGTTGAGAATGTTTTATGGTAATCATAGACAAAAGTACCTCCATAGTGGGTGACCAGGTTGACTGTAATATATAAATAGGAATCAAGTTCCTTGTGACTGGATAATAGGCAGAAGAGAGTCTACCTCAAAAGATAATTAAGGGCAGCAAAAAATTCAGGAATAGTCAGCTTCCTTGGTAACCAGTATTTTGGGGGGCTTTTGGTACAATGGAAATATCACTTCTGCACATTACTGTAATCTCCATTTTATCATGGCATGAAATGAGGAGGGCTAGGATATTTATGTTTTTCCCTTTAATTAAGTTCTTCCTGAAGTGATTAGGGATTAGGTGAGCAGGACATAAGAAGGAAGAAATGGCAATAAATGGTCTGTGGTGCAGGAAATGATACAGGTGTTGGAACAGTAAGTAGAGTCAACAGAGGTTGAAGACCTGGAGTGAAGTCAGCACAGGAGATGGAATAATAGGAGCAGCAGGTGAAGGTTAAGGTCCTGGAACTGGAATTGGAGTTGTCTGAGGTTCTGGTGTTGGCTGAGAAGGTACAGTATAGGAGTACATGCAGGATTGAGACCTGTTGTAGCTCTGCCCACAAAAGAGAATTTACAGGCTGTGAGGGCCCCAACAAAAAAGGATCTGATAGCAGACAGGATTCTATACCTACCATCTTTGATTGCAGAAGAACAACAGAGTAATGCATCTGGGCTATTAGGTCCCAAAGTTCCTGATATTGGGAGACAGTGGCAGTAGGAATATTTGCATATTTGTCAGGAGAAGATGACTTCCATCACCTTCTATATTGGGGACTGGGATTTGGGAGACAGTTGCAATGCCCTTCTCCAAACTTTTGTGTCACCTTGTTATCCTACTGAGGCAGAGAGACCCTCTGAAGTAAAGCCTACTAGGTCGGATAAAAGAACAAAGATTAGAGCACATGAAATCAAGTGCACAATGTGATTTATTGAGTCATGCCATATGGCAAATGACAGTACCACCTGGTGTGCTGAGCTCCTCTGGCTTTTCTACCCAGTGCTGGATAACGATATCAGTATTGGCATTTTAAGAACAAAATGCACTTTCGTATTTCTTTATCAAACAATAACTTCATTATGGCACATATACGTTCCCATCATGCACGTCATATAAAGGCTCCGCTACAAGGCTCCCTGGGTATTTTATTGACTTTAAAGGGACACTGTCAACCCCACTTGGCCTCAACGTGTCCCTAGTTTAAAAAATACATTTTAAGATTGTTCTCATTCTTTAGAGACTGCTGATGTAGCTGCTTGTTTGGTTCAGACTCCTTTTTCCTTTTAAAAAGTTAAAAACTTAGTGTCAACCATACTGGTGTTACCTCACCAAAACATGTTTGTAGACGTTTCTTGAACAACTACAACTGCACCTTTCCTGGACTCAGGAACCCCCCCCCAACACTATCTAGCTACTCATTATGCAGTGGGAGTAGATGAGACTATTGTATCGTGAGTGGCTGCACTGTTTGAGGGTGTTTCTAATATTCAGGAAGTATGCAATAAGCTTAGGTAAACAATTTGGAGCAAAACAAGGCTGGGTATAACTATACATTCCCATGCATTTTTCTTTTTTATTCCCATGCATTTCAGTTCTAATAGGCAAGGAGGCAGATTAAACAACCAGCAACATCAATGAATTTTAGAGAAGGTAAGCAATCATAAAATGTGGGTTTTTACCTAGAAATAATATGATACAAAAAAGGTCGACAGTGTCACTTTAATGGCTGGCAGGATCATCCAGATAAAACTATAGGTTCTAATAAAGTCAACACCTAAAAAAATTATTACTTTATGCAAATCTCTTGGTCTGGAACTTGAGGTCCCTACTTATTGGTATGGGGGATAACTGTTACCCTTTAAGGCACGCTATGTAGTGATCTTCAGGTCTAGTGTTGTTTAGAAATCCTGCCCCCATAAAACATAATAATAAAAGAGAAACAACAATAACCCAAATGATCTGTTAAGTTTAGCAGTGGGACTTTCTTTAATCTGGACAGTCACTCTTAAATGAACTGCATAGGGATTCTTTTACCTCACTCGTGCGTTATGGTCCTGCCCACCGTACTGAAAGATAAATTGCATATTTTGAGTCAGCTCATTGCATATCCCATGTACTGTGTGTATATATATATATATATATATATATATATATATATATACATATATATGTAATCCCCCTCTGCCCCCTCGTCTAGGGGCATACTTTCACTTTGCAGATGGTCCAAGGAGCATGGGGGGGGGGACATAGGAAAAGAGCTGTCCTACTTTTCAACGACTTCACTTTCAAGTGCACTCTTGATCTCACCACAGCAAATCTGGAGTCTCCCCAAATGCTGTCCACCAGACTAGGATCTCCATGCTGCAATCTCCTGCCTCCTCTGTGCCCCAGAGCCCCTTGGTCTCAATACAGCTCGATGGAACCCTTCTGGAATTAAACATTTTTGAAGTAAATTAGAAACATGGACGGGGTTTCTATTTCATTTTGTCCCACCTGTCTAACTCAAATAAGGAAAACATCACTACCAATTTCTTCCCAAACCAGTGTCTTTATTTAAGCTCCTGCACCCCAAATGATTCCAGGAATGCAAAGGTCTCATCTTCCACCAAATAAATAAAGCAGCTCCATGGGGCTATCTGAACTTTGTACAATTTACCCTAGCTGGACATTCTAAGCAGCACAAATGGATAACAGGCAGTACAAGCAGGATTTCATCTCTCCAGTCACTTGGATGATTTACCTAAGGACCCACTTAACTAGAAGAAACCCACAGGCTCCTAGCTCCCTGGTGCTGGTAATCCAAACTCTTTCTCTCTTTCTTTCCTGGGTTACTCACATGACCTTCTTAAAAAAGTATGGCACTGGTCGTCTGCCCATCTCCGGTGCAGGAAAGCGGGTTGCTTCCCCCAGCTTCCCCCCTGATCTTGGCCCAAATCTACTAAGGACTGTCAGGGCTTTTTCCTCTGACCCAGGCCCTGTAACCCAACCTTCCTGGCTTCACATTGAACCTGAACCAGCCTGGTGCTACCAAACACACGGCTCCAATCCCACGTCTACAGCTCAACTCTCTCTGTGGTGCAGTGTGGCCCCAGAACTCAGCACTGCTCCAGCACTCAAGCTACCTCACCTGGGCTACCCTTCCACAGGAGGGGTCCAGCCCCTGCCACCACCCAGGCCCTCCAAGCAGCCCACCTCTCTCAGTGCTCCCAGATGGCAAAGTTTGGAAAGAGGGGTACACAGCTCCTTGCCCCACATCTCTGTCCACACACACTGGACTTGCATTAAACCCCCATCAGAGGCACATTCCAAGGCATGTCCTAATATCTGCGGCCCACCTGGCCCTTTAATGCCTGCGCCCCAGGACCTGCCTCTCCATGCAGGCCCTACAAATTGGGTGAAAGGCCCACTGGTTCCATCTATGCTCAGGCCACCCTGCAATGCCGGGTACAGAGATGAGCCACTGCCACTGGCCTTCTCACTGTGAGGACCCTGCCACTGCCTCCACAGCCCTGGCGGCCTGAGTAACCATTACCGATGGGATATCTATGGGCTCCTTCCTATCATGGCATACCACCACCACCTACACTGTCCCTATCCCAACGAAGCAGGCATACTGGCTGACCATCCTTCCCACGGAGCTTCCTCCCCTACTCCTCGGCACCACATCACTGTGAAAGCCATCCCTATCTGCACTTTGGGAGGTCGACCCACTGGCCCACGCGGACCACCGAGCTCCCTCTCTTGCCTGCCATCGCTGCTCCTCCAGCTGCCCCCCTCCAGCCTCAGGCCTACTGCCTGGGCTAGAACAAAGCCCTGAAACGTCCTGTCTCCAGCCTTATATACCTCCTAAACCTGCCCTCTGCTGCCACCTTGAGGCGCAAGCAAGTATTAACCGCCAGAGCACAAATTAATTCCCTAGCTCGGGGAGACAGGGGAAGGGGGTTCCTAATGGGAGCAGTAAGCCCCTCCTTTAAGGGGGCTTACACTCTTTTCCTACCCAGAAAATCATTCCCTCCTGGGAATGATGGCAACTGTCCAGTGATGGTCTCCTTGTATCAAACTAGGTATGCGCACTCCCGAGCCTTTTGGAAAGAAAATACACCATACCTGGCCATAGGCACCACCCAACCTGCCTCACTAAACCCATCATATCCTATAAACTAAAACCTTCCTGTGCCAGGAGATAATCTTACATGTTTAGAAAAACCCTTCATTATTTCTTTGTCAAAAGATAACCATAATCATTGTTCCATAATGATTGAACTTTAGTCTTGAAACATTGAACACAGTAATGAGGTAGTTTTCTAAAACTATAGCTGCACCCCAGTATACCTCCAACCAAACAGAACAAGTTACTCTGTGCACAGTCCCCAAACCACTAATTCACACATTCACTCACCAGTTTCCTCCAACTTCCATGCTAACAGTTTTATCATCAATATAAAAAAAAGTTTGTTAATAGCAACATAATTGTAAATCTCAACATTTTCCTTTTTAGGAATAAGAACTGTATACAGTCACTGTGTTTCTGCGCCCGTGGAAACGTTGATATAGCGCGGTTCACAGAGTGTAAAATCCAGGAGGCCCAAGTTGCAGGCCCCCCTCCCTGGAGGGAAATAATACTCCAGGTCTGGCTTGGTAGTCACGTTCCCAAAGGATTCCCGGACTAAAATGTAGTACTTGGTCCATGTCCCAGCCAGCTCCTGGACCAGGGCAAAATGTTTAAACAAAGTCAGGCCAGACCAAGTCCCTGTGCGACACATCGACCATGCCTGCTGTATTAATTGCAGAGATGGGGCAACTCCTCCTCCATGGCTATTCTTTAAGCGGTCCATCTGCTCCTTAAAGTTCCATTCCTCCCTCATCTCCCCAATGATGTCCCATAGCCTCTCAGGCACATAAGGATAGTTCATATAGGGATACTCCACACACAGCCTCCTACGGACCCACCTATCTGCCTGGCTCCATTCTGGCAAATCTCTGACACTGGTCCTCCTGGCTTGCTCAACTGGTAGCCATATCCCCCATCGATACTTGAGATTCAGCGGGTCGCTAAGATTCAACCTGTCCATCTGGATCTGGAGGGTCTTAGCCTGGACTGGGAGCTGTGGGGTACTGTCCGCCAAGGGGATCACTGGGTGATGGTAAGGCCTGGGGATTGTCCTAACCACTTGGTAGTCCTGAAATTGAAATGTGCTACCAATATCTGTTGTATGTCTGTCACCCTTCCCACTAACGTGGAACGTTTGTAAAAGAGCTGTTATGTGCTCAAAGGTATTGTAATCCGAGAATAAATAAATAAATTAATATACTTTTCCTTATCCAACTCCTCCAGCTCTCTTCGATCAGTACTCTCCCTGAATACTGTTTGTGCAGGAACAGACTTGGAGCCAAGCCCGCTGGGCTTTATTCTGAACTTGGCTCCTGAGGTAGGCTCTGACTTGGATGACAGAACCTGTGGGCTACCAATGGGCAGGAGCCAAGGCAGAGAACCCCCAGGACCTGTAAGATCTCCTGCCAGTTGTCTGAGATCCCTGCCCTTCCCTCTGCCACTGGGATGGCCGGTAGCCAGCAGTGGGGAGTGGGGCAGATGGCTGTGCTCCCTGTCACCTTCTCTCTTTGCTTTTTCCCCTGCACCTTCCTCTTTCTCAGCTTTCACTATGACGTCTGGGGGCACACTTCTGGTCTCTTCCACTAGGGCACAAGTGCTTTCCCTTACGGAGAGTCTATCAAAAGTCCCCAAATCCCCACTGGTGGGTGATCACAGTGCATAGGAGCTCACAGTGGAACTGGGGGGGAAGCCCAAATTTGGAACTGGCGGTATGCCTGTACAGCTTCTACACACAGGCACCTTGGCAACACCTTCCCCCCGATACCCACACCTCACACATCGATCTGTATCTTGCCTTTTCCCCCCAGCTTTCCAAAGCCAGGACAGCAGTGAGGCAGGAACCATGGCCAGTGGTTCCTCCTGGGAGTCACCTCTGCTCCACCTTCCTCCCTGCCGGGCACTATCTGCTGCCAATCCATGGGGCTACCTGCTCAAGTCTTTACTTTGTGCCTCCCAGTACCCACAGTGAGGAACCTGCTTACTTGGTTGGTTTTGATCTTTCTCTTTTGCTTTTTTCTTGGCAGGACGTCCTGTTTGCTCTGGTGCGAATGCACAACTTTTACTGTTTGGATCTCTGACCCTCTTTCTCCTCACCCTCTCTGCTCTGCTCCCTCTGATCACTCTCTCCAAGATGGCGCTTCTGTCTGCTGCTGCTGTAACTCCTTACCGGCCATCATCCAAATCGGAGTCCGCCTGAGGATCATGTGACCAGCTGGTCTTGCACACACACCACACCAGACATGCTGAGGCCTACATCTATTCCAGGCCTAACCCACAGCTAATTTTTTCTGTGCCACAGGGCCCAGACAAGCCAGGAAGCTTGCCAGTGTATTGGACCTCAAAGCTCGGGGTCCAGTGGCATTTCGAAAGGTCCTGGGTTCAAATTCCAGATGAGCCCCCACATGTAACCCCCCTCCACCCCCCTCATCTAGGGGCATACTTTCATTTCACAGATGATCCAGGGAGCATGAGGGGGAACACAGCTAAATCGGTAACCCGAGCCAGTGCACCCTTAAACATGATAGGAAAAGGGCTGTCCTACCTTTCAGCAGCTTCCCTTTCAAGTGCACTCTTGATCTCACAACAGCAAATCTGGAGTCTCCTCAAATGCTGTCCATTGGATCAGGATCGCCATGCTGCAACCTTCGGTCTTCTCTGAGCCCCAGAGCCCCCCGGTCTTGATACTGCTAGATGGAACCCTTCTGGAATTAAAAACTTGTGAAATAAATTAGACACATGGGGGGGGGATTCTATTTCATTTTGTCTCCCCTGTCTAACTCAAATAAGGAGAACATCACTACCAATTTCTTTCCAAACCAGCATCTTTATTTAAGCTCCTGCACCCCAAATGATTCCAGGAATGCAGGGGTCACATCGTCACACCAAATAAATAAAGCAGCTCCATGGGGTGATCTGAACTTTGTACAATTTACCTCAGCTGGACACTCTAAGCAGCAAAAATGGATTACAGGCAGAACAAGCAGGATTTCATCTCTCCAACCGCTTGGATGATTTACCCCAGGACCCACTTAACTAGAAGAAACCCAGAGACTACTGGCTCCCTGGTGCTAGTAAGCCAAACTCTCTCTCTCTCTCTCTCTCTCTCTTTTTCTCCTGGGTTACCCCATGACCTTCTTAAACTGGTCTGGCACTGGTCCACTGCCATCTCCGGCACGGGAAAGTGGGTTGCTCCCCCCCACCGGCCCCTGGATCTTGGTCCAAATCTACTAAGGGTGCTAGGACTTTTTCCTCTGACCCAGGCCCTGTAACCCAACCTGCCTGACTTCACATTGAACCTGAACTAGCCTGATGCTACCGAACTCACGGCACCAATCCCACTTCTGCAGCACAGTTCTTTCTCTGGTGCAGTGTGACCCCAGAACCCAGCCCTGCTCCAGCACTCGAGCTGCTTCACCCGGGCTACCCTGCCATGGGAGGGATCCAGGCTCTGCCACTGCCCAGGCCTTCCAAGCAGCCCATCTCTCTCAGTGCTCCCAGATGGCAAATTTTGGAAGACGGGGTACACAGCTTCTTGCCCCACATCTCTGTCCACACACTCTGGACTTGCATTAAACCCCCTCACCAGAGGCACCCTCCAAGGCCTGTCCTAAAATCTGCAACCCACCCAGCCCTTTAATGCTGGCATCCCAGGACCTGCCCCTCCATTCAGACCCTACAAATTGGGTGAAAGGCCACCTGGCTCCAACTAAGCTCAGGCCACCCTGCCATGCCAGGTACAGAGAAGAGCCACTGCCACTGCCACTTGCCTTCTCCCTGTGGGGACCCTGCCACTTCCTCTACAGCCCTGGTGGCCTGAGTAACTACTACCAATGGGATCTCTATGGGCTGCTGCCTATCACCACCGCCTATACCATTCCTATCCCGACAACGCAGGCATACTGGCTGACCATCCTTCTTCCCCTAGTCCTCGGTACCATATTGTTGCCAAAGCCATCCCTATCTGCACTTTGGGGGGTCTCCCCACTGGCCCACCCAGATCACCAAGCTCCCCACTTGCCTGCCATCTCTGCTCCTCCAACCACCCCCCCCAGCCCCAGGCCTACTGCCCAGGCTGGAAAAAAGCCCTAAAACTTCCTGTCTCCAGCCTTATACACCTCCCTAAACCTGCCCTCTGCTGCCACCGTGAGGCATCCAACAGGTATTAAACCCCCAGGGCACTAATGAATCCCCTAGCTCTGGTGGTGGGGGGGAGGGAAGAGAGCCCTAATGGGAGCAATAAGCCTCTCCTTTAAGGGGCTTACACACACACACACACATATATATATATATATATATATATTATATACACACACAGTATATTAGATATCTAAATTTCAAAATACTACATTAATGCAGACATTAGGGTACAAGAACGGAAAGCGTACAAAGTAGAAAATGAAAAACATTAAGGTTTTGGGTCTCTGGAGAACTGGTGAAACAGTGTTGGGATCTTCCTTGGGGTTGTCAATCCTAATGCCTACCCCCCCCCCTCTCCTGAGCAAACAAGGTCAGACAGGGATCTCTTTTCTTCATGCAGAGCCCACGTGAAGAAAGATATGACAGATTCTGTTGGCAACATGTGGCAAGCCACAATCCTCTACCTTTGAAGAGTATCACTATGAAGCACTGGCTTGGAGCCGTACTATGTGCTATGAACAGAAAGCTATGGGCTGGGGGGGAAGGGTTAGGCATTATGGTTGACAACCCCAAGGAAGAGCCCACCACTGATTTGCCACTACTTTGGAGACCCCAAACCCTAATATTTCTAGTTTTACTACTTTGTGTGCTTTGCATTCTTTAACCCTAATATTTGCATGAATGTAGTTTTTTTGCAATTAATTTCCCTTCTTTTTTTGATAGTGGGATCGTCCATGACCTGCATGAAATGAAATAAACAGAATATTGGAGTTATTTCTAGCCCTGCTTCACCAATCAACTAACAAGTGAAAGACAACAGCGTCTTAATAGTTGTAGTGACACTGTTGCACTGTACGATGGTATGGTGTAATAGTGCATATTTGGTAAAAGAATTGAACACTATACATCCCAACATTTAAACTAACTGGGGGGGGGGGGGGTTGTGTTCAAAGCCCCAGAATGGTCACATTACTAATCAAAGCAAGGATTCCCCATGGCTGTAAAATATTAATGTCAAATGCCAGAAGCTTAAACAGTTTCATGAAAGCAGAATTAGAATTGTATATGTTGCATAATGATATAGACATTGTAGCCATAACAGAAACTTGATGGGGCCCATCTACACAATGATCGAATGATATCCAAGTGTATAAAATATATCATAAAAACAGAGAAAACAAGCAAGGCAGAGGTGTCTGCCTCTTCATTCATAACTCCATCCATCCCATGAATTTAATATCACTCAAAATTCAGAACACCCCACTGAATCCATATGGGCTAAGTTACAATTCCCAGTAGACCTTCCCTTCTAATTGGCTCATGTTACTGTCCCACATCCTCACATGAGACATACAATCAGGCACTGTTAAAGGAGATTACCCAGGTGTCCAATGCTGGGGATGCTATCATCCTAGGGGACTTTAATCTACCTGCTATATCCTGGACTAACATGATCGGGAGAACCGAAATTGAATGATCCTTTATTGAAAATTGCACCAATAATGGCCTTCATCAGCTTGTTTCAGAACTAACTAGAGATAATCACATCCTTGACATAATTCTCACAAACATTCCTAATGATATCTTGGATACTACCGTGCATTCGCTGTTGGCCAATAGTGACCACAATATGGTTACTTGTACCCTTGTTATATGCAGAGAAAATTCCCCGCATTATATTCCTTTCAAAAATTACAATAGGGCTAATATTAATGGAATTATTAACCATTTGGCAAATATCGATTGGGACAGGCTACCTGCAGATTCTTCGGTAGAAAAGGCATGGGAAGTATTCAAAACTATCATTATCGACATTGATAACAGAGTTCTCCCCGACAAAAAAAAAGTGTAAAGAAAAAGGAAGGATCCATGTTTGATCCAAAAAATTAAACAAATCAAAATCAAACTAAGAGCCTACACTGCTTATAAGCAACATAAAACAGATGCTTATAGGTAATTATACATCAAGGAGCAAAAAAAAACAAAAAAAAACTAACATCTAATTAAAATCTCCAAATTCAATATCGAATTTAAATTGGCTCACTCCAAGGACCCAAAATCATGCTACTCTTATAATAATTCCAATTGTAGGTCTACTATTAGGTTCCCCGGTCCCATTATAGACAACAGTAATGTCATCTTGAATAATGAAACCACTGCTAATAAATTCAACACCTACTTCTGCTCTGTTTTTTCCTCTAAACAACAGTTAGCAGTTGATATTGAGACCAATAGCAAGCCCTATCACTTCTTTACCAGTGAAGAGGTCTAAAGTGAAATAAATAAAATTAACAGTACATCAAGTGCAGGACCAGATAGTATACGTCCTAAACTTCTAACAATAGCAGCATAACATTTGGCATATCCACTAGCTAGGATTTTTAATCTGTAAATGAAAGAGGGAAGGGTTGCAGATGACTGGAGAAGCTACAGTTTTCTCAATATTCAAAAAAGATAACAGATGTAAGGTTGAAAACTACAAGCCAATCAGCCTTACCTCACAGTGCTGCAAGCTTATGGAACAACTTATCGAGTGTAGACTTGAACATGCATTAGAACAGATTGGGCATTCTGATAACAATCAATATGAACTGAGGATCGTAAATAGAGGAATCTGATTGGCCCGGAGCTCTTTGAAGCCATGATAATATCGGGCTACATCATCATGGCTTCAAAAAGTTCCAGCGTCACCAGCCTCCTTGCTCTCTACTGTCTGAGAATTATTTTTTCGAAATGTACTCCTACACCACCCAAAAACTCATTCAGAAAACATTTTAAAACCTGTTTCTTTTATTTTTTTATTTATAAAACTTGAAACTCAGTTCATAATAGCAATAAATCACTCCAGGGTGTGGTATATCATGGGATATCGTCACTTCTCGGGTGGTTGGACGCACAAGGCCCCCCAACCACCCGAGGCGTGACGATATCCCATGATATACCACACCCTGTCATGCCTTATTGCTTAATTATAAAATGGTAAGGGAAAATCCTGAAGTCATGTAGCAATTATGTTCCATGCGCGGAAAATAAAAAGTGCTGCCAAATGTGCACTGATCACCACTAGAATCATTACACTAATAGAATGTTAAGATTCAACTGGCAGCCATTGTTTTTTGCCCAGTAACTGTCAGCATAACATTTATTTGCACTGGGCCCTAAAAATAAAACTACCTTAAATACAAAATAAAACAGATTAATTAAATGTTGTTTCCCTGATCATCACATTCTCCTTACACACATAAACAAATTAGAAACATTAAGTATTGTTTATAGTTTTCATTACAACTGTTTCTTTGCTGACAGCAAAAATTCCCCCTTCTATCTTTACCTGCTCATCAGGGAAATCTCTTCTCCTTGCCCTGACAATGAGATAATTAAGTCCCTGGCTGTAACAGAGACCTTCGTTTGTGTGTGTATATAGTATGTTAGGAGAGTAACATTCTAGCAGTGGAACTAAGCAGAACTTTGAATCCATGTATTCCATGGTAAACATTCCATGACAAACATTCCACACATCTTGAATGTGGGGGAAAAACAGAGGAAAAAATACAGGAAGAAGAAAGTAGGCAACAATACAATGACATCATCAATGACATCATTTGCAGTGGGTGGAAGGACTATTTTATCATAAATGCACACACGTAAATCTATTGTCTCTACATATAAACATGCTTTTCCCAACTGTAAAAGGTTTTTAAAAAAGGAGCCCATTTTATAAGTGCAATAAGGCAATCCGGGATGTGCGTGGAACACATTTTGCCACATGGCCAGTGACTAAAGTCACTCAGCCTTCAGCCTCGTGCCTTATTATGCCCCTGGCCATGTGGTAAAATGTGTTCCACGCACACCCCATCATGCCTTATTGCTTACATATGGTTTCACAAAAGGGAAATCCTGTACAACAAATCTGGCAGTATTCTACAATCACATGGATAAAAACTTAGACAACGGTATCCCTACAGATGTAATCCTATTGGATTTTGCCAAGGCCTTTGACAATATGCCACATAATCTTTTAGTCTCCAAACTACTACATCTGGGACTTAATAAGAAGCTAGTAAGATGGATTAATAGCGAGCTAAATGACAGAGTACAACAATGTGTACATTTCAATGGTATGACATCTGACCACGGGAAAGTGGAAGGAGGAGTCCCCCAAGGTTCTGTCCTGGCACCAATTTTATTTAACATCTTTACAAGTGACATTGATTTCAGTCTGGAAGACAAGATTATCAAATTCGTGAATGATACTAAACTATGTGTCAAAGTTGACACAATAATCAGTCATTTTTTCTTAGTCAGAGATCTTGGTAAGATCGAAACATGGGCAGAAATCAATGGAATATCAATCACTTCTGATAAATGTGCTGTCATACACTTTGGAAACAATAATCCAAAACATTCTTACATATTAAACAAAAAATTCTTAAGAGTTTTGACACAAAATATGATTTGGGGATTCTTATTGATAACAAACTTCTCTGGCCATTGTACTCTAGCATCCAAATGGGCCACGGGGCTGGTTCACAACATTAGAAGAGCTTTCACATGCAAAATCAAACAACTTATTGTCCCCCTTTACAAAAGCTACGTCCGTCCCCTTTTGGACTATTGTTCACAGTTATGGTCTTCCCTATTTCTAAAGGACTCTGACTGTCTCAAGAGAGTCCAGAGGGCAGTTACTAGACAAATCCCAAGGTTAAAATATTTAGCTTATCAAGACAGGTTGCAAACTATTGGCCTTCACATGCTACAATCTAGAAGACAAAGAGGTGACCTGTTACTACTATACAAAATTCTTCACTCTCAGTAATACTAGAGGGAATTTAAGATCCCACAATAAAAAATTGTTAGTTCCTAAAGTCACTACTACCAGAAGAGAAAACTATTATATGATCAGGTCTGCTAAAGTCTGGAACAGGCTTCCACAAAGTATCGTGGACTCAACTTCTCTCGATACCTTCAAGAATAACTTTGACATAAATTTCTACTCTAAATATAAAATGGTGTAACCTACCCACATGAGTGGGGGACATTTTCGATGGGCCTAGATGCCCCCTTATGTCCTACACAACCTGAGAACCACAACGGACTACCCTTTTTAACAAATCATGGGAGGATGGGGTGGTACCCGAGGACTGGAGGAGGGCAGATGTGATTCCCCTTCACAAAAGTGGGAGCAAGGCAGAAGCAGGAAACTATAGACCTGTTAGTTTAACCTCAGTGATAGGAAAATGATGGAATCACTTCTAAAGGAAAGAATTGTCGAGTATCTAGAGGCCAGAGGGGCACAGGACCCTAGGCAGCATGGATTCACAGCAGGAATGTCATGCCAGATGAATCTGATAGATTTCTTTGACTGGGTGACCAAAGTAGTAGATCAGGGAGGGGCTGTGGACATGGCCTACCTAGACTTTAACAAGGCATTTGACACAGTCCCACACAAAAGATTAATATGCAAGTTAACCAGCCTGGGAGTGGGTCCCAAGATGACAGCCTGGGTAAAGAATTGGATGGAGAATAGGACACAGAGAGTAATAGTAAATGGAGTCCACTCAGAAGAAAGGAGAGTTACTAGTGGGGTACCACAGGGTTCAGTATTAGGACCGGTCCTCTTCAATGTCTTTATAAGCGACGTTGCAGAAGGACTGGAAGGAAAAGTATGTCTCTTTGCAGATGACACTAAGATCTGCAACAGAGTTGATGCACAGGTGGGGTGGAAAGGATGAGAAGGGACTTGGCAAGGTTAGAGGAATGGTCAAATGTATGGCAGCTTAGATTCAATGCTAAGAGTGCAAGGTAATGCACCTGGAAACAAAATCCAGGGAAGAGTACACAATGGGGGTGAGATACTAACAACAACAAAATGGAAAGGGACCTGGGGTAGTCATATCAGATGACCTAAAGGCAGGCAAGCAATGTGAGAGGGCAGCAAGGAGGGCTGGGGGGATACTGGGATGCATAGGGAGGCATCACCAGTAGAAAACAGGAAGTTATTATCCTCTGTACAGACAGCTGGTGAGACCCCATCTGGAGTATTGTGTGCAGTTCTGGAGACCCAATCTCCAAAGACATAGACAGGATGGAAGCTGTCAGAGGAGGGCAACTAAAATGGTGCAGGGTCTGCACCGGAAGACATATGACGAGAGACTTAAGAGCAATATGTATAGCCTCGAGGAAAGAAGAAGGAGAGGGGACATGATAGAAACGTTCAAGTACCTCAAGGGAATCAACAAAGTCCAAGAGGTAGCATCTTTCAAAAAAGAGGTGTGCAAGAACAAGAGGCACAATTTGAAAATAGAGGCGGCTCAGAGGTAATTTAAGGAGTATTTTTTTTACAGAGAGGTTGTGGATGCATGGAGCGGCCTTCGAAGGAGGTTGTGGAGTCAAAATCAGTGGTGGAATTCAAGCATGCATGGGATAGTCATAAGGCAGTTCTGGGGGGTGGGGGTAGGAAGAAGTAGGCTGCTGGTTAACTAGGATCTGCAGCTTATCCAGTAGGTAGGGAAATGGGCAGACTGGGTGGGTCAAGCGGTCCTTATCTGCTGTCAAATGTTAACCACAAGTATTATACAAATATTATAATTACTAGCTGAGATATGCTACTAATAATAAATATATATTACCTGGGTATGGTGGATTGTGGGATGCTTGAGGAAACATCCAGTCATATCTGTAAAATAAGAATAGTAAAGGGGTCACAAAAGATAAGCAGCTCTTTAGTAATTAACTGGGACAGGTACTATAAACGTAATACTTATCTGATACACAAGGCCAGTATCCTCCAGTGCTGACATCAATTGGACCAGTAGACATTAAGTAGAAAATGGATTACTATACGCAATAAAAACACTGATCAGCTGTGCAGGGTGGAAAGGGGTTGTAGTTTAATTTTGGTGGTTTAAAGTGGGTTGTTTGGAAGGGTAGATACTAGCACCATGGCAACGACACAGGTTCGTGAATGGACATGGGTCACTCATGCAGGGCAAGTTGGGGGGATGTGGACAGTATTCAATATCCCTGGGCCCACTCTCCTCTCAGGTGGGGGGGGGACAAGTTGCTCTGCTCATCAACCACCACCAGAGCAGGATGAAGCCACCTCTTTGCTCACACCCTGCAACACTGAAAGAGTGACAGACTGGCAAAGTAGCTGACAGTCAAGGGGGTGGATGTATGCCTCCCACCTATGTGGGAATCTGTGGGGGGGGGTTACCAAATATATAAGGTAAGTTCCTGAGATGGATGGTGATGAGGCTGCGTGGCTGACAGCAGAAGGGGGACTGCTGTTGGTGTGGGGCCTGCAGTGAGTTGACCTTCATTCTGCCAGGTACACTTCCCCCTTTTTTGTGCCACCCTACTAACCAGACACAGTGAATGGGCCCATCAGGCCTTGACAAGCACCTCAACCCCTTGTGAAGGAAGGCTCCCTGGCCCACCACAAGGTGCCATTTGTGCACCAGAACACTGCTCTATCCCTCCTCAGGCTGGTGCCGGTGCTGAACTCTGCAGTCACTATCCCCAAGCCTTGGCACATTCAACCACCTCACTGAGCTTGCACCCAAACTCAGGTCACTGGTACAGGAAGGCATCATGGTCCGCAGTGGGCCAGTGGACATCCCTGCAAACGACGTTACTTTATCATTTTTGGGGGGCACATTTTGACCACAACATTTCAACATATTTTTTATGATCCCCTCCTCTGAACATGACAGGTGTTATTTATAAAATACTGACCAAAAAATCATTTTGTGCCATGATTGTGAAATCCTATTTGTGCCAGGATTTGAAACACGGCAGCTACTGGGTTCATGAGATTGTGTGAAAAAAATGGCCATGTTGAAACTCGGGGTCAAAGAAAATTACCGAAGTCATGAGCAAACATAGAGATATTTCAACATATGCTCCTAACTTGGTCATGTTTTAATATTTTTTGCCCAGATTTTCAACATGACCTTTTGAGGACCCATTCTCAAGAATAAAGGCAGTGAAATTATTCACATCCAGCCTGAAAGGTGATTTCATGCAGTGAATGTGAAATCACTTTTTAGGCTGGTTTAAAATAATTTCACTGCCCTTGTTCATGAGGTGGGGTCCCAAAAGAGCCGTGTTGGAAATTTGGGCAAATAAATATTACGTGAATATGTTCAGCACAATGCCTAGTATTAGAATCTAACTTAAACTCACTTTGCATGAAATTTGTAACATTCGGACATGCTTGAGATTGTTGGTGCAGTGGTGCCATATTCAAATGTGAACACGCTGCAGAGCCAGCAGGTAACGATAACAGCGTATCATCTAACATAGCATATGGTATAAAAATAACAAAAAAACGGCTGCTATATCAAAACTAAATTTCACATATAGCAATAATAGTCATTCTGGTGCTACTGGGTAGTACTGGTACATACTTAAAAGGGGGTTCAAAATTTAGCATAAAAACTGAGAGTGTCCCTTTAAACTGGCACCTGGGAATGGGCACCCCAGTGTCCAGTTCAAATAAATAAAGTCGCTCATGCAGGTAATGGTGGACACTCCACTTAAAAAAAAAACACACACATATGCACAGCAGGCTTAGCAGTAGCTGGGTTATGCACTGAGATGTAGCTCTGTCCCTGCTAAATAAAAACAGCAGAATGGTATACGCAGACCGGGAACTGGCACTGGCAGATGATAAATGAGTACATTTCCGTAATATGACCACATGACTTCATATGGTCGTAAAAATTCGGTTATCCTTAGAAAGCTGATTTTTTTAAGCTGTGCATGCTCAGAAATAGAATATTTTCTCTTAAATATTTTAAAAACTACTGAGGCTTGTGAGACAAACACAACAAAAGCGAGTACCTTTGGCCAATCCCTATCAAACTTGCAAGTTTCAGGTTTGAAATTATCCTTGGGTTTTAGCTATAGGTAAGCAAAAGGTCTTAACTGATGTAGTTTGTGGGTTTAGTGGCCAGCTGTAACTTTACCCCCCCCCCAAAAAAAAACTGATTGCCACAAATGTTTCTGGAACCAGAGATCCTTGTACCATCTTTGTGCATTCCAAATTTCAAGTAAAACGGCTGAATGGAGGCAATGTTATTAAGGTGCAAAAATTGGGGTTTAACATTTAAGTGCACATTCAACCAAAATATATAGGCACTACTGCTCCTGTGCAATATTTATATCTATTTATCCAACACTTGTGAGGATACTTTCTGGAACTTGTCACTGATGCTTTTGCTCTCTCCAGACCTACACTGAGACTATAAATATTCTCACTGTAGGTCCCCAGGAGCAAAAATATCCTCACTGAAGCTGCTTGGTCCCTGCCAGCAGCATAAGCATGACGGTTCTAAAAGTAGAATCTTTAGTTTCACTTCACGTCCGGTTCCAATACTTTCACTTCTCCAGCCTTATTGCAGAAACCAGTTATAATCATCCTTTAACCACAAAAAAAAAAAAAGAATTCTTTCCCAATTGCTTTACAAATAACTCAGCTCACTTAAAAGTGTGTTACAGAAGTGATTCCCCTGCAGCATTCTTCCCTCCATCTCCTGACCAGGGATCCCCAGCTCGTATACTGGCACTCCATTTCCCTCCTCTCTGGCAGTGGCTGTCCCCAACACAGCATCAATACAGGACACAGCAGCTTGCACCCACAGTACTGGTGACTCGCTCACTTTGCATTATCTGCATTAGCAACTCGTACGCTGATGTACTAACACATGCAATAGCGTCATGTATGTGTCAATACAGCAAACAATGCTGTCATTCTGAAAAACCATTCACACACACACACACACACACACACACACACACACACACACACACACACCTAAATCAAAACAAAAACATCCTAAAATGATAAAAAGTAATGAATAAATGAAATATGTCATGTCTCCATTACAAATATCTGTAGTTCTCCCAAGAGTATTTTGATCTTTGACATCACTTGCAGCTCTGTCACTCATGATATCATAAGGCCAAACTATACTCGGGAGAAAAATCACAGATATTTCTAATAGGGGCATGGCATATCACATTACTATAGTTAGGGTTCAACAGTCACTTCTGTGTTAAACCCAAAGTTTTGCACTTTAATAACTTTGCAACCATTTAACCGAATTGCATGAAAGTTTGCAGGTGTCATCCAGGACCAAAGATCTCTTGATGTGGCAAGTTTTGTTCTGGTTGGATGTGTGGTTGTGGTGATATGGATTGTCAAAAACACTTGAAAATTGCCATTTTTATGCAAATCCTTTGTCATGCTGTTTCTCAGAAATGGCTTGGGCATTTGGTCTGAAATTTTAAGATATGCCGGACCTGGGTTGCAGATGTGCCTTTTAAAGGTTTGGTGAAAAAATATTTATCTGTTCCAAGGTTATTAAGTTTCAAAGTTTTCTATTATTTCCTATGGGAAAAGTTAGCCGGCAGCCTTGACAAAACTTTTTTTTGCTGCGGATACAGGTATTTATGCTGCAAATACGCAAGGTTTTGCCGAGCTTCTACCATCTTGTTTTCAGTTAGTGAGGCAAACAAATTTAAATATTTCAAAAAATACTTGTACTTGGTAAACACCAGCAGTTATGTTTACCTAATCAGGGCACGAGGAATCAGATTCTAGTAGTAATAGTCTTTATTTTTATACAGGAAAGATCTTACAAACACATCATTAGGTCAAAGACCCATTTTCAAGATGGTCCTGTTTCAAAGGTAGAATCCATGTAAGAATTTAAACATTTTTTTTAAAAAGTTTAGTAATTCTGGGATCAGTTTGCCACAAAAATGCCCAGAAATATGTTAATTTGGTCCGTGGACATATTTTTGCCACAAATTGCGGCTGTCGTTTCACAAAACAAGGGGAGTTTGTGCCTAAAATTGTGGCACAATCCCTTTGTTTCATGAAATAATGCAGGGTGTCTTGCAAAACAGCTACTGCAATTTGCAGCACAAACACAGCCGTTGAAAACAATTACACTTCTAGCAATTCTGAGGGCAATCTGACCCCAGAATCTGATTCTTCAGCCCCTGTTAAGGTAAACACCTGTTGGTGTTTACCTTATTCAAGTATTTCTTACCATTTAAACACCTTCATGGGGAAGGGGGCCAAGGCATGAAAATACCATTAATAAAATTAAATGTAGTTCTCAATGCTGAATACTGGTGGCTCCACAGTAGTAACCCCCACTGCAACTGGTGGTTTCTTTAGTAGCCGACATCAGGAGGGCCCAATCCCCATGTTGGCATTTAGACACACCCCCCTGCAGTAGTGTGGGACACTGGGGAGCCCACTATCAGTGTTCTGAAATATTTGTTTTTTTCAATCCTGTAAAGAAACAAACAGTCCCTCGATGTCTTTTTTGTTTTGAAATCTGAAAAAGAGAAAACTGTCCCTCGTCATCCCTGCCATTCCGTTCCCTAGTCCCTCCCCTTCCACTGAGAACCCATCACCCGAAACCCTCCTTCTTACCCTACACTTACCTCTGGAGGCCATCTGCTGTCATCTTCTGTGGACAAGGACATGACTGCAGTCTTCAAACCTGAATCGCAAACCGAAGAATCAGGGTAAGTGCCGTATTATGTCTTTCAATGGCGTTTTCATCTAATGTTCATGAATTTGGCATTTTTAGGTATTTTTTCACCAAATTTTCAACATGGGCTTTTTGGGACCCCACCTCATGAACACTGCCACTGTTGTTTCGTTATTTGGGCCCAGAAGGTGATTTCTCAGTTGCTGCGTGAAATCACCTTTTGGGATCGATTAACAAAATGACAGTGCCAATGCCCTTGAGGTGGGGTCACAGAAAGCCCATGATGAAAATTTGTTGAAAAAAATTCTAAAAATAGCCGAGTTATTAGCGTTCACTGAAATGTTTCTACACACGCGCATAATTTTGGTACTTTACAATATTTTTACTCCAAATTTTCAACATAGCCATTTTTTCACACCACTTCATGAACAGTACAGCTGTCATTTTTCGCATCCTGTCTGAAATGTGTTTACACACCTGTGGTGTGGAATGGTGTTTCAGCACAGATTGGAAAACTTTCAGGTACAGGGTTTATGAGGTGGAGTCATAAGAAGACTATATTGAAAATTTGAAGTCAAAATATGAAAAAATGCTAAAGGTATGACCATTCATTGCAATTTTGGCATGCCCACTTGTAACTTTGGAAATTTTGAATAGTTTGACCCCAGATTTTCAACACAGCCTTCTTATTACCTCAGCTCATGTATGTCACAGCTGTCTTTTTTCAAATCATGCCCAAAATGTGTTTTCGCACCTGTGGCGTGGAATGGCATTGCAGTTGTGCAGAATTACTTTCTGATATGGATTAGAAAATGTTCTGTACCGGGGTACATGAGGTAAGTAATATGATGGCTATGCTGACAGTTTGGTCACTGTTGTCCCACAAATAGAAGCACAGGGCCCAGAGGGCCTGTGCTTCTATGGTTACATACATATATGCATCTATGGAGGGCCTCTGGGCCCTGCGCTTCCACAGACAAATAAAGATATGATTAAACTATCTGAAAAAGTAAGGAAATTCATTGCAAAAAACTTCATTAATACATCAGTTAGGGTTCTTACTAAAGTGATAAAAGCAGGGTGCAGACACTAATAGGCACTGGGGTGTGTGCCTTGCTGTCGTCAGCCCTAATGCTCACCCCATTTTCCTATAGTGTACCCATTTCAACTTATTTATTTATTTATTTATTTATGGAATGGGTTGAGCGTTAGGGCCCACCCAATCTGCCCATTTTCCCTACCTGCTGCAAAAACACAGTTGCTACTCGATCTATGGTTTTATTCTCTTTCCTATCGCTAAGGTTCCCCTATGCCTATCCCATGTGTTTTTAAATTCCCCTTCCAAGTTAGCCCCATCACCTCCACTGGGAGGCTGTTCTGTGCACCCACTACCCTTTCCATAAAGAAATACTTCCTTACGTTACCCCTTAGTCTACCCCCTTCCAGCCTCATGGCATGACCCCTTGTTCTAGAACATCACTTTTTCTGAAAGAAGCTACCCTCCTGTACTTTACTTATGGCTTTGAGATATTTGAAGGTCTCTATCATATCCCCCTCTCTCCCCCCCTTCAGGGTATACATATTGAGGTCCTCCAGTCTCTCCTCATACGACTTTTGGTACAGGTCCTGCATTTTTGCTGCCCTTCTCTGAATGGCTCAAAACCAGTAAACAAAAATAGCGCTGCAAATAAAGTCACAAGCAAAATGCCGATACCTGAAATAAGGTTGGTAAAAACACTGACTGTTACACAAGCCACACACACCATAGACACGAACAGGAAAATGTATACACTCTGTTTTTGCTGGGGGGCTGCACCCTCCACACCTCCAGGAATTATGATAATCTACTTTGTGGGGGGGTGGACCTCGGAGATATGTTGAAACTCTAGAGGGGGACCTTTGTTTCAGAGCAAAAAAAAAAAAAATGACAATATCAGGAGACAAGGAACTAAACTGTGGTTCCAAGATCTCCACCATGCCAGGTGCTTGTGCCTTACCACTCCAACCCAGAAGTGGCTCCACCAAAGCACCTGAGGATTTTTCAGCCCTTCCTCCACTCTGTGGTCAGCGACAGGAGCAGCAGTAATTCACTACCGCTTTTATACCTCTGTTGCCCTAAATGTTTTCATGCTTTACACAGGACGGTTCTTGCGCTATTCTAACAGTGGCATATTGACCTGGTATCCTCTGAACTGCCTCTACCCTGTCTGTGTCCTTACAGAGATGTGGCCCTTTAAACTGAACACAACACTTCAGATGAGATCTCACCAATGATTTGTACAGTAGCATCACCACCTCCTTTCTTTTGCTGGTGATACTACTCCATATGCACCCCAGTACCCCACTGGCTCTCCCCACAGCTTTGGCACATTGTTTGGCCACCTTTAGGTCATCTGATATGATTACCCCCAGATCCCTTTCCTGTTTGGTGGCCGTCAGTATCTCTCCCCTGCATATAATCCTCCTCTAGGTTCCTGTGCCCCAAATGCATGATTTTGCACTTCTCTGCATTGAAACTCAGCTGCCACACTCTTGACCATTCCTCCAGTTTACCTAAGTCCCACCTCATTGTTTCCTCCCCTCCCAGAGTGTCTACCCTGTTGCAGATCTTCGTGTCATCTGCAAAGAGGCATAGCTTTCCTTCCAGCCCCTTCACTATGTCACTTATGAAGACATCAAATAGGACTGGCCTCGGAACTGATCCCTGTGGCACCCTGCTGGTCACTCTCCTTTCTTCAGATTGAACTCCATTTACCGCCACCCTCTGAGTTCTATCCCTCAACCAATTTCTAACCCAGTTTACCACCTTGGGACCCATTCCCAGGCTGCCTAGCTTGTTTACAAGCCTCTTATGTGGAATGGTGTTGAAGGCATTGCTGAAATCCAGGTAGGCCACATCCAGCACTCCCCCCGATCCACTTTTCTAGTTACCCAATCAAAGAAATCAATCAGATTTGTTTGACATGACCATCCCGCTATGAATCTATGCTGTATGATAACTAAAGCAAAAATAGTAGGGAAAAGTGGTTTTAGGGTTTCCAACTCTAAAACCCCAACCCCAACCCCATCCCCTAAAACAAATCAAGGGTGGAATTGTCCTAGGGGTTGTCAATCCTAAAACTCACCTCATTCTATACATTTCAGAAACATACCCACCTAATTGGGTGAGCTTTAGGGTTGACAACCCCTAGGAAGACTCTGCCCCCGATTTGTTTTAGGGTTGGGTTTGGGGGTTTAGGGTTGGAAACTCTAAAACCGCATTTCCCTACTTTTTTCACTCTAGTCTGAACCCTAAATTTTACATTAATACAGTTCTTTGCAGAGATATATATCTATGCCTGACAAAAAAATGCGATTTATTTACAAGTGTCAGAGGTCAAGGCAATAACTCTTGGGTGGTGGAGCCATGAGTGACAATCAACTGCATACTTTGAGTCATTGCACTGCATATTTTATTAACATAACATCTGTTTACTACCTATAGCTTTTAAAGCTGCTGTTTTTGTGAAGAATCTTTTTTATTACAGCTGCTGGCTTTAGTGCTGTACTGGGCTATTACTATGCCATCAGGACTGTGAAAACTACTTTCTGATTGCTTCAGTATTCCATTGTGCATTATCTAACCTTCAAGATAACAACTGTGACGACACTAAGATATCATGATGTAGTGTTAATTTTGTCATCAGCAAAGATATGACTTGTTATTGTGGCATTTTTATCTCTGCTCTCGTAAAAATCTCTCTCTCTCCATTTGTCTGTCTGTCTATAAGTTCAGCATTATGTTCTGTGTGCTACTGGCAGGCAAATACAAGCTAAGCAGAAGTTAGAAGGCTTCATAATAACTCCCACAGTGACTCACTGCGTCCAAAGTCTGTGCCTTTCCCCCAGCAGCTAGTTTGTTTGAAAAACTGAAGGAGAGAAAAAAAAAAGTTCAAGTAGATTTGTAAAGGGCATGATTTACAAATCCGTCACATATTTTACTAGCCGGGGATTTATGGATTAGACTGATACACTTAGAGAGCTTTTTTGTTTGTAATGAAGCCCTTGACAGATGCAGCCTTAGGAAAGAGAGAGAGAGAGAGAGAGAGAGAGAGAGAGAGAGAGAAGATGGCAGAAGGAGACCCTTTCTCATATTTTCTCAGTGTTTTTGATCTCAGTACTGCCATTTATCTGCACTGTAGCTGCCTTTGGAGAAGGACGAGCACTTTATTGGATTTTTTGTCAAGAGTAAATGATTTAGACTAGTTTTGGGGCAGGCAAACCTTGTGGGGGACCCTGGAAGTGATTTTGTGCTGTATTACATACACTGTCTAATAAATGAAGCGGAGGGATCAATTCCTTCATTGCAATGTCTTCAGGAGGGAAGGGGGAAACATGTTTTCCAGTTGTTTTGCTATTGGCTTTTTTTTTCTTAATTCCAGAGCACTGTCTGGAGTCGGCTGGGTGGAATTTAATTTGTTGCTCCCTAAATGGTGTTGAGGAGTAGATTTATATATAAAATAACAAGCTGAGAGTCTTCCTAGGGTTAGGTCCGAGGCAAACCAATCCCAAGAAACATGTTCACCTTTCCTCAGCATATGGCCTAGCCCTTATCTTCTCTTTTCCCAGCTGAATTGTTATGATAGAAAAATAGAGGAGCACCAGAGGTTAACAAAGAGCAGAAAGGAAACATCTTTGTCTGCCAAATACATTTTTTTTCCTGCTTCCAGTTTTCTGGAGCCAGATGTTCCTTCCCTTCTTTTACATGTGTCCCCAGCCCTTGCTGTAAATACAACCTATGACTCTCAGTTTTGAAGGCAGTAGCTCTAACTACTCAAGTAAAAGGAAATTGTCCTTAGCTGAAAGGGCAGAGTGCTTCTTTCACTTTATACTCTGCAATCTAAATGACCACCAACAGAGGTCTCTTCTGCTGTTAAAATTGCTCAACACGGTAACCCTCTATTTTTTTTGCAGATACCTGTACTTACAGAACATCTAAATACCACTGATTTTCATGGACTACTGCTTCTTATATAAACTCTCCCCCATTTTTTACAAATCCAGTCCCCCATGTCTGCTTTTGGATTGCTTCATGTTGCACAACCTCGGCAGTGTTGCAATTAAGTGAGCAGAAACAACCAAGAAAATATTCCAGTATCTTTTTTTTGCAACAGGAACTCAGTTCATGTAATTCATTCCACTGGGATTGTAACTGAAATGCTTAATACAATTTTCCAGACTTGTGATTTGAAATCAGAGGTTTGCTTTACAAAATCTGACTTTTGTATAAAAAAATTCAGGTTTTGCCTGTACCTGAAATCTCTACCTGGATCCTGGAGTACTTGAAAGAGCTCCTGGTCTCTTACTGCCCTGGGCGATCGCTTTGCTTGACTGAGAAGGGGTTGCTAGAGATTACAAGGGTTTGTTTAAAATCCTCCAGGGCCCGTACATTTATGCACGCTGACCCTACCCTTTGGAATTCTCCAAGTGCACGACTGTGGAGGGATTTAAACTGGCCCTAAAACATTTTTATGGACTCAGGCTTTTTGTGAATAATTGGGCATATTATCTTATTGCCCGTTTTGTATTTTATATTATTTATAATAGTTGTACTCGCTGAAGTTATTTTAATTGTTATGTGTGGTACCTTGGCATTTGAAAGGCACCATATAAAGTAAAATGAATTGAATTGAATTATATAGATGGGATATATCTTGGTTGAAAGAATTCTTGTCATTGATAAAATCTTCACTCCGTGTTTCATATTTAAGCAATAAGGCACGACAGGGTGTGGTATATCATGGGTTATCATCACGCCTTGGGTGGTTGGGCACAAGGCCGCAGGCCGAGTGCATCCAACCACCTGAGAAGTGACAATATCACATGATATACCACACCCTGAAGTGACTTATTGCTATTATGAACTGAGTTTCAAGTTTTTTTTAAATAAAAAAAATAAAAGAAACAGGTTTTAAAATGCTTTATGAATGAGTTTTTAGGTGGTGTAGGAGTACATTTTGAAAACATAGTTCTCAGACAGTAGAGAACAAGGAGGCTGGTGGCACTGGAACTTTTTCGAAGCTGTGATGATGTAGCCCGATATCATCATGGCTTCAAAGAGCTCTCAGCCAATCAGATTCCTCTATTTATGATCCTCAGTTCATAATTACATTTTTAGACTTTCTGTACTTTTTGCCCACCACTTGCATCCCAGGACCTTGGCATCGAGAGGTCCAGATGATGCACCCCTCAGTGGTCTTGACAAGTCCTGGCCAAAACAACATGCTTTAGAGTGTTATGCTCTAGCCTTACCTCTCAAGAAAGTGAATCTCCCTCCCCTGGCATGGTGGGTGACAGATCTGAGGTTCCCCCAAGCCTATGGCTCCTCTAGTAGTATGTCCCACTACTGCAGAGCCTCTGAAATTTACTTGCTTAAGGATCCTGTTTCTGTTAGTCTTCTGATGTGCTGGCACCAGGTGTTTCACATGACCAACTAATGTCCCACTAACGAAACTGAAGCTGGGGGACCCAATTCATCATCAAGAAAAAGAAACAGAAACACAAAAAGACTACTTTCGTTCTCAAGAGAAGTGACAGATGCAATAAGGATAAAGAGGGGGAACTTTCTGGAAATACATCAGATACTAGCAAATGGGTATTAGAAAAACATTTGAGGAGAAAAAAGGGGGCAAACAGAGTGATAAGCAAAGCAAAATGGTAGGTTGAGCTGGAAATAGCAGAGGGTAGAAAGAAAGGGGAATATACTTTCTTTGGCTATATAAACTTATCAAAGAACAGCAGAAGACAAATGGGGGACAATTAGTTTGAGCAATGGAGGGGTAACTGAGGAAGATGATAAGAAGGTAGATGTTCTAAATGAATGCTTCTGCTCAGTCTTTATGAAGGAGAAAGAGGGACTGCTCCCAGATTGTGGGATGCTAGCCAGGGGGTGGAGGGGACCTGGATCAGAGATGGGAGGGATAGCAGTGAAGAAAACCTCAAGGGGCTTGGGATCCAGAAGGTGGACAAGTCAAAAGACCCAAGTGGTCTGCTCCCTAGGGTGTTAAGAGAGGTTGCCTGGTTCTTGATGGAACCACTAGCTGACCTCCTTAAGGGTTCCAAAGAAACAGGGGCTGTTCCAGCACATTGGGGGAGGCCAAAGTGGTCTCACGTCATATGAGTGGGGGTAGAGAGGACCCATGGAACTACAGAGAAGTCAGCCTGACCTCGATCCTAGGAAAACTACTAGAAACCATTATGAAAGAGCATGCAGTGGAATGGCTGGAGGCCAGAGGGCTCCAGGACCTGAGGTAGCTTGAGTTTGTGTCAGGCACATCATGTCAGACAGCTTCTGCTTTTGTGGCTGTAACAAAAAACAATCAGACAAATGAACAAACAAACAAACATGAGACAAACAAACAGAGTCTGGTACACACACCCTCATGGTAAATCTTTGAAAAGTTAACATTTCTTTCTGCTTACATTGGCTATTTTCTGATTTTATCTCCATGGAAAAGGTGCCCTCTTGGTCTTTTTATTAAAGCTCTCTTGTGACTTGCCATTGAATTTACCACCAAAATATTCTCAGGGATCCATTTTAGTAATTATATTACATGGCTTGTGCAGTTTTAAGACACTTAGGCCCCCATTTTCAAAGGTCACTGCACCATGCAAAGTCCCTATCCTGAGCATAGATTAGCATAAGGCCTTAAAGTTTATTTATTTATTGAAATGTTTCACTAGGAAGGCACACTGAACAACAAGTTGCTTGTCTCACGGTGCGACCTGGGGATGCAGGTCAAACAAAAACATGATAGAATACAGCTCCCTAGAGAGCAGCACTAACTAAAGCACTAACTGGTGCACTTGGTGTAAAACACAACCCCCTACTGGTCACAGAGAAGTATGTGAAATATGGGCCTGTACTGAACACAGAGGCTGTCAAGGGGCAAAAGCAGTTAAGGCATCCAAACTGTTAATGCTCTTGCACTAACTTGTTATTTTTGAAAGTCCTAATGCAAATGACCTCTCCACACATACACATTGCTAAGAGGCCATCTGTGTCCCAATATGGCATTATGATCTAGTGAGGTGCTATTTTTTGCACCTCGGCTTGTGTTGAGGGCTGTCCTTTCTGCATGTAGTGTGTGCCCCCATAAGCAGGCATTTTGGTGAATATATGTTCAAAAACATAAATAAAGCAATTGTGCACAGTTCCCTTCTCCCATACCCAGTCCCAATATCCTGTGTAATAACCTCTATTCCTGGTAGTCTAATGGTACCCCCTCCCTCATCCACTCCCCATACACAGTATAAGTACAGTCATTCCCTGGTGTCCAGTGGCACACACATATTCATCCACACACCCAAGTATGGTGGCTTGTACAGCCCTTCACTCACCTCCACAGCTTGCTGCTGTCTGTCCCACAAGTGAGGTATATTAGCATACACCACTATGCATCTAGTGTATATCCACATATAGGACCTGTGGAATGGCACATCCAACTTACAGAAATGATTCTGCAATGCTGTCCTGCAAGTCCTGTATATCAAGGAACACTAGATACATGCCAGTCTATGTTTTTATACCCCACTTGTGGGACAGATAGTGACCAGCCATGTAGATGAGTGGTGGGTTGTGCTGGCTGCAATACTGGGGTAAGTGGGTGGGGGGCATGGGGGAGCCACTGGGCATCAGGAAATGTCTGTGCTTATACTGGGTATGGAGATTGCGTAAAGGGGGACCACTAGACTACTAGGGATAGAAATTTTACATGATATGGGGCTCGGGTGTGGAAGGGGCTACCACTAGATTACCAGGTATAGAGATTATTATACCAGGTATGGGGATCATCAAGTGTGGGATGTAAGAGAGCAAGGATCTGCTGTTTTATTTTTCTTTGAAAACATACACTGCAACACAGATGTCAGTTTTTTGGGGGGGGCACACACCATCCTGTACATTTGTATGAGTCGAATTTTGGAAGCATTAAGCAGCACTGCGGAAACAGCCTATTAGACCATCCAAAACCACTTAACTATACCAGTGTGCCCCATATGCATGCTGACCCCCTTAATTTGCATGCGAGTCCCTAGTAGTATTAGTATCATGTGGTAGCAGATTAAAGCTGTACTACGTGTGTGTCTGAATACACTAGTGGCTGCTCTAACAGGCTTTCAGCCATGCTTTTTACACATTGTGCGGTATTAATCCTGTTAATGCAGTGCTAATCCTTTCAATATCTAGGGTCTTGGAAGACAGAGTGGTGGTGTGAGTTGTCATTTGCAGTTCACACTCTGTTTTTCATGGATGTGATGTTACATGCATAAACAACAGATACAGAGTGTGACCCATGGAGAACAGTGCTTCTTATTTCATTTAAATTGGTGGGCAATATGGGTCAACAGTCTAATAGAAGAGCCATCCTGGTGGCACTGGGGTAGCATTACTGCTTGTTACACTGGTGAGCTGGGTTCAGGAATGGACATGCATCACTCGGAGGCCAGCTGGCGGAAGGAGGATTGAGTGTTTCATGGAGGGGTCAGTGCATTCCTGCTGTTTGTATACCACTTAGCAGAGGATAGGTGGTACAGCAGCAGGTGCTGCATTCAGAGAGCCTGATGTGGACAGGGATAGCGTGCGTGTGCATCAGCGTGTGCATGTGTGTCACTGCATGCAACTCAGACCTCAGGGAAAGGGGGGAAGGGAGGAATTACCCCTATCTGGCAGGATGGCAGTGGTGACCTCACAGGCTCCGCAGTACTGACTGTGATACCTAGCCACCACACAGTGACTCTGGGTAAGAGTTGGGTATGTCATCTGAAGGGGGGAATTTGGGGCAGTCAGGAGAAGAAATGGATAATAAAAAACAATGTAATACAGCATAATAGAAACATATAAACAACGATGGCAGAAAAAGACCACTGGTCCACCCAGTCTGCCCATAAAACCTTACATACGTGGGACCTATTGTCCTTATAGGGTAATTTCTAACCCACATTTTCCACCTCCATGCTCCCCATCCTACTGCTATCACCCTGAGCAACTACTAATCCCTTCACTCTGTCCCAGCCCTGTTTGAAACTACTGATAGTTTTGGCACCCACCACTTCAGCAGGAAGTTTGTTCCTTGGCTCCACCACCCTTTCTGTAAAATAAAACATTCCCACATACCTCTTGAATTTCCCCTATGTCAGTTTCCACTCATGCCCACATTTTCTTGGCCTGCTGCTTATGCTAAGTAAATCCTCACATTTTATCTTGTTGATTCCTTTCAGTCACTTAAATGTCTCTATCACATCTCCCCTCTTTCGTCTGGACTCCAGTGAGTATATGATCAGTGCCTTGAGCAGATCCTCATAAGATCTGCTCTGCTGGCCCTGAGTCATTTTTGTCACCCTACGTTGCACTGTCTCCAGCCTGTGCTTATCTTTCATTAGGCGAGGACTCCAGAACTGGGCACAATACTCCAGGTGGGGCCTCACCAGTGATCTACAGAGAAGTAGTAATACCACCTTCATTCTGCTATCAAATACATGTGTTTGTACAATATATGTTTTATCCCAAGTGCATTTGATGAGATAAACAAGAGAAGTAGAACTGCAAGTTATTCTTCGGTTTTAATTTTCTCACCATGGTAGGGGTTGTAAATTTCATTGACCCTATAAGTATTATTACATTGGGTACAATACCCACACAGGTAATTTCCCACAGGGAGTGTACCAAAAGAAAAAACAATCTGGGGTTGTTTTTTGGAAATGTAATCGGAGTGCACTCGTCTTGTTTTTAATGCATCACTCCTATTCGCTACCACTAAGGGGCGATCTTTACAAACACATGCTCCTTTTTCAGTAGTCTAATATATGCCAGTTCCTGAAAATTATGGATTTACTGTAGCCAAATGCACTATTAAAGGGTGTTGAAAACACTGGTCCTCCAGGGAAGAAGTATTTCTAGGAACACTTTTAAAAAGCTGAGATCTAGAAACTCCAGTAGCCTTATATCTTGCTGCTTGAATGGCTTTACTATCATAACCCCACTGTTGAAATCTTATGCTTAGGTCATGGGCAGCTTCAGAAAATTCTGTCACATCAGAACAATTTCTTTTGATCCTTAGGAACTGTCCAGAAGTAATATTTTCAATTAACCTTTTAGGGTTATGGCTGTCAAAGCTAAATAAATTATTCTTGTCACAAGACTATCTACACAGTCTAGTGCCTAGCCCATTAGATGTCTTATTGATTTCCAAGTCTAAGAATCAAGGATGAAAATGTGAAAGGAAGAGTGTGGCCCACTGGGAATTGAACCTCAGACCCCTGGTATGCCATTCCAGTGCTCTAACCATTAAGATATATGCTCACATATTTAGCAAGCCTCAGGCTTTCCTTAAATCCACACAAATCCCTTTCTCAAGTATTGCGCAACCCTGAAACATAGCAACACTTGAGAAAGGAATTTGGTTGGATTTAAGGAAAGCCTGAGGTCTACTAACTCTGTGAGACCATAGCTTAATGGCTAGAGCACTGGAATGGCATACCAGGGGTCTGAGGTTCAGTTCCCAGTGGGCCACACTCTTCCTTTTTCATTTCCATTCTTGATTTGAAATATGCCTGGCAGGGGCTGAACTACACTGAGAAGTGGTCTGTTTGCAAGTCTAAGAATGGAATAACTTCAGTATCATAATGTAGCGTGAATTGAATAGTCACATTAATTTTTTTCCAATATTCATGAAACAGTAAAAGTTCTTCTACTGTCCCAGACCATAAAAAAAGATTGCCCAAGTAACATCTGTACATCACTGTTTTATTTTTGTATGGGTTGTCGTCATGTTCTATGAAGTCACTTTCAAACTGATGCGTGAATAGGTTTGTGAAAGATGGGGCCATCATGAACCCCATTGCTGTTCCCCTTATCTGCAAATGAAAGGTGTCATTGAATCTAAACTAATTTCTGGCAAGCACCAGGGATGTTAGTTCAATGAGAAAATTAGTACTAGGTTTTTCTTCCAAATTTCTTGAGTGTATCTGCTAATACTCCCAACCCTTGGATTTGCAGCACAGGTGTGTACAAATTCACCACATCCATTGTAATTAGTAGCAAACTGGCTATGTTGACCATGGTACGGGTTAACACATCTCTGTAATTTTGAATATAAGAGGGTATCATGGTCACAGACTCCCTTGGGTGGTGGTCAACAAAGGACAAAGGTGACTCTAAAGCAGATTCAAGTTTGGAGACTACTGGTCTGCCCGGAGGGGTTTGGTGGGCTTATGTACTTTGAGTAAACAGTAAAAAGTTGGGATTTTAGGTTTCTTAGCTATAAGGGTATCAGCTACCCATTCTGGTATTTCACCCCTTACTCTGTTCCTACATACAACCTCAGAAATTTTGGAAAATAGCTGTCTAGTTGGGTCATTTTGAAATTTACAGTAATTTACTTTGTTCCTAATATGTCCATTGCTTTCTGCAACATAGTCTGTTGTATCCAATATACCTTCCCCTCCCCCTTTATCAGCCAGTTTAATTATTATAACTGTGGTCCTGCTCCACACTCATTATGGCAGACCTCTCAACCGTTGAGAGATTATGCCTCCTAGTGGTGAAACTTTTATGAAGTAAGTCTACTTCTTGATCAACACCTTTGATTAATGTGTCAGTATAGTTAGGAATAGCACCCTGTGGTGCAAATCATGACACAACATGCAGTTTTTCTTCCAAAAACCTTTCTTGCAGGATCAATAGGTTCAGTAGCATCCAGAAAAGATCTTCAGATCCTGAAGTTCCTAGCCTTTGGGAGGGATAGATTGGAGTTCTTTGATCCAGTTTGGAGCTGGATTCAGTTTGGAGCAGGAAACTGAAGAAGCATGAACTGCAGGGTGTCTTGGTGTTTGTGTGAGGGAAGTATTTTTTTTCTCAAGTTTGCTTTAGTTCAAATTGCTTGTACTGGGAGAGGGATATGTATTTGGGAGTTTAAACAGTGCTTTTGGTTTAGGGCTGTATTTTGGAGTTCAGTTCTGTGCCAGTTGAAAGACAGGAAACTGCAGCGGTAGACTTGGGGGAGGGGCAGGAGATTAGCCAGAGCCATTTTAGATTGATTCAGTCTGGAGCTGGAAACTGAAGAAGCATGAACTACAGGGATGTGTTTGCTCCTGCCTGAGGAAAGGGGCTGAGGTGTGCAATTGTATAAGAGGTTGATTGTCTCGCCCTAATCCCACCCCTCCATCCTTCCCTCCCCCAGCTTGTCCACACTTATTGGGGTGGTGCTGCATTGGGATTGGTGGAAAGCACTACCAGGTGCACCCACTAACGTGCCCTAACAGAGGGGATTGTTCTTTGTAATGTTATAGAGTGATATGTAGCTCAGGTAAAGAGGTAAAAGATATAAACTTATAGATAGTACTGTGTTTTGTACTTAGGTGTAGCACCTCAGGCTGTATTTTGCTGGGAAACATATGGATGGTATGGTGTCATAGTTAGTAGTGTTTTATGCTTCTCTGCTACTGGAGTTAGTATTGTATTTTTAAGTAGGGACCGGCTGGTTAGAAACTTATTGATAGAACTGTGTTTTGTAGTTAGTACTGGTATCATGGGTAGGATAGTGTGCTGTAATGGATGTGGGGCAGCAGTTTGGATTAACATATTCTGGAGGCTAGGAGGGTGTCCAATCTGTATCCAAGTGAGGAGGCTGGGGGAGGAAGTGCTGTGGCTTGGTAGAGAGCTGGAGAGGATGAGGGGAGGAGGAAGGGGCCTGGAGGCAGGAGGGTCACACCCAGGAAATAACACGAGGGCACCGCAGGGGAGGAACAGTGGCTCAAGGGAAGTGATGGGGAGGGAGTGCAGGAGCGGAACAAACAAGGGGCCTAGCATTAGTGGGAAGGCTAGAGGCTGGGGGGGGAGGGAGCAGAAGCACAGCCAGGCAGGATGAGCAGGAAATAGGTTTGCTGTGCTGGTAACACTGGTGGAGGAGGAGGAGAGGGGGAGTAATCTCCAGGAGAGAGCAGGAGCGGGAGGAAGAGGGAAACCCACTAGGGGCAGGAGTCAGTCAGAGGAGGGCAACAGGGGTGAAGGGGAGAGAAGCACTGCTGGTGGGGTGGACGACAGGGGCGGAGTAGAGGAGGGAGGGCCAGGGCAGAGAGGAGGGATCTGGGGGATAGGGAGGGAGTAGTGAGGGGCAGGATGGGGGAGACAGCAGTAGGGAGGAAAGGTGGAGTTAGTGAGCTGGCAAGCTCTAAGATTGGATATCCTAGGAAAGGGGTGGGGTCAGGGACAAGGAATGAGGAAGGGGGTGTACTAGTGCTGGGTGATTCCATAAGTAAAGGGATCAGATGGGGCAGCAGGGAGGAGAGACATAGTAGAATATGGGTAGAGGCTATATCTGGGCTAACGGCGGACAGGGTGGGGCAGGCAGCTCTTAAGTGCACAAGGAGGGGCAGGAAGAAACCGCATGTAGTGGTGCATGTGGGCACTAATGACCTGGTGGAGGAGATGGTGGACGTAGTGAGGAGGAGATTTGAGGAATTAGGAGGGCTATGTGAGGAAGTGGGGGAATCAGTGGCCTTTTCAGAGGTGCTTCCCAGTACCCAGCTCGAGTATAGGAAGGAAAGGGAGGATTGGGGAGTTCAACAAATGGCTGGGGGAATGGTGTCAGACTAAGGGGTACAGGGTAGTGGGGGACTGGGGCAATACCTGGGAAAATAAGGATCTATATGCAGGGGATAGGCTGCACCTGAGTAGGGAGGGGAAAGGGGTATTAAAGCAGAGGTTTGAGGGGTACATAGCATCAAGGATAAATTTAAAACTAGGTGGGGGCTGGTGGGAGGACAGCTAGTAGGCAGGGATCCCAGAGGGAGAAGTCAAGCGGGCCTATCCCCCCAAGCTATCAGAGAGGTATTTGAGGTGGGGACACAAGGAGGGATTAGAAGGGGGGGAGCCAGGGTGGGGGGGAGAAAGACACAGGTTGGAGGGTGGTCTCGCTGAATGTAAGAAGCTTAGGTAACAAATCAGCTGAACTACAGGCTCTCTTGGCAATGGGGAAGGTGGACATTGCGGCCATCACGGAGACATGGGCCTCCCAGAACCAAGACTGGAGTACAAGATATTCAGGAAGGACAGGACTAAGGGGAAAGGGAGGGGCGTGGTGATCTACATGAGGAAGGGGATAAGGTGTATAAGAGAGGAGGGGGTGGAGGCCAGGACAGAGGCCCTAAAGATGCAGTTTCAAGACTCTAAAAGAAAGACACTGAGGGTGGGAGTAGTGTACAGGCCACCAGCTCAGGGGGATGACCCGGGCAGGGAGTTGGCCGAGCAGATTAGAAGAGTCTGTAGGGAGGGGGGGGAACCATAATGGTGGGGGACTTCAACCTCCCTGGGGTGGACTGGAACACCCAACCACCACGTATGCAAAGGAGCAGAGATTACTAGATGCATTTCAAGACTGCTTCCTGGTGCAATTGTTCCATTAGCCGACTAGGGAGGACAGGACTCTGGACCTGGTATTAACAAACGTGGAGGCTGTAAGAGATTTGGGAAATGGAGGACCCCCTAGGCTGGGAGCGATTATCACATGGTGTGGAGCACACGCAATATGGGAAGGGTAACAGGAGGAACAGGTACCAGGGTGATCGATTTTAAGGGAGCAGACTTTAAAAGGATGGGGGAAATTTTGGTTGAGCATCTGGTGGGAATTCAGACATGCATGAGTACCAGCCAAAAATGGAATACCATTAAGAAAGGGCTGGCAGAGGCTCACTGAGACCTGCACTAGGATACGGAGAAAGAAGGGAACAGCAAAGAAGCCAAGCTGACTGACTTGGGAGGTAATGGAAAGGGTGAGAGCCAAGAGAAAAGCATTCTGGAGGCTTAGGAAATCGGAAGGGCAAGGAGACAAAGACGAGTACACAAAGAAGTCCAGGGAGGTAAACAGGCTAGTCAGAGCAGCCAAGGCTTCCAGAGAGCTGAGACTGGCACAGGGAATCAAGGATGGCGAAAAGGACTTCTTCAGATACACTGGCAAGAGAACAAGAAACAAATACCAGATTGTGAGGATTAAGAAAGATGAGGGTGGGTGGAGAAAGGGGAAGACCAGGCAGAGGCACTGAATGAGTACTTCTGCTCTGTGTTCACGAAGGAAAGAGGGGGAAGATACCTCATGGGAAGGGTGGAGTGGGCGGGGGTGGGGCGACTGATATTAGAATTACAGAACACAGGGTGATGGAGGGACTAAGGGCACTGAGGGTGGACAAGGTGCCGGGGCCAGATGGCATTCCCCCTTGGGTACTTAGGGAGCTAGCAGAGATCCTGGTGGAACAACTGGCAGACCTGTTCAGTATATCACTGGACAGGATGCGTGCCACAGGACAGGAGGATGGCCCATGTGGTGCCCATTCATAAAAGTGGCCCGAAGGATGATCCATACAACTACAGACTGGTGAGTCTCACTTCAATTGTGGGGAAACTCATGGAGTTAATCCTAAAAAAAGAGGCTGGTGACCTTTCTGGAAGACAATGGGCTCCAAGACGGCCATAAGTATGGTTTTGTATTGGGCAGATCCTGCCAGACAAACCTAGTCAAGTACTATGGCTGGGTTACTAGGGAACTGGACAGGGGCCATGCAGTGGACATCCTATATTTGGACTTCAGCAAGGCCTTTGACTCAGTACCGCATGGAAGGCTGAGGGAAAAACTGGAATACATTGGAGTGGGGACAAAAATGGTCAGCCAGATCACCAACTGGCTGAGGGGTAGGCAGCAAAGGGTGGTGGTGGTGTGGGAACTCTCTTCACCAAGGGACATTATGAGTGGGGTGCCACAGGGTTCAATACTAGGACCAGTACTGTTTAGGATATTAATAGCTGATCTCTCAAACGGGATCTGGAGTAGGATCAGTCTGTTTGCAGACGATACTAAAATTGGTGCAGTGGTAAGTGACATAGAGGGGTGGAGGGGGCTGCAGGAAAACCTGACCAGACTACAGGAATGGTCAGAGACATGGCAGTTGAGGTTCAAAGCCAAGAAGTGCAAGGTACTGCACTTTGGAGCAAGGAACCAGGGGAGGAAATATCAGTTGAGATGGGTACAATTGGAAAGCACAGTGGAGGAAAAGGATCTAGGGGTACTAATAATGGGGAGTATGAACCACTCAGTTCAGTGCAGAAAGGCAGCTGCAAAGGCAAACAAGATGCTGGGGTGCATTGCAAGGGGAATCTTCTCCAGGCACAGAGAAGTGATCCTACCTCTGTGCAGGTCACTGGTCAGGCTGCACCTGGAATACTGCATGCAGTACTGGCGGCCATTCCTGAAGAGGGAAATCAGATTGCTGGAGGGAGTGCAGTGTAGGGCAATGAAGGTAATACAGGGACTTGAGGGAAAATCCTATGAAGAAAGGCTGGGAGAGATGCAAATGTATTCCCTGGAAGAGAGGAAGGATGGGGGGATATGATCGAAACCTTTAAGTACCTAAAGGGTATTAACAGGATTAATACAGAAGGGATTCTTCAGATCAGAAGGGGGAGGGCACGAGAAAGCATCGCTGAGATTGAAGGGGGAGATTCAGGAGTGAAATCAGGAGACACTTTTTCAAGAAAGAGTGGTAGATAAGTGGAACACTCTGCCTGAGGAGGTGGTATCATGTAGAACAGTGGGAGGATTTAAGAGAGGGTGGGACAGAGTTTGGGGGGTTATGAGGAGCCATACATGTGATATCTCCTCTTTTCGCAGGACACGCCTGTTTTTTTTTTGACTGAACTCCCTCCCTCCATCCTGGGAAACAAAATCTCCTGCTTAAGTAAAATTCTGTCCAAAATATTCATTCATGTTTTTTGGGCAGATAAAGACACATAAAAATTAAATCAGTGTTGAACAATGTATCTGATAACTTTATATAACTAGTTGTTTATTCTTTTTAGTGCTTATTCTTGACAAAATGAAATGTATTACATTTTTGTAATGACTTTTTTTCTCATTTTTTGATGCCATTTAAATACAAACTCATGACGTTATGGCATCTCCCTACTAGCAGGCCAATCTCCCTCTTAATTTGACCCAAATCTCCCTCTTAAGCAAGTTGGACATATCACATGTATGAGGAGGGGATGGGAGGGTGGGGCAGCTGCAAGTTGAGTGGCTAGACATACAATCGAGCAGACTCGCTAGACCATGAGGCCTGTTTCTGCTGGCATTTCATATGTTCATATGATGCGTGGAAGGTCGAATTGCACGCATCATCTCTGGGGCTGATTCAACTGATGCTAAAGGGCTCAGCATGAGTTCAGGAGAGCTTCGAAGCACAGCTGAAAGTAAAGGAGGCGGCACTGCTGTTATTTGTTGGCTCGGCTGAGTTTAATAGCCTGAAAGCAAACTTGGATGTTACTCTGATTACATTTGACCAGAAGACCAAGGCATATAAACATAAGGAGTGATTGCGTGAAGAGCAGGACTGCATTAACAACTATATGATTTCTTGGAAGCAGCAGGGGCGTAATACTAATCAGCAAAGCAATACCCCAAGGTCCAGCTTTAACAATCTGAGTACACAAAGGGGTCAGACATTTTCTGACCAGGAATATATAGAAGGTGACTCAGATTCCTTTGCTTTTTTAGAAGAATCCTTCCCCTCCATCAACCCCAGCAGTTACCTCACGGGGGCAACTCCCAACAATACAAACAAACTCTGAGGCAAAAAAATCCCTCAAGGAAGCAAGAGGTTTCAGAAGAAACAGTACACATCGAAGCAAGGGTAGAAGCTGCCTCTGCTCCCCCTCTGAATGACACTGAATGCTACAAGTCTGTCTTCATACCAACTTTCAGAATTTGAGACCAGAGTATTAAATAAAGGTTTTAAGTTTGTACCTACTGCCTCTTTGGACACCTTTGAGACGTATATTGATCTACAAAAGTTTGGTTGCCTTCTGAATCTTAAGTTTTTCTTTGCCTCTACAAATATGTGTTGATCAACAGCATTGAAAAAGCAAGATCAGGACACAGAACACAGCCAAATGCCCAAACAAATGAAGATGTGGACTTACGTGGTACTGAATCTGGAAGGACTTTTCAGAAGAAATCCCAGTTCATCCCTTCATGCACTCCTACAGTGGGTATTTTTTTAAATTCTGTGAGCAGGATCTTAACAAACTCATGCAACCCACCTACAGATCATCATATGCTAATCTCAGCAAAATGGAGCAGCAAGTCCTAAGGGACTCAGAGGCAAATTAGGATATAACAATAAACCTGTGGATGGGGGCGGCAGTGTAGAGATGTAGGATGCAGCAGATTAAAATGCTAAGGTTCTTCGGCAACTATCCAATGATAAATTTTTACCATGCTATGTCATGTGACCCCACACTCATTCAGAAAGGCCATTGACAGGTATCTTGAGTCAAGTTTTGGCCGATATAGAGATTGATCAGGATACCTTTGACTTCTTATCGGTCACCCATCCCATCAGACCTACCATCTACACCCTCTCTAAGTTGCATAAAACCCTTTGAATCCTCCAGGGAGACCTGTTATATGCACCACCAGCTCCCTCAGTGAACCACTATCTCAATTTGTGGATAGTTACCTAAGGCCCTATGTACAGAAACTGCAATCATATGTGAGGGATTCAACAGACATCTTAGGGGTGCTGGAGGATCTCCACATCAAGAGCGACAATCTGTTAGTAACTCGTGACGTGGAATCCTTGTGCACCAACATCCTGCATGAAGGCGGCCTGCAAGCTGTCAACCATGTCATGGATCTCAGAGAGCAGGCGGCAAAATCTTTTACTAGTTTCTTGGTGGCTCTATCTAGATTTGTTCCGGAATGTAACACCTTTTCATTCCTTGACCACTTCTATGTTCAAAAGAGAGTCACAGCTATAGGTGCTACCTTTGCCCCTAGCAATGCCAATCTGTATCTTGGTTACTGGGAGCAGCAGTTCATCTATAACCAAGATGCCAGCCCTTTTTTCAACATATGGTACATTGGCATCACTATACAGATGACATTCTGATGATGTGGTGGGGATACTGAGGCTGAACTCCATTCCTTTGTCTTGTTCTTGGAGCAAAGCAGTGCAAACCTTAAGTCTGCTCTTAAATCTGATTTGGAAAGTGTTTCTTTCATAGATGTAAAAATCAGTAAAAAAAGAGCACATGGGATTGACACAGATATTTTCTGGAAACCAGCTGACAGGAACACTTTGTTACTATCAAGTTCATGCCATCCCCGCCACACTGTCCAAAATATACCCCAAAGTCAATTTCTGCACATTAGAAGAAATTGGAACACCAGGGAAGAATTTGAGAGAAATGCAGATGACTTGGAAGGTAGATGTATACCAAGGGACTACAGTAGTGGGTATATCAGTGCAGTCAGGAACAGGGCCTCTAACACTGACAGAAATTCACTCCTACAAGTAGGTAATAACAATATTACAAAGGAACCTGTAGTGAATTTTGTTACCACCTGTACTACCCGGTCTAGAGAAGTGCAACAAATACTGCACAAACATTGGAACATTCTCCAAACAGAATACCTTGCACTATTCATGAACTAGTTACCCTGAATGGTCTACAGACAGGCAAGAAATCTTGGGGATCGCATCACACACAGTATGAAACCTAAATCTGTTACCACTAATTAGTTACTATCCACCCCTAAGAGATGCCATAAATGCGGTAGGTATAAATTCTGTGGTGAGTTGAAAGACGGCAACACCTTCCTCAACTCGGACAGTGGAGAGCTCCAAGAAGTTTAGAGATTCATCAGTTGTGACACTACCCATGTTATATACCTGGCTGCATGTGAATGTGGCAGGTTTTATGTAGGGCACACTAAATGCAGGCTCAAAGAAAGAGTAGGAGATCTCATGCGTTTCCTACAAAATGGGAACAGGGATTATGTCCCAGTGGACCATGTGCTCAGCTTGAACAATCTACAGGAACATACCCTGCATTTCATGGGCATAGAGAAGGTGGTCACTGGCCCAAAAGGAGGGGATTTGGAACTGTTGTTGGGCAGGCGGGAAAATTATTGGATTTTTAATTTATGAGCAAGTTTTCCCAGGACTTAATGATTGGGTAGAAATTGCTACTTTTTTGTAACAATAATGGCCAGTACTGGTATGTTCTTTCCTACGAAGCCTGCTATTTTGACTGCTGTGTGATATATTTTTTCTGAAATCTGACTCACGAACGGGGCTGAGGAGAGATGCAAGCTGCGCCAAACAGCAGCTTACGTCTGAGCCCAGTGCAGCAGGAGCCCTGCACCTGATTCACATACAGGTGGGGTCACAGTGCCAAATTCCCCTAGTTTTGTGCATATGCTCCCGTGCGACGAAGAAATGGTGCATAGGAGGGTAATGCTGCATGTCATGAGAGGACCATATGGCATGGCACCGTGTGTGACTCACTGGCTGTGTGCTGTGGTGGCCAGTGGAGGCTGTGGAGGTCAGGACGGGTCTTGTTGGACGGTTGTGGGTGCTACAGATGCACTGCAGTGCTGCCATCTTGGGAAGGACTGACATCAGGAAGAGTGGCACCATGGAGGGGTGGGGGCTCACAGAGTATGCAAGCAGGGAGTTGGGGTGCATGGCAGCATGGCTGTCATGAGAGGTGGCAGAAGGGGCACAAGGGTCCCCAGTGATGGAGCATTGAGCCTCATGCCCACATTGCCCACATACGGGTGGTTGCATGACTATCATTCATGGTGGCTGTAGGGATGGAGGGCCCAGAAGCTAGTGTTGGGAATGAACCATGGTGCTGCATGGCTGGGGGTGTGCCACAGGAGCTGGTATGTGAAGTAGTAAGTGTGACACTGCTGGGTCAGCATACCAGGCATCCACCTGTATATCCTGTGTTCGCCGCTTGCACCCAGATGTCCATCCCCAGGGTTCTTCCAGTACGGTGATGGTGCAGGGCCTGTTAGACCAGCTATGTGGTGGTCTAACTCAGGTAAATGTCCTGTTTCACTGTGGGAGTTTCAGAATTTCACTGTGAGGGATATGGCAGCCACTGACTGACGCAACACCCCTCAGTGTCACAAGTTTGCCTATCGCAACAGGTTCCGACAGTATCATAGGCACCATTTCAGAACTAGAAATGATGCAAAGTGTGGCACAGTGAGCTATTTGTGTCATATCTTTCTGGAACAAGCACCTTGTGTCATTGCCCTCCCCTTGAGAATCGGGCCCTGGGCCACTGCAGTTTATCTCACCTTTAACTAATGCTAACACTTAATAACATATAGTGTGTTAGTCCAAATGATCAACTGTTTTTAACCTCTATTTATCTTTCTCCCTCTCCCCCTTTTTTCAGAAGCCTGAGAAAGAATAAGATGGTAGAAAGGAAGGCAGAGAAAGCAATTGTGTTTACACTGTTATGTTGAGCACTGTGCAGTTCATCACACTAATGGTTACACTGGGGCTGCACCTTGATGAGCTGCCTTTATATAGGTGCTCTATAGGTGGTGCCCTTACACTCCAGAAGCATTTTGGTTTATATTTAAGGAACAGGTTGAAACATTTTGGGAGGTGCTGACAGTGTATACATGCACAGTCACCCACAGCACCCGACACTCTTTCTGAGTGTTACTAGTGATGACGTCATCATGCTTCCCACCTGATGATGCCTTCACGCTGCCGCGGCAGCTTACAAAGTGCGATGTTTCACACTCCAGTTCAGATCTACACCAGCTGTTTGGAACAGAAATGCTTTTGCTAGCATGTTTCCCCACACAAACCATTTAAAGAAATATAACAAGACATATAACCATTTTAGGCATTTTGTAAGCCTCTTTTACTTTACCAGCAAAGAAGGACTAGGCAGTTCTGCCTATGGTCAGTTTGAGTCTAGAAAACATTTCCTTATGTATATAAATATTTAATATTGTTTCATGTTTTGATTCTAACATGACAAGATGAAATTATTCTTTTTATTGTATACAGGTATATGTTTTTGAACTGCAGGACCACTCCCTCTTGATAAAGCTGGCAGAGGAGTCCAGCGAAAACATTTGGGGTTTTAGGAACAGTGGCCAAGCTTGAAGTTTCATGAAATAAATTACCTGGCTTTACACTAAGAAGACCGTCTGTGTTCACTGGTTGATTGAGGGCACTACAGCGACAACAGTGGCAGGTCACTGTGGTGCCAGTGAGAGACCCCGGCACTGCTTTCTGAGGGTATTGCACCCCCTCCCTGAAGCAACTCCGACTCAGAGTTGATTCTTTAAGTAGCAGGGGGTGTGGGGGCACAGCCTCCTGCATGATGGGTTTGGGGGGCAAAGCCCCCCAAAGAAAAAGTCTGATGTGACTCCCTTTATGCCGACAAAGGAGTCACTGTAATGTTGGTCGATAATGAAATTGTCGACCGACTGTCATAGATCCGTTGATTGAGCACCTCATTTGTTTATTGAATTTCAACTGCCAAACCATTGGCCACCTCTCTAGCTTTTGCAAGTCCCTCTGCATCTCCCTAACCTACTCCTCACTGTCTGCTTTCCACAGAGTTTAGTGTTGTCTGCAAAGAGACACATCTTGCCCTGGATTCCTTCTCCCATGTCGCTAATGAACATATTGAAAAGGGCTGGACCCAGGACCAATTCATGTGGCACCCCACTGGTGGCCTCACTTTCTTCTGATTTGACTATGTTATCCACAGCCCTCTGTTGTCTCCCTTCCAACCAGTTTCCCACCCATCTAACTGTGTCTTTTGCTGTACTCAGATCCTCTAGTTTCTTAAACAGCCTTCTATGAGGCACCAAGTAGAAAACCTTGCTTAAATCGAAGTATAGTAAATCCACAGCATGGCCCTTATCCAGTATCCTCCACCTAGTCAAAGAATACTGTCAGGTTGGTCTGACAAAACCTTCCTGCCACAAGCCTGTGCTGTTTATTGTCCTGGAGTCCATTGCTCTCCAGTAGTTCATAAGGTCCTCTTTGACTAGTGTCCCCATCAGTTTACCCACAGTAGAGGTAAGACTGATGGGTTTGTAATTATTTGTTGCTCCTTGCCCCCCCCTTCCCCTTATGGAATGGGACTACACTGCAACCCTCCAGTCTTTTGGGACTACCCCTGTCTGAACTGAAGTACTGAATAGCCCCACCAGGGGTTCAGTTAGTTCTCTTGCCAATTCCTTGAGCAACCTTGAATGCATCCCATCTGGCCCTGGGTCTAATCTATCTTTAGGGCTGTTAGCCTTTTCCAAACCCTTTCGCTGGTAAATAATTCCTGCCTCATCTGAGGGATCCTCCTTACAGCTGCCTCAATGTCACTGTCTGACAGAGGCTCTCTGTCTTCCCTTGTGAATACAGAGCAAACATAGTCATTAAGAATAGCTTTCTGCCCTTCCTCCCCAATTACCCTACCCTTCTCTGTTAGCCTAACAATTCCTTCTCCCTTTCCCTAATATAGCCAAAGAACTGGTATTCCCCACCCTTGACCTCCTCCACAATACGTAGCTCTGTGTCTGCCTTTGCTTCTCTCACCACCCTTCTGGTTCCCTTATTCTCATTTGGCACTCTCTCTATTCTTCCTTCCTTTGTTTTTCCTTGTACATGGTGAAGGCCATTTTTTTGGTTCTCACTGCTTCACTGACCTTTCCAGAGAACCATATTGATATCTTGTACCTTTTCTTATGTTTGCTTGCACGCATGTGCAAGAAACATAGTGCCACCATACGAGAATTCGTAGGTGTGACTCTCCCACTTCCAATGCCCTGCTGGCTTTTGCAGGTGCGGCCGCACCACACCAATGAATGTAGGAGCTGTCTATGACAGCCATTCAGATGCAGTGGCGTATAGTTGAAAGCAAAAACCTGCTGCAATCAGTGGCGGTAATATGTAGGCACTTTGCATACTGCCATTAGGCAGTATGCAAAGTGCCAACACATCGGCACTGCACTGAAACAGCTGTCATAGACAGCTCCATCCGCCGCAGCAAGTAGCATGCTGGGAGAACACCCCAGCAGGCTCATGTGGTCCCCCTGACACACACTATATGGCTGATGGGGGTGCCCAATCCCCCATCAGCTCTGCTGCACTCCTCCCCAACAGAGTTCCAGGTGCTACGCTGGGAGCCCACCCCAGCATGGCAACAGTCCATAAGGCCAATGGGGGTGCCCAATCCTCGTCGGCTCCACTGTATCCCCCCAACAGACTTCCAGGTGCCACGCTGGGAGCCCACCCCAGCGTGGCAACAGTCCGTATGGCCAACGGGGGTGTCCAATCCCCCATCAGCTCCACTTCCCCCCCAAACAGCCTTCTAGCTGCCTCGCTGGGAGCCCACCCCAGCGTGGAAAAAGTCCCGCATCGTCTTTAAAAACAATGCCCTGTAAGAAAAAACGGTCTCTCGCTAAATGTCTTGACTCCCCTGCCCCCACCCGCTCCCATCCTCTGTGCACCCTGCCTCCCCACACCCCCACCTCACCCTATACTTACCTCTGGAATCCGGCATGATGATCTTCGGTGGACCGGGAACACGTCTACATTCTTCAAAGCCAACCGCCAACTGAGGAAATGCCGGTAAGCTGTATAATGGAATAAATAGGGTTTTTTCAACTTTGATGCATAAGAAAGGTGATTTCGCGGCCACTGTGTGGAACCACCTTTTGGGACTGATTTACAAAACGACAGTGTCACAGTTCTTGAGGTAGGCCCCCAAAAACCCTATGTTAAAAATTTGGTGAAAAAATTCCCAAAAATGACTGTTTTACAAGTGTGTGTTGTGCAGTTCCTACACCGCAGCTCATAAGTAGTTCGTGAATTTTAATATTTCCTCCAGATTTTCAACATTGCCATTTACCACACCTCCTTATGAGCAATTACAGCTGCCATTTTTCACATCTGCCCAAAATGTGTTCCTGCGGGTAGTGCACAATGGCGCGTCGGTGTCTTGAAATCAATGTTTGGGACAGATTAAGAAAATCACAGTGGCACTGTTCATGAGCAGAGGTCTTAAAATGGCCATGTTGAAAATTTGGTGACAAAAGTCCATAAAATGACTGTGTTACGAGTGAGCATTGCGCAGTTTCCACGCACCCTCATAAGTTCATGACTTTGTAATATTTTCAGTCCAGAATTTCACCAGTGGCATTTTTCCACACTTCCTTATGAACAGTACAGCTGTTATTTTTCACACTATGGCCAAAATGTGTTTTCGCACTTCCAGCGCAGAAATGCGTGGTCGCTGTGGGAAATCACTGTTCGGGACAGATTAAGAAAATCACAGTGACACTGTTCATGAGCGGAGGTCCTAAAATGCCTGTGTTGCCAAGCTGCTGTAAAAATTCCCCAAACTGATTACATTACGGGTGTGCGTTCCGCAGTTTTTATGCACGTTTGTGTTTTCACCAGTTTTTTTTAATATTTTCACTGCAGATTTTCAACTTTGCCATTTTTTTACACCTCCCCATGAACAGCACAGCTATCATTTTTCACATCCTGTTCGAAATGCGTTTTCGCACCTGTGGTGCCAAATGGCGTAGCGCTGTGCAAAATCAGCTTTTGGCTAACAAACTGATATTGCCACTGTTTATAATGTGGGGGTCACAAAAAACCCATGCTGAAAATTTGGAGTGAAAATACCAACGAATGCCTGAGGCGTTAGGGTTTCCGACCATAACGCCCCACCCTATAGAGACTGACAGGCATCAGGGGTGTGACTTGGGATTGTCGCCTACAATGCTCATACCATTCCATTCCACCCCCACCCATACCCTGCAGCCAGTGAGAGGCATTGAGGTGTGCCTTGGACTCTTCGGCCCCAAAGTTCACCCCATTCTCCTATACTGCACTCATCTCACTGTATTTCCTGATGGAATGGGGTGAGCATAAGGGCCAAAGACCCCAAGGCACACCGTGACACTTGTTGGTGTCTGCAGGGTAGGGCGTGGTGAAATGGCGTGGCTGTTATACCCGACGACCCAAAGGCACACCCTAATGCCTGTCAGTCTCTGCAGGGTGGTGGTGGGGTTGGCTTCAGTTCAATACTTCACTGCCATTACTATTATGCAGCTCTCTAACTCCTACACTACCAATGCCAGCAAGCAAACATTCGGCATTAACAAATGCTTGTTAATTACTGTTCTCATGCGATATTTTGCTGCCTTGAGAATAGCCCCCTTGATTGGCCCCATCTTTCCTCCACAACCACTAATGTTCTTGTCATCCCACCTCCAACAGACTGATAGTATAACATAATTTGGTTGTCACTGCTTTGATTTGATTTGTTTATTTATACTGGTTAATCCATGGGCCAAATGACCCATTTACATGGTCGACCAGTGTGCAAACCAGCAGAATAACATCACAATATATATAATACAGACAAGTTACACAAGTGTATAAAAAGACAATAGCATTATGGGAATAATAAGCGACCTTCCATTTTCTGTACTATAGATAGAATAGATGCCTATTTACCATGCACAACAAGGCTGACTTTCCATCTTGGTTTTTTGGTGACATCATAAGCCATCCAAGCGTTGCTCTCAGGGTTTATGATGTCACAATAAATACGCTGATGGAAGCATAGCTTTGTTGTGCATGGCTACCCATCTTTTCTTCTATTTGCATTCTTCAGCATTCACTCACTCCAGTGCGGTCTTTTTCTGAGGAAAGACAGTTCAATTATGCTGCTTTACAAATTATACTTTATAAGCCAGGCCCGGAAGAGTCCCCCAGTTCCCCTTTCATGGGGTGGAGGGGAAGAAGTCTGTTCTTAGAGCTCTTCAGGTCTGGGCGTCTTGTCCTGAGCAAAGCCTGACAACTGTTTCAGACATGCTGTGTGTGTGTGTGTGTGTGTTTGTGCTGCATCAGTTTTGTGAAGCAGTTTATGCTGTGATCTGCCTGAGGTTACCATATTTTTCCCTTAAATATTTTGACAGGAGAAGCAGAGAACAAAGAAGCTATTTTCCCTTTTGCCTCTGAGGTACCAGCTTCTTATCCCCTTGAATGTGAAATAACAGGTGTTGCATATTAACAGAATGAAAATGCTAATTTGGGCCAGCACTTGGCCTTTGGATACTGACACTCCGCTAACGTTTCTGCCTAGGAGAAGCAGGATCACAGATGCAGGGGGTAGTGGGAAGGGAGGTGTGGAGGAGGGGGCTTGTGGCAGCGTCTGCTGCAACATGCGCAGCAGCTGCAGGTGTTGGCCCATGCATAGATGAGCAGAGTCAAACTGGTAGATGAGAATGTGGAAGTCGGTGATTCATTATGCCTTCTGTTACTAGTTCAATCCACCACTTTATTCACTGACCATTTGCCAGAGCAGTAGTGCCTTGAATGGCACAGGCATTAAGCTGAACTCCTGGGCTGCCTGCTACTGAAAGGTTAATGTAACATTTTCACAGACTTCATAAGATGAACCCCAAGATCACAGATATCTGCCCCTGATGCTTGTCCTCAAATGCCTCTTTTAACCACATTGTATGAAACTGATACAGACTGGTTCCCTTTTTTTTTTTGACTAGGGTAAAACAGGTGATGTATGAATGCCAGTCACTCTTACTTCAAGGCAGGGCCTTCGATAGGACCACACTAGTGACTGTATGTGACTAGTTTGCTACCTACAAGACTATGTAATGTAATGTATTTGTGCCCAGTACAAATATTAGAGAGTAAAGTGAGCTTAATGTATTTATAAAATACCAATCCTGGGCACTGTCTGGGAACCCAGAAAGTGGGCAGGGGCTGTAAACAGCCCCTCAGAAACAAGCTGAGTCACAGATACATCTCTGTGAGAGGAGGGCTCGACCTCCTCTGCCAGCAACAGGAGAGCACAGCTGATCACTGGGACAATGGAGAGGGAGCGGAGCTTGGAAGCTCCATGAGGCTCCTGTAAGCAGCCAATCACTGAAAAGCCGTGCCTTCCTCCCCAATTGCCAGCTAATCCCGGGCACTGTCTGGGAATCCTGGAAGTGGGCAGGGGCTGTAAATAGCCCTGTAGAAGCAAGTTGAGCCATGGACACATCTCGGCAAGAGGAAGGCTCGGACCTCCTCCACCAGCACAAGAGACCACAACTGATCATCAGGGAAGTTGAGAGGGAACAGAGCTTCAAAGCTCCATGAGGCTCCAGTAAGGAGCCAATCACAGAAAAGCCATGCCTCCCTCCCCGATAACTCCCCAGTCAATCCCCAGTCAATCCTGGATGCTGCTTTGGAATCTAGGAAGTGGGCAGAGGCTGTAAATAACCCCCTCAGAAACAAGTCAAGCCACAGACACATCTTGGTGACAGGGGGCTTGGATCTCCTCCGCCAGCAACAATAGAGCACAGCCAATCACTGGGGGAGTGGACAGGGGGTGGAGTTTGGAAGCTCTGTGAGGCTCCTGTAAGAAGCCAATCACAGAAAAGCCACACCTCCCTCCCTCCCTGACCACCCGCCAATCCCGGGCACTGCTGGCAATCCAGAAAGTAGACATAGGCCTTCTTAAGGACTAGGCCACCAAGCGGCCCCTTTGCGCTGCGGTTCCCCGCATGAAAGACCAATGTGCAAAGGACATCAGAATCTGCCCACCAGAGACAGCTTAATGAGGCAGACAGACACTGTGGTTCCTGGCCAACCCAAGTGGACCCCTACTCAGGTAAGCCTGTTGGGGCTGCCTTGCACTTGTGAGGCTAGCTAGGTAGGACACTGGGCCAATAATGCGCGGCCAACATGGCGTGGGCAAAAACAGCACATTGCGGTCACTATAAAATGGTGGAGTCCAAAATCACACTAGATTAAATAAACTCTGAAATCACACATGCTGTTATGCCCATGCGGTTTTTGACTGTGCATATGTGCCGTCGCTCTTTTGACCAGACACCGCTAACAGGGCATCAGGGGGTAAGTGTGTCAGTGGGCTTAGGGGCTTACTGTTTGTTTTTCCTTTTTTTAATTATTTTTATTTTTGTGAGTCATGTGTTCTAAACTTCTATAAGGTATTAGTGTGATTCTGGGATGTAGGGATTGCTAGTAATCTGCTGCTAGTATGTTTCAGGGATCAGGGGCTTACTGATAAATAGTTGCCAGGTATATTAGGGTGTAGAGACATGCCATGAAAACCTTGCTAGGTATTAGTGAACTTCAGGGTTTAGGGGCTTTTGGTTACTGGGACGTTGGATTATAGCCCTACTGGGTCAGAGACAGCATGACAGGAAGGGAAGAAGAACAGGAACAAGAAAATGTGGTGAGTGGTGCAATGCAGTGGTTGTGGAGCAGTAGTTTACAGGTGTAGTGCCCCAAAGTAAGGGGGCTAAAGTACAGGAGACACCACAGAAAAGAAAAAAAAGGGGTTAGACTGCCCCAGGCGTCCCCATTGTGTTCTGGGGGTATGAGGGGTTGTTATTAGGGGCCCCTGTCAGTGCTTCCCCCTCCCCTCTCAATGGCTGGGCAGGGCACTGCAAAGAAAAAAAAGAACAACAGAAATAAATGTTTTTTTTCTGGCTCTCTGTTGCCTGCTTGCTCCATTTCACCCTCCCTCCCAGAGCAGGCAGCATGAGAGTGGGCACCCACATGCTGGGATCATTGCCTCTGGCCAGCGCGTGGTGCCTGTTTGAATCCCTGGCTGTTTGTGTGGGCACAAGCGCGGGGTTCTGAAATTAGAACCCTGAGTGCTTTCAAACCAAAAAAAAAGTTTTTGTGAGCAGTTTTGAGCTGAATGTGGAGTGAAAGAGAGCACAGGAGTGCATCGGGGACTCGGCTTACCTGGCCTGTGGAAGTGGTCCTGAAGACTCCTTTGGTGCCTCTCCTCTGGTCAGCGAAGACATCGACAGTGTCCTGATGGTCCTCTGGCACCGGCTGCTTGAAGTTGTGTGCCCAGTGTTGGTTTCTTTCTTTTTTTTTGTTGTTGTTTTCCTCCCTCGCTGCATCGTGACGCAGCCGCCAGCCATCGCAAGGACCCTCAAGGTCCCCCAGCCGTCCGCCTCCTCGCCTGAATCCTTCCCTCTGCATGCAGCTCTTCCCACCTCCTGCAGCAATTTCTTTCACTCCTGGGCCAGGGCGGTGAGTCGGTGGCAGCACAGGAGAAGAGTGCTGTCCGCCTAAGTTTATCTAAAATGTTTTCTGTGATTGATTATTTGTGCAGCAAGGGCGCCTCAGGGAACAGCTGGGAGGGGGCTGGCCTAGGACTGATATTAAGATTTGGGCTAGCGATACCCTCGGGGAGGGGCCAGGCCTAAGGCCAGAAGGGGAGATCTGCTCCATATTAATAGAAGGGTGATGCTAAGGCGGAATCAGGGAAAGTGACTGGCACTTAGGCCTTGGACAGGCCTAAAGAGATTTAAAAGGGGCCCAGTGGGAGCGAGTCACAGTAGCAGTTAAAGGGGCGACACCAGGCCCTAGGGCATAATAAGGCAGCATTCGACCCAGAGTTGGAAAGGGGCAACAGTAGGTCCTGTTGCGACAGGGGTCCCTGGTAATAAGAAAGGGGCAACATCAAGCCGAGAGTTAAAGGGGCAACAGCAGACAACAGTAGGTCCTTGGTGACAAGAGGGGGGTCCAGCATTACGAGGGCAAATGGGGGAAAACCCAGAGTGGAAAGGGCGTTCACCCACCCAAAAGCTTCCAGAGGGGTAGCCAGATCCTGGTGCAGAAGGGATCCACAAGAGTGGAGGGTCAGAAAAGAGGCGCTCAGCACACAACTACCATTTAATGACTGCCAGCTGATGAACTGTATGTTGCTTAGTATTTGAAATGTTGTGTTGATTGCTAAGTACCAAGACTGTATTTTACCAGGATTGTGGTTATTTGCCCCTGCTTCGAACATTTGCCTCAGACTCTGGTGAACTGCCCCAGATTTCAGCAGTTGGCCCCTGCTTCTGGCAAATTGCCCCTTCAACGAACAATTACCCCCTGTAATGAACAATTGCCTCGGATTTCAGCAGTTTGCCCCTGCTCCAGACAAATTACCCCTGCAATTAGTAATTGCCCCTGCAATGAACAGTTGCCCCTGCAATGAACAATTGCCCTCTGCAATGAACAATTGCCCCAGAGTTCAATAATTTGCCCCTGCTCTAAGCAAATTACCCCTGCAATGAGTAATTGCCCCTGTAACGAACAATTGCTCCCACAGCGAACAATTACCCTGGATTTCTGCAGTTGGCCCCTGCTCCAGGCAAACTGCCCCTGCAATGAACAAATTGCCCTTGATTTTCAGCAATTGTCTCTAGCTCCAGGCAAATTGCCCCTACAATGAACAAGTGCCCTTGCCATGAACAATTGCCCCAGATTTCAGCAATTTGCCCCTGCTCCAGGCAAATTGGCCCTACAATGAACAATTGCCCCTGCCACGAACAATTGCCCCAGTAACCATTAAACACTATGGTGTAGTACAAAGTGGAATTACCAGTGTTTTAGTGCAAAGAGTATGGACTCAGTCTTCTACTACAACACCCCTGATGGTGTTGTTCACAGCTGATTATTCACCAAAGCAGTCTTCAACCAGCGAAGACTTCACAGCATCTCCCTTCCCTGCAGTCCGCCGTTGGTCGAAGTCAACATAACCTGGTGTGAGTCGCGGCTGCTGGCTCCTGGTTTCCTTGTGGTTCAGTCAGCCTGGAAGTGGCACGTCCTGGAAGAAGCCTCATCTGTCACTCCCAGTCGTTCGCCCAAAATTCCAGTCAGACGTGGCCAGTGTGTGACTGCTGGTTTGTTATTTTTCTGTTTCTGAACAGTACAGGGTTCTGGTCTTCGCCCTGCATCCTACTGTTCCTGCTTGCTTTGTCCTGCTTGTCCCGTGTTGTCTTCCAGGATTCAGCTCGATCTTGGTGGTCCTCCTGTGGACCCTTCACCAAAGAAACTTCAATGTACTGTCATCCTTGGCAACCCTTGCAAGTGGATTCGATGCCAAGTTTGTGTTCCTTCATCCTTGGCAGCCCTGGTTGAGGGATTGTGCTGGGGAACTTCAGTCAGTCTTTGTCCCTTCATCCTTGGCAGCCCTGATCAAGGGTTTGTGCTGGGGTATCTGCAGTAGATCTTCACCCTTGGCAATCCTTTCAAGTGGATTCTATGCCAAGTCTTGGTTTCTTCATCCTTGGCAGCCCTGGTCAAGGGTTTGTGCTGGGGTATCTGCAGTAGATCTTCACCCTTGGCAATCCTTTCAAGTGGATTCTACACCAAGTCTTGGTTTCTTCATCCTTGGCAACCCTGGTCGAGGGTTTGTGCCGGGGAAGAGTTCAGCAGAGTTCAGTTCTCTTGTTGCAGAGCATTCTGGCAACCTTGGAGAGTGGGTTGGCCGAAGAATCAGGGTCTGTTTAAAGATCTCTCCTATTCCCCTTCCCACCTCTCCTAGCTTTTCACACAGGTGTAGTTTGGCGCCAAGTAGGGGCCCCATTTTCCCTTTTCCCCATTGCTATACCATTCTTCAGCTGTGTGTAACCCCCACCCAGGTATGCCGTTTCTTTCTTGACAGCTCTACCTAGTGAGCTGGGTTCGGGAAGGAATATGTCACTCGGCACATTGGCTAGGTTTGGCTACTCTGAAGCAGGGGCACCCAAGTAACTCCGGACAAAGGAAGCAATAAGTGTAATGTTCAATACCTGAAGTGGGATTCTAAAATGTGGCTTTTATTCACATCCAGCAGAATAAACAAAGCATAGATGGACTCCCACGGGGCTACATTCCTGGTAATACAGATTTAAGGAGACCAGAACACATCCTCATCACTTTAGCCCTCAGGCTCTGAAACACACTGGGTACACAGCCCAAACTTGTACACTGCTCTGGGTTTTCCCTGGCTCGGCTCCCTTGGCAGCCACTTGGACACTTTCTCTATAGCATGGAAACATTTACTGGTGGCTCCCTAAACCACCTATGAGCACTTCTGCTCCATAAGGGAATCTCCCTCATCAATCCCATGTCTAGGTACTTTTCCCAGGAACTGGTCAAGTACCTGAGAGAAAGCAACAGGTGTCCCAGAGCAAATCCGTAGAGGTGAATTTAGTTACTACTGATGGGAGTCTCCCGCCTCTGGCTCCCATAATTCATACCCGTCCATTTCTCTGGACTGTAACACCTCATCCTTTAAAACATTTTGCTGTGTAAATGTATTTCACATTCAGTCTACTGTCTTTACATCCCATTTGTGCTGGGCTTGAACATACATAATAAGTGGCTTTGTCCATTACTCTAGACCCCCCCCCCCCACAGAGTTAAGCAGTCCAATCCCCACATCTTAAAAACTGTACTTGGCTGTCTTTTCCTGACCCCACAGTAACAGTCCCTTTAGTTTCATCTTGATGCAGGTGAAAACACATGGCCCTTTAGTAGATTGAACTCACCCTTCAGTTGCAGGTGCCCCACAGGCATTTCCTCCTCAAGGAACTCTCTTCCAGAGCTTCTGGTGCCTCAGCACGAACTTAAACAAGGCAGCTTCTTTTCCCTAGCCAGACCAAGGGGGTTTGTCCCTGGAAGCAGGCTGATTTCTTCCCCCCATCCCCGCAGGGATGGGACCCTGAACCACTGAAAGCAGTCTCCACCACTTCAATATGCTCTTATTGTGTTCCTCTTCAGGTGAGAACACACACCTATACCAAAATAATAGCTCTTTGTCAGAGCTTAGAGCTCTGACGGCCTGCTTACAGCAGAGCACCTCTTTCAGACTGCACACACTCTACTGAACTCTACAGACTGACTTCAAATTCCCCAGCGTTCTACTCTAACCTCCAACTGCAACATTCCAGTGTGGCTTATGCAGCTGTGACATTTCTAAATGATGTCATCCCTCAGCCTCAGCTGAGACTGAGAACAGAGTGAGACAGTGTGAAATCCTTTTAACTGGAGTTTCACAAGCTGCCTTCCCTGCCTACCACTAGGTCTTACTGGGATGCTAGTAACCCCGGGTAACAGGGGGGTTACATGTGCACATGAAGACAGCAGGAAAAAGTTTGGACTTCCTTTAATCTTATGAACTCTTAGAGGTGGTTACGCCACTCAGTCCTTTGGGATTTGTACTGGTACCCATTGTTCACTACAGTGATTGTCTCATCTCATGATAGATCAATAGATGATTGAATTTGTTCCTTAGACCACTTAGAAAAAGTTTACCGTAGAGTACAGTAAATAGTGGCCTTAGGCTGAGGTGCACCTCTTAGAGTTGGTATAGAGTGTTACTTACTGTTCTCATATGGTTAGGTTCCCCTCTTCCTTTGTGACCGTATCTACCTTCCCCTGTGGTATGAATAAAGCCCGTCGGGCATCAAACTTATAGATTGTCTCCTGCCTCTCCTTATCGGGTGCCTCCATCCACCCAACCCCATTCGAACCACAGCATTGTCTTGCCAGTCCACCTGCTTGAGGCATTACTGGGTGTGCAGCTGAGATAGGCGATCTTCGTGGTCAGCACTCAGTTGAATTAGATCACCACACAGGGAGACCTTCTGCAGGCTGTGGTGCTGTCTCATCTGCATGCACCTCTTTGGGTGAAGGGAACGGGTTTTAAGGCTCTGGGCAGTGCTGGCAGACAGGAGAATGTCACTAGGCTCAAGGTCACATTGGTGAGGAGTCTGTGGACCATCTCTCCTGCCCAGGGACCAACTAGCCAGACACTGCTACCACAAAGGTTGCCTAAAGGAAGGGGTGGTTGGACTATGGTGGGCTCAAGGAGGGCAGGGGTGGTAGGCTTGGGAAGGCTGGGGGAAGTGGGTAACGGTCACACTCCTCATCCAGTGCCACTAAGAAATTCCTACGTCATTCTGGTTGAGTGGGACTGCTAAGGAAGGTTACCTGAAGTGGTGGACAGTGAGGATGTAGGAGTCCCCCCAATGGACTCCCTGGGGAGGGGAGGCCCTAAAGAAGGAGGAAGAAACTTCTAGCGGGGGACTCTATAGTCAGGGGGATAGAGCTGGGTGAAAGGAAAGGAGTAGAGAGGGAGGTTAAGTGCCTATCTGGTGCATCGGCTTGGAGGGATGGAAAGCATATCCAGCAGATCGTGAGGGCTAAAGGAAGAAAGGAAGAAAGGGGGAGATGGAAGTCATTATCCAACTGGGCACAAATGGCCTAGCTCTGGAAGGGACAGGGCAGTGCAGGAGCAGTTTAGGGAGCTAGGGAAGGTTCTTAGGCAGGTTGCTTGCACTATAGACTTTACAGACTACAACATGGGGAAGGAGAGGGAGCTCCACACTAAGGCCTTCAACTCGTGGTTGAAGGAATGGTGCAGAGAGGAGGGGTATGGCTACACTGGGGACTGGGGCTCCACCTAGAGGGGTCAGAGCTTGTACCAAGGGGATGGTCTGCATCCATCCAGGAAGGGAATGTCAGTCCTCAGTGGACAGTTTAAGTATTACTTTGATGGACATCTAAACTTGCCGGGGGGGGGGGTGGCAGAAGGCAAAGGGGTGTCAGAAACTGTTCCCCTCCACAGGCTGTGACGGAGCATACAGAATTCTTGAGGGAGAAGATTCCACTGGAATGGAAGACAACCAAGGGAACAAAGGATCAGCATGGGGGAGAGGGAAAGGAAGCAGGCAATATGTAAAGGAGAGGAAAGGGGAACGACTAGAAAACTTGAGAAGGGACAAGAGTAGGACTAGCAAAATATGGACAACCATGTTTGCCAATGCTAGAAGTCTGGGAAATAAGATACCAGACATGGAGGCCACCATGGTTGAGGCAGGCCTGGATATTGTGGCCATCCCCGAAAAGTGGTGCACCGACAATCATGACTAGGAAATGGTCAAACCTGACTACACAATGTTTAGAAGAGACAGGGTAGGAAGAAAAGGTAGGGGAGTGGTGCTTTATGTTAAGAAAAACATCAAGCGATGGAGGTACAGGGACCTCGGCGGGGGGGGGGTGAGGTGTTGTGAGTCAACCTCGAATCAGGAAATGGAGTCATGATTTGGATGGGAGTGGTATATAGGCCTCCAACACAGGGAGAGGACTCAGGCCAAGAAATGTTGGAAACATACGCAAAATGGCTAAGAAGAGGGAGGTGGTGCTGGTGGGGGACTTTAATCTGCCAGAGGTAGAGTGGAGCCTACCTGCTGCCCATCAGCTAGAAGCAGAGTCATCTTGGACTCCCTGCAGGGGCATTCCTCAGGTAGCTGGTCAGTAAACCCACTCAGGGAAGGGCAATACTGGACCTAGAACTTACAAATGGGGACTGTGTTGTGGACATCAGACTAGGAAGTCATCTGGGGACCAGTGATCATTGCACAGTGTGGTTTAATAATAAGAATCCAGACCCACAAGGGTGAAGGTCCTGGATTTTAGAAGGGCTGACTTTACAAACATAGAACCATAGAAGTTGACGGCAGACAAGGACCGTTTGACTCACCCAGTTTGCCCATTTCCTATCTGTTTTCGAAATCCTTCCTGTTGCTAGGTTGCTAGGTGGGACGAAGGCTGGAGCGTCGCTGGCGAAAATCAGGCCTGGATGCCGACAGACTTAGATTGTTAGCCCATTATAAGGACTATCAATTGACTATCTCCCTTAAGAAGGCAGAGTTCCAGTACAGGGAGATTGCTGTGGCACAAAATCGACTGGCTCAGCTCTTCCGAACTGTAGACAGACTGTGCAATCCAGTCTGTTTGCAGTCTCGGAGAACATTGTCGTAAGGGAAGTGTGACGAATTCACTCGCTTTTTTTCTGATAAGGTTGCCAACATCAGGTCTGAGATTCGCAATGGACACCCCAATGGGGCGGATGGTGATCGGTGGGAGGCAGCAGCTCCTCGGTCTGCCTGGTCTGCTTCGGCCGGCTGGCGATTGGGGATGTTGTGAAGATTATCCAGTCTTTGCGGCTGACCTGCTGTGGTTTGGACCCTGGCTCAACGTGCTTCCTTGTGGGGTGTGTTGAGACCATCGGCCTGGTCCTTGCTGAGATAGTTTGGTGTTCGCTAGAATCCTGGGTGTTTCTGGACGCCCTGAAAGAGGTGGTAGTGGTACCCCTTCTTTAGAAACCATCTCTCGACCCAGAGTGTCTTGCTAACTACAGACCCATCTCTAACCTTCCCTTTCTGGGTAAGGTTATTGAGAAGGTGGTCACGCTGCAGCTGGAGGATCATTTGACCATCCACAACATCTATGATCCTCTCCAGTCCGGTTTTCAGAAATGGCATAGTACCAAGATGGCCCTTGTTCGGGTTCTCAATGATCTCCTAACAGCAAGAGAACGGAGGAGCCATTCCATCTTGGTTCTTCTTGATCTCTCGGCGGCATTTGACACTGTGGACCATAGGGTGTTGGTCAGGCGCCTGCGGTCAGTCTGTGGACTGTCTGGTACAGTCCTCAGATGGTTTCATTCTTTCCTTACTGGCAGGTTTCAGAGAGTTGTCTGTGCGGTTTACTCCTCTGACAAGGTCTCCTGCCATGTGGTGTTCCGCAGGGCTCTGTACTGTCCCCCATGTTGTTCACAGTGTATATGCTGCCATTGGGAGACATTGTAAGGCAGTATGGGCTGAGTTTTTACTGTTATGCAGATGATACTCATCTTTACCTGTCCTTTGTGCCCGATCGGGGGAGCTGTCTCGAGTTTTAATGACTGCCTTTCCGAGATTGAGGATTGGATGAGTGCCATCTGGTTTAGGTTGAATCCGGATAAGACTGAGGTTTTGGTGGTGGACCCATGCCGTTGAGTAGAGGGGCCGTCAGAGGGGCTAGCCTCGGGGCTTTAGCTCGGTGGTTGCCAGCTGACGACCTCTGAACGGATGCGGGACCTGGGTGGGATTCTAGATGACGGACTGACGCTTAAACATCAGGTGTCATCCGTTGTCAAGACTGCCTTTTACCATATAAGGAATGTAGCCCAGATCAAGCACCTAGTTCCGCCCGATGACATACCAGTTTTGGTTCACGCCTTTATAACCTCTCGCCTTGATTACTGTAATGCCCTGTACCTAGGGCTATCAGGGGTTGATATCTGCCGCTTGCAGCTGGTGCAGAATGCAGCAGCCAGGCTGTTGACTGGGATACCTCGTAGCTGTCATGTCACGCCGGTGCTGTACGATCTGCTCTGGCTACCTGTTCAGTGGCGTATCACCTTTAAGGTCGGTTTACTGACCTATAAGGCCCTACACGGACAGGAACTGAGTTATGTGCAAGATCTTCTTCATCCCTATTGCCCCTCCTGGCCTCTTCACTCCACCGACAAGGGATTGCTAGAGATTCCCAGGGTTCGTCTAAAGTCATCTGGGGCCCGTGCATTTGAATTTGTGGCCCCATCTCTGTGGAATTCTCTACCTCATCAGATTTGGCAGTGCCTGACAGTGGAGAGCTTTAAATCTGCATTAAAAATGTATTTATTTACTTTGGCGTTCCCTGATTTTATTTGATCTGCTGCAGATGTTTTTATATGTGTAGTTGTTTTTATGTATTTTATGGCTATGTACTAGCGCTATGGATTTGGAATAGCATTATTTTATAAATAAATGATGATTGATTGATTTCTATTGCATGTGGTTTTGTATTCAGTAACTGATTTTGCTCTCATGACCTCCACTGGGAGGCAGTTCCGAGCGTCTACGACTCTCTAAGATGGTGGAATGCCTCCAAGAGGACCTGGTCTGGGGGGGAGGGTAGATGTAGTAAGGGGGGTGGATGGCAAATGAGCCAGATTAAAAGATAGCATAGTAAGGGCACCAAACCTGTACATCAGGCAAATAAGTAAGAGCAGGAGGAAGAGACCATTACGGTTCTCGAGGAAAGTGGCAGAAAAGGTAAGGACAAAATCAATGGCATTCAGAAAGTATAAGGAGACTCAGAGAGAGGAGGATAGGGAAGTGTATCTGAGAAAATGGAAGGAGGCAGGCAAAGCAATAAGGACTGCAAAGGTGCCAGCTGAGGAAAGAATAGCCTAGTCAGTATCGAAGAGAGACACAACCTTTTTTAGGTATATCACTGAGAAAATAAAAATCAAGGGAGATATTGTATGGTTAAAAAAGGAGTGGGGGGTTGTGCAGAAGAAGACCAAGAAAAGGCAAACAACTTAAACAATTATTTCTGCTCAGTGTTCACATTAGAGGGGGAAGGGGAGGGACCACAAATAAGCACCACAAGCTCGAAGGGGAAGGAAGTGGACACCAGTCCCTTTTCTGTGGAGAGAGTCAGGAAAGCACTCACTAATCTGAGGGAGGACAAAGCCATGGGGCCAGATTGGTGCATCCAAGAATGTAACAGGAACTCGGGGAGGTGCTAGCTGCACACCAGACAGACTTGTTTAACAGTTCACTGGAGACGGGCGTGGTCTCAGAAGACCGGAGAAGAGCAGACATAGTCCCACGTCACAAAAGTGGTAGCAAGGATGAGGCGGGAAATTACAGGCCTGTCAGCCTGACATCTGTGGTGGTGAAATTGATGGAAAAACTATTAAAGGAAAGACTCATGGAACGCCTGGATTCTAACGGACTGTAGGACCTGAGGTAGCTTGGCTTTACAGAGGGAAGTTTAAGTCAAACAAATTGGATAGATTATTTTGACAGGGTAACCAAGGTGTTCGATCAGGAAGGGCAGGAGATGTGATCTACCTGGACTTCAGCAAGGCCTTTGACACCACTGCACATAAAAGGCTGGTAAACAGTAGCATGGGGATGGGCAATAAGGTGGTAACCTGGGTAAGAAACTGGTTAGGGGATAGGAGGCAGAGATAGGTGGTTAATGGGGTTCACTTTGAGGAGGTGAGAGTGACCAGCTGGGTACTGCAGGGGTCAGTACTGGGACCAGTCCTCTCCAATGTCTTAATTAGCAGCATAATAGAGGAACTGGTAGGGAAGGTCTGCTTGTTTACAGATGACACTTAAATCTGCAACATAGTGGACACTCCACGGTGTGGGGTGTGGGTGTGGGGGTGCAAAGAATGGAGAGAGATTTAAAATGACTAGAGGAGTGGTCAAACATTTGGCAGCTAAGGTTTAATGCAAAAAAGTGCAAAATAATGCACTTGGATCACAGGAACCTGGGGATGCAGTACAAAATGGGGGGAGAGGTACTATCAACGACCAAGCTGGAAAGAGACTTGGGGTAATCATACTGGATGACCTGAAGGTGGCCAGACAATGTGATAAATCATTCAGGAGAGCTAGAGGGATGTTGGGGTGTATAGGTAGAGGTATTACCAGCAGGAGGAGGGAAGTGGTTTTCCACTATATAGATCTTTGGTAAGACCCCACCTGGAGTACTATGCCCAGTTTTGGGAACCACATCTCAGGAAGGACATAGGCAGGGTGGAGGCCATCCAAAGGAGGGCTACAAAGATGGCACAGGGTCTACTTCAAAATCCCTATGAGAAGAGGCTAAAGGAGCAAAACATGTACACTCTAGAAGAGAGGAGGGAAAGGGGGATATGATCAAAACCTATTAATACCTCACGGGGTGAATAAGGTACAAGTGGGAGGTATTTTATGGAGGAATGGGTGCTCTAGAATAAGGCGTCATGATATGAAACTAGAGGGGGGGTAAGTTCAGGAGAGATGTGAGGAAATACTTCTTCACAGAAAGGGTAGGGGATGCCTGGAACAGTCTTCCAGATGAGGTAGTGGGGGCGAAAACAGTGGTGGGATTAAAAAAAGTCTGGGATAGGCACAAGGGAATCATAAGGGATAGGTAAGGGGTGGAAGAATAAGTACTATACAGTAGTTCTGGAAGGCTCTACAGTGTAAGCAATGCAACAAAAAAGGGCAGACTAGATGGGCCACATGGCCTGTATCTGCCATCAGTTTCTATGTATCTATGTGGCTATGTATTTATGCATCTCTTTTACTAATATTGTTATGTATCCTTTGATGTAATATCTGTATGCAGGACAACTTTGAAAATAGGGCCACCCTGGTCCTAATAGTTTTATCCTGTGGAAAAATAAAGATTTTAACTACTGCAGTACAGTACTTCTAAACTGGTGAAGATTCCATCTTGGCTTCCCACCCAAGGATTGCAGTCTTTGCCTTCGCAGTGACATGCTTAAGTAAAAATCCCATGACTCCAGAGACCAGGCTGTGGCACAAAGCTCTAGTCTCACTTCTCCCCCAAGTGCGGATCCACTTCTAAAGATTGAATTAGCCTGAAAAACTCAACCTGACCTGGGGATCGGTGACTGACAGAGAAAGTACACTCCCCAGACCTGAGAGCTCTCCTAGATGACATGGACAATCCCAAGTGGGGAATGTTGGGAACATTTTAGAAGGGCCATCCTTCAAAGAAGCGAGGGTTGGATAGCGGAGGGTAATGTTCTAGGCAAGGAGAGGAGGGAGAAGGGAGGGAAAGTGAGTGTCCACGTCTACTTGATTAGGGACTTTGGTTGATGGCTTGGGCACAATAGATAATGAATGTACTGCCTCAGCTTTAAACTTTGGTTGATGGCTTGGGCACAATAGATAATGAATGTACTGCCTCAGCTTTAAATACATGAAGCATGACCACACTTTTTTTTTTTTAATTATGTGTTTGTCAGTTTTTGCCCCATTTTTCGGCCACCCTCACGTCCTTGACATGAGTGCGTGCATGTTGAGCCACATGTACATCGTGCGCTGTAGGACACCCCACCCTACTGGTCACCTGTACCTGCCTGTGCCACCACCGGACCTCCACCCGGAGGTGGCGGGACTGCGGGAGGGTGACCCCCTCCCAAGAGAGGAGAGCCACTGTTAGGTAGCTCAATCTTGCTCCTGCCTTCCCCCCCTCCATGCCAGCTCCCTGGTGACCCGAGGTAGTTCCTGAATCCGGGTCACCGGCGTACCGTGAGGTAAGGCGTCCAGTGCCTCAGCCCTCAGTGCCACTGGGCCTGCTATGTGATCACATATTTAACTGTTTTTTTTTTTTTTACATAACAACTGTGCAGATCCCCTCCATCCCAGGATTGGGGGCTTACTTTAGTCTCTTTAGGGCCTCCCTGGACTAACAGCACCAGTGATCCTACTTTACACCTCGTCCCAAATCTAGGGAAGGATGACAGAGCTACAAGAGGAGGGAGCAGCAAACTGCTAGAGATGTTTATGCATTCAGGCACACAGCTGATCATGTCCATGACTGTGCACTGCATGACCAGTCCAGAGCTTGCTTCCCACAGCAGGTGACTGCTTTGTGCTAACTGGAGGGCTAAACTAAAATGCAACTCAAAAGGTGGAGCACACCAAAGAGGCAAAAACAGCAATGGGGCAAAAGTGATAAATACTTTTAATGTACAAAAAGACTCACAGTGCAATTACCCTGGCACTTGGTAGCATCCTGACACCTTGTCAGGGGTGGAGAATGTTCAGTAGCCTGTCTGATATACAGTATAAGTCAAGTCCAGCCTTTAAGTGACAATGCTACAGTTGCATCCCTTGCTTTTTTTTCCAAACTTTGTTTCTCTCCTGACATCTGGGGTTTCTCTTGGGCTAGTTCACTCAGCATCCACCCCTAACCGCTCACCTGAACCACTCCTCTGACTGAAGCATCAAGATCAGGATCCCCTCCTCTCCTGCCACCCATAACAGGAGGAGGCCGAGGATCCCCAAGGGGTAAGGTCAGGATTGTGGTTGGCACTGAGCGTGTTGAGTGTCTGCCCCGGGAGACCAGCCGTCACCTTACCTGGCCACCAGGGATTTTTCCCCTTGTTTTTTCTGGCCCCCCCCTCACAATGTGACATGCAATGATGCCTGTGCATGGCTGTCCTGCAGCATCTGCGGACTCATCCTTATGTCAAGCGGTGTGCCTGTAGTGATCTTCCATCGGGGTCACCAGAGCAACGAGCATCCCTGATCCCACCCCAGGAGAGAGGAGCTGTCCTCCAGATGCTCCATCCTCTCCCTCCCCTGCCAACCCCCAGCTACCCGAGTCCATCATTGAACCTGGGTCACAGGCGTGGTGTGAGGTGTGGCATCCAGCTCCTCAACCCTCAGCGCCACTGGGCCAGCTAAGTTGTATCCCTTGCTGATGATGTTAATTATAAAGGGAAGATGAGTGTGGAGGATATTGGATGGGGGAGAAGGGAAATGAGAAATGGGAAGGGGCAGAAACATAGACTTTGACAGCAGATAAGGACCGCTTGGCCCATCTAGTCTGCCCATTTCCCTACCTACAGGATAGGCCGCAGATCCTAGTTAACCAACAGCCTATTTCTTCCTACCCCCCACAAGAATTGCCTTATGTCTGTCCCATGCATTCTTGAATTCTCCCACAGTTTTAGACCCCACAACCTCCTCAGGAAAGGCTGTTCCATGCATCCACTACCCTCTCTGTGAAATAATACTTCCTCACATTGCCCCTACACCGCCCCCTCTATCTTTAAATTGTGTCCCCTTGTTCTTGCACGTCTCTTTTTCTGAAAGATGCTACCCTCTTGGACTTTGTTGATTCCACTGAGGTACTTAAAAGTTTCTATCATGTCCCCCCTCTCCCTTCTTTCCTCAAGGGTATACATATTAAGCTCCTTTAGTCTCTCCTCTATGGCTTCTCTTGCAGACCCTGCACCATTTTAGTTGCCCTCCTCTGGACTGCCTCTATCCTGTCTATGTCCTTGCGGAGAAGGGGTCTCCAGAACTGGACACAGTACTCCAGATGGGGTCTCACCAACTGTCTGTACAGAGGGATAACAACTTCCTGTTTTCTGCTGCTGATGCCTCTCCCTATGCATCCCAGTATACCCCAGCCCTCCCTACCGCCTTCTCACATTGCTTGCTAACCTTAAGGTCATCTGATATGATTACCCCCAGGTCCCTTTCCTTTTTTGTTGTTGTTACTACCTGCCCCCCATTGTGTATTCTTCCCCTGGGTTCTTGTTTCCAAGGTGCATTAGTTTGCACTTCTTTGCATTGAATCCTAGCTGCCATACTTCTGACCATTCCTCCAACCTTGCCAAGTCCCTTCTCATCCTTTCCATGCCTCCTTGTGTATCAACCCTGTTGCAGATCTTTGTGTCATCTGCAAGAGGCATACTTTTCCTTCCAGTCCTCTGCAATATCACTTATGAAGACATTAAAAGGACTGGACCCAATACTGAACCCTACGGTACCCCACTAGTAACCCCTCTTTCTTCAGAGTGGACTCCATTTACAATTACCTTCTGTGTCCTGTTGTGCAGCCAATGTTTTACCCAGGCTACCACCCTGGGATCCACTCCCAGGCTGGTTAATTTGACTATTAATCTTTTGTGTGGCACTGTGTCAAATGCCTTGCTAAAGTCTAGGTAGGCCATGTCCACAGCCCCTCCCTGGTCTACTACTTTGGTCACCCAGTCAAAGAAATCTATTAGATTCATCTGACATGACCTTCCCGCTGTGAACCCATGCTGCCTTGGGTCCTGTGCCCCACTGGCCTCCAGGTACTCAACTATTCTTTCCTTCAGAGTGACTCCATCACTTTCCCTACCACAGAGGTCAGACTGACAGGTTTGTAGTTTCCTGCCTCTGTCTTGGTCCCATTTTTGTGAAGGAGATCACATTCACCTTCCTCCAGTCCTCGGTACCACACCATCCTCCCATGATTTATTAAAAAGAGTTGCCAGTGGTTTCACTAGTTCCCACCTTAATTCTTTTAGAATTCTGGGGTGAATTTCATCAGGCCCCATTGCTTTGTCCACCTTCAGTTTTAGGAGTTCTTGCAGAACCCTTTCTTCTGTGAAAAGACTGGGATCGACCCCCCTATCAAGAATGCTTCTGTTAATTGGTTTAGGCACTTCTCCCTCCTCTTTTGTGAATACTGAGCAGAAATATTCGTTCAGTATCCCTGCTTTTTCACAGTCCCCCTCTGCCCACCCACCGTTCATTCTATTCAGCCTCACTATCCCTCCCTTTGTCTTTCTACGCTCGCTGATGTACCTATAAAAGGTTTTATCCCCCTTCTTAACTGAGTTGGCTATCTTTTCCTCAGTTTGGGCCTTTGCTATTCTGACTTCCCTCCCTGCTTCCTTCTGCCTTAACTGGTACAGCTCTCTGCCCTGCTTTTTCTGTGTTTCCTTATACTTCCGGGATGCTATCTTTTTCTTCCTGACTTTCACAGCCACCTGTTTTGAGAACCATAGTGGCTTTTTCTTTCATTTTGATTTGTTTATTTGCTTCACACAAAGGCTTGTTGCCTCTGTGATGGCAGTTTTTATGATTCCCCATTGTTGCTCCACACCTCCTTCTATCCTGTTTGCTAGTGCTTTTCTGAGGCACTCTCCCATCTTGCCAAAGTCAGCCCTCCTGAAGTCCAGGACCACTTTTGTATGGCTTGACTCTGCAGCTGAGTTTAACATGAACCACACTGTTTGATGGTCACTTGTTCCCAGATGGCAACCCACTTCTAGATCTGAGATCCTCTCACCACCCCCTTTTGAGAGTATGAGGTCTAAGATTGCTCCCTCACGAGTGGGTTCCGAAACTAGCTGTCTGAGGCCTGCCACCTGTAGGGCATCAAGAATGGCCCTGCTCTGGATGTGGCTGCAGCAAATGTGCTCCTGTTAACATCTGGCATATTTAGGTCTCCATCAACAGTATCTCCCTTTCTCTGCCATTCTAAGAATGCCTTCTATCATATCCTTGTCCATTCCTTCCCCTGACATGGGGTCTGTACCTAACCCTGTGCGGATTGTGGTGCCTTTCCAGTCTCCAAGGTGACCCACAGTGCCTCCTCCTCCCGGTTTACTCTTTTGTTCAGTTGTTTTATCCCTTTCTTTACATAGAGAGCTACTTCTCCCCTCTTCTCCCTGCCTGTCTCTCCCTGTAGGTTATGTAGCCCTGGTATGTTAACATCCTAGTCATGGTTCTCTGTGTACCATGTTTCTGTGACTGCTACGATATCCAGGCATCCCTCTTCCATCAAGGCCACCAGCTCAGGGAACTTGTTGCCCAGACTACGGGCATTGGTACTCAATACCCTCCATTTCCTGATGGCCTTACTCCTTTTTGCCCCATCCTTGTCCTTCTTGCCTTTGTCACTTTCTCCATTTACCCCTGCCCTTCTCCCTATCGACACTTCTAGGTTGGTGTTTACCGCACTTACTACTGTGATTTTTTTTGGGGGGGCTAGGATTTCCCTGCTCCTTTCCAGTGCCTCCCCCCTTGGCTAGTTTAAATGCTTGCCAATGAAGCATTTAAACTTATCACCTAGGATTCTGGTTCCCCTCTGGACAGATGCAACCCATCATGCCAGTATAGGCTTGCATCACTCCAGGTGGACCCCCCAGTCCCCAATGAAGCCAAATCCTGAGCTTCACACAGTTTTTCAACCACTGATTGAATCCCATGGTGTGGAACACCCTAGCCTCTCCGCCATAGATGGGCAGCACCTCCCATAAGGTTACCGTCGTGCTACTTGTCTAAGACCCTCCCCAATTCCATAAACTCTTCCTGCACTTCTCTAATCCCTTTCTTAGCCAGGTCATTTGTCCCTGGTGGACAATGACATCCAGCTCCCTCCCTGTGCAGCTGCTCCAGGTAAGCCTGAGATTTGCTCCCTGTCCCTCAAGCCATGGCGCTAGGCAGGCACCTTACCTCCCTCTCCCTTCCTTCCCCAGTTCTACCTTCCTAACAATGGAGTCCCCACCAGGGTTGTTTCCTTCCCCTGCAGGGTCCTCTGCCACCCTCCCTGTGGGTCTCCTTTGTGGAGGTTCCAGCATCTTCCTTGGTCTCCACTGTGGGTGCCTCCATAGAGGAACCACACTTTGCCAGAATGGCATAGGAATTGTGGAGAGGTACAGCTGGAGGGATGCACCTTTGTTCCACCACCCTCACCCTCCCTGAGCCCACTGTGGTCCAACCGCTCCTCTTTCTTGGCAACCTCTGAGGCAATGGCAGTGGCACTGGTGGTCCCTGGATGGAAGAGGAGGTCCCACAAATCCTAGCCAACTCAGCCTGGAGATGAGCAACCTCCTCCCTCAGCCCAGAGAGGTGCCTGCAGATGGGACAACACCGCATCCTCCAGAACATCTCCCAGAAGACTGCTGCTCCACAGCCACTGCACTGCACCACTCCCATCATGTCGTATTTCTGGCCCCTTAACTGTTTACAATCCTTACTCTTTCCTCTGTTTTTCCTCTCTCTCCTTACTTTCTGCCTGTGTGCCCTTTAAGCTCCTGATTGTCCTGTTCTGAGACAAGAATATCCAATATTTCTCAGTAGACCCCTTACTTGCTCAGAGGCAGACCTCCAGCAGCTAGAGGGGGCTGGAGAGCTACTCTTGCCCTTCTAGGATGGTGGGTCTTTGGTGGCTCTGTGATCACTCACTTCCTGCTCCCAAACAGGAAGTTCCTGTTGTCAGTCAAATTCTGTGCCTATAAAACTAGAACTAGCTTTGGGTGGGAGGGAAAGAGGGAAATATAGTCCCAGTAGAGAAGTCCAGTCACACAGCAGTCCTTTCTCCTGGTGTCTTCTGCCAAGTTACTAGCAAAATCTTTCTAAGGCAGTCTTTAAATGTAGCTTCCTTCTAGCTAAGCCACTCCCCCTACTTACTAGATCTTTCTACAAGTAATTTAAACCTCACAGCTATCAAGTCCTTTCAATCACCTGAGATTTACACCTAGATAACTGTTCAGCAAACCATTCAGTTCAGTTAATTCAGACAAACACACACTTTTTTTTTGTTTTGTTTGTTCATTTTTTTTTACCCTAAATTAAAGTTCCAAGTACAAGAGTTCTACTTCTTTAGTCCCAGTAGAGAAGTCCAGTCACACAGCAGTCCTTTCTCCTGGTGTCTTCTGCCAAGCTGAAAGATGAGGGATACAAGAAGGAAAGGGAGGGAAAAAAGTGGTACCCATATGTAAAAAGAGGACTTTTTAAAATGTTATCTGTAGTACTGTGTGCAGTTCTGGAGACCCCATCTCCGCAAAGACATAGACAGAGTGGAGGCTGTCCAGAGGAGAGCAACTACAATGGTGCAGGGTCTGCACCAAAGACATACAAAGAAAGACTAAAGGAGCTAAATCTGTATACCCTTGAGGAAAGAAGGGAGAGAGGGAACATGATAGAAACTTTCAAGTACCTCAAGGGAATCAACAAAGTCCAAGAGGGTAGCATCTTTCAGAAAAACAGATGTGCAAGAACAAGGGGGCACAATTTGAAGATAGAGGTGGAGATGGTTTAGAGGTAATGTGAGGAAGTATTTTTTCATGGAGAGAGTTGTGGATGCATGGAACAGCCTCCCTCAGGAGGTCGTGGAGTCAAGAACAGTGGGGGAATTCAAGAATGTATGGGACAGACACAAGGCAGTCCTAGTCTCCAGGGAGCAGATGAGACACTCTGGGTCACCCTGGAGACAGGAACTGGCACCACAATCCGCATGGGGGTTGTATACAGACCCCCATCTCAGGGAGAGGGAATGGACAAGGAAATGATAGAAGGCTTTCTTAGAATGGCAGAAAAAGGGGAGATATTGTTGATGGGGGACCTGAATATGCCAGATGTTAACTGGAGCACCTTTGCTGCAGGCACATCCAAGAGCAGGGTCATTCTTGATGCCCTACAGGGGGCATGCCTCAGACAGCTAGTATTGGAACCCACTCGGGAGGGAGCAATCTTAGACCTGGTACTCTCAAATGGGGATGGAGAAAGAATCTCAGATTTAGAAGTGGGTAGCCATCTGGGAACAAGCGACCACCAGTGTGGTTCACGATAAACACAGCCATACAATCAAGCCATACAAAAGCAAGAGTATTGGACTTTAGGAGGGCTGACTTTGGAAAATGAGAGAGTGCCTCAGAAAAGCACTAGCAAACAGGCAAGAAGGAGGGTGGAGGAACAATGGGGAGTAATCAAAACAGCCATCACAGAGGCAACAAGCCTTTGTGTAAAGCAAATCAACAAAACACAATAAAGGAAAAACCGCTATGTTTCTCAAAAGAGTGGCAGGAAGGTTAAGAGAAAAGGATAGCATTCAGGAAATATAGAAACACAGAAGGAGAAGGACAGAGAACTTTATCAGTTAAAGCAGAAAAGAGGCTGGGAAGGCAGTCAGAATAGCAAAGGCCCAAACCGAGGAAAGGATAGCCAACTCTGTTAAGAAGAGGGATAAGACCTTTTATAGGTACATTAGGGAGCGAAGAAAGACCAAAGGAGGGATACTGAGGTTTAATAAAGGGAAGGGAATGTGTTTAGAGGGTGACAATGAAAAAGCAGGGATACTGAACGAATATTTCTGCTCAGTATTCACAAAGGAAGAGGAGGGGGAGGTACCTAAACCAAACAAGAGAAACACTCTGAAGATGGGGGTCGATAGCAGTCCATTTACAGAAGAAAGGGTTCTGAAAGAATTAATAAAATTGAAGGTGGACAAAGCAATGGGGCCTGATGGGATTCACCCAAGAATTCTAAAAGAACTAAGGGTAGAACTAATGACACCGCAGACTACTCTCTTTGACAAATCATGGGAGGATGGGGTGGTACCTGAGGACTGGAGGAGGGCAGATGTGATTCCTCTTCACAAAAGTGGGAGCAGGACAGAGGCAGGAAACTACAGACCAGTTAGTCTGACCTCAGTGGTAGGTAAAATGATGAAATCACTTCTGAAGGAAAGAATTGTTGAGTATCTAGAGGACAGTGGGGCACAGGACCCAAGGCAGCATGGATTCACGATGGGAAGGTCGTGTCAGACGAATCTAATAGATTTCTTTGACTGGTTGACCAAAGTAGTAGACCAGGGAGGTGCTGTGGACATGGCTTACCTAGATTTTAGCAAGGCATTTGATACAGTCCCACACAAAAGATTAATACACAAGTTAGCCAGCCTTGGAGTGGGTCCCAAGGTGGTAGCCTGGATAAAAATTGGCTAGACAACAGGGCGCTAAAGGGTAGTAGTAAATGGAGTCCACAGTGAAGAAAGGAGGGTTACTAGTGGGGTACCGCAGGGTTCAGTACTGGGACCGGTCCTTTTTAATGTCTTTATAAGTGACATTGCAGAGGAACTGGAAGGAAAAGTGTGTCTCTTGCAGATGACACAAAGATCTGCAACAGGGTTGATACACAAGATGGAGTGGAAAGGATGAGAAGGGACTTGGCAAGGTTGAAGGAATGGTCAAATGTATGGCAGCTCAGATTCAATGCAAAGAGTGGTAAGTAATGCACCCGGAAACAAAACCCAAGGCAAGAGTACACAATGGGGTGAAATACTGACAACAGCAAAATGGAAAGGGACCTGGGGGTAGTTATATCAGATGACCTAAAGGTGGGCAAGCAATGTGAGAAGGCAGTAAGGAAGGCTGGGGGATACTGGGATGCATAGGGAGAGGCATCAGTAGTAGAAAACAGGAAGTTGTTATCCCTCTGTACAGACAGCTGGTGAGACCCCATCTGGAGTACTGTGTGCAGTTCTGGAGACCCCATCTCTGCAAAGACATAGACAGAGTGGAGGCTGTCCAGAGGAGGGCAACCAAAATGGTGCAGGGTCTGCACCAGAAGACATATGAAGAAAGACTAAAGGAGCTTAATATGTATACCCTTGAGGAAAGGAGGGAGAGAGAGGACATGATAGAAACTTTCAAGTACCTCAAGGGAATCAACAAAGTCCAAGAGGGTGGCATCTCTCAGAAAAAGAGATGTGCAAGAACAAGGGGGCACAATTTGAAGATAGAGGGGGGATGGCTCAGAGGTAATGTGAGGAAGTATTTTTTCACAGAGAGGGTTGTGGATGCATGGAACAGCCTCCCTGAGGAGGTCGTGGAGTCAAGAACAGTGGGGGAATTCAAGTATGCATGGGACAGGCATAAGGCAGTCCTAGTGGGGGTAGGAGGAAGTAAGCTGTTGGTTAATTAGGATCTGCAGCTTATCTGTTAAGTAGGAAAATGGACAGACTGGGTGGGCCAGGCGGTCCTTATCTGCCGTCAAATTCTATGTTTCTATGTTTCTAGTGGGGTAGGAGGAAGTAAGCTGTTGGTTAACTAGGATCTGCAGCTTATCTGTTAGGTAGGAAAATGGGCAGACTAGGTGGACCAAGCAGTCCTTATCTGCCATCAAAATCTATGTTTCTATCTGTCTGTCTGTCTGTCTGTCTGTCTGTCTGTCTGTCTGTCTGTCTGTCTGTCTGTCTATCTATCTATCTATCTATCTATCTATCTATCTATCTATGATAAGCCCAGTAACATCGTATCAATTAGTAATTACAGTTAATGAAATTGAAATTCTATAAATCTCATAATAATAAGATGTTACTTCATCCACTTTATCTCGGGGCCATAAATACTGTATATATAGTAGTTCAAACCATGGTGCAAATAGTGCATTAACCATAAACATACAAGTCAAATAAAAACTAGAACAATATAAATAAACAACCAAAATATCCTATGGCCTTTTGACATTATAGAGCAACTAAGCACAAAAATGTTTCACAGCAGCACCAAATTCTCAGTGTCAGTTCACACTTCACCCTCCAGAGTCTTGTTGGCTTGGGCAAACCAGGCAGAGTGCTTCCTCTGCCCCTGTTCATTCTGCAGCTAAGCACCTAGAAGGGCATAAAATAAGACCGGCATTATTGCTGATCTTGTTGGCTCGGCTGACTTGGCTTGCATCACCGAGACCTGGCTGGATGAAAATTCAGGCCCCACACTGGAGGCCATGACTCCGGGTGTGTACTCTGTGATACACCGCCCGAGACTGGACTGCGGGGGGGGGGGGTTGCAGTCTGTTTCAAGACTGAATTGGGCCTCATGAATGTGGTAGTGGGTGAGGCCGAGTCCTTCGAATGCACAGTTGTAGCGGGTGTAGGTGTTCGAATCGTTCTCATCTACCGTCCACCCGGAGATGGGAAACGCTTCTTACAGAAAGTAGCAGACTTCATCGTCAACATGTTGTCTGAGTCACCCAGATTGATGGTTCTGGGTGACTTCAGCACCTGGGTTGACAATGAACTCTTGCAATTTGGTAATCACTTCCTCCAATTAATGTCTTCTTTGGGCGTCACACAGGTAATTTCCACTGCTACTCATAAATCTGGCCACTCTCTGGACTTAGTCTTCCTCTTAGGGGATTGATGCATCCAACATGGGGGTGGAACCAGTCACCTGGTCAGACCACTACACCATGAGGTTCAATTTTTGCACCCCCCCTGAGAAGGCCTTCCCCTGTGGAGATGGTCAGGTACTGCCCACTACGGAATATTACTTCCCTAGGCCTTGCGGCGGTCCTTGACCTATCATCCCCCATGTTGGTGAGCAGTAATCCAAAGACGCTGGTGTCGGCCTATAATGCGGCTGTTACGGCGGCCCTGGATCTTATTGCTCCTATTCATGAGCGCCGCTTATCCCTTCACCCCAGGTCCCCTTGGTTCAATGGGACATTGAGGGAGATTCGGAGACAGGGGCAAAGGTTAGAGCAATGTTGGCGCAAGTCCGCCCTTGAAGTCGATCACCTTAGATTGATGGAACATTATTCTATGTATCAATCTGCAATCACCCATAAGAAGGCAGAATTCCTGTCCAGTGAGATTGCAGTTGCTCGGAATCGACCGGCTCAGCTGTTTTGGACTGTAGACAGACTGTGCAACCCAGCCTGTCTGCAAGTTCAAAAAGCCTTTTCGCAATTAGAGTGCGAGGAGCTTACTCGTTACTTTGCAACTAAAGTGGCCGACATCAGGGCGGACTTGTGCCCGGCAATCTCTAAGGGTGATGCCGTAGAACAGTGTGAGTTCACAGTACCCCAATTCTCTTGGAGTTCCTTTGGTCGACCTGATTTCATGGATATTATGAGGATCATCCATAGTGTGCGTCCCACAAGCTGTAGTTTGGATCCTGGACCGACTCCCCTAATTTTGGGTTGTACTGATATCATCGGTCCAGTCCTGGTGCAAATAGTCTGGTGCTCCCTGGAGTCAGGTGAGTTTCCTAGCTCCCTGAACGAGGTGGTGGTGACACCTCTCTTGAAGAAAGCTACCTTGGACCCAGACTGTTTCTCAAACTACAGACCTATCTCTAACCTTCCCTTTATTGGGAAGGTTATTGAGAAGGTAGTGGCAGCCCAATTGGAAGACCATTTAACCATCCATCACATCCACAAATCCTTCCAATCCAGTTTTCGTAAAAGACATAGCACCGAGACTGCATTGTTTCGGGTGCTTAATGATCTTCTGAGGACAAGAGATCAGAAGAGACGTTCCATTCTGGTTCTCCTTGATCTCTCGTCAGTTTTTGACACTGTGGATCACCTGGTGTTGATAGCACACCTGAGGCAAATTTTCTGGAATGTCGGGAATTGTTTTACAATGATTCACCTCATTCCTCACTGGGAGATCACAAAGAGTTGTGTCGGGAGTTTATTTCCTCTGGCCGAACTCCTTTGTTGTGTGGGGTGCCTCAGGGTTCCGTGCTATCACCCATGTTATTTGTATTGTACATGCTGCCCCTCGGAGACATTATAAGATGGTATAGGCTGAGGTTTCACTGCTATGCAGATGATACCCAGCTATACCCGTCTTTTGCACCCGACCAGGATGGAGCTCGCGGTGTTTAACAACTGTCTGGAAGAAATCCAGGATTGGATGGATTCTAGTTGATTAAAGTTGAACTCAGAGAAGACAGAGGGTCCTGGTTGTGGACCGGGTTGTCAGATAGAGGTCGCGTGATGGCACGCCCTCTGGAATTTTTCTTGGTGGCGTGTCACTCCCGACCTCTGAACGGGTGCGTGGCCTTGGGATTTTCTTAGATGACAGGCTGACCTTACAGTCTCAAGTGTCGGCCATTGTCAGGACTTCCTTTTACCATCTTAGGAATATCACCAGGGTTAGACACCTTGTTCCGTCTGACTCTTTGCCAACGTTGGTCCATGCCTTTGTGTCCTCGCGCTTGGACTACTGCAATGCCCTATACTTTGGGCTTTCTGTGGTTGGAATCCGTCGCCTACAGCTGGTGCAGAATGCAGCAGCCCGGGTTTTGACTGGGACAAGTAGGTCCTGTCATATTACCTCGGTGCTGGGCGAACTGCACTAGCTTCCACTGGTGGATCACCTTTAAAGTCATTTTACTGACTTTTAAAGCCCTTCACGATCAGGGTCCGGCCTATCTGAAAGAACTCCTGGTGCCTTACTACCCTGGCCGATCGCTCCGCTCGGCCGACAAGGGGTTGCTAGAGATTCCAAGAGTGAGTTTAAAATCTTCTGGCAGCAGAGCATTTTCTTATGCTGCACCCACTCTTTGGAATTCTCTACCATGCGGGTTACGGGAGTGCACCTCCATGGAGGAATTCAAGAATAACTTGAAAACTTATCTCTGGTGAATGGCCTTCTTGGATGGTTATTCATAGTGTAATTGTTACTGTGTTGAGATCTTACTTCATATTTTATTAACTGATTTTAATGTTTGATGTTATTATGCTATGATTTTATTTATATGTATTATTGGATTTATATTTGATGTTATTATTTTAATGTGTTCGGCACCTTGGTAAGTCGAACGGCGCTTTATAAATGAATTTATTATTATTATATTATTATTATTATTATTATTATTATTATTATGTCAATGTTGGAAGATATATTTCTTGTTTCCCATATAAGAATACAGTCTTTCTTTAAACTGTTTTACATTTGTGCTTGTGACAATATCCACAGGGAGTGAGTTCCATATAGGAGGCACCCTCTTAGTAAAGAATCTGCTACACTTAGTAGTTTTACACAAAGAAGTTTTGAGCTTAAAATTGTGAGATTTTGTGTTATTATTCATTAAACTTCTTTCCAAATCAATTGTATGCAATGTATATTCATTCTGAAAGGCCTTGAAGGTATAAATCAGGTCTCCTCTTAAAGCTCTATACTCTAGAGAAAATAACTTGAGTGATTTCAGTCTTGACATGCATTCTATAGTAGTCATGTTGTGGATCATTTTAGTGACCTTGCGTTGTACTCTTTCTGTCATACTTGACATCCTATAGATGTGGGAGCACAAAAAGGGGCACAAAAGTCCAAGTGTGGACTCACAAGGCTATTGTATAATGGGAGAATTATCTCTGAATTTCTGCTTTTAATATGTTTAAAGTAAAGTTGTAAGATCTGGCACTTACAGTTATGGCCCATTAACCCATTACCCTGTCTTGCGATAGTCCGTGGGTGGTAAAACATTCAAATTTAATGCAGTCCTTTTAGAGAGGAAAGGGATCGTAACCCTGGCTGCTCTGTCTACCAGCCGATCCTTTCCAAGTTCTCAGTCCGCCTACCATGCTCCTGTGCTCAGGCGTTTTGTGACATCCTGCCAGGCAGAGCACGGTGGTGTGCCACATTAATCCTATGGGAATTATTTTAAAACCTTTACTATGCCTGTTTAAGCTACCTTTCACACAAATGAAAGCCACCGCTCAACTATGAGGGGCCCTATTAGTTTGGGCGGTATGTGTGAAAAACAACAAGAAACATAGTAAAAATTTAAAAACTCGTCTAAATAGTAGTCAATGGGAGTTGCCCCCCACGCTCTCCCTAGCAGGGATCTGCAACGTCTGGCGCAGAGAGCATAATAGCCGAACTGAAATCCCTGAAAGATTGGCTGGCAGGCAATCAGCAGCTGAGGCCTAATCCCTTTCCTCTCTAAGAACTGCGATTAATATATTACCACCCACGGATATCATTGCAGCAGGGTAATGGGCTATGCAGCCCATAAGGTGATCTTACAACTTTACTTTAAAGATATTTCCCAGAATAGAATGACATTTTTTAACTACTTTATTTGTATGTATGTTAAATTTTAAATGATCTGATATTGTTATGCCCAGGTCTCTTTCTTCTATTGTAACCATCAACTTTATGTTATTCATTAAATAAGTAGCTTTAATGTTAGTTTTCCCCATATGCATAACTTTGCATTTGGAAACATTAAACTTCATTTTGTTGAGAACTGCCTAAGCACTTAGATTGTTTAAATTATTTTGCAAATTTGCTGCTGACTGGATATCGTTTATTACACAACCTAGTTTACAATCATCTGCATATTTATTAATCCATATCACGTCAGATGACTGCATACTGGAGATCAGGATATTGAACAAAAGTGGTCCCAGGACGGATCCCTGGGGAGCTCCACTAGTAACTGGAATCCAGCCTGATTCGTGTCCTTTGATGACTGCTCTCTGTTGTCTTTTATCTAACCAAGATGAAATTCATTTTATTAATTTTATGTCCAGATTTATACTGACTAACTGTTCAATCAAGGTTTTATGAGATACAGTATCAAAAACTTTTTCAAAGTCCAAGAATACAACATCCACTGGCAGACCATTGTCAAGGGCATCACTTACTGGTTCAAAGAAGTTAATGAGGTTCATGAGACATGATCTACTAGGTGTAAATCCATGCTGAGAAATATCCATATTACCTGTATTCCTGATATGATCAGTAATTTTTTGGTGTATTAATCTTTCCATAATTTTACTGAGAAGAGAGGTGAGGCTGATGGGCCTATAGTTACATGACTGTTGCCTATTACCACCCTTAAAAATTGGACTAATGTTGGCCTCTCTCCATGTTTGTAATTCAATTGTAATTCAATGAATTGTTAAATAAATGACTGAGGGGGCCCGATAATTCTTTAGTGACTTGCTTTAAAAATTTTGGGTTAATATAGTCAGGGCCCGGGGATGTGCTGTCTTTGACTAAGCTACTGGCATCCAGTATATCCTGTTTAGTAAATAATATAGCAGACTCGTTTGTTGGTTGTTTTTCAACAATTATATTTTCTTTTGCTTTAAATATACTCCCGAAATAGTAATTCAGCTCTTTCGCCATTTCACTTTCTTCAGTAATTATTTTGTCATTAGCATTTCAAGGTCCAATTCCTCTTTGGCTTCCCTTGATGGAGTCAATACAATTAGAAAATGTTTTTTTATTACCCTTAACATTTGTTGCAAGATTTATTTCTAGCTTCTGTTTTGCCATGCGTATTGCCTTCTTGGTCCTTTTGGCAAATGATTTGAATCTTTCCCAATCTATATTTTTTTGATTTTTTTTATATTTATTGTACGCTGTATGTTTCATTTTTATAATACGCTTAATTTCCTTGGACCACCATAGTGAAATCCTCTGTTTATTATTATTGTATTTAACTCTATCAGGAACCCATTTATTTATGCAATATTCTATTTTAATTTAAAATTTTTCCCATGTTTGTTCAAGATCCAGATTTCTTAGCTTATGCTCCTAATCCCATGTTGTAAGAACATTTTTTATACTATTATAGTCAGCTTTACAGAAGTTTTTGATTAGTGTAACACCGTTTTTACTCAGTGCACACTTTTGAACATTACAGATTATCATATTGTGGTCACTGTCTCCCAGTGGATGTAATATAAATGGATTTGTTACTAAATCTATAGTATTTGTAAAAATTAAGTCCAGGATGTTATTATTTCTAGTAGGACATGAGGCTAGTTGTTCTAAACCCAAACTGAAAGTAATCTCTAAGAATCTTCGCTCGAGTTGGCTTTTGGTCTCAAGAGTGTCCCAGTTTATACATGGGAAGTTAAAATCTCCAGTAGGATTAAATCCCCTATGTCCTCTCCCTTTTCTAGTTGATCTAAGAATGTAGAATTTTCTTCTTGATTTAAGTTGGGTGCTCGATAACACAAACCAAGGGTAAGGGTTCTATGTTCTAGTTCAGTACTGATCCGTAAAATTTCTGCATGTCTCATCTAAGTTTATCTGATGACTCTTAAGCTTACTTGAAATATATAGGGCAAGACCTCCTCCTGTCTTATTCTGTCTATTTTTTAAGAATTTAACATAGCCAGGTATGTCCATATTCCAGTCGTTAACTGAGAACCAGGTATCTGTAACACTGCACATGTCAATATCTCTAGATACTAGGATATGTTTTAATTCATTCATTTTATTAGTTAAGCTTCTTGTGTTTGTCAATAAGATCTTAAATCCATTTTGGTTGTCCATTAAAATAGGATTTCTGGGTGATTTGTTACTATTTATGTTTACAGAAGTATTTTGTGTTAATGCTTGTTGCATCTTATTTCTTTTTGTTCTCCTTTTTGTTTTATTTTTATTGCTTGTTTTGTTGAGTATTTTTATATTTTTGATTTTTGTATCATGGACAAAGACCAGGGAAAGAGCAGGAATGACAATGTATGTCCTTGGACAACCTTGTTTGTCTGTGAAACATGACCAGATGGATAGTGGAACAGTTACGAATCCAGCAAAAGTATACAGTAAGAGAAACCGGATAGGCCAAAAACAGATACTGTTTCAGTTCAAAGGAACTGATATTAAGTGTCTGCAGGTAGCAACAAAGCAGTACTGTAATAAAATACATATTTCTCTCTCTCTCTCTCTCTCTCTCTCCTCTCTCTCTCTCTATTCATTCATTGCAAAAAAAAAAAAAACACGTTATTAATGCACTAGTTAGGGTTAAATAGACAAAAGTAGGGAAATGTGGTGTTACGGTTCCCAACTCTAGTGCCCCACCCCCATCCTGCAGGCAGCAACAGGAAAAACCATTACAGTTTGACCTCTTCTGCATCTCTACAAATCAAACATGGGGTGTGTCTTGGGGTTGTCAACTCTAACACTTATCCCAGTCCATCAGTAAATAAACTGAGATGTGTACAGTATATGAAAATGGGGTGAGCATTAGGGCTGACAATGCCAAGGCATACCCCTCACCTGATTTGCAAAGAAGCAGGAGAGGTCAAAGCATAATGTTTTTTCCTGTTGTTGCCTGCAGGATCAAGGTGGGTGTTCAGGTTGGGAATCCTAACACCACATTTCCCTATTTTTCTCAGTTTAACCCTAAGTAGTGCATCAACAAAATTTTTCTGCAAGGAATTTTCTTACTTTTTGAGATAGTATAATTGTATCCTCATTTACCTGTATGAGCCAGGGCCCTCTGGGCCCTGCACTTCCATCCTGCCATAGATGCATACTGTACATGTATGTTTCTCCCAAAACAGCAATTTCTTTCCTTCATTGTATGGCTTATTAAAGTTCCAATGTTATCCTATGGGAATTTGCATTTTTTAATTTTTTTTTATATCGCCACTAAATGTTTTTTTTTTGGGGGGGTATGTGTTATTCTTCTAGAACTCATTAAGACCTTTGTTTTGATGTACTGTATAGATCATCTCTTAAGTCCAGATAGAGTTATGGCTTGTTGAAGTTCCAATGTTATCCTATGGGAATTTTCATTTTTTATTGTTTTTTTTATATTGCTCCTAAATTATTGTGGGGGGGGGGTTAATATGTGTTATTCTTAAGTCTACATATTGAGGGAGGTATGACCTGTTGAAGTTTCAATGTTATCCCATGGGAATTTTCATTTTTTTGTTTATATTGCTCCTAGATTTTTTTTTGGGGGGGTATGTGTTATTCTTGTAGTACTCATAAGACATTTGGTTTGATATTTAGATTGAAGTCCAAATATTATGGGAGCTGTGGCTTGTTAAAGTTCCAATGTTATCCTATGAGAATTCATTTTTTAATTTTTATATTTTAATTTTTAAATTAATTTGGGGGATTATGTGTTATTATTGTAGTACTAATTAAGACCTTTGATTTGATATATAGAATGTCCATTAAGTCCAAATATTGAGGGAGTTATAACTTGTTGAAGTTCAAATGAGGGGAAAAAAACTACTGTAAGTCCAAAATCTTTTTTCATATGAAGGCATACTTTTTCATAATAAACAAAAAACCCATACGTAAAATGATGCCTTCATACGAGAAAAGAATTGGGGAAAAAATTATTTCCAAATTCTTTTTTCATATAAGGCATCCTTTTTTTGTATGAATGAAAAAAACGTACAAGAAAGGATTCCTTGGTATGAAAAAATAATCTGGAAAAAACTGAGTCCAAATTTTTTTTTTGGATGAGGTCATCCTTTTTCATACAAACAGAAAAAGATCATGAAGAATGATTTCTTCGGCCGGCCGGGTTTGGGAATGGGCTCGGGGAACTGGAGGGCCAGCCGGGGGGAGGAGGATCGGCGCCCAGGGCTGCTCCTCCTCAGATGGGAGTGGACGGGCCCCACTGCGATACCACCACCTGGGTGACCATGGATGGTGGTGCAGCAAGGACGGCATGAAGCAGGGAGGGAGGACGTCCGCCGGGAGCTGGAGCGTTAGCACGCTGTGATGTGCGTCGCTCCTAGGCTCTCCTAGCGTGCAGACGTCCTATGGGAATGGGCGGAATGAGGAAAATACCCTCCGGTGCTCCCTGTAGACAGAGTTTCAGGCCCCGATCCCAAGGCCCCTGCCGTCACGGATGACAGATCCCCAATGAAACTCAGCTGCTCGGGGCAGTGGAAAGGGGGGCCCTGCCTCGTACCTGCCTGGGGGTCAAACCAAGGCTGCGTGGGGGGATGACTGCACCCGAAGCCGACAGACGAGCAGGGATGCACAAAGGCCATAGGAGACTCCTGAAGGTGAGGAAGCACTGGGGTAAGAATGAGGCATAAAAAGAAAGTATATAATAAAAAAAAGAATGATTTCTTCATACAAAAAAAGAATCAGAAGAAAAACTAAGTACAAATTATTTTTTTTTTTTTAATGAGGGCATCCTTTTTTGTATGAATAAAAAAGCTTATGAAAAAGGATCCCTCCATACAAAAAAAAGAATTGGGACTTAGGTTTTCTTCGAATTTTTCATTTTTCATTCATATGAAAAGACACCTCATATGAAAAAGAAAATGGACTTATTTTTTCCAGATTCTTTTTCATATGGAAGGAATCCTTTTTATGTGGGCGAATTCTTTTTAAGTATGGCAAATCATGAAAAATTTTCAAATGTAAAAAAAAAAAAAAAAACATTTGGGGGTCATGTTCCCAACAGTTAAGTGCAGAATCCACCTAACTGGCTCTTGGTGATGAAAATACTTGTGTTGTTGTCTGTCTAGAATGTCAGTTTTGTGGGTTTTGAAGTTTATTTTTCTTAAATGGAAACAAGATAGCGGCCAAATGAAAAAGGTTTTTCCCTGATGAAAAAGGATGCCCTACATACGAAAAAGGATCCTTTTTCATATGGATCAAATTATTTTTTCGTTCCAAACAGCTATCCAAAAGACTGTACTGAGCATGCTCAGAACCAAAATTGTAAAATTGAATAACTTGGATTAATAGTTCTTCATCAAACCTGCGAAAAGCACATCTGTGGGCAACCCCTTTCTACCCTAAAATTTCAGTCCAAAATTCCAAACCATCTGGGTGCTAGGTGATGACACAAAGACAGCAAAAAACACATATTTTTGTAACTTTTTTTGTTATCCGTATCTTAGAATGTGCTCATCTGACTGGAATGAAACTTGGCATTTCAAGAGATCTACCCCCAAGACCATGCATACAACATTTTGTACAAATCCGTTGCATAGTTGTGAAGATATTAGAGTACAAAGTTTGAGATTTAACATAGAAACCCCTGCTCAACCCTAACTATAGTGGCACTACCGCACTACTACAATATCTGTTTATATGCCTGCCATTGGAAGGAAGGTGGGAGAAAACCAAAAAAAAAACAAATGGGCATGCAACCAAGCATCTGCAAGGTACTAAAATATTATCAAAGAACATGATGAAGCCTGAACAACTGAATATAATTAGGGGTGTCACCCTGACAGAAAAAACTGGAGACCACAAGCATTTCTACATGCTGTGTAGTGGAGGCTGCAGTTCATGGCAACCTGAATTAAGGCCAATTTCTTTGGTAAACATTTTGGAATACAAATTAAGGCCCAGACCTTCAGGCCAAGGCATGCCTACTCCTCTGACAAATCCACAGCATGAAAGCAGCAGTAAGTCCTTTTCACTCACACTTGAAAACAGATTATTAAGCATTAGAGAGCAACTCGGCACTTCAGCATGTGCTTTCATAAATAAGATGTTTCAGCTGTTAAAGTTTACTGGAGAAACATAGAAACATAGAATTTGACGGCAGATAAGGACCGCTTGGCCCACCTAGTCTGCCCATTTTTCTGGAAGATGCTACCCTCTTGGACTTTGTTAATTCCCTTGAGGTACTTGAAAGTTTCTATCATGTCCCCTCTCTCCCTTCTTTCCTCAAGGGTATACATATTAAGCTCCTTTAGTCTTTCTTCGTATGTCTTCTGGTGCAGACCCTGCACCATTTTGGTTGCCCTCTCTGGACAGCCTCCACTCTATGTCTTCTTGGAGATGGGTTCTCCAGAACTGCACACAGTACTCCAGATGGGGTCTCACCAACTGTCTGTACAGAGGGATAACAACTTCCTGTTTTCTACTACTGATGCCTCTTCTCTCATCCCAGTATCCCCCAGACTTCCTTACTGCCTTCTCACATTGCTTGCCCACCTTTAGGTCATCTGATATAATTACCCAGGTCCCTTTCTATTTTACTGTTGTCAGTATCTCACCCCCATTGTGTATGCTTCCCTGGATTTTGTTTCCCATGTGCATTACCTGCACTTCTTGCATTGAATCTGAGCTGCCATACATTTGACCATTCCTCCAACCTTGCCAAGTCCCTCCTCATCCTTTCCACTCCATCTTGTGTATCAACCCTGTTGCAGATCTTTGTGTCATCTGCAAAGAGACATACTTTCATTCAGTTCCTCTGCAATGTTACTTATAAAGACATTAAAAGGACGGTCCCAGTACTGAACCTCGGTACCCCACTAGTAACCCTCCTTTCTTCACTGTGGACTCCATTTACTACTACCCTTTGCGTCCTGTTGTCTGCCAATTTTTATCCAGGCTACCATCTAGGACCACTCCAAGGCTGGCTATCTTGTGAATTAATCTTTTGTGTGGGACTGTATCAAATGCCTTGCTAAAATCTAGGTAGGCCATGTCCACAGCACCTCCCTGGTCTACTACTTTGGTCACCCAGTCAAAGAAATCTATTGATTCGTCTGACATGACCTTCCCATTGTGAATCCATGCTGCCTTGGGTCCTGTGCCCCACTGGCCTCTAGGTACTCAACAATTCTTTCCTTCAGAAGTGATTCCATCATTTTCCCCACTGAGGTCAAACTAACTAGTCTGTAGTTTCCTGCCTCTGTCCTGCTCCCACTTTTGTGAAGAGGAATCACATCTGCCCTCCTCCAGTCCTCAGGTACCACCCCATCCTCCCATGATTTGTTAAAGAGAGTAGTCAGCGGTGTCACTAGTTCTACCCTTAGTTCTTTTAGAATTCTTGGGTGAATCCCATCAGGCCCCATTGCTTTGTCCACCTTCAATTTTATTAGTTCTTTCAGAACCCTTTCTTCTGTAAATGGACTGGTATCAACCCCTGTCTTCAGAGTGTTTCTCTTGTTTGGTTTAGGTAACTCCCCCTCCTCTTCCTTTGTGAATACTGAGCAGAAATATTCGTTCAGTATCCCAGCTTTTTCACTGTCACCCTCTACCCACATTCCCTCCCCTTTATTAAGCTTCAGTATCCCTCCTTTGGTCTTTCTTCGCTCCCTAATGTACCTATAAAAGGTCTTATCCCCCTTCTTAACAGAATTGGCTATCCTTTCCTCGGTTTGGGCCTTTGCTATTCTGACTACCTTCCAACCTCTTTCTGCTTTAACTGATAAAGTTCTCTGTCCTGCTCCTTCTGTGTTTCCTTATATTTCCTGAATGCTGTCCTTTTCTCCTTAACCTTCCCTGCCACCTCTTTTTGAGAACTATAGTGTTTTTCCTTCGTTGTGTTTTATTGATTTGCTTTTACACAGAGGCTTATTGCCTCTGTGATGGCTGTTTTGATCCTCCCCATTGTTCCTCCACCCTCCTTCTTGCCTGTTTGCTAGTGCTTTTCTGAGGCACTCTCTCATTTCCCAAAGTCAGCCCTCCTAAAGTCCAGTACTCTTGCTTTTGTAGCTTGATTGTATAGCTCTGTTTATACGTGAACCACACTGTTTGGTGGTAACGCTTGTTCCCAGATGGCTACCCACTTCTAAATCTGAGATTCTTTCTCCATCCCCATTTGAGAGTACCAGGTCTAAGATTGCTCCCTCCAGTGGGTTCCAATACTAGCTGTCTGAGGCATGCCCCCTGTAGGGCATCAAGAATGACCCTGCTCTTGGATGTGCCTGCAGCAAAGGTGCTTCAGTTAACATCTGGCATATTCAGGTCCCCCATCAACAATATCTCCCCTTTTTCTGCCATTCTAAGGAAGCCTTCTATCATTTCCTTGTCCATTCCCTCCCCTGAGATGGGGGTCTGTATACAACCCCATGCGGTTATGGTGCCATCTCCTGTCTCCAGGGTGACCCAAAGTGCCTCATCTGCTCCCTGTTTACTCTTTAGTTCTGTTGCTTTGATCCCTTCCTTTACATAGAGCTGCTCCTCCTCCTCTTTACCCTCCTGTCCCTCCTGTAGATTGTGTATCCTGGTATGTTGACATCCCAGTCATGGTTCTCTGTGTACCATGTTTCTGTGACTGCCACAATATCCAGGCAACCCTCTTCCATCAAGGCCACTAGTTCAGAGAGCTTGTTACACACATTCGGGCATTGGTACTCATCACCCTCCACTTTTGATAGCCTTGCACCCTTTGCTCCCATTTCTGTCCTTACTGCCTTTGCCTTTTTAACATTTAAATCTGTTCTGCTCCTAATAACTTCTGTACCTTGGTGTTTACCTCACTAATCACCATGTTTTGTGGGGAAGCTCAGATTCCCTGCTCCTTTTCAGGTGCCTCCCCTTGGCTAGTTTAAATGCTTACGAATGAAGCATTTAAACCTCTCACCTAGGATCCTGGTTCTCCCCCTGGACAGATGCAGACCATCGCACCAGTATAGATCTGCATCCCTCCAGGTGGCTCCCCAGTCCCCAATGAAGCCAAAACCCTGAGCTCCACACCAGTTATATTTTTGTCATTTTCAATGTTCCTTTCCAAGATTTACAGCACATCTTGGTAGTCCACCTAAAAAATCTGCATAGAAAACATTTAAAAAAATGTGCCTTTCCCCGTTAACCTCACAGTGCCTTTGTTTATGACATCATAGTGCTCACCACGACAACAGACTGTAATGTCACAAATATCAACTTTGTAGATAGCAGGGGAGAGTCAGAGATACATTTTGAAATACTCAGTGAAATAATTGCTGCATTATCTATAATATTTAGTAGACCAACAGCAGAGGAAAGTAAAAAAAATGATAAAAAACTAGAAAACAATAAAGTTTAAACATTAGTGGTATAAGTCTAATGTTCTTAAACTTTTTATTGTAATACAGTTAATGCTCTTTTAAGGGACACTGTCAGTCTTTTACTTACTTTTTTGCCCATATTTTCAAAGGTGCCTGCACTCCCTGCAGTAGTCTATATTGCAGATCAATATATATGCCAACAATGGTGGCCTCCAATCAGCTTTTATAAATTTTACTGGAAACTGCAACCTGTTGCTCTGCTCTTATCAGTGGCCGTCGGATACCAAAGTGTGCTCACGTTTACAAATGGTACTGAAGTGCCAGAAAGCTCACCCATGGATGAGTTTGGTCCATTTTAACCAAGTTCAGCAAAGCAATGTTTCTAATAGTAGAAAGCAAGCTGAACTTGGCAGAGTATTTCTTTTTTAGAATCGAGCTCTCTTACTTATGCAAATCATGGTCAGAATCAAGCAGTGATACCTGGCATGCGCACCTACACTGGATATAGATGTGCACGCTTGGTATCAAGGCTCCGCTTTCAGACCATGATTTCTATAAGTTAGAGCCTGATATTCAAAAATGAGCAAAGTGGAGCACAAAGTTTGGCCCTACACTTGCCCATTGCCCACAATCCTGTGGATGCCATCTATATTCAGTTGGATAGTGCACTGGCGCTATCCAACTGAATAGAGGGGCATGTTGGCTCAGCGCTAAGCCAAGAAAGGCTGTCTCAACATGGAATCCGGCAATGCAGGGAACATAGATACATAGATACATAGACAGTGTCGGCAGATAAGGGCCTATGGCCCACCCAGTCTGCCCAGTTGAGCTTGTAAGTTCAGTTTATGTTTTCCTAGAAGTCTGTTGCCCCTTAATCCTGACCTCTAGAATTCCTTTATGTCTATCCCATGCATTCTTAAATCCCGTGATTGTTTCAGCCCCCACCACTTCCTCTGGCAGGGTGTTCCACTTGTCCACCACCAGTTCTGTGAAGAAATTCTTCCTCATGTTTCCTCTGAATCGTCCTCCCTCCAACTTCATCCCATGCTCTCTAGTCCTGGAACATCTTTTTCACTTAAAAATAGTGTATTCCTCACCCTGTTCCTCCCTGTAAGATACTTGTATGTCTCTATCATATCCCCTCTCTCCCTCCTCTCCTCCAGGGAGTACATGTTCAGTTCCTTCAACCTGTCTTCATAGGACTTGTGATGCAATCCATGCACCATCTTTGTTGCCCTCCTCTGAACCTTCTCTGCCCTGTCTATGTCCTTACGTAGGTATGGTCTCCAGAACTGTACACTGTACTCCAGGTGGGGCCTCACTAGTGTCTTGTATAGTGGAATTATGACCGCCACCAGACGCGATAACGCAGGTAGCTGCTGGCATGATATTTAGATGGCCCCATGCAAATGAGCCCATTGGGCATGCAAGACACTAAGGGGCCATTTGAATGCTCATTATGGGCACATTTGCATGGGAAGCAGTGGCAGGTTTGCACTTCTTCGACCATCTCTCCCCCAACCCAATTGCCTGGTCCTGTAGACTCCAAAGATTCCCTAGTGCCTAGTGGTCCCCCAACCCTCCTGTTGCCATCCACATTATTATATGTGCAATCCCTGGTGTGTAGTGGTCCCCCCCACACTACGATTACCTTACCTATTATGAAATGTGCAATCCCTGGTGTTTAGTAATCCCTCTGCCCCCGATCACTAGTTCCATTATTATATGTGCAGTCCCTGGTGCTTAGTAATCCCTCGGCCCCCGATCACTAGTTCCATTATTATATGTGCAGTCCCTGGTGCTTAGTAATCCCTCTGCCCCCGATCACTAGTTCCATTATTATATGTGCAGTCCCTGGTGCTTAGTGGTCCCCATGCCCTCTGATCGCTAGTCCCATTATTATATGTGCAATCCCTGGTGCCCAGTGGTCCTCCTCATCCTCCAATTGCCAGCCCTGTCTATGCCCAATTATTCTCTGGAATCTAGTCCCCCCCCACACACTGCCAGCATTGACAAAACCACCCTGCCAACCCCTACCCCTTTACCTTACACTGGTGCTGCAGATCCCAAATGGTGACTGGTACAGCCCCCCTCACACCTCCTCAGCCTGCCGCCATACGGAATGACAGGGAGTGTGCATCCAATGTACAGTACAAGGTGCACATCCCCTGTACTGCACAAGGAGCATGGCCTGTATCCTGCACAGGGTGTGTGGCCCATGTACTATACAGGGAGCATGCTCACTGTGCAGTACACAGGCCATGTGCTCCCTGTACAATACAGAGGATGCACTCCCACTACAATACAGAGGATGTTCGCCCTGTACTGTACATTGGACACATGCTTCCTGCCATTCCATATGGTGGCCAGCTGAGGAAGTGTGAGGAAGGCTGTGTTGGTCACTGTATGGGATCTGTGGCACCGGTGTAAGGTAAGGGACAGTTGGCAGGATGGGTTTTTCAGTGCCAGTGGTGTGGAGAGGGGTCACTAGATTCCAGGGAATAACTGGGCATAGACAGGGCTGGTGATCGGAGAGCAGGGGACCATTGGGCACCAGGGATTGCACATATAATAACTAGACTAGATGGATTGCACATTTCATAATAGGACTAGTGGTCATGGTTGGGGGGACCACTAGGCACTAGGGATTGCAGATTTCATCATGTGCTCAGGGATCAGAGGGTGGGGGGACCACTAGGCACCAGGGATTGCACATTTCATAATGGGACTAGCGATCAGAGGATGGGGGACCACTAGGCACCAGGGATTGCACATTTCATCATGTGATTAGGGATCAGAGAGTGGGGGGACCACTAGGCACCAGGGATTGCAGACTTCATCATGTGATTAGGGATCAGAGGGCGGGGGGACCACTAGGCACCAGGGATTGCACATTTCATAGTGGGACTAGTGATTTGGGGGACCACTAGACACCAAGGATTTCACATTTCATACTGGGGCTAGTGATTGGAGGGCGAGGGGGACCACTGGACACCAAGGACAATTTTTACTTTACCGGGCACAGCAATTGGTGGACAGAAGAGCCACTAGATGCCAGGGGGTGGATGTGCTCCCCCAACTGCCATCTTAGTTGTTGGATGCAGTAACTTTGGTGGCCACAAGGGTTGCCTGGAGTAAGCTGGAGCAAAGTGGCCTGTGGTAACCCCTTTGCATAGCGCACATGCACTAAATATCGCACTGCACCAATATTCCTGTCTCCGCCCCTCCCTTGAACACCACATGCATTTTTTTTTGCGTGCACTAACGCTGTTAGTATGCACAAAAGCCCCCTTTGAATATTGTGCATTGGCACAACACCCAGGTAAACAGAGTGCAATCACTTTGCCCACCAGGAAAAGTTTTAAATATCTGGCCCCAGGTGTTTACTTCTAATAAATAGACAGCACACTTATTTATTGTATTTTGATGCATTATGAATTACTTTCTGCATTTATAATAAAATATTTGTTAGTGCAGAGAAACGAGTGGGTTTGTAAAAAGAATTCAGTAGAATTCTAGCATTGTGATGTTAGAAACTGCCAACTACTTAGGAGCTCAATGTATTTCAGTGACAAACTATTGTAAATATGTTTTTATATTTTTTTCAAAAGAAATACTGTAGATACTTCTTTCAGCAACAAACTTTGCCTTTTGCATGTTTGCACTATTGTGGTCTATTTGTATGATTTACCATTTTTAAAACAGTAATTGGCATCTCTTTTCTTCTTCCCAAGTAAAATCTGTTTATGAAGTAAATGTCACATACCAAATTATAACAAAAGATCACAGGTTAACACAGATCACATATTTTTATTAAATATATAATATTTTGGTGGTAGAAAGTGTTATTTCTCTATAAAAATCTGAAAACAGGTTTGCAACTTCCTATTGAAATATACTGCCAGCATGCCAATAAAACATTTCTGACATCATGATACAAGAATTCCACTGGATTCTTTTTTACTAGTAGTTGGCAAAATACAACTAAAATGATGAAAAGGTAGTTAGGAAATAAAAGCAAGCAAAATGATTACAGCAGCATCTAAAGGCCCCAACCCTTCATTCTTTAAGCTATACATCCTTACTAAGCACTTGCTCATCAAGAAACATCCCTAGTTTCATGAATGACCTTCTCATGTCCTCTGGACTAGTGTGCCCTATGCTGTGCATGCCAGCATGGATAATGATCTGAGGCTCCCCCAGCTGTGTTACTTGACCCTGGATAACACTTTTTCCATTCCCGCTCCAGGCAGGCAAACCATCTCACCCAAGCTTCTATCCCTGTCCAGCAATGCCCTCTCCACCTCACCAAATGCTTTATCTATGGAACCTCAAATGAATACTACCTTCTCGCTACTCCACTCAACCTTTTCTTTCCTGTTCACTGGAAGTGTTCTGGTGCCTGGATCACCTCCACCAGCTCTAGCTTCTTGTCCTGCCCCCCGCCCGCAACCTGGCCAGCAAGATGCTAATACCTGTTGCAGGTGTCCACTGGGAATGGTGCTCCTTAATGACTCTGCCTTCTACTCCCTTCTCCACGCGGATCCATCCCCATCCCTACCAACTTGAGATCATAGTCACTGCAACCCTCATGCCTACCATACGTGTACCCTGTACTAGCCAGCCATTGTTGGGTGATGTGCTCATAAGAAGTGAGGAGGTATTCATCATCTTAAGAAATTCCTTAACATTTTAATTGAAAATGTAGGTACAGTCTGTGAAATTAGTATGCAAAGTTCAAATCCTTTAAGTCCTCCCTGATTGCTGAGTAAACTGTAGTAAAAACTGATATTACTCAAATTTGGAGCTAATAGAGGTTGGTGCCTTCTCTTTAGGGACCTGTGTTTGCATTGTGCTCCTGAAATCTTAGTTGGGCAGGCAAGCCTAAACACATTTCCCACTCCCAGAGGACATACAATGTCTCCTGAAGAGATCCGTGGTACCTGGCACTTTATGACTGCCTCCTGGTGGCCTACAGTAAGCAGGGGAGTTGTGTATAGAGAAGCAGTAGTCAGAAAATGTGGTGTGCCCCAGGTGGCAAAGGTTGAGTTTGCAACATGTGAAATAAAGTACTAGAACTCAGTCTTACAGCCCAGCTGTGTGGGGATTTCTCTTTAGCTAAATTGTTACAGCTGCTGCCTTTGAAACAGGGAGCTCCTGGATCCATCCCAGACACTTACTCTTCCAGGCCAGCAATCTTGTTTACAGATGTCTACACACAGGCTGGTTAAGGACATAACAGAAGACATTTTTGGCAGCCTATTCTGGATGCTATGAAGGGTGTTGGTGTAGGCCAGAAAGGTGAACCATGCCCTGCCACTTGTAGTCAGTCTCACAAATGGGCTTGATTTGGGGTCACCTCGCCAACTGCCAGCTGGATATATCTCTCTCTCCTCCAGCTCCACTTTCATGTATGGAGAGCCCCACTGCAGTGTCTTCCAGTCACTGAGGTAAGGTGGCCTTCATTGAGGACTTCTGCATCAGAGGCAATGAGGTACAGGATGTGGCAGGGTATGAAATTGTGTGGGCAGGTGGTGGGCCTAGGGGTGATCTTGAAACAAGTAAAACACTGCACATACAGAGCACGTGCTTGGGAGCCAGGAGACTCAGGTTCAAATTGCTTCTGAGCCACTTACTTACTGTGGGACCTTCTCAGTGCCTCAGTCCAACCTGGCTGTAAAAATGGGTAACAAAGCAGGACCCCACTTGTAATATTCCTGGAATGGAGAACAGACAGACAAAGATGCAGGGAAATGTTATCAGGTTGCCATCTTTATTTGGATGGGCTACCCAGCTACTTTCTTAAGGTCAGTACCGCATCTATTACACCACTGAACATGGAATTTTGCATTTTGGCTATCCTGAATAAATAAATTGTTCCCCAACCCCCACCTTTGAAAAAAGTGCTTTAGAAATTCAATCCAAACGTCTTTACTACCAAATGAGTTTTGGGATGGTTGTATGTATGACTTTTCATGCTATGAGTATGTCTAATATTTACACAGTTTATTTCCCCAGGAATCCATTACAGATGCTTTACAATAAACATCCTTCTCCAGCCAGAGTGGGATGCCACAGAGATAGAACTTTATGCTAATTATGGAACTTTAGAATCAAGTTTAAATGTGTGTGGTGTGTGTGTGTGTATGTGGGTGGGGGTTCATGGCATATTCTCAGGTGTTTCCTTCTGAACCACAGAGGAGCTGTATCCAGGAGCTGTACTGGCCACATCGACGGCAAGGAGTGGCGACTGGGGAGCTTCTGCCGCAAGGAGCGGTCACTGGAGATATTCTGGCTGCATTGGTGGCAAGGAGAGGTGTGTGGGGGACATTTTGCTGCCTCAGTGATTGGGGAGCTTCCGCCACAAGGAGCGGCCACCAGAGAGCTTCTGGCCACATCGGCAGCAAGCAGAGGCATGTGGGGGACATTCTGCTGCCTCGGTGGCCAAGGGGGACTGGTTGTCGAAAATAGCGCTACATCAGCAGAGCAGCTGAGGAGCCTATCGTGCAGCAAGGAGGAGGACCAATCGGGACCCAGAGCGGGCTTTTTTGACTGGTGACCAGGCTATAAATAGCCAAGCCCAGATGCTGAAACAAATACCACAGAGGAGCTGTATCCAGGAGCTGTACTGGCTGCATTGGTGGCAAGGAGCAGTGACCGGGGAGTTTCTGCCGCAAGGAGCAGCCACCAGAGAGTTTCTGGCTATATCAGTGGCAAGGAGAGGCATGTGGGGGACATTCTGCTGCCTCGGTGATTGGGGAGCTTCTGCCACAAGAAGTGGACACTGGAGAGCTTCTGGCTGCATCAGCGGCAAGGAGAGGCGTGTGGGGACATTCTGCTGCCTCGGTGGCCAAGGGGACTGGTTGCCATAAATAGCGCTGCATGGGCAGTGCAGCTGAGAAGCCTATCGAGCAGCAAGGAGGAGGACCTATTGGGACCCAGGGAGGGCTGTTTTGACTGGTGGCCAGGCTATAAATACCCAAGCCCAGCTGCTGAAACAAATACCACAGAGGAGCTGTATCCAGGAGATGTATTTGTGTCCCACCACCCACCTCATTCCGACCTCTATTAAATGGTCTTAGGGGGAGGAGCAAGCTAAGAAGTCGTGGCCAAGGGCTGATCTATTGGGGGGGAGGAGGAGACCTGGGCTGGGTTACAAGCTCTGGTACAGCCTGTTATGTTATATTAGGTTATGATATACTGGGTTACAAGCTCTGGTACAGCCTGTTATGTTATATTAGGTTATGATATACTGGGTTACAAGCTCTGGTACAGACTGTTATGTTATGTTATGTTATATTAGGATATGTTATATTGTGTTACGTAACGCTGACAATTGTCTGGTAGCCAATTCCTTCACTTGCAAGAGTTTTCTTAGTCATGTAGCGTGCCCACTGGGCATTGGGAAGGTTCAACCAGGTTCCAGCAGGGTTAGGGAAAAATGATGGGGCAACTGACTTCGAGGAGAAATCGGAATGGGATGGGGACGGGGCTATGGCATGGTCATCAGATCACAAGGACCGGCATCTTTGGAAGGGTGGTGGGGTGTGCTCGGTGTGGGTCGGCCATGGTACTAGCCTTGGCTTGGAAGATGGAGGGGCTGCATGGTGTGCTGACAGCTGGCACAGCTAAAGGAGGAGGTCAGGTGGTTTAGATGGGCACTGGGTAGGGCAGGGGTGAGGGGGTGGAGGGAAAGGAGGCTACGCTGAGGGTGTCAGATGGGTTGGGGGCAGAAGGGGGAAAAACGGTGAAGGCACGGTGGGTCCAGGAGCAGCACCTGAAATGGGCAACAGCAGTCAGGAGAAGGATGGTAGGAACACAAGGGACTGCACAAGATGGGAAGGAGGTGTAGGGGTGGGCATTGGGGGAGCTCCAGGGGGCTCGGACAGAGGTGGTCCTGAACCGGAAAAGGGCCAAGGGTACTCGCAGGTTGTTAGGAGCAAAGGGCCAAGGTATGCACAGAAGGGAATTGATGGGGAGGGGGTGCACCAGCGGGGGAAATCAAGGCAGTAGGCATAGAACATATTAACAGGTGAACGAGGGGGAGAATGATGAATCTGGAGCAGAGGTGGATCCAGGGAAGGAGAGTTGGGCATGATGGAAGGCTAGTCAGGAGGCAGGGTTGTTCCTTGCAAACGGACACAGAGGGGCAGGAGGAGCAGTTAGCAGTGGGCAGTAGCGTGAGTGAGGAGATGGGGTGGGGGTTGGGGCAAGGGCACTGGGGCTAAGTAGGGGTAGCAATGGGAGGGAAGCCGGGAGTAGGGAGTGCCTGGGAAGGGAGGTGGACTCAGTAAGGAGGGGGGTGTAGTCCAGGGGGAAGGGACCAGCAGGGATACAGTGAGGGTGAAAGCTGAACAAAAAATGGTAACAGGGTGGAAATGAATTCCTCTGTGGAGCAGGAGGAGCCACTAGTTCCTCAGGGCACTGTGGGGATGGACTGAAGTAACGTAGCAGGGTGGGGGGTGCTGAGGCAGACAGGTCAGTTAGGAGAAAGAGCTGTAACAGGAGGGATAGGGTGGCAAAATCCCCTCAGATAGGGGGTGTGGCCAGCACCCAGATAGAGAATGAGGCCAGGGAAACCGACGATGTAGTGGGTGGGAAGGGGGGTAGCAGAGAAAGGGGGTATGCCTAAGGATAATGAGGTGGTTAGGGTGCTCCTATTGGGGTACTCCATGATTAGGGGTATTAACTGGGAAGGGTGGGGTGAGGGGTAACCCTGTGCTGTCCGGGTCAAAGAGTATTTCCAGCTTGACTGTGCATGAGGCCAAGCACCTGGTCTATGCTCTGGTAAGGGAATGTGGAGGATCCCCTGACATATTAGTGCAACTGGGCACAAATGATATAGAGGGAAATAGTGTGCAGGAGATTCAGGCAAGGTTCTGGGAGCTAGCCAGGGTCTGTCATGCTGTAGGGTGTTTGGTCTCTTTCTCAGAGATCCTACTGGTGCCTACAGCCAGTGTGGGAAGCAAACAAAAAATTAGAGAGGTTAATGAGTGGTTGGAGAGTGGTGTGAGGCTAGTGGTTATGGGTTGGTGGGGGATTGGGGTGCAACCTGGGAGGGCAAGGGGCTGAATGCAAGGTATAGGCTCCACCTTAATTTTGGGGGGGGAGGAGGTTTTGAAACAAAAACTGGCTGGATTCATCCAAGCTAAGTGGGGTTAAACTTGTGAGGGGGAGAGGGCTGGTGCTTGAGGCTGATCCTAGCATGCCAATCAAGGATGGGCTTCGCCTTCTCCTCCAAGCAGTGAAGGGGGGTACAAAAGAGGAGCACCTGACTGTGCAAGAGGGAGTTTGAGCAGGCAGCTACCTGGGAGTTCTCAGGTTGGGGAAATGAGGGAGGGTAAGGTGAAGGGATGGAGGGTGGTCCTGATTAATGCCAGGAGCATGGGTAACAAGATGCCCGAGCTGCAGGCAATGCTAGTAGGAGGCAGTATAGCGCAGTGGTCTAAGGCTCTGAGCTGCAAATCTGGTGACATCCAGCAGACCAGACCTGGGTTTGAATCCCACAGCTTCCACTTGCTTACTGTGTGACCCTGAGCAAGTCACTTAACTTCCTTGTGCTTCCAGGTCACACCTGGAAACAAGCTCTGGCTTAGTGTGCCTTTCCTGGTTAAACAATTTCCCATTTCCCCTTTCCCCTAGTAGAAGGAGAAGTGGAAGTGGCGGCTGTCACTGAAACCTGGGCCACTCCATGGCATGACTTGGACCTGAACCTGATGGGGTACACTACGTTCAGAAAGGACAGGGCTGTGGGCAGGGGGAGGAGTAGCACTCATCATTAAGAATGGCATAGGGATAAGCAGGGTGGAGGGACAGAGGGAAATGTGGAGGCTTTATGGGTCATCTTGCAGGCACCTGGGGGCAAGAGAGTAAAACTAGGGTGGTTTATAGGCCACCCATGCCAGCGGAAGATCTAGAGAAAGGCCTGGTGGCAACTCTTAGGGACCACTGTGGTCAGGGGGAGGGTAGAACAGTGGTACTAGGTGACCTAAACATGCCAGGGGTTGATTGGGGAACTATGGCATCCTCATTGGCCAGGGAGCAGTGACTGCTGGACATCTTTCAGGATGCATTCCTTGCCCAACTGGTGGCTGATCAGTTGAGGGAGGGTCATATCCTGGATATGGTCCTGTTGAACTGTGATCTGGTTAGGGACCTACTGGTAGGGGACCCACTGGTGGGGAGTGATCATGCTACGATCTGGTTTTTCCTGAACCTGGGGGGAGGTGAAGATCACACAAAAATGGTGGTAGTTGACTTTAGGGGTTCGGACTTCAAGGGTATGGAGCAGATCCTTAGAGGTCACTTGGAGGGGATAAGGCCGGGCAAGGACACTGAAAGCAGGCAGAAAATTATTAAAAGGGGGCTACAGAAAGCTACCAAGGCCTACACAAAGGTGAGACACAAGTTTGGTAGGGCAAGAAAGCTGAGCTGGTTGACCAGGGAGGACCAGGAAGTGGTGAGGGGGGAGAAGAAGGCTGCTTATAGCTGATACTGGCACTTGCGTGGTGGTGTGCACAAGGGAGAGTATGATATGATAGCCAGAAAGGTCACCAGGGTGGTGAGATCGGGGAAAGCAAGGATGGAGCAGAGGTTGGCACAAGGGATTAGGAGAGGTGATAAAGGGGTTTTTAGGTATATCAGGGAAAGAAGGAAAGTGAAGGGGCAGATTGGTAGACTGAGGTCGGGGAGTGGGTGGGCTGAGGAGGCACAGGAGCAGGCGGAGGTACTTAACGATTACTTTGTCTCAATCTTCACTAGGGAGGTTGGTGGGGCTGCACCGTACTGGGGGGCAGGTTGGACCTGCAGATAGGAGGGGGGTCACAGATGTTGAAATCCCTGTTAGTAGGGTGTGGGAAGCCCTCAAGTCCCTAAGAACGGAGAAGGCACTGGGTCCTGATGGTCTTCATCTCAGGGTGCTAAGAGAATTGGTGGATGTTCTGGCTGCACCTCTGGTGGACCTTTTTAACTCTTCCTTTCAGACGGGGAGGGTGCCTCAGGACTGGAGGATGGCCCACATCGTGCCTATCCACAAAGGTGACTCACGAGAGCAGCTGGGGAACTACAGGCCTGTTAGCCTGACGTTGGTGGTAGGCAAATTGATGGAGGCCATCTTAAAGGAAAGGCTGGGGGTGTTTCTGGAGACATGGGGCTGCCTGGATGATCCCCAGCATGGCCTTGTTCAGGGCAGATCATGTCAGACCAACCTTGTGGAGTTCTATGATTGGGTTACGAAGCTGCTGGACCAGGGCAGCCTGGTGGATGTCCTCTTTCTAGACTTCAGCAAGGCGTTTGATTCAGTGCCACATCTTGGGCTGCTGGATAGGCTGGGGGAAATGAGGTTGGGGGAACAGATGGTCAGGTGGATAGGGAACTGGCTAGCTGGGCATTTTCAGAAGGTGGTGGTCAGGGGGAGGTTTCATCTCCTAGGAGGGTCATTAGTGGGGTCCCATAAGGATCAGTGCTGGGCCCAGTCCTGTTTAATGCTTACACCTCAGACATCAGAAACAGTATTTAGAGCGAGATGAGCCTCTTTGTCAATGACTCAAAGCTGGGGGCAGTGGTGGATGGGGAGGAGGGTAGAGTAGCCCTACAGGAGGACCTGGAGACTCTGGAGAGGTGGTCATGCACCTGGAAACTGAGGTTTAATACTGAGAAATGCAGGGTTCTCCACCTGGGGCTTAGTAACTCAGTTAATGTGTACACCTTGGGAGGGGAGACACTGCAGGCTTTGGGGTGGTTGTGGATGCCAAAATGAACAACTCTAGGCATTGTAGAAGGGCTGCGGCCAAAGCAAATAAAATGCTGGGGTGCATCACCAGGGGATAACCTTGAGAAGCCCAGAGGTGCTTCTCCCTCTGTATAATTGCCTGGTTAGACCGCACCTTGAATACTGCATGCAGTTTTGGTGTCTGTACTTAAAAAAGGACATTGCACTCCTGGAGAGGGTCCAGAGGAGGGTGACCAGGATGATACAGGGTCTGGGAGAGAGGTCCTATGGGGAGAGAATTGAGGAGCTCAACTTGTACTCCCTGGAAGAGAGGAGGGACAGAGGGGATATGATCAAGGTCTTCAAATACCTTAAGGAGGTGAATAGGGTAAACCTAAATAGGGGGTTTCAGCTGAGGGAGGTGGGGGACCACCAGGGGGCACCATGTGAGGCTGGTTGGTGGGAGACTCAGGGGTGAGACAAGGAGACGCTTCTTCGGTGAGAGGGTGGAGGAACCCTGGAATGCACTGCCTGCGGAACTGGTGGCTGTAGATACTGTGGAGGGCTTCAAGCGAGGCTGGGACAGGTATAGAGGGAAGGTGAAGCTGAATAGTGTCAAACCTGGAGGTGATCTTCAGTTGGGGAATGGGGGGTTTCACGAAGGAGGTGGGGAAGACAGCAACGGTGCCTCAGATGGGTACTGATCCTCAAGTAGACTTGATAGACCGTAGGACCTACTCTGCTGGCATTTTAGCATGTCAGTTTGTTAGTATGTCATTACCAAATTTGTTTTCTTCATAAATATTGTACTGCTTTTCAATCACTTTAACAAGGAGAAACACTAGTACTAGAGTAGGATTTTGCTGGAGTAGGATATGGTTTTAGACTCGCTAAACAAATAACTAGGACTCTAAACAGTAATAAACAAATACAGGAGAAACATTGGTAGGGTGGCTTCAGGAAAAATCCTCAAATAGATGCCACACAAACACATCACAGTTATCAGAACACAATAGTTTCATTTAGAAGTTAAAATCTTCAGTAGTTCTTTAAAATTTCTAAGGAATTGAGTGACTCTGGCTGCTTGTGTAAACTGTGACTGAGAGATGTTTTCAGTCCTAAGAGATTCCAGAATCAGGTTGGTTCGGGTTAAAAACTAAAAATGGATACAACAGTGGGGTTGATTTTCCTTAATCAGTTTTCCCATCTCAGATTGTGACCAAGTATTCCATTCCAAATCTGTCTACACAGACATCACACATTAAACTGATTGGCAATTTCTGGTAATAAAACTGACATCTGTCAGTATATTGTCTCAACAAAAGGCTGGCAGGACACCGTCGCTGCTTGATACCTCACAGAAGCTGAACTGGCAATACCTTCCTTCCCAGTAACAATGCATCCCCTCTTTTGTGTAGGATACAGTTTTTACCTCATTCTGTTAACTATTACTTCCACAAGGCAGCGTATTATTGGAATAGTTTTACTTGCTACTGAAACCCTGTGGTGCTAGGGACAGAGATACGTCCTGGTAATTGTGTCTTTCGCCCTACAGTTGACAGAGCCAGAATAATTATTACAGCTTGGGAACATCGACTTTAAGATCCTGCAAAGAATGATGCAATTAGCAGACATCACCCTGTAATAAAAGCGTTTAATACCTAGCTCTGTGGTTCACATTACAGCCTCCCAGGCCTGTCCCACCTTACTGTTTAATCGACAGCCACTAGCATTTTGCAAGCCCTATGAGGTCTCCTTTTTTAACCGATGCCCACTGTTCTTGTGTCTCAAAATAAGCTCTGGATAAGCTTCTTGGAGACAGCTGCAAAATTGCTATGTTTGAGCCAAATAATATGGCTTCTTGCAGAGGAAGGTCTCTGTAGAAGGCATACTTGCAAGAAGACAGGCATAATATGAACCACAGCATGCATTCTTCAAATCAGGGGCATGCTGTGCACAAACTGCTTATGTACCGATGTACACAGAAGATAATGTGATGTCTTTAACATAAAAACATAGAATATGAAGGCAGATAAGGACCGCTTGGCCCACCTAGTCTGCTCATTTTCCCTACCTGTTTCATACACCTTTCCTATCGCTAGAGTTCCTTTATGTCTGTCCCATGCATTTTTGAATTCCCTTACCATTTTTGCCCCTACAACCTCTGCTGGGAGGCTGTTCCATGGATCCACAACCCTTTCCGTGAAAAATTACTTTCTGACGTTACTCCTAAGTCTGCCCTCCTCTATTTTCATATCATGGCCCCTTGTTCTTGAACATTTTTTTTTTGAAAGGTACTACCATTTTGTACCTTATTTATACCCTTGAGGTATTTGAAAGTGTCTTATCATATTCCCCCTCTTTCTCCTCTCCTCCAGGGAATATAGATTGAGATCCTCCAGTCTCTCCTCATATGACTTTTGGTGCAGGCCCTGCACCATTGTTGTTTCCCTTCTCTGAATTGCTTCTACTCTGTCTATGTCCTTCTGGAGATGTGGCCTCCAGAACTGGACACAGTACTCTAGATGAGGTCTCACCAATGTTCTAAACAGTAACATCATCTCCTCCTTCCTTCTGCTGGAGGTACCTCTCCCTATGCACCCCAGCATTCCACTTGGTCTCCTCACGGCATTCTCACATTGTTTGATAACCTTTAGATAGTTAGATATGATTACTCCGAGGTCCCTTTCCTGTTTGGTGGCTGTCAGTAACCCCCCCCCAATCATGTAGTCCTCTCCCACATTTCTGTGCCCCAAGTGCATGATCTTGAACTTCTTTGCATTGAATCTTAGTTACCACACCCTTGACCACTCCTCAAGCTTGTGTAGGCCCCTTCTCAATTTCTCTACCCCTCCTGGAGTGTCAACCCCGTTGCGGATCTTTGTGTCATCTGCAAAGAGACACACCTCCCTTCCAGTCCCTCTGCCATGTCACTTATGAAGACATTAAAGAGGATTGGTCCAAGCACTGATCCCTGCGGGTCCCTGCTGGTCACCCCCATCTTTTCGGATTGAACTCCGTTCACCACCACCCTCTGTGTCCTATCACTCAGCTAATTTTTGACCCAGTTTATCACCCTGGGACCTACTCCCAGGCTGCCCAGCTTGGCTACTAGTCTCCTATGTGGGACGGTGTCGAAGGTCCTGATGAAATCCAGGTAGGCCACATCCACTGACCCTCCCTGATCCACCTTCCTAGTCACCCAGTCAAAGAAATCTATTAGATTTGTTTGACAAGATCTCCCTACTGTGAATCCATGCTGCCTTGGATCCTGTGCTCTACTGGATTCAAGATATATCACAAACCTTTCTTTTAGTAGTGATTCCATTAGTTTCCCCACCACCATGGTCAAGCTGACTGGCCTGTAATTGCCAGCCTCCTCCCTGCTCCCATTTTTGTGGAGAAGGACTACATTCACCCTCCTCCAGTTCTTTGGTACCACACATGTTTCCAGCGAACTGTTGAACAGGGCTGTGAGTGGTGCTGCCAGCATCTCCCTGAGTTCTCTTAATATTCTGGGATGTATCCTGTCTGGCCCCATTGCTTGTCCCCTTTCAGATTAGTGAGTTCCTTTAAGATTCTCTCCTCCTTAAATGCACTGGTGTCCACCTCCCTCCCAGTGGTGTTTCCTTTGCCTAATTTCGGTCCCTCCCACTCCCCTTCTCCTTCTTCTATGAATACTGAACAAAAATACTTGTTCAGGATTTCTACTTTTTCTTGGCCCCCCCTCTGCACAGTTCCCTCCTTCCCTTTTTAGTCTTACAATCCCACCCTTAATCTTTTTTCTTTCACTAATGTACCTGAAGAAGCGCTTGTCCCCTTTTGTTATTGCCTGTGCTATATTTTCTTCTGTTTGTGCCTTTGCACTCCTGACTGCTTTCCCCGCCTCCCTCTGCTTTTCCAGATACAGTTCCCTGTCTTCTTCACTCTGTGCTTCCTTGGACCTCCTGAATACCACCCTTTTCACCCTTACCTTCTCAGCCACTTCTCCTTTACTTGGGCAGATGATCCTCAAGCCATTCCTGGAAATCAAACATTGGGCCTGAGTCATGGAATTCCCCCTGGTCAGCAAGTTAGAGTGCTCCTTTGATTTTCATATATCTCTGTCTCGAGAACCACCAACAGAGGTTTCTGTCTGTTACCATCTATGCCCCAGCATTCCATTATTCTGGAATTTGAGCAAGACCAAGATTCCTACACCCATAGCAAGAACTCAAAGTACAAGTGAGGATTAAACTTTTTTCACCATTGTACCTCATCAGATGAAGCCCAGCAGCCTCTGGGTGAAACACAAGGCATGCCTCCCCTGCTGGTTGGTATACTATGTCATATATACCTGTTTAATCTGGACTTTGTATGCACTTTTTGAATGAAGTGGGGAGATAATTTAAATCTTCCCTTGTGCTACCTTGAGTTCTTGCTGTGGGTTCTGGGATCTTGTTTTTTCTCATTGTGTTCTTTCATAACACCACAGCTCTCTCGGTGTGGCTACTTTTGTTTGTTATTCTGGAATTTACAGTTTCTCACTACTAGATGTCGATGCTCTGCACTGACTGCTTTTTTTGTGTACAGTTATATACTACAGACCAGTACACCCTCCTGCCCCGATAGCAGGCTGTCCACCCAGTTTATAACAGTACGCTTACAGTTTGTACAGGTAAATTGTACAGCTGTGCAGAATGCATCATTCTGCCATCATTCTTCAGGGGGAATGGCAGTTCCACTTCTGAAATGCTTTTCAGAATTCTTCAATAAATTCTCCAGGATTCCAGTGCTCTTTTGGTTTTAAACACAAATTAGTTTTCCACAAATTATGTAAACTGCAGATTACTAATCCACAGTTTAAATTCTGTGTTTGGAATTTCAGAATTCCACTTCTGATAGAATACCGTGGAATTAGGTGGAATTTTCTCAAATGCCACAGAATCCCATTCTGTTGGAGTTAGAAAATTATGCACTGCACTAGTAAGATAAAAGGAGACGATAGGAAATAAACAGTCATGTATAGTGGGCAGGTAACGGAAGCAAGGAGGGTGTTAGTTCGCTGCAGGAACTTTGGTGCCGCACTCTTGCAGAGTACACTGTAGAGGTATGGAAGCCCCTCAGTCTGCAGGGGGTTGGCAGTACTCCACTCAGAGACAGCTGCAGCCTAGGCTGAAATGGAGGTGTATTATGGGCAGACTTGATGTATCATCTGCCTTTTTCTGCCAACAGATTCAATGTTTCAGAATACGCCAGCTGCAAAGTAGGTCAGAGTGGGGGCCAGGGGGGCTTACTGCAGCTCTTCTTCCTCAGAAGCTTCCAAGGGTTCACAATGGGGGTTGGAAGCTAGTGGGCAGGAAGGGGGAGGGTAGTGTGTGGCAATGACTAGGGAGGAGAGGGGTCCTGGTATTGCAACATGCAACCAGATCACAGTACTGGGCAAAGAGGTGCATGCTATGCCCCTTCCCAATGGAGGGCACATTGTTGCAACCAGGTCCCCCGAGGCCACTGTAGTACTGACGCCTAAATAGAAGGACAGCAGGCACAGCAGAAATGCTAGGAAGAGGGTCCTTGTCTTTGGAGATTCCATAGTAAAGCATATCAGGACTGGTGTTTGCATGCCAGACCATGAGGAGAGGATGGTGCATTGTCTTCCAGGGGTGACGCCTAATAAGGTACTCCCCAGGGTGGAAGGCACGGGGTCATAATGTTGCAGATGCCACTGCGCACACCACAACCATGCAGCAGCAGCAAACAGAGTAAAAACACGCTGGACCATTTCCATTTATTTTGTGTGGGACGAACCTTTGCCCCCCACACCCTCTGGACTTATTATAATCAACTCCGAGGGGGTGTGGACTTAGGGGCAAGAAAAAAAAACAGTAAATGATTCTGGAGTCGAGAATGAAAACCTGCTCCCCAACCCCATTCACTGAAGGGTTGGCTGCTCTAGCCACTCCAGCATGGTAGCTGCTCGACCGTGCACCCAACCGGCAGTGTTCCTAAACACTTGCTCCTTCATAGTGAGCGTCAGGGGGTAGTGATACTTTTGTATCGCTGTAATTCCCCTGATGCTCGAAAGGCATAGGTGCTAATCACGGCGCAGTTGTGCTGTGTGCAATTTTCTCTGCAAGCAATAACACACGATGAGGTGTGGGTTATCTCCTGATAAGAACATGCCTAGGTGCGTTATGAGGCACGAGGCTGCACCGAGTGCTTTATGCACCTAGGCGTGCTCTTATCAGGAGATAACCCACACCTCGGAGTGTGTTATTGCGCTTACAAAATGGGTCCTATCAGTAAATTGAAAAAAGAAAAAGAAAGAAAGAAAAAATCCACTATTTTTTTGAAAAGTAGCTTGATAACTGTGATAATACTGAAAATAGTTCCTTTTAAAAGTATATGACAGCAACTAGAGGGCGCTCTTTCACCTACCAAACACACAGTGTTTTGAAGTTGAACATCCTGCTGTAATACAGTACTAATTTAAAATGTAGTAGGTGGTTTTGTTACTGAGAGGAATGTAGAATTCATTTGACACAGAGGGAGAGGGTGGTTTCATTGTAAGGGATGTTAGAGCAAGCGGGCGGTTTGTGCTGACTGATGTGGGCAATTTTAGCGGGCGCGAGTGTCTGCTCCTCCCCCCCTCCACACACAGAAAATCAAGCAAAGTATATTTTGTTTAGTTTTTTATTATTTTTTTTACTTTGCGAGTGTTTCTTGCTGTATGATAGAGTAGGCAGTTAATTTGAATGAGACCAAGTGGGAGCGAGCATGTCTCAGATCGGCTGTTGTAGACAGCGCTTTTCTGTACTAGCGCTTTGCTGAACTAATCACCCCCATTTGAAAAGAGTACATGTCTCATTTTTTTTTTAAAAGAAAGAATGCTGTTAATTATTTTAATGTTTATACTATGGTAAATACAGTGCGAACTGAAAGAATTACCGGTGGAGCCGATTCTGAAGTGGTTTAAATGTTGCATAGTGGCAGCACGCGGGACGCTTGCTGAAATGGAAGCAAGTTCTTTGAAGAGACGTAACAGAGGTGATGTTTGTGAAGTGGAGGTCAGTGTTGTTTCTCATAAATGCTGTTTTTAACATGATGAGTAGGCAGATAGTCATTTTCGGGAACGAATTTCGGTGTTCTGATAGGGCGAGCGAGTGAGTGAGTGAACGAGCGAGCAGACGGGCGGGGGACAGAACAGGACTACAGCACAACAGCAGAAAATGTTTTTTGTAAAGTGGCATGCATGGATCTCCGGCTGCAGTGCGTCCTGCTTGGGGTAAGAAATATCAGCTGCCATGTATATCAGCTGATAAGGACATGGCTACTGGTACCTGTTAGCCAATTAGGATGCAAGTTTGCTGTTACCCATTTTATAAGCATGGATATCACCCTGTACTGGCTAGTTTTAGGAAGCTGGATTCCAGACTAAAAAGACTGACTGGTAGTGTGACCTTCTCGGAGGTCCTCCCAGTGAACAGACAGGGAGAGGCACAAAAACTGAAAATCTACCAGTTTAGGAATTGGCTGAAAGGGTGGTGTGCTGAAAAAGGTTTTTGCATCCTGGGAGACTGAGGTGTTTTTTGGAGGGACAAAGGCCTTTTTAAACTGCAGGAGCTTCATCCAAACAGGGAGGGGGCAAGGGCACTGGGGCAAAGGTTTGTGGCGGCCATTTATGGGTGTTTCGCAGGGGTGGTGTGATGACAGGAACTAGGGCATCCTCAGGGTGTACTCAGGTGAAGGAGACCTAGCTAGCACTCCCCCCACTAGCAGAGGCATTTGAAGAGTAAAGGGACACCTGGTCAGCTTGTATGCCAGGGTGCTGTAGCAAGGAGCAAAAATCAGCAGGCAGACCAGGAGGGAGGGAGGGAGGGAGGAGGAGGATGAATGTGGGGTGGTGGCAGTAAAAGGAGGGGCAGGAGAGCAGACTGGAAATGTCAGATAATTTGAATCTGGGACTGCCCGATGGTCTAGCAGCAGTGTGTCATGCTGCTGTGCTGGTGACATGACTTTGGAAGCAGGTTTTGGTGATGGTGATCGGGTGGCCAGCCAGGCTAGGGCCTTGCCAATTATGGCACTCCTCAGGAGGTATGCTACCATTAGCCCAATGCCACATTGACTCTTGATAGAGGCCCAGGAAACATGCTCCCCTACCATGGGGCTCTCTCCATTTGCTTGTTGTACCTCACACCAGAGATGGGAAAAGGTAACATGTGAGATGGTCAATAAAGGAGAAAACCAGGGGCAAAACATTACCATCCATGTGATGGTTGTTTATATTCTCAGGACCTGATCTGCATCGATCACAGTAAGAAGTACAGTGGGCATAGTAGATGACGGGGCTGGGAGGTTGTAGGGAGAATACCAGACCTGAAGTCTGGACCGTCAGATTACTGGTGCACAACTTGCAAAGTTCTATAGTAGAAGACACATGATAATAATAATAATAATAATAATAATAATAATAATAATAATTAATAAGCTGTATTTGTAGAGTGCAATTCTAAAAACCAAGCCACTGTACATTGTTAAAACATCATATAAAACAGAACAAAACAGTCTAAAATTATTTACAATACAAAATTAAGTCAGATAAAATAATCACTAAATGCTTGCTGAAACAAGTAGTTTTTTATGCATACATGTATACATTATGACAACAATGTATAAACATTAAGAGCGTCACAAGGAAATAAACTATATCATACAGTTTTAAGATGGCTCTTGCTACAGTGTGTAAATCATGCATATACAATGAATTTATTAAATGGCCAGTAAAAATGGAACAAAAGCAATACGAGAACCAGTATTTGTAAAACATCACCCACAGAAAACACAGGCTTGTAGGTGGAAGGCAGATCCCTTTCAATAAACCAGTTGTTCCTGCAAAAATGTTCTGGTGCTTTTTATGTTTGCTTGCACGCATGTGCAAGAAACATAGTGCCATCATCGGAGATTTCGGAGGTGTGTCACCTCCTCCTCCGATTCAGGCAGTGTGCTGGCAGGCGCGGCCCCTGTAAGCCAATGCATTTTGGAGCTGTCTATGACACGCTCCAAAATGCAATGGCATATAGTTGAAAGGGGGAGCTACGCTTGAGTGAGCAGCGATAAGAAGCTGCTCACGCACAGCTCCCCCCCCAGCCGCAGGCCTGCGCGCCCCCCGCACGCAGTGTATAGCCGACGGGGTGCCCAATCCCCGTCGGCTGAGCTGCATTGTCTCCTCCCCCAGTAGTTGGTGCCACGCTGGGAGCCCACCCCAGTGTGGCAATCAGTCATTGCCGACGGTGCCCAATCCCCCGTCCGGCTGAACACTCAAAGACTTGTGCCACGCCAGAGCCCACCCAGCGCAAACGTCCTACGTTTTTTTGTTGCCGACAGGTGCCCAACCCCGCCGGGCTGAATGCCCTCACCCCCAAAGTCCTTGTGCCATGCTGGGAGCCCACCCCAGTGTGGCAAGCGGCCCACGAAGTCTTTTTTGTTTTAACTTAAAACAAAAACGGTCCCGGCGGCGCCTCCCGAACCCTCCCACAACCCGCACCCACCCACTGCGCACCCAGCCTCCCCACACCCCTCACCCCATACTTACCTCCGGACTCCGCGCGACGATCTTCGGTGGACCGAACACGCCTGCACTCTTCAAAGCCGACCGCGAACTGAGGAAATGCCGGTAAGCTGTATAATGGGCTAGATAGGAGGGTTCAACTTATTGCATAACTCAGGCATTTTTGAATTTTGCATCAATTTCAACATGGGTTTTTAGACTTTACCATGTCGATATGATTTCGTCAGGGCATTTCATTCTCGGCGGGTGATTTCACGCAGTGACTGCGAAATCACCCTTCGGGACTGAATACCGCCATGACAGTGATATCATTCATGAGAAGGGGGCCCAAAACCCCCATGTTGAAAATTTGGTGGCAAAATTCCAAAAAATGACTGTTTAATGGGCGTGCGTTGCGCAGTTCCTACGCAGGCTCGTAAGTTCGCGAAATTTTAATATTTTCACTCCAGATTTTCAACATTGCCATTTCACCACACTGTCTTATGAGTAGTACAGCTATCATTTTTCACATCTCACCCAAAATGTGTTTCTGCCCTTGTAGCGCAGAATGGCGCAGTCGGTGTGCAAAATCAATGTATGGGACAAATTAAGAAAATCACAGTGATACTGTTCATGAGCAGAGGTCTTGAAATGGCTATGTTGAAAATTTGGTGGAAAATTCCTAAAAATGACTGTTTCTAGACGTGCATTGAGTTCCTCGCACGCTCATAGGTTTGCGAATTTTCAATATTTCCACTCCAGATTTTCAACATTGCCATATTTCCACACCTCCTTATGAGCAGTACAGCTGTCATTTTTCACATCCTGCCCAAAATGTGTTTCCGCCCATGTAACGCACAATGGCGCAGTCGGTGTGCAAACTCAATGTATGGGACACATTAACAAAACCACAGTGACACTGTTCATGAGCAGAGGTCTTAAAATGGCTATGTTGAAAACTTGGTGAAAAAATGACTAAAAATGACTTTTACGAGCGTGCGTTGCACAGTTCCTATGCATGCTCGTAAGTTTGCAAATTTAATATTTTCACTCTAGATTTTCCATTTTATTAAACTTCCTTATGAACAGTACAGCTGCAATTTTTCATATGTCACCCAAAATGTGTTATCGCACATGTAGCACACAATGGTGC